>NC_051174.1:91551216-92863382 GCF_013339725.1 Rhipicephalus microplus | reverse complement strand
AGTGGAGGGCACCGGAAGTTTCGACCACAGTGGGGTTCTTTTAACGTGCACCCAAATCTAAGAACACGGGTCTACAACATTTCCGCCTCCATCAGAAATGCAGCCGCCGCAGCGGGGATTCGAACCCGCGGACCTGCGGGCCACCAGCCGAGTAGCTTAGCCACTAGAACACCGCGGCGGGGCGCAAATAGAGCTGTTCAAGTTATGCAAATTTTATACGATTGATAGTTTTCACAGATAGAAAATATTATGTTGTACCAAGGGCTATCGCGGACTGGTCAATAAACACTTAGTTACTATGTGTGTCCTGATAAATAATCAGAAAGGGTATACATTGCCAAAAGCACCAATAGAGCCGTTTTATTGCATATGAATACCACACGTTGTTGACTTAATTCCTATATTTTAAAAATACATCAGCTAATAGCCCATTTGGACAGCATTGAATCCAGTGATAAAATATTTCATAGAACAATGCATGCAATTCTGACTGCTGTGATTATTCTACCTTTCATACTTTAACAATATGGTTTCCAAGGTTCGTACATTTTGTGATGTGGGGTTAAATGTTACCTTAGTTGTTTAACGACAAACTCAGAGCCACTTCAAGTAGGGCAGCAGTATTGCAAAACAAGCTATGGCATTGCACAATATTTATCAAATAGTTTTATTCGTATCTGCTGCGTAGCAGCTAGTATACTTTTTCAGCTGTTAGGTGTTTTCCGGTTCTTTGAATTATTATTTGTGTCTCTTCCATTACAGTGAAATGAGACGGAAGGAACATTCATAAAACACTACTCGTATTTTAATATTGACGCTGAAGGTCTTTAAATGGTGCTTCTCAAATCGACCCGGCCGACTGCTGCTTGCTGCTCGAACATGTATATGCAACTGAAGTAGAATGGCAGACCTGCCCAATTTGCTTAGAATGTACGGCATTTTTACAACAATGCAAAGAACAAGACGGAGAAAACAGCACTACTGACACTGTTTTCATATCAGTTCATTCAGTGAGAAGTCATAATCAGACTGCTAACCCTAAAAATGTAGTTAACCAAGAACCATGTCTAATACATGGATGAGCGCGAAATGTAAAACATAACCGTCGTTAAGCAGGTCTATTTTGTTTACTAAAGAATCCTACAAAAGGCTGCCTAACGCATTTGCTCCTTACTTCAAAAGTGGAAGAAGCCTGCTCTGCATCTGTAGTGAACCTGTTTTAATGCACAAGCTAAAGCGCCGTGTAGGGACACACTGAGCAACACAACCTGAAAGTTGTATAACGTCCCGCCAGTTTACTTGTTTTCTTCTGTAACTGATTGAGCTAAGATTCGTATCCTGATTTATAAAGCTGAACTCTTCCTTTTTATAGACCCTAAGAAAGACCGGCGTCGTTCATGTTTTTTGTTTGTTACTTCTATCTCTTTTTTTTTCGCTGCCTCTAAAGAAGCTGCGCATATTCACGCGGGCTGCCTCTAATTTCTATTGTTAATTCTAACTCAATATTTGCGAAAGCGGAAGCATCGTTAGAGCACATTTTTTTCCTTGGCTAAGCTTACCAGTCGTTCCATGATGGGGCTGTTTTCTTTCACAGCTCCAATCGCCAAATCTGCAATCAATACAAAAAAAATGAACTGTGTGAAACTCATTTTCGTTCTAATACTAGGCATCTTCAATTTAACTGAGTTTTTTTTAGAGGCCTCCCGAATGCTTACCGCATGTTGGGTGCCTTAGGAGGTATTTGGGCATAGAGGACCCGAAACCCTATCACTAAAAAGAATGGATTTATTACTTCGATTCCTTGTCCTAACCATGACTACGATCACTTTCACCTGCCGAAGAACACACACTTCAATCGAGTTATGCTATCCTCAATAAAGGGCTGTCGCATAGCATTCGTATTACTAAACAGAAGCTTAGAAGCAGACTTGAGTATAAATGACAGTGCAGGTAGAAGGGCAGCCTTCATCTATTTGGCATGCTCAGCCGCTTTTTTGTTGCTTAGTTTTAGAACCTCCATATGAGCGATGCGATGTCGTTTCATAGTTTTTTTATGTACCCGGCAGTCCAGTTAAAGGGAGATAAAGCTAAACGCGTTCAACAAAGAGAGCCTTCCAAGTTTGTATCTGTCTTTATTGCGGTCTTTTCCCGAAGTCCTGCCAATTGTATTTCACGTGCGCCAAGCAACAACAGTACATGATGTCGTTTGTACTATAAGCGAAATAGCTCGTTCATACTTATCAGTTGTGGTCAAGGCCTTAGTCGAAGCCTATTCCTAACATTGGTGTAGGTATTAAGAGGTCTTGCGTGAGGTACCGTCGTTGTGTTTAGAGTTTGCTGGGGCAAGTGCAATTGCTGCTGCTGCAAATCACTTACTCACCGTTTCGAAATGCAGGACGCGATCAGGTCACTTCCGAAGCGGCTGCGTTCTTCTTCTTCTTCTTCTTCTTCTTCTGTTAGTTCATAGAACGTGGAGAACTGATCACGCGCGATCACTGTTCTAGGCACAATTTTAACGCATGCGTTATTTCCTTGCGTAACGAAATGTCTTGTTGAAAGATTGCTTTAGTTGCCACATAGAATTTTGTTGCCGCATGACCTCCCTCAACGTTTATTTTATTAGAGTTAGTTTACTGAGTACCCACTGTGCCTCTTCTGTATTCAAAACGAACGTAACGCTGTGGTAGTCTTGTGGCTAAAATACTTGGCTGCTGACCCACAGGCCGCGGGATCGAATCCCGGCTGCGGCGGCTTCATTTCTGATGCAGGCTAAAATGCTGTAGGCCCATGGGCTCAGATTTGTGTGCACGTTAAAGAACCCCAGGTGGTCAAAATTTCTGGAGCCCTCCACTACGGCGTCTCTCATAATCATATGGTGGTTTTTAGACGCTAAACCTCACATATAATGAAACTCGCGCAATACTTTGTCATACGCAAAGTTATCAGTATTTATTAGAAGTCTCTTGAGTGATTCTTTTATATCTCCCTCCTCAGCTAGCTGCGCTTCAATCGTAGGACGGACTGATGCCTGTAGCATGAGGTTATTAGCCATTGTTTTATTCCAAGCCTAATTCCGAGACTTCTACCAAATATCTACATAGCCGAGCAGTACGTGCCGGCGCATTCACGTGATTGTCAACAATGCTAGTCAAAATGAAAACAGCCAGAGATACGCCCACCATAACCACGTTTTTAAGATCAGTATTGTTTTACTGCGCAGCACAAGAGAACCTAACTGGCACAACCACCGCCTTTATTTTTAACGTGATGAGCCTCCATTTCCTCTATTGCCAGCGCATTTCCACTTCTCCCCAGAAATCAAATGCTAGTCAGCACTCACTCAAATGCGCTGCTCGTGCGAAGCGTAGGTACATAAAACACCAAATTACGTTTAAGTGGCTTCATGCTCAATCACTGACGCAACTGCCAATCTGTTCGATATAAACCTTCTCAGATCGTCATCATCATGCTCATCAACACCGTCAACCTAATTGATTGATTGATATATGGGGTTTAACGTTCCAAAACCACTGATTATGAGAGACACCGTAGTGGAGGACTCCAGAAATTTCGACCACGTGGGTTTTTATAACGTGCACCCAAATCTGATCACACGGGCCTACAGCATTTCCACCTCCATTGAAAATGCAGCCACCGCAGCCCAGATTCAATCCCGCAACCTGCCCGTCAGCAGCAGGGTACGTTAGCTGCTAGATCACCGTGGCGGGGCAACACCGTTAGCCTAACTACGCCCATTGCAAGGCAAAGACATGTCCCATGTTTGCTCAATCACACCATTAGAAATGCAGTTGTCAACAAATCTTAATCACTGCGAAAGTAGTGCGCTGAAACCGCTTATAGAATAAAAGGTCAATAACGAGTCAAGCGCTGCACGCCCACTTTAAGAGCTTCAGTTTTTTTACTTTGTTTGCATCATTACAAAGAGTTTCCGCTCTGTCGAAACACCTGACCAGCCGGGTAGCGCATTGGTTTAGAACTTTTGTTGAACTCCACCGTCAATGCCTTGCTTTCTGGAGGCGTTTTTGCCGCGATTTGTTGTCGTACGTTTATTTTCGGTTACTTATGTTACTGATATGAAGTTTTATTTATTACATACTGCAGTCCTATAAGGACCAAGCAGGAGGGCCGATGGGAAAGTTACATGTATCGTATGGTAGCGGTGAATACATATCAATTAGCATGTTTTGGTCATACACACGAACAGTATAGATATATAAACAAATACACACATACATACATTTATACACACATTTTCAGGTAAAAAAAACGTTGCACAGTGCAAAACTCATTGTAAACTAGAAAGTTGCAACGATCACACTGTCTCTAGGTCAAGCAAACAAAACCATTATACAGTAGAGCTCGTACATTCGGGGACCACCCTAAATTTTTCGACTTCAAAAAAAATCAGACAAATACGCACTTTTCCCAACAAACAATGAAAACCCACGACTAAAACATCCTCAACCGTTCCAGAGCTACACAAAAACTAGAAAAGCACCAGCAATCGGTCAGCAAACCTCTGAAACAAAGACGATAATTATTCTAGGGCAGCAAACACCTTCGAAGTGATTCGTTTACGACGCAGTTGCTTTGTGGGAAGGGGTTTTCGTTCCAACTTATCCCAGGTTAATGCAGTGTGCGGCAAATTTTTAATGAGAGATGAATATGATGAAAGACGAACAGCGATGAAGGATTTTTTTTATAATCTACCCGTTCTGATTGGCGTAGGCTGATAAAACATCGAAGCTGCTGGTTGAATGAAGTGGAACGACGTGGGAATGGAGTTGGTGAATCAAATGGGTGAATGAATTGACTTGAGTTGCGAGAGCAGTAGTGGCGCCGTGGTGACTTGTGGGAGTAGTGAGAGTCGTGAAAGGAGCGGTACATCCGCATAATAGGATCTGCAAACTACTTCTGGGGTGATCCCAAGACAGTGGGCGGTCTACGATGGCTCCCGAAAATGAAAGCCTTGACTAGGCACAGCTTCGCCGTTAAAATAACAGCTACAGGAATATTCCTCGAAAGTCCGCTCTCATAATATTAGTAATAATATTCCGTTATGTTGTGCGGCCCAAAACCACGATATGATGATGAGCGAAACAGTATAGTGGAGGGCTCCGGAAATTTCCGTCATCTTGTGTTGTTGAACGTGCACTAACATCGCTCAGAGAATACGGGCCTCAACTGTTTCACATCCAGTGAAACGAAACTACCGTGTCCGGGATTCCACACTTTGCTCACCCCTGCACCATTTCCTCCATTCGTTCATTTTTGGATCATAATATATTCTTTGTTTAGCTGGTCCGTCGATCGGTCAAACTTGATAACTTTCCCTGACACAAGTGACTATACCGCGCAGTGGGCCTATCCTGCGCAGGAACGAGCAGTGACTTATGCTCACAGCTGTTACAAGGGATTCCTGTTCGAGCTTTTCGGCAATTTTGTGAGAAAGCAAACCAGGTGAGTGCAAAATGTCTGGTGGCGTTCAGTGCACTGTCATTGTGTGCGATTAGTCCTTGAACACGTTTTCTAGCCACGAGAAATGCGTTCTACAGGTAGGTAGCGCAATGGATTGGAACATATCAGTCTTAGCTGTTGGCTTTTCAGAAAAATCTCACTGTAACAGCGAAATTCAAATAGCAATAAATATAATATGAGGATGCTTGCCTAAGCGCTTGATACCATCGTCATTAAAGTACCAAATAAATAGCTAAGTACTGCAATATAAAAACAAGCGGCAGCATAGGAAACCGCGTTTGCAGATTTAGTTAAGACAATAATATACTAGCTTTTGCTTGCTTCGTTAAGGGTGATGGTGACCTTTTGATTTCACGTTCATTTCAAGGGGTGAGTTCCACCTTTTCCATTATATCACTCGTGAACTCATGCCTTAACCACACTTGTTTTTTGTTCTCGATGTATTTGACTGCGCAAGTATTGGATTGATTGTGTTAGACGACCTTCCAACAGCGCGTTTCCACATTTACCTAGCAAACCATCATCATCAACAGAGCACGAGCGTGCGAATGATGCTCTCCACCCGCAAGGCACGCAAGAAAGAGAACGTAGAAGAAGCAGCAATCTGGTCAGCCTCTTCGTCGAGCCAACAGATAAAAAAGAGTCGTGTTGTCCCAAATGGAGCAACCACTGCATGAAAACCGCGAACACCTCCCTCGCCCTCTGCCGCATGAGATGCAATGGGCAGACGCTCGGTGCTGGCCGGCAGACCCTGTCCACTTCTGGGCGCCATCGGCCGCACGACAAGACCATGCTGACCACTCCTGGAACGATGTAAGTGCAGCGTATCATGCGTTTCACACTCTTAAAACATAATTACATGTTGGCAAGGTGCTTGTTGCGGCTGGTCGGTACTTCATGTTATAACTATAAGATAATGCTTCACAGGGTGAGTAAGGGGACATAGGAGGCAATGGTGCACCGCAATATTTTCTGATCTCGATTACTCCCCCCTTATGATGACATTATTGCGTTGTATGTTTTATGGACTCAATTCAGACGCTTTTTCGCCGTCGCCGTGATGTTCCACTTAAAATCAAAATCTTTTATCGGCAGCCCACACGTGGTATGTTCTGTGAATGAATGAAAGTTTCCGGGCACTGGTAACGGGCGCAAATAAAGTGGTGACGAAAAGCCCTGCAATTCTCTCTAAGGCGAACAAACGATGAAATTTCTGTGAGTCCCTTGGGCAGCGTCTGCAAAAGTTTATTAAAATGCTATTACTATCTATTTTTCGCTTACATCGTAGTACTTCATTATTTCAACTTCTCGAGTAACTCCAAACAATAAAATTGTGCACTGTGCTCAAAGCACGCACTATGGTCAGGGTGTCGCTTTTGCGTTCAATTTCTAAAGGCGAAGCTAAATGAAAGACCGCTATGTTGAACCACTGCTCCTAACACAACAGAAGTCAAGCAACGCAAAAAAGCAAGGCTAAACTTTAGGCCACTTTAGGCCACACTTTAAAATTTCGACGTTTACAAGGCTGCAAACTGAGGTCGTTTTACACTATTGCTTTAGTGAAGTACCTAGGAGCCTGAGAACGCCGCTAGTATAGACCTTGTTGATTATACTAATAGAGACATGCGGGGTTCACCGCGTCTGAACACTATATAAGTATGGAAGACATCGTAGTAGAGGACGCCTTAAATTTTGACCATCTAATGTTCTTTAACATGGGCTGACCTCTCACAGTGCGTGGACCTCTATCATTTCACCCCCACCGAAATGCAACCGCTCATGGCCGAAATGGGCCCCGGGACCTTCGAGTCAGCAGCCGAACGTGCCAACCACTTATTTATCAAGGCGAAAATCGTGTTGGTAAACTAGCAGTTATCTGTGGGGCCCGTTCTTTTACTCCAAAGTAATGCGTTGATCTTCCCTGCACCCAACGTGAATTTACACTGCCTCCATGATCAAAAGCATTGGAAGCATTGGTGACGTCACTGATTTTGCCAAAGTTAGATGCCATGCGGACGACGCATAACAACGTCATCAAGCCGTAAACGGTGATCACGTCTATTTTGGCATCATACACAATGCATTAACGTGCTACCCTGAAGGTCGTGGGTTCGATTCTGGCCGTGGTGGTCGCATCTCTTTGGAAGCAAAATGCTAAAGACCCGTGTACTGTGTGATAATAGCGCGAGTTGAAAAACAACAGATGGTCGAATTCCTGAAGCCCTCCACTGTATAATCATGGCGTGCTCTTGAAAAATAAAACCAAAGATATCATTATTATTACATTATCTCTGCCATTCATGTCATGGGGTGCTCAATCATACTCTTTCATTGACTGGTGTCTGCTGTCCCAGGAGAACGGAGAATACATGAGCCACAGCAGCCTGTCAACTGGCCAGAGCACCTGGACGAGGAACGTGACCCGGATGCTGGTCTTCTCAGTATTGCTGATCGCAGTGCTGGTCGCGTCGCTGCTGCTCGCACGCACCAATGCCTGGATGGCCAAACACAACGAGGCGAATGGTCGTCCGGACAAGCACCAGCACCTGTCACCCATGGCTGCTGGAGTGGCCTCCCGCAGAAGCAGCGGCGTCGGATCCTGGATGCGTGCGAATGCGTCTGCGCGTATTGCTGTGGGCCCGAACAGCGATACTCGAAAGATATTCAAGCCACGGTGAGCAGAGAAAGCGTTCAGTTGGTGGAGTGCTTATTATTTTCTTTTTGACAGTGGGACTCAAACATTGATTGTGTACAGTGCAGAAGCGTACGCATTTGGGCTGGTTGGTTCATGTTCACAGAAGTTAAAAAACAGCGCTAAAAAGACGGGACAAGAAAAGAAAGGACAACAGGACAGGGCGCTGTCCTGTTGTCCTTTCTTTTCTTGTCCCGTCTTTTTAGCGCTGTTTTTTAACTTCTGTGAATGTGTACAGTGGTAGTAAAATTATTGCAGACCGCGCAAACACCTGTCCAGGAATATTGAGGCAAAAGCGCTCACTACGGACGCGCGCCTTTTTAACGCGATAGCGTTAAACAACTTTTGTGGCAGAAATACCGCTGTCGGCGTTGGCCCCATTGGTTATGAGTGAAAAATCGTGCGTGAGTGAACCATCGAGAATAAAGATTAAAATTTTCGGTACAAATGAGGATCGCAACCGAGCCGTTCGCGTGGCCAGCAGATGTCCTGCCAGAAAGCCACGATGTGACTTACAGCTGCATAGAAAAAAAAACACCATATAAATGTCATGTAGTGGAAGGAGTCTCCTTAACGCATTTTGTTCGACAGGTGTCATGACGAAAACGAACCAATTCGGCGATGTGTAGGCGCATTTTCGAAGTCATCAAACTACGTCGATGAAGGCCGGGATACTGCCGCCATCTCCGCTAAAAACACACAGGAACTTTCAAACAGCTCTAAAAATGGACAACTATGTCCATCTAGCCGAAAATATACCATGCATTCTTAGAGGTGTACAGGAGGCGTTGCGTTGATGAAGCAAACAGCCAACGCTAGATAATGTGCTGTTATCTGTGAGACATTGTCAGACTATGTCAGAGGGAAGTGGCCACACTGCACAGTCACTGCGTTACTAATTATACGTCGCGTATGCGCGCACACGCGTCTGTCTGTGTGTGTGTGTGTGTGTGTGTGTGTGTGTTTGTGTGTGTGTGTAACAAAACATATTATTAGGTATGCACTTAGCGCTTTAAGGGCACACTAGGGGCCAGATTTCACTATCGCGCTCAACTCAGAAAGGTGAAGTTTAAGGGTCCCCCAATTTTTTTACCTGCCTGGTGGTGGTGGTGGTGGTGAAAACATTTATTTACAAAAAAGAAAACCAGGAGGTATGCAGCAACCGCCCCATAAGAAGACGGCAACCACAACGAGTAAGTGACGATCCCCTGTACGGGACCCCAGTGGCGTCGGCTGCTGCCTGGGCTTGTCGAGCCAAGGCCTTTTGGGCCTGAAGGTAAAACAAGCTAAGCAAAGTCGCCTCCCACTCCTCCCGGGTAGGGTTGGGTATAGGGGGTACAGCAGGGCTGCACAGGCAGGCCCACACCATGTGGTAGATGTCCGAAAACGCCTCCCCACAGTGTGAGCAGCTGCCGGAAAGGGCGTTATCGAAACGGTTGAGGGCTGCCGGGTACAGCATAGTGTTTGTGAAGAGTAGGAGTAAAAGCCGCTCCTCCGTTTTATTTAGGCATTAGCATGGGCGTGGATAAAGACTTTGATCGAATTGGTAATAGTTCACAATTTCACTGCCTGCCCGCTTGTTCGCCTCATCAACAGCGCGCGCAGCGGAACGCCAGATGACGCGCATGATAACACTCCTACAGTAACACCGCGGCAAGTCCTAGCGATGATGTGACGAAAACTCGTACATTGTACTGGCAGTGCTCGGTGCGTGTCGTATTCTGCGGATTGGCCCTTGACGCTCCCGTTTTTCGGAAACGTGCATACCGCGTCAGTTTCTCGAAAATCCACTTTTGTGACAAGATTCGCGCGCTGACAGCCGCATTAACTTCTGGCGCTGCTTCAAGCATTTCGTCCAGGATGATGGCGCCGAGTTTTTCAAACCACTGGGGTTTAGGGACAGGGAGGGCAAAATAGGCGTTAACTGGGTAGAATGGTCTAGAAGGAGGTTATCTGATTGGGGGCTAAAGTCAAGGCACGAGTGAAATTTAAGCCCTTCACTGCAATGTACGAATCCCCAACCTCACTATTTAAAGGAAAAAAATATAGTTTTTGGTTCATTAGGTATTGCGGCTTGGTGGCGCTAGCCACCACCCGATCTAAAGGGTACAGCCATATCCATCCATCCATCCATCCATCCATCCATCCATCCATCCATCCATCCATCCATCCATCCATCCGTCCGTCCGTCCGTCCGTCCGTCCGTCCGTCCGTCCGTCCGTCCGTCCGTCCATCCGTCCATCCATCCATCCATCCATCCATCCATCCATCCATCCATCCATCCATCCATCCATCCATCCATCCATCCATCCATCCATCCATCCATCCAATGTGCACGCTGTTGAAGGGACTGAACGAGCAGGCTGGTAGGTAAAAAAGGCCGCTAGTGCGCAGTTCGCGGTTTTGGCGTTGGCAGGCAGCCCCCAGAAGGCGCAGTGGTGCTGTTTCACACGCACTCCTGTGGTCCGCAATATTTCGACCACCAATGTACATATAAATTATGACTTTGAAGCTGTCTCTTGAAGTGAAACAGGTAACGTTACAGTCTTTTTAGAAAATAAACTCAGTAGTGCACTATTTCTAGGCCTACACATTGTGCAGGACTGATATTTCTACAATCGGTGAACGCTTCGTTATTGCATGATATTTTAAATTCAGTGGTACCATCACATAGGAATTTCGATTGTTATGTAGGGTTGAAGTGTCCTAAAGTCACCATATGAATATGAGAGATATGAGAGACGCCGTAGTAGAAGACTCCGAAAATTTCGACCACCTGGGGTTCTCTAACGTGCACCCGAATCGGAGCGCACGGGATTGTAGCAATTTCGCCTCCATCTAAAATGCAGCCACCGCAGCCGGGACTTCATGCCGCGAACAGAGAAATTTTCTTTTTATTAAATAACACATAGTATAGTGAGTGAATGAAGCGTCGACCGCGACTACTAATCGCAGGAAGAATGCCAGCTGCAGCCTCAATTGTCCATCGCATTACATGCCCTGAGTACTGTGCGAAGCAGCGTACGTCGCCTGCAGGTGATGCAATTTGTCGGATCATGCGCATGCACTTGCCCAGAGGTCCTTAGCGACGCTGCGCTTTTGCACAACTTTTTCTTGGCCAGTGGTATTAAGTTCAAACGTAAATATATTTACGTATTATAGTTACCTTACAAACATGCCACTACACCCCATCACCGATCCACCACTTCAGTGACCATAAAGCCCATACAGTTGAGAAGTAGCCAATATGAAATGCGAGATGGTCGTGTACTTGTATCCAGGTGTGCGTTAAAGAATCATAGATTTTGCCACTATGTCCATCCGTTGTTTCTATGTGACCACCCATAGTTCCGCCTTTGCAAACTGGTCACTACTTCGTCCTCGAAAACATCCTGCTACGTCCCATTACCAATCCATCACTTTACCAACCATACAGCCGTTGATGAAGGGGGAACAGAAGCGACGTATAGCTACAACTTACGAAATTATAAAATTTCTTGCATAAATATATACACTGTTTGCCACTTCTTTTATGATGTAGTGGGCGATATTCGCGGATGGTTCACAGTTTAGCGAGGAAACCCCCCAGCGCTTCGCCCCACTCATCATCATACACTCCGTAGATATGCTGCGAATTTTTTTTTCGTGATTTGCAGCCGCTTAGCGGGGTTGTGTAGCAATGATACCAAGAACACAAATGGAAAAATCGGTTTCTTCACAGAAATTTTGAGGTTAAAATGGTCTTGGTAAAAGAACTATTTGTGCAAAAATAATAGTCATTGGTGTAGCGAGCCCTTTTATATCCCCGAGGCCTTACAGGAGTCATCTAATGAACCAGTGAGTGTCTAGGTCTTGAAGAACTTGTCCGTCACAGTTTAATCTGGTGAAAAAGATGCATGCGTTCTTCATTTTCCTCCTAGGGCGAGAGCAGCTCTTGCCATCAACCCACTGCGCACAGGTGGCATTATGTTTTGTGCATTACTAACGAAAGAATTTCTCCCTGGTTTCCTATTAGGATCGTGTGATCATAAATGTATGGTAAAGTAATAAGCACAACAGAAAGCGCTGATGATATCAGTTTAATGGCTCATGAACAATGCTTAATAATTCAAAGGGTATCATTGGAGCGCATAGCAGCGGTATCGCGGCCGCCTCCGCCACTGGCCTAAATATGTAATATTCTTTGTAGCATTGCAAAAATTATTTCTTAAAAAAATGGTGGATAAGTGACACGAATACTATTATTCTGTATGCCAAATAAAAATATATCAGAATTCCGGTTGTAGCTTTTGTAGTGTTGTTCTAAGGGCAAGCTCTTGTGTAACACATTCAGAAGGAGTTTGGCATCCTAATGAATACAAGCAGTGGGCAAATACCAAGTTCTAAGTGAAGTACAATATTAAGTCTGAATTACAATGAAATAAACTATTTTTGGCATTTTCAAATGCGAATATTCAAACGACTGATTTTTGTAAATGTTTTGTCACTGCCACGCTTCGACTACTACAGTGGGATGATGAAACAACCTCTGTAAATAAAATGCACATGGCGCAGTCACAAAAGAGGCCATTCAAACTAATATGCCTATTAGTTCAAGTTCTTTGCCCCGCCGCGGTGGTCTAGTGGTTAAGGTACTCGGCTACTGACCCGCAGGTTGCGGGTTCGAATCCCGGCTGCGGCGGCTGCATTTCCGATGGAGGCGGAAATGTTGTAGGGCCGTGTGCTCAGATTTGGGTGCAGGTTAAAAAACCTCAGGTGGTCGAAATTTCCGGAGCCCTCCACTATGGCGTCTCTCATAATCATATGGTGGTTTTGGGACGTTAAACCCCACATATCAATCAAATCAATTAGTTCAAATTCTTTAAAATTTGGAACCAGCGCGTAATTTACTGTGCTGATTTCAGCATTTGTGCTGTGTGCTTCGAAACTTTCTCAGCCCATAAAATTTCTTTGCAAATTGATTTGAATATTTGAAACTACGTTTCATATCTGACTTGCTATGAATGCCCTACTATTCGAAGTTCTTGAAGGCCTTGACTCGTGCTTTTGAATCTTTCGATGTAGTTCTCAAAATAAGTACACGGCTCTGTAGAAGGAAAGGTTTGCGAATATATAGTTTCAACTCCTTTCATGTACAGTACTATCTGCCTCGCGGACGCCTCGTCAAAATTTTTTGAACCTTTCAGGTTCTCACTATGCACCCGTCTATTGTTGAAGTGGCATTAATAAATTCATTGCTTAACGAACGTACTGCGAAATACCTATTTGTTTGCATGACTCAGCGCCGCGCACAAGGCCCCAACAGAGGAAGCGGAAACCACAGAAGCGGTGACGAGCACGCTAGCAGATATGCCTGCAAGGTTCTCGCAAACGGTGAGCTTTGGTTTTCTTTGCAATAGCTGTGCACTGTAAAGTTGTTAAGCGAGGTAAAGTTTTTCTTAATCTGGTGGTAGTATTGCCATAAAATTTTGCTAACTTATTTCATCATGCCCAAAACCACGAAATGAAGCTGGTTCAGGTAGACGTTGGCCGTTTCCTCTTTTTAAAGAATTCGTGGATTCTCAATACCATTAGAAGCGCGCTATACAGCTTAGTATGAGACAGTTTTTTTTATGAGCAATGTTAAGTCTGGCACCACGTATAAGAGAAATTAGAGATACCTAATCAAGTGTGCTGAAGGAAAGACGATGCGGTTCACAGCAAAGAAAAATTAATAAATGCGAAGCATTTCTTAGCGAACTTCGGCTACTTTGAGCGTATCTATCTATCTATCTATCTATCTATCTATCTATCTATCTATCTATCTATCTATCTATCTATCTATCTATCTATCTATCTATCTATCTATCTATCTATCTATCTATCTATCTATCTATCTATCCATCCATCCATCCGTCCATCCACCTACGACTTTTAGCTCTCCTGGCCGTTTCGTTAATGATATCAAATCCAAATTTGGTATGGCATAATATGAGTGTATGACGAGCATAACTGACTGGTAATAACATGGCTATCACGAGATGTATGTCTTGAATGTCATGATATACATTTCATGGCCTTGCTGCTCTTGTGGTTGTTTCGCTCACATGACATGTTGCGAAATTGTAATGGTACGATATGACTGCATGGCGAACACACGTGATAGACCCTAACGTGAAAATGAGTATCATGACTCTTGAGTCATGACGACGTGCCACGCTCATGGCACGTTCGCAGTCGTTTCGCTAGCTTCACATACACCAAATTTTGTGTGATGGGACGTGAATGGATGACGAGGATATGTGACTGGTGCAAACATTATAATCATGAGACGCGTGTTATGTAACAACATGACTACATGCCACACTCATTATGCGCTCGCGGCCGTTTCGCTAGCTTCACATATGCGAAATTTATTATTACGTCACGTGAATAGATGACGAAGGTATGCGACTGGTGCAAACATGATAATCATGAGATGCGTGTCATGTAAGAACATGATTACGTGTTACACTCAAGGCGCCAAAGCACTTTGACGTGACCCGGCCCACGTGCACACCGGCGTTCGTTTCGTCGCGTCACGCCGGCGATGCTACGCCAGGCACCGATGTGTCTCGCTGGTGCACGCCACGCTGCATTGCTTTGACGCATGCGTGTTTGTGCGCGCCCGGCGTCCTTCCGTCACAAATATAAGCAGACGTGGCGCTGTTTATATAGCGTCGTTGGCGCGAAATGAAGCATGTCGAATTTCGCGCTGGTTGCCACCGGGCTTTGCCGGCTGACGCTGGTCGCACCAAGGGTGACATAAAGTGCTTGCGTTTTGGTAGCGTAGCCACGCTGCGCCCAGCGTGCGTGTGCGTCCATGTTACGTACGCTTGCCACCGTTTAGCTACCTTCACATATATCAAGTTTGGTATAACGGGACGTGAACGGACGACGAAGGTATGTGACACGTGCAAACATGATGACCGTGATATTCGTGTCATGTAAAACATGACAACATGCTACGCTCATAGCGCGCTCGTGGCCGTTTCGCTAGCTATACATATACCAAATTTAGTATCAGGCGACATGAATAGATGACGTAGGTAAATGACACGTCCAAACATGATAATCTTGACATAAAAGTCATGTTCGGCCTAATTTACCTCCGCCTTGTATTGTTGCACGGATGTTAAATAGACATATAAACTTTTCTCATTCGTTCTTCGCATGTCACTGATTCTCACTGTACGTGGGATATGTCATTTTTTTTATCTGGTCATCTTATATGTTTCAATTGACCAGCTAAAGCACTGACAAAGCACATTGTCTTCGGGCATATTCTGCGTAGGGCTTTGCTTTATTTGGATCACTCTCTGTCTAGAACGAGTGCACTAAAACATGCACCCACACTGGAAAGCTCCTGTGCATAACCATCAAGTGCAGTTTAGCTGAAGTTCAAAAGTTAGGGTTGACTTCGTTAGAGCTAAACGAAAAGAAGAAGCTATATTTGCGTTTATTCAAGACAAAGAATGACCCAAGCCTGCATTATCTGAAATTTATAGGTCCAATAGAATACTCCGCCTACTGTCCATCATTGAACAAAAAGGTGTGAAGCAACAGGAGGAGTTGCTGGCCAGCTATAGCCTTGACTATCTGATCACTTTATTGGGCAGAGAAGGCACAGCGACGATTGCCTGTGGCGCACTTAGCGGAGAACAGCCACCACTGCTGAAAGTATCATGCGCACCAAGCTGGCCCCTCGCCACAAAGTCCGTTTTGTCAGTACATGTTTTTTGTCCTTCATTCCTCTAAAATTTAGGTTGTTTGCTACTTGCAGGCTAAGAAGCGAAAGTTTTGCGGGACATTCCATTTCACTTTCTGCGGCTCCCCGGGGCACGAGTTTTACTTCGATGCCTCTCGAGGAGCGTGCCTTTCGGTCTCTGATATGAAAGGGGCTGCCCTGTGTATCCGGGGAGCGAACAAGTTCACATCGCTGGCCAGCTGCGACGCAGCCTGCGGTTCAAACGCCGACCACGTGGAGCCTAAATGCCGAGAGGCAGCTTCCTTTACGGAGTGCAAGAGGTGAGATGGTCTCGCACATCATTCGTCTCAAGCTGTTGTTTAATATTTTTTGGCAAGATGGCAGTCGTATCTATTGTTCTCCTCATTAGAGTTCTACATAGGAGTTTTAGGTAAAAAGAAAGTTTCTGATTAATTAGGACATAATCTGTAAATATAATATATTCATTAAAATATTGAATTTCAAAAATACGACATCAACATGAAAGGTGCTGTAATGAAGTGCTTCAGAAATATAACCACCTGGGCCAATTTAAGTAGTCCTGAGTACAAGCGTATTTGACAATTTGCTTGTAATGATATGCGGTCGCTCCAGTAACGAATAGGTCGCTCCTCCCGCGTGTTCACCTAATATTCTACTTTCAATTAGGTAGCCAAGAATCCATTAAGATTCATGCTGGTTAAAGTATTAGCTGTGTTTGGAATACTTTTTTACGATAATTGTGAGAAAGTCGTTCCTTCTCTACGTAACAGTAAAGTTTGATGTCATCATCATCATCATCATCATCATCATCATCATCAGCCTGACTACGTCCACTGCAGGACAAAAGCCTCTCTCATGTTCCGCCAGTTAACCCGGTCCTGTGCTTGCTGCTGCCAATTTATACCCGCAAACTTCTTAATCTCATCTGCCCACCTAACCTTCTGTCTCCCCCTAAACCGCTTGCCTTCTCTGGGAATCCACTTAGTTACCCTTAATGACCAGTGGTTATCCTGTCTACGTGCTACATGCCCGGCCCATGCCCATTTCTTCTTCTTGATTTCAGCTATGATATCCTTAACCCCCGTTTGTTCCCTAATCCACACTGCTCTATTCTTGTCTCTTAAGGTTACACCAACCATTTTTCTTTCAATTGCTCGCTACGTTGTCCTCAATTCAAGCTGAACCCTCTTTGTAAATCTCCAGGTTTCTGCTCCGTAGCTAAGTACCGGCACGATACAGCTGTTATATACCTTCCTCTTGAGGGATAGCGGCAATCTACCTGTCATAATTTGAGAGTGCTTGCCAAATGTGCTCCACACCATTCTTATTCTTCTAGTTACTTCAATCTCGTGGTTCGGCTCCGCGGTTATTACCTGCCCTAAATAGATATAGTCTTTTACAAATTTAAGTACACTATTACCTATCTCGAAGCGCTGCTCTTTGCTGAGGTTGTTGTACATTACTTTCGTTTTCTGCAGATTAATTTTAAGACCCACCTTTCTGCTCGCCTTGTGTAACTCCGTATTCATGAGTTGCAGTGTGTACGCTGAGTTACTCAGCAATGCAATGTCATCGGTGATGCGCAGGTTACTAAGGTACTCTCCATTAACTCTTATCCCTAACTGTTCCCATTCTAGGTTTCTGAAAACCTCCTGTACGCACGCGGTAAATAGCATTGGGGAGATTGTGTCCCCCTGCCTTACACCCTTCTTGATTGGTATTCTGTTGCTTTCTTCTTTATGAAGCACTATGGTAGCAGGTGATCCCCTGTACATTTCTTCCAGGATGTTTATATATACTTCATCGACGCCCTGATTCCGCAGTGCCTGCATGACGGCTGATATTTCTACTGAATCAAACGCCTTCTCGTAATCTATGAAGGCTATGTATAGTGGTTGGTTATACTCTGAGCATTTCTCTATTACCTGATTGATAGTATGAATGTGGTCAATTGTTGAGTAGCCTGTTCGAAATCCTGCTTGTTCCTTTGGTTGATTGAATTCTAATGTTTTCTTTACTCTGTTAGCAATTACCTTTGTAAATAGCTTGTATACTACAGAGAGCAAGCTGATCGGCCTGTAATTCTTCAAGTCCTTGTCATCTACTTTCTTATGTATCAAGATGATGTTAGCGTTCTTCCAAGACTCGGGTACTCTTCCCGTCAGGAGAAACCTCGTAAACAGGCTGGCTAGCTTTTCTGACACAATCTGTCCTCTATCGTTCAGCATATCTGACGTTACCTGATCCTCACCAGCAGATTTGCCTTTTTGCATGCTCTCCAAAGCTTTTCTGACTTCTTCTATTATTACTGGTGGAGTATCAGCTAGGTTACTGCTAGTTCTTATAGTATTAAAGTCGTGGTTGTTCCAGCTACTGTACATATCTCTGTGAAACTCCTCCACTATTTTAACTATCCTATCCATATTGGTAGTTATTTTGCCTTCCTTGTCCCTCAGTGCATACATCCGATTTTTCCGCCTATCCCAAGTTTCCTCTTCACTGTCTTGACGGTTCTTCCGTTTTTCAGAGCGTGTTCAATTTTCTCTATGTTATACCTTCTTACATTGCATACCTTACGGCTGTTAATCAACTTTGATAGCTCTGCCTGGTATAGTTTGTCTGTTGTACTTGAGACTTTATGATTTGATACTTCTTAATGAGATCCTTCGTTTTCTGGGAAAGCTTGCCAGTGTTTTGTCTGACTACCTTTTTTCTAAGTTCCACTGCACACTCCGTAATGATACTCGTCAGATTATCATTCATTGTATCTACGCTAAGAGTGGTTTCCTCACTAAGAGCCGAGTACCTGTTCTGGAGCGAGACTCTGAATTCCTGTACTTTCCCTCTCAATGCTACCTCATTGATTGGCTTCTTTTGTAGCAGTTTCTGTCGTTCCTTCTTCAAGACTAGGTGAATTGGAGACCGTACCATTCTATGGTCACTGCATCGTACCTTGCCAACCACTTCCACATTCTGCACGATGCTTGGGTGTGCACTCAGTATAAAGTCTATTTCGTTCTTACTTTCGCCATTAGGGCTCCTCTATGTCCACTTGCGATTTCTTCGTTTTCGGTGGAAGGTATTCAAAATCCGTAAATTATTGCGTTATGCGAATTGTACTGATAGTAGCTCTCCTCTGGCGTTCTTAGTGTCGATGCCATATTCTCCTACTGCCTGGTCTCCAGCCTGCTTCTTCGCTACATTTGCATAAAAGTCTCCCATCTGTATAGTATACTGTGTTTTTACTTTACTCATTGCCGATTCCACGTCTTCATAGAAGCTTTCAACTGAAGCGTCATCATGGCTGGATGTAGGCGCGTAAACCTGTACCACCTTCATCTTGTATCTTTTATTCAGTTTAATTACGATACCTACCACCCTTTCATTATTGCTATAGTATTCCTCTATGTTTCCAGCTATATTTTTCTGTGAATTAGGAACCCCACTCCCAGTTCTCTTCTGTCAGCCGATCCCCTATTGCAAAGGACGTGCCCATTCTGTAGCACCGTGTAAGCCTCATCTGTCCTCCTAACCTCACTGAGTCCTATTATATCTCATTTAACACTCTCTAGCTCCTCGAATAGTACAGCTAGACTTCCCTCACTAGATAAGGTTCTAGCGTTAAACGTTGCCAAGTTCAGCTTCCAATGGCGGCCTGTCTGGATCCAGAGATTCTTGGCATTGCAGATCTGACCGCTGCCGTGGTCAGTTGCTTCGCAGCTGCTGGGGACTCAGGGCCGTGAGTTATTTGACGTGAGCCTGTGGGAAGTAGTGCCCAGATACTGCACCAGGGTGGCCAATCCTTCTTTGGTGAGGGAGTGCGTTCTCGGCGGTGGTTACCGATGAGGCCACACCCCAGACCTCCTAATGCAGTTCCATCACCACGCGGATTTATTTTTTTTTTATCCGGTTGGGAACTACGCGGCACCGGGATTGGAACCACGGATCTTTTCCATGCAAGGCGGAAGCTCTAACCACTACGTCATCACTGAGGTTAGCGTTATTACTGAGGTTAGCATTAACCATCGCTGAGGTTAAAATTATGAACGAACAAACTCTGAAACACTGCTTCAAAAACCCGTAATGAATGAGCTCACAATATTCTAAAAATCTGCGAGAAATGGCCACATAGAAATGGCCAAATCCATACAACAATTATCCAAAATATCAAACGTCGGTAACGCCGCATTCATGGTACATTGGGTTTGTTTTATATCACTATGTTGCATACTGTGCCCTTTTATTCAAGCGGTTGACATGGATGTTAGCAGTCTTTCATGTGGAACTGATTTTTTTCATCAAAAAGCACCGTGTTAGTGGAATTACCCAGAAGAGCATCTCTCTTGCATCGAAGTGCTCAAGATGGTATAAAAAGCAGAAATACCAGCACGGCATTTATTCATATGCTGCGTTAAAGGGGAAACTGTCCTTGTTATTTATTTGAAAAATTGATTGATTTATATGTGGGGTTAAACACCCCACAACCAGCTGGGACAATTTAAGTAGTTTGATGTACCACCTGTCAAACTTGAAATGACCGAATGAAGCCGCTGTTTTAAATTCTACCATGTAATGTCCGGCGTCATTGTAAAACAAAGATTTGACCCAGTAGTAAATACACAAAGAGCGGTAGTTGTGAGATCCCTCTCAAGCTGCGCTGCCTATGGAGTTCATCGCCTTTTAGTTTCAGAGCGTTGGGAAGGCACCACAAATTAGCACCAACTAGACGGGCTTTTTTTCGGTGGACGAGTCATACTTGTTTACATTTTGCACGACGATACCATTGCCATTACTGCGTCATAGTCTACTGTATAACAAACACATTCTAATCGATGTCGCCGAATTGGAGAGCTCAGTCGTAATACGTGCTCATTGTGGCGATGAGCTCTTTGGTCACCGGACTCTTTCAGTCAATGCCTTTTTGCGCTCATATTTTTTTTGTATTTTCACGTTTCTGTCCAGCGCCATGCGCATAATTGCTCGATTAACAGACTGCAGCTTGCAGCTTGCTAAGATCCATACGTTTTTCATCCTTACGCCAGCAAATGTACAGCTGCCAAACTCATGCAAGATGGTGGTGTACTTCGCCTTGCGACTAACGATCATTGAAAAAAATTGATGTCAGCCGTTGATGCTATGTTGGCGGCTTTGCTGTCACAATTTCTTGAGATCGCTTTGTCACCTGCCATTGTGCATAGGCTTTGGTTCAACTTGGCAAGCTAAATAAATTTCAACCACACTTCCGGGCACTGTAGCCTCGGTTGTAGAACACTGCTGCCTTTGCTGCCTAGACCTTTCGCAGACGTGACGCTCAACGGAGCAGATTGCGAACACATCCTTTCATCTCCTGACATGTGACAAAATTTACTCTGTAATGTATATTCTAATTCGGGAAAGTCTTGCGCGGTGAGGGAAGTGGACGATAACCACAATACGTTGCACTGGCAAAATCAGTCTCGTCCTCCGAGTCTTCTTAAAGAAGTAAGCTATGGGAAGCTGTCATGTGCAGTTTTAACCCAAAACTTTATGAGGCTATCCAGTGGTGAGCGGAGGTGGCAGGGGAGGTTTACTGTGACTGAGATCCCTCGCCTCTTCACAGCCTTTCTTCCATATGATGAGGTATATGCGTTTGTTTTCCTCTGTCTCTCTCGGCAGCACAAAATAGCACAAGACTGAGGCTTCTGTGGTATAAAGGCTCGTGGAACATCTAGCTACCATCATAGAAGACTGGTATTTTTTTCTCTTTGCAAGAATACAAATTTTCGTATGATCGTACAATGACGTCATTTCGTCCACTTGCTCCCAATGACGGGGGCCACTTGCGTGGCTGCAAATGCCAAAGGTTGCTCTAAATGCCACTGACTGATGTGGTGATACAAGCGAAAATGGGAAAATTCCAATGACAGAAATACACAATTCATGACTGCCTGGCCATTTAGTGTAAGGTATGGCACCGCGTTGCCAGTTGATTCATTCCATCAAAAATTCTAACAACTGGATAAAACAATAACTGTCAAAAAAGTGAAACAAACAAATTGCATCACTTCTCGTTCGACTGTTCGTAGCTTGCCATTTCCTTTTCTTTCCAATTAAGTTCAAGATCTCGCACCAATCGGTCAATCTTTCAATTACTGAACTGGTTGATCTGAAATAGCTTGCATAGTTTTGTGTGATCATGTCCGGGCAAACTCCATTCATCTGTCATTGGTCTCTGCAATGTTTGCTCGTGACAGCCACCTCTACAACTTATGCATCTGAAATGTTTTGGTGTCGCGAGTTCACGCATTTCATATTCACTAACATATAGAGAGGGTGTTCATTCTAGACTAGCGCCATTGTCACAGCAATCGCTTCCCTCAAGCCCTCAATCATCCGTAGTATTGATACCAACTAAAGTCGCTCAAGTGTAGCCTTCTCGTGGAAACGGACCTCGGACACTTTAATGGCTCGGATAGCACCAGCTTCATGAATTATATCAGTGATGTAAGAGATTCCGTCAGTCGACATCGCGCACGCTATGAATGAATGTGTCCCCGTGCACTCCTCCATTGCTGATAGCATTAGGGCGCTCACCGTCTACTGGGAATATGCTTCATGTTGCGCACTTTTTTGCTGACGATACTATCCTCGATACTGACGTGGTCGGTGTGCATGCTGTTAATACAAAAAGAATTATATTTGCTTATATTACTTTATCAGGCGATGTTGGAGCATTTCTCTTGATGCAGTAGCATCACCACAAAGCTTCATGACGCTGCCTTCATGTAGTATATTTTTGCAGTTTTAAAAATAAAAATCGAAAGTTTTTTCTACCGCACAGAATACTGAACCCCATTAGGGATAAGAGAACTCCATAATGGTGGTACCTTTTCAGAGTGGAGAGAGTCGTGCCATTGTTAAAAAATTTTCTTAGCCAATAGCTTACCACTCCCCTCTGTAATGCCTCTGGCCCTGAGGGTATAATAAATAAATAAATAAAATAAATAAATAGGAAGCCGGTTTTGGTCACAAGCGTCAGGTAAATTACAGAATCACGCACTGCATGTGAATAACCAAGGCATGCAATCTCCACACGCTTCGGTTATTTGAACGAACACCTCATGATTGTTACTTGAAAAAAAAACAAAAACTATAAATGGTAATAATCGTGCAAGGTAATTTTGTATTGTTTTACGTTACATAATTACGCTCAAACTGTTGTAGCGGATGCTTTAAAAGGTTCCAGAACTCACGAAAACCCGGAATTACCTAATATGCACCTCATTCTAACTACCAGGAAGAATCACATTGCGCCCCAATCGCAATGCGGCAGCCCGAGACCTCCGGGCCAGCGGTAGGGCTTTCAAGAAATACCGGTATTGAACTTTTGAGGTACGCGTAGCTGGTTCGTTGTCGGTGGTTAAATAGAGCTTGTCTAGGTTTAGTTTAATGTAGCGCCCACGTGTAATAGCTGTAAAGCGGAATTTCAAGACAAATGAGGAACAACATCAGGACTGGGAAATTAGAGGGCAGAAATATTAAGTTCGGGGCTATCTCTGATTTTTTTTTTGTGTGTGGCTTGTTTTCTTAGCGCTATTTCATTCCGGCGACCTGGTGTTAGATGCAAAAGTAAAGCGGGTTTAATTCCAATCGCAGGCCGAGAGCCTCCCTCTCAATGTAAAAACTTCATTTCTTTGTCTGTAGACTTGTTAGGCAGTATATCACACGAGCAATGACTTCGTTCGTGTGAATTAGTGTGCGTGTCCTTATGTGTACATGTCCGTCCGTGGTTTACGAATTCATTGTTGAAGCCGCTTTGGGTGGCTTAAGATACATTATGCATGGCTTCAAGAAAGCAATAGGTCCACAAACTGAGGTGTCTTTCTGTACGCAGTGAGGACGTCGTCGGGCCGCTGTGGTACTACAACGGCCATCGTTGTGAGCAGTGGGACTTCCCTGGAGGCCTCTGCCCAGCCGCAAACGACAGCCAGGGAAGCTTATTTGCAACGTCAGAAGAATGCCGGCGTACCTGTCACAATGAGGATTCACGGACCAGCCGCTGTATAGCGCCGAGGGAAGTGGCGTGTGTGGCAGACATGCTGAAAAAGCCTTACTTTGCCAACCTGGCCGCGTCGGGGGCTGCTGAGCGATGTTTGAAAGCCACGGCCAAGAACCTTTATGGCAAGCTGTGCCTGGCAGGAAAGAACCATTTCAACACGTTGGAGACTTGCAGGAAAGCTTGCGTGCACTGAAGTACGATGAGTGTACGATAGCGTGCCACCTTTGGTTGCATTTTCGAGATGTGTTTAAGATGTGGCTGCTCAGTCGCGCTTTATTTCTCAATAAATGTTATTTCTGTAGGCACTCCTTGCAGAAATAAGTTTTAGCGCAGACATGTATTCTCATGTATTTTTCTATATGAAAGAGCACACTCATAGGGAGACGCTTATTTTTATATATTTAGCATAATCGGAATCAATCAGCAATGCCATTCTTACATTCTTTATGGAAAATATAGTCTCAAGTCACGACATTTTTTGCTACTAAATTTAAGTCAAGCAAATATGAAACAGAAAAATTACGATCGCGTGACTAGTAATGAGTCCCTCGTACCTAATAAGCACTGACCCAACTGAATGCCTCTTAGTGACTAACGCTGATTTGCCGGCATGCTCCTACGAATGGTGATATCTACTTTGCTGCGTTTGTTCCCGAAAAAGAAGCACTTTCTCATACCTTTCCCTATGAGCTTAACAGCCAGAGTAAATGCCGAGTGAAAAATAATGCATATTTCGCTTCTCGTGGCAATCGATTTATGTGAAAAACTCAACGCGTACACCTATGCTAACTTTTTTGGTTTTGAGCCAAATGTTAAAAAGTGAATATACTTGTTTTTGCCTTTTTTGACAAATGGAAGAGATGTATAGATACTGAAGGCTTAAGCCTGCTTCACATGTCAGAGATTTTGCCCTAAGAGCAGAGCGGCAGCGGCTGCATGAGCTCACAACAAATTTCAAAAACGCTTTCTACACGCGCGATCAACATTGATGGAGTGTGAAAAATTCGCTCGCAGCAGAGCATTTGCTCAAGGTTAACCAACAAGGGAGCATTGACGTGTTGAGCACGTGACGTCAGAGCTGAGCCGAGCAGTGGTCATGCTCGCCGTGAGGAACTCGTTCCGACTCATTGGCCAGAGTATCTCGCGGGCAACACATCCCATCAGAGCGGCGGGTATCGCTTAGAAGCGGTGCATGTGAAACGAACTTGCGGTCGCGCGTCCTACTGTCGCTCATCGCCGTGACTCCAGCCTCTAAGTTGCTGGCTTGTGAAACAGGCTTTACCATCACGCCAACTAGCAGGACGTAAACTCAACAAGTAGAAGTGCTGCTTAGGTCAAGATGTAGTAGAGTTTCTGGGTAAGGTCATCGATGACGATTGTACTTCACCGAGTCCTAGTAAACTCGAAGACGTAGGGTATTTAGAGGCTCCCAAGGACGTTGCTAGTGTTACAATATTTCCTCGGCACGGCTATTAGTAACGGTCGCCTCCTATACAACGTTTTTCAGGTAAACTCCCTTATTTACGCCTTGCAAGGCAATAAGAATGCAGGGGAGAAAGATCCACTTCAAAGTCTGCTTTTATTCCGATCGAAGCGATGCTCACTTCAGGCCTCTGCATCGTAAAGTATTATCCTATCGTAATACAATGACATCATGAGGCACAAGTTCATTTGAATGGGGAACTGTTCTTCTGCAGGAACAACCATCGGGTTAACGATGCACGGTAGCACTCGCATCACGTTCGCCAACTGACGCAGAGAAACGCTACAGTGAAATCGAGAAGGAAGCGTTAGTGGTAGCATGGAGAGTACATCATTTTGATCAGTACATGCGGGGCCAGAACTTCACGACTAAAACCAATCAGCAGCCGCTAATGGCATTCCTTCGAAATGCTGACGTGGACACGACGTTCCCACGTATTCCAAGGTTCCACATGAAACGTGTCCGCTAATATGAAGTAATATACATTCCGGCCAAACAGCTAGACACTGCAGATACTCTTTAAAGGCATCCCAACAAGCAGCCATAGATTATCGCGATGGTTGGGACAGAGTAGTTCATTGAATCACGCGTGGCACTGATGACTGACAAGGAGAAGTTCGTTGCAAAAGGTGCCCACAGGTACCATTAACTTGATTGGGAATGCAACTAGTTGCTTGAGTATTACGCCCCGGGCTTGTCTCATCAAGACAAGTTTTCAGATCACATGAAATAATACGGAAACCATCGCGGTAATCTCTTTGTGCAACGGCGTCCTGTTGAAAGGTAAGCGCTCTGCAACACCGGTTTTGCTGAAAAGGGATATGCTCGTACGTGTCCATAAAGGCCACCGGGATATTAAACAATGGCAGCTTATAGCGCAACACTCCGTGTCGGAGTACGGACTTCCGCAGCAAATACGGAACAGAGTCTGCCGCTGCAGGCCATACGCTGCCACAAGAACACAAAACTTAGCCATTGTGTTAACGTAAACTCTGCTGCACCCTTGACACTAAGTAAAAACAGAGTCCTTCAATACCTTTCTGGTCACGAAATTTCTCCGTCACTCTATGGGAGAGCTTGATATGCTGCCAAGAGCGGCCGCTACGTGGCGCAAGCTGGGATAGGGGGGCCGTCCCTCCGTTGCGCCCGGCCATTGCCCGGCGGAACGCATTGGCAGCGGCGGCAGCTCGAAGACGTTGTGTAAAGGCAGCTTGCGGTATTCCTTCGAACAAAGTTTCTGCATCAGCGTCACGAGAACTTCAAGGAAAAGTGCTCTGCGTTCAAGGTCGACGGCATAAAAATTTCAAGGAGCAATGCCAAAGACGTGCTGTGTGACGGGCTGCAGCTCGGGATACAGGAGCAACAAGGAAAAGGCGTAGCTCTTCTGTTTCCGCAGTAGCACCCAACCTCGGGAAAAATTGCTCCTCATTGAGAACTTTCTCCTCACTAAGTGCACCTGATCGGAAGCTTCCATTCATAGGGACACACCTAAATACTAAGTGGCGTATCATTAGTACCAAATTTCAGATTAATTGCAGCCTTTAAATCGTAACCCTGTCCCCCCACCTCCCCTAAGCATAAAAAAGTATGGTATGGTACCTAGGTAGTGTGGCGAAGGTCACCGAGCAGCTAGCACTGGCATCGAAAGGAACTTCCAGATTAGGCTGATTGACTTCTTTTCCCGAAGAAATCGTTGGTTGACGGCCGGTAATTAATGCTGCTCTAAGCAGTAAACATAAGGAAACGTTGAGAGACGGGTGTCTCGACTGAATTGCGTGTAAAAAAAGGATCTCTCTGATGTTAGGCAAGTTAAGCTCGTGCCTATTCAAGAAGCACCCTTAATACCGAAGCGAGTGGTCGCAAAAGCGCTGAACTGCTATAACCGTGACATCGAAAGTACCCGCATCAAGAAAGTGATCGGCGCTCACAAACGTGGGTCCAGAACAAGTGCGCATTTGTGTGCAGACTCAATTGAAAAGTCTAGAATAAAACATCTAGCTCGACCAATACCTTCATTCGAATACTTGGGTAGAGCGCGCAAGAGACGAGTCGGATATAAACCAATGCAATCACCCCTGTCTTACCTAGTCGTGTTTCATTCCATTCACCTTCCTCCCCGTATTTCTTCCACGTTCACCTTCCTCCCCGCCAGACGCAAACACGTTGTCGAGCAGATCCAGCAGTATAATACTACCAAAAAACAAAAGTGTGTGCTGAGCAAGCGGTCAAACCATCTTTTGTTTTTGAAAGACATAACTACGAATTATAAACTAAAGATCTGAAAAGGTAGTGGTTCACTAGCATGGTAATCTTTTATTTGCGTTGATGTAATCTTTTAGAAACACTCATTGGTTAACTACTGCGCGCCCACTTGCTTGATACCCACTAGGGCATAAATGAAAAATTATTTAGGTAGTAGGCCGACATTCGCTATGCCATTTTTCGTCATTCTTCTGAGAAGTGTGGCATCTGCCTAACACTAGCAAGAAATTTTGTGCTGATTGTTCATGCAGTGACTGACCAGGATGATGAATTAGGGCTGAAATGACTATGTGCCACAGTTGATAGGCGAACAAGTAGAAGCTTTTGTAATGGGTTCAAGCAATGGACGGCCCACTCGTTACGCTATTCGCATGGTTCTACGACTAGTTGTTCTTTCGCTATTTTCATAAGTCGTATTAACGTGACTGATTTCCCGAGGTCAAGCCTGTCTAAGGCAAGTTAACCAACAAATTAAAAGCACCGGCGTAGCTCAGTGGTAGAATGCCGTGTTGGCCTCCAGCAGGGCCATGTTCGAGCACAATTGTGTCAATCGTGGTAAATATTTTTTCTTAATTTCATGCGATGTGGTCACGGACCCCAGCGGCAGCGGTGGCGGCGGCGGCGCACAACTGCGCGTGGCCTGAGTTGCGATCTAATAACAGCTTCCGCTGTATAAATGAGTGTCCCACATTCAATGCAATGGCAGCAGGCGGCGCTGGCTGACGCTGCCACGTTTAGTGCACATTGATACCCCATAAAGTGAATTGAAGATAGCCGCCCTGGTAGCTCAGTCGGCAGAGCATCGAATGCGTTAAACGAAGGTAGCAAGTTTAGGGCTGATGCACACCGACGACTAGCTGCGGCCGCGCGACCATTTGCGACTGGTTGCAAACAGTCGTAACGGTCACAAATGGTCGTCAAGTGATGGCTTTGGCTAGTCGCTTCCTGACTGGTTCTTCAGTCGTGCAACTGCAGTCGCAAAACTGCTGGAACCCGTCTGCGATGCTCAATATTTGTATTTTTATTGTTTTTTTCATTGCACTGACTTCCTGGCGCCAGATACAAACGAGTGCGTTCCTCTAGGTCTGTGCCACCATAGCCGCTGAGGAATGCTTGGCTTGGAGATGGCGGGGAAGAGCAGCTCCAGCAAAGTGTCGAATTTACTGGCGGCATTCGAAAGAAGCTAAAAGCTAAACACCGTCAAAGTAAAGAGAAAATAAATTGTGCACTCTTTTTCCCCGGTATTGGGAATCGTTTTTACCTTGAACTTGACTTCTCACTACATTCAATGCAGCGCATTTGGAACGCGTTTGTGCTCGTTCGTTCTTTTTTTTTCGTTCACATGGCAACGTGCCATGGGAACGAAAACAGCGCAAAAGATGCAGGATCATGAAATGTAAATCATGGCATTCCTGCCATACAGGTAATGACTTTCATGTTATGACTAGTCAAATATTTTCTTCATGTAGTCAGGTTATGCCATACCAAGTTTGGTATTGGTACCATTATTGAAATGGAAAGGAGAGCTAAAAGTCATAGGTGGCTAGAGAGATAGATATATAAATAGATAGATAGATAGATAGATAGATAGATAGATAGACAGATAGATAGATAGATAGATAGATAGATAGATAGATAGATAGATAGATAGATAGATAGATAGATAGATAGATACGCTCAAAGTCGCCGAAGTTTGCAAAGAAATGTTTTGCATTTGAAAAATGAGCCCTTAAGTTTACACTTTTCTTCGTTCTATATGCGGGATAATCGAACAAAGCTGAACCATCCGTTCAGTCAGCATGACTTCGTGTCACTTATGTACACGCGCCTAGCATTTGTCCGCATGTTGCATTGCACAGTACCCCCTCTCTTTGTATGTTTCCTCCCTTCATACTCACACCTTTCTCTCCAGTCTGACTTTCTTCTTCCTTTCTTTTCACTTTGTCTTCTTTCATTATACTATAGCACACATGACAATTCTATACACAGCTTTTCAGCGTGATATAGTGATGAAGTCTCCTTAGTTTAACTTCAGCAGCTGACCAAGAAGCACTTAAAGCTTGGTAGCCCTTGTGCCCGTTTCACATATCACATTTTCAGCTCCCTAATGCCTTATGAATTACAGATTCAATTTCTCAGACGTACTAAGAATAAATTGCGTTAAAAACAATATAACTTGACCTGCATATTTAACATTGTTTTACGTGTCACTAATAGTGTCATAGCAATCGCTTCAGATAGCAAAATGAATATATTCATGCTTCACCAAGTTTAACTGTTGGACACAAGCAGATTCGGGTAATCGTCTCTGGTCATGCAACAGTTCAATCTAGCCAAAATAGGTGAAGCCAAATGAAAGAGACTTTGCTTCGGCTGAAATGTATATTAAGTAGAACAGCCCAAGCGCAGAGTTTTGTGTACTAACTGTAGCAGGTTTACAGGATAACGTCATTTCAGATAACCAATGCGGTACAATTCCGAAGAAGTGGTTGTGTAAATACTGATGACAACACCCCGTATTTTTTGCAATCAGTCTTATTTACGTGCTTATGCGCCATAATAAAGATGCAGAAAACGGCACCAGGTAATTATGCTCTAATAGTGAGCGTATTAAAAGTAGTTGCTGCAAGGTCAGACTATTTATTGTGCGTGATGTTGTTTCAACTGAATCAACTAGTGGCTAAGAAAATAAAAAAAAACTCACGTTATGTCTAACTTTATTTTTTAGCTATACGAAAAGCTAGATGTAAGGAGATTGCTGATGGCACTACAATAACTAAAGGCAGTTCAATGTAAGGGTTTTCAGGATCTAGAACAAAAGTAACTTCTTTGCTTCTTCGGGAAGAATCGGATAGTATTCTCTTAGGGCTAATAAAAGAATGAATAATATCACGCTAAAGAGTTATTTTTTATTATTCGGAATAAGAATAATACACCTCTTATGAACAGGTGACTTATTAAGAGCGCTTTTTTCCTTATTCACATGCTACCAATCTGTTTGCTTTTTTTGTAATTACTTATTGTTGCCATTGTATCACAATTTGTGAAGTCTATAATGAATTCTGTATATGCCCTGCTACCATCATCTTTCATGGATACACAGTATTTTCAAAAATATAAATAAATAAATAAAAATACAAATCAATGCATTGTGCACAACAGAACATACCACAATGGTCACTTTTTCAGTAGAAATTTCTGAGTGGCTTCGAATAATTTCTTTGATTACTCTACATTTGCGCACTCCATTTAGACTGACCTTAATACACTAAATTTATAATCTACAGCAAAACGTGCATGTTATGCATATGCGCACATTTTATATTGCCACCTAGAGTTGTGAGCCGGCGAGCCAGCCGAAGAGGGCGAAGAGAACGAAGAAGTGTGTGTTAGCACTTCGTTTGAAAATACACGCTCATGTCTTTCTGCCCTGCTGTTCCTGTCTTGTCTTTACGACTTTTGGTGCGTGACAAACTGGTGGACGTGCTGGGTAATCTATGCACTGTACCCCTACACATAGCAAGAACTCAAGCGTCTTACCGGTGGTCACTCATGTGCACCGCGCCAGCAGAAGAATCCGAGGGCAATCCCCCGAGTTTTGACTGCTCGCAAACAACGTGGCAGCTACGACCAGCCCTACCGACACCAACCCAATCGGTGCAAACGGCACAACGCCGCTTCGTTGCACTTTACTCCCACCACAAACGCCAAATCCCCTTCATGGCACTGCATTTGAGGATGTCGAAGATTGGCTTGTTCATAACGAGTTCGTTGCCATGCAGAACCAGTGGTACGACGCAGACAAACTGCGGCACGTTTGTTTCAGTCTTTTGGACGGCACACGTGTATGATATGAGAACCGGGCAGGTATTCTTACATCATGGGAAGACTTCGAACGCCGACTTATTGGGACATGTGCCAGCTCTGATTGTCGGGAGAGAGCTGAGCGCGATCTGCAGTCCCGCATACAAATGCTGGACGAAGGGGTTGCGATGTATGTCGAGGACATGACGCGTCTTTTCCACTAAGCTGACCCCGGCATGCCAAAAGAAAAGAAGGTACGGTACCTCATGCGTGGGGTGAAAAAGCAGCTTTTCGGTGGGCTTGTGCGCAGTCCACCTAAGACTGTTTCATAATTTTTCATAGTAGCCGTCACCATCGAAAGCACTCTTAGGCACTGGGCCCCGTCCACGAACGACACGTCAACACTTCAACTTCGGACAACTTGGGAGCTTTCAGTGGCAAAATGGATTTCTTCCGAGAGCTCATACGTTCGGTCATCCGCGAATAACTTCAGAAGCTGTCAGTGCCCTCGCAGCCCGCGATCTCCTCGTTGTCCAGCGTTCTCCGAGATGAAGTACAATATGCCTTAAGAGAACCATCTTTCATGCGGGATTATCAACGACCCAGTGACTTTCCCCGCATGTCGTATGCTCACGCTTTGCGGCAACCTATTACGCCTGCAATTTCGCATCCCACCGTGGCCCCAGACATGCTGCAGACGGTCCAAGTGGCGCCATATTAAAGCGCACCTTGCTGATCTCGCGGAAATACAACGTCTGGCGTGCGCCAGATCGACGTCCCCTCATCTTTCACTGTAGCGAAGCTGGGTATCTGTGCCGACAGTGTTCTTACCGACAACTTGAACTACGCGAATTATAGACGATCTCACCACCACCCAAGTTCGCTCAGCGGCCCCCTTAAATGGAAGAATTTGTGGCTTAAGCGCGGAACTTCGTCATCTTCGCACCAGTCACGCTCGCTGTAAGCGCGGCGATTTTCTTCTAATGGCCATACCTATTTGAGCGTGGCGCAGGTTCGGTCACCCAGTCCACGCCGGGAAAACTAACCACAGCGACCTTCGGGGGCGAGGCCGCCCATAATGGACAAGCTCAAGGCCTTCTAGGGACGCTTCCGCAAACTAACGATTTCCCGACGATGACGGCACCAGCTGGTTCCACAAAGACTTCATTAGACATAACAGTGCTGCTCGACGGTCGCAATGCCAGAGCTTTAGTTGCCACGGGTGCAGAATTTTTTATCATAAGTAAAAAACACGCTGCTCTCCTGAAGAAAGCGGCGATGCCTTGGAACCTCAGGCCAATTGGTACTGCTGGCGGGCACATCGTCACGCCACTCGGCGTTTTCACAACACGAATACAGATTCGTGGTTCTACCTTTGTTGTCAGCTTGAGCGCTCTCCGTCAGTGTTCTCGAGACCTGATCTTTGGCTTAGACTTCCTTAGGGAGCACGGTGCAATCATCAACGTTCGACAACGCCTCGCCACGTTCTCAACTAAAACGCCACACCAGACCACAATCTCTGTCACGATCGAGTACGTCTGCGTGTATTTGACAATGCTGTGACGATACCAATGCGCTAAAGTGTTATGGTTCAAAGGGCGTGTAACAAATTAGCACATGGTGAAATGGTGGCGGAGAGCAATCGATCCCTACTCTTTTGCCAAGGTGTCTGCGTAGCACGAAGCCTAGTAGACCTCCAGGCTGGCCACTGCGAGGTTCTTGTTACAAAATTTCAGCTAAAAGCACCGACACTTTTTCCTTGTTACTGTCATCGCCTATGCGTACCTAGTAACCAATGTGACCGAGTGGTTTGCTTACGAGCCAATCGATAAGGCTGAAGCAGCTCTCCGGGGTGTCGACATAAATCCAACGCTTTCTGACAAAAACAAACGAAGGCTTGAAGACATGTTGGTAGAATTTCACGCCTGTTTTGCACGTTCATCAAGAATTCGTCAGACAGCGATTGAAGTAAATGCTTCAATACGGTGTAATACAGCCATCAAGCAGCCCATGGTCATCGCCAGTGGTCCTTGTAAAGAAGAACCTAGGTACACTTCGCTTTAGTGTCGATTATAGGAAGCTGAATAACGTCACAAAGAAAAATGTGTACCCGTTGCATCGCGTGGACGATTCTCTGGACAGGCTTTTTCCTCAATCAGACCTTAAATGTAATTAGACTTTTCTTCAATCGACCTTAAATGTAGTTATAGGCAAATTGAAGTCGATGATTGTGACCACAGAAAAACGACTTTTTATCTCCTGACGGTCTATATGAATTCCGAGTGCTCCAATTCGCCTTCTGTTCTGCTCCGGCCCGATTCCAACGAATGATGGGTACCGTTCTTGCTGACCTCAAGTGGTAAAGTTGCCTCGTCTATCTAGATGATGTCGTTGTCTTTTCAAAAACATTTGACGAGCACCTTCGTCGCCTTCGGAGTATTGTTGAAGCGAAACGATGGCTTACCTTGCCCTCAAGCCTCCTGAGAAGTGCTGTTTCGTCTACAAAGAACTGCAGTTCCTGGATAACGTTGTGAGCGCTGCAGGCGTTTAGCCAGATCCCGAGAAGAGTGCCGCTGTGGCTGCTGTTCCAGCTCCGACAGACAAGAAAACTCTTCGACGAATTCCGGGACTCTGCGCATACAGCTCATTTCTGTGGACTGAGGAACAAACGACTGCCTTTGCAGAACTATAACATTGACTGTCTTCCCCTCTTGTACTTGGTCATTTCGATGAGGACGCTGACACAGATGTGAGCACTGACGCATGCATCATTGGTCTCGGAGCTGTCTTGGTGCAAACACAAGATGGTACCGGACGTGTGATTGCGTACGCGAGCCGCACTCTATCACGTGCCGAGACCAACTATTCAACGTCAGAGAAAGAATGTCTCGCAGTAATATGGTCGATTACAAAGTTCAGGCCTTATCTCTATGGGCACCCAATTAAAGTTGTCACTGATCACCACGCTTTATGTTTCTTGGCTAACCTCCGAGAACCTTCTGGGTGATTAGCACGATGGAGTCTGCAACTTCCGGAGTTCGATGTCACCATTGTATACATGTCGAGTAGAAAGCTTGAAGACGCCGATAAGCTATCACGAGCATCTCTGTAATCCGGTCATATAGCTTTAGAAGACGACAGTGCTTCCTGGAGACTCTCAGTGGGGCAGACCTCCTCAGTTAAGAACGAGCGGACCCCGAGTTAAGGCCCAAAATTGATCATTTAGAAGGCAGCACCGCGTCTGTTACTCGTCCACTTTCCCGTACGTTGCCGTCATTTTGCTCACGACACGGCATATTGTGCAAAAAACACCGGTTTGGGCAGCAGATCTTATCTTCTAGTCGTTCCTCAAAACGTCCATGATGACATCTTATTAGCCTGCCACAATGAGCCGACATCCGGCCTTCTGGGATACTCACGGACGCTCGACCGAGTAGGACAGCTATATTTCTGGCAAAAACTCGCAGCTTGTGTCAAACGCTACGTGAAAGAATGCCGTAAACGTCAGCGTCACAAGTGACCTCCTGTAAAGCCTACATGCCTCCTAAAACCCATCTACCTACCGCGTACGCCGTTTGACCAGGTTGTGATGGATCTCCTTGGACCGTTTTTTTTGTCTCACTCCCGAAACAAGTGGATCATCTTCGCAACTGATCACTTGAGGCGTTACGCTGAGACGAAGCCACTTTGACGCTGTCAGGCATCTGAAGTCACCGAGGTTTTTATGCACCACATTGTGCTTCGTCACGGCGCCCCGTCATTCATCATCACTGACCGAGGGACAGCGTTTACGGCAAAACTGTCGGACGAAATCTTCAACCTCAGTTACACAAACCACCGTAAGACAACCACCACTCAGAGTAACGGCGTAACAGAATGGCTAAACAAAACGCTGGCTGACATCATTTCTATGTACGTGGATGTGCAACATAAAACGTGGGACGAGGTCCTGCCGTACGTAACGTTTGCGTACAACACCGCAACCCAGGAAACGACAAGGTTCGCACCTTTCCGCCTCGTTTACGGTCGAGACGTTCAAACCGTGCTAGATGATATGATTCCTTGTGACATCGACCAGCACGAGCTGCTAACTCCAGATGTCGAGAATTACATTCAGCGTGCAGAGGAAGCACGTCAACTAGCTCGCGTGCACATAAGATCGCAGCAATGTGAAGACGCCTGAAGGTACAATATCCACCATCGACAAGTCACCTATCAACCTGGCGACCAAGTGTGGGTTTGGACTCCTGTTAGATTGTGAGGTCTCAGCAAGAAACTCCTGAGCAAGTACTTAGGATCCTACAAAGTATTACGGTGGTTGAATGAGGTCAACTATGAAGTTATTCAAAACGGAGGCTCCGCAACAACCCCATGCCACTCACTTGTGCTTGTCGTCCACCTAAAACCTTACTTTACGCGGTAATACTCGGCCTTATTGTGCCCGGGCAGCAAACATTTTCTTTTTTTACGTTTTCCGATGAGTCTTGAACGAACTGTGAACTGTGGTAATGTTTGTTTTCTTATGACCAACCACAGACTTTTTTTTTGCACCAGCATATGCACACTGTACTATAAGTATTGTTTCTCCCCCTTTTTCTTTTCTTTCGGGCCCTGCTGTTTTGATTGTATATGAGCATCAAGTGGATGCTCTAATGAAAGGGTGAATAATGCCACCTATATTTGTGAGCCGGCAAGCCCTAGCCAGCCGGAAAGGGCAAAGAGAACAAAGAAGAAGTGTGTGTTAGCGCTTTATTTGAAGATACATGCTCGTGTCTTTCTGCCCCTCTGTTCCTGTCTTGACTCTAGGGCTTTTGGTGCGTGACAATATACAGCCTATGTTAATACACAAGGAGTGTTAAAGTGATGCTACAAATACGTCAATATTGAAGCTTTGGTGTCAATTGTTTTCAGACACAGGCTGGTTTCAGACAGTGGTTTAGCATATGCAATCTATGCTTCGCGATGGTTGTGTGATCTAGTATTCAAATTATTGTGACAGGCTGCACTCTCGTGCTTTGGACGGAAGCGTAGTTTCATCTTTTTGACTGCGTCAATGAAAACGGGTAGCGATCTGTTTGAGAAGCGGTGTTTCAATTTATCACGCGTGACAACTGCTTCACAATGAATGGGTGCTTAACATGAAGTGATGCAGAAGCTTCTGGAGTGTGTTATAACACTGAGTTTTTCGTGTAAACCAGATTTTACCCTAAACCAGATAAACATTTGTACAACTTCCATCTGATTGTAAACTAACCTGAAAGATTTATTTATCTCTATTTATTATTCGCAATAAATAAATGCAATTAACGTTCATTTTCCTAATGAAAAGACAGCAATTAAGCAAGATCAGCACTTGATCACTGGTAGCGTTTCATTAGTGCTTTGACACAAATAATTAGAATAATTTCAGCTGATAACAGTTTTACAACCCCTACCGGTGCGATTTGAGCTATAATAGACAAAATATTCATGCTGCTAATCAGGCATAAAGAAATTGTGTTTCATTTTAGTACACTGACTTGTCACATTAGGAACTTGGATCAAATATGATTATTGTTCATCGCATGCCTAATAGATGTCACGCAAAATGTAAGAATGTATGAATTAAATACAACACCCTGTGACCACGTAGATATTCGCAAGCTTTCGAAATTTTTCATTGCTTATGTTGTGGAAGGTTGTCTTGAAATGAGGAAGAAAGGTCATTACTGAATTATTTCTTCGATTACTTTCTGAAAAAATTACTCGTATGGAATAAATCATTATTTATAAATATGATTCTTTTTCGGGAGACCATGTTTGAGCAAAGTCAGAGTTTTTACTCTACGAAAAATAAAGCATGTTTACAATTCACTATCTGAAGGAGTAGGAGAAAATTAAAAAGAAAAGGCAGGCATCCGGCTTCCACCCTGCTTCGGGGTAAGTGACTAAAAAATGAAAAGAAAGATGACGCAAGATCATACTGTGTGAAACGCTAGTGTGGCAGGAAATGATCATACAGAGTCGAGTGGTACGGCCCTTGAAAGGAAAAAATATCAAATTCTTTCTGCAAATATACCAGCTCCAGGGCTCGGTCACGCACCCTTCAACACCTTTTGTTTCTCCCACACAGCCGGTGAAATTTGGCTCAAATGGTCGGAAAAGGTGTCTGACTGCTGTCGTTGGGCTATGAGAGCGCCACACGTACTATATGAGTTAAATGAAACGCAATCAGTGGCAAGCCTTCGTGATGTTGTAGTACGCGCCGTGCTTATATCACTATGGCCAGGCACGCATATAAGCGCAGAGCTGCCGAACAGGATGCGTGCACCTGTCAATCGTGATGACTGGACGGCGCAGTTTACCATTGCGAAGGCCAACCGCTGTGCGGGTTTCATTTGCACTGATAGGACATACATACACCTATACATACATACATACATACATACATACATACATACATACATACATACATACATACATACATACATACATACATACATACATACATACATACATACATACATACATACATACATACATACATACATACATACATACATACATACATACACCTCACTGCTGAGCAAGACAGACCTCTTAAAACTTCTCCAAAATCACAACCTTTCGTTTGACGTACATTCCAAAGTTCTGACCCGCACCTCCATTGCAGAGCACAGCATCGAAACCAAAGGCAGCTCCATTGTACGCTGCCGCCCATACCATCTGTTTTCGGCGGAACGGCAGATCATTGAGAAAAACATCGCCTATATGCTCAAACGGGATATTATTCAACCTTCATCCAGCTCTTGCTCATCTCCTGTGGTGTTGGTCTGGAAAAGGGATGGCTCTGTCGGTTTTTGTGTTGATTACAGAGCGCTCAATAAGATCACGAAAAAAGACGTATATCCGTTGCCACGCATAGATGACGCCCTGGACTCCTTACAAGGCGCAGAATATTTCTGCAGCCTCGACCTCCGATCCGGGTATTGGCAAACACCTATGACCAAAGCAGACAAGTAGAAAACAGCGTTTGCAACGACTGACGATATTTACGAGATTAACGTCATGCCTTTTGGCTTAAGCAACGCTCCAGCAACAGTCGAACGACCGATAGATACTGTCTTACGTGGTCTGAAGTGAAAAACCTGTTTATGTTATTTAAACGACGTCGTAATTTATTCTTCTTCTTTTCCTCAGCACCTTAAGCATTTGGATGAAGTTCTAACGTGCATTTCGAACACTAGCCTACAGCTGAATACAAAGAAGTGCCCCTTCACCAGCACAAGCATCAAATTATTGGGTCACCTTGTCAGCAAAGATGGCGTTCCACTCGACACCGACAAGGTTACTGCCGTAATTAGTTTTCTACGTCCGGGCGATTAAAAATAATTGCGAAGTTTTCTGGGCCTGGCGTCTTACTTCTGCCGCCTCATCAGTCAATTTGCTGTCATTGCGGGACCGTTACACAAGCTTCTAACATAAGGAACGGCTTTCACATGGACTGACGAGTGTAAGTGTGCTTTCCAAGCCCTTAAGCGTGCTATAACCTCAGACCCCATCCTCCGTCACTTCGATGAGAGTGCACCCACTTTCCTGCACACAGATGCCAGCAGCCACGGAATCGGTGCTGTCCTCTTCCAGCACGACGACAATTCACGTAAGCGTGTAGCTGCGTAAGCCAGTCGCGCACTAACACCTGAGGAGCATAACTACTCAATAACAGAGGAGAAATGTTTCCCTGTCGTTTGGGTAATCCAGAAATTTCGACCTTATCTGTATGGACGCCACTTCACTCTGATTACCGACCACCATGCCCTATGCTGGTTGTCCTCGCTGAAGAGTTTGTCTAGGCGCCTCGGTCGCTGGATACTCTGTTTGCAAGAGTACACTTTTGTGCAGAGGTCTGACAAACATCATCAAGATACCGACGCTCTCTCTCGCTGCCCTCTGCCACTTTCATGTCTGACCACGCATCCTCAATGCCCTTCAGGTGACCAAGTGGCTTACTCTTCACTCACGTAATTACCCCTGGCAGTTGCTGGGTCCCTATCTTTAAACAGCAGCGCCAAGCTTGCCGCGTGCCAACGTGAAGACCCCTACTGTACCACATCATCAGATACTTGAATGGCTCGCCTTCTCCACCTAATGCCAGGCTACGTCGTCAGCTACGGCAGTTCAAGCTAGAAAACAGTGTCCTGCAGCGCTATAGTTACAATGCGGATGGGCATCGGTGGAATCCATTACTTTCCCATTCGCTGCAAAAACAAAATGTTGAAGCATTGCACGACGACCCATCAGCTGGTCACTCAGGATTTCAGAAGGCCTACAACCACGTTAGGAGCCGTTTTTTTCTGGCCTGGCCTTTCTACATTTGTGGCTAAATATGTCGCTTCTTGCGCACTTTGTCAATACCGGAAACGACCAACTTCAGCTCCTGCTGGCTTATTACAACCCATTCCTTGTCCCGATACAACTTTTGTCGTTGTCGGAATAGACCTCGTCGGACCACTTCCTGTAACGCCAGCGGGCCACTGCTGGATCGTCACAGTCGTCGATCACCTCACACGATACGCAGAGACTGCTCCTCTGCGCACTAGCTCTGCCTCAGACGTTGCCGCCTTCTTTTTAGAAGCCATTGTGTTACGTCACAGTGCACCTCGCGCGTTGTTGATAGACTGAGGCAAGGCCTTTCTGTTCACGGTTCTTGACGAAATTCTAAAAAAACTTGTGGCACAGTTCATAAGACCACATCCGCTTACCACCCGCAGACAAATGGCCTGACAGAGCGATTCCACCGGACTCTAGTCGACAAGATATCTATGTACATCAAACTGAACCACGATGACTGGGATAAAATCTTGCCGTTCATAACTTTTGCACACAACACCGACGTTCAACGAACCACCGAGTATTCACCTATCTTCCTCGTCTACAGTCGTGCGCCGACATTCACCATTGAGGCCTCTTTCTTTAATGTAACGGAAAAAACGTCCAAAACTACGCCAGAATATTTCGTCTTCAGGCTTGCTGACGCATGGCAACGTGCTCACTTCAACACGGAGGCCAGTCAAAAAGACCGCAAGCAACGCTAAGGCAGCTTTCGTCGAGACGTCCCCTTCCGTCCTGGAGATGAAGTACAACTTTGGACGCCTGTTCGTACAACCAGATTGTGTGAAAAGTTTCAGTCACGCTTTCTGCGACCTTACGTTGTTTGTGAACGAACATCACCGGTCATTTACCTTGTCACACCCACCGAGGGTTCCTCGGACCGTCTTTACCGTGCCTCCGAGATAGTCTACGTCTCGCGTCTTAAGCCCTTCTTCCGCCGTACCTTTCTCGCCTAAGTCTCGGCCGGGTCGGCCAATGAAGTGCGCGGGAAAAATAAGTGTGAGCATTATTTATGTGTCCCATTTTTTTATCTGTACGTACTCATTACTCATCATCACCAGTCAGGTTTAGGTTGTGAGCACATACTCGAGGCAATAAAAGGAGAGCCTTGGGAGTAATGGACGCCATCTTACAATACATACATACATACATACATACATACATACATACATACATACATACATACATACATACATACATACATACATACATACATACATACATACATACATATGCTGTGCAAGACGAGATCGCACCTGGAAATCTGTACACAGAAGCGAGTAGTTTGTCTCGTGAAAGGGAAATAACTGGCTTCCATTCTACAATTTTAGAGTCTGTACGGCTCGGTTGCGCACCCATGCACCACTTCTCTTTCCATCACACAGAAGCGAGTAGTTTGTCTCATGAAAGGCGAACAACTAACTTTATTTTTGTAATTCTAGAGTCTGTAAGGCTTAGTTGCGCACCTGTCCACCACTTTTCTTTGCAGCAGAAAGAAGCGAAAAGTTTGTCTTCTGAAAGCGAAACAACTGACTTTCTTCCTGCAATTCTAGAGTCAGTACAGCAAAGTTGCGCACCCCTGCACCAGTTCTCTTTCCAGCGCACAGAAGCGAGTAGTTTGTCTCGTAAAAGGCAAACGACTGACTACCTTTCTGCAATTCTAGAGTCCATAAGGCTCGGTTGCGCACCCGTGAACCACTTCTCTTTCCCACGCACAGAAGCGAGTAGTTTGTCTCGTGAAAGTCAAACAACCTTTTCCTTCCTGTAATTTAAGAGTCTGTATGGCTCAGTTGTGCAACCGTGAACCACTTCTTTTTCCAGCACACGGGGGATGCTACGTGGCACCGGCAAGAATTGGCGTGTCCACATGTGCTCCGCAAACTTTCCGGCTCCATTGTGGAAATTTGTGTTGGCAGCCAATTTCAACTATTGCCATCGCTTCCTGAAGTTGTTCTACTTCGATTGACACCAATTACAGCTGTGTGTGACCGGAAATTTTTATTTCGGACACCCAAACGCACCTGCCTATTGTGTGATCGACAAAGCCATGAAAGACGCGACTGGAGTTAGACGCTGTGCGGACGTGCTTCGCATGAGCTCCGGCCCGTTGGCTGACCAACGGCGGACGCACTTTGTTCTGGACTTGATGTCAGTGGGCTGGTCTGCAGGAGGTTGCCCTGTACCTACAGACCCCTCGTATAGGCAAGTTTGTCCCCGTTTTCGAAGTTTCCGAGCTTTTCCTATCAACCCCGTGGTGCAAAGGCTAGGCCTATATCCTAGGCCAAGCCTGGGCCCCGTCGCCAGGCTTCTGGCTTGCGCCTGGTGACCGTGGGCCTTGGTAGACTGAAGATGGAATACTATGTCGAAGGGGAGACTATAACGCCCGAAGATTTTGAAGCGGGAGAGTGGGCTCCAGTGCTGAAGGCACAGGACCGATTCAAGAAGAGTCTGTATGGCGACAACGCCAAGAGGAAAGAGCAAACCTCATAAGCGCCAAAATGCACGCGACAGCGACGAGCGATGCTATCAGCGACGAAACAGGGCATTCGTGCGACGTGTCGCTTGCTTGTTTTCGCGCGATCGCTTGGTTCTCCAGATTTGGAAACCGTTGCTCATCGCCCGGAAGTGCTGGGCTCAAACAGCCAATAGCGAAACATCGGAAAATACAAATACTACATAGGAGGACGCGACCCTGCCCGACTCACGTATGCGCAACAAGAAGTAACGCAATGTTTACGCATGTGCATACAAAAAAAGTGCTGCAAGGCACTCATAAACACGTTCCGTTCCATTACACAACAATATATCTAATTTTAAATTGCATACCGCTCACCACGAGGTTTTTTTGGTGCGAGTAGACGGCCTCATGCCAGCAACAGTAGAGTTCGCTCGCCGAAGCCGTCGCGTAGGTTTGCCTGCGCCAGCGACTGATCGCGCGAAAACGATCAACGTCGCGTCGCTCATCGCTGTCGCGTGCATTTTCCCGCTTATGAAGTTTGGCCCTAAGCCTTGCGAGACGCAGGCCGGAAGCGACGGGCGCAAGACGCAGGGAACGCAGCAAGTCAAGCGGGGGAAAGCGCCGGTGTGGAAGAAACGCGGACCGTTTTTTAAGTTGGCAGCCACGGATTTAAAGGTTGTGTACAGGCTCCAGAACTGGGACTTGAGTGTTGTGACAGCGAGAGAACTCGGATGTGCACTGAGAGCAGCAGCGCGTCTAACGAGTGCAATTGCCGCGCAAGAAGACATTGTGCGGGTTAATCTCACAAAAAACACGTTGACGGTGAGCACACCGTGCATAAATCGCAGTGGGGCATATGCGACTGTGAAGACGCTCTAGCTGGGTGATCAAGACCGGCCGGTTACGGCGTTCGTGGCGCCATTGGAAAACTCCGTGCGGGGAGTGATTTACAATGCCTATGATAGATGACCAGTGGAAGAAGTTCGGGCGGAATTCCCGAAGAAGAATGAAGGCATAGACATTCTGAACGCGAGACCTCTAGGAAAGTCAAAGGCGATTCAGATTACTTTCGGGCGAAAACCCGTACCCCGATAGGTTACTTACTGGAACTGTCTGTACGTTGTGATTCTGTATAGAAATATAGTCGAGACCTGCTACAAGTGCAGACTACTTGGACATCGAGCAGACGTTTGCTATCGTCCGAAGAGTAACCTATGCCACCGATGCGGGAAGGACCATCCTGCCCCTCTAGAAGGATGGCCACTCACGTGCACGCCGGACTGAATCATGTGCCATAGTGCGCATCACACAGGGAGCCGGAACTGCAAGTTTCGCCTGGCTCACAAGGCACCGACAGGCCGGCAGCAGAGCATCGAAAGAGACAGCGAAGGTGGCACCGATGAATGGTCCTCGAGAGCCACGGAGCGGTGATCGAGGTGTAAAGAAGGCATAAGAAAAAGCAGGGACCGGTGGAGTTCTTTCCCACCATTGCCAGGGCGCGGGGTCGGCCAAGATGGTGGACGAGTATCCAGTCCCAACAGCTACGCACGCGACACCAACAAAAAGGTGAGCTTGTCAGGCACGGCCTCCCAAAATGAAACTGCTCGAGAGAGAGAGTTAGCAGCACTGGTTCAGCGACAGGAAGATTTGAATAAAAGAATGGAAAACAGAATTGAAGAGATGGAACGCGCACTTAGAAACGACCAACGGCAGGGGACACAGGCAGCAGCAGTGCAAGGCCTACAGAAAGCGACGCAAGAGGTGTCTGCTCGCGTACAGGAGAGTGCAGCAATGGAAGTAGAAAATCGGTGGACAGTGTAGAAACCACTGCCGCGGGATGAGGAAGCTAACGCAAAACAATTAGCCGAAACATCACCAGTAGACATGCCACAGCCTATTTTTAAGGTCACTAGTCTTAAGTCGGATGTAACTGCACTTGCGAATAAAGTAGGCAAACAAGGAAAAAGACACGATAGGTTGGAGCCACGAGTCGAAAAGATCGAAGCCAGATTAGACACAATAGAGGAGCGTCTCGGCATGCTCTCCAGTGAATTTAGAGATTCCCAAACCCAGGTCATGGACATGTTTCGGCAGCTTCATACTCTATTAGAGGCAATACTGCCTTCCGTGGGTGGCCATGTGCCATTAGTCAACCTGGTGCCTCATCATAGGGCCTCGCCAGCAAATTGAGGTTTGGCAGTGAAACTGCAGGGGCTTTCGTCAAAAGCGAGGTAACCTGCAGTTGCACGTACAAAATCTGGACAGTAAATCAGACTTAATAGCCTTACAGGAGGCTAGTAGTTCCGTAAAATTACCTCGATTTAAGGTACTTACAGCGCCAGGAATTGACTCAAGGGGTGTATCACGCGTCTTCACAGCCGTGCTTGTCCATCGCAACATCACTGCCATTCAGCATTCTGTAGATAGCAGCAGGGAAGACTATGTCTTGCTAGAGATTTTGCCTAAGCGAAAGTATGAGAAGAGTCTGTTTTTACTTAATGTGTATAGCTCTCCAAAAGATAAAGAACTAGGCTCGCCACAACTCCTGATTCAAACTCAACGGCTAGCAGCTTGCGCTCCGCTTATAGCGGTAGGAGATTTCAATGCGCCTCACCCGGAGTGGGGTTATATTAGAGCCAGCCCAAAGGACAATCAGCTTTGGCAAGTTGCCCAGAATCTGCGATGGACGCTGTTAAACAGTCCACAAGATCATACGAGGATAGGCAACAGCATAAGCATGGATACCTCTCCAGACCTTACGTTTTTTAGAGGCATCAGTAATGCAAAATGGATTAACACGGGACAAGTACTAAGAAGTGATCACTATATCCTTTCCACGACGTTTAGCACTGCGAAGCATAAAGCCAAAGTGAGGGGGTATAGAAAAACAAATTGGGACAAATTTAGAAAAAACAGAGCAGACACTGTGAACGGAAAAATTAATGACCTAGACGCGTGGGTAGAGGCGCTCAAGGAGTATGTATATAATACCACAGTTGAAGTGCCAGACGAGCAGGAGGAGTTTACCGCTGACTCCAGACTATTACACATGTGGGAAGCGCACGTGAGTCTCTGGAGAAGGTGGAAGACGCAAAAACTTAATGGTGTCCTTCGCAGAAGGACTGCCAAGCTAGAACGTAAAATCAAAAATTATACAATTGAGTTGCAAGCCAAGCAGTGGGGCCAGATTTGTGATCGCATGAATGGACAGTTTAGAGTCAAAAAGACATGGCAGCTGTAAGGCATCTTTAGGATCCGGCAGCAACTAAATCGGGGCAATGGGGACAAATGACTCGGTCAATGCATTAATATGAAGGCACAAAAAGAGAGTTTATACAGGAACTCCGGAATCGGTACATAAGTGATAGAGAAGACGGTTGCTTACCACACTACTCGGGGGTGGAAAACTCAGAACTAGATGAAGAGTTTACAATTGCGGAGGTGGAGTTTGCCATGGGACAGCTGCGTACTACGTCTGCCGCAGGTCCGGATGGGGTTACTTATAAAATGCTGAGAAACCTAGATTTTAAATCGGTCGGGGCAATCACTGACTTGATAAATGAGTATTGGGTGACCGGGGAGGTCCCAGAACAATGGAAGCATGCTAGGATTATATTTAGTCCTAAGGCTAGCAAGAAATTCTGCTTGGAAAACCTGCGCCTTATATCGCTGACATCATGCGTGAGCAAATTGATGGAGCACGTGGTTCTTAACAGGCTTCAGAATTTTGCAGAGAACAAGTCCATCTTTCCCCCAACAATGATAGGTTTCAGGGCCAATTTGTTCACACAGGACGTCATGATACAGTTGAAACATGATGTAGTCGATCCCGGGCATGGCGCGGGCACCAAAGCTGTATTGAGGCTTGACCTGAATAAAGCTTTCGACAATGTTTTGCATGAGGCAATATTGAATAACCTATCGCAAATCGGCCCAGGGGTCAGGACATTCCGCTACATCAGATCAATTTTGAAGGGCCGAACTGCAGAAACTTCAATAGGAGATATCAAATCGGACTTATTCGCGTTGGGAGGCAAACGGACGCCTCAGGGTTCAGCTTTATCGCCGTTCTTGTTTAACCTCACCTTAATTAAAATACCGCCGAGGCCGGAGGAGATACCAGGACTCAGACACAAGTTTTATGCAGATGATATTACTCAATGGGTAACCAAGGTTAGTGACGCGCATCTGGAAGAAACACTACAACAGACAGTTATTGTTGTCACGGGCTAAGTAGATGCCTGAGAAAGACGACGACGAAGTGCTTAACTTAACCGTGCTCAGACTGCAGCAGCGTTGTACGCAATTAGCTCGCCAGTATATTCGCCAGTACGCATTTGCTCGCCAGTGTATACTTTATTCCCCGTAACATCATTGGTGGAAGGTGCGGGGTACCACTCGCTATACAGCCCAACGAGCTGAATCTTCGCTGCGGACGGCGCCTTGCGGCTACCACGATGACTGAACAGGCTACTGAATGTCAACAAGATCTGTCAGCCCCGCAGCCGATCGTTGTGTTGCAACCTCGTGACCCAGGCCCATTCAACGGCACAAGTGGCATAGACGTCGATGAGTGGCCGGTTCTATATGTGCGCGTCAGCAGCAGCAACCATTGGGATTCGACGCTTATGTTGGTGAACATCATCTTCTACTTGCATGGCACGGCAAAACTCTGGTACGAGACACATCAAGAAGAGTTGACTAGCGGGGACGTCTGTAAGCAGAAATTGCGCTATCTATTTGAGAAACCCATTGGACGTCAAGTGGCCGCAAAGAAAGAGCTTGCGACTCGTGCCCAGACATCCACAGAGCCGTACATCGCGTACATCCAAGACGTGTTGGCTTTGTGCCGCTAGGTCGACAAGGACATGCTCGACGAGGACAAAGTCGGACACATCCTGAAAGGAATTGCCGATGACGCCTTCAATTTTCTCCGGTGCAAGGACTGCTCGACAGTGGAGTCGGTCATCGAAGCATGTCGTCGCTTCGAACAGGCAAAAAGTAGGCGCATAGTTCACCGATTTGACTGCCTTCCCAACACGGCGGCTACGTCCTCTTACGAAGATTTGCCCACACTACATTACCCAGCAGCGCCAGAAAACGTCACCAGAATAGTCTGTCGGGAACTCGAGGCTATGGCTCCCGCTATGTCTAGCGTCAGCGCGCCAGGACACAACCTCGATGCTGTTTCATTGATACAGACCGTGGTTCGCCAAGAGATCGCGAATATGGGCATTTCGCCACCTCATCAAAATGCCCTTGCTACTTCCAGCTCGGCTCCAGTCGTTGTGGCTACCACTCCGAACCGCACATTCGCGCCACCACGAAACCCAGCTGAATGACGCACTCATGATGATCGGCCCATATGTTTGACGTGACATCGGATAGGACACATCGCTCGCCATTGCCGCAGCCGTTGGACCTCATCACCTCGACCGAGCTTCTATGATTGGTGGCCTCGCTCTGAACGTGCACCTTATGCGCCGTCCTACCGCGCTGAGACAGGTGCAGAGCATAATCCAGAATGTCGGACAAGCCGCTCGCCATCACCCGTGCGTCGTCAGTCCCGCTCGCCCCAACCCCGCCGTTCTCGGTCTCCCTACGACTGTCGCTCGGAAAACTAGCTGGTGCAGCCCCCGGAGGTGACGCTGCATACACGACTCGGACTGCAAATCCTCTGATTACTCCCGACCAGCGGCGCAAACTTCTTACAATTTTGGTTGATGGTTTACCTGTAACTGCTCTCATTGATACCGGTGCACAAATATCTGTGATGAGTTCAGACCTCCGCCGCCGCCTCAAAAAAAATCTGATGCCTGCGATTGCACCTACCGTTCGTACAGAAGATGGGAGTACTCCTGCTGTGCTTGGAATATGCACTGCGCAATTGACGATTTCTGAGCATCAAACTTCAGTTCTGTTCGCCGTACTAGAAAATTGCCCTCATGACCTCATCCTTGGACTCGACTTTCTGACTTCACAGGCTGCGCTCATTGACTGTTCCAAAGGTCTCCTTTGGCTCGAACTACCATCCTTCTCAGAGACCGTCTCTACCAGCCCACCTCGTCTACGCTCTGTTGATTTCCTCAGACTTCCACCGCAAGCTGCAGTCGAAGTCCAACTCTCGCCATGTCCTCCAGTACCCGATGGTGATTATGTTGCTGCCCCAATTTCTGACGTGGCCATGACACGCAATGTTGCACTCCCCAACATGGTGGTTACCGTTAAGGACAACCGAACTTCATTTCCCGTCCTCAATTTCGGCTTCTCAGCGCAAGTTATTCCTCGCGGCATGTCACTTGCGCATCTGACACAACTGGTCGACCACACAGTTTCGGCCCTAACTACCTACTCGCCACTCAATTTTCCATCAACGTCGCTCTCGTCACGTTCCTGTTCCGACCTTTTCAAGCCAATGCTATCTGACAAGCTCACCACTGACAAGTCTCTGCTTTCTGCCGTGTGCTTGCTTCTTATCAGGACATCTTTGACTTCGGCGAGCGTAAATTGGGCCAGACATCTGTGGTAACCCATCGCATCGACACCGGTGACGCTCGACCCATTCGCCAACGACGTTACTGTGTATCAGCCCCGGAGCGTGCTAATATACAACGAGAAGTCGATAAAATGCTTGATAAGGGCATAATCGAACCCTCATCTAGTCCCTGGTCCTCACCCGTTTTACTTGTTAAAAAGAAGGACAATAGCTGGAGATTCTGTGTTGATTACCGCCATCTCAACCATATTACCAAGAAAGATGTCTATCCCCTACCGCCTCATACGCAAGGTCATCAGCGGGACCTACGAGATAGCTCCACTCCATACCACGTCAGTACCAGCTTCAGTCCCGACCGGAATAGTGCACGTCTCACGGCTTAATTCATACTACTCACGCCTCGAGAATTGATCGAGCGCACCGGGACGGTGCTTCTGCCGCCGGCGGTTAATGTCACGGGCTAAGTAGATTCCTGAGGATGACGACGACGAAGTGCTGAACGTGACCGTGCACGGACTGCAGCAGCGTTGTACGCATTAGCTCGCCAATATATTCGCCAGTACGCATTTGCTCGCCAGTGTATACTTTATTCCCCGTAACAATATTGTCAAAGAGTTGGCAGGGGAGGCGGAGCTTTTATGCTCTCAGCCAAAGTCCGAGCTCTTTGTGGTTCGGGACAAACCCAGAGGGCTATATGCAAGACACTATATTCCGTCACCTCCGTTAGATGTAAAGGTAGGGGGTAGGCCGGTAGCTGAAGCTCAAATGATTAGAATGCTTGTCCTATATGTCCAAACTAACAGGAAGAATAGGGTGGCCCTTGAAAAACTTAGGACCACGGTCAATGCTACTGCCAGGCTTATCAGAAAATTTGCTAACCGTAAGAGCGGGGTTAAAGAAAAAGAACTCTGTAAGCTGGTACAGGCTTTTGTGCTCAGCAGGATTACTTACCCGACACCATATATGAAGTTGAATGCTGCAGAAAAAGGCAAGGTCGAGGTTATGATCCGGCAAGCTTACAAGGCAGCGCTTGGGTTGCCTAACAACTCGCCTAAGAAACGTTGTTAAAACTAGGGGTACACAACACCCTGGATGAATTATGGGAGGCGCATCTGGTGATGCAGCACGCTAGGTTTTCAACAACCAAATCGGGCAGGATCATATTGGAAAGTATTGGCGTTGGAACAGAAGCTCCCACTGGGGACACTAAAATTGAGGTGCCGCGAGAGTTACATAAGGCCCTGTACATAAAACCTTTGCCCAAAAATATGCATTCGATTCACCATACGCAGCGCAGGCAAGCAAGAGCCAGAGCTCTACACGTTGAGTACGGTGAGTACAAAGCGGCAGTCTATACAAATGTTGCAGAGTATAAGGACAAAGACGCTTTCGTGATTGTGGTGGTGGACAGGCGGGGACGCTTGGTCGCCTCTGGATTGGTCAAAACCCGCTCCTCAGAAACTGCAGAAGAAGCGGCAATAGCGCTAGCTATAACTAATTCGCAGTCGGATCTGATTCTCAGTGATTCAAAGACGGCCATCCGAAATCTGGCGAGGGTCAGAATATTTACAACTGCCGCATGATTTCTGCATGTGGCCACGGGACGAGAAATCAGACAGATAGAAATTGTCTGGGTACCAGCACACTCTGGGAACCGTGGGCACGAGGTGGCTTACCTGAATGCTCGAGGTTTCGTCAGCCAGGTAGGTGAGCCGCCAGATCCGCGGAGGTCTGCGAGAGGTGGGCTGGTGTCTTTTCAGGACATAACGAATCATTATAAACTAGAGCGGAGGTTTTATTCGCCCCCGCTCAAGCGGTTGACTAAGGTACAGGAATGCATCTGGAGAAAACTGCAGACACGATCTTTTCTCAACTCATACGTGTTTAATAAAATGCACCCGGAAGAGATAAAGCCGCAATGCAAATGGTGTCAGGCTGTGGCATCATATGATCACATACTTTGTGAATGGAGCATAGTGCCGCCACCGGTGCATATTATGCGTGATCCCTCTCTTGATCACTGGGAGGCCGTGTTGACCAGCTCAGACCCAGTCGCCCAGTTAAGGGTCGTGGAGTGGGTCACAAACGTCGCCGCCAACCATGGGTTGATGGCCATCTAACACGGAATCATCCGCAGTTGCTTTCTGACGAAATAAAGTTTTACCATCCATTCATCGACAAAGCCATTGCCGCCATGTGGGAGGCTGGAGGAACGCTACCGTGCGCGGCGCGCGTGTGCTCGATGGCTTTCGCGAATGAACTCTCAGACGCTATAGCGTGTCCCGGAATCTCGCGCATTACAGACATGGGACACCATGACTTTGTAATATGAATTTTCAAGACTCCACAGCTGAAAGCTTCTTAACCCCAAATGAACCCAGCGATCAGAACGCCGAGACCGACAGCCGAAACGAAGCGGATGGAGCCTGGCAAATGGTGCTCACTCTGCGGCAGAAGAAAGCTCTTGCGAAAGAGAAGAAGGCCAAGTCCATGGATTTTTCGACGACCTCGTACCACCAACAAATATTTACTGCGGAAGCAGCCGGAAAATCTAAATAGAGGCCCACCGACAGGTGGCTATTTCCTAGCCCAAAGACGACTTCAAGATAGTGGTGCGACCACTCCAAGGGCTACCGATCAAAAACCTGACTAGTCCACTACTGGCAGACGCTGTGATAGCACTTGCAGCGGAAAAATATCTGGTGAGCAATTTGTGCTCAGAACCAAGTGGGGTTCCAACATCTTCATTGTTTCGACGCCGCAACAACAGTGGCGGACTACTTGAGGCGTATTACCACCCTAAAGATCAACAGCCGGCCACATTCAGTCAATGCCTATGTAGCGACAAGCGAAGGAACAACTAAGGGCGTCATGCACTCCTTAGACCCCCACAGGACGCCTGAAGTGCTAAAGGCCAATCTCCGCATACGCACACAAGGGGTCGAAATTCCGGAAGCACTTATGTTTGAAAACACCAAGACGCTGTTATAATGTTTTTGAAGGGATTACACCTCGGTAACTCTAGTACAACGGCGGAGAACTTGCTTGCTACCGCTACAAGGTTACCACCAAGGTGTGCAAAGTGTGCCTTCAGGTTGGTCACCGTTCGGACGTCTCCTCCAGCCGGGCACTCAAGTGTGTCACGTTTAAGGACAACGGGACCCTGCAGTCGGACACGAGTGCTCGCCGAAGTATGCAGCTTGTGGCGAGGGTCATTTGACAGGCGACCGAAGTTGCAAAAAAAAAAACCGACTCAAACTCCGCAGAAAAGAACCTCGAAGGCTAGCGTGCACCAGCTTACTCTGAACGACACCTCACCGAAGCCACCTCAACACCCCCACTGGATCAGTTCTGATGATGAACAATCTGCACAGGACCAGTGACTGGAGTTCCCAGAGACTCGTGTAAGGCTCAGATCTAGATACAGATCTAGATCCTGATCTGGGACCTGGAAGAACTCTACTCACAAGACCCCACCCCATTTTCGCTAACACAAGTCACCTAAATCCGGGGCTCCAGGCTCTGTGATCAAGCAAGCGCCCGAACAAGGCGAGGTGAGCTGTGCACCAACTGCTTCTTCCGCTGCTCCTCTAATGGCTAATCCGGAATATTAAAACAAACTCCTCCGTAAGAGCTTGGCAGAAATAAAACGAGAGTTGGCCTACCTCAAAGCTAACCGCGGTACGGAATTCAGCCAAAAAAACGCTTTCTAAAGCACCCGGCACATCTGGCCAGGTTACGATCGAGTCAAATTCTATTGAAGGAACATTAGAACAAGTGATGCAGCGGCTGGAAAGCATGCAAAGCTTTCAGCAGCAAATGTTTGCCGAATTTCAGAATATAAAAAGTTATGTCGATGAATCTATCACCAGCATAAGGGCCGCTGCTTCTAAACGGCCTAAAAGCAGTCGGGTGCTCCATCTATCCGTCATTCAAATTAACTCCCAACCTCGCACAGCGATAGCACTATTCATAATGAGTAAAACACGAGCGCGCATGAAATATCTTGAAATTTGGCAATGGAATTGCCGCAGCTTCCACGATTGGGCGGCCGCTCCACAACAATTTCTTAATACGGTGCCAGTCAAATCTGATGCCATTTGTCTACAAGATTTTGGTAATAAGCCAGTCAAATTGAGTGGCTACTAGACACTATCAAATTAAGAATACCCTAAAGCCGCCACGTTGGTTCTTAAGGAAATAGCGACTAGTATAAATTATTTGGTAACTAGCAGCATTAATCACCAAATCATAAGTATACTACCGCACAAGCGTAGCAAAGCCGAAACCATAATCACGAACGTGTATAGCTCCCCTAAAGAAAAGAAGGCCGATTTTGACGCACTTATTTGGTAAGCCAAGAGTTATTCCAGAATCCAGGATCGACTACTGCCTCTCGGGGACTTAAATGCTCCTCACACTACAATGTGGTAAAGAACAGATACACCGAAAAGCCGGGAACTCAAGCGAGTTGTTGAGGCGCATGGGCTCCAACTTCTCGTACTCCCGGAACACCTGACAAGCTTGGATAACAGCATCAGCGCCGACACAATTACTGATCTTGCATTCATAAATGATGTTGACGAGGTGTTCTAGAGCAACCTACAAAAGAATCTCGGCAGTGATCAATATATCTTGAGCGTGTCGATAGCCTCACCCAAAAGTCGGCACTTTCATGGTCATTTTATATTGAAAGATTGGGTAACTTATCGGAAAGTCCCACTGCCCAAAATTTTACCGGATAGCGCTGTAGATTGCGCAACGGACATACGAGAGACTCACAAAGCAACTTCTAAGCGAGTTGCGCCCACAGGGGGAAACCCGGTTGTCGATAGCTATCTGATACAAATGTGGGAATCCCGGAGAGGGCTGAACAAGCGATGGAAGCAACAGCGACTCAATAGAAAATTGCACCAAGGAATTGCTCAGATATCTGAGCTGGCAAACGCTTACGCGCATAAGCCGGAGATGGGGAGCTGAGTGAACTTTTTGAATTACTCTGAGAAACCTTACACTTCTTCAAGACATAGGCGAAGCTGCGCAGCATAATGAAACCTGGTAAAGCCCAAATAGCAGCAAACCGAACTCTTAAGAAGCTCGCCGGGGAATTTCCAGGAACAGATGACACCCTCCTCACTAAGCTGCGAGACAAGTACATAGGCGCGGTCACCACTCCCCGTGCACTTCAGCATACCAAGGACATAAAAATGCAGTGCTCGGCGCACCGATCACCAAAGCAGAACTATTTGTGGCCGCGCAATCAGCAAAGCGCAGGAATGCCCCTGAACCTGACCAGCTAACAAACGCAATGTTTCGGAATCTGGGCGACGAACACCTGGAGCAGCTTACTCGGTATTTTAATGAACAGGTATGGGAGAAGGGCGTGGTTCCACAACTTTGGAAGGAAGCCAAAATAATTCTTATTCCGAAGCCAGGAAAAACACTCGACCTACGAAATCTAAGACCAATATCGTTACCATCCTGTCTTAGCAAATTATTGGAAAAGGTGAATCACACACGTCTCACGACTTACATTGAAGATCGGCACCTTTTTACAACTAGCATGTTTCAACTTCGCCAACATTTGTCAACGCAGGACATCTTCCTTCTACTTCGGGAAGAAGTACTCTGAAATACCATGGTTGGTGCAGAACATCTCGTCGTAGCTCCTGATTTGAAAAGCGCGTTTGACACTATGTCCCATGAGCTCATCTTATATGAGCTCAATGACATCGGTTGTGGGCAAAAGTTATATGACAACGTTCGCGATTTCACTTATCACTGTGGAATGAACTGTGCTCCCGATAAATGCGAATTTATTAGAATCCGAGGCAGAGGCCACCGCACTCACGAGCGGCTCAACCTCTTTCTAGGAGACCACAAGATAATAAAGGTACAGAAAATGCGAGTCCTCGAACTGTGGCTTCAAAGCAACAAGCGAGTGGACTACACAATCAAAACTCTCAGAACAACGGTAAAGCAGATCTCCGGTTCAATATACAGAGTCACCTATCACCGAAAAGGTGTCAAGGAATCTAAGGCGCCCCAGCTGGTTCAGGCTTTTGTCCTCAGTCGGCTAACATATAGTCTTCCTTTCCAGGAGATCAATAAAACCGATTTAAAGGCCCTGGCTGCGTTGATACGAACATCGTACAAGGCGGCTCTTGGCCTGCCACTTGAAATGTCCACAGAACGTCTCGAAACTCTCGGTATACGCACTCATTATGAGGAGTTACGCGCTGTGGTGCTCATGTCTCAACGAAAGAGGCTTATTTTAACAACTACTGGGAGAAAGTTGCTGTTCCGTGTAGGTTACTCAGCTCGTCCTCAGTATGCGGTATAGGAACTGGAGTCCATGGCCAAACAGCTACATCAAAAGATTTTATATCCCCTATCCCCCCCTCCCAAAAAAGAACATGAGCCCCCGATATCACAAAAGTCGTTGGAGTGCGCTAGCTCGCAAGTTACAGCGGCAATACGGCAACACTCTGGCCACAGTGTACACAGATGTCACCTTTTGCAGCCCTAACAATTGTCTGCTCACAGTGGTAGGAGAGGCCCCGGGTCAAAGCCTTCGGACTTGTGCCACGACATGAGCCGTGTCCGCGAATAACGCTGAGGCTTTAGCTATCGCAATTGCTAATAAAGCTAAGAATACTCTGGGACGATCGTCCCTTATTCTCGCCGATTCTATGGTCGCATGTAGACTCTTTCTCACAGGAAGACTACCACAAAACACCATTCACCTATTAGAACCGGACTTAACGCAAAACCATGCTTTCATCTGGTGCCAGGGTCACGCGGCACTCGATGGCAATGAGAGCAACGGCACAGCTCGTGATTTAACCAACCGAGCGGCCTACCAGTCCGACGACAGCCCTTTTTTACCGTGAGCTATCCTCGAAAACTAACGGCTTGAGCGACGAAAGTACAGTGTACCACACACAGCTCTAACCGAGCGGAACTCTTCTGACTGGCGCCGTATGCAAACAAACACCTATCCAAATCTTTCGTTTAAGCATGCCATTCACCCTGCGGTGTACAGCGATGGTTGTCCGTGGTGCGGAGCCAGGTACACTCTCACCCACATAAGGTGGGCTTGTCAGAGCAGGTCAACCGAAATTAACTCGCCGAAAATAGCCGGCGAAATTTGCTTAAGAGAGCTGTGGGATACAACTTACTGGCGAGGATCTGGGGGTGCAACTAACGCTCCTCTACTTGGCGAAGCGGGCCGCTAAAGCCAGTGGAGCCCTGAAATAGGGGCCCCATCGACATGCTCCTCCTACATTTGTCTCGTGAAATTTTGTCTCGTGAAACTGAAACAACTGACTTTCTTCCTGCAGTTCTAGAGTCTGTAGTACGGCTTGGCTGCGCACCCCTGCACCACTTCTCTTTCCAGCACTGAGATGCGAGTAGTTTGTCTCTTGAAAGGCAAACAACTAACTTCCTTTGTGCAATTCTAGAGTCTGTGGAGCTCGGTTGCGCTCCCGTAAAACACTTCTCTTTTCTGCCCACATTGCGATCAGCTTTCACTGAAAAAGACAGGAAAGGTTGTCTGGGTGCTGTTGTGTGAGCATGAGGCCGCCACAGTGCCAAACTGGTACAACCTGTGCGCCTGTCAATTATAGGCCTACAATTATTTCCTTGACCTGGGTAATATCCGTATCGTTTGCAATGTGTGCCTGGCTTTGCAGTGCCACGAAGTGTGTGCTAACGTTCATTGTTGGAAAATCATTTAATAGGAGAAATATAGGGCACTGCAACGATCTTAGACTTTGGTCATAATTTATCGACACTGGATCGGATCTTAAAATTCCTAATCGAAAGACGTACCCAAGTACAAAAAAACATCACTGAAGCCATCTGAGACATTGAAGGTCTTGTGCACACGTATTGAAAGTAGGTTATGTAATATTCACCGAATTTTCTAAAAGTCCAGTTCGAGATTTACAAAGAAATTGGTAAAGACAAAGAATACAGGGCTGACATCAGTGATTTAGAAGCAGCGATGAAAGAAGCTGACGTTTATATGTAAATTTGATTTGAGCGAAAGTCCAAACAGGATGTAAGATCACCGGCCTATTAAAGACTCGGCAGGCTAGTTTAGAGACAACAAGAGAATAATTGATTGATGTGTGGGGTTTAACATTCCAAAAGTACCACATGAATATGAGAGACGCCGTAGTGGAGGGCTCCAGAAATTTCGACCACCTGGGGTTTTTTAACGTGCACCGATATCTGAGCACACGGGCCTACAATATTTCCGCCTCCATTGAAAATGCAGCCGCCGCAGCCGGGACTCAATCCCAAGGCCTGCGGGTCAGCAGCCGAGTACCTTAGCCAATAGACCACCGCAGTGCAGCGCAATAAATGAATAGCAGCATAGAAGTAGAAACAAAAGCATTTTATTTGTCTATAGTACCATCACCTAGCCAATATTTCTTCAACACCAACCTTTCCACACAGGAGCGAAACGAGTCGACTTAACGATTAACAGTGCAACCTCCTAGAAGAAAACAGGCTCACATCCCCGTTGAAGTGGACGCAATCTCGAAGTTCAACACAGAAGAACAACCTCCTAGTCTGAAGACATCCTTAAGAGTTTACAATTTTTGTGAACGTATTGTTGCCGTGAAGCCAATGCGAAGACAGCGGCTGCCATTCATGTGTACCTGAAGCAATATACTCGTATAAAACCAAAGCAGGATGCATTTTGAAGTCCAAACGTTGATGCACCAAACCTTGAGCATGATTATACGCCGAATGCGATATATTCATAAGTTATGCAGCCCTCGTGTTTTCGCATACGTGTGAACGCGTGAAAGAAACCAAAGCCAGTTCATGAAGTGAAAGAAGTCAAAAAGAAGATTCAGCATATCCCACGTACCTTGAAAATCGAAATTATGCAAAGTATGAACAAAAAAGGTGATTGTGTTCTATTTTATTGAGCGAGTGCTTATGAACTGAGGCTCAAGATATTCACAAATGTTGTACCCATGAACATATGGTAAATAGTCGCATTTGTACGTTAGGTAACGACGCTAACAGCAACATGGATATTAACAACGCCAAAAGTGGTAAGCTGCTTTGTAGTGCTTGTTCCAACGAGAATGGCAGCCTTAAGCACTTCTAAAAAATTAGCCTCAGTTGATTGCCTTTCACTACAATTGCCTTGAACGCGAGGTGTCGGCTGTATGATAGGGCTGTTGTTCTGGCCTTCTCTTGCCGCAGAACTGCCCTAAAATTTGCATTTAACGCTCGTGTGCGGTGGCTAACAGCACGTATGCATATTTTGCAATATTCATTAAGAAGTTTCATCATATACTGAAGCAATTAGAACTACACAAAATTTGCCGTTTAGAGCGCTTTAAAGGTCTTTCTAATTACCGATAATATTCATACTTCCGACATAGTCAGATTACATTAACGCTTTTTTCTAATAGATGAGTTGCTAAACCGTGCCTGCTGTATGACGGGGCTGTTTTTTCTAGCCATCTCTTTCCGTAGAACTGCCCCAAAATTTGCATTTAATGCTCGTGCGCGTATCAAGATTTCACAGTGTCTATAAAATGTTTGATCAAATATTTCAGCAATTAGGACTAAACAAAATATGTGGTTTGAACCGACATAAAGGTCTTACAAATTATTGATAATACTCATACTCCTGGCATAGTAAGATTATATTGCCGCTATTTTGTAATAGATATGAATTGCTCAACCATACACAGATATTCCGAATGTAGTTAAAAGAGTGCCCGTAAGTCGAAAGAATCTTTTAAAAAGTGTTAAGGACAGGCCTCTCTGCGAAATAAATGTCAAACATTTTAACATTGTTTGCCAACGCCTGCTTTCACTCGGCACTGCTCTCACACCGATGGTCGAGTGTAAATTCAAAGAAAACCGCCTATAATTTCGTACACCTATAAAGCGATCATTTTTACAAAAACAAATATTCTAGGGTAAATATAGCAAAATCACGCGTGGACATAAGAGAGTAGGAAGTTACGGCGATAGGAAGTCACAGAGAGTTAATCTTTAAACTGATTCATGCAACAGGTGATTGGAATTGCGCTATGCTTGGCACAAGATCAATAACTCGGTTTCGACAATCTTGCTTGCATTTGAAATGGTTGTCACACATCTCATATGTACTGTTCCCACAGTAACAGTGTAATATCACGTGCATGAACATAGGTAGTAACATTAAGAGATTATTTTGTAGAAATTAGTTTTGTTCGCTTAAGTTCTTTTCTTCAGACTGCGTGAGTATAAATTTTTCGATCTTCCAAAACTACAAGAAACATTTACTGCAATATTTTACTGGACTCGAAACTGCAACAGCTGTCAGGTCAATATAAATATGTATGTTTCAAGCGCAAACAACTCCTCCTTCTAGAATAAAAATTGTGCAGTCTTCGAATTGGAAACAGAAATCAGCCTACCAAAATGAAAAGAAATATTATGAACATCAGCGAAGCAATAGGTGGTAATTGTAGCCTATTTTTGATGACTTTGGTGGTATCCTAACTCGTGACATGCACAAAATCTAAAGTTTTCTCATGACCATGCTCGATGCTCTTATTGACCTAAGAATTTCGCTTGCAAACTAAGTATCCCTTTTACCTGCAACAACTGCACACAATAAGGAATATTTAGCGGTTTACCTGCTTCGTGCTTTCCCGTAAATACCGCGTGATGTCTACGCAAACTTATGTATCATTTTTTCAATAATGCGTAAATCTACTTGACAGCTATAATCCGAATTGATGGATGCATCTAGCTCATGCGTTTATTGCTTGTCTCTTTAAAGCACGCCGATTTGCTTGTACTGTCCACATAATATGCCACCTATATCAGCATGAAGGAAATTTTATTTGGATTTCAAAACGAATCGCGGGTGCAGACAACGTACAGGCTTTTCACCTATGTTTCTCACGATACGTTTTGATGAACGCAAAACAGTGTGAGATATCTTCAGCCCTCAGGTATGAAAACAACGACTATTCCAGTTTTCCCTCCAGGTTTCAGGTTTAATTTGTACATCTCGTCACCTGACGAAAACTTGCGTGTAAAACCACTGTGAAATACAAAATTCAAAGCAAAATGTTATCAATGGATGCGCTGAAGGTTTGTGACACAATCAAGTTGCATCTGTACCACTCGTCACCTGACCAGGAGGTGTGTATGGCGCCACTGGGAAACACAAAAATCAACAAAAAAAGTTGTCATTGAAGCGCTGAAGGTCTGCGACACAATTCATCTCGGAAGACACGTCCTCTCTAGGAGAATTACGTTTATGCTGTTGAGAGGAAGAAAAAGGTATAGAGAGAAATACAAATGATAACTAAGGCAGTAAAGTTATTAAGGTTTGAATGTTATCGTTCACTACCATTAACTTTCCGAGACCGGAAGGAATTCAGAAAAAGATGGCGGAGTTAAACAGCAGGTGCGCAAAAAAAACTTGAGAATATGGTGAACTCTTTTATGTCAATGAGTCACAGCCACGTAAAATAACTTCTATAGACTTCCTTTGATCTCCTAAGAATGGCTTGATTGCAGATTCGCAATGATCATGTTGGTGTGATAGTGTACAAATGCAGATTCTTCATATTTCATCAGTATGACTTACTCAAGAATACCATGAATAAAAGGATATTAGTAGTGTTGTAAAGGTTTTGAATGGTCGGTCAAACCGACCATATCGATTTCGGTTAAGTCGAATTATTTCTATATCGAAGTACTTAGAACCGCTACAATATACGAACTCAAATGTATAGAAAAATGTATGACTACATCGAAAAAAGAACACACACACACTTCATGTACCGAATATCAAGCATGGCCATACACCCGAAAAACCTATGCTTTTCCTGACAAAAATTTGGCTGTCTTGCAAGGTAAAGGACTTAGAATATATTTGGGAGAGTCAGCGTTGTGATTAGGAAGGCACCACGCAGAGCGAGCATAAATATTTGCTTGTTGTCGCGCGCTTTCTCCTATGGTCAATCGGCGTGGCATTCGTGCAGGGTCGCAGTTCGCTTATCAGCTCCCATTCTTAGGGAAATAACTGTCGTCAGACGTAGGAACCTGTCTGTGTTCCAGAAAACTGGCGATTATCAACAGCGTTCAGCGTATAAAAAATCACAGCATATTCACCTTTTCATAAACTTCTCCCTGGGCGCCGCCATTGCCCTCCTTGGGCTTTGCAAACTGGCGCGTCCCCTCGAAAATGCACTGGCAACGTTGTGCCCTTAGCCTTTGTACTCCCGCGCACAGCCCATCATGGCAGTGTTTTTTTTTTTCCTTCGTGTGAAAAGGTGTATACACGAAGTGAATGATGAGTAGCGGCACGAAGCGTCCGTTTGTCCATTCGTCCGCGTGTCCTTCTGTCCATGCATGCGTTCTATTGCGTTCAAAAATGCAGACGGCGCACGGGTAACACCGACGAGACGCGAGCCAAGGAAGCCGAGTGCGAGCGTTTTCAACGTGCCCTTGCTTGAAGAAAGCACATAACGAGCTTGAAAGCTCAATATGCGCTTGAAGGAGAACGTTGCTTGAAGGAAGTGCATATTGAGTACGAGTGTGCGTATTGCGCTCTTTGGTTAGTTTTTTTTAAGTAATCACGAATTGTTGTGTGCAACTATACACCGACTACTTCAGCTACCAGGGCGGTTAACTTATGACCACGGGCGTTGGTTGTCGCAATTGAAATATGTCAGTAGGCGTCGACTTACGCGTATTGGCACCAAGCGATTCTAGGATGGTCAAGACCCTTGTACAAGCTCTTGAAAATAAAAGCACAATAAACAAGGAAGTACTTCTGGGAAGGCACATTTAGCGTTTGTGTTGTATACCTATTGGTGTGACGAAAGAATTAGCCATGTTCATTTTCGTAGCGACGCGGTATTTTATAGAACACTGATTAACGGATTAGCACATATTTATACCGTTCGGGTGAACGTCCAATGTTTTTGTCAGACTTCCTTAAAAAGTTACATTCTTTGCCCTAGACGTCTTGCGCATTTTAACTATGTTTCGTGACAGTGATTTTGTGCTAACGCACGCAGTGGTGTAGGTCATTAGGCGTGTTTATCTACTGTCAAGACGAAGAAAGACGCTGGGGCTCGGGCGCGTGGCCAGCTAAGGGAAGGTAGAGGAAGACGAAGGAGAGAATAAGAACAGCTGGCCCAGGATCGGGTGTTGTCGCTTGTTCTCCGTCTCGCTCATCACAATGGCGCAGCTGACGAAGAAGAAGTCTTACGTCCCGGCTTCGTCATCCAGGATAGCCGCGATAAGCGCCGCTTGAGGACGGCGTCAAGGCCTCCTCGGCTGCGGTTCACCTGCCGCCACTGCCACCACCGTTTGAGGACGGCGTCAAGGCCTCCTCTGCGGCTGCAGTACACGTGACCGGTACCATTTCACAAGGGACGCCGTCCACCTGTCCTTGGATATAGAATCTTCCGTCAGCGCAAGCCGACAAGTGAACCCTCTGCGGCAAGCGACTGGTACGTGTCTTCGTGGTTCGTCAGCAGTCCGGGCTCCTCCATCCAAGAACGCCGCTCACACTTCTTTGGCGATGGAGTCAACAACCCAGCCGCCACTTCAGCTGCCCATCGGACCATCAGTGGACGGTGTCCATGCCTCCTCTGTTGTACCAGGACATCACCCAATGGACACTATGGTACCACTTCGCGGCCGTAATACGCGCGGGCTCCTGTCCTTTGGGAATGCTGTTCAAGCTTCCCACGGCCTGCATTCCCTGTCCGGTACTCTTCCAACACATAAGCCGCCAAGAAACGCTGTTCATGCTTCCTTACTGTGAGTACTACTAGAACCACGTACTTCACGGACGCGAACCAAAGCGGTTCAGAAGCATCATGCGACAGTGCCGATGAGGTGCGGCGTACCTTCACACTGCTCCGCGCCAAGACTAACAAACTGACAGCGTTGATCGCCGAGCAAGCTCCTACATTGTTGCCAGCATTGTGTGACATTAACGCAGTGTTGAATGTAGCTGCCTCATACGACCTTGAGGCAAGCACACCGGAGCGATGCCGGGAGCTACCGTCTTTTCTCATCGAGCTCTCACACCAGCTTGACTGCTTCGCGTCGGTGATCTATGCGTTGCCACCTGCCACCTCACAATCACCAGCCGTCTGCGAACTACCGAAATTCCACGGGGTCCGGAACGACGCCGACAACTGGGTGGCTACCGTGAACGCGATAGCAATGAGCGAGGCCTAGACGGAAAATCAGAAATGGTATGTGGCTATAGACCGTCTTCGGGAAGGTACAGCGGCGTGGCACCGTTATGAAGGTTGGAAGCAGCAGTCATGGGCGGAGTGGAGCTTCAAGCTCATAGCTGCTTTCGGTCCGATTCCCTGTGCCACCTGTCCATGCAATTCGACCTTCTCTCAAGACGGAATTCGGGAAAAGCCCGACCTAGAGGATGCAATTCGAGCCCCAACCATCCTGTCATCTCTCAGTGACCAAGATGTAGGGGACAATCACGATCGTGTAACTCTGCCTTGCACAGGCACTTCTGCTGTCATGGAGCAGCGGCCCGATGGTGCACCTGTGTCCGGTAGGTATCTCACGGCGAGTTTTGCAAAACTCCCTGCGACAGGCCCCAACGAACGTCATCCAGAGTCGTCAGACCATTCGGTAGACGCTGAGGCGCCAGCCTCCATCTCACTGGACATTCTACCGCGTCATCAAACGCACGTGCCTGTGGATTTCACCATGCTCATCTTTGACCAGATGGAAGTGGGTCTGCTCGCTTTACATGATTCAGTAATTGAGCATGAGAGCAGTTCCGCCTTGCAAAAAGACGCCTCTCGAGAAATGAAGTATATCGAGGAGTTTCCTGCTGCTGACCCTGACCAAAGTGACCACAGTCCTCCTCTGCAGATCGTGAACTCTACATTGGTATTAGACCCGGGAATACCACTACCAGACCTTCCTCAGGAGATACTGTCCTCACGCTTGTTGCCGTACCTAGCCAGCCTGAGGCCACTACCATTGAGAACTTGTCGAGGACCAACCCTCGTGCTGTTCCCTCCCAGCACACCAAGTCTGCACGCGACAGTTCGCCAGAAGCCACCAGCTGGACAACTTCAGAGAGTTCTGCTGTGGTATTGATGCCTAGCCATGAGCTGCGTCGCAACTCATTTCGAGAATAGCACGAACGTCCACACGGCTGCCTCACAGAGCGTCCAACTGCAGTTCAGTCCACCAACGGCGGTGGGACAAACACCAGCATTTCCAGGTTACTCCGCGACCTTGCCGGAACAGCCAGGGCCTTCCGCCTGAGCGGACTTCCACGAGTTGTCAGGGAACGTTGTACCATGGACGAGTTCAACCGCAGCGACAAAGCCATTTCCGCCCACCTGAGTACACACTGACAGATCTTCAAGCAGAAAGGCACTGTGGCGTTGACCGACCGGCTCGAGGCAGCCAGTGTCGTCCACCAGAGACGCTTCCCTTAGACCGTCACTTCATGTTGCACTGGGGTTCGGGACGACCACCCCGATGCAGCCAAGCCCACCCAGCAGAAACTTTGCCGCCAGCTCCGCGCGCGCGCAGTGATGGCCAAGTGTCAAGACGAAGAAAGACGCTGGGGCTCGGGCGCGTGGGCAGCTAAGGTAGGTAGGAAGATGAAGGACAGAATAAGAACAGCTGGCCCAGGATCGGGTGTTGTCTCTTGTTCTCTGTCTCGCTCATCGCACTACTCAGAAAAGATGGCTTGCACAAGCGATAAGGTTTTAATCCTAGCCTTTATGCCTAATTCAAGTTCTTTCGATTTTAGTGGCCCGGGCGAAGAGAAGTTTGACATTAGCGTAGTTGTGCAGCAGTTTCACGCTACAAGTGATGCTACACACACTTTTTGGGTCGCTGAGGAAACATTAGAGAACTGACTCAATTACAAAAATACTTTCATCGCTAATCCAACAGAAACTATTATTTGTTTTGTGCGTATAAACATATTGATGTAATGGAAAAAAAAACGAAGCTCGACAGGGTGTTTTTTTGTATATACGGTAATACTTTCGACATTCGCTACACTTGCGCGCTGCCTTCCGTGCGCTTTTCTAGAACTTGGTAATGAAGTAGTGAGAGTAGTTCACAGTCTAATAGAATAACTTGAGAATAGAAACGTCGCATCCGTTTTGTAAAACTAAACCTTGGCACAAATGACTCCAGTTATGCCTTGATCTTTGGGAACACAATGCTTTCTGTTTATAATCAAGAATTGAAAATCACCCTGCTGATTCATGCTTCACAGCTCTATAATACTGATTAGCGTATCTGTGTTCCTATTGCCTATGAATAATTCAGCTGAAGTAAAATTGAACTCAACAGACCTAACTACAAGGGATGACTTTAGCGGATGTGTGTCGCAATAGAAAACAGGAATAAAGACGTGTCCTCTTGCAGTGTTCAAATACTAAACTAATTTATGTCACTACACATCATCGTCTCCAATTAGTGTTCGCGTATAACAAGATAACACCGTGATTACTTCTTTGTCATGCCACTTGCTTGCCCCTATATAATTGAGCCTTAGCTAATTATGTCCCGGGACATGCTGTTTTTGTGAGTCTTGTAGGAGGACAAACTGTAGAACGCAAAAATTATACCTTAAATACGTCATTGCTATGTGCGACTTTGACAAGTCGTCTCACTTGCACATGCCTCATCGGTTTTTTGCAGTCGCCTGTTTGTGTAAGGAAGTTCAGAATTAATATGAAAAAAACGGAATCACACACAGGGTGAAACCCAGCAATAATAGACAAATTTCTGAGTATTCACTAACTGTTTAAGAGTACAAAAAGTGTGTAATAATGGACTAACTAGAAAAACTTGTTCCTGTAAAATTAGTCTAAATTGTTCCTGTAAAATGTCTCGTTCCTGTAAAATTAGTCTAAATACACTATTGAAAGCACGATGGTGTTTACACAACAGCCTCTCTCTTTAGCGCAGGTGTTATGAACTAGGGCTAAGGAAAAAAATCATGCGGCATAAAATAGATGAAAGATAGCACATTTCTGAGCTTTGATAGTATGGCTTAGTAGAACCTGAATTCTTTTCATAAAATTTTTGCAATGCGCATTCGATAATTATGGTTACCAAGCATTCTGGTTGAGCCCGTCGTTCAAAGAGTGGTTGGGGTATCGATGTCGTATTTCATTATGGCATGCGCGAGTTGACGACCACTACTACGCATCATTGTAAGGTACTTAATCTACCCTGCAGCTCCACGCAGAAACTAGACTATACGAGAAAAACATAAGCGAGTATATTGCCATATTTACAAATATCTGCGCCAGCCAATGGCTCGCAGCATATCCCCGTGCCAATATTATTTTTATAGGCACTTTATGCTTTTTTTCTGTGTGTCATAAGCAACGATTCTGACTATTTGCCACTCTCGAACCATCTTGTCAAGCCATAACTGGCTGAGACACATTAACGAGAAATAAAAACTGCTCATTACAAAAAATAAGACGCAGGTGGGCGCCACTCCCAATTGTTTATTTGCAAAGAAACATATTATTTGACATAATATTCTGTCCCGCAACCACATAAGCGAATGAACGAACGGCTGTACATCAGAGGTTGTGGCTCATAAATGAATGCTCGGAGCCGAGCACAGCGATATAAGGTTCACTCATGCAACGATGTATTTTTACAGTGATAGCTGTTATGAGATACAACTAGGGTGATGTAGTTGCCACCGCTACCTGCGCCCCCGAATACTGTCACACAAAATCCACACAAATGTTCGCAAACTAGATGCGAAAAAAAAACGTATAGCACGGAATGGTGTTCAAGCCTGTCTACTCTTAGTTGTAGCCCAGCATACTACTACAGGGCAATGTTGTAGTAATATGGTATAACATAGTATAATCAATATCATTTCCACATAGTATTTATTATAATGCCTATTTGAAACTATATCAAGTGCTGTGAAGTAGTGATGCATTCGCTAACATACGATAATTGTAACAGTAGTCCCCAAGCACAGGAAGGCTTATATACATATTTATTGTGCAAGCGAATAAAAAGAGCACGTGTTTTTTAGAACCTGTCACACAGAAAAACTAGAAGGGATTGTCACCTCATCTAGATATGGTGCTAGCCTCATTGGAAGTCAGGTTATTCGCAAATATCTTGTGTATTGCGAGCCATACCCAAAAAATGCATTCTTGAAGCAGTGGTTCGTTCTGAATTGCGACCTTGCATGCACATTTTCCACACAGTCTGGTGTCCTTTAAAAATAACACTACCTGCCAGACAAGAGAAACATTTGTAGATGAGAAGCATCGGGTGCTAACGCTTACGTTGGCGGTGGCATTGACGCTCGCACTGATCGGGCGTTGCGCCGGAGAGACACCTGAACAGGTGTAAAGCACGCAGTGATGAAACGGTGTTTCTATTGAATTATGCCAATTGTTGCTAAGAGGTAATAAGAAACAGAATATTACGATCAGACACAAACACCCACAGTCCACTTTTAGATAACGTGCGCGCTGTGAACTTTTATTGTTAAACAACGCACAGGAGAAATCTCCACCGACACTTCTGTGTAGGTCAAGATGCACTGAACGGATGAGCAGCGCGAGTAGTTGGCTTTTTGAACAGACTCGCTAGGAGACGATGCTTTCGTTGGCGTAGCGAGAAGACAGAAGTGGGAGCATAGGAGAGGAGAGAAGGGGGCGCGCATGCGCAGTGAGGATGTAAACACCGCGGGGAGGGATGCCGGAGGAGCTGTTCGTGTTGCGAGGCGAGAAGGGCGAGAGTAGGAGAAGCAGGTGGGGCGCGCATGCGCAATGGGCCTGTATACGTCGTGGGGAGAAATGCCAAGAGGAGAGAGAGGGAGAGAAGACGCCCAGGTGGAGTAAGGTTTGGCCCACCGCACACCAAATCGAGTTCGATCATAAAAAGCTTTGTATCTGAAAAAAACATACCAAATAGCGTTTCATCAAGAAATGTTGGTAGGGCGAAAAATATATTATCAGATATAATGTTGAAATCTTCAGTACCATTCGTTGAAGGATGTCGCAAAACAGAATGCCATTCTAGGAGCTAAGAAAAGCTAAGAAAGCAGTGTTTGTTGTCTCTTGCACGTTATATAATAACAATATTTTGTGATGTTTACTGGCGCAAGACCCATTTTATGGCCAAAAATCGCCAGTACCTATTAAGAGTGTAAAGAATATATATGTTAAGTGGCTGTATAGAGGTCTAAAATCTCTCGCCATATAGGCGGGTAAAATGTATAAGTATTAAAGTGATGATAGTGAGACATAATTTGTGCATTGAAAATGAGTGGCGAACTGTTATGATAGCAAAATTACGAAGTAGTGGACAATCGTATGGGTACCTCCTCGAAGCCTTTGGGGCCAAAGGTGGGAAGGCCAGTGCTTTCTGTACTTTAGCCAGGGCAGTAGTTATCATTGATCAGAAGCCATGCTGCAGATAACCAGAATAGTTGACGTGGAACCAACGAACGTCATTAAAAACGAGAACAGTGACTTGGGTATAAAAGCGGATCTTTACAAATAAAAATTGTGGGATGAAGAGACATTTGCTCGCGGTGCTCCAATGAGAAATGCTTTTTTCTGATAGGATTTTGTTCACTGTATTGTATTATTATATCAAGCATGGTCAGTGGTTCACCACATTTCTCTCGCATGAGAGGGTCAACTCTGGACAGATGGCAAAGATTGTGTACTGTAATACCCGTGACACACGGGCAAAAGTAAAGTACTTTGAAGCAAACCCCTTTTGTCACCTAAGAGGACCATTTGCAGAAAGGAGTGGCGCTGATGACACACGGCACCGGACTACTGCTTTAGGCGGTGCTTCAGAAGAACGCTGCAGAAAAAATGGCGCTGTTTGTGGAAGCAGCAGGATTGGAAATATTAAAAAGAATCTGCGCATGCACATCACATTTAGCGACGCCGGAGCATAAAACCGTTTTTATTGTCTGGTGGCCTATATTGCGTATACCTGTAATTTTCTTTCGCTTTTTTGCGTTTTTAGCAGCAACTTAAGTTCGTCTGGCAACTATGAACAGTCGGTGTTTTGCTGCTTTTGTTTTTTGTCGTGCTTTTTACATGGCTGCGTCCAGCTGGGTCAGTGACTGCGTGCCACGTTTCATTATGGGCAATACCGGCGTCGGTGAGGCTCTCGGCAATCGCGTGGTACACTCCACCGTTGTGCTTTTGCCCTCGCAAGGCGTCCAAATGGTCCTCCCATAGCTTTATCAGCACCCAGGTCTCCTTTTAAGTCCACTGGACGCACGGATTTTTCTTCACTGACTGAGCCGACTCCATTGTTACAAGATACTATGTCGCCGACACAGCAACTGCCACTGCCAACCCTAACATGATCGCGCTAGTGACGTAATGCAAGCGTTTGAGAGTATGGACATACTATAGGCCTTCACTTTTCAACAAATCGCACTGCTGCTGAAAATGAAAACATTTTTCAGCGCAAAAAATACTGACAGGGCACTGAAGTGTTGCGACACGTTTTTTCTATTGATAAATTATGCACACTGTATGCGAAAGTACTCCCTTCCTGCCAGAAAAGTACATGCGGGATCTGCTTTTGCGAAAAGGATCTTTGCTGGAAAAGAGTTACTCCTTTGTCGTGTGTCACTGCGCCCGAGCGCCTTTCCGAAAGATGTCCCCTAGTCTAAAGGACTTCAGGGTGCCCGTGTGTCAGGGGCATAAGTGTGTCCCATTCTGAGCCTTGTAAGTGTAACTTCTGTATGGCGTGACCTTGACACTGGCAGCCAGTTACATATGTTGCTGCTTGGTAACGTGTAGTTCATGTTGGGTGTGTAAATCTCATGTGCTCTGCCACTAAGCTCCGAGCTTTCATCTAAAGAAAAGTTGGAAGTGAAACGTGGGGATGGGTGTGGTGGTGGTGGTGATGGTGGTGGTGCAGCAGGCGGGGTTAGCCTGGCCTGCATGGCTGGCAATTGTTCTGCCTGAGCATTTCCTGAATTTGGAAAATGTCACAACGTGTCAGACAGCCCAGTGTCTCGCAGGAAGACTAACAAAATTCGTTGCACGTTCCTCCTAGTTGCCGCGGGTCCTCCATGAAAGTTGACGTCATCAACTGTCCGGTGCCTATGACAGCCTTTCCGCAAGGTGCGGATCATCGCTGCTCTTTGCACATCAAACTGTGGGCAAAGACAAATGAAATGTTCAATATCCCCGATGTCACCACAGAAGGCACAAAACGGGGAAGCATATCTCCCAGTCTTGAATGACCAGGCCGGGGTGTATGCGGAGCTAGTTCTTATGCGGTACAACAGCGTCGCTTCTTCACGAGAAAGTCAATGAATTACACATGCTTGGTGTGGAAACTTGTAGATCGCTTTAAAATGATTGCGTATCACATCTTTGTTGCTTTGGTAAGTCTTGGGAGTTCTTTCTTTTGGAAACGATGTACGTGCTTCGCATGCAAGGGCATCAGCCTTTTCATTGCCCTCAATGCCAACGTGGGATGGGATCCACTGGAACTCTACAATAAAACTCTTGCCATTTAGGTGCTTGTTTAGTGGCAAAGATTGCCTGGTGAACGTTTCTTGAGGTAGGCCAAGATGCAGTCTTTGTAGCGCCAATTTGGAGTCCGTCAGCACTACAACATCTCGTGCAGAAAAGGATCGCAATTTTCGCAAAGCCGCCGTGATTGCAGCGTTTTCTACCGTTGTGGACGAAACCACGCAATTTAGGCGGCCCGACCATGGCACGCCAAGGCAGGGTATGCAGAAAGCCGCTGCGCAGCTATCTGTTTGTATGCACACTGATCCGTAGGTGTACACTTGTAGGTGGCTGCGGTACATGGTGCTCAAGTAATCCAGCGCAAGAAATTTTTCTTCCGCGGCTAGAATGGTGCGCTTCGCTGGTAGATTGGGTACGCTGAAGTTACACGCAACATCCACAAAAGACAATGGCGGGTCCATAGGGCGCCGTTTAGGCAGAGTCAAGCCTAAATATTGAAATGTGTTTAGTGCCGCGTTGAAATGTGAGCCAGTGCTTGCTCTTAGCCACCGGAGAAGCGCCGTGCCTGCGAAGGACTCGCCCAGTCTTGACAGCTGCGTCACTAAGGCCTGAGACGCCAAAAGGCGGAGCGAAAGAGACTCGGATTCATTGGTGCCCTTCGTGTTTGAAGCCGCCTTAGGGACTCCCATCGCCAAGCGAAGACTCTTTCTGTGCACTGCCTCTAGGCGTTCCAACTGGCTTGGTGATGGTGATATCAGGGGCAGCTGATAAAGAATGCGGCTTGTTATAAGCTTATCATGCAATTGAAGCATGGACATAGGATTGTTGCCCCAACGGACCACTGCCATGCGACGAAGAGCGTTGATCATTTGCACTGATGCAGTGACTATACCATCAACCGCAAGTCGCCATAATAGCTTGTTGCCGATGGTAATGCCCAGGAAACAGACACTTGTTGCACAACAAACTGAGTGGCCTCGAATATTCAGCGACAGACGTGTTGACTTCCGTCGCGCTCCCGGGAAGAGCATGAAGGCCGATTTTTCCACCGATAAACATAAGCCAAGTGTTAACAAGTGACGCTCGATGATTGAAATAGCGCTCTGTGCTATCCGGGCCAAACGTTTGTGCTGGTACCCTGAGATCCAAACGCAGATGTAATCGGCGTAGATGGATATTTTAACTGCTTTCAGAGCTAAGTGCAGAGTCTCGGGAAGGCTGGTCATGGCAGCGATAAAAAGCAAGGGAGATAGAACACGTCCTTGTGGGACGCCGAGGGAAACGCGTCTCTCTTCGCTCGTTACATTTCCAAGCTTAACACGGACACAGCGGTCTCTGAGAAATTCGTGTACGAACCGAAGAGCATTTCCCGACACACCCATGGCTTCGAGCTTGTTCTCGATGCTTGCCTGAAGCACACAATCATATGCCTTGGCAACGTCCATGAAGACGACGAGTGTCGAGAGTCCGCTGACGGGGGGTGCTCGATGTGGCTTAATCGGTCCAAAACACTGTCCTGGGCACTGAGTCTTGGGCGAAAACCGGTCATACACGATGGCCATCGTCTTCCTTGTTCAAGGTACCAAGTTAATCTTGTACATATTAATCTTTCCATCAACTTGGATACGCATGATGTAAGAGATACCGGTCGATATGACGTGAGGCTCGTAGGATCCTTTCCGGATTTTAGGACTGGCACCATCCATGCTGTCTCCCAAACAAATGGGATCTCTCCGTGCTCCAGATGAAATATGTCCAAAAGGGCCCTTTTTCGCTCGTGTGATAGATTTGTCAGCCTTTGATTGCTAATCAAGTCGGGACCCACGACACAGCGTCTTCCTAATTTGCTAAGTGTCATATCCAGCTCTCGAAAGGTGAATGACGTATTCATCGTGTGAAAAAACTGAGGTGACAGAGGAATCGCCGCTCCTGCTGATCTACCAGATGTGTACACGTCTGCGAAATCCTCTGCAAGGTTTGCAAACCCATCCCTTGTTACAAAGCGAGTGCTTCGAATGGCCTGTGTGTTCGGATCATCCCAGAAAGACTATTTATTACTGCCTATATTTTTGTCAAGGGCGTAAACGTTGATAAACTCTCACAGAAAGCGGCCCAATGACTTCGTCTTAATTTTTTTGTATGGCAACGAATCGCAGAGTTTATCCTGTTATATTCGGTTTTCGCAGACGAATTTCCTTTTGTTCTCATTATTTTCCGCTCCGCCCGTCTACGTGCTGCGCAGAGGTTTTTTAATTTCAAGTCAGGAGGAGGAAAATGGTCGGGCAGTTTCAGCAACGATGTTGCTGCTCGCTTGCTTTGCAACATATCTGCGAACAGCTCACAAGTGGATTCGTCCAACGCTTCTCTGTAGGTGTCCCAGCGTGTTACATTGCAGAATTGTCGACCAGCAGCTCGAAATCCCAGGATATTGGTAAAGATGGGGAAATGGCCGCTGCCCATGCTCTCTGGAGCCGTGGTCGATGATACCAGAAGGTCAGTGGAGTGAAGTACAAGGTCTATTGCACTACATGAATCTGGTGGCCTGAAAAATGTAGGTTTGCCATCGTTCGACACACATAAGTCGGCAGCATCCGCAGCTGCTAGAAGTTCCTTGCCTCGAAAATCTACACTCTTATCTCCCCAGAGTGGATGGTAAGCGTTAAAATCACCACAGATTATTCCAGGAGCGGGACATCGAGTGCAAAGGTCCTTTAGGAAAGTCTCCATGGAGACCTTTTTTCGTGGGCTTATATACACCGATACCGCACTCAGCTTTCGGTTACCAAGGCGCACTTGCACAGCAGCGACTTCCAGTGAGTTGGAACACAGGTCTTGCACTGGTAAGGCGACGTGAGGTATTTCCCGCCTTATGTATATCATTGCGCTTCCATTTGCAAACGACGTTATGCTCGGGTTGCCGTGTCGGGTGTACCCTGGGAGCGTCCTTGCATTCGGTAGACCAGCTTCGGAGAGGGCTAGAATTGGTATTGGAATGTCGCGCAGGAAAAGGTTGAGTTCGCACAGACGTTTTAGAAGACCGGCGCAGTTCAATTGCATTATTAAGGGCACTTTTGAAGGACAAAATAGACCAGGTGGGCGAGACATTGCTATTATTCTACTGTGTGTTTGTGGAAGCAGAGCAAAGTAACACTGACTCTAGAGCCAGGACTGCTTCCAACATATCCTTCGTTGAACTCGTAGGCATGTCAGCGACGTGTGAAGGTAGTGCGGTGAACAGAGCGCGAATAACGTGCTCAAGATTTTCTTGCTGTTTGCTTCCAGTTGGACTTGAGGTGGGCTCAGTGCATCAGCGTAGGTGCGCTTGGCGGACTCTTTCGTGGTACATTTCTCACCAGCGTTGAGCACTTGCGTTGACTCAGTAGCATCTCTTGTCGGATTTAGGCACGGAAAATTTCCGGCGTACTCGTTTTCCAAACCGCCATGTTGTGGCGCGCCAGACGTCTTCTTTGTGAGCGATGGTTCGTTCACAGTCTTCGGGCCGAGGACAAACGTCTTATTTCTTCACTGTGCAGCTGTTCGTGCTAGTCATCGGCCGTAGCTAGCTGGGTGGTTGCCGCCACAGTTTGCACACACGTTTTTCTCTACTTGTACACGTCTTAAAGTCATGAGGCCCCCCACAGCACTTACACCTTTGTTCCCCACGACAGTGCTTAGCAACATGTCCAAAACCCTGACATTTAAAACAGCGTGGCGGCGTCTCCACGTAGTCTACCAGCTCGTGTCTGGTGAAGCCAAGGTTGATCTTCTCTGGACGTTCCGAATTGAGAGCGAATGTGAGAACCACAGAGTCAGTGCGCTTTGATTCCCACTCGGAGGATGAGGTTTGGACCCGTCGTATGATTCTTCTTTCGTGGTATACTTGCTGAGGTCTCAGGTGAACAGCTATTCGTCCGAGTACCATCTTGGGACCCCTTTTAAAATGCATGTATTTTTCATGTAGCTGTGTGGTACATGGGCAGATATGTCGAGGCCGCAGATAGTGTTGGTCTTTCGAAGCATATTAGCTTGGTTCTGTCTCTATATCCAAGAGCAGGGCTCCCTGTGCTGTGAAACGGCTCTTAACTGGGGCTCCACCGAGAATCGTTTCAATTTCCGAGTATAGGTCAATAGGATTCACTTGCCTCAAGTTAGCTCCTTCGGATGTTGGAGCAATTAACACAGGAATGCCCACCGTCCTGTCTTTGCGATGTCGCACAAGGCGGAAACCACCCTCGTCCATGTTTAGATCTGTGAGGTTCGCTTCGTTGTGGTCCCCGATGACAGTTGATTCGTCCTCTGATTCAACGCTGTGTTGTCGCTTGCAGTCAGGCATGTTTGCGCAATCCAGCTGGTGCTTCTGACCTGGTGTCACACCTTGCGAGGTCAGGGCGGTGCTCTCCCTGATGTTTGTTTCGTTTCTTCTTGCACCTTTCGATGCGGCAGGCTGCGCAGCACCCGTCGGTCGCCGATGCGGCAGGTACCTTTTCGAGTCGTCCGACGTCTTGAGCAGTGCTGAACAGTAATATAAACAAAAAAAACGATAAACGCAGACAGAGCTACTTAGCCAAGCAGCAACAGCTTCGTCGTCTTCTTCCTCCCTCTGAAACGTGGGGATACCTTCAGATGTATTGGTGTTTTCGTTTAGGAGTGCAGCTTGCTGGTTCGTCAAGACTTTTCACTGTATCTCGTGGTGTGCTGGAACTCAGCACACATCATGTTTTTAAATGAGTAAGTTGTACACAGGATTGAGTAGAGTGATACTAGGACAGGTTTTTTAGCGTTTTGAGACTTATATAAACCTCAGAAAGGCTGTGTACGTTACCATGCTTGGAAAATCACTTGCTTTATGTGTTTTATGGCTCCAAGTATTGCGTAGGGTTCTATTGTAGATGCTGGTGTTAGGATGCAGAGTGCCGGCATCTGTAAAGGTTGGACCAAACGCTGTGTAGGACACTGAAGAATGGGTCTTTGAGGCATCTATAATTAATTCAGGACATGCGTATTAAAGATGGTATTCTTTCTTGGGGACCTTCGACGCAAAAATTTTGGTGCGTCTGTCTGGCTAAATATTTATCTGTTTGTCCACTCTTAACGGCATCAGGTTCTTGTCTATACTGGAGTTCAAGGAAAAGTGTACGGATATGTGCAGTGTTTTCGTGCTTAGTAACGCCGACAAATGATATATTGCAATCTATGAGATGCCACTGTCATGGCGGGACATATGCAGCGGGAGCAGTCAAACGATGTTCAATTGGCACGCCTGTTTCTTCCGCTATACCTCTAAAACAAAAGCGTAAGGATGTCTCACGGCAGGGTAGTTGTCAAAGAGGGCAGAAGTAGACTTATCAATGACAGTGTAGTGTAAGGGGTGTTTGCTGTTTGTGTTCACTTTGACGAAGTACACAAAAAGAGGTAGCACTTCTGGAGATGTTAAGACCACTAGTTCGAGTTATGTAGAGGCTTTCCACGAGACTAGTACGAAAAGAAGCCGTAGAAAGACGGATGCCCGAATGGTGGATCGGGTCAAGGATTTTGAAAGTGATTGCTGCCTAGACTGATTTGTGATCGCCCCATAATCTAGGCGTGGGTGTGGCTCTTATAAAGATTCATCAGATATTTTCTATCACTACCCCATAACGTTCGCGACAAGACTTTTAGTAGATTTATAGAAGTCAGGCATTTGATTTTGTGATTTTTCATATTGGGTACGAATGTCAATTTCATGTCTAAAATTATACCTAAAATTTGTGTTGAGTTCTCACAGCCAGTCGCTGGCCGTGAAGTTCAATCATCAGATCACGATGGAGACCACTTTTTTTCTTTTAAATAAAACACGTGTGTTTTTTGCGGGTTAAGGGTGAACCCATTTTTTCTCCCATTTGGTGACCTAATTCAAACCAAGCTGAAGCTGCCGCCCACACATTCCGAGATTGCAGGATTTAAAACTGATCTGAACGTCATTAACATATGTTGAATAAAACATGTCGCGTGGAATGTAAGAATGCATTGTACTACATTTTACAATAAAAAAGTGTTCAACTCAACACAACAACGTACGGCACTCGATTGACCTGGAGAAATGTTCGTGACAAGGCATTCCCCACTCGGACAAGGTAAGTGTGAGGCAACAAATACTATTCAATTAAAGTCAGAATTTCACCTCGGACACTAAGGTGTTCGAGGTCTTTCACTATGCCAAAACGCGTTGTAGAGTCGTGTGGCTTTTCCATATGTTCGAATACTGTAACAAGAGCTTTTTATGAGTGACATCATCGCAGATTTGTATCTCGATAGCAGGTGGATATTTCCTCATGAAGTCCGCACTGGTGTGGATCGAGTAGATTGTTTGCTTCCAGGTATTGTAAAAGCCGATGGTTATTCGCCTTTTCGAAAATTTTGCAGGGACAACTTGTTAGTGCTATCGGTCTGTAGCTGATAACGTAGGGCATATCTTCGCCTTACTTTAGAATCGGAAAAATAATGGCTTCTTTCCAGGCTGATGAAATCTCGCCAGAAAACCAAATAGCATTATAAAAGGACAGAAAGGCTTTCTAAGTTTCAGAGTGTATAGGTGTTTTAACACTTCGTGTACTACATGGTTCGGTACTGGGGATGAGTTGTTGCAGCAGTTTATCAATGCCTCTAACCTAGCTAAAACGAATGATTCGTTGTATCATTCGTGTGTTGCGTATTTTCACTCTAATTTCTGTTTTCTAATATTGATTTGTATCGTTGGAACAATCTGATGAAGTGCGACAAGCTGGAGATCTGTTTGAAGCGTGCGCCGAGGGTGTTCGCCTGATCTTCCAAGATATCACCTTGTGTGTTCTTTGAGGAAGTGAATAAGTTTGCCGTCCTGCTAGCGTTCTTACCATGTTCCAAGCACTCGTATTTTGTGTATATGAATTGATTCCGGACAAAAACAAATGCCAGCTTTCTCTTCTCGCCTGTCTGCGTGTTCTTCTGCCTTGGGATATTATGTTCCTAAAATCGTCGAGCTTCTCTCGGCTGTCGATGAGTTCCGAAGCAACCTCTATGCTTTATTTCGGTTTTTTTTCGAGCATTTTGACAATAATTGTTCCACAAGGGGATGCGCTGTTTCGCAGACAGTCCAGTTTGTGCGATAGATTTTGTGGCAGCATCAATAAAAACTGGTGTAAAGTAGTCTACAGCTGCATCTAAGCCTAAGGTGCACATGTCAGTGCAGTTTAAAAGCGCATCTTTTTTTAGGCTGTCCTAAATCGGCTTTCTCAATGAGATACTTAGGAGCCTATAGAGAACATTCATTTTATTTTGATACTCAGAGTATTATTGGAACGTAGTCACTTCCATGTGGATTCACAATATCTTTCCATTTAAGTACGGGAATGAGAGATCACGATGCAGTGCTGAGGTCTATAGCCAAATACATTTGGTTCGCGACGGAATGGTACGTTTGTTTTTCCTAATTTTATTTTTATTTGTTTATAATCCCCTGAGAACCAAAAGGGCCTTAGGAGGGGAGTGGATAAGTACATGAAAACTGCAAATAAAACACTGCAATAAATACCAATAAACAAAATACAAGAAAAGGATTAGACAATATAAACATTTCAGCATAATGTACAAAAATAGTTATTTCCGAAATATAAAAACAGAAGCAGTAAGCATAGGTAACAGATTTTCCTGGTTATACAATGTTAGCTAATGTATCGTGGAAAAGTTTGATGTCAGTGATTGTTGCGACATTCGAGGTTAGGTGGTTCCAAATCTTGAGATGTGCGGAGACTAAATGACTGAAAGAAAGACTTAGTGTGGCATGATACAATTCCTACCTTATTGCGATGATCAACATGGTTTGAGATGTACAGAGGCCAGAGTATCAAGTCATTGTGAAGTGTTGAGCGATAGAAAATTTCATGAAACAGTGAAAGATGGGCTATTTTTCGTCGGCGAGCCAATGGAAAAAGTTAAAAGGTATTTCTCATTAAAGTCATATTTGCAGTGCGCTTGTAGTTAGAGAGGATGAACCTAGTAGAGTTATTTTGTGCTAGTTTAAGAGAGGTGATGAGATTAGCATGATTGGAATCCAATATGGCAGATGCATACTCGAGTTAAGGGCGTTTGAGAGACTTATAGAGTATTCATTTTAAGGAACAGGGTGCTTTGGAGAAGTTACGTCGTAAGTAGCCGAGCACGCGATCAGCATTGTTAATTACGTAGTCTACATGAGGTGTCCAACTTAAGTTATTTGTGATGTGCACGCCGAGATATTTATATAACAAGACGGAATCTAAGAGAACGTTGTTTTGATAGTAGGTGTTATGATTCGAGTAAGTTCTTGATACGTGAATTATCTTACATTTCTTAATAATAACTTCCAATAACCAGATATTGCACCAGATATTGCATTGAATAGATCTGCACTGGAAGAGAACAAACACTGTCGATTAGGCAACCTCTCGCCTCACAGCGAGGATCACCCGATAGACTGCTATACGCGTCTAGGTCTTCAAGAACCGGGTAAGTTTCTGGCAGTTCATTCATTAGGAACTGAAATTCATGTTTTTCAAGGCGGCACTATAAAGATATGTAAAAGGAGCAAATGGTGATAAGTTTATTCAAAAGAATTGCTCTGGGAGTCATTGCCTGAAGGGACGTTAGTAGTGGCAGGTGTGTACATGCTACGCCTTGATTAACTACACTCTAAGCCAAAAGGGTGTTAAAAGGATGTGTGGTTCATCCTTTTGGTGACTATTGGGGCCGCCACAACCATCATTCTCTTTAAAGACTTATGTCACTGGGTCTAACCATTAGTCCCCACAGTTTAGCTCAAGAGACTGACACTTAGTTCTCATAATTACACCTTAGCGGGTAACTGTTTTCCCCACAAATCACCTCAAAAGTCTAACACTGACTCGTCACATTTACACCTGACAGGGGGACCATTAGTCCCCAATTTACATCCTACCGGGCAACGGTTAGTCTTCACAGTTGCACTTTGCCGGACGAACGGTTGGCCCACTCAAATACTACAATTAGATGAACTTTTTATTCCAAGTTTAAATATTTTTTCTATTTTCTCTCAGCCAGGTCTAATACCTTTCTCGTCAGTTTTTCTGCGAAGTTAGCAACAAGTGGCGCTGAAAAGAACAGGCGAAAATTACTTAACCATCTCCGTGACACTGCTTTCAGAGTCACTGCAACAACAAATGACAAAAGTGGCAGATAGAAACCTTTTCTTTTTCTATATACCAATAAAGTTTCTCCAGTCATTTAAGTAAATTCATGGTAAAATGTACAAGTCCAGCCTCGTCGTAGCATCTTGTACAGTAATTGTGAGCCTCTCCCGACGGAAGCAATAGATGACAGGAATTGCAGACGCAAGCGCACACAGCCTCCTGCATGTTGTTTGTGCAAGGCTGTGAAATAGGATTGTAAAATAGTTAGTCACATGTTACAGATTGATTGATTGATAGATAGGTAGGGTTTAACGTCTTAACACCACCTTATGATTATGAGAGACGCCGTAGTGGAGGGCTCCGGAAATTTCGACCACGTGGGGTTCTTAAACGTGCACCTAATCTGAGCACACGGGCCTACATTTCCGTCTCCATAGCTAATTCAGCCGCCGCAGCCGGGATTCGAGCCCATGTGCTCAGATTTGGGTGCACGTTAAAAAACCCGGGGTAGTCGAAATTTCCGGAGCCCTGCACTACGGCGTCTTTCATATATATATATATATATATATATATATATATATATATATATATATATATATATATATATATATATATATATGGCGGTTTTCGAACGTTAAACCCCACATGTCAATCAATTAATCAATCACTAGTTTGACCAGATTGAGTAATATGGGCTACTAGCTGTATGACCTGACGTTTTTTTTATTTTTTACAGTAAGAGACCTTTTACAATCACAAGAGCTGATAACGGTGTTGTAATTGACCACAGTCGGTGAACAGGCAAGCTGTTTCTTCAGAGCTCAAGGCACTGTTTGCAAACAGTAATAAGGATATCAGAGTGAATCCCTGAAAAAAAGTTGTAGCAGTGGACGCCGCTCGAGCGTCAGCGTTACATTCACTTGGCAAAGTCACCGTCCTTGGCGGCATGAATGTTCACACTATCATTCCGCTAAGAAATCAGGCAACTACAGGCGTCATATATGACAACGATGTGACCATCTCGAACGAATATCTGCCAATTCTTATTAAGCCCGCTAATTATGGGCCCCAAATTGTACAGGTGTGCCGTCTAGGAAAGTCGAGATGTGTGACCCATTTCCGACATGCTGTGTGGCCATTTGTCCCTAAGACGCTTCAGTGCCGAAAATGTCAGAAATTCGGTCATGTGAGCGCCGGCTGTGGAAATCCTACAACATGTTTTCGTTGTGGTGCACCACACTCTGCCGACAACTGTAAGGGTAATTCCTATATTTGCCCGAATTGCAAAGGGCCCCACGACGCCACATCAAAAGAGTGTCCGAAAATAAGGCAGGAGATTTCGGGTTGGAAGGAAATGGTGAGGGACCGTTCGACTCACCGAGTAGCGGTTGCTGTCGTCAGACGACATCGTTCTCGTGGCAGACGCTCATCTTGAAAGCCTGCCCACAGTATCAGGCCTACTGTAAAGCCTCCTTTCGTTGAATTGGCCTCACCACCACCGCCGGACAGAAGGAACACGTGCACTGAGAATGCTGCCCCTGAAAAGGAGGCTCTGGAAGAAGCATGGTCATCACTTCCAAGGATAACCCCTGCAGAAAAACTGGAACGTGCACTGGTAGCTCCACTTTCTGCATCTCGTCAAGATGAGGTGACAGAGCGTGACCGTGAAATTTCGACGATGATCAAGTCTCTCATCAATGCCATTCGCACGCTTATAGGCAGCACGAATACGCCTACAGCACGATGCGCAGTGCAAGTATTGGATGCCCTGAGTCCAGTGCTTGCGAACTACGCATAGACAAAATGGGTCTTTCACTGCCTTCATTTCGAGACGTAGTACGTAGTGCGAAAATTTTACAGTGGAATGCCTTAGGATTTAAATCACGGATCTCATGTTTTCGACATTACTTTATCAGCAACAGATTTTCTATATTAGTAGTATGTGAACCAAATTTCTCAAAAGCGATAAAGCTTTCTGGCTACGAAGCCTTCACTTCATCGACTTGTGGTGAGCCCAGCAAAGTAATTATATATATCCGCACTGATTTATCCTACATTCCACATTTGGTGCAACCCCATAACGGAAATCAATACGTATGCCTCCACGTTGCAAAAAAAGAAGGTAGCCTTCACGCTTATCGGCGCATACATCTCACCATCTGGTCAGATCTATGGTGAAAGAGAACATGACATCTTGACCGCTACACCTGGACCTTGGATTGTTATTAGTGATTTCAATGCTCATCACTTGCTTTGGGGAAGCACAAAGGTTGATTCCAGAGGCCGGAAACTTGCTGAATTCGCCTCACGCCACGAACTTAACGTTATGAATGACGGCAGTACAACGTATTTGCGTAGTTTGAAATATAGCAGTTGCTTGGATCTTGCATTGGTATCACGGCAATTCACCCAACAAGTGCGATGGTTCACTGATATTGAGACTCACGGCAGTGATCATTTTCCAACGTATTTGAAGGTCACAGGTTTTGCAACTTCCTCCTCATAAACTAACAGAAGAGTTAACTGGACAATGTACAAGACAAAGGTGGAAGAGGCATGCGATGATATCGCGTGCGGTCTCGAGGAGGTCACGAAAAATGTGATAGAAGAGGTTACGTGCGCCTTTAAATACACATCAAAGCATACAGAATTCGATATAGAACGTGAACGACTACGAACGATTTGTAGGCGGGCGGAGAGGAAGTACAGGAACACTAATTCAATTCATGACCTCAGAGACGCTCGACGTCTACAAAAGAAAATCCAACGTTGAATGGGCAAGCTGGAGGACCAACGGTGGAAGAAATTTTGTGAATCACTTGATCCTCGCAAGCCTATGTCCCATATATGGAGGACGGTGCGTGGCCTTGGCTCGACTCCACAACAACGTCCATTCAGCACATTGGCTCTCCATCAAGGCCACCTGCAGGTTGACGTCGCTGAAGATTTCTGCGTAAGGATTGCGGCAATGTGGTTACCATGAGTGACGAAGTTCTCGGGGATGTTCTTGTAGCACGAGTTTCTGAACTGAATATGCCTTTCTGACTCGAGGAACTGTATGCAGCTCTAGCCACCTGCAGACGTTCATCGTCACCTGGGCCGGACGGTATTACATACGCTGCTTTATGCCATCTTGGAAGACGCGGCCGATACCAGCTACTAAAATGCTACAAACCGTCACGGAACGATGGCGTCGTTCCAGAAAGGTGGAAATCCAGCTGCTTGGTACCAATTCTCAAACCTGGAAAGTCGACGCTTGATCTGGCATCGTATCGACCCATGGCGCTTTCCAGCTGCGTGGGAAAAACAGTGGAAAGAATGGTTCTGGCATGCCTCAAGTGGTACCTTGGACTCTATAATATACTCCCAGAGGCCATGGCTGATTTTCGAAGAGGCCGCTCTTTTATTGATAATGTCATTGACCTCCTAACCTCTGTGCAACAACAGAAATAGCTCAAGCACATCTCGGTTGTAATGTTGCTCGATGTGAAAGGTGCATACGACAACGTAACGCACGAAGCCATCCTAGATGCCTTGGCGAACATTCGAATTGGTGGAGATATGTTTCGATGGATTTGGAGCTACCTAGAGTGGAGATCCTTCTTTGTGCTTACTGCGGAAGGCCGTATCGTTGATCATTACACCACTCGTGGCAATCCACAAGGCGGGGTTCTTAGCCCTATGCTGTTTAACCTCACGTTCATTGGCCTTGTACAAAGTCTACCTCGATCAGTCAATGTCTCTACATACGCTGATGATATATGTATCTGGGCTTCAGTGACACGACCCCAGGTACGCACACGGCTCCAATAAGCAGCAAGAACAACGTCGACGTACCACCATGCTCGAGGCCTCACAATTTCCACCGAGAAGTGCGCCTTAGTTCCTTTTACCCGCAAGCCCATGATCTATTATCCTGTTTCCATCGGCAACATGAACCTTTCGTATACGAGACGTCACCGATTCCTGGGCATCATTATGGACAGAGATCTCTCGTGGAGTGCTCACATCTTGCACTCGAAGAACAGGCTTAGCTCTGTCACACACGTGATGAGATTTCTCGCTGGTAATACGTGGGGAACATCAGTGTCATCTATGCTTCAGCTGTACAGAGCGCTCTTCTTGGGATATTTGCAGTATAGCACGCCCGTGCTTTCTAACGCCGGAAAAACTAACATCAGGGTCCTGCAAAGCATTCAAGGCCAAGTCCTCAGCACATGCTTGGGGCTACCTTGGTGCGCTAATACGTTAGCAACAATTGGTATTGCTAAAAACAATCCGATCACGACATATATAACTGTCGAAACACTCCGGACACATATCCGTCACATATCAAGAGTGCCCAACCACCACCTTGCTAGCTTGCCACTAGAAAGACCAAAGGCAGCGTTTTCCAAAGTTGTTGCGGCTAACCAGAATTCCATCTCGTGGAGATTCTCGCCCGCAGCCATACCACTATCTAAGGAGTGGTGCGTGAAAAGACAGACTGTGCACCTTGAAGTGCCGGGGATATCTAAAAAGGCAAGCCTGTCATTTGCAGCCCTCAAGCAGATCTCACTGGACCTTTTGAATTTGTCGTATGCTAACCGAATTCATGTTTACATGGACGGTTCGGTCTCGAGAAGTTCGGCAGGTGCCTTTGTCATACCATCTCGATCAATCACCGTCGAATTCAAAACATCACACATCTACGGGATCCGAGCTTGCCGCTCTTCGAGCCGCTGCGGAGTTTGTTACGCGAGAATCCCCTAGTAGATGGGCCATTTTCTGCGACTCCAAGGCAGCCCTTCAATGCGTGCGAAGTCTACGCCGGGAAAACTACCACCATAAGGTGTATCGTATTAATGAAATTTTTCATCGCGCCGCTGATCAAGGACACGATATTGTTTTACAATGGTTGGCGCGCCACTGTGGCATCAGTGGAAACCTCATAGCCGACGACGCTGCCCTATGTGCCCATGATGGAGCGCCTACACTGTTAATACTCTTGTCAACAGTAGACGCAACTAGAGAACTTTGTCACATCGCGCATAATGCCACGCTTGCGCACTGCTATTCTCCACTTAACTCCAATCATCGCCCTAAGAATCTTAAGTCATTACTCCAGAAACAACTGCCATCCAAGATTTCTCGACGTGACGCTACAATGCTGTGCCGGCTGTGGAATGGGGTAGCGTTTACCAAGTGATTCAGCCATCGCATTGGCCTGGCAGATTTATCCATGTGTGAAAGCTGCAACTGTATAGAGACTATTGACCATCTCTTGTGCCACTGTGCCCAATTGGATGAAGATCGCCGGACTCTCCAGTGTGCCTTGAATAGACTCGATGACCAGCCATTTAATGAAGCAAAGATCTTGGGAGCCTGGTCGCGCAGCACATCAGAACAGAAAGCCACACGAGCCCTCCTGAGATACTTGACAGCAACTTCATTGAGGGACCGCCTGTGAAACTCGGCATTGTGTGTGTTATGTGACATATGTCTATTCTTCTCTCTCTTTTTTACTCCCTCTCTCCCTCCCCATGTGTAGGGTAGCAAACTGGACGCAAAATCTAGTTAACCTCCCTACCCTTCCTACATTCCTTCTCTCTCTCTCAACTGTCGGTGTCTGTATAGTCACAATTGCGCAAATTATGAAATCGATAAGGTATAAATTGTAGGCTTAACGCTCAAAAACCATTATATGATTTAGAGTGACTTAGTAGGGGAGGACTCTAGAAATTTTGACCACCGAAGGTTGTGTACTGTGCACCCAAAGTGTAGCACATGGGCCAACATGATTCTCGATTGCATCGAAATTGCGACCGCTGCCGACGGGATTCGATTCAGCCACCTGCGAGTGAGCTCTGAGGACTGCCAACCTTTTATGGTGTTTATAGATAGCTTGCCATAAGAAAACCAAGGAACGTACAATTTGCGCTCCAAGTGGTCTCTCGGATATTACATTGTCTGATGCCCAACATCAATGCCTAAGTTTTAGGTAGTGGGTTTCTTCATTTGAAAATGCATGTATACATAATTACAAAGACGACCATGCTTCTAACGCTGTGCGGGCAATTGGCGCTATAAAGCAAACACGAGGTATTTTCTATGCCCCTAGAAGACATGGTGCTGTCACCTACCAGTGACTCTGTGTTCTACACAAGCTTTCGTTTCCCGAGGTTGCTGCCAGATGGCGTACACATCTCACGCAGTGCCTTCAGGCAGAACACTCTCCTTTTTCGACAACATTGTTACGTGAAAATGACACGAGGCGTGTCTATTTTAAATCTATATTCAAACTGATGCGTATGGCGTCGACTAAGATGGAAGACAGCACGCACAACGGACAGACCACTTTCTCGTTGTCGTCTTCTGACCACTGATATGTCAGCTACGTAGAATTACCACCCCCCCCCCCCTACCCCGGCGGTAGAAGCACCGTCTCGGTGGAAATTAACTACGGTCTTCAGTAGGCAGGTGGTAAGGTTTTAGCCTGCTGACGTGCACAGCATCACTGGGTGTGATTGCAGGCAGGCTTGTGGTCTCAGATGCAAGAATGATCTCATAGGTGACGTCGGTTACCTGGCGGATGATACGGTAAGGACCCATGTAGCGAGACAACAACTTCTCTGATAAGCCAACTCGACGAACTGGGCACCACAGGAGAACAAGGCAACCGGGTGAGAAGTGAACGTCAGCATGCCAGCTGTCGTAGATGGCTTTCTAGGTGGCTTACGAAGCCGAAAGTCTTGAGCGGGTGATCTGACGTGCGTGGTCAGCACGAGCAATAGTGTCGCGTGCATATTCGGTTGACTGCGTTGTAGTGGTTGGAAGTAGGGTGTCGAGTGGTAACTTCGGATCACGGCCATAAAGCAAATAAAAGGGTGAATAACCAGTAGTGTCGTGGCGTGAAGAATTGTACGCGAAGGTCAGGTGAGGTAGCGCCAGGTCCCAGTCATGGTGGTGGGAGGACACATACATCGCGAGCATGTCCGTTAGGGTCCAATTTAGCCGTGCGGTAAGGCAATTAGTTTGGGGATGGTAGGAAGTGGTCAGCTTGTGGTGCGTCGACGAAGAGCGCAAAAGATCGTCGATTACAGGGGACAAAAATGCGCGGCCGCGATCCGTGAGTAATTGGCGAGGAGCGCCATGGTGTAGGATGACGTCGTGGAGCAAAAAGTCCGCAACGTCAGTAGTGGTGCTGGTGGGGAGCGCTCGAGTGATGACATACCTAGTCGCGTAGTCTATAGCAACGGTGACCCACTTGTTGCCCGATTTCGACTCGGGAAAAGGACCGAGAAGATCTATACGAACACAGAAGAAAGGTTCGGTTGGGATGGAGATCTGTTGAAGAAGTCCAGCTGGGGGCACAGTAGGTCGCTTCCTACGTTGGCATTTATCGCACGAGGACACGTGACGGCGAACGGACCTGGCGAGACCGCGCCAAAAGAAGCGGCGACGCACGCAGTCGTACGCTCGAGATACACCCAGATGACCAGCAGTTGGTTCATCGTGAAGCTCGTGCAGCACGGTTGAACGCAAATTTTTCGGCACGACAAGAAGGAGCTCAGGGCCATCTGGCTGGAGGCTACGCAGGTACAGCGTGCCGTTTAGGAGGACGTACATGCGAAGTGACGTGTCGTTTGGAGCAGATTCGAGACGGTCAATAAGTTGTCGCAGAGAAGCATCACGACGTTTTTCATCACCAATCTGAAGAAACTGGGACATTGACATGACGCTGAGGCTAGGCTCGATGTCCGGTTCGTCGGGCTGATCAACAGGGTAGCGGGATAAGCAATCGGCGTCCAGATGGAGACGTCCAGACTTATAAGCAACCGAGTAGGAATACTCCTGTAGGCGTAATTGCCAACGACCAAGTCGTCCAGTGGGGTCCTTCAGAAAAGAAAGCCAACACAGCGCGTGATGATCTGTGATGACACGGAGAGGGCGGCCATACAAGTAGGGACAGAATTTCGACACCGCCCAAACAAGAGCGAGACATTCCCGTTCTGTTATAGAATAATTACGTTCAGACTTAGAAAGCAGACGACTTGCGTACGCGATTACACGGTTGTTGCCCCGCTGAATTTGCGCCAAAACTGCGCCAATTTCGTGACCACTCGCGCCTGTTCGCACTTCTGTATGAGCATCCGGGTCGAAATGTGCAAGAATAGGAGGTGTCGTTAGAGCGGTGATTAGCTGAGAGAAGGCGTCAGCTTGAGGAGGGCCCCAAGAAAATGAGACGTTTTGTTTGAGAAGGTCGGTGAGTGGCCGTGCGAGTGCCGCAAAGTTTTTCACGAACCGGCGAAAGTAGGAGCAGAGGCCCACAAAACTGCGAACATCATGGACAGAGCGTGGGACTGGGAAGTTTGTTACAGAGCTTACTTTCGCCGGGTCTGGCCAAACGCCGGCAGCGTCAATAAGGTGACCCAATACGGTAATCTGATGAAGACCAAAGTGGCACTTGGACTAATGCAGCTGCAGGCCGGCCCGTCGAAATATCAACAGAATGGTCGAAATTCGTTCAAGGTGGGTTGCAAAGGTAGGTGAGAAAAGGATCACGTCGCCCAGGTAACACAAACATGTCGACCATTTAAATCCTTGTAGGAGCGTGTCCATCATTCTCTCGAAGGTCGCTGGCGCGTTGCAGAGCCTAAATGGCATGACCTTGAATTGGTAAAGACCATCAGGGGTAACGAAGGCGGTCTTTTTTCGGTCCATGTCATCTACAGCAATTTGCCAGTAGCCAAATCGGAGGTCGAGAGATGAAAAGAAGGTGGCGCTATGGAGGCAATCCAGGGCATCGTCAATGCGTGGTAGTGGGTACACGTCTTTTTTGGTAATTTTGTTGAGGTGGCGATAATCAATGCAGAAACGCCATGAGCCGTCTTTCTTTTTTACTAAAAGCACGGGAGATGCCCAAGGGCTCGTTGATGGTTCGATGACGTTTTTCGTAAGCGTTTTGGCCAGTTCTTTCTGATTCACTTCTCGCTCGGACGCTGACACTCGGTACGGCCGACGGTGAATGGGCGCTGAGTCACCAGTGTTGATTCGGTGAGGGACAATTTTAGTCAGGCCCAAGGGACGATCGTCGGTGTCGAAAATGTCACTGTATGAGGCCACAACTTGGCAGAGAGCGTCGGCCTGGTGAGGCGACAGCTCCGACCCAATTATGTTTCGAAAAATACCATCGTCTGAGCTGGGTGATCATGAGACAGCGCTTCGATCAGCAGCAGATACAGCGAGAACACTGACATCGCCCTCTGTTATGGCAGTTAGCTTGGCTAGAGACATCTGACAGGGCAACACTTGAGGGGTGAAAACAAAGTTAAGGAGCGGAAGTAACACACAGTTTTCCGCTATGGTCACGATGGTATAGGGCACAGTAACACTGTGCGTCAGCCGAACGTCAGTAATTGGCCTAACGATATAATCACCATCAGGAACAAGAGGGTCGATGACAAAGACACGTAAGTGACGGCTCGAGGTGGCAGGCGAACGAAAGTGGTTGGGCTCAAACGGCTGGTGGGCTTTGCAGAGTAGTCGGCAAAGATTGGTAGATCAAGGCTGAGGGTACCAGATGAACAATCAATTAAGGCCGAGCGTGCCGAAAGAAAATCAAGGCCAAGTATGAGGTCATGAGGGCAGCAGGCTAGCATATCAAAAAGGACCACGGCGTGACGACCGGCAATGCTGACACGAGCAGTGCACATTCCGCTTGTTGATTCCGATTGAGTTGTTTTCATTAAAACCTCAGTTAAATAATATTGATGGCTTCGATAACTATGCTCAGTTCCTGCCTGTAAACGCGTTTAGTAACGCACTAATTCTTGCCCCAACTACACCACTGGAAATTTTTTCTTGCTTCAGTACTATTAGTAACAGCCGCTCCTTGGACGCCGATGGTATCCAGATTCGCCCCATAAAGCATGTTCTTGACATCTAATGCCCTGTTCTTACCCATATTTATAATTTAATATTATCTACAGGTGTATTTCCAAAACAAAGGCAGATTTCACGCATTGTTCCTGTTTACAAGCATGGTACTAAAGAGAACATTAACAATTATCGACCTATTTCAATAATACCAGTGTTTTCAAAAGCAATGGAAAAATTAATGCATATCAGATTGTTAACATTTTTAATCACCACAATTTGGTTCAAGATTTTCAACATGGGTTCAGTAAGCATCGCTCTACTGAAACAGCCCTCTTGACTCATAAAGAAATAATCATGGATGCATTTAGTCGTAAAAAAATGGCATTAGGCATATACGTCGATTTTTCTAAGGCATTTGACCTAATCAATCATTCCATCCTTCTCAGCAAATTAGAAAACTAAGGTGTGCGTGGGACAGCGCATGCTCTATTAAAATCCTACCTTTCAGACAGGACACAATTCGTAGATGCCAACAATGAAATATCTGCAAGGAAGCCGGTCGTTGTAGGTGTGCCACAAGGAAGTATTTTAGGGCCACTTTTATTTTTTATTTATAATTATGACATTGTACACTGCACAAACAACGCAACATTTCTCTCTTACGCCGATGACACAACAGTTTTTATTACAGGGACCATGGAAACAGAGATAGAAGAAATGGCTAATGAAACACTGTCTGCTATAGATACCTGGGCTTCAGTGAACTTACTAAAACTAAACCCTTCAAAAACACAAGTCATTTTATATATTCCTAAAGGAAAAACCTTGATAAATAAGATGAGATTATTTCTGGGCTCTCAGCAGTTAGACATGGTTGATTCTGTTAGTATTCTTGGTGTATATTTTTCACGACACCTTACGTGGAATGTACATGTTGATATTCTATACTCTAAGATGTCATCGGCCATTGGTGTCCTTGCACGTATGCGATCTCTTCTTCTCACTAAGGTCAAAATTACGATATACAATGCACAGGTATCATCTTTGTTACAGTACTGTAGCTTTGTGTTGCACAACCGGTGTGACGAATTTGCGCAAGTTGCACTTACTACAGAAAAGGGCCGTACGACATATTGCGTCTGAACACTATCTGTCCTCTACAAAACTTTTTTTCTAAAATGTGATATTCTTCCAGTTTTCTTTTTGTACAACTACAGGCTGATGTTATGCTATAAAGAGTTTGTCAAACATTGTACCAATACCACAATACATCTTGCTAAACTTAGCGTAAACACAAGTGTTCGACTCACCAGACACAAAGAAGTTTGGACTGTACCCACCCCAAGAACCTTTTATGACAAACAATCATTGTCCTACAGACTACCTTCTTTGTTAAATTTTTTAAAGCGCGAAGATTTCGATCCTTCCTCGAAACAAAACTGTCAGATTAAACACTTCGCCCAACTGATACATTATCCTCAATGATACATCTCTCAGAATTTATGCCCATTCTTTCCTTTTTATTATTGCTTTTCCTGTTCATGCCACTTCATGACCATACATTTGAACTACTCTCTTTTTATTTTAGCACTGTTTTCATAAACTTTTTGTATTACTTTTTTGTGATGTTATATCTGTATGTTTATTTCATATTTGTTGTACATGATTGACTGCCATTCCTGCTGCTTTGTCAACTTGTGAACGGGGTCAGGACCTCGTCAAGCTCTTGAGCTTTTAGTCCTATACTCCACCTTATCTAAAGGAAATAAAATGATTGAATGATTGATTGATTAATTGATTACTGGCACAGTACCGCCATCAGCAACACGTATTGCCTGCGTCTTATATGGCGTCATAATCTATTGTAAGCGGCAGCGTAGAGAAGCGCTCATAATAGACAGGTGCGCAGCTGTGTCAATGAGGGCGGTCACAGGAACATGGTCGACTTCTAGTTCAAGCAGGCTATGGTGCGTGGGAAGCGTCAGTAGAGGATTTTCGGCCGTCATTGGTATTGCAGCTTCACCTCTATAAGCTGCAATTTGTAGTTTTCCTGCTGCGGTCGTCCAGAGAAGCTCGGCGAGGAAAAGCGCCGAGGTGGCGGAGAGCGGGATTGGCGACGTAGCGGCGACGGGGAGCGAGAGCTGCGGCGACCGGACGAAAGGGCGTCAGGGTAGCGGCGAGCGGGCAAAGGGGCGTCAGTGGAAGGCTCGTAAGATGACGACGAATAGGAATTGAAAAGTGCGGCGACTGAACGTCGAGGGGTCGTCGGATGCATAAGCGCCGAGATGGAAAAACTGACGTGGTTGGTTTGACCAACAGTGGCGGCAATAGCGAGAAACGTGCCCAGGCTGGTGGCAGGTAAAACAAATAGGCGGGTCGTCGGGTGTTTGCCATTCCGAAGGGTTACGGAAGGGCATTTTTGGAAGTGAACGGCGAGCGTGTCCTCGGGAGTAGGACAGGACTTCAGGGCGAGTCAAGGGACAAGCTGATGGAAGGCCGAAATTCGCAAACTCCTGCCTCAACACTGCTTGTATTAACGCCACTGACGGATGTTGTTGGTCAGAGGCGAGCATTGCGAAAACGGGTGGCTGAAGAGCCGGACAGGCGGCTTTGATTTCCCGACGAACAATGCGTGTGACGTTGTCATACGTGGGGGACTGGCGGGTGGCTTCACACGATAAGGTTGCGGCCGTGTTGGGCAGCCAGGTGAATCGCTGAGTAATACGGCGGCTCTTGGCTTCTTCGTACCGCCGGCACTCTTTAATGATGGCGTCGACAGTGGCAACGTTGCTGTAAACTAAAAGATTAAATGCGTCGTCTGCTATGCCTTTCAGCACATGGGCCACTTTCTCAGACTCACTCATGTGCTCGTCAATCTGGCGGCATAGGGCGATGACATCGTGAATGTACGTGACGTACGACTCCGTCGACGTCTGTGCACGAGCCGCCAGTTGATTCCGCGCTGCGATCTGCCGCCCTACGGTGTCGCCAAAACGTTCGCGGATCTTCTCTTCAATGGAGTCCTAGCTCGTAATCTCCGCTTCGTGCGTCTCGAACCACACTCGCAGTAGGCCATCGAGGTAAAAAAGCACATTGGCAAGCATAAGAGTCGGGTCCCACCTATAGCTTGCGCTGACCCATTCATACCGGTTGATCCATTTGTCGACGTCAAAGCCATCCTGACCGGAAAATACACCGGGATCACGAACAGGAGGTAGAAAGACGTATGTAGAAGTCACGGTAGGGGCAGATGGTGAAGACGATGGTTTTTCAACCTGTGACATGGTTGGACCTAAGATGATGCGGCCGTTGCGGAGCTTCGTGATGAAGACGGCGAAGTACCCAGCACGTCCACCGCAAAAATGTTACGTAAAAGTGACACGAGGCGTGTCTATTTAAAATCGATATTCAAACTAATGCGTATGGCGTCGACTAAGATGGAAGACAGCACGCACAACGAACAGACCACTTCCTCGTTGTCGTCTCCTGACCACTGATATTTCAGCTACGTAGCAATATTTACTAAGCGCGCAGATATGCAGGCAATTTTTATATGACTTTTTTATTGCTTTGCTGCGTTTTACATCACTTCGTTAAATGATATACTTATTTATGGCCGACAGGCGCCATCAATTTGATTCTACATAGCCATTTCACGTAGGAGTAACCAGCATATCCCAATAGAAAGCCGCTTGAGCGCCCCTATACAGAGTGTGATACTGAGCAAATCATTTAGCATGGCGCTGCGTGCTGATACCCTGTGGCACTGCGTTTTTCAATAGGGTGCCTCGCGTTTCTAGCAGTTCGAGTGACGCCTGTCATGTTTAGTTTCACTGAACCCTGGGGTGTCCTTAGCATCTCCTCTGGTGTCTGCTATTTTACAGCAAAAGATATCAACTTCTATAAAAGTCCTTATAGGCGTGTGTGTTCTAGTACGCAGCATCCACAGTGCCAGTGTGTGGGCGTGGTGGAATCGCCCAAAATGCATCGCTAAAACACTTTATTTGCCGTCCAGGTTACGCTTGACTTGCTGCTTTTTTTTGCCGGGACCAAATTCAGGCAATTATTCAACGGATTTCCCCCACCTACCCACGAGCACGAGACTAACCTGGCCTTATCATTGGGCGCCAAATGGCGTCGGTTCACAGCGAACAGTGGAACATTATCTGAGGCCTTTACGTCATCAAGCAGCTACTCAAGAGACTGTCTCTGTGAGGTATCCTTAAAGGGGTGTGGCGGCAAAGCCAACACGCATTGCCCAAACCCCTTCTTGTTTGCCGTTCAATTGAGAAAGCAATTTGGCAAATTCTATCGTGGTGGTAATGTATGCTTGACTTTGTTGACGCGCCCACATTTCTTGCTCGATCGGTTCTGTGACTTACCGCTTTCTTTGCGATACCTCTTGCTGTTGGTGGGAGACGTCGAAACTGATCCTTGACCCGTGACACTGAGCTTGAAGAACAGCCTAAAATAATTGCAAAACAGGTCCAGGAGATAAGAACCAACCAAAAGCTTGCAGCTATAAATAATAAGCTGGAATAAATAGGCAGAGTAGAAAAGCAGGTTCTGGTATGCGTGGAAACGGTTGATAACTTGAAAATCGCTTCTCTCCCTGACTGAACAATTGACGAGCTAGATAACAGAGGCCGCAGGTCTAATTTTGTCGTGTATGATGTCGAGTAACTTGAAACTGAAACGCAGCAAGATCTGCTTAATGCCGTTGAAAAAGGAATCCTTGAAGATGAGATAAGGATAACAACAGCTGGCGTAGAAAGAATTCATCAACTTGGGCAATGGACCACGAATGACAGTTCTAAAAACAAACCTGTATTCTTAAAACTGCTTGACTATCACAATGAAGCCTGCATACTTAACAAGTGCAAGAAGCTAAAAGAACGGAATACTCAATTATCGAGCATTTTTCACCTACAATTAGAGATATTATAAAGAAGCTCTGGGTAAGAACGAAGGAGAACCGAAACCAAAAAGACAAAGATTTTTGCCGTAGGATAAACTCAGAATCCATAATCGCCTGTACACCTGAGATGACCAAACTAATGACATAGTGGAAGTAGCAAAAAATGGACCATTGAGGACGACAATGTTGTTCACCCCTATTAGGATGCCTTTAGGGCTGGTCTGTCTGCCGTTACTCAACTTGTATAAATCCTCCATGATTTCGCTAAAAGAATAAATGATAAATAACGAATAGATATAATTTCACTAGATTTTTCAAAGGCATTTGACCATGTCTGCCATGCCAAACTTTTAATAGCTCCGACATGTTCTTGGGGATGGACCATTTTTCCGAAGAATCAACTGCTATTATTGCCATAGCAATTATATGAACTGTCTTGGCTGGATTTCATCCCTGGCGTGGGCGTGGGCGTCAGCGTCTATGTCATGCACCGTATTCGTAAACGTATCTATATATATGAAAACGCAAGAAAGGAAAAAAAATCCAGAAGTAAGACTTCGGCGCACGGAATCCAACGTGGAACCTCCGTCGTGAACGCGAGGCGTTAACGACTGATCCACCGAGGGGTACTTCCTCCAACGTTCAAACGGCAAGCTCTTTACACCAGCCACTTACCGCTGTTTGTGGGCATGTCGGGGGGGGGGGGATTTATCGGGTTTTCAGCATTATAAGCAAGATGGTGCAAAGAGCGCGTGGTGGCTCTCATCTCTCATGCGTACTTTGGCCCGCGTGAGTAGGGGAATGGACAATCTCTCGAGCGCACTTATCTCCCGGTGGAGAGGATCATACGTCTTGGCTGGCGGCGGGCTTGACTGGAATGATTCTGTTGTAGTTACGGGGCGCACAAATCTCACTGCAATTGTTGCACAACCTCCATTTGCGAAAGAGCGCGCTTTTCAGATATAGCGAAATAAGAACTGAGACGCTTAGTTTCGTACATCTGTGCACTTGCGAATACGTTTCGTGCGTCTTTTGTGCGTGAGAAACATGTGAGGCATGTTTTGATCTGCTCGCCATTCTGCGCGTGACCTTTTAATTTGTTGCTATACCATTGATTGCTTTTGCCTTTGCCTTTGCCGCAAAACTTTGATTGCCTTTGCCGCAAAACTGTGACTTTTTAACTGACCGTGGCCAATTGGTCCTGTTAAGTGCCAGCACTTTCGAAGTTAAGCCGGTGCTTTCTGTCATACGTCAGGGTTCAGTTTTGGCTCCTATTCTGTTTCTTTTGACAATAAAAGACATAAATTGTAGGATTCCATTTAAAATTAGGGTATTTGCAGATGACCGCGTTCTGTACAGCAAAATAGTAAGCCAGCAAAGTCAAATTATTCTAAATATTGATTTCGCCTTGTTATCACAATGATGCAAGCATTGGCAAATAACAGTCAACTTCGAAAAAAAACAGTTGAAATGACCGTAACAAAAAAAGAAATCCAACTTTTCTGTATTGCTATGCTAGCATCATCCTTGACACTGTTCCCCAGTGCGAATACGTGGGGGTCGTCATATAATCAAATTTCGGATAGACAGCGCATATAGAACACGCGACAAGCAACGCGATGCAGAAATTGATGTTTTTAAAACGGGCCTTGCGATACTCGACAAGAGAAGCTAAGCTCTTGGAATATACGACGATTGTACGCCCTGTCTTAGAATATGCAAAAATGACATGTTTCCCATCGACTCAAAACCACATAGCCAGTATCGAGGCTGTTCAACGCAAAGCCGCACTTTTTATCTGCAACAGATATAGGCGCACGGACTCACCTACCCAGATGCTGACAGTGGTTGGCCTCCACACGCTAGCTAGTCACGCAATGCTACCCCGACTCAAATTCATGTACCTCATCTCACACAACAAGTGTGAAATAGATACATTTCCATCAATACTTTTAGAGAAACTCGTCAAAAGCATCACACTACACTCTAAGAATACCTGTGTGCCCAAACACTTCTAGTTTTTCGTTTTTTTTTCGCGGGCAGTGCGAGAGTGAAATGCCTTACCCGTGACGGTGGTTGCGCAACCTACTTTCAACAAATTTGTCGAACTGGCTGGCCTAGCCGTTCTGTCAACTACAAGGTAGCGACGCTGTCGGGATCGTATTGTTCATAATGTGTTCTATTTTGGAGTATAGTGGTCTTTGTGATTCGAAATCGTGAAATTTGTTCGAACTTTGTACCTTGGCGTGCTTGCCTTTCTGTACTCTTGTTATTTTTTCTTCAGTTTCTGCACATGTGAGTGAAACATGTGCACCTGTTGTTAACGAAAGTTCATTGTCGTTAGAATTCTGGGCCATGTTTTTTTCTTACAATGCAATATTGCGTATTATCGTACCTTTCGATTTGTTATATTTCATGTATATATAACACTTGAATACACTTGTACACACTCCTGTGTAAATCCTGGACGGGATGGACAGTATTACTAGTTAAATAAATAAAAACAAATATTACAATGCCTTTTTCAACATATCAGCCTGGGTAGCGCACAACGTACTACGTTTGACTATGTGACTGCAGAGTACGACCCTAGATGTATGATGGCACAGTGTATGAGATTTATGCAGTAAATCGATGCGTCAATGTCAGTTTTATTCTTAGAAACATTTCCTTTATTCTGGGCTGTCCACATATGAGTGTTATTGTCAATTACAATGTAATTAAACATTTTTGTGATTTCGAAGCCTTACATCGATCACGCACTCATCATCGTGTACTTAAAAGTATAAAAGCAAGGATATCCCTTTCAAAGTTATTGCTCATAGCTCATAAACCAACGGCCTTCAACAAACACTTCCGTTCATTTATGTAGAAGTCGTCGGGTTAGATTGCTAGTAAGTACATCGACAATTGAAAACATGGTAAGTTAGTTACATTTTTCGATCATACAGCAAGATGTCTCGTTGAAGAATCTTCGACTTGTTCCGATTGTTTGTTTTGTTTGTATGACAGCTACTCTGAATATCTTGCCTTTCAGTGCACCCTAATTCCTGCCCGATGTCTTCGCTGATACAGTAGAGATCCATGCAGATAACAATAACAAAAAGCTATGAATCACAGTGTGTTCAAAATCAGTATTTTATATAGGAATTAAAACCATGTATAGAAGAAAAAAAAACAAAAGCCAGTTTTCTCAAAAGGGCGAACAAATTAACGCTGTAGCAGCATATTCGAATGTTCTACCACGCAAGGCTAGCAATTTTTGGAGCAAAAATAATCTTATTTTGCATGGGCTGACTAAGTACTCAAGTTTCCTGCGGCGTGGCCACAGCAGATGGCCACAGCATGGCTCGTGTGTAGCGACAGGTTTATTGGGCAAAATGAGGCTGGCAGTCGAATCATTTAGATCCGATATCATGTATCTCTTCAAAACGCTGGTATATGAGAACACGGCTGCTCCATGTGCCTTTTGGCACCGTTTTTTCGTGTTCAGAGTGCAGCTCGTAGAAGCTCCCCCCTGCTGTGGGAGTGCAAGCCGCGCACTGATCAATGCTGCGAAAACGTGGCAACCATAAGTGCCCCTCCCCCCTAGTTCGCTAACGAAATAACAGCGCGCGCAGACAATCCCGACCGGAAAGGCGATGTGCCCTCCGCAGCAAGAGGGGGCTAGCGCATTTTTCTCCCTATATATATATATATATATAAATATATATATATATATATATATGTAAATACATATACATACGCATGAAAGATGGGGGCTCCGGCGGCGGTGGTGATGATGACGGGAAAACCAGTCGAGACTGTCCATATATTTGCTGTATCAATAAGAGTGAATATCTGGACGTATCTAACAAGCGCTGATAGACGATTGTGTTCGGAGCAACTGTGCGCATATATAGATACGAAAGCGAGAAGGTATCGTTCCGCAAGCATGTCATTTGCACGTCGACTAATGAGCTTTGACGAACAATTCGTGATTGGATTGCGATGTCAACTGCTGAGGTGGCCCCGTGTTGCCATCTTGTTATTTGCAATGCATATATATATATATATATATATATTTATATATATATATATATATATATATATATATATATATATATATATATATATATATATATATATATATATATATATATATATATATATATATATATATATATTGGGGAGGTGGCTGCCAGCGTGCCTACATCTAGCAGCCGCTCATAGCGGGCAGTTGCGGCCTAGCAGCCTTAAAACCCTTGCATTTGGCGCCCAACGGGAATGACCTCGCCCCTGGTCCATGGACATCGAGGAACCTGGTGGTCCACGACCATGGCTCTGATGACACAGCTGACCGTGCCCACCTTTTCCAAGCAGAACTGTCGGGATTCGGTCCTAACTGTTATTGACAACCTTTTCGTGTGCTCGACCAGCAGCTGCTTCTTGGTGACCTTTCTTGGAGCAAAACAAAAGTAAGGAGGCGTGTGACCGCATATCCAAACCATGCAGCGACTCTTTGCTCTGCAATAGGATACGTTATACAAGTTTCATACAAGCATGTATACATTTTCTAGCATACAAATAGTGTTGTCTAAAAGCAGCCGCAAGCAACCGGAGCTAACCGTTGCTTTGGCTTGATTTCACAGGTGACCGAGGGGGCACTCCGCATGAGGTCGCTGCTTATGCTTATGCTTTTAACAAGCTTTGTTCAACTAAATACAGCATGTAAGTCGTTTCGTTACTGATAACTAGCCACATACCAGAAATTCATACACAGCTTCGTGGTAGCGCTGAGAGTCCTAAAAGAAGTGACAATTGAATCTTGCTTCTTTCTCGTTATCTCTCTTTTGCTTTTTGCTTTTTATCCCAATCCTTTTCAGATGTCTTTACCTGTTTTTTTTCTCTTTTGCGTTCTTTTTTTCTTGATATCTCTAGTTTTGTCGTTCAACATCGGGTTCTGTCAGCCCGACCCGGTGGTGTAGTGGCTAATGTACCCGTATAATGACCCGTAGGTCAAGGGATTGAATCCCGGCACTGCCGGCCCTCCTTTTCTATCTAGGCAAAAAAGCTGCAGATCCATGCGATCAGATTTAAGTGCATGTTAAAGAGCCCCAGGTGGCCTAATTTTTCGAAGCCCTCCACTACGGCATCTCTCTTATTTATGTGGTGGTTTTGGGACACTTAATCGCACATATCAATCAAATCATCTCTCTCTGTCGATTTCTCTTTCGCTCATTCCTTCTACGTTCACTGTTACGTTTTGTTACGTTCGCTTCTACGTTCTGTTATTCAGCGCCACATCTTTTCTCTCTATTTCACTCTCTCTTTCTCTCTCTCTATGCTGCACTTGATATTTTTTTTCTGTATCGTTATGGTACTATTGTATATTACTTTCAGACTTGCTTTCTTTTTATACATTCTTCTCTACGTCGTCTTCTCGATCGCTTTTTGTTTGATTTCTGTTTTTTTCTATTTTTGCTACATTTATTTCTTTTTGTTTCTGTCTTTCTAATTATATCTTACTCATGCTTCGCTCTCTTTCTATTTCACCTTTTTACCCTGCCATTTCACTCCTCACACTCACTACTCTTTCGCACCCACTTGCTACACTTCGCTACACAACGCTAGGCTACGCTCCGCTGAAGTGCCTGGACAGCCGAATGGTTACGATTCTTGCATTTGAATCACAGGAATGCGGATCCAAGTCTTGTCTGGTAAAGGAAATTCCCTGAAAAAGCATTTGAATGTGATAGCGTTAGGGCTGGTTCACGCTAGCGGCAAGCATGCTTCGCCGCTTGACGTTTGACGTTCTCTGGCAGGCGTGCGCGGCTGCTTCCTTCGCGCACGTTTGCCGTTCTTTGCTGTTCGAAGAATGAGTCCTAGACCCAGTTTCGCGCCGCTTCCCGTGTGCCGGAGTGGACGTAGCCGATCAGCGATGGAGGAGCGGCATGGCTGAGCCGGGTCATCTGCTTTCACCTCTCCGCATCATCTGCGTCTGCCGCGGGACACTTCGAACTGCTTGCTTCTTGCTCCTTGGTTTTCACGCTATGTCGTACGTATTCTTCTCAGACTACGTTACAGCACTGAATAGAGCGTTTTCGCCTGTCCTGTATTTTAGAAAAAAACCCCAAAATCTAAGAAAACGAGCCCAGTCAGCGATTTGTTGGCGCATTTGGAAGGCCAACAAACTACTTCGAAAGAGCACGGGGTAGTGCAGCCATCACCGCTAAGAACACACAGGAACTTTCAAACAGGTTTAAAATGGACAACTATGTCCATCTAGTGGAAAACATATCATGCCTTTCCAGAGGCGTTCATCAAGCAAACAGCGAATCACGGAGGAAAGAACAGAAAACGCTAAATAATGTCCTGCCATATGCAAGGAATAGTGAGACCCTTTATGGCCTCCAAGATGCCAGAGCCCGTGGCATGTATCTTGGAGGACATTGAACTCTTGCTTTAGATAAAAAAATTTGGCCCGAATCTACGTGTTACATTGTAAATGTCGTTGAAAGGCAATAGTCTTGTGTCTGAAGAGAGTAAACAAAACGTTTATTTGATGTTCTGTAAAGGAACATCGGTGACTGGTATTCTGAAGGTGCTGCATTAGAGAGCCTCGAGCGTGTAGCAAGGGCGATCGAGTGCATCGATGAACGTTAGACACAAGCGCCATCTGGCAGTTATCTTCGAAAACGAAGGTATGCAGCCCGCGGAGAAGGATGCGCGCCAGTCTTGGAGTTGATGAGGTGTCGAATGCAAAGCAATGGGCAGGTGCCATCACCATGTCGTCCTAGCAAAGCGTTGGAAACACCTTCTTGAGCATCGTATTGAACTGTCAGCGCAGCACAATAAATGCTACAGTCCTTAGAGTTACTTTTGTGTGCCTCTTCTGGTATGCAGTCAGACATGCAAAACATTGACATGCTGTTATGGTGCCTCAGATATGCGCAATATTTGCTTTTTAATTTACAATCGCACAACTAGGAACGCTAAACCTTGAGCAATATTGGTAGGCGCTGCGGATGGGGTTGGCCGTTTGGTGTCGTTTGGAGTATCGTTAGGGCGGACGAAGAAACCAATGTACAGACAGACAGACTGACCAAAATTTTTTGTTGAGGGTGCCCAAAAAAGGCTATCGTTTTTAAAACACCTGTATGCACCATTCGCACGCTCAAACCAGTACAAACTACTGTGCGCGCGCGTGTGTGTGCGAGTGTGTGTGTGTGTGTGAGTGTGTGTGTGTACGTAACAAAACAATATTATTATTATGCACTTAGTGGCTGAAGGGCTCACTTGGGGCCAGATTTTGCTGTCGCCTTCAAGTCATAAAGGCGAAGCTTAAGGTTCCCGCAATTTTATCTTCTCTGTTTTCATACTATGTGTTTTTCGTTCTTTGAATAGGTCTTTCATCACTTGTTTCTTTTTCTCCATTCTTGTTCTTTTATTCATCGCAAGAGAACAAGGGCAAAGATTTTACACTGTTTTCCATCTGGCTAACACCTTTCTCGTTTGATAGATTTCATGCCTTCAGGTAGCATGCGAGGATTATTGACCAGCTGCCAGCCCGTACAAAGTTCACGTGCTTTGTGACGCCAACTTGTAAAAAGAGTGTTCGTTACTCGCCGCGGTATCAAGAATTGGCGCTAACTAACGTTCTCACTTTTATATGTATATATACCCTATTAAGTCGACAGGGCTGCTAAGTGCCGCTGTACCGCAGTGGCAGAACATCGGAGGCGTTATTCGAAGGTAGCAATTTCGGATCGCGCCAGTGGAAAGTTATCATTTCGTCCAGTTTTCTATCTTGACTTTTACTTTACAATTACTTCTAATTCTCACAAAATCTTGGTATCATTGCCTCTTAGTTGTAAATTTGAATGTGACAACAGTAAACAGCATGAAAGTAATGTAAAAACTTATAGCATAATAAACAGTGATATATGTATTCAAAGTATCGGTGTGTCAGCTTAATCGATTGAAATTCAATGCACAAGGAACTTGGTGTCAATCTACACATCAAGGCACCTACATTCGTAAAAAAAAGCTGGCATTATTTTAAAATATATGAATTCAAACAAGTGGACATATTGTAGTTTTTATTGCATTAGTATGTCCTAAAATAGCAAAAATTTTAGGACGTGATCGCATAGGTACATTTCATGAAGGGAAGTCTGAAAGACACCTGTGATGCAAGGAGTATATTCATTTACCAGAATGTGTAATGTTGTTCAGTCATGCCAAACAGATGACAACCTTACATGCATATATAGCTAAACACCTTTTATGAATCATATTCACACACATATTTACTGCCATCGCCGCTCAAAACACTCAGAAACATTCAAACAGCTCTAAAATGAACAACTATGTCCATCTAGCGGAAAAACTTTTAATGCTTTTCAGAGGCGTTGTTCAAGCAAACAGATATCATAATCATATGGTGGTTTTGGGACGTTAAACCCCACAAATCAATCAAGCAAACAGATAACCATGAAGGAAGGAACAGCAAAACGCTAGATAATGTGCTGTCATATGTGAGGCAATGTGAGACTCTTCATGGCCTCTGAGATGGTGAGCTCGTGGCATGCATCTTGAAGGCCATTCGACTCTTTCTTTAGATCAAAAACCTGTATGCACCATTCGCGCGCGCACGCTGGTATAATCTACTGTATGCGCGCGCGCGCGCGCGTGTGTGTGTGTGTGTCTGTGTGTGTGTCTGTGTGTGTGTGTGTGTGCGTGTGTGTGTGTGTGTGTGTGAGTGTGTGCGCGTGCGAGTGTGTGTGTGTATTTAACGAAACATTATTATAAATATGCACTTAGCGGCTAGAGGGCGCACTAGGGTCCAGATTTCGGTATCGCGTTCAGCTCTTAAAGGCGAAGCTTAGGGGTTCCCCAAATTTTCTGCTTCTTTTTCTTACCATGTGTTTTTCGTTGTTTGCGAAAGCGAAGCATTTCTTAGCGAGCTTCGGCGACTTTGAGCGAATCTATCTATCTATCTATCTATCTATCTATCTATCTATCTATCTATCTATCTATCTATCTATCTATCTATCTATCTATCTATCTATCTATCTATCTATCTATCTATCTATCTATCTATCTATCTATATAGCTGCCTAGAACATTTAGCTTTCCTTAGTGCAGGGTAGCAAACCGGACGTGCGTCTGGTTGACCTGCCTGCCTTTCATTTCTTTCCATACTCCTCCTCCTCCTGGCCGTTTCGAGAATGGGATCGATACCAAACTTGGTATGGCATAACATGACTGCATGAAGAACGTATTTAACTAGTCATAACATGAGCATTATGGCATGTATGTCATGAATGCCATGATTTACATTTCATGGTCCTGCAGCTCTTGCAGTGGTTTCGTTCACTTGGCATGTTGCAAAATTAGTACTGTATGGCATGATTGCATGGCGAACATAAGCGACAGACCCTAACATAGAATTCATGACATGCGTGTCATGAAACAACATGACTACATGCCACGCTCATGACGCGCTCGTAGCCGTCTCGCAAGCGTCACATATACCAAATTTATTATTGTGGGACGTGAGCGGATGACGAAGGTATGATACTGGTGCAAACATGATAAACGTGAGATGCGTGTCATATACGAACACAACATGCTACGCTCATGATGCGCTCGCGGCCGTTTCACTAGCTTCCATTGTACCAAACTCGGTATTACGTGGCGAGAATGCACGACATAGGTAAATGACACATACGAATACGATAATCACGATATGCGTGCCATGTAACAACATGACTGCAAGCGACACTCATGATGCGTTCGTGGCTGTTTCACTAGATTCACATAAACGAAATTCGGTAGTACGTGACGTCAATGAATGACGAATGTATGTGACTGGTGGAAAGATAATACAAATGAGATGCATGTCATGTGAGAACTACATGCCACAGTCAAGGTGCCAATACATTTTGACGTGACATGGTGCGTGGGCTCGCCGGCATTCATTTCGTCGCTTCACGGTGGCGTTGCAACGCCAAGCGTTGGTCCAACCATATATCGCAGGGGCGCGCCATGCTGAGTTGCTTGGATGCATGCACGTTTGATTGGTATGTGGGGTTTAACGTCCCAAAACAACCATATGAATATGAGAGACGCCGTAGTGGAGGGCTCCGGAAATTTTGACCACCTGGGGTTCTCTAACGTGCACCCAAATCTGAGCACACGAGCCCAAAACATTTCCGCCTCCATCGGAAATTGCATGCACGTTTCAGCGCGTCTGGTGTCTCTCCGTCACGAAAAGAGGGAGACGCAGTGATGTCTAGGTAATGCATCGGCACGAAATGCAGCATGCCGCATTTCGTGCCTGTTGCGTCTGGCTGCAACGACGGTTGCTTGTTGCGCCGGTCGCACCTGGTGTCAGACTTTAGAGTACTCGCGTTTTTTTAACGTAGCGTCACTGTGCCCAGCTAGCGCGCGCTTCAACGCTACATTGGAGTATATTGCTAGCTCCACATATACCAAATTTGGTGTTACGTGACGGCAATGAATGTCGAAATATATGACTGGTGCAAGCATGATAATCTTGACACGCGTGTCATGTAAGAACATGAAAACATACCACACTCATAGCATGCTCACGGCCGTTTTGCTAGCTCCACATATAATAAATTTGGTATCACGTGACGTGAATAGATAACGAATGTAAACGACACATCAAAAGATAATAATCATGACACAAAAGCCAAGTACGGTATCATTTACGTCCACCTCGTAAGGTTGTGCTGATTTTAAAGTGACACATCAACCTTTCTCGTTCGTGCTTCGCAAATAATCAATTGCCACTGTACGTGAGATCAGCTATTTTCTTTGAGCACGTCTTTCTTACCTTGTTTCTTTCTTTTCATTCTCGTCCTTTCATTCATCGCAACAGAACCATCTGGCGAACCACCTCCTCGTTTTGCTAGAGTTCATGCCTTTAGGTAAGATGTGGAGTATTATCGACCAGCTGCCAGCCTGTAATAAGTTAACGTGCTACGTGACGCCAACTTGTAGAAAGAGTGTTCCTCACTCGCCACGGTGGCAACAAGTGGCGCTAACTAATGTTCTCACGTTCAAATGTGCATTACCCTATAAAGTCGACAGGGTTGCTAAGCGCTACCGCAACAGAGTTGCAGATCATCGGAGGCGTTATTCCAAGGTGACAAGTTCGCATCGTTCCGGTGGCAAGTTATCTTTTCGTACGCTTTCGTTTCTTGACTTTCAGTTGTAAATTTTAATGTGACAGCACTAAAACAGCATAAAAGTAATGTAGAAATTTCCAGCATATTGAACAGTGATATGCGCACTTCGCAATGCCAGTGTGTCAGCCTAATCTATTGAAAATTTAATGCACAAGGAAGTTGGCGTCAGTCTACACATGAAAGCACATACATTCGTAAAATAAAGGTGGTGCTACTTTAAAATATATCATTCCACACAGGTGAACATGTTGTAGTTTTTTCATTGCAAATATTTGCCTTATGGCAGCAAAAAGAATCATGTTGCATGGGATCGTGTAGGTACATTTAGTGCGGAAAAGTCTGAAAGACACCTGTGATGCTGACAGTACATCAATTTACCAAAATGTCTAAAATTGTTCAGCCATGCCAAAAAAATTACAAAATTGCATGTGTATATAACATCGACAGAAATTGTGCCATCTACTTTCCTATAGCCCCATGCAAACGCGTTGGAATTTGTTTATGGCACTTCACTTGTTCTTATGAATGAATATGCGAATATATTTGCCAGTTTATGAAACAAATCACTAATATTTATTCGCTATGGTAAGCTGCATAGTTAGAAGAAAATGACAGTGAAGTATGCACTTCCATACGCACGACCGAAATTCTCACACAAGCAAATACTTGCTACTCTGACACTAAGATACGCCTGGAACTCAGTAAAGTAGAAACAAAAATTTTTGTGATCTAAATCTGTCCTAAATGCTTTGTGTGTAACATTCGATATAGAACTGCATGATTTAACATTGACAGTTCAGGTTTAATAGATGTTTTCATTTTTTTGTGGTATGAACACCAGTGCAGTCTTAAAGCCTAAGTTGGAGAGGACAAACGTGATCTTCCAAGGACTGTTTTCTCTGGGCTCAAAGATGCATTATTTTTTGTTAGCGAAAGTTCAATATGTTTTACAGAACTTTGCCACTGCTTTTTTTTTGAGACGCTTTCTTTTTGTCTGACAGGTTCGGAAGATGAGGTACCACGTATTTTTTCAGTGGGTGCCTTGGTGACACAACAATATTGCCCAGGTGCAGAAAACGATGACATATGGGCTTGTAAAAGAGGTAGTACCGCAAGGTGTTCGTGTCCTGAAACTCTGTACAGATCAAGACACAGAAAATGCGTAAGATGGGAACAGTGTGGTAAGCATGCATAGCTCTGTATCCAAATTGTGCCGACTGAAATGATAAAGGCCATGTCAAATGCGAAAAGTGACCAGCATCATAATTGGATTCATCTGTTGGCGCCACTTTCACAAGTGAGGCGCACGATTGTGATGTGATGGCATAACTAATTGCAAAAATATCACCTTATTGTGACGTCCAGTGTTTATTATACCACGAAAATTTGTTGCATCAATGAAGCTGAGTCGATACGGGAGGCGGAGGAAAACAAGGATAGGTTCGTCCGATTCTGGACGCCGTAGAATGCCAGGTCATAATAAAAGGTTCTTGAGGGTGGCGCAGGAAGATTATTACGTCGACTGTCAATAAAGGAAGTGCGCCGCTTGGTTGGAACGATCAGATGAGCTTGTCTTCGCCATAGATAACTCTTACAAGTAATACGAAGTAGAGCTAACAATAATAAATGCGAAGCATTTATTTACGAACTTCAGTGACTTTCTATCTATCTATCTATCTATCTATCTATCTATCTATCTATCTATCTATCTATCTATCTATCTATCTATCTATCTATCTATCTATCTATCTATCTATTTATTGTGAAGAATGAGAAGTAAAACAGAATGTCTTTGCTCCAGGCCGGCTGTTCTTGTAACATCGTCTTCCTTTCCTTCGCGCTGGCCGAGCGCGAGAGCCAAAGCTCCGTGGCCGCCTTTCCGTCGTTACACTGAGCCGTGACTGTGATAGCGTGAAGCCACATACAATGTCTCTGACGGTCGAAGTGTGCGGTTTCACTGGGGTTTGTAGATAAAACACTAGTACTGGGCTTAGAGCTTTGTGGAAACGCCTCTGGTGCACGGCACTGACGGCACTGTGGTGGTCTGTTTAGGCCACGCTGCGGTTCTGTTCTATGATCTGCAAGAATTGTATCAAGAAGACGAGACTGACTGCATCGCTGCTGATCTCAGTCACGCAGTGATTTCAGTTGACGACGCACCAAACATTATTCTGGTAGACAAATTGACTATGTCATTCTGGTTAGTGTTTTGTGCGCTGCGACTCCTGCTGATCTGCTGAGCATTCTAGTGGCCGTCTGAAAGATAGTTTAACCGTCGTATGAGGAGTCTTGAAGCTGGATACATGGATGGCTTCAGGAGCCATCATTGAAGCCATCAGCCCACATTGGCTGTGCTTATATACCTCTTGTGTCTGCTGTTAGGATCCCACTCAGCGGAAAGGGACCATCTGCTTTCATAGGCTCGCCCAGCTTCTGGACAGCACACGTGTCAAGCATTAGAGAAGGCAGTCTCTCCACGTTTTCTAGTGATGATAAACCTCGGGTCCCAGGCATTTACTTCTGTTGCTTAGTACTGGTCTTTGTCTCCGTCAAGGAACGGCGTGAGTTGTATCGAGTCACGAAGTCGGAGGTCTGGATTGCGAAGCTCGTCTTGCAAATCGTGTCGGTGTTTGTTTTGGAGTGTTCCGGGATGCTTGCTGTTAAGGAGCTGCAGGATATGGCTCGACTATCTGGAGGTGGCTTCTACGTGGAGGGCACGGTAATGACGTCGTGACTGTTCCCTCGACCTCGTTCACCGAGGGAGGGCACGTTCGTAAAGGCTGGGGCTGCACCCTTGTGGTTGTGCGCCTTGCAGCTCCCAGAAGTCCGACAATATGCTTTAGTCGGAAAGTGCTGCTGGCGTCTGATATCGGCCGAAAGACAGTAATCAATTTGGCGTGCCAGTCGGGCCAGGATTGTTGTTTGACGCCTTCATAGCCGTGCCATGCCTTGGCAGCAACACGAAGGCTGTGGATGACAACTGCCCGATTCCGATGTTCCGGCCAGGCATGGAGGGTGGCGAGAGAGTTGACAGTCTCGAGCCACCTAAACACGTCATGCGGAATGCCACGAAACGCTGGTGAAAAGCTTACAGCCGGTGATAACGGCACAGTGACAAAATATCAAAGTGCGCCCCCGCCAATCAGCCCAGTTGCTCCGATAGCTCCAATAGAGAACGGCGGAGCACACGACGGTTCTCAAGTGAGCTGGCCTCAAGGTTTTCTGTGGAGGCAGCAGTTAACAAGTTCTTCCTTGCACAAAACGCTAGTAAGACGAGTGGATGCAGCCTGGAGCTTGAGTCTGTTAGTTGTGACGTGGAGTTGCGTGATTTTACGCCGCAGCTCCGCGGTGCTGTAGGTTGATACAAACAGAAAGGCAAAGCCGACATCTACGGAGGCTAGAGCGAGGTCTGAACTTACCCCGGTGCGTGGAAGACTGATGGGGTGATCAAAGATAGTTCATGTGGAACGTGAAGATGTGAGGGTCAGCCACGTTCACAGACGAGAGGAGCACGGCCGATGTCTTGTCATGAACTGCTTTGGCGATGGCGGTGGAGGAAAGTTCAGCCACCGAGGAGGCCTGGATTCCGGTCTCGGACGGCGTTCGTAGAGCCGTGTGGTTTCGACGTGACGAGGAGGCATAGATACCACTGTTCGTTGAGGTGTACGAAGAATCATGGGCGGGGTTTGCGCAGTAGGCGGTGGTTTCCCTGTTAATGGCAAGATCCATGGCTGAGGACGCGTATACGGCGCCGCTTGTCGTGAACCAGTATCGGTAAAGTTTACTGGAGCTACATAGGAGGCTTTGACGCCATCCCCAAATGATGGTGGCCGTGGTGGCAGGAGAACAGCTGCTGAGGAAGCCTAGACGCCGTTCTCAAGCGACGCTTACCACGACTGCACGTTGGGGGTTGTCCTGGATGACGAAGCCCGGACGTAAGACTTCTTCGTTGACTGCGCCAATGTGAGGAATGAGAAATAACACACAAGGCCTTTGCTCTAGGCAAGCTGTTCTTCTAACTTGGTCTTCTTCTGCTTCGTGCTGGCCGAGCTCGAGAGCCAAAGCTCTGTTGCCGCTTTTTTAATGGTAACACTATCTATCTATCTATCTATCTATCTATCTATCTATCTATCTATCTATCTATCTATCTATCTATCTATCTATCTATCTATCTATCTATCTATCTATCTATCTATCTATATATCTATATATCTATCTATCTATCTATCTATCTATCAATCTATCTATCCATCCATTAATCAATCCATCCATCTATCTATCTATCTACCTATCTATCTATTTATCTATCTATCTACCTATCTATCTATCCTTTCACCTACGACCTTGACCTCTCCAAGACATAACGCTACTGATATATATCTACTGAAATCGGTATGCCATAACAATACATGACAAAAACGTGAATGAATAGCCTTTATCATCAAAATCATGACATACTTGTCATGGACAGCATTGTTTTTACACCATGGCGATGGTGCTGCTGCGGCAGTTTTTTTAATTGCGATATAAAAAAAATTCGCGGATCCCTCGTACAGTGGCAATCAATGATATGTGAAGCACAAACGAGGAAGGTTGATATGTTTAATTATAATCAGCACAACGCTACGAGGCCGACGTAAATTATGCCGTACATGACTTCCATCTCGTTATTACCATGTTTGAAAGATTCATTCACCTTCGTCGTTTAATACGTGACGTGATACCAATTTTGTATATGTGGAGCTAGAGAAGCGATCGTAAGCAAGCTATGAGCGTAGCATGCAGTCATGTTTCAGGTGACACGCATGTCAAGATTATCAAGTTCGGACGTATCATTTACCTTTGTGATCTATTCAAGTCACGAGATACCTAAGTTGTCATACATGGAGATAGCGAAACGGCCGCGATCGCGCTACGAGCGCTGCGTGTGCTCATGTTTTACATGACACACATATTCTTGATTATCATGTTTGGATGTGTCATTTATTTTGTCGTCCATTCAGGTCACGTGATACCGAATTTGGTATACAAGCAGCAATGAAAACGGCCGTCATCACGCTGTGAGTGTAATATGTAGTCGTGTTTCGCATCACACACATGTCATGATTATCAAGTTAGGACGTGCCATTTACCTTTGTCGTTCATTCAAGCCACGTGATATCGACTTCGGTGTATGTGAATCTAGGAAAACAGCCGAGAGTATGCTAAGAGCGCATCATGTAGTCACGTTTTACATGACACGCATATTGTTGATTATCATCTTTGGACGTGTCATTTTTTTTATCGTCCATTTAAGTCACGTAATACCAAATTTTATATAGTTGGAGCAATGAAAATGGCCGCGAGCACGCTCTGAGCATAATATGTAGCCATGTTTCGCATCACACGCATGTCATGATTATCAAGTTATGATGTGTCATTTACCTTTGTCGTTGATTGAAGTCACGAGATTCCGCCTTCGGTATATGTGGATCTGGGAAAACAGCCGAGAGCACGCTATGAGCGCAGCATGTAGTCATCTTTTACATGACACGCATATTCTTGATTATCATTTTTGGACATGTCATTTACTCTTGTCGTCCATTGAAGTCCTGTGACACCGAATTTGGTATATGTGGAGCAATGGAAATGATCGCGAGCACGCTATGTGGGTGATATGTATTCATTATTTGCATCACGCGCATGTCGTGCTTATCAAGTTAGGACGTGCCATTTGCCTTCGTCTATATTCAGGTCACGTGATACCAAACTTATATATGTGGAGCTAGGGAAACACGCTAGGGCAACACGCTATAAGCGTATTATGTAGTCACGTTTTACATGACACGCATGTCATGATTATCACAATTGGTCATGTCATAACCTTTGTCGTCTATTCACGTCACGGAATACGAAATTCAGTATATATGACGCGAGCGCAGCATGAGCATGGAGTGTAGTCATTACTTGCATGACATGCATGTCATGATTTCCACGTTCGAGTCGGTCACTTACCTTCGCTATGCAATCATGTCATGTGATACCAGTTTTGCAATATGTAATGCGAATGAAACACCGCAAGCACAGCAAGACTTTTGCAGTGTTTCCGCGTAATTAATGGTATTATGACATAAATATGATGATCTTCGTGTTATGACTAGTTACCTATGTTCATCATATAGTCATATTATGCCATAGCAATTTTGGTATCGGTACCAGTATCGAAACGGCCAAAAGAGCCAAAAAGTCGTACGCAGCTGGATAAATAGGTAGATAGATAGATAGATAGATAGATAGACAGATAGATAGATAGATAGATAGATAGATAGATAGATAGATAGATAGATAGATAGATAGATAGATACGCTCAAAGTCACCAAAGTTCGCTAAACATGCTTCGCATATAAAATTTGTATGATGAGACACTGCTCCACGACAAACATATATTATCATCATCATCCTGACTACGCCCACTGCAAAAAGAAAGGCATCTCACATGTTTCTCTATTCAACTCTGTCCTGTGTGTGCTTCTGCCAAGTTATGCCCTCAAACTTCCTAATCGCATTTGCTCACTCAACTTTCCGTCTCCCCTTCAACCACTTGCCTTCACCTGGAATCTATTCAGTTACCCTTTAAGACCAGCGATTGTCTTGTCAATGCGCTACGTGTCTGGCCCATGCTCATTTTTTCTTTTTTATTGCAACTATGATATGCTTAACCTCAGTTTTGGCCCCGGCAAACTGTGCTTTCTTCTCGTCTCTTAAGATTACACCTATCAATTCGCTTTCCATCCGGCGCTGCGTTTCATCAATTTAGGCTGAACACTCTTCGTAAGCCTCTAGGTTTTTGCTCCGCATCTAAATAACGTCAAGATGCAGCTGTCGTATACCTTCCGCTTGGGGAATGGTGGCAATCTACCAGGGAGTTACTTGAATCTCGTTGTTCGGCTCTGCAGTTGCTACCTGTGCTAAGCAGACGTACTCTTTAACAGCTTCAAGTGCACTGCTACTTATCTCAAAGCGCTCTCTTTTGAGGTTGTTCTACATCACTTTCGTTTTCTGCTATAAGTTTAAAGACATTACTTTCGGCTTTTTTGTCTAATTAGGTATTAAAAATTGCGATTGGTCTTCTGAGTAACTAAGCATTGCGATATCATCGGCAAAACTCAGGCCACTAGGGTACTCTTTATTGAATCTTATCTCTAAGGCTTCCCAATCTAGGACTGTGAAAACCTCCTTTAAGCACGCGGTAATTACCATAAAAGAGGTCACATTCCCTTGTTTTAGACCCTTCTTTTTAGGTATTCTGTCACTTTCTGTATGGAGCATTATGGTGGCATTTGATCCTCTGTAAAATTCTTTCAAAATTTTAATACATGCTTCCTCGATGCCCTGATTCCGCAGTGTATGCATGACTTCTGATATCTAGACCGAATGAAATGACTTCTCGCAATCTATGAAGGCTGTGTATAGTGATGAAATGTATTCTGCGCATATCTCTGCCACCTCCGTGCTAGATTAGATGTGCTTTATTGTTGAGTAGCGAGTTCAAATTCCTGCTTGATCCTTTGGTTGACTGGATTCTAACTTAGTCTCAATTATCTAACCAAGTACTCTTGTGAATAACTTTTATATGATGGAGGGAATGCTTCTCAGGTGGTAACTATTCAATTCCTTGTCATCCCAACTCTTATGAATTAGGATTATGTTAGCATTCTTCCAAGATTCCAGTACTCTCCTCATCAAGCGACACTTCGTATATAAAATGGCCAGTTTTTCTCATACAATCTTCTCCATCTTCCAGCAGATCTGATTTTACCTGCAGATTCGCTTTTTTGCATTCTTTCCAATGCTTTCCTGACTTGTTGTGTCATAACTGGTAGAGTGTCATCTGGGTTTCTGCTAGTCCTAACATTGTGATCTTGGTTGTCCCGACTACTATACAGATGTCTGTAAATATCCTCCATTAATACAGCCACCAAATTTATATTGATAATTACTTTCCCTTTCATGACCCTCGGTGCACACATCTGGTTTTTGCCATCACAAGTTTCCTCGTCACCGATTTCATCCTTCTTCCGTTATTTAGAGCATTTTCAATTCTCTCCGTGTTATACCTTGTTACATCGGATACCTTACACCTATTAATCAACTTCGAAAGCCTTGTCAGTTCTATTTTGTCTGTGAAATTTGAGGCTTTCATGCTTTCACCTTTCATATTGAGTTTCTTCATCTCATAGGAGATCTTGCAAATGGCCTGTAAAGCTCCCGAACCTCCGACTGCCACTACATACTCAGTAATAATGCTCGTGAGATTATCATTTCTCGGCCATCAATAAGGTTGGTTTGCTCGACAAAAACCACACGTATGACGCATATGTGGCTCCATCAACCAAGAGGACAGGTCGTAATATGAAATTTTTAACGTGAATGTTAAGTGCAGCATCATTTACATGTCATGCTCCTGGTTTGAATACGGTCAAATCGAAAGCTTGATATAGACAAAGTTTCGCATTTCGTGACGCGATTGTATGGCGAACTTAAGTGCCAAGTAATAATAAAAAAGTTAGGCTGTGTTTTGCGCGGCATGGCTTGCATTCCAGACTCATGTAACTCTGGCGGGCATTTCGCTTGCTTGAGTTTCACCAATATTGTATTGCGGGTTGCGAGTGTACAATGAATATAAATTTAAAGTGGTAACAGGGAAACTATGACATGTCATGGGCAGCATAACTTGCATGAGATGGTTCATGCTAACTTGCTAGCTTCGTATACATTAAGCTTGGTATTGCGCAATATGTCTGTATTACAAACAGAAATGAGCAATCTTAAAATGCAAATTATGTACTATATGCCACGCGAAGCATAACTTGCACACCCGTCTCATGATGCGCTTGCGTCCAGCTTGCTAGCTTGACATACCCAGAAACGAATAGGCTTGACGTGAGCCCATGAGCAACCTAAATGACAGGTGTTAACATCAAAACCATGACATAGATGTTATGTGCAACGTAATTTACATATTGTGCTCATGGCGCAGTTGTGGCCATTTTGCTAGCAGAATATTTCGAATTCAAAATATAGATATTGCCGCACGTATGTGCCAGTGGTGAGGACAACGAAGCAGCGCGAGTGTCCTTGGCCGACGGAAAAAAAGACGAAGAAGTCGTTGCAGTCTGTTTCCTGCGATCGATAAGTCGTATTTGTTTGAGGCGCTTTGTGTGCTCGTCAATCTTGCGTCGTCACGCTAGGGGAGGAGCTGTGTACGTCTTCATGCTTGCAAATACGATTTATCGATCGCAGGAAACAGACTGCAACGACTTCTTCACCTTTTCCCCCTGCCAAAGACACTCGCGCTGATTCGTTGTCCTCACCACTAGCACATACGCGCGGCATTATTGCCCCTTAAAGAAAAAACATTGTCCCGATGTTAAACGTTTGAGAAGCAAGGCGAAACCAAAACTGCACAGTTAGTCACTGAAAGTAAGGCTTCATCCGAAGCACGTGGACAATTTTTGGTGAATGTTGGCGCCGCTGTGAACACTGCACGCCGTCCGGAACAACCTAGTAGTTGATGTCACTGATGCGTCGCAGAACCTTGTAGGGTCCGAAGTATCTTCGCAACAGCTTTTCGAAGAGCCAACGTTGACGAATAGGTGTCCAGACCCATACTTTGTCGTCCACATTGTATATGACGGGTCTGTGCCGGAGGTTGTAATACTTAGCATCGTCGTCTTGCTGTTTGGTGATTCGCAACCTGGCAAGTTGTCTGGCTTCTTCTGCTAGCTGGGTAAACTCTTCGGCATCCGTGCCATTGCCATCATTTTCATGAGGGAGCATTGCGTCTAGCGTTGTCGTAACCTCGCGTCCGTAAAGGAGACTAAAGGGTGCTTTCCGAGTGGTCTCCTTATGAGCCGTGTTGTACGCGAACGTGACGTAGGGCAAAATGATGTCCCAGTTCTTGTGCTCTACATCTACGTACATGCTTATAATGTCAGCCAGGGTCTTGTTGAGGCGTTCGGTGAGCCCGTTGGTCTGGGGATGATACGCCGTTGTCTTCCTGTGAGCTGTACCACTTAGTCGGAAAATGGTGTCCAAAAGCTCGGCAATGAACGCACTACCTCTGTCGGTGATGACTATTGCGGGAGCACCGTGTCTGAAGACGATGGCTTCGATGAAAAATTGCGCTGCTTCAGCTGTCGTTGCCCGCCGCAGAGCGCCTGTCTCCGCGTATCGGGTCAGGTAATTCATGGTGACGATTATCCACCTGTTTCCAGTGGCAGACTTTGGGAAGGGGCCCATAAAATCTATGCCAATTTGTGCAAATGGTGTCGCCGGCACTCGGACAGGCTGCAGCAGGCCAGCTGGTTTGATGGATGGTGGCTTGCGGCGCTGGCAATCTAGACACGCCTGCACGTAAGTTTTGACAACTTCGGCAAGTCTTGGCCAGTAATAGTTCTGCCTTATCCTCGCCAATGTTCTTGCGTAACTCAAGTGACCAGTGGTAGGTTCGTCGTGACAAGCTTGCAGTACCTCACGGCGAAGCGAAGAAGGAACGATGAGCAAGTAGCTGCTGCCGGGTGGTGAAAAGTTCCTCTTATAAAGAACGCCATTTCGCAAGCAGTACGACGGCAGCCCTCTCGCAAATAACTTTGGAACGCTATTCGTTCGCCCTTGTAAGTAATCTATAAGTGGTAGCAGCTCAGCATCGCCACGCTGCTGTTGAGAAAAGGTGGCAGTGTCCACAATTCCGAGAAAGGCCGTGTCGTCATCGTCGTTGTCCGGGGATGCCGTCTCAACAGGAGACCGAGAAAGACAGTCGGCATTGGTGTGTCGTTTTCCCGACTTGTAGGCGACAGTGAAGTCAAATTCTTGGAGCCCAAGACTCCATCGTGCAAGGCGGCCAGACGGATCTTTCAAATTGACTAACCAACAGAGAGTGGTGATCGCTGATAACGGTGAATGGGTGGCCGTACAAATAAGGACGAAACTTCAGGACTGCCCATACCATTGCAAAACATTCTTTTTCCGTCGTAGTGTAATTAGCTTCAGTTCGGGACAGCGTCCTGCTGGCGTAGGCAATCACGTTTTCGTTGTTGTCCTTCGACTGTACGAGCACTGCTCCAAGACCCACATTACTAGCGTCTGTATGAAGTACTGTTGGCGCGTCTTCATCGAAGTGGGCCAGCACGGGGGGTGTTTGCATGTGCTGACGAAGCTCGTGAAATGCCTGCTGTTGGTCTTCGCCCCATCTTAAGGGGGTATCTTCCCGAGTAAGCTGTGTCAATGGCCATGCGATGCGCGGAAATTTAGCAATAAACCGCCGGTAATAGGCACAGAGTCCTAAAAAACGTCGCACTGATTTTTTGTCTGATGGCATCGGGAAGTTTGCCACGGCGGCAATTTTATCCGGGTCGGGTCGGATTCCTTGGCTGCTCACGACGTGGTCGAGGAATTGAAGTTCGTGGAAGCCGAAGTGGCACTTTTCTGGTTTTAGAGGAGGACTGACCACGCGTATTGCTTCAAAAACTGCTTCGAGCCTTCGTAAGTGTTCCTCGAAAGTCGCCGAAAAGACAATCACGTCATCGAGGTACACCAAGCAGGTTCGCCACTTAAGTCCCGACAGAACCATGTCCATGAGACGCTGGAATGTTGCTGGCGCCAAACACAAACCGAAAGGAAGAACCTGAAATTCATAAAGTCCATCGGGCGTAAGAAAGGCGGTCTTCTCACTATCTCTCTCATCCACTTTAATTTTCCAGTAGCCGCTTTTTAGGTCCATAGACGAAAAGTAGCGTGCGCTTCGTAGTCTATCCAATGAATCATCAACACGTGGCACAGGGTAGACGTCCTTATTTGTGATCTGATTAAGCTTACGGTAGTCGACGCAGAAACGCAAGCTACCGTCCTTCTTTTTGACGAGTACTACAGGTGATGCCCAAGGACTGTTAGATGGCCGCATAACACCATCTTCTAGCGTCGTTTTCACTTGTTTTTGAATTGCCTCACGCTCCTTTGGGGCGACTCGATAAGGATTTTGCCGGATTGGTCTGGCGTCGGAATCCGTGATGATGCGGTGTTTTGTCAGTGCCGTTTGACCAACTCTTGGTGTGGATGAGAAGCAGCCGTGGAACTTGTTGATCAGTGTGAGAAGGAGGTCTCGCTCAATAGGAGATAACATTGGACCAACGTCGACAGGTGTCGGTGTAGTGATGGTAGACGCTGCTGCTTCCTCCACAAAATGACAATCTTTTGTTTGCGAGAGTTCGTCAAAATAGGCAATGGCCGTGCCTTTAACTGCGTGTCGGCATTCTATGCTGAAATTTGTCAATAGTAGTTCAGCGCACCCGTCAATAACAGTGATGACAGCCCTGGCAACAGAAATGCCGCTAGTGAATGCGAGCTCCTTGATGCGTTCAGCGATGCCAGTACCGTTTTGTAACTTGTCACAGTGCACGGATACGAGGGAACAACTTCGTGGCGGCAGTATGACGTTGTCATCGGCAATACGGAAGCAAGGTGCCTGGTGTTTTTCATCTGTAGCAGTCTCCGAGCTTACAGTGAACGTTGCGCTTCTGTCACAGATGTCAATCACAGCCCCGTATTCGCGCAAGAAATCCATTCCCAATATGAGCTGTTTACAGCACTCGTGAGAATGACGAGGGTGGCGACAAAGGTGGAACCAGCGATGAAGAGTCGGGCCGTGCACTTCCCAACCGGTGTCATCAACTGACCTCCTGCAGTTCTTATATTGGTTCCCTGCCATGACATCTTGACCTTTCTTAGTCTGTCGGCTAGCTGCAGGCATATTATAGAAAAGTGGGAGCCGGTGTCCACAAGAGCCGTCACTTGGTGGCCGTCAATGTGAACGACGAAGTCAGCGCTGATAACGTCGGTTACGTCGGCAGTTGTCACAGTATGAAAAAAAGAAAGAACGGTTGCCATTATGAAAATCAGCACATGATTGTGATGTACAGCATGGTTGGCTCCTTGCTAGGACATAACTTTACATCAATTTGCACAATGTGTACTAACAGCTGGTTTTATATTCTCCGGTTTTAGCGGTTCACACTACTAGTCACATCTCGCATGGTTTTGGCGAAATAATGTCACATGGCAGGTTGAGTAATATATTGTAATAATATTCACATAAACAAAAATAAGGATTCTGACGTGGTTTTAGTCACTTGACTGTATGTTGCATGGTCATTGAAAGAATATGACAAGTGACTGACGTTTAGGTGGTTTTGGTGAGAGGGTGGAAAGGAATCAGCTGTTACATGAGGCTTCGTTTTTTTTTCAATGCACTCATTAGTTAGGTGGTTCATGACATGAACATGTGAAGTAAATTGTTCTTACGTACACTTGTGATGCAAACCACGTGACTAGTCGTAACTTAATTTTACATAGTTATAGTCCCTCGAGTGCGTGTTTGTTGCTACTGGCGAGACCATGCTACGTGACTATCTGTTCAAAGGTACATACCGCGAAAATTCCAATGGTCTAGCTATAAGGCGACGTTGCATGGTTGTATATTCATATGAATAAAGGCTACCTAACCTTAGATCATTTTCGTCACGTGAGTTTGCAGGATTCTGGTCTCGTGACCACTTGCGCGATGTTGTGTGAGTATTAGTGAGTGGTGTTACCTAATGTTTGCTGATTTTATTCACTTGTCTATATGTTACACGGTCTCACATGATCTTTAATCCCTGCGTGATGGTATGTGATTTTAGTCAAGTGACTAGTTGTTATGTGACATAACCTCAATTTTAGCCCCATGATCGAGTAGTGGTTACGTGACATTAGTACCATGCACAGTAAAAATTTTTACACCCAGAAAGGTGTAAATGAGCTTGTCCCGTGGACGACACCTTAAGGGTGTTAATTCAGCACCTTCCAAAAAAGGTGCTTTACCATGCACCCTTAGAATAGGGTGTACATGTAAAAAAATTGTAGGGTGTTAAAAAAACACCCTTAAGGAAGGGTGCCTTCGACGTCCATCACTTTTTTAGCACCCTCTGAGGAGGGTGCGAGAAGGATGCACAAGGGTGTTGAGTGCCCATGGCAGGGGTGGCGAATACTGCCACCTAGTTATCAGCATGCACTGATTAAACACTACTTGAAGAAAGTGGTCCTGATTATCGATGGTGCACCACCTGTCGAGCTCCATTCATTGCGTGTGGGCAAAAATATAAACGCGTACAATCGTGTATGAACTTGTGCTGGATCTATATATACTTCAGTGTATATGCATAATGCGCGTTACAGAAAATGAAGCCTTGCTGCCCTTGCATATTGCGTTTATTTAATAGGCAAATAAAACATAAACTTTTCTTCTGCCACACAACTTTTTCACCAGATATACGTTCATGTATACGTACACTACACATGCAACACCTCAAATGTTTATTATATTTTTCAGTTTCACTTTATTGACAATTCTTTGCAACATACAATTACACTGGTTTCAGTTTAGTATACTGCTTCAAGTACATAGAGACTACAAATGAAATACACACTAATATATCCCTATAATTCTTTCAAGTATCTACAATCCCAGTGGTTTCCAGTTTAATACTCCTTCGTGTACACAATCGGTTAATAGGAATGAAATACAGGCAAATATATACTTATGATTCTTTCAAATATATACAATCACCATGATTTCACTATATACGCCTTCATGTACACAATCGTTCCCAAGAAGTGATGCACACAAAAATATATATGGATAGTGTTGCAAATGTATACATTCACAGTGGTTTAAGCTTTGTATTCCTGGATGTATAACAATTGATTATGAGAAATGATGTACATGCAAACATATACGGGTTTTCTCACATATAACTTTAGCGAATACTTAAGAAACCGATACAATGATCAGAAACACAATATGCTAAAAACGAACACAAAACTGAGTCAGGACACACAAAAAACAAAAGAGGTAATGCATAATTATGGCTAATGACACAGCTGGGTGACTTTATGCCAAATGTCCCAGCCATTTTGGCAACCATCTCAAATGTATTCGAAAAACTCGTGCTGCATTGAAAATAGTGAACTTCTGGAATATTCAGGAGAGGAAAAATATTTGGTCACGTGGCTGCCTTCTGAACTTCCTGGAATGCATCACACCGAATTCATGTGCACCGAATAATCATCACACCGAAGTCATGTGCGGCATTATTTACCTCCCCCTCGTAACGTTGTGCTAATTTTCAAGTGACATATCAAGCTTTCCAATTCGTGCTTCACATATGATGGATTCTCACTATACGTGGGATCTGCCATTTTTTTCTATGATGATCTTTCAAATGCTTATGCAACGCCAATTTAGCTTAATTTAATACTGACCAATACATTGATAGGGTTTTGGACGCTCGCTTCGAGATTGATGCAGCTGAATAAAGTGAAGCACCCACGAAAATACCACCCGGATTCATTTACCCAATATCGCAAAAATAGGAAGCGAGATAGTTGGATCAAAATAACTGCTATAAATTTTAAACTCACAGTAGCAAATGTGGTGATATTGAAGTACAGAGCTTGAAATTTTTCACTCTATCTGATTTATGCTATAGGTTGAATTCTAAATATAATGTTAATACGAGAAGACGACAGGCAGCACTTGTTGATTTTCCTAGTTTTGAAGAATGCAAAGCTACCTTTGGTGAATAGTTATGACGTTTCTTGCTAAACGCTGGTAACAAAAGAATCTTTTCATGCAGAAAAGGCAAGTGATGTTACTTGTGTGTTGTCTTTGTGAAATATTGTAACTGTTAGCGCCCTTCTTTAAGGTATTGTACTCCATTGAGTGTATATATTGTGGTCGGTTTATTAACAGGAGTTGGGCTAAAGTTAGGCCAAAAGAAATAAAGATAGTTAGATTAGTACCTAATCATGCGGAAATAAAAAAGAACACTTCAAAACTTTTATTTCATTCTAGCAAGGAGTAATGGGGTTGCGGGAAAAAGCTGCCTTACTGCAGCTTGGCTAAGCCTGGCCCCCTTGTGTTACAGTTCGACAGTGTGCAACACTGACTATAGGTACATAGCATGCTAAAAATAAGCCGTCATTTTACATAAGCGCTAATACAAAAGTGTAGGGGTGCATAAAGTATGTTGAATCTTTTTTTATGTCATAAATGTAGCAACGCTACACCACAACATAATTATGTGATGCACAAAAATAGTTTAGAAAATATTATGTTGCAAATATAATTCTCAACTAAATAGAAGAAAGAAAACGTAATGGACGACAAGATATAAACAGGAAAATGCATATGTATATTTGGGAAATGCACATATATTTATGCTCTTCATGAATTACATGGCGTAATGAAGCATAATTAATTGAGCTAATAAGAAGCGGGGAGACATGGTGTCCAGGTTTAATCTTTGTGTATTTAGGGTGTTTAAAAGTTCGACAATACAATGGGCTACCAATTGCTGCTCATACTTATTACGACGAAAATGTCCTAACCAAAGACCTGCATGTCTTGTGCTATATGGAATGTCGCAGCGATGTACCTTAACCAAATTCCTATAGCTAACATTGCCTTTTCGCAAGGCATTTCAGTACATACAATCCAGACGAAATGATTAAATGAACTAAAGTGACATTATATTTTATTCGGAAAATTATTTAGACCCGTGTTCGTTGGAACGAACATTACCTACATCCTGAATGGCTTCTTCCTGACATAATTTCAGCTTAGTAATATTTTGCTTTGATGTTGTACCCCAAGCTAGGTGGCGCTGTTTATTGTAGAAAGAATAGAGAGCAATACAAAGCACGTTTCGCAATGGTGCGAAAAACATGTCGGTGTCCATGTAATAATCCCGGTAACCCCAAAAGAAAAGGGTAACGTCGGTACGCCCAAAAATGTTATGAATATATGTGTGAGGAATAAAGAAAACCAGATGTTGAGATGAATTCGGATTGCATATAAAGTTTCATCTACATTATTCATTAGGAATATGCATGCTTTCTTTGTATTATTAAGGAAAGGGGGCTAATATTTTGCTTTGATGTTGTATACTAAGCTAGGTGGTGGTTTTTCATTGTAGAAGAATAGAGAGTTATACAAATTACGTTTCGCAATGGTGTGCAAAACATGTCGGTGTCAATGTAATAATCCAGGCAACCTCAAATGAAGAGGTTAAAATCGGTATGCCGAAAAATGTTTGAATATATATGCGAGGAATTAAAAAAGAAACTAGATGTTGAGAACAATTAGGAATGCATAGGAAGAATATGCAAGCTGTATTTGTAGTAATAATAGAAGGGGGCTTATTCGTGTTCTCAAAGCTTTGATGATTACGTACGCTGCTTCTTTTATAATATTACCCTGCATGTATATTACCATACGAAGAAAATAAACTTTTACCTTTCAGCAGAAAGGATTCAAAAGCAAGTTCCGCCTCAAACTCAGCCTCCAGAAAGTTCTGATCTCCCGATGGAAGTGCCTGAGCAACTAAAGGCAGATCCACAAGACGATGTAAAGGTCCGAGAGGTAATTTCAATTATGTTGTGCAACTACATTTAAACGAATATGAACAAAACATGCTTGCATCAAAAATGTTTGTGCTACACATGCCATCCATCAGGAAGCGTGGTATAGTGAAGCACCCAAAAGGGCATATTTGCAGCTTGGACACCAAAATATCCACTCTTCTCTGGTGAAAAAACCTGTGGAAGTCTGACGTCGAGCGGCTGTTTCGAGTGGTTGAGATGCCGCGCCGAAGTGCGCCGCGCGGCCTCCGGCCTAAACAGTATGGCACACGTCCTCGTCTTTCTGAAACTGCGTTATTTTTAATGTTGCCAATTCAATGTAACTTTTCTCAAAAGGTATTGAATTGATTTCTATAAAACATGGTATGCATGAGCAACAAAAAGTTAAAAACAATGTGATTTCAAGACTACTGATTATATAAAAAGTGAAGCTGTAAAAAATGTACAGAACAGTCGAACAATCTGTGGACTAGCGTATGCGTTAGTTTGTATTTTTTACAAAACCTTCAATAAATGTATATATATTTCTTTCATATCTAATCTATGGGTTATTCAATAACATGGCTGAGTATCGTTACATTTCTGTCGGTAATTGCAGGGAAATTGTACATTAACAAGCGAACCCTCTTTGAATTTCGAGAGTGGGAAGGGAGAGGGGTAGGCAACCAAGGCATAAAAAAACGTGAAACCTGATACCCGGAGGCATCTTTTGTGAGCACGTAACAATTATGGGGAATATTTTCAGTCGTTTCTAACATGATACGCTAAAACTGACCAATACCATTTACGCTACCATGCACCTTAAGCTTACTTTGCCTGAATGTAGAAAGTGTTCGCACATTTGCACGAGTTTCCTAACAATCTGTTTGCACATGCTACGTTATTAACGCAAACATGCACGCAGGCGCTGTGGTATCACCGTCATATGAGATGCACAGATATGAATACTCATCTCGTAGAGGGTAGTTGAAAATCAAGTGTATAAGTTCTAAACTATGTAGTTTTTATATATTTTAAAACAATAAAAGATAGTTGAAAGTTGTAATTTTAAGATAACACTCCTGGTTACAGTGTTTTCAGTAGACCAAGGTTAGAATTATTGTTGTCCGGCACTTCAACGTGCCCTCTATTGACAAGCTAAGATAAATAAAATGGGGGATTCTTAAGCTTGGCCTTTAAGAGTTGAACGTGATTGCGATATTTATTTCCTAGTTGCACATCAAACTGATTGTGTATGAAATCGTTTCGAATTTATTATGAACTGACTACGTGGCCTTCAAGGTCTGTACCTTTCGTAGTGCGTGACTGACTTTATTTGATCAAATCATTAGGATAACCATATAATTTGACGCCTGATGGCCATGTATGCTTGAAACATGCGTTATTACGGCAATATTTTACGTTGTATTCTGAAGCATGTACGCAGGACGCCTATGTTTAGAAAACATGGAAGTTACTTTCAGTGCATTTTGAAGCATAGGAAGTTGTTTTTACTTTATTCACAAGCAGAGGCTTGGCTGCGTAGTAGAACACTTGCTTGCCACGGAAAGGACTTGGGTTTGATTTCCACTTAAAGTCATGATTTCTTGTTATTTATTTTATTTGCACCCTTGTTGATTTTTTGGTCATGCAAAGAACGGACGGCGCTGAAACCGGCGCGGGAATTTCCGCTGAAGAAGCTCTCTAACGCTATCACATTCAAAATGTACCATTGTTGTGGTATGCCATAATAAGGAAGATGTATGAATCCGGCACAGCAAAGGAGTCATTGCGGGAAAGATAAACAAGACATGAAATTAACAGAGATGAATCGCGGGTAATAACAAAAAAAACGAGAAAGTGTGCACGCAATGAAACTACTTGAATAGTTTCGAAGCTTCTCTTCGTTGAAGTTGGTCCCTTGTCGGATGACGTACCCGTGCTAGTATTTCGTGCGCCTACACGATGGCTCTGCGGTAGTGTGCCCACTTAACTGCGATGCGTCATCTGGCATAAGTGTAGACCGCTAGCAGCGCTGCGCTGCTGTGTATAATAAGCCAACGCCTCCTCTAGGACCGCATGAGAAAAAAAACAGCTGCCACACCCTTTCCCTTCTTCATTTTGAAAATGTTCTCGGTTGCTAGCGTCCCCTGTGGCGGACGGTGCAACAACGTAACACTTCGCATAGCCTCTGAAACAGTGATGCAAAGCTGCAGGTCTCGAACACCTCTCGATGACGCGCCCCTATAGGCCACAGATGAAAAACGCTTAGCTGGTAGTACTGGTACCACCCGCAGCAGTGATGATAGTGTCGGTCGCGAGCGCCACCGCGCGGAGCTTGTTTAAAACTGAAGGCAGGCCAACTCCGCTGGGTGCGCGAGCCATTCCTCAGGCATCTTTCTAGAGGAGGCGTTGAATAAACGCGTTTACTTCTCTCTCTCACACACATAGCCACTGTAGTAGTATGCCTGCAGGCATGAGCATGAGTGCAGTAGAGGTGAGGGCTCGCAAAGCGCATGTGTGTACAAACATGAACGTCAACAGTGATGTATGTAGACACCCTTGAAAAAAAAAATAAAAAATATATATATATATAAGTATATATATATATTGTTGAGACGTTTATTGGCGGACACTTGTCGACGATGCTTGACAGCGACAGTCAATGCGGGTACCGACTCTCTGCACAAGCTGCTCTTCTTTTTGATAAAAAATTCCGCCATATTCACGAAGTGAATGATGATGAGTGGGCGAAGCTCCGGAGGTAAACCTGGTAAACCATGAATCATCTGTACATTTTGCCCACTCGATTTTATTACATCGCTCCCCCTAGCGTACGTCGCAGCACTAAATCGAACGATTGCCTTCAACCAATGACACGCGCAATATGTGACATCATTCCTATTTTATAAGATCTCGCGCCTTTCATCAACTACAAGTACCGCTTTCTAGTTTATAACATCTTGCATCTTTTCATCATCAGCTACAAGTACCACCATCTAGTAAACACTACAAGAACTAAACGAGAGGTGGCTACATACAGGAAACGGTACCGCCATCTAGTGAACACTGCAAGAACTAAACTAGAGGTGGCTACATACAGGCTACAGGGGACGCACAGCCCACGCCCTAAGGAGCTTCGCCCCTAAAAGGGCAACCCACTAGAAGGCGCTGAAGAGGACGACCCACTGTTCGAAGGCTTCGCCACAACTACCCCGGGTACGAAGAGGGAGCCGCCTGGCGACCTAACAGCTGGTTACTATGAGCGGGTCGTGGTAGGCTTTGAGGTGCTCCACGTTGACAATGTCGCGCCCTCGACGGCGCATGTCCGAAGATGGTTCGATGGGTTCGATCAAGTAGTTTACAGGGGAAGTGCGTTCGACGACACGGTAGGGGCCTTCGTATTTGGGCAATAGTTTTGAAGATAGGCCAGTTGAAGTGGTAGGGATGGAGAGCCAGACGAGGGCTCCAGGGAGGAACGTAGGCGCAGTAGTGCTGGTGTCAGCGCGAATGCCTTTTTGCCGCTTTTGATCATGCGCTGTAAAGGTCCTTGCAAGCTCTCGACACTCTTCAGCAAGCTTGGCTGTAGCAGAAATAGGCGCCCACTCTGACGGATCTGGCTTGTACGGAAGTATAGTGTCGATGGTGTGCGACGGGTGCCTTCCATATAATAAAAAGAAAGGTGAAAAGCCAGTAGTGCTCTGAGGGGCGGTATTATATGCGTAGGTGACGAAGGGTAGAATAGAATCCCAATTTGTGTGATGGGCGGCGACGTACTTGGAGAGCATGTCGCCGAGCGTACGGTTGAAGCGTTCAGTGAGGCCATTCGTCTGTGGGTGGTAAGCAGCAGTTTTGCGGTGAACAACGTTGCACTCTTTGAGAATGGCTTCGACGACTTCAGACATGAAGACGCGGCCTCGATCACTGAGCAGTTCCTGAGGTGGACCGTGTCGCAGCAAGAATCGTTGAAGCAGGAAGGAGGCCACATCGCTCGCTGTAGCCGCGGGGAGAGCGGCAGTTTCGGCGTATCGCGTGAGGTGGTCCACAGCAACAATGGCCCAGCGGTCACCAGCCGACGTTAGTGGAAGTGGCCCATACAAATCGATGCCAACGCTCCCAAACGGCCTGGCAGGGCAAGGTAGAGGTTGCAGACCTACCGGCGAAAGGTGCGTTGAAGTTTTGCGGCGCTGACATTCTATGCAGGAGCGAACGAATTTCTGCACATAGCGGTACATGCCGCGCCAAAAGTACCGTTGGCGAATGCGCTGGTAAGTCTTCGATACCCCGGTGTGCGCATATTGCGGATCAGTATGAAAGAATTCGCATATGTCAGAGCGCAGACTGCGGGGTATGACTAGTAGCCACTGGCGGCCGTCACCGTTGTAATTGCGTCGGTGGAGAAGGTCGTCGCGAACGGCGAAATGGTGGGCTTGACGACGCAACGCGCGAGTGGATGGAGTGAATGAATCAGTGAGCAAGTCTATCAGTTGGGCAAGCCATTGATCCTTGCGCTGTTCAGTAGCAACGGCATGAATGCTAATGGAAGAAACGGCAAGGTGAGACGCTGATTCGTGGGCATTGTCGTCAGGCAAGGGAGAGCGCGACAGGGCGTCGGCGTCAGCATGTTGCCTTCCGTTGCGGTACAGCACGCGGATGTCGTACTCTTGAAGGCGAAAAGCCCACCGGGCGAGACGGCCTGAGGGATCTTTCAATGATGACAACCAGCATAGCGCGTGATGGTCGGTGACTACATCAAATGGGCGACCATATAAATAAGGTCGGAACTTGGTAAGGGCCCCGACGATTGCCAGACATTCTTTCTCAGTGACGGTGTAATTAGTCTCGGCTTTTGTAAGCGTACGGCTTGCATACGCCACGACATATTCCGGGAACCCTGCTTTGCGCTGCGCAAGGACAGCGCCGAGACCGACACCACTGGCGTCCGTGTGTACCTCTGTAGGGGCAGTAGGGTCGTAGTGGCGGAGTATGGGAGGCGACGTCAACAAATGACGGAGCGTTGTGAATGCGTCGTCACACTGTGATGACCACGAATGGAGAGGCCCGTTACTACCGAGGAGCTTTGTCAGCGGCGATACGATAGACGCGAAGTTTCGGATGAAGCGCCGAAAGTAGGAACACAGTCCTATGAAACTGCGCAGTTCATTGACGGATGTCGGCTTGGGGAACTCGGTCACGGCCCGAAACTTGGCTGGATCGGGGAGAATTCCGTCCTTGGACACGACGTAGTCGAGTATTGTCAACTGCCGAGCTGCAAATCGGCATTTCTTTAGGTTAAGTTGCAGACTGGCGTCACTCAGACGCGTTAAAACATGCCGCAGGCGTTGAAGGTGCGTGGAGAAGTCCGGAGCAAAAACGACGACGTCATCGAGGTAGCACAGGCACGTGTGCCATTTCAGGTCACGCAGAACGGTATCCATCATGCGCTCAAAGGTGGCGGGCGCATTGCACAGCCCAAACGGCATGACGTTGAATTCGTACAAGCCGTCGGGAGTGACGAAAGCGGTCTTCGGTCGAGCGTCCTCAGCCATAGGTACTTGCCAGTACCCTGAGCGCAAATCTAGAGATGAAAAGAATTCGGCTCCTTGCAGGCTGTCAATCGCGCCATCCACATGCGGTAGTGGGTACACGTCCTTACCAGTAATCTTGTTGAGACGTCGGTAGTCCACACAGAACCGCACAGAACCGTCCTTCTTCGCGACGAGAACGACAGGAGACGCCCAGGGGCTGTTAGAGGGTCGAATAACATCGCGGCGTAGCATGTCGTCCACTTGCTCGTTGATTACACGGCGTTCTATGGGAGATACGCGGTAATGACGTTGCCGTAGTGGTGGTTGTGCACCTGTGTCAATGCGATGCGTAACAGTGGATGTCCGGCCGAGAGAAGGTTGAGCGACATCGAAAGAAGAGCGGAATTCTTCCAACAGGGCCAGAAGCTGGGAGCGCTGGACCGGCGTAAGGTTGTCGGCAATGGAAGGACCGAATACATCAGCGGATGATGAAACAGATGTAGAAACAGCACTAAGCGTATTGGAGCTTCGCCAGTGCGTGTCATCAGGTTGATCCATGACTTGTGCGTCTTCGATGGGTTCCACGCTGCCGAGACATTTCCCTCGCACCAACGTAACACTGTACGGGGATGAGTTCAGAACAAAAATGGTGGTGCTGCCACGAGTTACTTGCACGGTCGCGAAAGGAACCAGCAAACCTTTTCTGGTGAAAACACGATGAGAGGGTGAGAGGAGTGCAGCGGTGTCGGAAAGACTTGCGCAGTAGACCGACACCGCCGCGGACGAGTTTGCAGGCACTTGCGTGTCGTCCCTGACGAGTAACTTGCTTGCAGCAGGTGGACTGTCGGCCGGCGTCAAAGAAGAGAATGGTGTCAGCTCTATTTCTGCTGGTGCGCAATGAATGACGGCGTCGTGGCGGGAGAGAAAATCCCATCCTACGATGACGTCGTGAGAGCATGAAGGAATGATGATGAATTCGACGGCATACATCACATCCTTAATCATGAGGCGGGCTGTACACATCGCTGTAGGGTGAATGCTTTGGGCGCTGGCTGTACGGAGGGAGAGCCCGGAAAGTGGCGTGGTCACTTTGCGCAGTAGTCGGCTAAGCTTTGCGTCCATGACGGATACGGCGGCTCCAGTATCTACAAGGGCAGATGCACGAACACCATCCACAAGCACGTCTATCACGTTCGATGGTCTTTGCTGAGGGCTTCCGCAGTTCGACAGCGTCGCAGCCCTTGCCTCGTGGACAGCGACGACTAGTATTCCTGGTCACCCTCTAGTGGACGTGGCCGCATCGGCGACAGTGAGCGACGTCGCGGAAAATGTGAACGGCGGGTAGATGGAGCGGTGCGGGACGACGGTGACGTAGGTGGCGGTTGGTCATAAAAGCGGCTCGACTGGCTGGGAAAATTGGAGGCCACCTGCGGTCGCTGCACACAAGTGCAGTAGCGTGCTACGTGACCGACGCAACCACAAGCAAAGCAGATGGGGCGATTGTCCGCAGTGCGCCATCGGTTCGCGGGTCCCATCCATGTCGAAGAACGCGATGGGCGAGCCGGCTGCTGATATAACTGCATAGTGGGCGGCACACGGGGCACGTGGATGACGTCGGTATAAGTAGGCGGCACAGTTTCTCCGAAGGCCTTGGGTCTGGCGATGGTTTCTCTGTAACCAAGGGGGCCAGTCACAGGAATCGGTGGGGGTGGCCTGGCGACAACTTGGGCGTAACTCAGTGGTGTAGATACTGGAGGCGGCTGGTGATATTCTGGAACGACCTCCACGATTTCCTGCTGAATGGCTCGGCGGAGGGGAGGCAGAAGTGTGCTTGACGACTGTTCAGCACGTTGCGGGGAAGCAAAGGCCAGTAAAGAGACCTGGCGGGCAACTTCCTCACGCACGAACGACTTGATTTCAGCAAGCAAGGCGGTGTGGTCAGGAAGTGTTGACAAGGCCGAGAGATCAGCGTCACGTGAGGGTGGTCGACGGGTCATCGAGGGCTGTCGTCGCAGCTCCTCGTAACTTTGGCAAAGTGTAATGATCTCTGCCACAGTGCGAGGGTTCTTGGCCAGGAGCATGGTGAAGGCATCGTCGGCGATGCCTTTTAGAACATGGGTAATTCTGTCGGCCTCTGACATGCTCGCGTCCACTTTCTTGCACAAGTCAAGGATGTCCTCTATGTAGCTTGTGAAGGACTCACCGGTCTGCTGTGCTCGTTCACGTAACCGCTGTTCGGCTTGGAGCTTACGAACGGCAGGACGGCTGAACACGTCGACGACGGCGGTTTTAAAAGCGGACCAAGTGGGGAAATCGGATGCGTGGTTGTTGTACCACATGCCGGCCACACCCGCGAGGTAGAAAACCAGGTTGCCAAGTTTACCTGCCTCGTCCCAATGATTGGGGACGCTGACGCGTTCGTACATAGCAAGCCAGTCCTCGACGTCGGTGCCATCCGCGCCGGTGAAAACAGGAGGGTCGCGGATGCGGGGGACACCGGAACATGGCGTCGGCGCAGGAGGAAGCGTTTGCTGTGCGGCGTCTTGGTGCATGGTAGAAGGCACGGTGCGGGATCGAAGCTCCAGGGGCATCAAATGCTAACCGAAGGTGCTAGAAGGGCACAGCACTCTCCACCAAATTGTTGAGACGTTTATTGGCGGACACTTGTCGACGATGCTTGACAGCGACAGTCAATGCGGGTACCGACTCTCTGCACAAGCTGCTCTTCTTTTTGATAAAAAGGGCAACCCACTAGAAGGCGCTGAAGAGGACGAACCACTGTTCGAAAGCTTCGCCACAATATATATATATATATATATATATATATATATATATATATATATATATATATATATATATATATATATATATATGAGATATAACACAGGTAACACAACGGGAGCGTTGTCGCGTTGTCAACAAGGGTCAATATACTGCCCAACAGTTTCGAGAGGAGACCTCCCTTCGCCAGAGCATGAGTTAGACTAACGTAGACGTTGAAACTTGATTGCTGCCGCGTCTCTCTCGCCTTGAAAGAGGTTTGCGAGAGGGAAAAAAACCGTGAACGCTGAGCACAATACCAGACTGTGCTCATCAAAAAGTCAGGGTAAGTCCACATTTGGTTCTCATCTTATGCTGGACAGTTCTTAACGTGTGTGGAGCCGCCCGAGATTGCCACCGCGATGGTGGAAGGGGCCCGCGCCACCGTGCGTAAGGGAAGAGTGTCCCCTTAATGGGTCGGTTGGCTCTTTACCTTTCATCTTCGCTCGTTTCCCTTCATTGGCTTTCAAGTTGCAGGTGGACGTAAACACTTACCTTTTTACGTGCACGTGAAGAAAAAAAGATAAAAAAGAAAAAAGAAAAGACACTGTACACGTACGAGTCAGTCAGAAAACAAGCTTGGTGTCTAGTTATGAATCTTTGTTGCCAATTAGCTCCTGGCTCACCTTCCGGAAGTTGGAGAGTCTTCCGGGGTCATCGCTGATGCCGGCTACGAATGTTCAGAATTAGAAAATAAAATATGCCTCGCACTGTTCACGCTCGTACTTGTGTGAGAAACCGGACTGTAAAAGAGTTACGTTGATATTTTCAAAATTGTGGTTTGGCAGGCGCAGATCTCTAGACAAAGGTAGCTTCGGCAGGGAAGTGGCGTGGTACCGGTGATTATTGAACCGCAGTCGAAATGGCGTGTCTGTTTGGCCTATATATTCTTGGACGCATATGTTGTGATGTAGCATGTATATTACGCTACTGGAGTCACAATTAAAGCTTTCAGTTATGCAAAATTTAAAATCTGAGAAGTTGACTTTTAATTCACGTATTGTGACGATCTGTGGGCATGCCTTGCAGCGAGTTTTTCCGCAGGGATGGCACCCAGATTGAATTTTAAAGGGGTTTATTCTTGCTTTGACAAGAATGTCCTTCAGGTTTTTATCCCTGCTGTACACAACGTGAGGGGGCTCCACGAAAATTGAAGTTAGTTGTTTCTTTTGCCTGATTATGTTGAAATAGCGCAAAGTTTGTTGTTGACTTGTGGCACTGATGAACAGCAAGTTTGTGCAAGGTTTGTTTGGGAAGTCGTTATAGATACTCTTTCTGTCCTCTTAATATACCATTCCAGTTCGCATTGCGAGTACGTGGTATGACATTGTCAATAATGTCTTCGGTATAATTTTGTTTCGATAGAGAATGCTTTAGGTGCTCTGCGTGTCTGTCGAATTCCGGTATGTCGGTGCATATTTTTTGGTAGCGGTACGCGTAAGAATATGGAAAGCCTGTTTTGCAATGCTTTTGATGGCTGCTGTTGAAATGTAGGTACATTGGCCGGTCTGTAGACTTGTTGTAAAGGTTTGTTGACAGGCGTTGATTTTCAACCAAGACATCGAGACAGTGACATCGAGACAGTGACACCGAGACAGTGACGTCCAAGAAGATAATGCTAGTTTTGGAAATTTGGTGCGTGAATTTCATCGATGGGTGCAGCTTGTTCATATCCTCTATGAAGCACAGAAGGCTTCCCTCATCATGGTTCCATAACATAAAAATGTCGTCTAAGCGTCTTCTGTATTAGAAAAGTTTCATGGTGCGTCCCTCAATGAATGGGATTTCAAGTGATTCCTTGAGGGTGCTCACAAAGTTTGGGGCCATTTTTGTCTCCACTGCAATGCCACTAATCTGAAGGAAGTGCTTGCCATTGAACTCAAAATGGTTATCATTTAGCACAATTTCAAGAAGTGTAAACAGTACCTCGCCATTTACACTAGTTGATGAGTTAAATTGTACATAATCAGAAACCATAGCCATTATTCTGTCATGGAGGGGTATGTTAGTATAGAGTGAGCAGACGTTCATGGTCACCAGAAAACTACCGCTTGGGATGTTGAGACTTGAAGTTTCGGAGATGAAGTGGTTTGTGTCCTTTAGGTAATGAAGAAAATTCAGTTGTATGTCTTTTATTAAGGAATTGATGAATTCTGACATACTTTCTTTTGATGTGCTGCTACTGGATACTATCGGACGTCCCGGATTGTCTGCCTTGAGTATTTCAGGGAGCCATAGAACTTACCGGGAAAAGAATGGGCTGGTAACATTGCTTCATAATTTTGCCGGTAATTTTCTTGTCCCGGCGGAGATTATTTACGGTTCCTGTGATCTCGCTTTCAAATCCAGAAGACGGGTCTGTTGTAAGTTCTTTGTAGAAGTTTGTGTGTCTGATAGTTGTTGTTCCACTTCCTTTATGTAGTCCGACGTGTTTAGAATTACTATGTAGCCCCCTTTATCAGCAGGCTTGATGGTAATTTCTGCGTTTTTTCGTGGTTCATCGAAGGCACTTCGTTCTGAATTTCATATGTTGTTTCTAGACGGCCGATGTTTTTCATACGTTCTTATAATGTCTGTTTGAACAGCTGATATTTATATTATGAGGTGATTGTCCCTCTGCTCACTTAGACACTGTCATAGAGAGATCACCACCAATCACTTTATTCTCGTCCCTACAGTCCTTCAATCATGAAAGTATTCATGGAGGCGGAGATTACGCGCAATGTTATGGAGGTATTGGTACAGTTCAAATTCGTTGAATCTACTGGATGATGGACAAAAGGTTAAGCCTCTCGACAAAAGTTGTAGCACAGCAGGTGTGAGCGTTGTATTTCACAGATTGAGGACATCGTTCTCATATGTTTTGGCAGCTTTCCGCTATCACCTGGAACGGGAGTGTCGCCGTCATATTCGAGAGTCAGGCTGTTTTGATTAGAATTACGCTGTAGTTCATAGTTCCTGTTACTCTCCTCAAAGATAGGTTATGGTACCGATGGTCCCTGGCGTTTTTGTAGGGTCTCACACCATTTTCCTTTAGCAGAGCAGTGGAGCTTCTGCTGTCCTTGTAAAATCTTTATCTTTTTTATTGAAATTCCGCCTCTATTTTTGGTTCATTATCTTTCCGGTTTTCTTGCCTGATGCTTTCCGAGATACCGATTTCTGCGTAACTTCCGCGGCACTGTATTCGGCGGCTTTACGCTCAGTACGGTGCGCAATGACGCAAGTCAGTTGCAAGGATGTGTCTAGTAATATTTTTTTCCACTTCCCCCCTTCTGCTTCACTTAGTGTAGACATTGAGGGGTTGCAGGCTAGGCGGAGGCCCATAGGTGCAATTTGGGGAGATATATAATTGGTCAATTGCTCCGCATGTTTTTCGTATTACACCTGTTTTTCAATTATTTTTCTAATCGATAGAAATGACTGGCGTCAGGCGTGTTTTATAGCACCCGTACCTTTTGTTTCCGCGTGCCATTTAGAAGCCACCGCCCGAGTCTTCGCCACGTTCGTCCGCCTAGTGTTGTTGCGCCTCGCTGGTGGGAGTGGCGACGTCGTGACTGCTGGGGTCCTGTACGGCTCTGTGTGTCCCTCGGATCCCTGTTATTGAGTTGGCCTTGCACTGGGGTTGGCCGTGCAAGCGGTTGCCGCTGACGTCCATCGCAGCTGTACTATGGTGTATGCTGTGCTAGCAGTGAGAGTCCCTTATATATATATATATATATATATATATATATATATATATATATATATATATATATATATATATATATATATATATATATATATATATATATATATATATATTTATATATATATATATATATTCATATATATATATATATTCACATATATATATATATATATATATATATTCATATATATATATATATATATATATATATATATATATATATATATATATATATATATATATATATATATTATAAGACGGTTTGTTGACTGAAACCGAGTGCCTGTTTTAAGGGGCGTCAGCGACTGTCACAAGCTCAGCTCTTCGTCGTAGTCGTCTTCTAGCTGTTCCGACTAGATACTGTCTCTCTCCCTCTTTCCCACTACCATATATATATATATATATATATATATATATATATATATTTAAGTAGTATTCTCACAAGAAAACGTATAGTTGCGGATATTTCCGATGTTTACTTGCGATGGCAATGGCTGACACACGGCTGGGACCAGTATTTATCCACTTCGTAGACTTTTCTTCCAAGAAGAGACCCTATACCACTTTATGCCCCAATCCTAAAACTGCCTTTTGGCACTACCTCGCGGTGTTAAAGCGCCGGCTCGGCGCTTGTCATGAAAGCGGAGTGTTGGGAGACATATAAGGCTTCAGTATTACGACTTGCACAACAGTATATGGTGGTGGCATTGATTGCGCTTCATCGACGAATGACTGAATCTCGTAGGTGAGGTTAGTGACCTTGCGTAGAACTTTGTATGGTCGGTCATAGCGAAATAAGAGCTTTGGTGAGAGGCCGATGGGACGACTGAGGGTCCACAAGAGCACTAGTGAACCGGGTGCATACAAAACTTCACGGTGGTGACGATCGTACCGATCTTTCTGAGAGGCTTGAAAAAGTGTGAGTCGTTCTCGGGCAATCTATCGTGCTGCGTCGGCTCGTTCTATGGCATCGCAGACGTATGTGACAGGGGAGCTTGAACCAACGGGAAGGAGTGTATGGAGAGGCAGAGAGGGTTCACGTCCATAAAAAAGGTAGAACGGGTTATAGCCTGCGGTGTCATGTCTGGATGAATTGTCAGCAAAGGTGACGTAGGGTAACGTTGCGTTCCAGTAGCGGTGGTCTGGAGAAACATACATCGACAACATGTCGGTGATAGTGCAATTCAGGCGCTCTGTAAGTCCATTAGTATGTGGATGGTATGCCGGTGTGAACTTGTAGTTCGTGGAACAGGAATGTACAAGATCCTGGACAACGCGAGATAAAAAGTATCTGCCTTGGTCAGTAAGGAGCTGTCGAGAAGCACCGTGATGCAAAATGATGTCGTCCAGTAGAAAGTCGGCGACATCGGCAGCGCAGCTGGTTGGGAGAGCGCGGGTGATCGCGTAACGTGTCGCGTAGTCGGTCGCCACAGCAACCCATTTGTTCCCGGATGCAGAAGTGGGAAATGGCCCGAAAAGGTCAAGCCCTACGCGGAAGAATGGTTCAGCAGTGATCTCAATATGGTGAAGAATTCGGGCTGGATGCGATGTTGGTCGTTTTTGACGTTGACAAAGGTCACAGCTGGCGAAATACTTTTGCACAGAGCGATATAGACGCGGCCAGAAAAAACGGCACCGGACGCGATCCTAAGTGCGGGTGACTTTCAGGTGACCAGCGGCAGGTTCAACGTGAAGCTATCGGAGAACATCTATACGCAAATGGGAAGGCACGACGAGAAGGCGATCAGGACCATAAGGGCGCATGTTGTGGCGGTAGAGAACCCCTTCATGAAGGAAATACAAGTTCAGAGAAGTGGGTGGAGTAGCGAAACTCAGGCCTTCTATGATGGGAAGTAAATCCGGGTCGCGGCGTTGCTCGAGAGCCATATCAAGAAAGTCTGATATTGATAAGACGCAAGCCTCAGTAGCTCTCTCTCTGGCGTCTGGCTGATCCACTGGATACCGTGACCGGAAGTCGGCGTCCTGATGGAGCTGACCAAATTTATACACGACCGAGAAGGTGTATTCTAGAAGGCAGAGAGGCCAACGACCGAGACATTCCGTAGGATCCTTGAGCGACGAAAGCCAGCAGAGCGCATGATGATCGGTTACAACAGTAAAACTGAGGCCGAACAGGTACGGGCGAAATTTAGTGACAGCCCAAACAAGAGCAAGACACTCTCTTTCGGTGATGGAATAGTTCTTCTCGGCAGGGGACAAAAGGCGGCTGGCGTAGGCGATGACGCAGTCACGTCCATGCTGACGCTGAGCTAAAACAGCACCAATTCCGTGGCCACTCGCGTCAGTACGAACTTCTGTCTGTTCGGTCTGATCGAAGTGGCCTAATATTAGTGTAGTCGTGAGGGCCGCAGTATAAATGAGATCTAACAGACAATAATGACACGGAAAGTATAAGAGGAAGATATTAGACTAAATTGTAATGTATAAAAGAAGAAAGGAAAGTGGGTGAAGCGATAACCTGCCGCGGGCAGGAACCAAAACTGCGAACCTAACGAGGTCTAACGGACAATAATGCCAGGGAATATATAGGACAAGTTATTATACCAATTGTAATGTACATGTATAGAAAGAAAAGTGAGCGAAAATATAACTTGCCGTGAGCAGGAACCAAACCTGCGACCTTCGAACAACGCGTTCGATGCTCTACCACTGAGCTATCACGGCGGCTATCCCCGCCCCCAGCCATTTTATTGGCTTATATGTGAATTCAAACGTGGGAGTGTCCTTCAACGCTACCTCTAGCCAAGGAGGCGAGTCTGGCCCACTTTTCATGAGCCTGTTTGTCGTCACGTAGAACGTGAACTTATTACGAGCTGGCAGCTGACCAATAGTCCCTCGTAGTTTCTGCCAAAGATTATGGTCATTCGCATTCATTGAAGCATTTCTTGTTGATTGTTGTACAAGAAGATTCGTAAGACAGCAAAAATAGTAATGAATGCGCGCATGAACCACTTGCCCAACTTGAGGTATATCAGTTTTCAAGGAAATAAGGTGTAATATTTACACCGCACTTGGGGACATCAAATGAAGGAAATATTTCAAGCCATGTCCCCCTACCGAAGAGTGCCAAGTGTGCTATAGGTTCCGCCAGTGAGAAAAGAGAATGACAAGAGTTTATTAAATATCCGAAAGTACGCGGCCTTATTTCAGAAATCGTCATATTCGCCGAGGGATATTGCATCCCGCGAGAACAGATACAAGCTAACTTGCATGAAATGAAGAGCTTAGTTGTTTCAGACACATTAAGCTCGGGAAAGATTTATTGTTTCGTGCGAGTTCACAAGAATGGTGCTTCTGGTTTCCGGCGTGCTAACACAAACTGCACGGCAATCGGCATGTGTTTTTGTTTTTTTCGGTATAACGTGTTATACAAGCCTTTGATCCTGGTAATGAGTACTACTTATTGCTCAAATGCAGGCATATTTATGTTGCAGTTCATTCAAAAAAGCTCTGATATACATCTCTTGGAAATTTCATCAAGGGAATGGAACAAAAGTGATTGTACCTGCCTGGCCTCAAGATTTATTGAAAACACAACATCAGGAGCTAAGCGCTGGATACACTGCTACAAATATGCAAATGCTTAGTAAGTATTATTTTACTTGTTAAATTGATTTCAAGCAACCTCAGTGCCACTGCAACTCCTCTGTTCTTACCATTACTTTTTCTTAAGCTTAGTAAGCAACTGAAAATGCCACCAAACAAATCAACACTTAGCTTTTTGTTACTTTCTGAAATGATATTGCATCGATTGTGAAATATTGTGAATAAGAGATATGATATTAGTAATTGAATATATATATATATATATTGTGATGACGAAGACCGAAACTGGGACTATGGCACAGACGCACATGGTAGGTGAGCGAGGAAGAAGAGGCAGAATAGAACAGCTTGCCCGACGAACGGGTGTTGTCTCTTTTCTCTTTATTACAATGACGTAGTCCGACAAGTGAACCCTTCGCAGAAAGCCACCAGTACATGTCTTCGTGGTTCGTCGGCGGCGTGAGCTTCTCCATCAAGGAACGCCATTCACGCTTCCTTAGCGATGGGGTCCCACCCGCCGCTTCAGCCACCCTTCAAACCACCTGCGAACGGCGTCCAAGCCTCCCCTGTGGTTTTAGACTATGACCTGATTGAAACCCTGCCACCGCTTCACGGCAGGGATCCCCACCGGCTCCTGTCCTTTGGGAATGCCACTCACGTTCCCCATGGCCTACGTTCCCCTTGCGGTACTCTTTCAACAAACGATCCGGCACGCAACGCCGTCCAGGCTTCCCTGCTCGTCGACCTCACCGGGGTGAGTGCTGCAATTGCTACTTACTCAAAGACTACAATCACTGACTCTTCGAGCTTAACACCCGACAGCACCGCAGACCTGCAGCGTACCATCGCGCTACTCCGCGTCGAGACTAACGAACTGACAGCGTTGATCGCCCAACAAGCTCCTACAATGTTGCCAGCATTGTGTGACAGTAACGCAGTGTTGGATGTAGCTGCCTCGTACGACCTTGAGGCAAGCACACCGGAGCAACGTAGGCAGCTTCGGTCTTCTTCCATAGAGCTCTTACACCAGCTCGACTGCTTCGTGTCGGTGATCTCTGCGTTGCCACCTGCCACCCCGCAATCACCAGCCGTCTGTGAACTACCGGGATTCCGCGGGGTCCGGAACGACGCTGACAGCTGGGTGGCAACCGTCAACGCGCTAGCAATGCGCGCAGCCTGGACAGAGAATCAGAAATGGTTTGTGGCCATAGACCATCTTTGGGAAGGTGCAGCAGCATGACACCGGTATGAAGGTTGGAAGCAGCAGTCATGGGCGGAGTGGAACTTCAAGCTCACAGCGGCTTTCGGTCTGATTCTCTGTGTCGCCTACCCATGCAACTCGACCTTCTCTCAGGACGGAACTCAGAAAAAGCCCGACCTAGAGGATGCAATTCGAGCCCCTACCATCCTGTCATGTCTCGGTCACCAAGATGTAGGAAACAATCACGATCGTGCAACTCTGCCTTGCGCAGGCATTTCTGGTGTCGTATTTAGAGCTCCTGAGAAGCACCAGTCCCATGGTGCAGCTGTGTCCAGCGGGTCACTGATGGCAAACTTTGCGCTACGCTCCGCAGGAGGCCCCAACGCAGGTCGACCGGTCTACTTAGAGGCACCAGCCCCCTTCCTACTGGACATTCTACCACCTAATGTGATAGGTCTTTCCGCTGAGTCTGATGACATCCCATCTGACCAGATGGAAGAGGATATGCGTGCGACGCATGCACTACCTGAATTGGTAGAGTCTCCGATCTCCGAAACGGCTTCCGTCGAGGATACACCGCCAGTACGCAGTGGGGCTTTAATAATCGCTGATTTTATAGCCTCCGGGAGCCCCATAGCGATGTGTAATCATACCGAAAAACATCCCTCCATTCGCCGAAAATTGCGCAGGCGGCTGCGTAAGATGCTACTTCTTTCGTTGCCAGATTCACCATTTCCTGCCCTGTTTTCTAAATTGTGGTGGGACAAAGGAAAGCGTTCTGTGATCAACCTGCATCCAGGTCGATCCATTCGGGGCCGCCCGCCAGAACCATGTCCAAGAAAACCACACCACCGCAGGAGACTTCTACTACGAGAATGCCTGCTCAGTCCACCAAAAGAAAATCGATGTCGAACTGTTTCTCTGAAAAGTCGCAGCGTGGCCAAGGTTGTAGACTGCCACGCGACAGTCAATGTCGTCCGCGGAGTCATCATCTACAAAGGGACCAACCAGGACCCAGTCCCCACCACGACATGGCGAACTACCCAGGCGACATAGCCAGTGTCGGCCGCCGGAGCAAATTTAGACAAACCTCCAGCGTGGCCGGGGCCGACAACGACGATGCAGCGGCCCCCGCCCGCCCGAAGCAATGTCAACTGCTGCAGCTAGCCTCACCCACATGAACATTGTCGTGTGGCCCATCGACAATGCTTGCAGTCATGGCAGAGTGTGCTGACGAAGACCGAAACTGGTAATCTGGCACAGACGCGCATGCTAGGTGAGCGAGGAAGAAGAGGCAGAATAGAACAGCTTGCCCGACGAACGGGTGTTGGCTTTTTTCTCTTCATTACAATACATATATATATATATATATATATATATATATATATATATATATATATGTGTGTGTGTGTGTGTGTGTGTGTGCCACAAGCTGGAGAGGCATCTATTTTTCTTTCGTGCAAACCTGATCAATTTGGTTGTGGTGCGGGTAAAAATAGCAACCAACTGTTCAGTTTGTGATCTGCATTGAAAGTGGACAAAAGTTTCTAAACCATAAATAGTTACCGGTACCGACTTGTCAACAAGGTCATTCATTGCCCCTCCCCCACCCCACCATTAATGACGTCTTTTTCTCAAAATTGACTCTAGCTGCGGTTTAGATCTAGTTGTGATTTCTTATCACGGTTTCTCGTCACGTACGAACAAATACACGCCTACTTACGAAACACAATGTTCAGTCATACATCACTCCAAACGCTCGTAAAGGTCGTTCAATATAGAATTAATGCACGGTCTTGAAAACTTGTTGCAAGTGGAGCCAGTTTTATTGAAGGTAGGTTTCACTTTCGAAGGAGGCTTACGGACGCCCAAACGGGTCTCGAAAAGTGACACACTTGTACAAAGCTAGCGCGAACAGCTCACGCTTGGCTCTTTTAACTGAGTTGTTGTTCAACAAAACCATAACGGTCATCATCTTGCCTAAAAAAGAATGCCACATCTACAAAGTAAATGACGATAAAGGAGCTTGCTCTGGAGGTTACTTTTGGTAAACCGTGAATCAACCGTACTTTCACTCGACCATCATACCAGGACGGGCCCTATGAGGAACAACGAAAGGCTGAAACCCCAACAACGCTTATTTTGCTGCTATTTCATATTATATTATTATTATTATTATTATTATTATTATTATTATTATTATTATTATTATTATTATTATTATTATTAACATTCATTGCAGCGCCTGCCCCGTAATCCGCGAATATCGGCAGATTCGACCATAAGTCACCAGCACCCCGTGCCTTGGAACGGTGCCAACTATAGGCACGCCAACGCACGCCGGTCTGGTCGGTTGCGTCTCGCGTCGGAGCTCGTGTTTTGCTAGCGTAGAGTGTTTGTCATTTGCTCCAGAGGCCGTGTGGTTACTACGGCGGGATGAATGGGCAAAGCCGGAGCCTAAGGACCAAGGTTCTAAAAAATAGCCTGGTGGCCAAGTTAGAGCCATTCTCGCGAGTCAAAGCGACGAGAGGAGAAACCTGTCGGGACATGGCTCGAAGCGACTCACGTGCACTGCCTCACGATGAAATCAGCACCTGTTGATGCATGTAGCAGGTGTACTAATCCACTACGTTGCATTTTCCACGTGAGATTGTTGTTCCATGACGCAATAATGACTGCTATATTTTGGAAAAAAAACATGGAAAACAGACTGAAAGAACTCAAGGGCAGTTGGAGGCAGATTTGGGAGCCTACGGCTGTACTGCACAGTCACTGATCGCTGTCATGAAGTTTTTATCTGAGGGATTGTTTGTCCGAGGGGAATGAGTAGGGTCATTGCTGAGTCTTCAGCGCACCTTATAATTTAAAAAACAGGGCATTTTGAGGCGTCCAGAGGATTCGACAAGATTGTTCCACGGGTGGTAAATCGTTCATGCCCACAAAAAAAGAAGGCAAGCGGTTTGTTGTTGACTACATCACTAATATATGCACAATTCACAAATTGCAGAACAATACCTCGGATCGATTGGTCAGAATTTACATAATACATAGGCATTATTTTGAGCCTTCAGTTGAAAATCTTCAAAGACCGTTGGTATGCAGGCCTATGACGGTAAAGGTGCAGTGAACATTTCTACTAGCGAGAAGGCGTTCTTTGATAATTTCAAATAAAAGGACAGTGCCATCTTGAAGCATGTTCTGCGGTGCGCCATGACGCTGAAGAATGATGAAGTTGGCCACAGCTGACGGTTGCAGCGCTTTTTCAGCGTATCTAGTCAGATGGTTTATCATGATTATAAGACATCGATTGCATTTTATTAAATACGGAAGCACTCCGATGCCCACGTGGCCGAAAAGGCGTGCTGGAAATGGTGAGTTTGGCGTAATCTGGCCGAATAAGCAAATCATTCGTTGTTAGCAATATTATTTATATTGTGACGTTATCGTGACGTTGACAAAGCCCACAGTTGGTATGTCCAAAATAAACAATTTATTGGGCTAACGTTGTGGCTGGTAAGCGGTGAGTCAGATTACAGCAATACACACCACCACTGATAGTGGTGATCAAAGCGTCAGCTGTGCATCAATTGATCTGCAGCAAGACTTGTTGGCATTTCAACCTGTGGCAGCAAACATTTGAGCATTACCACGGCTGCCCGCGTTCATTCGAGAATGAATTGCGCTGTTCACGTGTGTGTGCTCGAGCTTACCGGATGATCATGAAATAATCCGCAATATTCTCTGACACTCTGGAAATGTTTGCGTAATGCATTATCAATACTGGCAATAGCTCGGCCACCCAAACTTCGAAAGAACGAAAGAGCCGTATGTGGCATTGCCTTCTTTGAAAACTCATTGTCGTGATGCCTTAATAGAATATGAAAGTGCAATGAAAAGCAACAAAGCAAAACAAGCAATTATTACAAGCACTATAATAAAGCGAAAAATCAAGACATATTACCGAAGTGAATGATTATTAGTTAACCAAGCAGTGAGATCATTCAGTGTTACCGTAAATCACTCTTGACATTGACCACTGAATCTTGTAAATGAGCGACAGAGCGGTATATATTTTCTTACTATGTGTAATGGTCATAAATGATATGTCGTGCAGGAATATAAATTTTGTTTTGCCCTAACCTGGTTTGTTGCATTTGATTTAGCCTGAAGTTAGAAAAGACGAGGTCTGTGCCTGTTTCATTAGTGTATTTTGGTTGTTTTCTACTCGTACAAAACGCATGGCAGTGCATATCGACGAGTCATATGCTGCATACTCCAGTCATTGTTGGTGATCATAATCTCTATCTTGATAATGTTTGGCGTATGCTCACTACTTTTCATTGGCTGTGCCATGATGCCAGGAAGAGAATGAGCGGTATGTAATGCGCTTGTTTATCATCATCAGCAGCATCCTCGATATTATTAGAAGTGGCTATGGCACGACTAAGAATGGGCCGCCTCGTTCATAAGCTGCTTCGAATCTAGAGGTATTTTCCTTAAGCTCGTCAAAGCCGATGAAACGGCTTGAGGTGCACGACACGAACCTCGTCGAGCACCTCAAGGATGCGCATACACAAGGATGCGCATACGACAAGGAATGAAGAGTTCGTAATACGGCCCGCGATAACATCGTAGTCCTGTGTGCCGAGACTTCGAAGAAGCTTGTATGCCGCAAAGTACCACCGATGAAGATTTAGATGCGGATCATCTCTTGCCCACGGGTATTGATTGATTGATTGATGTGTGAGATTTAACGTCCCAAAACCACAATATGGTTATGAGAGATGTCGTAGTGGAGGGCTCCGGAAATTTCGACCACATGGGGTTTTTTAACGTGCACCCAAATCTGAAGCACACGAGCCTACAACATTTCTGCCTCCATCGAAAATGCAGCCGCTACAGCCGGGATTCGAGCCCGCGACCTGCGGTTCAGCAGCCGAATGCCTTAGCCACTAGAGCACCGCGGCGGGGCATGCCCACGGGTATGTCACGCGTCAAGCGGCGTCCGCACTCACACTACGCATCCGCGACTCTCCTCCTTCCCTCGCTCCAACAGCTCAGCGTTACTCTATCTATGTCTCTCCTACCACCAACGTTTTAGGGGCGAAGCTCTTTATAACGGCACCCGTTCGTCCATCGTAGCTGTTGTAGTATGTAACAGGTATAACATTTTGACCTTCAATGTGGTGCCGGTGAGAGATTTCTTCTGGTCGTTGTTGAACAATAAAAAATAGTGCTCAATGTACATGCCAATGGCTGCTAATAGGCAATGAGAGACAGGAGCATTCGGCTTTTGTGAACGCGCACGCTGCGATTCCCATTAGCAGCCATTGGCATGTACATTGAGCACTATCTGACAAGAAAGGGATGCTACGATATACTCGCTGGGCTGGGGGAAGTTTACGACTAGAGTCGTGGTGACATATACAGCGAACGGCCCAAAACATCAACCGTTTTCTCGGAACTTTTCCCTTGGTGTATGCAGACGGAGTACGTTCCGCGGGAGAGGGGAAGGGGGTCATTAACCACCCGGTCGGTGCCTTGCATACGCCGCTGCAACGTAGTCCTAGTCGCCTCTGAGGAAGCAACCAAGTCGGTTCCAAAACATCGGGTTTATGCGTTTTCACGTACTTTTTGGCTGGAGCTAAAATAATAGTACACCTTGTACGGCATCATGTGTACCGTTTACGGGCGGCTGTGTTGTATGCGAAAGCCACGTGCAGAAGGATTGCATTCCACGTGTTGTGTTCGACGTCGGCTTTAATGGCCAGCATGTCGGTGATGATCTTGTTGAGACGCTCGTGAAACCATTGATTGGCGGATGATAGGTCATTGTACACCGGTGCTTTGTGTTTTTAAACACGATAGTCTTTCTTCGGGACCTCTGACGTAAAACTTCTGGCCTGTCTGTCTGTCTGTCTGTCTGTCTGTCTGTCTGTCTGTCTGTCTGTCTGTCTGTGCTTTTGTCTGTTTGTCCGCCCTTAATGGTTTGGACGCTCCAAACAACACCAGCCGATACCCATACAGCCAACCCCATCCGCAGCGCCCACCAATGTTGCTCAAGATTGAGCGCTCATACTTGTGCGATTGTCAATTAGAAAGCAAGTATTGCGCATATCTGAAGCACCATAACAACGCGTATATATTCTGTATGTGCGTCTTTTACAATAAAAGGCATACATGAGTAATTTTAAGGACCACTGCGCTTATCAAGTTGCGCTGACCATGCAACGCTTGCACGAAAAGGCTAGTGTTTCCAATGCTTAGCTGAGACAACACGGTGGTGGCACCTACCAGTCACCTTGCGTTCTACACCTTATCGCCTCTGAGACGGGCGTGCGCATCCAACTCAGAGCCGCGCGTCTCGTTTTTTAAGAAAACTGCCAGATAGCGCTCATGTCTCACGTGTGACGTGACTCGATGCGCTCGTTCGCCTCCGCTGCACGCGCGAGGTACTCTAACGCAGAGCCTTCAGAATACCACTCACCGATTTTCTTGTGCAGAACATCAAATAAATATTTTGTTCACTCTCTCCTCACGCAAGACTATCGTCTTTCGACGACATTTGCAGCATAACATGTAGATACGGCACCAAGGTTTTCTGCCTGAAGATCGCCTGAAGCAACTCTGCTTTTTAGGTCAAGCCTTTTTCGGTTATGAGGACCTCCGGGGCGCCATGACTCAGGACGGTGTTCTTAACAAGGAACTTTGCTACGTCCTGAACGTTGCTTTCAACAGGGTCAATGTTTCAGCGTGCCGAGTTATGTGGCCGACAGCTACTAAAATTCGCTTGTTTTTGACAGCCGACGTAGGTAACGGCCCCATAAGTCCACACAAATTCGCTGAATTCAATGAACGCCCTGCGTACTCAGCCGAAACCTCGAATGTGGCGTTGGTACTTTTGTCATAGTGTGGCAAACCTTGTGGCGTGTAACTGATATTACGGCTCATTTTGGTGTAAAGCACATGCAGGTGGTTTCGGTGACACAGGCATGAAAAAGAACTGCGCTGTGGTGAGGGTGAGTGACCGTAACTTGACTATCGTTACGTAGAACAGGCTCACGTTGTCTTTTGGCTCGTAGCAGGTCACGTTCATCTGGTAGTCGATCAAGTTGAGGTGGCTGTTCTCGTAGCGCGTCGTACGGGACCGGGAAAAAGTACCCGAGGTATCTCGGTGAAGACAGGGTTACTGCGAAGCGCTGTCGGCAGATGCGCGTGACATGACTAGGATACCCGCTAGTGTAGCAGATTGGGCGATTGTCTGTTGTGTGCAACAAGTTTTGGTTGTCACCCTACACTCTAAAAAATAGCCGTGATTCAAATTCAAAACTGACCGTGTGTGATGGTTAAGGGACGTTCATCACTATGTTTGCTTAAGGCGGACGAGAAAGGATTAACATGAAGTTTTTATTTCATGGCATGGGTGGAACGGCTGACGGCGCACGGATACGCTACCGTGTGCAGCGCCGTTGAGCCGGACGTCGCGGCCAACCCAGCAGTCAGGGTCGCAACTCCGGAGGTCCAGGATCAGGCCACGGCTCACGAGGACCACACCTGGTAGGTCTCGCCCACGAACCTGCTCCCGGCCACTGCACCTAGGCAGGAGCCGTTCGGCAGGCCTAGGCCTTGGACCTTGAACAGACACACCGGAGCTCGACCTGGCCGACACGTACGGGTCTCACGTCCAGCTAAGGAACGCTGCCAGGAACTCGTCCTCTCGAGCGGCGCACCGCTTCCTCTGCCTTCGTGGCCTCAACCCTCGAGCTCTCTTTTCCGCACGTTCCTTCTTCTTGGCCAGGGCACCGCCAGGTACACTCGGGTGCAGCCTGCAGCTCATGAGCTCGTGGCCCACGTCCGAGTCTGGCGCGTCGCTCGGCACCGCTCGGCGATCCTAGATTCAGCCAGCAACTCCCCTGGCATCTGAATCCTCGGCCACCCTGAATCCTCGCCCGGCTCCGTGCTCCTCTGTGCGCACTCCCGCGTCTCGCCCGGCAGAACGTCTCGCTCGTCCCTTGCCGATGTGCGACGCTCTGGTGACACCGGCGCTTGATGGCATGGGTGCGGCCACGGAGCAGTCAATCCGCATCGGAGAGGCGATGCTCCATGCGAAGCATGGCCAGCCCGTCCAGCGAAGAGCGTGCGCCGAGACGCGATGCTCGACGCAACCGTGACCATTAGCCAGGCCACGTTCATCGCTGTGTCGAACGGCTGACCGTGGAGACGCCTCGCCGAGATCCGCGATGCCCTCGGCAAGGAAGAGAACAGCAGGCCAGGCCGCGCCCCGAGATGCAGTACTCGTGCCGGCAATGCCACCCCAGCTGGTGGTTGGACGGCAGCAGCGTGGACGGCCGCGTTCCCTGGCCGGAACCTGGCTCGCCTGCGTCCGACGCTTCAGCCCGCTGTCTCCCGTCTGCCGCTGCTTCGGCTCGTCTCCAGCCACAAACCCCACTGCCACGTGATGGTCGCCCGTGGCCCAATCGTGGCACGCCACCTCTATGGGCCACCACAGGTCATCAGCTGATTCGCTGACACTCACGCGCATATTACACGCGCCTTGCCCCGCACTTCCGTCGTTGTCGTTTTCTTCACTCATCACTCCGTGAAAACTACACCTTGTGATCTGTTTCTTGAAAAATGGCGGAAGTGGACGTATGACAACATTCTTGCTCGGCGTTTTTAGTAAAATGGCAGGGAAGACCGAAAATGAGCACTCTAGGTTTCCGTTCCTGGCTTTTTCCGTAAATGAGAAGAAAATAACGTCAAGCTGATGCCTTTTTTTAACATGGTGCGCTAGCACCCGAGAAGCCAGAAGCAATGCCTTTGACAATTTTGGAGTCGTCGGTAGCGGTGGGGGGGGGGCATCGTGCGATATTTTGTGGTTTTTGTTCGCGCGTAGCAATTCATCAACTTATAAATGTGATTGCTTTTAGGCGCAGTGGGATGAAACATGTGGTCCACACGTTGCGTTAGCCAGGCATCTTCTCGAAGAAAGTGGTTGTGTGGTGTGGTGCAGAAAGTTAGGTGACAAAGCCTCCATAAAACGGAACCTGCTGTTTTTTTTAATTACTGAATGCCCCTGGCGCCGATTGAGCAGCAAGGCCCTCTGTGAGCTGAGACATCTTTTTAGAGTCTGTTATGCATTTGGAAGTGACTTCGTCAATGCTCGCATAGGGCGAGGAGTTTATATAGGTGATCGTTGGGGTAGATTATTTGCAACGACCATGTGCACATAGCTCTGATGAGCGGTACCCGGCGCGTGCTGAGCAGCAAATGGCAGTGCCTCGACAACTTTCCCGAACCAGTATCACCTACCTAAAGACAGCAGTGAAATGCTGACAGGAGTTTACGTTGACAAGCATGGAAGTTGGGCCAGTTCTTCACGGACGCCGCACTGTTTAATTTCTGACAGCAGCGTGTTGTGTTACAATGAGGGTCAACTCTGTGAGCAGTAAGTCTGTCAGCATTCATAGGTACATTAAAACTCCCTGTTTTCGCAGCTCATCGATGTTGTAACATGTAGGAACTAGCCCAAATAAGTTACACCAGCTATGGTCAGAAAAACTACATAGCCTCAGCGTATGTTCTCTTGACTATCAGACTATTCTTGCCTCCTTCACTCGTCGAAAGACTAACGTGCTCGTACAAGTCGGTTATGTCTTCGATGTACTTGAAGAAATACGTGTAAATATATGAACTCATTCTTTTTTAAAACACATTATTGATGAGAACCAGCAGAAAATGATGCCAAGAATTGTATTGGGGATGTTAATAGTAGCATTGTTACGTAAATATGAGAAAAGTGGGCAATAAGGTATCTTGCCACCTGTAGAAACTGAACCAGCGATCTTCAAATAACGGATACTATGCTCTAGCAACTGCCTTTAAATATACACTTGATTCTTTTATTGATAACGAGGTCTCGCTCTGGCATGCTAGATGACTTCAGGTAAAGCATAAAAGAAAAATGGTCAGCTGTTAGCTCGTATTAGGATCAAGTGCTAAGTTACTCTAAATGGCAAAATAAGATGTTCCCCAATCTCTGTAGTGAATAATGGTGGTGCTGAAAGGTACCCGCACGTTTACATTGTTTACAAATGAAGTGGACGGAGGGATGAGCGCTACCATATCTCAGTTGGTAGAGCAAAAAAACGTGCGTTCGAAGCTCACACGTTTGGTTCCTGCCGGTGTCAAGTCGGTTTTTCGTGTACTTTCATTTCCTCTCACTTACATCACAACCACTACTATTAACATACCATTAGCTTTCTTAAGCATCATTTGTCTGTTAGTTGTTAGTAATATTCGATGTACCTTGTGAGCCCCTCTCCTTGAAGCTATGTACGGCCTGTTAAGCACGGAACTTGCGTACCTACCGGTAATCGAAGGTAATGACCTTGTGCTGCCCAACTACACTCTAAGTTCTCAGAATCAACTCGTGATTGCAAAATAAGACTTGGGAAGTTTTTCAGGAGCGAACGAGTCATTTCGTAGGACAAAGAACTAATATACGAGCTAAGTAGTCCGTAGCGTTGTCCATTTTCAAGGTTCCTTCAGATTGCAGGTGCGAGGGGGATTGGTCAAGCGAAAAAAACAGGAGTGAGATTGTTTTTTTTTGAAGGCACTGTATGGCCTGCGTCACTGTAACAATTGGTACAAGTAATTTTCATGGTCTACTGAACGGTTTGGCGACCTTCTTTGGAAAGTATAAAAAATGTCTTAGCCTGTGTACTGGCCCTTCAAAAAATAGGCATCACGCAGGCGTAGCGCAGTGAAAGCACCCTAGCTGAGTGACTTCTTCAGCCATAATTGGGGGAGAGGGCAGTGCCCTGTCTTGAATCTTGAAAGCAGATTTCCCGCCCCTTCACGTGTCCACATAGGGATTTAGCGAAGATATATGCGAAATGTAAGCACGAGAAATACGTTCCAGGAAACCAATCGGAAAATCACATAACAATACCATCTTGCGCTGGCTTCCATTACCTAAGCAAATGTCCCCCTCCTGCGTATTCATCTTTTTCCTCCCAGCCAAAGCAAAAATATTCCCATTTAACAGTTAAAATATGAGAGCTGTGTTTACAACAACTACATTTTTCTTTTTCAGTTTCATGAGAGATGGAAGGCAAGAAAAGTAAGTTGTTCTTTCATTTGTACGTAATTAAAACAAAAAATATGCTTCTTAAATGTAAAACATTATAGCTAGGTCCCTGTACAAGCTGCATTACAAAGACATATTTTGAATGTGTCCAATAGTACATGATTATTTTGCGAAATGAACCAGAACATGTAAAAGAGCATTTTGTTGCAGACGTATTATCATTTTTTAAGTGAGGTCTCAGTCGCAGGAAAGTGGTATTAGTCGGTGCGTTAGCCTACAAATCCACTCATGTTTTTGTTTCAAAATTAGCCTTTTCGCAAACTGAATTGTGCTTCAGTTTTCTCTGCAGTCCTTCTAGTCCTTGAAGCATTGAGTCGCGTCAGACGCTGTCAAATGGGCACTGTGAAAGAGCGGAATTATGTATATATTAGAGCGCAAGTTTGAGGCATCCGTCATGCAAATGCGCATTTGTGGTAAACGCCTAGGAAAGAGGCTGCATGGGTGAATATATCAAGTGAATGTGCCGAATATTGCTCAATTAGGGTCAATGCAGTTAGTGAGCTTCCTAGTGTCGTAAAATATCTTCATAACACACAAATTTAAGGGTAGGCACCTCAGCATAACATTTCTCTCAATATAGACTGCAAATTTGGTACTAGAGTGATAACGCCGAAGATATTGCAACCTGCATGAAATGGGTTGGGAGCAAGAGTGGCTCTAACCCTGAAAAAGAGAAGAACATAGCGTGCGTCTTCTTCGCTCGAGATCCAGCCGCAATGGACGCGATTTTCAAGAGCTGGCTACAATTTTACTAATTAAAAAACCCTTGCACTTCTAAAGTCTCGTGACAAACTCGTGCAGCTGCTGCGTAGCCTTCGCGGATGTTCCAGACCACTCCAGAGAGTCACCCTATAAGTGCTTCGGGCCAGCAGACGAATCAGGAGATTGCCTCCGGGAGACAATGGCACGAATCCTACCACTTCAGCAAATATGACGAGTGCTTCAATTCAAACAGCTTCAACCGACACGGGAACCGTGATTCTGAACCGGTATACGTTAGAGAGCCCCCGGGTTCTGACGACTTTCCACGGCACGGAGTGCGAGGACGTCGAAACTTGTTGGCCAATTTCGAGCACGTAGCCACCTCAAATGATTGGGACGAGGTGGCCAAACAGGAACGTGCATACTTTTGCCAGGAGGATGGGGTGCGCACGTGGTACCACAATAGCGAGGAGCACCTGACGTCGTGGTATGAGTTCCGCCGTAGGCTTCTGGAGACATACACAAGTGCCGATTATCAAGAACGAGCGAAACGAGTGATTGAGGTCGGGTCCAGTTGCGAAATTAAACGGTTATGATTTACGTGAAAGACATGACACGCCTCTTCCGACGAGCTGATCTACAAATTGCGCAAGATAAGAATTGGCGTCATGTGAGGCGTGGTGTTAAAAGGGTCTCTTTGCCGGCCTCTAGCGAAGCCTTCCTAAGACCATCCGTCGCGGAGTTCTTGACAGAGGCTGTGACCATGGAAAAGATGCTGCAGAAGCGTTCCAGCATAACAGACAAACAAATGGCGTGTGCGCTGCGGACATTCTCGCCACAACTGGAACAAATCAGAGCCTACAGGAACCTATTCGTTTAGTGGCGCGCGAAGCACTGCAGAAAGCCGACGTGATACCTCATCCTACGTCTGGCTCAATTGCAGCGGTTATCACAGAGGAGCTGCACCAGGCACTACGGGGAGCCTCACCTTTTGAAAGCTCCACGCCAGCCCCCACTGAATAGCACCGCTAGAGGACCACCTATGTGGAAGTCTTAAAGTGGCCTGCTGCCTATCTGCCATTTTTCGTTCACACTCTTTTCACCGTATCGCTTCTCCCACCGCGTCCTCCCACCAGTCGGCAGCCAATAGAGTATTACGACGATAAGTATGCGTCCCCACCATTTGTCCTTGCTGCTCCAGTCAGCCATTAGTTCATTAAAAACGATGTTAGGCACACGTCCCTATGGAAGACAGATATTTGGCGTACACCCGGTTGCCAGCTACCGTGCTTTCACTGCAGTGAAGCAGATCACTTGTACCACCATTCCATACCACCGCGTTGGGCTTCGCGGCTTCTCTGCGTACTCACCGCCACCCCGGTACGGCCAGCGACCCCACGACATCAAAAACTACTTTGTCCAGCGCCCTGCACCATGGTTCCGCTGTGCGCCAGTGGCATTTAACGTCACCGAGCCAATTTTCATCTCTGCCCTGGTGGTACCCTGCCACACGGCCTCCAAGTCGCCGCCGGGGAAACTAACTTGGCGACTTCTGGGGGTAGGGTCACTGAACATTGAAGTGCCGAAGACCTCCGACTGACACAGAGACGCAATGATACTGCGGAATACGACCAGCGTTCACGTGATGTACCAGTGACGAATTATAATTACGTGGTAGACGCGTCAGAGGGACACCGGCGCCGACTACTCATTATTGAGTAGGAAACTGGCCTCGCAGCTAAAGGAAGTAATCACACTGTTGCACAACTCGCAGATTCGGACGGCTGGCGACCATTTAGTTACTCCGCTGGGCGCCTGCGCTACTAGAGCTCAGATTTAAGGATATACGCTCGTCGCTAGCAGCCTTGTCCTACACGAGTGCTCCCGTGACGTTACCTTGGAATTGACTTTTTTCAAGAGTATGGCGCAATTATTGACCTGCAAGAGTGCCGTGTCATGTTTTCAGGCGATCGAGCAATTGATTTACAAGATGACGAACGGCGTCTTGACTTACTCTGAGTTTCTGCAGACAATGTCACGCTTCCTCCTTGAGTAAGCGTCATGGTCGACATCACATACTGCAATTTGAGCGATGGCATAGCAGTGGCCGAAACGAACTGAAAGCACCCACTGAAACAAAACATTTGTGTAGCCAGAAGTGTAATGCAGCTTCGTGGTGGCCGATCGTAGTCACATGTTGCCAACTTTAGCAACGAGCACCGACAACTCTTCCACGGCACTTCGATCGCTTTTGCCAATTAAATAGAAGAAATTGGCAACTGTTTCGCGTCGGAGGCTACTGACACCACAAACACGGTATTCGGTTATATTGACGTGACGTGCCGTTGTGGCCGTTGGATATACTGGGTTTCGAGGTGACCTAAGAAGGACGTCCATAATCTTTCAAGATCAGGAAGGTACTGGCAGACCCTTTTTTTTATTCACTGTTGCTCGAGTGCCCGCGAGCTCGGGACCGGTCTACTTTGTTTTCCTCGCGCAAAGGCGCGAGACACCCAACGATCGTTGTCTGCTATCGCTTGTCACATGCCCTGGTATGGAAACTAGTCGTTCCGACTTCATACGCAAAACACCAAGACATACATAACTAAATTAACCTGAACAGTTCTATCTGTATCTATTTACAAAAGTCAACAAAACAATGTCTATTCACTTTCAGGCACTGAAAACTATGTACAAGCACCAACAACTATTTACACTGCACGGCACCCATGTACAACTTAGTCCGAGACTTTGGGTTGATCCATGTGAGCTATGGCGCTCAGATATGGTCTTAATTTTTTCACACGCATAATGTCACTTCCCACGTTGTCCGCGAGATGAACCTCGTAGTTCACGGGAGACAGTTTGTTCACTATCCTGTGAGGTCTGGTGTACGTTGTAGTTGCTTTCACACCGGACGTTGGAGCCTTGACGAGCACCAGTTGTCCTCTTTCAAACACAACGTCCTTGTCATGCTTACCGAAGTGCCACTTCTGTTTTTCTTGAGCCAGTCGGATGTGCGTAGCTGCGAGCTTCCTGGCTATTATAGTTGTTCACGCACTACCGTTACATAGTTCAATTCTTCTTTGAGCTCTTCAAGCTCTAGACGACTGTAAACAACATTTACTGGTAGTACCAGATCCCTACCATTGACCAAAAATAAGGGGATTTGGCGAACCGTGTCTTGGTACCCGCTGTTGTAACAGAATACAATATGAGAGAGGACATCGGCCCATTTTTCTCCCCCGGTGGTATTCATCGCAATCATCTGTTTGATTGTGTTATTGGCTCTTTCGCACAAGCCATTTGCTGCGGGCTGATATCCGGTAGTGGCAGCAAGTCTGATGCCCCGATGTTGCAGGTATGCTTTATTACAGCGCGCCATCATTTGAGTACCAATGTCTGTGATAATTGTGGCTGGGCATTCGTGCTTTAGGACGATTCGTCGTTCGACAGCAAACTTCTGGACGGTTGCGGCCTTTATGTTCTGGAGCGGTTTTGCCTCCACGAACTTTGGGAGGTAATCAATGGCTACAATGACGTACCTGTAACCTTTTGAAGATATAAATGGCCCTATTATGTCCATCCTAACTGTGTGAAATAGGCTGTGGACTTCTATTGGCTCTAATAGACCGTAAGGCACCGATGTCGACATCTTCATCCACTGACAAAAGTCACAGTGACGCACGTACCGTCTTACATCTGCATAGAATTTCGGCCAGTAATACTTAGACCTCAGGGCATCAAATGTTCGCCTGATGCCCATATGGCCATCGTATCGTCCTTCAAGCATTTCACGAAGTGCCTCAGCTTGCCTTTGCGCAGGTAGGCAGAGAAGAAATTTACTACTGACTGGGTCTTGGTCTCTTTCGTACAACACGTCGTTACGGGTGATAAAGTTCTTTTGGACGCGTTTCTGTTGCTTTTTCGTGCCCAGCGCGCCGTTAAGCATGTCCAGGACTTCAGCGAAAAATGCATCCTGACGCTGCTCCCCAACCATGTTGTCACAGATTCACAGTGATGGATATGATACCGCAAGAATTAGTTCAGTATTATCAAAAATGGGGGGATTCCTGGAAACACAGTCTGGTGCGCTGTGCAGAATTCCTGATTTATAGATGACATCAAAGTCCAATTCGTGCAGAATCAGTGACCAAGGAAGAAGGCGTTGGTTTCCTTCCTTGTAGCGCAAGACCCAGCCCAGTGCATGGTGGTCGCTGAAAACTTGAAACTTTTGGCTAATCAGGTATGGTCATAGCTCTTCAAATGCCCATTTTACTGCGAGGGCTTCCGGTTCTGTGAAATAATAGTTAAACTCTGCGCCTCTGTGAGATCGACTCAAGTGAAGCACTGGACAATATTGTCATTCTTCATCTTCTTGCAGCGATTGACCTCCCAAGCCGAGCCGAGTTGCATCTGTGTGTACTTGGACACAGAATTCTGGTTTTTCGAATAATAGCCTAATGACAGGTGGCTGGCACAACGTGCGCTTTAATGTCTCAAATGCCACATGCTAAACTTCTTCCTAAAAAAAGTAGCGTTTTTCTTCGGGAGTGATCAAAGAGGTGCTGCGATAACGCTTTAATTCTGAATAAACTTCCTGAAGTACGATGTGAGCACGATGAATGATTAGAGTTCCAGTACGTTTCGAGGAGACCGGAAAGCCTGAACCACTGCCAGTTTCTATGGGTCAGGAGATACACCGTCTTTTGTGACAACGTACCCAAGGTGATTGAAGGCAGTATAAAAAAAGAAACACTTCTGTGGCTTGAACTTCAAAGCTGCTATTTCGAACCATGTAAATATGTTCTGAAGGTGCGAAACCTGTTCTTCAAATGTCCGGCTGAAGACTATGCAGTCATCCATATTCACAAGGAAATTGTCGTATTTAATACCGTCAATTGTTGTATCCAGGCTCGTATCTACATGTGAATGGGGCACCTTTAGGCAAAATAGCTTACGGAGGAATTCCTAAAGACCCCACAGCGTGACGAAGGCAGTCTTCTGTATGTCATCTAGATGCATGGCCATCTGATTAAATCAGACACCAAGTCTATAGCAGAAAAGTACTTCTTTTCAGTGAGTGTCCGCAGCGCATGTGGATTCTTGAGAAAGGGTACACAATGTCCTTAGTGATGGCGTTGAGACGTCGATAATCAACGCACATGCGCGTCGTCCCGTATTTCTTTGCTACAAGGACAAGGGGTGGCGCCCAAGAACTCTGAGAAGGTCGCACCATATTGACATCAATGACGTCCTTGATCATAATTTTGACGAGATCACGCTGTGCTGGTGACAATCTGTGAGGACGTTTTGATATTGGCTTTATGTTTCCAGTTGGTATGCAATGTCGCTCAACTGTGCAGGAGCCTGCATCTGTACTTGACTGTGCAAAGCAAACCGAATGTTTCACTCACAAATCCTTCACGACCTACAGCTCATTGGAAGATAAAGTTGTTCCAATGTTAAAGCTGACGTCTCCTATTGCGATTGAACGGTGCTGGGGATCAACGATCGCATTAACTGGTGGCGCATCAAGGTCCACAGGGGAAGGAAGGCATGAAGTTTGGAGGATCTGTTGGTAGGTTTCTCCAGAAAGTTCAATATCCTCAATTCTGCTTGCTTCTTCAATGAGGCCAATTGTCATCTGATAAGAAAGTAGGATGGCTTGAGAAGAGCAGTTCGTGATCAAAACTTTCGTTGTATTTTCCGATGCAGCTGTTACCATGGGCTCCACTATGACTGAGTAGTGGTCGTACAAGAGCTTTGTCCCGGTGGTGACCAATAAATGGTTTTCATCTTCCGACACGTGATGCCAGCCACAGAAACTAACTTCCGCGATAAAGCTGGAAGGAGCTTCATCGATATACACGTTCCGGACGGCTCCGGACAGCCCCTGACGCCAGCGCCGCATTCGTTTTTCTCGGGGGCCAACTGGAAGCTCCGCCCACTGGTCCGGGATCGCTCAGACGCATGTTCGTTTTTCGCGTGCCTGCCGGCCTGCGGGCGGCTCGGAACCGTCCGAAGAATTTCTTTCGGGAAGCTGGCAGATGACAGCGCGGTGCGCAAGCTGTGCGGCCGTTTTAAGTTATACACGGAAAATTTTTGATGCTCTCAGGAAACTTTTGATGAGCTCTTACTCTCTCTTTGCTTTTCTGACCACTTCTCGCATGTTTCTGGATTTCGCATTGTTAGCGCACCCAGTTCTTGTCATCGGTGTTCTGAGACACGTCGAGGTTGTGCGTAATCCAGAAGGTCGCGCAAACACGCGTTATACTCGTTAGGAGAAACAGCGGTAGAACGACCGCGCTGCTATACGATGCACACGAACTCGAGTAGTTCACTTACACTAAGTCGCATCACAACAGAAAAAGGTATAATTCACTACCTAACCACTTTTTAAGCTGTAATTGGGTCAGCATTGTGGCCTGAGTCACAGCAATGGAGGGAGCAGACGGCATAGCCTGGCATAACAGAAGCCACAGCAAATGCAGTCAGCATCAAGCACGCAGATGGCCCGAGGCCGCTCGAGCTGGCTCGGGACTTTTACATCACGTGTTGTGACGTATCCGCCTGTGAGCCGAGGCGTCCACGGGCCGTCCGCGCGTGATCCGGGACTTAGTAAATTGATGAAGCAGAGTGGTTGCTTCCTAACCAGGTAAACCTTGCGTAGCCTTTGGGGGACCGATACCGCGAATCTCTCAAGCCCCAGTCAATGACGGCTCTTGTAGAACGCAAGAAAACATCGCCTAGCAGTATTCCTTCATAAGGTAACTGGGGAATAACAACAAAGTCATGCGGCAGTGTGTGGTCGTTCACTGTCACCACAGCACTGACGACATAAATTTTATAGCTGGTGGCCACTTGCTCCTACCAAACGTAGGGACGAAGGCCTTATGCCTAATTCAAGTTTGTTAACTATTGGTGCAATAAGCAAGCTTCTGGGAGCTCCAGAATCTAAGATGTCTTTAATCGTTTCTCCATTGATGACGACAGTGTAGTGGAGCATACGCACTAATGCGTATGCGCCTTTCAAACAGAACGGAAAACCCCGTGCTCTGATTGCGCGAAAACCTCTGCCGCCTTCGCCAGACTTGCCTTATGCCCATTTTCCGTCGTGACCTCGCTCAGACTCCTCTGTTTGAATAAACATCATCGCATTTAGTGGAGGCTGTGGAGATTCCTGAGCAGACCTGGAGCTCCGCTCTCGCAATTTGGCCGAAAGACCACCGTACAACATGACTGACGCAGTCGCCAACCAGGCTATTCCAGCACAGCCAGCACCATCGGCTGCCCCGTCGACTTGCCCCGGCGCTACCAGTCAGCGGGATCCACCAATCTTCAGCGGCAGTGGTGCGCAAGACGTTGAAGACTGGCTCTCCTTGTACGAACGAGTAAGTGCCAGCAACAAGTGGGACAACGACTCTGAGCTCGCCTATGTTATCTTTTACTTGGCTGACGTCGCTAAGCTATGGTTTACCAACCGCAAAACCGCCATCACCAACTGGTCCGCCTTTAAGACCCTCGTGACCAAGGGTCGGCCGACTAGAGGTCCGCAAACTCCACGCTGACCAGCGTCTGCGCCACCGAGCCCAGCAGCCTGGCGAGACTTACTAGTTATATTGAGGATGTGCTCGACCTCTGCAGGCGTGTTAATCCATCTATGCCCGAAGAAGAGAAAATTTGACAGATTCTCAAAGGCAGCAAGGATGGCGCATTCCAGATTTTGCTGGCGAAAAGCTCGACCACGGTGGCAGTCCTCGTAAGCCTGTGCCAGAGCTTCGATGAATTGCGTCGTCAGCGTTCCATCGCCCGACAGAGTGTCCCATCACCAGATTCAATCTCGGTCGTCGCACTCGCAAACGGCAACGTATGCCAAGGGACTCTGTCGAACCAGATTAAAGACTTCATCAGGCAGGAAGTCGCCCGACAGCTCTCCCTGCTGCCGCATAGCGACGCGCCCACCACAAGCCCCCCTTCGACACTGCAGCAGGCTATACGCACTGAAATTTGCGATGCCCTCCGTACAGTTCCAGGCCATTACCCATGCACTTCGGTACCATCTGATCTATCAACTGCCGGCTACGCACCACCTCTGCCAACTTCACCTCTCAGCTACGCAGCTGTGGTCGCGCGGCCCCCACCGCATCCAGACGCCTTATCGGCTCCACCTCATCCGGCCTTGCCTCCAGTTCACCGGCCCCCACCTCGCTTTTTCCGTCATTCTAATGAGTGGCGCACCCAAGACAATCGTCCTATATGCTTCGCGTGTGGCATCGCTGGCCACCCACGTTGCACGCTTCTGCCGCCGCCGTACCACACCTGCACACGCATACTGCACACGCATACACGCGCAAGCATACCTACGCGCCGAAGCAGGCCACCACGTCTGCATATGAACAGAGGCACTCAGATTCGGATCGCCGCCCATCGACTGCTCGTTTCCCATCCCATCGTCACCGATCGCCATCGCCTATGCGTCGTCGACCACCTCCTGAGGAGGGAAACTAATCAGTGCAGTTCCGGAGGCAAGAACTGCAACTTGTGCGCAATTCCCAAGGCCTCCGTTTTCGCCGCAAAATGTTGTTGATGTCGATGTTGAGGGAGTCGCCAAATTAGCGTTAATTGATACCGGGGCCGCCGTTTCTGTGATAAACGCAAACTTTTGTCGGAATCTGAAGAAAGTGACCACATCTCTCCGTGGCATGGTACTGTCCACGGCTAGCGCGCAACGCATTCATCCCTCGGCTATGTGTACGGTGCACGTCGTCATCCAAGATGTTTTGTACGTCGTACTGTTTTTCTTCTACCATCTTGCTCTCATGACCTTATCCTCGGTTGGGATTTCTTATCACGTCATGAAGCTATCATCGATTGTTCCCGTGACGAAGTGTCCCTTGTGCCAACATGTGAATTTCCACCACCCGACTGTTCTCCTCTGCTCTGCAAACTCATCGCTGATGACGACATCACCTTGCCCCCGCATGCTTCGGTCCCTATAAGCCTTTCATGTGTGGCGCAGCCTGACTCCACGGTGGTGTTTACGCCATCTCCGGTTTTTACTGAACGCAAGGGCATCGTTCTTCCATTTGCCGTTCTTACAATTGCGTCTGGTTTAACCACAATGCTGGTTACCAACCACTGCAACTACCCCATTGGTTTACTTCGTGGTGATACGTTAGGATATGTACAACCTGTTGACCATATCGATGATAATATTTTTCCCGACGAAACGTTATGTCACATTGCCGCAATCACTCATGCGTCAGAGCAATCAAGTTCGTCAGCCTTCGACAACGCTGTTGACGCAGACCTTCCCCTCTCGCATCGCCGCCAACTTGTTGCTCTCCTTAAGAAGTTTCGCTGTTCTTTCGACTTTCAAAAACCTGCTTTGGGCCGCACCACGACTATCACTCATACTATTGACACCGGCTCACATTCGCCTCTGCGACAGCGTCCTTACCGCGTTTCCGCCGAAGAGCGCCACGTCATTACGCAGCAAGTAGATGACATGCTTAAACGTGGAGTCATACAGCCTTCTCGAAGCGCTTTGTCATCACCCGTGGTTCTGGTAAAGAAAAAAGATGGCACCGTTCGATTTTGCGTGGACTATCGCTGCTTAAACAAGATTCGAAAGAATGATGTCTACCCACTACCACGAATGAAGATACTCTTGACTGTCTACAAGGCGCCGAGTACTTTACATCCTTGGATCTGCGTTCTGGGTATTGGCAGGTACCAATGGCTGAATGTGATCGCCCTAAAACAGCCTTTGTAACGCTGGAAGGCCTATATGAGTTCAAAGTCATGCCATTTGGGCTCTGCAACGCACCTGCCACATTTGAGCGCATGATCGATACCATCTTGCGTGCCCATAAGTGGAAAATTTGCTTGTGTTACCTGGACGACATCGTAGTCTTTTCATCTGATTTCCCGACACATCTTGTTCGCCTCCACGAGATTCTGACGTGTCTAACTTCTGAAGGCCTACAACTTAACTACAAGAGGTGCCACTTTGCAGCACGAAAACTAACCATCTTGGGACATGTCATCACAAGAGACGGTGTTCTTCCGGATCCCGATAAGCTTCGTGCTGTCGCTGACTTTCCGTTGCCCACATCACTGAAAGCCCTACGAAGTTTCGTTCGTCTCTGCTCCTACTTTTGTCGCTTCGTGCGCAACTTCGCGTCCATCATCGCACCTCTCACGAGTCTGCTTTCCAACAGCAAAGATATATCTGCATGGTCACCTGCATGTGACGACGCATTTCGCCAGCTGCGCCGCCTGCTGACCTCACCACCTATTCTTCGTCAATACGACCCTGCTGCTGCCACAGAAATTCACACCGATGCTAGTGGCATCAATCTTGGTGCAGTTTTGGCCCAACGAAAAAGCACCCAAGCCGAATACATAGTCGCCTATGCAAGTCGCGCTCTTAAGAAGGCTGAATTGAATTACTCTGTGACAGAGAAGGAGTGTTTGGCCATAATCTAGGCGTTAACGAAGTTTCGCCAGTACCTTTACGGCCATCTTTTCGACGTGGTCACAGACCATCAAGCTCTATGTTGGCTGTCCACCTTAAAAGACCCGTCCAGACGCCTGGGCCATTGGGCACTTCGATTGCAAGAATACGACATCCGTGTCGTATATCGTTCCGGTCGCAAGCATGCGGATGCCGATGCACTTTCGCGATCGCCATTAACACCAGATTTGGCTTCTTTGTCACCTCTTTTTACCACCTTGTCACCAATCGACACCACTGACATGCTTTCGGAGCAGCGTAAAGACCCATATCTTGCATTGTTACTCGACTACCTTACCAATCCGTCTGCTGTTCCTTCCACGAGAGCGCTACGCCGACAAGCAGCCCACTTTTCCGTGCGAGACAACATTTTGTACCGCCGCAACTATATGCCTGGTGGTCGGAAGTGGCTCCTTGCTGTCCCAACTCATATGCGCTCTGACATTTGCATGAATTTCCATGCAGATCACCAAAGTGCTCACGCAGGTGTCCTGAAAACTTACGAAAGGCGGCGCCAACGATATTACTGACGAGGAATGTATCGATTTGTGCAGAAATACGTTGTCTTGCACCACGTGCCAACAGAAAAAGACACCTCCGCGGCACCTTACTGGCATGTTACAGCCGCTCCCATGTCCGGCTCGCCCATTCGATCGCGTGGGTATCGACCGCTACGGCCCCCTCCCATATAGTCGCTCTGGAAACCGGTGGATTATTGTCGGCGTCGATCATCTGACACGCTACGCTGAGACTGCAGCTCTACGGGCAGCGACCGCCCACGAAGGTGCACTCTTCATTCTGCGCAGCTTCTTTCTCCGTCATGGGGCTTCACGGGAATTACTCAGTGATAGGGGTCGAGTGTTCCTGTCGGAGGTCATCCAAGCTATTCTCGCTGAATGCAATCTTATCCACCAGAAATCTACCGCATACCATCCACAGACGAATGGTCTCACTGAACGGTTCAACTGCACACTCGGCGACATGCTGAGAAAGTACACCTCCTCCGACCTCTCTAACTGGGACGCTGTCTTTTGTTACCTTCGCCTGTCACACCACGACGAAAGCGACTACCGGTTTTCCCCAGTTCTTTCTGTTGTACGGCCGCGAACCTTCTCACCCACTCGACAATATACTCCCGTACCGCCCTGATGCATCGCAGTGCTCCCCGCTTTCGGAAGTCGCCAGATATGCTGAAGACTGCCGTCAGTTGGCTCGGTCTATGACAAGTGAGGCTCAAGGTCTACAAAAAACCCGACATGACGACGTTCATCACATAGCACCCACGTTTCGTACTGGCTCCCTTGTGTGGCTTTGAGTGCCCCCACACGTTCCTGGCCTGTCTTCTAAGCTTCTCGCCCGGTACCATGGTCCATACCGTGTCATTGACGCAACCTCGCCGGCGAATCACATCATCGAGCCCCTAACACAATCGCCAGATTTGCGTCGTCGAGGACACGAGACCGTGCACGTCGACCGTCTCAAGCCCTACTACGACCCCCTCATTGTGCCTACTCCCTGAGTCGGCAGGATGGCTACTCTTCACTCGGGGGGTATTATAGTAGAGCATACGCACTAACGCGTATGCGCCTTTCAAACAGAACGGAAAATCCCGTGCTCTGATTGCGCGAGAACCTGTGCCACGTTCGCCAGACTTGCCGTATGCCCATTTTCCGTCGTGATTTCGCTGCGACTCCTCTGTTTGAATAAACATCATCGCAACAGAAAAAAAAAGTACCCGCTTCCGAGACACAAGATACGTACTCGATTACTGGTAACTGCTTGTTGACATCGGCGTCACGAGGGGTTCGTTTCGCCGCTGTTGTAAGCTGGAACATTCCAAATCTTCTTGCCACTTTGAAAATTCTGCAGTTAATGGTAGATGACACTGCGTGGCAAAATGGCCACTTCTGGAGCAGTTCAAGAACAGTTTACGAACTGTCAAGTTTGGGCTGGAAACTCTTCTGAGCAGACGCCTTTGTGCGTGGGCCGATCCACTGGTGAGGCCCTCAATTCCTTCGGCGCCCAGTCTGACGGACGCTGTCAAGTATTTGAGCGATTGTCCAGACCAGGCGGTGGGCAGAGGCGAGTTCCCGTCCTTCAAGTGCGGACTCTTTTGTCATCCCTTCAAGCAGCAGCGTGACAAATGGACTCGGCGACTCATAAGGCAACGGAAAAGCTGGCGTGACCGGCGACAGAGCTGACGGTGGAGCGGCGCTTCTTTAATCCTCAGTCAAGTAGCCGACCGGCCGACTGCGTATGCCCGCCAGGCATTGTCCCTGCAGGCCGGAGGACGAGACGTGGTGTCGCCAAGATGCCGCGACGCCACAGAGTAGACAACAAGGACGGCGTCTTCCTGGGGGAGACCGCGGCGGCTGCCGCGGATCGCCCCGCTAATTGAGCGAACAAAATCGGCGGACCCTTTGAAGTATGCGGCCAGGATCGTGGGAACTCTCGACTAAAGGCACACACACGACAAGGAAGAGCCCTGCTGGCGCCACCACAGTGCAGTGTTCACGTTGACCTTGCATGCTCGCCCCCCCCCCTCACCTGTGTGTGCGTGACTGGTGTTCGAATCGGAGAGGAGGAGCCCGACAGGGCATAAAACGACGCGGCAGAGTGCTGGAGGTCGCTCTGAACTATGTAACGTTCAACCACCACGCTCGTGGTTTGTGAAACCACTAACTTTTCCTTTCTGTAAATATGTGTAAATAAAGTCATAAACCCGTGTTCTGTTTTCGTATCCTCCAGCGACCCTTCTTCCTTCGCATCTCTTACAGAACTCTCAAGGCATTTCCTTGTGACCTTTCAAAAACATGCTTTGCGGAATGAGTCGATTGCCGCGACCATGATGGCTTCGCTTTCGCATCCCCTTTCACCTTTTTCTCAGCTACTTTGTCATCTGAGGAACCGCTAGACTCTCTGCTGTCCACGCGTTGACGACGGCCCATAAGCTTCCGAGGCGAACACTTTGCCATAACATGGCATTCGGTGGATGGCGTTGTGAATGGCGTTCCGCGTTTCATCCGCAGCCAAAATTGCAATGCTTTCTTCCGATTTTGTGATCCGGTCAAACCGCAGAAAAGAGCTTATCATATCGTCTAGACACATAAATGTTTCATCAAAAAAGTGCTTCTTTGCCATGGGTGACAGTGTAGCCTTAATAACTTGGCACTTTTTCTGTTGTAGTGCAGGATAGTTGCACTGATTTATCAGGTCGAGCTTTCGGTATGCGAAGTCAGTACATGACTAGCCTGTGCGTTCAATGCTTAGATGTTATACTCGCTGCTTATATGTTACATCGCAGTCCATGTTATAACGTCGGGGGAACGCTTGCTTCATGTCAGCCCGTGTACTGATACTAGCCACCATCGTGTGGTGACGCATTTATGTGAAGTCTTTAGCTGGGAGCCTTGAAATTATGAATGGTGCGGTGACCTCATCGGGAACACAGAAGGTTCGAAACCAATAGTGAACTTGGTGAAACTAGACGTTTAGATCTTTCCCGAGATGTGGTAAGGAGCTCGCTGCGAAACTAAAAAGTCGGTCACGAGCGTCTTCACTGTTATACATGCACACGCGAGTATTGCTTCTGGCTTGTATTTCTTGCTTTTTCAAGCCACATTTCAGATTCATCGACGTACTACTCTTTTCTGCACTCGATTCAGTGTCATAATATTCAAGAGTTTTTAATTACAGACGCTCGATGCGGTCTAGTAGTGGAGCAAGTAAGTTACACAAGAGGTCGTGACTTGCCTTCATGTGCTAATCAAGGGGTGGTTTTAGTGCGTCCCGTCTTTTTCGGCGCAGCGGTTCTTCAGAATGATCAGTTTTAGTTCCTACAATTCGCTCCGGAGATGACCCATCTCAGTCCTTAGGACATCGGCTTCAGACACAGCTGACCGGTAGGCTTCCACCCACGCGGCGCCATCCTGCTGCTCGAACACGTCGACAGAACACGGGGCCGTCGCCATCTTGGGATCACGGAGCCGACGCTGTCCAAACATCAGTGGTTGGGCCAAAGGAGCGCGTAGGGAGCAACGTCCCCACGTTGAAGGTGTAAACGTCTTCTTAGTTCACGTCGAGCCGTTGGGCGCCAATTGTGACTTGCCGTTGTGGTCGTCGGATATACTGGGTTCTAAGGTGGCATAAGAAGGACGTCCACACTTTTTCAAGCCCAGAAAGGGGCTGCCAGACCCATTTTTTTATTCTGAATTCTTCGAGCTCCCGCGAGCTCGGCGCCGATCTACTTCATTTTTCTCGCGCAAGGGCACGAAACACGCACCGAGCGTCGTCTGCTATCGCTCGTCACAATCGACATTAATCCTGCGTTGTCGACCGGTAACCGGACTGCACTGCGCACGCTCTTGTTTCAATTCCGGTCCTGCTTCGCAAGTTCCTCAAAGGTGTGCCAGACATCTGTGACACAGCACAAAATAACCACGTACGATGACGCACGCCCGATAAACCAGCATCCTTACTACGTGTCAATAAAATAACGCGAAGCGATATGCACGCAAGTCGAAGAGATGCTTGAAGATGGTGTCATCGAACCATCCAACAGCCAAAGGTCGTGTCTGATTGTCTTGGTCAAAAAGAAAGACGGGACGCTACGCTTTTGCGTCGATAACCGGAAGCTCAACAACGTGACCAAAGAGGACGTCTACCCACTGCCGTGTATGGACAACTCATTGAATAGACTTCGCCATGTCCAATATTTTTCTTCTCTGAATCTGAAAAGTGGGTATTGCCAAATTGAAGTAGGTGAGGGAGACCGCGAGAAAACAGTCTCTGTGACTCGAGACGGCCTCTGCCAATTTCGAGTGCTTCCTCTTGGCTTTTGTTCAGCGCCGGTAACCTTCCAGCGAATGATGGACTCTGTCCTCACAGGGCTGATGTGGCAGACTTGTCTGTGTACCTTTACGTCGTGGTGGTCTTTTCTAGCACGTTCCAGCAGCATCTTCATCACTTGCGCAGTGTGCTGGAGGCTATCTGATCGGCGAAGCTCACAATAAAGCCACAGAAGTGCCACTTCTATTATGAGGAACTCAAATTTTTGGAGATGTAGTGAGCACCGAAGGAGTCCGTACTCGATCCAGACAAACTTGCCGATGTTTCTGAATTTTAGTTCCTGTCAATAAAAAGGCCCTCCGGCGCTTTCTTGGTTTGCGTGGCTACTATCGCAAATTCATTGACGAATTTTCACAGATAGTGGAACCACTGACTCACCTCACAAGGGATGACGAACCCTTTGTGTGGAAAAATGAACGACCAGCAACATTTGCTAAACTGCGACAGCGCATGCAATCAGTGCCCGTTTTCGCTCATTTCGACGATGATGCTGACACGGAGGTGCATACAGACACCAGTAACTTCGGCCTCGCTGCAGTGCTCGTTGAGCGTTAAGATGACATCAAAAAAGTGATAGCTTACGCCAGCCGCTTCCTATCCCGTGCCGAGGCGAATTATTCTAATACGGAGAAGGAGTGCCCGCAGTAGTGGGGGCAATCATAAAGTTTCGCCCGTATACTTTTACGGCCGTCCCTTCGAGATAGTGACAAACCACCATATGCCCTCTTTGGTTGGCAAACATGCGAGACACTTCAGGAAGACTAGCCTGGTGGAGCTTGTGGCTGCAGGAATTTGACTTCACCATCGTTTATAAGCCCAGTAATAAGCATGAAGACGCTGATACACTGTCGCGCGCACCGCTTCGTCTCGTCGGTCAGGGAGCAGAGGACGACGAAGGCTTCCTGGGAGCCATTAGCTCGTCGGAATTGAGCCGATGACAGGGCGACGACGAAGAACTTTGACCTGTCATTGATCACTACGAGGGCCACGACACAACCATACCACGTCATCTCTCCCGCTCGTTCACGTCGTTTCACCTCCGAGACGGCATGCTATACACAAAAAACACCCGTTGAACGACCTTGCTTACCTCCTGCTGGTTTCTCGGGACATGCGAGACGACGTCATTTTCGCTTACCATGACGCACCCACGTCTGGCCACCTAAGCTTGTCACGTACACCTGCAAGAGTGAGCGAGAAGTACTTTTGGCCTGGTCTTTAGACATGCAACAAACAGTACATCAAAGGCTGTCGGAAATTCCAGCACCACAAGCAAGCATCTCCCAAGCCGGCTGCATTACTTAAGCCAATTGAAGCACCTTGTAAGCCGTTCAAACAAGTTGACATGGACGTTCGGAGCCAATTTTCTTTCTTTTCTGACGGCAACAAATGGGTGATCGTAGCGACTGATTATTTAACACGATATGCCAACACACACACACACACACACACACACACACACACACACACACACACACACACACACAGACAAGACATCTTCTAGCGTCATAACGGACAGAGGCAGAGCATTCACGGCACCACTTATGGAAGAAGTTTTCAACTAAGCAACACCAGGCACCGAAAGATAACCGCGTACCATCCGCAAACGAACGAGCTCACCGAGCGGCTGAATAAGACGCTCGCAGACATGATCGCAATGCAGATAGGCGTAAAGCACAAGACATGGGACCGGATCATGCTTTACGTGACCTTCGCGTATAACGCCACCGCGTATAACAGCGCCGTATAACACCACATGATTCACGCCGTTACGGCTTCTCTACGACCACGAAAAGCAGACTATGTTAGACTCCATGCTACCATGTCAAGACAACAAAGAGTTGGCAACTGATGCCGCGGAATTCGCAGTGCGTGCCGAGGAAGCTCGACAGCTTGATATGTGGGGTTTAACGTCCCAAAACCACCATGTGATTATGAGAGACGCCGTAGTGGAGGGCTCCGGAAATTTCTACCACCTGGGGTTCTTTAGCGTGCACCCAAATCTGAGCACACGGGCCTACAACATTTCCGCCTCCATCGGAAATGCAGCCGCTGCAGCCGGGATTCGATCCCACGACCTGCGGGTCAGCAGCTGAGTACCTTAGCCACTAGACCACCACGGCGGGGAGCTCGACAGCTTACACGACTGCAACGCGGCCAGCAGCAGCAGGCATATGTACGACGCTATAATACCCGCCACAGGAACGCGGTATACATCCCCGGAGACCCAGTTTGGGGAAGGACGCCCGTTCGCGCCGAAACCTCTGTGAAAAGATATTTAGCCAGTATTCCGGCCTATAAAAAGTGATACGCCACGTCAGTAACATGAACTATGAAGTAGTCATAAACTCAACAACACCACAGGCACGGACCAGTACAGAACCGAGCCCAGACATTGTTCATGTGCGCAAGAAACCGTTCAATGTGCGTTCGTTATTTTTTTTCATCATTAACCGGTCTTTGCGTTCTTCAGTCATTTTCATGAATGATCTTGCTCGTTCAATGACTTTTTAATATTGTCATGGTCTTTATTTTCTACTTTTCATTTATCTGCGTTTTCTATGTTCCTTTTTTTTCTCTTCACACACCTATATTACAACATTGAGGCAATGCTAAATGTCTTTCTTCTGCTCTAATTTGTCATTTTTGTTTTGTTTTGTTTTCGGAAGTGGGGATAATGCCACCTGTATGCAATGGGTTTGGAGCAAGAGCGGCTCTCACCCTCAAAAAGAAAAAAGATTGCGTGCGTCTTCTTCGCTCGAGATCCAGTCGCGACGGTAACACTTTTCAAGAGCTGGTTACATCTTTACTAATTAAAAGACTTTTGCACTTCTGAAGTCTTGTTATATTATCATAGCAAATGAGCTCGCGCGTTTACTCTTGTCGAAATATGAACATATATAAGGCTTCTTTCTGTTCTAAATGTTCCTCTTAATTTCAGGGGCTCACGTAAACGCTGGCACCGATTTTCTTGGGCTGTGGAAGTTTTCAACTGCTTCTATTGTGACCGCGCTGGAAAATGCGTCTCATTGTGAAGACGTACTCACCAAAGTCAACTCTCGCTTTGCGGCAGTATGGTTGTTCGCCGTGTTTCCATGTTAATAAAGAGACGAGGAATTGTGGAGACCCCAGAAAGCAAAGTGGACGAAACAAGCTACATAGGCAACAGTGCTTGTAAGCAAATGAGGCGTACGAGTGGGGTCAGGCTGTTTGTAATCGCCGCGCATTACCAGTGCGTCCACTCTAAAATGAATTTGGCCTTTCGTTTCATTTAGGCGCATAAATGGGTCCTGATACGTAATATTATCGCTCATCTGTACTGTTGACAAGCCTGCTTAAAAACCCATGTCATAATGTGGCTATGTTGATCCGCTTCTGTTAAACATTGAACGTTCGTGGTCAAGGAGAAAAGACTATTCATACGTGCCTGCCAACACGAGATACGATGCTTTTAACATACTGAGGAAGTAACAGCTTAGTGATTGTATGCTACTAAAACTTTTGATAAAAACAACCACAAAAACGCACGTCGCAGCAACTAAATAAGGATATTTGTAGTTGACTGGTGCGCAATGTACACTACAGAAAGAACGGGAAGACTGCTCAGTGTAGTTGCGAGCAGGCATTCTGAGTCTCAAGCGAGAACATTAGAGCGTACAGAATATGAGCGTTTCTATCGACTTCACACAGAGGCAGCCAAGGAGGTGGAAGTCGTGTATATAGCACAGACGATGAATTAATTTGAGCAAAATTAGGGTTCCTGACATATGAAACGAAATCAGAGTAAACCACAATTACAGCGGACATAAGGAAGAGTATGGTTCATATGATAATGATGAAAGCATTCTGATGAAAGTTAACAGCTTCGGTGTTTCGAAATACACCTACGAGTTTGGAGTTTAGCAATAGGTAAGCGTGAATATCAAAGAGCACCAACGCACAATATCAGTGTGACATTACACGTCAACATTTCCAGAAGAAGCAATTGAGTAGCTCTTCCTAGGAAATGTGGTGGCTTCGTCTGTCTCTAGATATACGAGTAGTTTGCTTTGCATCCATGTGCAAAGTATGTAGGACAATACAGTGTATACATTTGTAAAAACACACACACACAGACACACACACACACATATATATATATATATATATATATATATATATATATATATATATATATATATATATATATATATATATAAGGGAAAGAAGTGTATACCTAAGGGCTCGCTTTTCCGTGTTTTTACACAATAATAATGAGATCTAACAGACAGTAATGCCAAGCAATGTACAGGGGAAGTTATTAGAACCAATGGAAGGTAAATAGGAAGAAAGAAAAGTGGGTGAAAAATAACCAGCCGTGAGCCGGAATCGAACCTACGACCTTCGAATAACGCGTTCGATGCTCTAACCACTGAGCTATCACAGCGGCCTTCCCTCCATCCCCTTTTTTCGGTTTATATGTCAATTTAGAAGTAGGAGTGTCACTCAGCGCCATCTATAGGCCAGGTCATCATCATCATCATCATCATCAGCCTGACCACGTCCACTGCAGGACAAAGGACTCTCCCATGTTCCGCCAGTTAACCCGGCCCTGTGCTTCCTGCTGCCCATTTATACCCGCAAACTCCTTCATCTCATCTGCCCACCTAACCTTCTGTCTCCCGCTAACCCACTTGCCTTCTCTGGGAATCCAGTTAGTTACCCTTAACGACCAACGGTTATCCTGTCTACGCGCTACATGCCCGACCCATGTCCATTTCTTCTTCTTGATTTCAGCTATGATATCCTTTACCGCCGTTTGTTCCATAATTCACTCTGCTCTCTTTTTGTCTCTTAAGGTTACACGTACCATTTTTCTTTCCATTGCTCGCTGCGTCGTCCTCAATTTAAGCTGAACCCTCTTTGTAAGTCTCCAGGTTTCTGCTCCGTAGCTAAGTACCGGCAAGATGCATCTGTTATATACCTTCCTCTTGAGGGATAGTGGCAATCTGCCTCTCATAATTTGAGAGTGCTTGCCAAATGTGCTACACCCCATTCTTATTCTTCTAGTTACTTCAATCTTGTGGTTCGGCTCTGCGGGTATTACTTGTCCTAAGTAGACATAGTCTTTTACAACTTGAAGTGCACTATTGTGTGTTTAGAAAAAATGTTTAACGATTTCGAGTATATTACCTATTTCGAAGCGCTGCTCTTTTCCGAGGTTGTTGTACATTACTTTCGTTTTCTGCAGATTCATTTTAAGACCCACCTTTCTGGTCTCCTTGTCTAACTCCGCAATCATGAGTTAGACAAGAAGAGCAGAAAGGTGGGTCTTAAAATGAATCTGCAGAAAACGAAAGTAATGTACAACCAAGTAATGTATAAGGCAAGTAACCAGTGTGAAACACTATTTTATGCGCATCTTTGGCGTCACGTAGCACGTGAACTTATTACGAGCGGGCAGCTGATTAATAGTCCCTCGTATACAACCACTTTTCTTTCTTAATATTTACATTCCATTGGTTCTAATAACTTCCCCTGTATATTCCTTGGCATAACTGTCTGTTAGATCTTATATATATATATATATATATATATATATATATATATATATATATATATATATATATATATATATATATATATATATATATATATATACTCTCCCCTCATGAACGCAGTCACACAGTAGCAAACCGGGTTCAACCTGGTTAAGCTTCTTGCCTTGCCTATGGTTTTCTGTCTTGATAAGGGGAGTGCCAACACAAAAATATTGCGAATTATTTATGCCTAAAAATATCCAATATATCTCTTGATATAATTTGGAAAAAACGTTCAAGTGTCTTTTTCAATGTTACTTTTTAGTGCAGTAAAAACTGAAATTCGTGAAAATGTGAGATGTGTACTGCGTTTTGTGGCAATATGGTCTTTGAAAAATTACCACTAAAATAGGAAAGCCTCAAATTCATTTTCAGATTGAATATTAAGAAAGTAATGCCAGTACCAGTAAGTATATATTAATATGTTTTATTTATTATGCTTTGCTTACAGAATTACTGTGGTCACAATATATTAGCTAATAAATGTAAAACGATAGTGTACGGCACTGTTAAGGAGAGTCAAATAGTTGCGCGGTGAAAAATGAATATCATGTCGCCCTCCGAACAATATTGTTTGTGCGTGATTGAAGCCCTGAGAACTTCATGGGAACATACTAATGTGTAGTTGAATTGAGTGAGCGTATCTATGCTCAATATTGCGCGTTTAAATATTGCAATGTCTTATTTTCTGTGCTCTAATATTCTTAGGATTCTGAAATTTGAAAAGAAAGACCATGTTCGACGGCATAGGCTCTGAAAGTAGGTTCGGTAGAGGTGAGGGGCTCTGTGAAGAACATCACTGGGTACCGCGATTGGTGAGAACAAGTACAACAATCACATATTTTTGTTTATTTAGCAACTAATTCATTTATTTACCATAGACAATAAATCTGCAATAAAATTTCGCCGCGCTCCGCATCCTCACATAGCATGTCTGCGGGCAGCAAGACACCTGCGTGGTAGTAGCGGAGAATACCTACCAATCTAGAGAGTGGAAACTGTACCTTTAACTGTAGTACTAAAAAAATTGGCAGACCCCAAGTATAGTGGGAATCGATGATTCGAGAAGTGTGAATAACAACGGCTGATATGTCACTTTAAAATCAGTACAACGCTACGAGGCGGAGGTAAATATTGCCGTACACGGCTTCCGTGTCATGATTATCATGTTTGGATGTCTCATTTACCTTTGTCATCTATTCGTGTCCCGTGATACCAAATTTAGTATATGTGGAACTAGCGAAACGGCCGCGAGCACGCTAGGAGCGCGGTAAGAACATGACACGCTTGTCAGGATTATCATGTTTGCACAATTCATATACTTTCGTCATCCATTGACGTCACGTAACACCAAAGTTGGTATATGTGGAGCAAGCAAAATGGCCGCGAGTGCATTATGAAGGGTCCAGTATACTCCAATGTAGTGTTGACACGCGCGCATGCTGGGCACAGCGACGCTACGTTAGCAAAACGGCAACCGGCGCAAAATACGACACGGTGCATTTCACGCCAATGCGTTACCCAGACAACACTGCATCTCCCTCTTTTGTGACAAAGGAATGCGGAATGGGCTGAAACGCGCATGCGTCAAATCAACGCAGTGTGGCACGTGCCGGCAAGTATATGGCAGGACAATCGCCTAGCGTGGAAATGCCGGCGTTAAGCGATGAAAGGAACGCCGGCGATCGCACGCACCGCGCCACGTCTAAATGTGTTGGCGCCTTGGCTGTGGCACGTAGTCATGTTCTCACATGACACGCACCTCATGATTATCATGTTTGTACCCGTCACTTACATTCGTCATTCATTGACGTCGCGTAATACAATATTTGGCACATGTGAAGCTAGCGATATGGCTGTGAGAGCACCAAGAGTGTGGCATGTAGTCATGTCGTTACTTGACAGGCATATCGTGATTATCATGTTTGGATGAGTTATTTACTTTTGTCGTCCGTTCCCGTCCCGTAATACCGAGTTTTGTACACGGGAAGCTAGCGAAATTGCCGTGAGTGCATCATGAGCGTGGCATGTAGTGATGTTGTGCCATGACACGCATGTCATGTTTATCATGCTCGCACCAGTATTATACCTTCGTCATCCATTTACGTCCCGTAATACCAAATTTGCTATAAGTCAAACTAGTGAAATGGCCGGCAGCGCATCATGAGCGTGGCATGTGGTCTTGTTGTTAGGGGACACGCATCTCATTATTATCATGTTTGCACCAGTCACTTGTCTTTGTCATCTATTCACGTACAGTAATGCCAAATTTGGTATATGTGACGCTAGCGAAACAACCGCAAGCGCATCATTAGCGTGGCATGTAGTCATGTTGTTACATGACACGCATGTCATGATTTTCATGTTAGGGTCTGTTGAATATGTTCGCCATGCAGTTATGTCATACTTTACCAGTTTTGCAGCATGTCATGTGAACGAAACCACTGCAAGAGCTGCAGGACCAAAAAATGTATGACATTCATGACATCATATCGTACTCGTTATGTTATGCCTATTCAAATATGTTCTTCGATACCAAGTTTGGTATCGATGCCATTATCCAAATGGTCAGGATAGCTAAATGTTGTAGGTGGCTAGATAGATAGATAGATAGATAGATAGATAGATAGATAGATAGATAGATAGATAGATAGATAGATAGAAAGATAGATACGCTCAAAGTCGCCGAAGTTCGCTTAGAAATGCTTTGCTTTTATTACAGCTATGGGCGAGATTCCGAACTGCAATAATGCGGCGTGAGATGGCGCTGTATGGAAATCATCATTAAGGAAATGCATATTTGTGGTTAGTTCGCGCTCGTAGTGCTCCTGCCTTTATCAATGCCGGTAGTAATTTGTTATCCCCGTTTTATGACTACGGTTCGCCTGTATAGTTATTTCCGGGTACCTAAACTGGCCTAAACTGGCAAAAAAAAAAAACGTCTGTCAATTGAGGTTCACATCGTCTATTGCCAGTGTTCTGCACTGCCAAGTCACTGCACGCGATGTATACAGTTGAGCTGCTCTCCACTGTATACATGCGCTCAGATGTTTTTCTAAGCAGAAGAGCCGTGCGTGAGTGAGTGAAACAACTTTATGTTGACGATCCTGCAATAAGCGGGAAGGAGTACGTGTCGGAGCAGCGACCTTCTCATGTCTAACCCGTGGGGGCACCACTTTCGGCTACTGGCATGCTAAGCACAAGCTGTAGCATACCTCTTTGGTTGCCTAGCTCTCGGCTGATGAGTTTGCTGCTTGTGGTCCCTCTCCAGCTTTCGAAGAGAGCAGACGTGCGCTTCTAGCTTTCGTGTCTGCGAGAGAGACGCTCTCGTGCCTCTTGCAACGCTCCCACTTTCTTTCGCGTAGGCGTATTGCCAGTGTTTTAGCGTTTCCACCACGTTCCTCCCGTGCCCGGTCACCCCCTGCATGAAGTACATGGTTCAAGAAACCACGATTTCGGCCGAAAAATGGTCGCATGGCTCTTGGCAGCCATCGCCCAGACTTCGCGCCTAAGAGAAGTGACGCATCGAGCTCGGCCAGGCAACGCCGCGCCTAAAAGGCTCCCAACAAGCGACGCCCTCATGTAACGACCTGAAACTGCACCCGCCGCCCCTGCGAAGACGCGGTCCAGTCCTTATAGTTCCGCCTGACGCCATCCACATGGTTGGACAACCAAAAAATCCGATCGACCTTACGTAGCTGCCGCCATGGCAACTGTACGAAGCCCTGCTGAAGGCCGCGTCGCTACCAGACCAGCCACCACCGTCCCGCGACAAAGTGCGCGTTCATTCCACAAACAACACCTTCACCCTGTGTGTACGAGAATCCGTTCGAGCACAAGCCTACCTTCGCATCACGTCGCTGCAGATTGGAGTCTGGACCATTGAACTTCACGTTTACGCCCCACCATTCGACGATGCGTTTCGTGGCATCGAGTTAAACTCCTACGGCAGTTTTACTGATGCAGAAGTATTGGAATTGAAGGAGAGCAACCCAACTATGCCTGTCGTAAGTGGCCGTCGCCTGGGAAGGACCAACCACGTACTCGTCACCACGCTTGAAGATTGTTTGCCCCGATAGATCTTCTATTACGGCATCTACATTCACCTCTACCCCTTCTACCCAAGAGTAGAAGCGTGCTTTAACTGCCGCAAGATGTGTCACCGTACTGGCGTTTGCCCTCATCCAAAACGCAACCGCTGTGGGTGTTGTTATGAGGAACACCCACTGATCACACAGGACACCCAACCAACATGCGGTACCCACGAACAATTCAAAGTGCAAATATCGTTTGGTTAAAAAGCCTACCCCGTCCGGCTACGCATCAGCGCAAGCACCCGACGAAGAGCCGCAACCACAGCAGCCATCAATCCTTCGAACCAATCACTCGCAGTCCCAAGAGCAGTCGCACCCGCCTGTCGGCCAGTCGCAGCAGCAGCAACAGACTGGCAATTATGGACCCCTCAATCATGGCCGGTCCCGGTCGATGTCCCATTCCAGGCCCCGGTCCAAGTCCAGGTCCAAGTTCTGCTAGGTACTTTACCTCGTTCTCTTCGCCTTTCTCCTCCTCCCCTGGTCAGTCCCAGGGATTGTCACAATCATCGGCCGTGCCTCGTCCCAAGAAGCTTGCCGGGGCACAAGGACCCCCAGGGTCACTCAAAGCGTCACCGACGTAATCGCAGGATCTTCAGGTGAGGAAGTTGGTCAGGGAGAACTCCTCACTTAAGGCACAACTCTCTTCGCAGCAGTCTCACCTCTCTAACCTAATGTCCCAGATAAGATACCTTACAATATACATCCAGTAATTAGAATAAAAGCTAGACAAAACCCTTGAGCAAGCAGCCGCGACCAGGTCGCAACCAATTGAGGCAGTCTCTTCCCCATCCCAGCCGCAATCGCGATCCGGGGTAAGCGCAAAGCAAACACCGCCACCGCGTCGCTTCAAGCCGAAACCGATATCGCTATGGTGGTCTCTAAAGCAGTATCTGCGGCTTTCACGACCATAGACGCAAAATTGGAAGTCCGTTTCAACACTCTGCAACAGGCTATTGATGATAAGAACACCTCACTGAACGCCCTGAAGAGTTATACGGAAGCCACCAATAATTCACTGAATGCTCTCAAAAATTACACGGAGTCCAACACCGCCAAAATCCATGCACTGCTCGTGCGCCGCGAGCATGCGCCCATGTTCGGCCAATCTGCCACACTGCAGGCGAGCACCAAGCCTGCAATGGCTTAATCATGGCATGTCCCACACTGACCATATGGCAGTGGAACTGCAAGGGGTAGCGTAAGAAATAAAGCCACCTTCAAGAGCTCGTACAAAAACTGCAAGCTGATCAACAGGCGACGGAACCAGCCCCGAATGTTATCGTCTTGCAAGATACGTCTACTCTTTCTCCTCTCCCCGGTTACGTAGTCTATTATCAGCTTGATACGCATGCCTCCCCCTGCACATTCACGCTCGTTCACAGCAGCCTCACAGCTGTAGAGCACAAATTGGAAGCTACGGGAATACAGCATAGGATCATAGAAATTCTACCACGCAAACGCACAGGCAAGTCGCTCTTCGTCCTGAACGTGTACAGTTCACCCCGCCTTGTATCTGTATATCCTCTTGTATCGCCTCTTGTACTAGACTTGTATCGCCTCTTCCCTGAGACGATCTCTCTCGTCGGTGATGCGCAGCTGCACTTGCTTGGCGACTTTGACGCCCGACATCCCGATTGGGGCTACATGCACACGGATACGAAAGACAGAAAGCTATGGTAGTTAGTACAAGACCTTCGCCTTACCCTACTTAACTACCCACAGCAGCCGCCCACGCGCATAGGCAACCGTTTGTGCCTCGACACATCGCCGGACGTCACACTGTGCAATAACGTTACGCGTGCCACTTCGAACAACACGGGTGTTTTAGTGGGCAGTGACTACAACATCCTCGCGATAACAATTCAAACGCACCTCTGCAAGAAGCCGAAACCCACAGCTCGAATTACCGATTGGCCAAAATTCCACCAGTTGCGCGAAGAAGCCTCCTACACCATTACGGACATTAATGAGTAGATCGCTTCCTTGCAAGAGCACGTGGAAGTCACAACCCGTGAAAAGGAGACTACCACCAACTTGCCCAGAACCGTCTCTCGCCTCCTGAAGTCCATGAAAAAAAAAGGTTCCGATTCTGCATGTTACACCGCAAATGTCATCGAAAGACGATAGTCTTGTGTCTGGAGAAAGTGAGCAAAACCTTGTTATGCGCAAGAAAATCAGTGAATGGTACTCTGCAGGTGCTGCGTTAGAGTGCCTCGAGCATGTAGCGGAGGCGAACGAGCGCATCGAGATATGTTAGACACAAGTGCCATGTGGCAGTTATTTTTGAAAACGAAGGCGTGCAGCCCGCGGAGAAAGATGCGCACCAGTCTCGGAGGTGATAGGGTTTGGAACGCAAAGCTACGGGCAGGTGCCACCACCGTGACGTCGTAGCAAAGCATTGGAAACACCTTTTTGAGCATCGCGTTGCACTGTCAGCGCAGCGCGATTAAACGTTACATTCCTTAGAGTTACTTGTGTGTGCGTCTTTTAATATAAAGGCAGACATACAAAACATCGAAGCGTTGTTGTGGCGCCCCAGATATGGCAATAATTGCTTTTTAGTTGACAATCGCACAACTATGAGCGCTAAACCTTGAGCAATGTTGGTGGGCACTCCGGATGGGGTTGGCCGTTTGGTGCCGTTTGAGGTATCGTTAGGGTGGACAAACAGACAAATCTACAGACCGGCAGACAGACAGACAGACAGACAGACAGACAGACAGATAGACAGACAGACAGACAGACAGACAGACAGACAGACAGACAGACAGACAGACAGACAGACAGACAGACAGACAGGCAGACAGACCAAAATTTTTCCGTCGAAGGTGGACAAGAAATACTATCGTCTTTAAAAACTGAAGTAGCGCCAACCACACCGTTTCGCCTCTACCTCCCCTGCCAGCAACCACAGCAGCGCCTCTTGAGTGTCCACCATGAAATTACGAATGCGAAAGCACGTGGTCGCACTGAATGTGCCACACGCTTGGGCAGATCGGGCACTGCTGCACCGTGTCTTCGTCGAGTGGCCGCGCCTCGGGAATGCTAAAAAGGTATCACGGCGGCGTCTGTTCAAGGAGCACCCACTCGATTCCTAGAAGCAACACCTGGCCACTAAAAAACACCGCGAAAGTGGACATACAATATAGCGTTTGCAATACCTTCACAAAATATTGTGTGTCATACTGCAGATTCTTGGCACCACCGAGCTTACATGGACAGCAGTGTTGCTGCCATCGAGAGCTTCACCGCTGAGTGCGTCTGCACGCAAACGGTTGGCTATCGCGTGGGGTATTTCGTGCTTGCGGTGATGTTTTTAAAAAGTGAAGCTTCCTGAGGTGTCGGCTGACCGTCCCGTCGTAATTGTATGTAGCCACCTCTCGTTAGTTCTTGAACCAGCCGTAGGAGGCGGTACTTTTACATATAACAAAATTCATATACGTTGAAAAATGTAAATTGTACGGTACTAGGGGATGTTACTTGTAGTACGATAACTATAAAAAATCACAGCATAGCCAGGAGTGAATGACCATGAGTTGGGCGATGCATTCGTCAGTCCGTCTGGTCTTCCGTCCGTCCGTTTGTTTTTGCTTCTGTCTATCCGTGCGTCCATCCATTCATGCATCCGTTAATGCGTCCATCGGTCCGTCCGTCGATCCCTGCGTTCGTACGTACGTCCATCCGTTCATCCGTGCCTCCGTCCCTGCTTTCGTCCATGCGTGAGTCTATCCAGCCGTCCAGGTGTCCATACGTTCGTCAAACATACAGACTGACGACGGACGAAAGCGGCCAGCGGATGCCAGCGGATATCCTTAACATCATGATAGATAACAGTGAAGCAAGCTGGCTTGCATCCTCAAACTGCCGGCGGCGTCGACGGATCCTTGTTGAAGTGTCAAAGCATGAACAACTTCGCAGAAAGAAGTTGTGGTACCCGACAAAGGCAATTGTGGCTTCGTAGATAACGTGAGAGTAGTACTAAAAACCCAAAGAGAGTTTGAGTTTACTTCTCATGACGTCGAAACGAGGAAAATCAGCTAGTTACCGTTGATTTCAAGTGAAAGAAATTTTCACTAATAGCACTTGAAATATATCAGATGCATAGACTCGAAACCTTAAACGGCTTACCATGATGAAGTGTTGAGGATGTTAGGCTGCTCATCTGAAGGTCGCCATTTCGTTGCCGGCCGCGACGGTGGCGTATTTATGGAGGTAAAGTGGTAGAGGCCTGTGTACTGTGCCATGTCAATGCAGCTCAAAGGACACCAGAGGTTCGAAATTTTCGGAGCCGTTCAGACAGATTCTTTCTAAATCAATTCTTGGTTTTGAGATGCCCAACACCACATTATTTTACTGTGAATCCTAAAATGCTACTTACTCTCATTCAGGCTGTTCCCGAGAAAAAAAGCATTGTATAGACAGTATTGGTGTTTCCGCTGAGAAATATTATAAACGGTATACCTCTAATTAAGGTTGTTTGCATTATTAATATACACAATACTCTTATACCAGATTGCAGCAAGCTTTCGTGTGGAACGACAAAATTGGCTATACATCTTTGTGACGCATACAGAGGATGGTAAGTCTTCCTACAAATGCATGGTTTCCACAATGAAAATACGAGCTGACTTATAGCATTGCGCAATATTGTATATTGTTTTTACTCTATGCCTAATGTACAGAAAATACATTTTTACATAGCTGTTAGTCATTTATGTCAGTTTATGTGAAAAAGCTTGTGCAGCAACTATACTCAGTGGATTGAAGCAGAACAAAAAAAAACGTGGAAATTCCTTATTGGTGAAACAATTGTGTTAAAACTAATCAATTTTTTGCGTGAATGATGTTATCAGATATTTTGGTAATGACGCTAGAGAAGTCTGTGAAGTTTAATAAGGAAACCTCCGCAGCTAGTCAAAGTGCAGAAACGTTGCCTTAGAACTATTGCGATTACATTTGACATTTCACGAACGTTCTTTTGAAATTGATGCTCTCTCGAACGCTCCACTTGTAACCAACTGACTGTTTTTCATACGGCAGTTTCAACATTTATAACATGACCTTATTTTACGTCTTCTCCTTGCCTCACTATCTGGGTGTGAATTCACGATCGTATTTGTCACCTGCAGCAACAGAAGTGTTTCACTCGAGATCATTTAGATTAAGAGAGAACTCTAACTATGGAAGAAAGAAAGAACAAAGATAGGCTGAGCATATTTACATAACGAACCTAAGAAAGAACGTAAAGAAGTCACAGTTTTGCAGCTGAGGCGAAGCACTGATTGCGTCGGCAACCAAATGGAGTGTCACGCGAAAAAAGGCAACGAGATTGAAACGGGCCTCCCGTTGCTCACGCACAAATGACGCACAAAACGTACTCATAGGCAGAGATGAATGCAAATAAGTGTCTCTTTTTTAATTCGCTGAGTCTAAAAAGCACGCATTTGTCACGAACGAGGACTATGCAGCGAAAAAGTAACCTTAGTGCTGCCAGTAACTACTTCCCAGTAACTACCAGTAACACTATTTGGCTTGGTGGGACACCCCTCCCAATCTAATAGAAGACTGACGCGGTCACTTTCATTCCAAAAGCCGGTAAAGCAATGAACACGGATAACCTTTGCCCCATCTCTCTCACGTCATGTGCGTGAAATCTGATGAAGACTATGGTGCGAGATTGGCTATCCGAGTTTTTCGAGAACCAACACGTGTTTGCTGACACCATATTCGGGTTCCGCCCGCATCAGTACGCGCAAGATGTTTTGCTTCAATTAAACCGCGAAATTCTAAATCCCGTCGATTACCCCCTTAGAGACAAGGCAGTACTCGCCCTCGACTTGAAAGAAGCTTCAGAGAACGTCACACACGACATAATTCTGTTGCACCTTCACCAAACCAATAGTGAACACAACAGGTTTCGATACATTAGACAATTTATCTCTGACCGACAGTCATACAGACGAATACAAAATTGAGAACACGGTTCCTACCAATTAGAAACAAAAAGTACCCCACAGGGCGTAGTCCTTTCACCCCTACAGTTTAATCTGGCAATAACAAACCTGGCGGCACAGCTGCAGAGTGTTCAAGGCATACAACACACACTGTTTGCCGATGACATTACCATATGGGCTAAACTCGGATCAGTAGGAGACATAGAAGCCAATCTGCAGCAAGCGGTGGATATCGTGGATACCTACGGCCGCCGCTGCGGCCTTCAGTGCTCCCAGACCAAATCGGAATTTGTGCACATTCGCTCTTCCCCAAAGTGCACTACAACATTGAACTGTCTTTGCAAAGCGGACCCATCCCAGAACACAATGAGATCAGAGTACTGGGTCTGTTTATTCACGAAGATCGCTGATTCGATACAACATTGACAAAACTAAGTAAGGTGGGACGCCAGATGAGCAGTATGGTCCGCCGGGTTTCCAACAAGTACGGGGGGTTAGGTTGCAGAGACGCCTTGAAGCTGGCGCATGCATTCGCAAAAAGTCAAGTCCTCTACTCGGCTCTTTACCTCTACCTGTGCAAGTTCGACGAGAACGCCCTTGAGGTGATTCTCAAGAAGATGTACAAACGTGCCCTCGATCTCCCTATAACCACGGCCAACCAGCGTCTTATGGGCCTAAGGATGGTAAACGCTTTTGCAGAGCTCCGGGAGGCACACTTGACCAATCTATACGCGAGACTTTCAAAGACTCTGTCGGGTGGCTGCCTAATAGGACGACTACACATCCACGAACCAACAGAAACGGAGGAGCGCGTACGCATTCCAGAAATCTGGAGATACGCCCTGCATGTGCACCCTCTTCCGGCAAATATGACACGTGACGACCACAGTGGCAAGCGCCTTGCGCGGGGGGAGGCACTAGCTCGCCACCGTAGAAAATAACTTGGCATTTTACGTGAACACCTCTGGCCCTCACCATGGGGGCGGTACTCGGCTGCAGTCGTCAACCAAAATGTTGCGGTGAATGGCCTCACATTCGAAGCACAGGACATAACAGATGCAGAGGAAGTCACCATCGCACTTGCTGCGGCAGACCTGGACTCGCGCGTTATATTACAGATTCGAGAGAGGCCTGCTGAAATATTCAACGTGGATATGTTCCACACCTGGCGTACCGCATCTCACAAAACAGCAATTTTGATCCTTCGGGAGCGATATGGTCCCGAAGGATCATATCGGCTCTAGCTCACATGGGAATAGAAGGCAATGAGACGGCTGATGCCATCGCCCACGTGCTCACTGTTTGGGTAACGCCTTCATACCCTTCCGAAATAGATATCGAACCCAATCCGGCCTCAAGATTTCAATAAATTACTGAATTATACCGATTCGGCCATTTACTTTAATCTAGACCCTGTGAGGGTCTTACAAAGGCGGAGGAACGTTTGCTCCTCTACCTTTACAGTGAAACACTGCTGTGTCTGGCAGTTTTAAATATTTTAATTCTGCCTATACAAGAAAAAGTTCCCACACTGTGCAGAGAAGCCTTCTGACATCCTCCACATGGTGTGGGCATGCCAGTCAAATTCTCGCCACACTCTGAAACTGAACCCAACCTGGGAGAACCGAGAGGCGGCCCTGCTCGGCTGCTTCACTGTGGTGAGCCAGAAAGCCCTGGTAAACCAAGCCCGGGTCGAATTGGACGCCAACGGGCTTCTGCAATGGGCAGCCCACCTAAGGTGTTCGTGATGGGTGGCTCTAATTGGCTCACTTCCCGCATACTCCCTTTATATACATATAATAATTTTTTTTCTCTCACTCCCAGTAACTACAACAGAATCATTCCTGTGAAAGCCCAAGGCACACAATTCGCCTCACCGCAAGATAAGCGCGTGCACGCGTGAGCCTCTGTTATTCCTACTCACCCTCCGCGGGGAAGCGTACTCGTGGGAGATGAACGCATGAGCACGACTCGCCTCGTAGTCACAATCTGGCGACACATGCTCATTTCGCTATCTCGCTGAAAATACTGAAAAGACGATAGTTCCCCTGAGGTCAAAATCACCAGTGTTAAGTGGTAGATATTAAGTGCTTGCCGTTTCAACGCTGAAAAATGTGATTCTTCGTGGCTCAGTGGCTCAGGCCTCACACTCGCAAGCAAGTGGTCGGACGTTCGATGCTGTGTGCCGGAGTCATTTTCTGGGTTATTTTTTGCAGGGCTCCCTAAATATATACATACACATAAATATATATATATATATATATATATATATATATATATCTGAGGCAGCCAGAACTTCTATTTCAGACCAGGTAGGAGTGTAGGCCTAGCCAGCGAAAGCAGCGACAACGTTCTACCAAGCGTCTCGCGCTTAGCACTGACGATGTTTTTGCCGAGCTTTGCATGACCCATTACTTCTTCATTACATATTAGATGCGGAAGCATCTTATACTAGCGCCTTGTAGTGCGCCGTCCACGCCGTCCGCACCGCTTCTCGAACATTCGACAGCTGACGCGCGCGCATGCGCCATCGCGCCGTCGCCCACTCTTCCACCATCTGTGCATCCCTTCCTCCTCTACACACCGCGCGTGCTTCACTCCTCCACCATCTGTGCACCGTTCCTCCTCTACACACCGCGTTCGACATCTACAATTCTCCTGATTCTCCAGTGGACGCGCATGTGGCGTCGCGCTTCGAGAACATTCAACAGCTGACAGTGCATGCGCCGTCGAGCTGTATATATACTCAAGGTCGGCGCTCGCTCGCTCAGTTGCCGCTCGTCGGTTGGTTTGTACGGCGCGTCGACGTCCAAGGTCGCGGTGAAATGAATTCCAACGAATCCACAAACACAATGATCGACGTCCCTTCGACCAGCGCCGCCCTTTCGCATACGTGTGTACGTGTTCACTCATTTAACACCCCCTCCTACAACCAGGTTAACCAATTTAGCCATCGACCCAAGTAAGTCGCAATTTAACACCCCACTTCACAACCACGTTAACCAATTTAGCCATCGACCCAAGTAAGTCGCACTTTAACACCCCGTCAACCAATTATATGCTCCGCATCCTCCTCAGTGTTCCCCTGAGGGAAGCTGCGGGCAATTTTTTTCCCCTCGCTGAAGATGGAGCCAAGCAGGTGTTTTACGGTGCCGTGAGGACAAGTGCTTCGTGATACAGTTTCGATCCACGTGTACAATTTCGCGGCCTTGGCAGCGCAGGTCCGCAGTGGGCGTGAGGGGTTTGATGAGGTAGTTAGCAACGGAACTTTGCTCTATGACACAATAAGGTCCACAGTACCTGCTGACGAACTTTGTAAAGGTACCAGGAGCAGCAGTGGAAGGCACCCATAGCCAAACCAGAGAGTTGTGCGGAAACTTGTAGTGCGACTGTCCATCGTCATGACGAAACTTCTCTTGCCCTTGTTCTTGTGTTGTAAAGGTGCGAGCTAACTGCCGACATTCTTCCGCCCACCGACCGGCTTTGGAAAGTGCTGTGCCTTCGGATGAATTGGGTCGGTAGGGGAGAATGGTGTCGATTGGGGATGATAGCTTTAGACCATAGAGTAGAAAGAAGGGAGAAAAGCCTGTCGTTGCTTGTGGTGCCGTGTTGCAATATGTAATGAAAGAGTAGTGGGTAATGCAAAGCTCGGCAAACAAATCGACAGTGCTAAGCGCTCCTAGCTGATCTGAAATAAGAGTTCTGGCTGTCTCAGTTCTTCATTATATTGTTACGCGACATCCGCAACGAAAGAGCATCATAGACGACCAAGACGATGAAAGCGACCGTGCTCGTGTTGTTGTTGCTGCTGTTCTTTCATCTTGGCTGCAGCTGCCTCTGACTCTCTCTGTATATTTTATAAATAAATTTGTTTCATTCATTCTCTCACCCCCATGAAATTTGGTGGTGGTGCTTGGTACAACACGATATAACGGAGCTCCGCAGTGGCCGACGCTTGGATTTTTCCACCATGGCAAACCAGAAACCTGCTCGCGCCGAGGCGACTAGAACAACAACTGTTGTCCTTCCGCAGACAAAAAAATCCTGGCACGTTCTGTGGCACGGATGATGTCGACATCAAAGAATGGTTGCCGTTGTACGAACGTACAAGTAAGAATTACCGATGGGATGAAACTCTTATGTTAGCCAATATCCTTTTCTACTTGAAAGGAACAGCAAAAGTGTGGTTCGAGAGCCACGAAGATGAAATTGGACGCTGAGCTGCGTGCAAAGAAAAGATGCGCGCCCTTTTCGGCAAGTCTGTGGGTAGAAAGACAGCGGCCAAAAAGGATTTGGCAACTCGTGCGCAAACGTCATCTCGGTGCTACGTGACTTAAATACAGGACGTGCTTGCCGTTTGCCGAAAAGAGGACAACGGTATGGAAGAAACCGAAAAAGTAGCTCACACATTGAAAGGCATTGGAGATGATGCATTCAACCTTCCAATATACAAGGACTGCAACATAGTCGATGCCATCATCGAGGAGTGCCAGCGTTTTGAGGCCGCAAAAAGTCGACGTATCGCCCATAATTTCACTCGACTAGCAAACACAGCAGCAACCTGGTCGTGCGAAGACAGGCCTGAGCTACAGACGCCGTTAACTGCAGAGCACGTGACCAAGATCATCAGACGTGAATTTGAAGCTCTGTCTCCTGCGTCCACGTGCTCCCATGCCTGTGACTCTAGCCCTCAGATGATGCGACTGGTACATGCCATTGTGCGACAAGAGCTTTCCAATGCTAGACTGGCCTCCGAGTGCACTACAGCTCCCTCTCAGCCAGTCAACCGTCGACGACCCCCTGTTTCGTATGTCCAAAGCCAAAACCTTCCGTCGCGCCCTCGTAATCACGCCGAGTGGAGGACTGCTGACGATCGCCCGATTTGTTTCAACTGTCACTTTATCGGACACGTGGCCCGCCATTGCAACACTCGGTGGTATTGGCATCGGGCATCCTATGGGTACCCCTATCGGCCACAGAGGGATCATGGACGCTTTCAAACTTACCGGGAGTCACCTCAGGCCACCAGTGAAGACGTTCCTTCTATGCCGCCATATCGTCGTCGCTCTCCATCTCCGCATGCTCACCAGTCCCGTAACCGCTCTCCCGTCGCCCATCGTCTCGCTCGCCCCAATTTCGCCGACCAACGTCGCCGACTGACCACCTGCCACGGGAAAACTAAATGATGCAGCTCCCGGAGGTGATGCTGCATCGACCACTTGCCCGCCAAATCCTTTGACCATGCTGCCGACTCGACGCAACCTTATTGACGTTGAAGTAGATGACACACCCGTTGTTGCACTTGTGGACACAGGGGCTCATATATGAGTGATGAATTCAGAACTTCGTTGCGGCCTTAGCAAAGTTTTACCGCCACCCAGAGTGCCACTCATCCAGGTCGCCGACGGCAGCACGTTTCCCGTGCTTGGAATGTGCTCCGCGCGTATAAGTGTGGCTGATCGCTTCACGACAGGGCTGTTTGCTGTGCTCGAGAAATGTTCGCATGAACTTATTCTCAGCATGGACTTTTTATCCACCTAATCTGCCCTTATTGATTGTGGAACCGGCATGCTTCAACTTGATTTACCGTGTTACCATGACGACGCAACACCAGCTCCACCCCGTCTGTGTTCTGCAGATCACGTTCGCCTAGCACCTCAATCCGTTACTTACGTGAACCTGAGATCTGTCCCTCCTGTTCCCCATGGTGACTACATGTTGACACCTATTGCTGACGTTCTGCTGGCCAAAAATGTTGCCGTGCCTCACACACTTTTGAAAGTCATGGAAAATACAGCATCTCTTCCGATCCTAAACTTTAGCTGGTGCGCTCAAGTTATCCCAGATGATAAGACTTTGGCAAAAGTTTTTTTTATAGAAGCTGCAATTTCGGCGTTCGTTGCCAAATCTTCTTCGTCCTCTGCTCTGTTTTCATCTTCGAAGAGCGCAGCGGATGCCACCATGGACAAGATGATCACTGCGGACCTCCTTCCAGCACATACAGATGACATGCGGCACCTGCTGAAAGCCTACCGAGACATCTTTGATTTTGATGACCGCCCTTTGGGTCACACATCCTTTGTAACTCATAGGAATAACACTGGAGACGGCAGCCCCTTCCAACGACGTCCTTAGCGCGTGTCTAATGCTGAGCGACAAGTTATCCAGCACGAAGTTGAAGAAATGCTCACAAAAGACGCCATCGAAACTTCCTGCAGTCCATGGGCATCGCCAGTTATGCTAGTCAAGAAGAAGGTTGGCAGATGGCACTTCTGCGTAGACTACCATCACCTAAACAAAGTAACACGTAAGGACGTGTATCCACTGCCGCGGATTGACGATGCTCCCGACTGCCTGCATGGGTCTGCCTGCTTTTCATCTATCGACTTTCTGTCGATCATTGAGACCGTGAGAAAACCGCATTCATAACACCGGATGGACTTTTCCAGTTCAAGGTTATGCCATTCGGATTGTGTAATGCGCCAGCTACATTTGAAAGGATGATGGACTCTCTCCTGCGTGGATACAAATGGACCACGTGCCTGTGCTATCTCGATGACGTCATCGTATTTTCACCTACATTCAAAAGCCACCTTAGCCGCTAAACGGCTGTTCTTGAGGTTTTCCGGAAAGCAGGACTTCAGCTCAACTCTTCCAAATGTCGCTTTAGCCGTCGGGAAATCACTGTGCTGGGCCACCTTGTCAGTGCTCGAAGCGTGCAACCTGATCCTGACAAAGTTCGAGTTGTCGAAGATTTTGCCATACCACGTTCCGCAAAAGATGTACGGAGTTTTATCGGGTTTTGTTCTTACTTTCGACGTTTCGTGAAGAATTTTGCTGACATTGCCCGACCACACACAGAGCTATTGAAGAAGGACATGCCTTTTTATTAAGGTACTGACCAAGCAACTGCCTTCAGCACCCTTACAACATTACTTACATCCCCACTCATCTTGGCCCATTTAGACCCGTCAGCCCATACTGAAGTTCGTACCGATGCCAGCGGGTTTGGAATTGGTGCTGTTCTCGCCCAGCGGCAACGAGGACAGGATCGCGTCATTGCTTATGCCAGTCGCCTCCTTTCTCCTTCGGAGGGCAAGTTTTCCATTACAGAGCGTGTGTGCCTCGCGTTAGTCTGGGCAGTCGGAAAATTTCGACCATACTTGTTTGGCCGCATCTTTTCGGTAATTACAGATCACCAAGCCTGTGCTGGCTGTCGTCCCCTAAAGATCCAACAGGACGACTTGTCCGTTGGGTCTTGAAACTACAAGAATACAGCTTCGACGTGGCATACAAATCTGGCCTAATGCATGAGGATGCCGACTGTCTATCCCGTCACCCCGTGAACCCACCTGACCTTCCAGCACATGATTCTGACCCTTGTGTCTTCGACATGTCGGCTTTTACCGACATACGCAAGGAACAGCTCAGCGATGTCCACTTGCGATCTATCATGCAGAGTCTACGCTTGCCCCACGTAGACCCGTCGCTACACTTGTTTGTTCTACGCGATGGCAATCTTTACTGATGCAACACCAGCGCCGAAGGACCAGAGCTACTACTCGTAGTTCCTGCGACACTCTGTTCCACTGTACTTGGACAGCTTCAAGACGCCCCAACCGCGGGACATCTCGGGGTCACATGCACGTACGATCGCGTGCGACGTAGATTTTTTTGACCAAGCCTTTACCGTTCTGTGCCCCGATACATTGCTGCATGTGAGTCCTGCCAGTGCTCCAAACATTCCACCTTGCCACCAGCTGGTCCGCTCCAACCAATAGACATACCCACCGTTTCCTTCTACCGCGTCGGTCTTGATCTCGTTGGACCATTTGTTACTTCTCTCACTGGAAACAAGTGGATAGCCGTAGCCACTGATTACGCCACAAGATACGCTATCACACGAGCGCTACCGACAAGCTGTGCCACTGACGTCACGGACTTCTTGCTTCATGACATAAGTCTTCGCCATGGCGCTCCTTGACAGCTGCTGACTGATCGTGGTCGGTCATTTCTTTCAAAAGTAGTAGGTGACATCCTTCGCTCGTGTTCGACGCGTCACAAGCTCACTACGGCCTATCACCCACAAACAAATTTTCTTACTAAGCGCCAAAATCGAACATTGACAACAATGCTCTCCATGTACGTTTCCAAAGATCACCTTGATTGGGATAGTACTTTGCCTTATGTGATATTTGCGTACAATTCGTCACGCCACGACACCGCTGGCTTCTCCGCCTTCTATGTATGGTTCGGCCGCCATCCAGCGTTAGCCTTCGAGACTCTTCTCCCATCAACTACGCAAACGGTTACAGAGTATGCCCGGGATGCCACTGCTCGGGCTCAAGTGGCCCGCCAAATCGCACGGGAACGTCTTCTTGGCTCGCAGCTCTCTCAAAAGGCCCGCTACGATAGCCATCACAGAGTAGTTTCCTACTCTCCAGGTTCATTGGTCCTCCTCTGGACACCATGCCGCCACGTTGGCCTCTCTTCGAAGCTCCTTTCTCGCTACTCGGGGTCTTACAAGGTTTTATGCCGGCTTATCGATGTGACATACGAGATTGCTCCGTTGGACAGTCAGTCATCGTCGTCCGCACCCGCTACTGACGTCGTCCACGGACCCGCCTCAAACCGCACATATCCGCATATGATCCTACTCTCCTTTAGTCACCGAGACGGCGCTGCCAGCAGCGGGGGGTTATATGTTACACGACATCGGCAACGAAAGAGCATCATAGACGACGAAGGCGGTGAAAGCGACCGTGCTCGTATTGTTGCTGCTGTTCTTCCAACTTGGCTGCAGCTGCCTCTGGCTCTCCCTGTATATTTTGTAAATATATTTATTTCATTCATTCTGTCACCCCCGTGACAATATTTGGTGGAGTTTGCTGGGTCTCCTCGCAATCCTGGTGTTGCGAATCCTGACTCGACATTCTACCATGACCACTGCATCTGCCACAAGCCCTCCACCTATGGCTCCCCAGGCCATCGTGTGCTCCGGTGCGGTCCGTCAGCAGGACCCTCCCATATTAAGTGGCACTGACGATCACGACGTCGACGACTGGCTGGCTACCTACGAACTCGTGAGTGTCATGAACAAATGGGACGAAGCCACGAGACTTGCCACCGTCGGCATTTATCTCAGTAGCATCGCCCACTTGTGGCTTCGGAACCATGAAACTGACATTCCAATCTGAACAGCATATAAGACAAAGTTCAGCGAAGTCTTCCGTCGTCCTGCTGTCCACAAACTTTGTGCGGAGCAGCACCTTCAGTCAAGGTCTGAACTGCCTGGTGAGAATTTCACCAGTTACATAGAGGACGTCATTGACTTGTGCAAACGCGTCGATGTGAACATGGCAGAGGCGGACCGAATTAAGCATATTTTAAGGGTATTGATGAGGATGCATTCCAGATGGTCATTTCAAAAAGCCCGACTACTGTCACCAATCTTACCGAGCTCTGCCAAAGCTATGATGAGCTCCGCCGGCAACGACTCATCACCTACCGTGCTTTCCAACATCAGGAATCCATGTCCGGCTTAACTCCCTCGCAAGATCCTGTCCTCCTCTCGCAGATCAAAGATTTAGTGCGCGAAAAAGTATCCCGCTAACTCTCGCTCAGCTCCAGCCTACCAGAGCACAGTGCACCGCTTAGCCCTACACTACCTACTATTATACAAGACCAAGTGTCAGAGGTCCTACCTGCGCGGCTGGTGCCACCAGTCAATGCACCATTGACGTACGCCGAAGCAGCAGCACGACCATGACAGACGTTCCGAGCGCCTCCTCCACTGCCTGCTCCTGTTTATGCCGCCCAGGCGCCATGACCTCAAGTCCACCGAGTCCTTATACCATGGAGCGCTGGCGACAACCGACTGATCTGCTTTTTGTGTGGTCTACTCATACACGTCGCACGTCTGTGCCACTACCGCCCCCTCCACTCACGTGAAAACCCACGTCCACATGACTATGACCACATGCTTCCCTACACTCCAGACCCCGAATTGCACCTTCCTCGCGCAAGCCACCGACCAGCTTTTGATTGCCAATCTCCCTCTTCACGTCGTCGCTCACCCTTTCCGATGCGTCGACACCCCCGTACAATCGACGCGGAAAACTAAATGACGAAGTTCTCGAGATCACAACTGCGCCCTCGTTGCAAAGCACAAGCCCTCTTCGTTCACCGCCGAATTTAATAATGCCGTTCTTGAAGGTGTACCTGTACTTGCCCTTATTGATACCGGGGTCGACATTTCTGTCATCACCGAAAAAGTTTGCTGTTTGATTCAAAACGTGACAATACCTTACTTGGGGTCGAGTCTTCATACTGCCACTGCACAGCGCGAGCAGCCTGTGGCCGCGTGTACCGCCACGCTTGTAATCCAGAGAGTGCCCTACACAGTGCAGTTCGTAGTACTTTCGCACTGTTCTCGCGACATCAATTTAGGTTGGGATTTTCTCTCCCATCACCAAGTCATCATTGATATTGCCTGTGCCGAAGTCGCGTTTTGTCCCATTGGTGATGCTCTACCTGCGAACGATTGCCCTTCCTACGTGAAGCGTTTCATTAGTGACAACATCCAGATCCCTACGCGCGCTACTGTCTTCGCACCTGTGTCGTGTTCCGCCGTCGTCGACGATACCGCATTCTTCGTGCCTTCCAGTGCTTTTGTTCATCACCGCCTATCACTGCTTCCAACCGATCTCGTTACTCTTCGAGGTGGTGCGACTAACGTGCCTGTGGGGAGTCCGTTCTCATTCATGATTACGCTGCTTCGGAGCGAATGTATCGGCTCAATAGAATCATTCGAAACCATCACTACACTTGACGTTCCTAATGGATCATCGGAAGTCAGCACTTGCTCCTGTAGTTCCAAGAATGGCCCTTCCACTGCCGCCATTTTCAACCGTGTCATCAACGAAGGCCTGAACTCACAACAGAAGTGTGAGAATTTGAGCCTCCTTGACATGTTTCGGCCGTATTTTGACAGCCACAGCGCTATCTTAGGTCGAACAACTACTGTATGTCCCCAGATCGACATAGGTAATCACCCACCACTTCGGCAGCGACCGTACCGTGTTTCGCCAATTGAACGCCGTGTCATCAAAGACCAAGTAGGTGACATGCTAAAGCGCTGCGTCGCCCAACTATCAAACAGTCTTTGGGCGTCACTGATTGTTTTAGTTAAAAAGAAGAATGGCACAACACGCTTTTTCGTACATTATCGTTGTCTAAAAATAACACGAAAGGATGTTTATCCTTTTTCAAAGTTGATGACACCCTCGACTCTTTACAAGGCACTGAATTCTTTTCCTCCCTCTATCTACGCTCTGGGTATTGGCAAGTTCCCATGAATAAGGATGATAGGTCAAAAGCTACCTTTGTTACGCCAGACGGCTTATAGGAATGTAACTTGATGCCATTCGGCCTATGCAATACGCCGGTAACATTCGAGTGCTTTATGAACGCTATCCTATGAGGCCTAAAATGGAACATATGTTTGTGCTACTTAGGGGATGTGGTGCTAGTCTCGCCCGATTTTCCCACGCACATTCGTGACTTTGAACAGGTTCTACGTTGCCTCGCTGCAGCGGGCCTTCAACTAAACTTGAAGGAGTGTCACTATAGGACACGTAAGCTGACCATCCTCGGACACGTCCTATCGAAGGATGACGTTGTCTCTCAACCCGCTAAGCTACGTGCTGTTCGCGAGTTCCCGAGGCCCACGTCTCTGAAGGAGCTGCGTACTTTCATTGGGCTTTGCTCATGCTTCCACCGCTTTGTCCGGGATTGCGCCTAAATCATGACACCTCTGACAGACCTAGTTCAGGGAAACCACAGTCTATCTGCGTGGTTTTAGCCTGCGACAGTGCATTTGCGAAGCTCCTTGAACTGCTTACAACACCACGCATACTGCGTCATTTCGATTCAAGCGCTCCCACAGAAATCCACATGGATGCTGGTGGTGTCGTTCTTGGTTACCAAGCCTGGTTACCAAGAATATGTTGTTGAGTACGCGAGCCGCGCTCCTAAAAAACAGGAACAAGTTATTAGGAAAACAAGAATTCTTGTTTTCGTTTTTGCTTCATTCATTTTTTCTTTTCTTCTTTTTTTCCACATGCACATACGAAGTGTTTTCTTCGGCTACCACTTGATGACCATTGAAGGGAAACGGACGAAGATTAAAGGTAAAAAGAGCCGACCGACCCATTAATGAGAAACGCTTCCTTTACGCACGCCGCATGCCGACCGACCCATTACGGGGAAACCCTTTCTTTACGCACGCCGTCACGGACCGTCCCGGCACCGCGGCGACAATCTTGGGTGGCCCGACACACGTCGAGAACTGAACAGCACGTGATAAGAAACGTATGTGGACGTACACGGACAGTTGGTTTCGTTCTCAGTGTTGACAGTGGTTTCTACCTCTTTTTTACTTTCTTTTTTTTAGTTCCTTCTTACTCTCGCAAACATGTTTCATGGCCAGAGGGACGCGGCAGCAACGAAGTTTGGAAATTCATGTCAGTATAACTCATCCCCTGATGAAGGGAGGACCCCTCCCGAAACTGTTGGGAAATAAATATATTTATCCTTGTTGACAATGCTCCCGTTGTGCCATATCCCATACATTCACAAAGACTAACTGGCCCATTGAATTATTACTCCCAGTGTATATATATATATATATATATATATATATATATATATATATATATATATATATATATATATATATATATATATATATATATATATATATATATATATATAATGTTAAGCGGTTTATTGGCGGACACTCAGCGATGAATCACGACAGCGACAGTCAATGCGGGGATAGACTCTTTGCGCGAGCTGCTCTTCTTCTTATGAAAAGAGCCACCCACTAGAAGGCGCTGAAGAGGACGACCCACGGTTGAAAGGCTTTACCACAACTACCCCGGCTACGAAAAGGCAGCCGCCTGGCGACCTATTAGCTGGTTACAATGAGCGGGTCATGGTAGGCCTTGAGGCGCTCCACGTTAACAATGTCGCGTCCTCGACGACGCATGTCCGAAGGTGGTTCGATGGGTTCAATCAAGTATTTGACTGGGGAAGTGCATTTGACGACACGGTAGGGGCCTTCGTATTTGGGCAATAGTTTTGAAGATAGGCTAGTTGCAGTAGTAGCGATCGAGAGCCAGACGAGCGCTCCAGGGAGGAACGTGGGCGCAGTAGTGCTGGCGTCAGCGCGAATGACTTTTTGCCGCTCTTGATCAAGCGCTGTAAAGGTCCTTGCAAGCTCTCGACACTCTTCAGCAAGCTTGGCTGTAGCAGAAATAGGCACCCACTCGGAGGGATCTGGCTTGTACGGAAGTATAGTGTCGATGATGTGTGACGGGTGCCTTCCATATAATAAAAAGAAAGGTGAAAAGCCAGTAGTGCTCTGAGGGGCGGTATTATATGCGTAGGTGACGAAGGGTAAAATGGAATCCCAATTTGTGTGATCGGCGGCGACGTACTTGGAGAGCATGTCGCCGAGCGTACGGTTGAAGCGTTCGGTGAGGCCACTCGTCTGCGGGTGGTAAGCAGCAGTTTTGCGGTGAACAAAGTTGCAATCTTTGAGAATGGCTTCAGTGTTTTCAGACAGGAAGACACGGCCTCGGTCGCTGAGCAGTTCCTGGGGTGGACCGTGTCGCAGAATGAATCGTTGTAGCAGAAAGGAGGCCACATCGCTCACTGTAGCCGAGGGAAGAGCGGCAGTTTCGGCGTATCGCGTGAGGTGGTCCAAAGCGAAAATGGCCCAGTGGTTACCAGCCGACGTTAGCGGAAGTGGCCCATACAAATCGATGCCAACGCGCCCAAACGGCCTGGCAGGGCAAGGTAGAACTTGCAGACCTACCGGTGACCGTTGCGTTGAAGTTTTGCGGCGGTGTCATTCTATGCAAGAGCGAACGAATTTCTGCACGTAGCGGTACATGCCGCGCCAAAAGTACCGTTGGCGAATGCGGTGGTAAGTCTTCGATACCCCGGAGTGCGCACATTGCGGATCAGAATGAAAGAATTCGCATATGTCAGAGCGCAGACTGCGAGGTATGACTAGTAGCCACTGGCGGCCGTCACCGTTGTAATTGCGTCGGCGGACGAGGTCGTCGCGAACGGCGAAATGGTGGGCTTGACGACGCAACGCGCGAGTGGATGGAGTGGATGGATCAGTCAGCAAGTCTATCAGTGAGGCAATCCATTGATCCTTGCGCTGTTCAGTAGCAATGGCATGAACGCTAACCGAAGAAATAGCAAGGTGAGACACTGAGTTGTCGGCATTGTCGTCAGGCTAGGGAGAGCGCGACAGGGCGTCGGCGTCAGCATGTTGCCTTCCATTGTGGTACAGCACGCGGATGTCATAGCCTTGTAGGCGAAGTGCCCACCGGGCGAGACGGCCTGAGGGATCTCTCAATGACGACAACCAGCATAGTGCGTGGTGGTCGGTGACGACATCAAATGGGCGACCATACAAATAAAGTCGGAACTTTGCAAGGGCCCAGACGATTGCCAAACATTCTTTCTCGGTGACTGTGTAATTAGTCTCGGCTTTAGTAAGCGTACGGCTCGCGTACGCCACGACATATTCCGGGAACCCTGGTTTGCGCTGCGCAAGGACAGCGCCGAGGCCGACACCACTGGCATCCGTGTGTACCTCTGTAGGGGCCGTAGGGTCGTAGTGGCGGAGTATGGGAGGCGACGTCAACAAACGACGAAGTGTTCTTAAAGCGTCGTCGCACTGTGATGACTACGAATGGAGAGGCCCGTTACTTCCGAGAAGCTTCGTCAGCGGCGATATGATAGTCGCGAAGTTTCGAATGAAGCGCCGAAAGTAGGAACACAGTGCTACGAAACTGCACAGTTCCTTGACGGATGTCGGCTTGGGGAACTCGGTCACGGCCCGAAGCTTGGCTAGATCAGGGAAAATTTCGTCCTTGGACACGACGTAGCCGAGTATTGTCAGCTGCCGAGCTGCAAATTGGCACTTCTTTAGGTTCAGTTGCAGATTGGCTTTGCTCAGACGCGTTAAAACATGCCGAAGGCATTGAAGATGCGTCGAGAAGTCAGGAGCGAAAACGACGACGTCATCGAGGTAGCACAGGCGCGTGTGCCATTTCAGGTCACGCAGAGCTGTATCCATCATGCGCTCAAAGGTGGCGGGCGCATTGCACAGCCCAAACGGCTTAACGTTGAACTCGTACAAGCCGTCAGAGTGACAAAAGCGGTCTTCGGTCGAGCGTCCTCAGCCATAGGTACTTGCCAGTACCCTGAGCGCAAATCGAGGGATGAAAAGAATTCTGCTTCTTGCAGGCTGTCAATCGCGTCATCTACCCGCGGTAGTGGATACACGTCCTTACGAGTGATCTTGTTGAGGCGTTGGTAGTCCACACAGAACCACGCAGGACCGTCCTTCTTCGTGACGAGAACGACAGGAGATGCCAAGGGGCTGCTAGAGGGGCGAATAACATCGCGGCGAAGCATGTCGTCGACTTGTTCATTAATTACACGGCGTTCTGTGGGAGATACGTGATATGGACGTTGCCGCAGCGGTGGCTGTGCGCCTGTGTCGATGCGATACGTAACGGTGGATATGAGGCCGAGAGAAGGTTGAGCGACATCGAATGAAGAGCGGAATTCTTCCAACAGGCCCAAAGCTGTAAACGCTGGCCCGGCGTAAGGTCGTCGGGTATGCAGGGACCGAATATATCATCAGATGATGAAGCAGATGTCAAAACAGCACCAAGCGTGCAGAAACTTGAGCAGTGCATGTCATCGGGTTGATCCATAACTTCCGCGTCTTCGATGGATTCCACGCTGCCGAGACATTCCCCTCGCACCAACGTAACGCTGTACGGAGATGAGTTCACAACAAAAATAGTGGTGCTGCCGTGAGTGAGTTGCACGGTCGCGAAAGTAACCAGCAAGCTTTTTTTTATGAAAACACAATGAGATGGCAAGAGGAGTGCAGCGGTGTCAGAAAGGCTTGCGCAGTAGAGCGACACCGCAACGGACGAGTTTTCAGGCACTTGAGTGTCGTCTCTGACGAGTAACTTGCTTGCAGCGGATGGACTGTCGGCCGGCGTCACAGAAGAGAATGGCGTGAGTTCTATTTCTGCTGGTGCGCAATGAATGACGGCGTCGTGGCGGGAGAGAAAATCCCATCCTAGGATGGCGTCGTGAGAGCATGAAGAAGTTATGATGAATTCGACCGCATACATCACGTCCTGAATCATAAGGCGGGCTGTGCACATCGCCGTAGGGTGAATACTTTGGGCGCTGGCTCTACGGAGGGAGAGCCCACAAAGCGGCGTGGTCACTTTGCGCAGAAATCGGCTACGTTTTTCGTCCATCACGGATACGGCGGTTCCAGTATCTACAAGGGCAGATACACGAACGCCATCCACAAGCACGTCTATCACGTTCGACGGGCTTTCCTGAAGGCTTCCGCAGTTCGACAGCTTTGCAGCCCTTGCCTCGTGGACTGTGACGACTAGTTTTTCTGGTCGCCCTCGAGTGGACGTGGCTGCATTGGTGACAGTGAGCGACGTCGTGGAGATGGTGAACGGCAGGTAGACGGAACGGGGCGGGACGACGGTGACATAGGCGGCGGTTGGTCATAAGAGCGGCTTGACTGGCTGGGAAAGTTGGAGGCGACCTGCGGTTGCTGCACATGATAGCAATAGCGTGCTACATGACCGACGCAACCACAAGCAAAGCAGATGGGGCGATTGTCAGCAGTGCGCCATTGGTTTGCGGGTCACATCCATGTCGCAGAACGCGATTGGCGATCCGGCTGCTGATATGAGTGCATGGTAGGCGGCAATCGGGGCACGTGGGTGACGCCGGCGTATGTAGGCGAGACATTTCTCCAAAAGCCTGGGGCCTCGCGATGGTTTTGGTGTAATTTAGGGGAACAGTTGCAGAAATCGGTGGGGGCGGCCTGGCAACAACTTGGGCGTAGCTGAGTTGCACAGATGCAGGAGGCGGCTGGTGGTATTCAGGGACGACGTCCGCGATTTCCTGCTGAATGGCTCGGCGGAGCGGAGGTAGAAGCATACTTGATGGCTGCTGAGCATGTTGTGGGGAAGCAAAAGCCAGGAGAGAGACCTGGCGGGCAACTTCTTCACGCACGAACGACTTGATTTCGGCGAGCAAGGTTGCGTGGTCAGGAACTGCTGACAAGGCCGAGAGATCAGCATCACGTGGTGGCGGTCGACGGTTCATCAAGCGCTGCCGCCGCAGCTTGTAACTTTGGCATAACATGATGACTTCTGCCACAATGCGGGGGTTCTTTGCCAGGAGCATGGTGAAGGCATCGTCGGCGATGCCTTTTAGAACATGCGTGATTTTGTCAGCCTCTGACATGTTCAGGTCGACTTTCTTGCACAAGTCAAAGATGTCCTCGATATAACCTGTGAAAGACTCGCCGGTCTGCTGGGCTCGTTCACGTAAACGCTGTTCAGCTTGCAGCTTACGAACGGCCGGGCGGCCGAACACGTCGACGACAGCGGTTTTAAAAGCGGACCATGTCGGGAAATCAGATGCTTGGTTGTTGTACCACATTCCGGCCACACCCGCGAGATAGAAAACAGGTTGCCGAGTTTACCTGCCTCGTCGCAATGGTTGGGGACGTTCACGCGTTCGTACATGGCCAGCTAGTCCTCGACGTCGGTGCCATCCGCTCCGGTGAAGATAGGAGGGTCGCGGATGCGGGGGACACCGGAACATGGCGTCGGCGTAGGAGGAAGCGTTTGCTGGGCGGCGTCTTGGTGCATGGTTGGAGGCACGGTACGGGATCGAGGCTCCAAGGGCATCAAATGCGGACCGAAGGGGTTTGAAGGGCACAGCACTCTCAGCACTCTCCCCGAAATTGTTAAGCGGTTTATTGGCGGACACTCAGCGATGATTCACGAGAGCGACAGTCAATGCGGGGATCGACTCTGTGCGTGAGCTGCTCTTCTTCTTATGAAAAGGGCGACCCACTAGAAGGCGCTGAAGAGGACGACCCACTGTTCAAAGGCTTTACCACAATATATATATATATATATATATATATATATATATATATATATATATATATATATATTATTATATATATATATATTATATATATATATATATATATATATATATATATATATATATATATATATATATATATATATATATATATATATATATATATATATATATATATATATATATATATATATATATATATATATATATATATATATATATATATATATATATATATATTGCAACGAGCAAGGTTGCGTAAAACACAAGTTACTATTCCAGAAACGTTAGCCGCAACAAGCTGGTACAGGCAGGAACAGGAACCCGGCAAGCACGAGCCACACACGGACGTCAACGTCTTCATCACGCTGGCAGAGAGCTGGCGCCACTATGCTTCGGTACAATTACTCCCCGCGCAGAAAGGAGCCAACCTGGCGACCTAGGGAAAGGACACGACAAGGGGGCCATAGCACGGTTTGAGGCGTGATACGTGTACTGTTTCACGCCCACGGCAGCGTTGATCCGAAGGTGGATCAATGGGCTCAACTTCATAGTTGACAGGAGATGTTTGCCGCACCACATGGTAGGGGCCATGGCATTTCGACGAAAGCTTCGGTGAAAGACCAGGAGGGGTAGACGGGACCCAGAGCCAAACCAGCATTCCTGGGTTATAGTGTACAGTAGACGCAAAGGAATCGTGGTCAGTTTTCTGGCGCCATTGGTCTTGTGCGGTAAATAAGCGAGCGAGTTGACGACACTCTTCGGCATAAGCAGCTGCTTCAGAAACGGGCGTCGCTTCGGAAACATCAGGCCTGTAAGGGAGAATGGTGTCCATGGAGCATGATTGCTCACGTCCGTACAGGAGGAAGAAAGGAAAAAAGCCAGTGGTTGTTTGTGGCACAGAGTTGTACGCGTACGTGACAAAAGGGAGCACTTGGTCCCAATTAGTGTGGTCGTCAGAGGCGTACATGGCAAGCATATCTCCAAGGGTACGGTTAAAGCATTCCGTCATGCCATTGGTTTGAGGATGGTATGCCGAGGATTTCCGATGGACAGTGCGACATGCCTTGAGTAGCTCGTCGACGGCGTTCGAAAGAAACACGCGTCCACGGTCACTCAGTAATTCACGAGGTGCACCGTGTCGAAAAATGAGATAGTGAAGAAGAAAGGACGCAACGTCTTTCGCAGTGGTAGCAGGCAGCGCAGATGTTTCAGCGTAGCGTGTCAAATGATCCACGGCAACGATAATCCACCGGTTGCCTCGAAGAGAGTTGGGTAGAGGACCATACATATCGACTCCGACGCGGTCGAATGGTCTCGCTGGGCAGGTTAAGGGTTGCAAAGAGCCAGTAGTGCTGTGAGAAGGCGTCTTGCGTCTTTGACACATGGTGCATGACCGAACGTACTGGCGAACGTGCCGATACATGCCGCGCCAGTAGTATCTTACACGAAGGCGAGAGTAAGTCTTAAATACTCCAGCGTGGCCACACTGGGGGTCATCGTGAAAGGCAGCGCAGATGTACGAACGCAAATGACGAGGGATGACAAGGAGCCACCTACGGCCGTCCGTCACGTAATTGCGGCAATACAACAAGCCTTCACGGACAGCAAAGTGTCTTGCTTGACGAGAGAGGGAGCGTGAAGTCGTTTCTGACGAACTGTGAGAGAGGACGTCGAGCAAAGAATTTATCCAGGGATCCTTGCGCTGTTCGGATGGCATGTCAGTGATGCTCAATGATGACGAATCGCAAATGGCAGTTGATAAGCAGGCAAGGTCAGGAGGCAGTGGAGAACGGCATAGTGCATCGGCGTCTGAATGTCTGCGTCCTGAGCGATAAACAACACGCATATCGTATTCCTGAAGGCGTAAAGTCCAACGAGCGAGGCGGCCAGTAGGATCTTTCATGGACGCTAACCAGCATAAGGCATGGTGATCTGTAACAACATCAAACTGGCGTCCGTAAAGGTGGGTGCGAAATTTTCCTATAGCCCAATTGAAAGCCAAGCACTCCTTTTCCGTGACGGAATAGTTGGACTCTGCCTTCGTTAGTGTACAGCTGGCATAGGCGACAACGTACTCGTCACAGCCATCCTTGCGTTGAGCGAGAGTGGCACCGAGGCCGACACCGCTTGCATCCGTGTGAATTTCAGTGGGTGCATTGGGATCGAAGTGGCGGAGAACTGGTGGAGACGTGAGTAGCCGGCGTAGCGCCGTGAATGCCTCATCGCAGTGGGAATTCCAGCCAGAGAGGTCCGCGCTAGGGGAGAGAAGCTGAGTCAGAGGGGCAATTATAGAAGCAAAATTGCGAATGAAACGCCGAAAATGGGAACACAAGCCTACGAAACTACGAAGCTCCTTTAGGGTAGTAGGCTTTGGGTACTCGGCAACGGCACGCAGTTTGGCAGGGTCTGGCGATATTCCTTCTTTTGGAACGACGTGGCCGAGAATTGTGAGTTTGCGGGCGCCAAAACGACATTTCTTGAAGTTTAGTTGCAACCCGGCTGCCGTAAGGCACTGGAGAACTTGTTCCAGACGGGAAAGATGAGTTTCGAAATTCGCCGAGAATACAACTATGTCGTCTAAATAGCAGACAGATGTGCCATTTAAGTCCCCTGAGGACACTGTCCATCATTCTTTCAAAAGTCGCAGGCGCATTGCAAAGACCGAAGGGCATTACATTAAATTCATATAAGCCGTCAGGGGTCACAAACGCCGTTTTTGGACGGTCTGGTTCAGCCATTGGCACTTGCCATTATCCAGAGCGCAGATCCAGTGAAGAGAAAAACTCCGCACCTTGAAGGCAATCTAAGGCGTCATCAATGCGTGGCAGGGGATAAACATCCTTGCGTGTGATGTTGTTTAGTCGACGATAATCCACGCAAAACCTGATGGAGCCATCCTTTTTTCGCACAAGGACCACTGGCGAAGCCCAAGGACTGTGTAAGTGCTGAATAACACCACGTTGCAGCATCTCGTCGACGTGTTGAGTGATGACGTCACGCTCAGCCTGCGAGACGCGGTAGGGGCGCTGACGAAGTGGAGTATGATGACCGGTGTCGATATGGTGAGCGACAACTGACGTGCGTCCCAAGGGAGGTTGTCCGTGGTCGAAGGAGGTGCGGAAACGGTCAAGTAGTTGAATGAGCTGATTGCGCTGGTCTTGCGTAAGGCCGGTGTCTACGCTGCGCAACAGAACGTCTTCGTCAGGTAGTGAGGGCACGGTGCCAGCTGTGACAGCATCCACAGACTTCGGTGTCGTATCATAACGGGCATCGAAAGGAAAGATGTCATCACAAGTGTCAAGACTCCCAATGCATTCGCCATGCAATAAGGTAGCGGGACAAGGGAACGGATTGCACACGTACACGGCACTGGAGCCATCGGCAAGTGTTATGACGGCAAACGGGACGACAAGGTTCCGGCGACGAGCGCATTCTTGTGACGGCATAAATAGGGCAGTTGAATCGAAAACGGTGCTGCACAAAAGAGATACCGCGGCGACCGAAAAAGCAGAAATGACGACGTCAGCGGCGACGATCACCTTTTTAGGTGAGCGAGGGAGATCTATGAATGTCGTGCTGAATGGAAACAAAAGGAGTTGAGCACGAGCGCAGTCAACAACCGCATGATTAGCGGAAAGACAGTTCCATCCCAGGATGATTTCATGAGACGCATGCGGAAGGACGACAAAATCAACGATGTAAAGCGCTCCTTGAATCACAACACGAGCAGTGCATGTGGCAGAAGGTTGGACGTGTTGCGAACTCGCTATGCGTAAAGAAATTTCTACCAGTGGAGTCGTCACTTTGTTCAGTTTGCGGCATAACACTTCACTGATTATACAAATAGCGGCACCTGTGTCGACAAGAGCAGTTGTGGCGAAACCGTGCACAAACACGGCAATCTCGTTAGGGGGCGAAAAATGAGGCCTTGGAAATTTCGTCGGTGGCGCAGCTCTTGCCTCAGGAACTGCGACTGTTAGTTTTCCTCCTGAGCGTGGTTGGAACGGCGAAGCATGGGGAAAGAGACCGAAGACGGGGTGAAGGAGATCGACGTCGGCTGAAGTCTGGTCGACGTGAGCGGGGGTCATGTGAATTAGGTGTCACATGCGATTCTGATTGCCGAGGTATGTTGCCGGAATGCTGCACATCATTAAAATAGAATCCACGGCGACGACAGTAGCGCGCGACATGTCCTGGAATACCACAGTTGTAGCAGACGGGCCGGTTATTGGGAGTATGCCAAGAGTTTACAGGTGCTCGAAGTGGTGGAAAGGGCCGATTTACCGGATAAACTGAAACTGGTGACCTTTAGTAGTTGGTGGCTGGACTGTATAAAGGGAGCGGCGGTTGGGCAGGAGGTTGGCGGACGGCTTCTGCATAAGTCATTGGTGCAGCCACTGATATTGGGGATGCGGGCGAAGGGAGAGCCTCGGCAACTTGCGTCTGAATATCACGGCGAAGTGAGTGGTCCAGTGTTGTGGGGGTCTCGTTGATGGTGGCAACAAGAGAAAGCTGTCGAGCAACTTCTTCCCGGATGTACTGTTGAATTTGAGGCATTACCACGCTGTAGTCGGGGCCACTGCTTTTGCACTCCAAGGCCGAAGTATCAGCTGTTTGCGTATTAGCGCGACGTGTAGAAACTCGTTGCTTGCGCAGCTCATCGAAACTTTGACATAACTGAATCATGGCCGTGACGGTCTGTGCGTTTTTGGCCACAAGCATATGAAAAGCGTCGTCATCAATGCCTTTCATTATATTCTTAATTCTGTCAGCCTCCGTCATCCTGGCATCAACTCGCCTACAGAGGCTGATCACATCCTCAATGTAGCTCGTGAAGCTCTCACCATTTCGCTGAAATCGTCCCCGCAGTCCCAGTTCAGCACGAAACTTACGCATGGCCGGACGACCGAAAAACGAGGTGATGGCCTCTATGAAAATCGACCAGGTGGGGATGTCGGCTTGGTAGTTGGTGAACCATAGTTTGGCCAAATTCGTCAAGTAGAAGATGACGTGAGTCAGCTTCGCAGGGTCATCCCACTTGTTAATCGCACTGGCATGCTCGTACTCTGCCAGCCAGTCCTCGACATCTTGATCTTCAGTGCCGTTGTATACTGGTGGGTCACACAGACGAAGTACACCAGAACACATGACAGGTGGCAGCGTGGAAGAGCCTTGTGGGGGATCGACGCACTCGGTCATCACGGACTGAGATGGTAGCTTACGGCTGCGGAGCTCCAGGATGTTACCCAGCACGTTTCAACCAAATGCAACGAGCAAGGTTGCGTAAAAACACAGGTTATTAGTCCAGAAACGTTAGCCGCAACAAGCTGGTACAGGCAGGAACCCGGCAAGCACGAGCCACACACGGACGTCAACGTCTTCATCACGCTGGCACAGAGCTGGCGCCACTATGCTTCGGTACAATTTATATATATATATATTAATATATATATATATATATATATATATATATATATATATATATATATATATATATATATATATATATATATATATATATATATATATATATATATATATTGTAATAAGCGAGACAGACACAACACCCGCTCATCGGGCAAGCTGTTCTATTCTCCTCTTCTTCGCTTGCCTAGCATGCGCGTCTGTGCCAGAGTGCCAGTTTCGGTCTTGGTCGTCACACTCGGCCATGACTGCAAGCATTGTCGATGGGCCACACCACGATGTTCAGGTGGGTGAGGCTAGCTGCAGCAGTTGACATTGCTTCAGGTAGGCGAGGTTGGCTGCATCGTCGTGGTCGGCCCAGACCACGCTGGAAGTTTGTCGAAATTGGCTCCGGTGGCCGACACTGGCTATGTCGCTTGGGTCGTTCGCCATGTAGTAGTGGGGACTGGGTCCTGGTTGGTCCCTTTGTTGATGATGACTCCGTGGGACGACATTGACTGCCGCGTAGAAGTCTACAGCCTCGGCCACGCTGCGACTTTTCAGAGTAGTAGTTCAACTCCGGTTCTCCTTTGGTGGACCGAGCAGGAATTCTCGTGATACAAGTTTCCTGCGGTGGTGTGGTTTTCTTGGAGATGGTTCTGGCGGGCGGCTTCAACTGGATCGACATGGTCGCAGGTTGATCACAGAACGGTTTCCTTTGTCCCACAACATTTTAGAAAACAGGGCAGGAAATGGTGGATCCAGCAACAAAACGAGTAGCATCTTATGCAGCCGTCTGCGCAATTTTCTGCGAATCGAGAGATGTTTTTCGGTGCGATTAGACATCTGCACGAACTTGGGGTGAAGTCCTCGTGCTGACCTGTGGCGTGGCTCCTGCGCCGTCACTTGCGTAGTCCGGGACTTGCGCAGCATTGTCGCTATGGGGCTCCCGGACGCTATAAAGTCAGCGATTCTTGAAGCCACGCTTCGTCTTGGCGGGAGATCCTCGACGGAAGCCGTTCCGAAAATCGGAGACTCTACCAATTCAGGCAGTGCATGCGTCGCACGCATATCCTCTTCCGTCTTGTCAGATGGGATGTTATTAGGCTCAGCGGAAAGACCTGTCTCATTAGGTGGTAGAATGTTCAGTGGGATGGAGGCCGGTACCTCTAAGTCGACTGGACGACCTGCGTTGGGCCTCTTGCGGAGCGTTGCGCAAAGCCTGCCATCAGGGATCCGCCGGGCACAGCAACACCGTCGGGCTGGTGCACCTCAGGAGCTCTAAATACGACAGCAGAAATGCCTGTGCAAGGTAGAGTTACGCAATCGTGATGGTTCCCTACATCTTGGTCACCGAGAGATGACAGTATGGTAGGGGCTCGAATCGCATCCTCTACGTCGGGCTTTTCCCGAGTTCCGTTCTGAAAGAAGGTCGAGTTACATTGGCAAATGGCACAGAAAATCGGACCAAAAGCAGCTATGAGCTTGAAGCTTCACTCAGCCCATGACTGCTGCTTCCAACCTTCATACCGGTGCCACGCCGCTTCATCTTCCCGAAGACGGTCTATGGCCGCATACCCTTTCTGATTCTCTGTCCAGAATGCGCGCATTGCTAGTGCGTTGACGGTTGCCACCCAGCTGTCGGTGTCGTTCCGGACCCCGTCGAATTCCGGCAGTTCGTAGGTAGACGGCGATGGTGAGGCGGCACGTGAAAATGCGGATATTATTGAGGCAACGCCGTCAAGCTGGTCTGAGAGCTGCAGGAGGGTGCCCCAAAGCTGCCTGCGTTGCTCCAACGGGCTTGCCTCAAGGTCGTGCGACGCAGCTACATCCAACACGGCGTTAGTGGCGCGCAATTCTGGCAACATTGTAGGAGCTCGCTCGGAGATTGACGGTGTCAGTTCGTTGGTCTTAACGCGGAGTTGTGCGATGGTACGCCGCAGATTCGCGGCGCTGTCGTGTGTGAAGTGCGAAGAGTCGGTGATCGTGGTCTTCGAATTAGTAGCGGTTGTAGCACTCACGCCGGTGAGTTTGACGAGCAGAGAAGCCTGGACGGCGTTCCCAGGCAGCCTGTATGTTGAAAGAGTGCGGCAACGGGAATGTAGGCCATGGCAAGCGTGAGTGCTATTCCCAAAGGACAGGAGCCGGTGCGGATCCCTGCCGCGAAACAGTGGCAGGGTGTCAATAAGGTCAAGCCCTACAACCCCAGGGGAGGCCTGGACGCCGTCCACTAGTGGTTTGAAGGGTAGTTGAAGCGGCGGGTGGGACCCCATTGCCAAGGAAGCGTGAACGGCGTTCCTCGATGGAGAAGCCCGTGATGCCGGCGAACCACGAAGACACGTACCGGTGGCTTCCCGCAGAAGATTCACTTGTCGAACTGTGCCATTGTAATAAGCGAGACAGACACAACACCCGTTCGTCGGGCAAGCTGTTCTATTCTCCTCTTCTTCTTCGCTTGCCTAGCATGCGCATCTGTGCCAGAGTGCCAGTGTCGGTCTTGGTCGTCACAATATATATATATTATAATGAGGCGTTTTAGAGTTGCACTCTTTTATAAAACAGGAGAGCGGTCACGGCACGTCAAGTGGTAATGGCGGAACCAGCCTGAGTCCCCAGCCAACCAAACGTCGTCTTCTTCACCGACTGAGTCATACCCCCTGCCCTTCTGAGTAGCATTCATCTTCTTCTACTACATTTTCCTCCCCTCCGGAAAAGAGCCATCCTGGCGACTCATGGGCAGGAGACAATAGAGGGATCGTAATACGGTTTTAGGCGGTCTATGTGGACGGTCTCACGTCCACGGCGTCGTTGATCATGGGGCTGTTCAAGCGGCTCCACGATGTAATTGACGGGTGAAGTTTGTTTAACCACACGGTAAGGTCCGTCATACTTGTACATCAGTTTCGTTGAGAGACCAGGGCTGGTTGAAGGGATGCGAAGCCAGAAAAGTTCATCCGATGCATAAGAAGCCGGAGGCGTCGGGCTATCGCGGTGGTGTTTCTGGCGTTGCTGTTCAGCACTTGTGAAGGAGCGGGCAAGCTGACGACACTCTTCCGCGTATTTAGCAGCTTGTGACATCGTCGTTGACTCAGCAACATCCGGGTGGTAAGGAAGGATGGTGTCTAGCGTGCAAGAGGGCTCGCGACCATAAAGGAGGAAATATGGCGAGAAGCCAGTGATTGTCTGGACAGCAGTATTATGCGCGTAGGTTACAAAAGGGAGAATACTGTCCCAATTGGTGTGATCGGTTGCGACGTACATCGACAGCATATCTCCTAATGTACGGTTGAATCTTTCTGTAATGCCATTTGTTTGAGGATGATACGCGGTGGTGGTGCGATGAATGACTTGGCATTTCTTGAGAAGCGATTCGACAGCGTCCGACAAAAACACACGCCCTCGATCACTCAGGAGTTCACGTGGTGCACCGTGACGTAAAATGATCTTATGCAGTTTGAAACGACCGACGTCGCTGGCTGACGCAGAAGAGAGTGGTGAAGTTTCTGCGTAGCGCGTAAGGTGATCGATAGCGACGATTACCCAGCGATTTCCAGCCGGTGTAATCGGAAGAGGTCCATACAGATCAATACCAACACGGTCAAACGGTCGGGCAGGACAAGGTAAGGGTTGTAGTGGAGCTGGAGAAGTTGGAGTGGGATTCTTCCGGCGTTGACAAGCGAGACAGGAACGTACGTAACGACGGACGAAGCGATACATTCCACGCCAGTAGTAACGGTGGGACAGGCGGGTGTAGGTTTTTAACACTCCAGCATGGGCGCATTGTGGGTCGGCGTGAAAGGAGGCGCATATGTCTGAGCGGAGACTTCTGGGAATGACTAGAAGCCATTGGCGTCCTTCGAAGAGATAATTACGTCTGTATAGCAAACCATCTCTGATAACGAAGTGCTGTATTTGACGGCGCATACCTCTAGAGATATTTTGCGAGGAAGTTCGATTCAACAAGTTGATAAGTGAAGCGATCCAAGGATCTTTTCGTTGCTCCTGTCGCATGTCACTGACACTAAGTGCAGATACGTCGGGGGCAGGTGAAGACGGCGGCTTGTCACTACATCGTAGAGGTGATCGGGACAACGCGTCTGCGTCGGAATGTTTTCGGCCAGATCGGTAAACGACGTGGATGTCGTACTCTTGTAGCCGAAGCGCCCAATGGGCAAGCCGGCTGGTGGGATCTTTTAACGAGGAGAGCCAACATAATGCTTGATGATCTGTAACCACGCTGAATGGGCGCCCGTAAAGATATGGTCGAAACTTGCCTATGGCCCATATGATGGCTAGACACTCTTTTTCAGTGACTGAATAGTTGGCTTCTGCTTTTGTGAGTGCACGGCTGGCGTAAGAGACGACGTACTCCTCAAATCCAGGTTTACGCTGGGCGAGCACAGCACCGAGGCCAACTCCGCTAGCATCCGTGTGTATTTCCGTCGGGGCAAGAGGATCAAAATGTCGCAGTATAGGAGGTGACGTAAGAAGGTGGCGGAGTGTGGCAAATGCATCATCACAAGCTGACGACCAACTGGAAAGGTGTTTGTTGCCGGCAAGAAGGTCAGTCAAGGGCGATATGATGGAGGCGAAGTTGCGAATAAAACGACGAAAATATGAACATAAACCGAGGAAGCTGCGAAGTTCTTTTAAGGTCTTCGGCTTGGGAAATTCGGCAACGGCACGGAGTTTCGTCGGATCCGGAAGAATGCCATCTCTAGATACAACATGGCCCAAAATTAGGAGTTGTCGAGCGCCGAAGCAGCACTTCTTCAAGTTGAGCTGTAGACCGGCGGCGATGAGGCAAGTAAGCACTGTCTCGAGCCGCTGAAGATGCGTTGAAAAGTCGCTTGAAAATATTACAACATCGTCTAAATAGCACAGACATGTCTGCCATTTCAGGCCACGGAGGATGTTGTCGATCATGCGCTCGAAAGTGGCAGGCGCATTGCAGAGCCCAAATGGCATGACGTTAAATTCATATAAGCCATCAGGGGTAACAAAAGCCGTCTTGGGGCGATCAGCATCAGCCATGGGAACCTGCTAATAACCTGAACGCAGATCTAGTGACGAGAAGAACTCCGCGCCTTGTAAGCAGTCAAGGGCATCATCTATGCGAGGTAGCGGGTAAACATCTTTGCGCGTGATCTTATTCAACCGGCAGTAGTCAACGCAGAATCTTATTGAGCCATCCTTTTTCTTGACTAGAACAACTGGGGAGGCCCACGGGCTGTTAGAGGGCTCAATAACACCTCGCTTCAACATGTCGTCAACTTGTTCCGCGATTATGGGACGCTCAGATGCCGATACCCGATACGGACGCTGACGTAAAGGAGCATGAAGGCCAGTGTCGATTTCGTGAGATACAGTGGAAGCACGGCCCAAAGTCAGTTGCTGGTGGTCGAAGCTGGCACGGAAGCGCTCGAGGAGGGCAATGATGTCGGTGCGCTGCTGGGCCGTAAGGTTGGGGTCGATGCAGCGCGAAATTGCGTCGGTGAATGATGGGGAAGAGGATGACGCGCAGCAATCAACAGCATCAATAGGTAGCGTAGTCGAGTGGTCAGGAACTACACGTGCACTCGAGGGATCAATGTCATCGGCAAAGCCCAGGCACTCTCCGCACAGTAACTTGGAAGGCGAGGGAAACGGATTTGATACATAAATTGCACTTGATCCATCGTGAATATTCAGAACGGCGAAAGGAACCAGGAAGCACTTGCGGCGAACAGTGGTTACAGAAGGCGTAAAAAGAACAGTTGAGCCACTAGAGACGTCACAGGAAAGCGGAACTAGGGCGGATGAGAACGGGGGTATCGAAGTGTCGGCGGCAACGAAAACTTTTGCAGGTGAAAGGGACGAGTCGAGTGAAGCAGCGTCGCATAACGGCGCGAACTCCACTTCCGCGCGAGCACAGTCGATGACGGCATGATGAGTGCAGAGAAAGTCCCAGCCTAATATAATATAATGCGAACACTGCGGGAGCACTACGAACTCGACGACATATATATTGTCAGCAATAACGACACGTGCTGTGCATGCAGCAAAAGGGCGAATTCGTTGCTCGCTCGCAGTGCTTAAAACGAAGTCGTGTAGAGGCATTGTGACTTCTTTTAGTCGACGGCAAAGTTTTTCAGCCATTACAGACACTGCGGCGCCAGTATCGACCAATGCAAAAACAGGTATACCTTCGACGGAGACAGCAACGACGTTGGACGGCGAAAAACAAGGTCTTGTGGAGTTCGAAAGATCCGCAGTTCTTGCCCCCGGAACCGCGGCTCCTAGTTTTCCTCAGGGACAGGGCGAGGTCGACGGAGCATAGGGGAAAGCGAACGGCGTTGAGGTGAAGGCGACCGGTGTCTGTTAAAGTTCCGGCGAGGTGAAAATGTGTCCATGGTGGTAGTCTCGCCATATACAGCCGGCTCCGGTCGTGGGGGTAAATCATAATTGTTGGGCCTGACGTCGTCACGCAGGAAAAACTCACGCCATCGACAAAATCGTGCCACGTGACCCGCAATTCCACAGGCGAAGCATATGGGGCAGTTGTCTTGAGTGCGCCAAGGGTTCTGAAAGCGTCGAGGTGGTGGTCGGGAGATAGGACGGGCAGTCTGGTACATAGGCTCAGTCGGTACGACAAAGGGACGCGTGGACGTAGGCGTTCGCGACAAAGAAACGTGGCCGTTCGCGACAGGTGGACGTCGGGTTCTGTTCAGTGCTTCGGCATAGGTTAAGGGAGCAGCCACAGGTGGTGCGTGAGCTGTTGGTAGCGCCTCGGACACTTGCTCCTGGACTACTCGCTGTATTGATGGCGCTAAAGTAGATGGGGCACTTTCGGAGGTATAAGGCACGAGGGACAACTGGCGTGCGACCTCCTCTCGTACAAATTGCTTGATCTCGAGAAGCAAAGTGGTGAGATCTATAGAGCCAGCCGACGTTAAAGCGGAGATGGTTGCACATGGCGCGGTAGCATGACGAGTGGTGTCACGCTGTTTCCAGAGCTCATCATAGCTCGGACACAGTTGGATCACTTCCGCTACCGTTTGCGGGCTTTTGGCGACAAGCATCTGAAATGCGTCGTCAGTCACGCCTTTCAAGATGTGTTTGATCTTCTCGGCTTCTGCCATGGCCGAGTTGACACGCCGGCAAAGGTCGACCACATCTTCGATATAACTGGTGTAATGCTCACCATTCTGCTGAGCCCTGGTACGCAAGCGCTGTTCGGCCCGTAGTTTGCGAAGTGCTGGACGGCCAAACAAGTCCGCAAACGCCGTTCGGAAGGCCAACCAGGTGGGGAGGTCTCTCTCGTGATTGCGGTACCACAGACTGGCGACGTCGGTCAAATAAAATTGGACGACAGTAAGCTTGTGTGCATCGTCCCACTTGTTGTGCTTGCTCACCCGGTCGTATTCGTCGAGCCAGTCTTCCGCGTCTTTGTCATCGGTTCCACTGAAGGTAGGTGGATCGCGTTGCGGAAAGGAGCCAAGACAGACAGGAGCTGCAGTAGTTGGAGCCGAGGCGGCCGCCTGCTGATCATCGTCCGTGGACATCGTAGCAACTGGAGGCAACGTACGGTTTCGCAGTTCCAGGATTAGGCGTTACCCAGCACTCTCCACCAATTACGATGAGGCGTTTTAGAGTTGCACTCTTTCATAAAACAGGAGAGCGGTCACGGCACGTCAAGTGGTAATGGCGGAACCAGCCTGAGTCCCCAGCCAACCAAACGTCGTCTTCTTCACCGACTGAGTCATACCCCCTGCCCTTCTGAGTAGCATTCATCTTCTTCACTACAATATATATATATATATATATATATATATATATATATATAGATATATATATTGTAGCAAAGCCTTCGAACTCTGAAATAAGTCACACGTCAAACTCTTGAGGACCTTCTATTGGGGCTACCCAACAAGGATGCCGCTCGCACTGGCAGTCCGTGCTGACCGTCACTGTCGCCATAGCATATCATCGCTGGTTGCCGGCTAATAAAATCCTTAACAAATTGGTGAAAAGTGCTGCATTCCCTTTTGATGCTCTTGGAGCTTCGACCTCGTGCCCTGCCATCTACCATTGCCAACGACGCCTCTCAGCAAATGACTCCTCCCTTGCTACCCCCTTGTTCTGGTGTCCCCAGGATCCGCGATCCATTCATCTTCACTGTCGCCGATGGCACTGACGTGGAGGACTGGCTCAGCATTTACGAGCACGTGAGCGTGCCAAACAAACGGGACGAGGACGGCAAGTTGACGAGCTTGGTGTTCTACCTTGCGCCTGAAGCCAGTTTGTGGCACAACAACCACGCGTCTGATTTTGAAACCTGGTCCAATTTTCAAACCACTGTAATGAACGTTTTCGGCCGCCCTCTGTTCGTAAGCTGCAAGCCGAGCAGCGCTTGCGTGAACGTGCTCAGCGGGCTGGTGAGTCATTCACCAGCTATATTGAAGATGTACTGGACTTGTGCAACAAATCCAATCAAACCATGTCCCAGTCTGACAAGATCCGAAACATCATGAAAGGCATTGATGCCTTCACGATGCTGCTTGCCCAAAACCCCGGCACAGTGGCTGAGGTCATCACATTGTGTCAGAGCTACGAAGAGCTCCGCCGGCAGCATTCGATGACATGTCGCTTCCCACCACGAGGTACAACGCTTGCTGGCTTGGAGGCCAGTTGTGACGAAGTTGCGTTGATGACAGACCTCAAGTCCTTCATCCGTGAGGAAATCGCGCGCCAGTTCTTTCTCTTGCCCTTTGCCCACCCACCGGCCGTTCAAAAATCGGCCACTACCCTTCTTCCCCCATCCATTAAGCGATTGAGCAGGAAATAGCTGAAGTTATGCCTGCGTACCACTTTCCGCAACCTCCCGCTTCTACGCTCCTCAGCTACGCCCAAGTTGTCGCCAGGCCGCCCCAAGTCGTTCCAGTACCGGCCCCGCAGACTTACGCCAAAGCTGCCTCTCGACAACCGTCTTTTGCAGCGGGTATGCCTACTACGTATGTTGGCGCAACCCCTCAGCCTCATTTTCGGCCCACCACTTAGCCTTTCCAGCCACCGTTCCGGGCAAGACCCACCCCGGAGAACCGATGGCGCACGCCCGACAACCGGGCCATCTACTTTGCTTGCGGTCACGCCGGTCAGGTAGCCTGTTACTGCTCTCGAGTACAGCGGCTCCCATTTCTTCGCTTGTTGCTAACCAGCTCAGCCGTCCGTATAACGATGAACTGCCGTCTATGACACTGTCATCTCGCCCAGGTCCGTTTCCTCGAAGGTCGCCATCTTCATGACGTCGTTACTTGTCCCCCGTGCGGCCAAGTTCGGCTGCTCATGAGCAGGAAAACTAGTCGTCGCACTCCCAGAGGCAAGGACTGCGACGCTATCGCAATGTGAAAGCCCTCAGAACAGCCCCTCGAATGTCATTGACGTACTTCTAGACGGTGTTCATGCATCGGCTCTTATTGACACTAGAGCTGCCGTAACAGTTATGGACGAAAAACTTTGCCGCTTACTTCAAAAAGTGATGACGCCACTTTCTGGGTTGTCCCTCCGTACTGCTAGTTTGCATCGTAATCATCCTACAGCAGGATGCACAGCTCGTGTTGTCATTCAGGACGTTCTGTATGCGGCCCAGTCCATCATCATTCCGGCATGATCTCCTGATGTAATCCTGGGATGGGAATTTCTCTCGCGCCACGACGCCATCATATATTGTGCCTGCGCCGAAATTGAACTCTAACCCTTGGCGCATTTGACGCCAGAAGACAGCCCCTCGACACTGAGCAAGATTTTCATGAAAGACGATACAACAGTGCCTCCAAACTTGACGACGGCTGCGTCAGTCTACTGCACTGGTTCCTCCGACACCATTGCACTCGTGTCGCCATCAGACAGCGCTTGTAGCAGGAAACGGTTGTTAGCACCTTTCGCGACCCTGCAAGTCACCCAGGGCAACGCCGCTAATTTTGTAACCAACCCATCTACGTACACTGTTACCTTGTTTTGAGGGGAATGTCTCGGCAGAGTAGAACCAGTGGACGACGCACAAGTCCGGGACGTATCAAATAACTCGCGTTGTCCCAGTTCGCGTACCATCAAAGCTGTTTCCACTTTTGATCCATCATCTGCTGAAGTATTTCGCCCCTCCATTGCAGACAATCTTACAGCGGTACAGCGTTCCCAGCTTCTGGACCTGTTGCGAAAATATTGTTCTTCTTTCGAAGTCGGGTGAAGTTTTCTCGGTCGCACGTCCGCTGTTACGCACCGCATCGACACTGGTACCCGTCTGCCTTTACGGCAACGTCCATATCGGGTGTGGCCTGCTGAACGTCAGGTAATTAACGAACAGCTTGACGATATGCTCCAACGCGACGTCATTCGGCTCACGAACAGACCATGGGCGTCTCCTGTTGTTCTTGTTTCGAAAAGAGACGGTTCTGTGCGGTTTTGTGCGGTTCTGTGTGGACTACAGACGGCTCAATAAGATCACTTGCAAGGTAGTTTATCCGCTGCCGCGCATCGATGATACGATTGACAGCCTTCACGGAGCCGACTTTTTTCTTATCTCGTCTGCGCTCGGAGTACTGGCAATTACCAAGGCTGACGACGCTCGACCGAAGACCGCCTTCGTCACTTCCGACGGCTTGTACGAGTTCAATGTCGTGCTATTTGGTCTATGTAATGCATCTGCGACCTTTGAGCGCATGATGAACACCGTTCTGCGCAACTTGAAATGGTACACGTGCTTGTGTTACCTCGATGACGTTGTCTTTGCTCCAGATTTCTCCACGCATCTCCAACGTCTGAAAGAACTTTTCGCACGTGTGTGCAAAGCCGGTTTGCAACTAAATCTGAAGAAGTGCCGCTTTTCAACATGCCAACTCACCATCCTAGGGTACGTCATGTCCAAGGATGGCACTCTTCCTGATCCGGCCAAGCTTCGCACCGTGGCCAAATTCCCCAAACCTGTGTCTGTCAAAGGACTACGTAGATTCATGGGCCTGTGCTCACACTTCCGACGTTTCATAGAAAACTTTGCCACGATCATATATATATATATATACATATATATAAATATATATATATATATATATATATTAGTAATAGAATGGTAACCCATACTATGAACACTGAGATGTAGAGCACTTTCAGAAATCACTGACTAAATAGTTGCCTGTAAGATATGTCTCGTGCTGTTTTTTTTCCATGTTGTAAAGAAATCCCACAAAACGTGAAAATAAGCCGTGCGACTGACCGGGGGCGCTCTGCTATAGTGCTGCTAAGTGCTGCTATAGGTTTTCTTTACAACCCGTAAAAAATAATAGCGCTAAGCGTATCTTGTAGAAAACAATTTTGTCGGTGGTTTCTGAAAGTGCTCTACATCTCAGTGTTCATTATTTGAGTTACTGGTCCATTGTTAAAAATAATGATAATTAAATCTTAATATTTTATCAGTACGGGGAAAAATAAAAATTAGCCTAAGTACCTAGAGGCTAGTGCGAGTAGTACATCTTTGGTTCAATTAACCACTGAAGTGTCTTTCATCAAATTCTTGGCTGAAAACTTATGTGAGACACCCCCTGTATATATATATATATATATATATATATATATATATATATATATATATATATATATATATATATATATATATATATATATATATATATATTTATATATATGGATACTCTTGGCTCGATTTCGCCGTCGTCGGCACCGATGGTGACGGCAAAATCCAGCCATGAATGTCCATGTGATTGCTATAGCAATAATAATGCGCAGGCGGGCACCCCCCAAGATTCGGTTGCCACCCTTTATGCCAAATAGGTTGACTCCTTAATTTTTTGAAACTTAATATTTTACGTATATATTTTACGTAAGTAGTAAAATTCCAAGAACGGCACGACGTTAATTATGTGATTGAAAATTCGCGTATCACGAGTTATATCTAGAACAAAAAAAATTGTTAGGATTTCAGTAATATAATCAATAAAGAAGGGGTAGAAGAATGACCATTACTGACACAACCAGCAAATGTAGGGAGCTGGGCCTAAGCCTCCCTTAGTACCATCAACGGCGTGCCTCGACGCCACATCAAGGGCGAGCTAGGTTTGCCATGTTGGCTCAACGATGCTGAAACTACAATTTATGATAATATATTTAATAAGGTTGCTACTTCAAAAAGTTCATTTTACTATTGAGTAAACATTGCGTAGTACAAATATATGTGAAGAAGCATTCACTAAAGAGAAAAAAAAGTATGTAGAGGAAGCGTCCTGTGAACGCGCAGCCGTGATACGATAACACGCGTATCGGGCAACTGCGCAATGGTGTGCCCTTGCGGTGGCCAAAGACTCATAAATAACCCATTCTCGCTAACCCAATAAAGTGTTTTCTTCACACCTTGGCTGACAGCGTGTGAAATTGGCCACGGTAGCAGTTGAATGCTATTTTGGCGTCTCGACCTAGCCATGAACAAGCATATCATTGAGTGTGAGAGACATAGCTTTCCCCGAAGAAGAAAAAAAAAACAAGCGAAAAAATTTGATAGAGAGGTTTGCAGAAACATTGCAACAACATGTAATTACCAGAAAGGCAGAATAGCCTGACTGTCCCACGCTTGTCGTAGCGTCCAGCTTCCAGCTGAGTTTATTGCGATGCCTTAGGAGCTCTTGAACATAATAATATTAGGAGCACGTGAACACACAATAAACAACAGACAGAGTTCTACAGACGCGTGCTCAATTGAAACTAAAGTTTATTCACAGAAAACGCGATGTTTTATCCTATGTCTGCGCTCGCTAGTACACCTCTGTCTCTCGTTTCTTGTCTGCTTACGCGCTCTAAATACTACTACGTTCATGCACAAACTCGCCCAAATTTCAGTGCTTTAAAAGTTCCGTTGGCGCTGTAGGTCTTATCACAAACTAATATGTAAAAACTGACAATGCGAGGGCGACTGAATTTGGCGAATAGAGTTTGTCACATGTTTATATGTATGCATCATCTTCTAATAAGCTCTCTGGAATATGGTCTTGTTGGCGATAAACCATTGATGATATGACAATTTCATCATCTGTAGAAGCTACTCATCACTTCAGACTACGAAATTTAATTTTTACCTTACCATTGACCTGTGGACAATGTTAATCTCTGTTGCAACAAAAGGGCCACTTTGTTCAACATGTGAATGAAAGCCTGCTTACAAGCATGAAGGAGATAGCTGGGAGCGAGCAATGCAGTAGAAAGAACAAAAAAAACAGAGGAAACAAGAATAATGTACGGAATAAAATGACAAAAACTATGTACCTAAATAAATAATTAAATTAGAAAGCAGTAGGTATAGAAAAGACACGAGGCTTCCCTTTACTGATTTTGTTCATATAGCGAAGGTATCTGAATCTTTTTTCCAATCGCTTGCTCTGCACTTTACGATATCTACTCGTTTTTCTGCTCATGCTGACGATGGCTAATGAGCGACTTCTCTTTTAACATTTGCGAAAGTAGACAACCGACGTGTTGCCGAATTCACATGCCCTGAGGAGCGTGTGATTCTGCTGCCTTGTCATACAACATGACTTCCGGAAATGTGCCAGCTCGTTTTATTAATTTTGTGTATTGCGTAAAGCGTCTTCAAGCTTTTTAGGTACACGAGCAATAATGAAAGTATTGTCACAATTGCTTTTTTTCAGAAGTATCTCAATCACAACCCACAGTAAGTGGAGGAGGCGATAAATTGCAAGGGAAATACATTGTTCTCGATTACGGCAGTGATTGCTTGCTTCTGGGTTTTGGTTCGTACAGAAATGGTAAGCGAGCGTCAACCTAAATGCTTTTAAAGCAGCCTTGAAAACATTAAGACAACATGCTCACTGAAACAATAGAATATGCTCCTGTATACAAAAATCATACATTTTTTGTATCGTGTATTGTAGCTCGCTGTTCATGCAGCTGCACTAACAATTTTCACGTGGCGAAAACACAACTGATTTGTATTTCATTTCATTTTACTTTATTTTTAATTCCAACATGATAGAAAAAGAAACTGTTTGGACCTATAGCCAAAGGCTACAATAGGGTCCAATGATGCGATAAAAAATGGCACAGTATCCAAACGATAGCACAAGGCAACAATAGCACATGTAGCAAAACAATAGAACAAGGCATTGAACCAGGATACAAGATGCTAAACATTGCGGATATAGTAATTAGGGTAGGCGTTGTACAGACAGATATATTCAAATACTCGAACTTGGGTAAGATAACAGAAACATGTAATTTTTATAGACAAACAAAAGAAAGGCAATGAGTAATAAAAACTATGCAGTAAGCGTTCACTGCACGTAGTGATACTTATATACAAGAATTGAACGATTTTGTTACTATTAAGGGGCTTACAGAGACACAATAAGGATTGCAAGGAAGTGTTTTTTTTATTTTCAGAGGAAATTTAACAGCCGATTTTATATCCTGGGGCAATCTTTTCCAGATTTTAGTACCGACAAACTGCAGACGCCGCTCTCCATAGACGTTGTTCGTGGGATGATGGTTAAAATTACCGGCAGCAGTATTCCTCGTAGGGCGGGATGAGGAGCAAAGAATGAACGAATGAACAGGATGGTTATACTTTATGATATTATTAATGGCAATGACTGTTTTCTGTTGACGCAAACTGTCCATTGGTAAAATTTGTAGTTTACAAAAGAGGGGTGCGCTGGGATGATCGTGGCTTGAGTGCATTATTATTCTTATCGAGCGCTTCTGTAGTTTTCGTAAAGGCTCCAGGTATGTTGTGTAAGTCCAACCCCATGAATCAATGGAGTAGGACAGATGACAGTGGATGAGAAAAAAGTACAAGATCCGTTATATTGCAAGGTCGAAATAATTTCTCGGTTGCAACAATGCATGACAGCACGAAGATAACCTCGGGCACACTGATTTTATATTGGGTTGCCAGTGGAAATGGTTTTCGATAGATACACCTAGGTATATAAATGAATTGATGCGTTCGAGTGCATAATTATTTATCTTTATTTGAATGCTGTCTATTATTATTGGCATATGTCGAGAATAGATTATCATGTACTTTCTGTTTTGCGCGTTGACGGTAAGTTTATTTGCCTTGAACCAATGTGATATATTTGCTAGTTCAGCATTTGTTTTTGTTTCAACTTCTTGCATATTTTTTCCCGTAACAATTAAAGCTGCATCATTCGCGTACAATAGTAGCTCTGCAGAAATAATAACCAGTGGTAGGTCATTTACATATAATACAAAGAACAATAGGCCCAGGACAGATCCCTGCAGGACCCCTGTGCTTATCGGTTTTTACGAAGAAGTGATGCCACCAAGAGAAACAATTTGACTACGACGAGTGAAGTAGCTGGAAAAGAATTCAAAGCTTTAGTTTCTAAAGCCATAGTTATTTAATTTTTTTGGATGCTGTGTTCGATAATGTCGAATGCCTTCTGAAGGTCAAGAAATACAATAGAAACTAGTTTATGGCTATTTAAAGCTTTGTTGGAGTTCAAACATTGACATTTTGTGTCAATGTTTGAACTGCAGTGGAAGTAGAATATCCCGGACAGAAACCATGCTGTTGCGGGCATAAAATGTGATGGCACCCCCCAATGCAGAGGCTATCATTTCAACATAAGTTGAGCTTGTATAATTTTCCTGTTATATAGCAGATCTGTATTGCCACACATCCGTCGCAGTCCGCGTACGGAAACTATCATCTTCGTGAACAAGAACGCACTAAATTCTTCTACTCAGAACAAATGTGCCTCAAAACAAATGCGTCAATATGCATGACCAGAAATGGAATAACATCGATTGGGTAGAGAACATGTACACAGATAGAGAAAATGAAGAACATAAGTAAAAAATATAAATAATACCAATAATATTATTAATAAGTAGGGTATAACGCCCAGAAACAACCATATGATGATGAGAGACAAGGTAGTGGATGGCTCCGGGAATTTGGACCATTCACCTAGGGTTCTTTATCGTGCACCCAAATTTGAGCACACGAGCCTACAGCAAGTTCGCCTCCATCTAAAATGCAACCGCCGCAGCAGGGATTAGATTCCATGACCTGCGGGTCACCAGCCGAGTACCTTAGTCACTAGACTACCGCGCCGGGGCTATGAAAAAAAAAGCGAGAGAGAAAGATATATAGAGAAACAAAGACAGATTTTTGACGACAAAGCTTCTTGATGATGTAGGATTCGAGCTCGCGTTTCCACAATTCAAACGCCAGCATTTGAACTACTCGGCAATAAAGCTCACTAGTAGAGCATTACATAGGTTGTTACTGTATAAGAAAACAGAGACAACGGTAAGTGAGGCTGAGGAGAGAGCAGGCAGGATAGCATAGTAGAGAAAATAAGATGGAAAGAGAAAGAATCAAAGTAAGATGTATAAACACGGACAAAATAAAGAAAAATATAAAAATAGGAGTCAGCAATAACGAGCGAAAAATAAAACAGAAAAAGAAAACAACGATGGAAGCAGCGAAAATTAGAAAGAAATATATGGGCAGAAATGGTAATGACATTAACGAAGGCTAAAGTCGTGTTCTTCTAAGTAAACAATTTCTGTGGATAAACTTGTTAACTTGGAACTGCAGCTCAAACTACGGCCACAAGCGTGCGCTTTACTTATATTGCTGAAGAGAGCGCCAGCTGTCAATACACTTTCAAGGTGTAAAGCGCTGTGTCTTTTGTACAGCCATGAGCTCCTTAACTCGAACGCTCCGATGCGTGTCCGCGGCTAGCTTGGACTAAGGTAAGCGCCGCCAAGCGTTGAAAATGAATTAATACCTTAACTGCAGTTAGCAATAGATGGAGCGCGTACCAGTTTCACTAGTATGTTTCTGTTTCCAGTGTGCATAACCAGTCGGTCGAATGCTTTCACTTGGCATCCCGTTTTTGCCACGTTTCGCTCGTGGTTACATTATGGCGCATGCCGATAGCGTTCATTGTCGTATACTTTTCTCCAGAATAATCTATTGCATGCGACAGCTTACGCACCTTTCGAGTATAAACTTGCAGCTGCTGCTCAAAAAAAATCACATTTATCAAAAGAAGAGCACGAAAACGTTGATGGAGTTTGTAAGAGTTGCTTAGTAAAGAAATGTCATATGCGATGGCATTGTTCTTGTTCTGAAACAAATTTTTGAGACAGTGTGAATTGAAATGTTCTCGCAATTTAGATTGTGCCTTCCGGCTTGGTGCATGCTGCACAGAAGGTTGTTTTTTTTTTGTCCAGAAAAGACGAACAAATCATGATAAGTCTTACAACGGTGTGTTCAGGAGAGATACAAAGAAGACGAAAGAAAATGAAAGAAAAAAATTGCCACATCACACGCGCAGTGCGAATCGTTAGACGCATGAAGAAGGTTGATATATCACAACAAAATTAGCACAGCGTTACGAAGCATACGCACATCTTGCACTATATGACTTTCATGTCATGATTACCATCTTTGGACATCTCATTTACCTTCGTCGTACAATCGCGTCACGTAATACCAAATGCAGCATATGTGAAGCTACCGAAATGGCTGCGAACGCATCATGAGTGTGCCATGTAGTCGTGTTCTTACAGGGCACGATTCTCAGGGTTGTCATGTTTCCGCACATACTTTCGTCATCTATTCACGTACAGTAATACGATGTTTGGTATATGAAGCATGCAAAACGACCGCAAACGCATCATGAGCATGGCGTGTACATGACATACATTACATGCGTCTCATATCTTGCACGTTATGGTTTGTCGCTTATGCTCGCCCTGCAGTCATGTCAGACCGTACCAGTTTTGCAATATGTCATGTGAGTGAGGCCACCGCAATAGCAGCAAGACCATGAATTGTGAATAATGACACACATGTCATGATTTCTATTTATGACTCGTCAGTTATGCTAGTCATACAGTCATGCTATGCGCAACAAAATTTGGTATCAATACCACTATTGAAACAGCCAGAAGAGCTAAAAGTCATAGGTAGCTAGATAATTACGCTCAAAGTCACAGAAGTTCGTTAATGAATGCTTCGCATTTAAAATGTCAAGAGACAAAAAAAAATTAAAGACGTGCTTCTGCGCTTCTGGGTTTGTTTCAGCAGGGCAAAGCTGGCTTATTTTTTTAGGATGTTGATCTTCTTTTAACTATTATAATACATTCTGCCTCGAGCGACACGTCTCTAGTGAAAAACAAGAATACTACACTTATTTTCAGCGTAGGAGGGTGAAATGAAAGACACGGAAGTGTCTGCTTTATTTCCGTAGGCACTGTGTGGTGCCAAGGAAACCTTTTCAAAGCTCGCCTGTTGAAAATGTCAAAATTATCCTAATTCCACTTATAAAGAGTACCCAAGGAAAGAGCAGATAAGTTTTTTTACACTTATGCGTTTTTTATAATGTGATTGTAAACTAAGTACGTATATTTATTAAAAGGAGCCATTGTTGTTGTTCGCATCATTGATTTCAATGTTACAGATGAGTAAATATACCGTAACGCCAAAACAGCCGAGTATTCACCCAATTATGCGTAGTTACACCACTGATACCACCACGTGTTCGTCAAGAAAACCTTACTTTTTGCAAAAAACAGGCGGATCAGTTCATGACAACAGTAGCGTGTCCCAAAGATCAAAAAGGAATGAAGAATGTCACAGTAGCTGAAGCCTTGGTCACCAAAAGAGGCATTCTGGCAAGACTGTGGAGGGCGACAAAGCCTGGGGGTAGCCCGGAGGCTAATTTATTTGTTTGTGACTGCAGTTTGAACTCCTTTGATACTCACATTTGCAGTGGTTTTGTTTCGTAACAGTGATGATTGTTCTATTTGATGTGGTTGTGACCAGATGTGACAAAGTTACTGAACGTTCCATGCAATAGCAATGCTTGGCATGACCACAAACCGTGTTCAGAATAACCGATTTGCCAAACTAACAGATCAAAAGTACCCGCTCTCACTGCGTGCCTAAACAATGATAGTTGAAGAGTATTGTTTGAAAGCATCGATGTATTTACAATAAACCGCGCATAATTTTTATTTGGCGCGTATCCAACAGTTCTTGCTACAAACCGTACTACATAGTTGTAGCGGCAAAAATTTTCATTTGCAATTGTGATCGTGGAGAATGCTCAAAAGGCAATGGCCGTAAACTTAAACTAGTAAAGTGGGACGCGTTCTGGAAGAAGCGAGAAGAAGGAGGGCGCGGCGACAAGCCGATCACGAATATGGATGAATGAACTGCGACGCTCAATAGGGACGTAGATGCGGCAACGTGTGACATTCCTCCCGAGGCGAAGCTTGAAGTAATCAACAGCCGGCTGCTGCATATGTGGGAAGCAAAGCACGCCCTACTTAAAAGGTGGAAACGCCAAAGACACAACCAGGTCTTGCGAAAACGCGTGGCACAGTTAGACAGACAGATCGAGGAACACGTGTTCAAAGTATATATTGCACAGTGGGAAGACATGTGTAATGGCTTGGAGAAGCAGATGCCTGGGGCGGGTGCTTGGCGTCTCTTTCGGCATCTGTTGGATCCGGAGAAGACTCGGGTCACCCAAGGCCATCAAACTAGGAGACTTGTTAAAGATTATGAAGGTGCAAATATCCTCGCCGCAATACGATACCGTTGGTTCAAGAAAGAAGACAGCACCCAACACCCTGATTACGATAGAGTTGCTAATGATAAATTAGACGCAGACATTAGCGAGGCAGAAATTCGGGCAGTTCTTTTCAAACTTGACTTCCGGTCGGCGCCAGGACCAGACAGGGTTACCAACAAGGCTCTGCGAAACTTAGATGATGAGTCAATCTCCCGATTGGTAACTTATGTGAACGAGTGCTGGAGAGAAGACTCACTTCCTGAAGCGGGAAAAAGAGCTTGAGTTATCATGATACCTAAACCAGGCAAGCAAATTGCGCTCGATAATCTGAGGCCAATTTCACTTACGTCCTGGGTAGAAAAAGTCATGGAGGACGCAGTTCTTATTATGGTAACCGGCTTTCTCGAAGACCGTGACGCATTTCCGCTTACCATGCTGGGATTCCACCGCAATCTCTCCGCACAGGATGCCCTACTTTGGCTGAAGCACCACATTGTTGACGACACTACGAGTTCCATCAAGGCGATTCTTGGCCTAGATATTAAAAAGGCATTTTATACCGTCAAACACCAATCGATACTGAAAGAAGTTGAGGCATTACGTTTAGGTCGAAAAATGTACAATTACATACGTGATTTTCTTGCAAGCAGGCGCGCAAATGTCGTGATCGTCGACCAAGAGTCACAAGATTTTGAAATGGGCTCGACGGGCATGCTACAAGGCTCCGTAATATCACCATTACTTTTTATTTAGTGCTATTTGGGCAACCAGAGAAATTAAGAGAAATACCCGGACTGTATCACATTATATACACGGACGATATCACCCTCTGGGATCCCAAAGGAGGTTGTGACGGTCACGTACAGGGAACGCTACAGGTGGGAGTAGACAAAGCTCAGGAGTACTTGCAACGAACGGGCCTCGAGTGCTCAGCAACCAAGTCCGAACTTTTAATCTACAATCCCACAAGCAGAGGCCGCAAAACACCACGTGGCGAGGAAAGGAAATTCGTCAAAATACTTGTTCTCTTGGCAGAGGGCACTCCCATACCACACGTAGGCAAAATTCGAATTCTGGGTTTACACATACAGGCAAATAGCTATAATGGTGAGACTGTGCGCTGACTCCGTCGTTCAGTAGACGACGCCATCAGACTTTTGCGTCGTATCACAATTAGACGTAACGGTCTGCGCGAACACTGCGTGATCCGTCTCGTGCAGGCCTACGCGATAAGCCGAATAACATACGTTGCTCCCTACCTCAAGTGGATAAGCTAAAAAAACAAAATCAACTGCATGATACGAAAGGCTTTTAAGAGAGCTATCGGCCTCCCGATCAACGCGAGTACCGAAAGATTTCTAGAGCTCGGACTTCACAACTCACTCGACGAGTTAATTGAGGCCTATGACGTTGCGCAATACGAACGCTTAACCAAATCAAAGACGGGTCGACACATCCTTGAGTCGCTGGGCATCAGATATCACGCTCAGCAAGGAGAAAAGGTGGAGGTCTCTACATTACTCCGAGACCCCTTGATCGTTTCACCGATTCCTAGGAATATGTACCCGACGCCCCACATCGGACGGCGTAACGAGCGTGCTAGACAGCTTCAAAAGAAGTTTGGTAGCAGTACGGACGTGGTATACGTAGACGCTGCGAGATATGGAAAAGAGAGAAGAGCCCACGCAACTGTGGTCGTTGACCATCAAGTCAAATGCCTCGCGAGCGTCACGGTGACGACAGAACACACGGAGGCGGCCGAAGAAGCCGCGATAGCCTTAGCACTCGCCGCAGCGCCGCATGCCGAGATTGTGATAAGCGAATCTCAGGCGGCAGTCCGCACTTTCGCGCATGGCCGTGTCTCACGGGAAGCGGCGCGCATCCTTCAAATGTGTGGAGATGGCGACTTGACGTCGCGCTGACAACCCCGAATTCCCACGGTTTTCCTCCTATGGACCCCGGTACACACCAGCGTTCCGCTCGCGGGGAACAAGGCATCCCACGCCGCGGCTCTAGGTCTCACTCGCCGAGCCACGGCTCACTACGTGGTCGCCGCCTCTGACTCCGAGAACGGGGCGATGCATCTTCTGGATCAAGGCACTTTGATAGGCACGCAGCAACAAGAGTCAGAATGTTCATGGGGTGATCGTCTTACAATGTTCCATGACATCACCCAACACTACAGGCTCAAAAGGCGTAGGTTCCCGCCACCGCACGAGATATTAAACAGGCGAGTTGCCGTAAGCTTTCGCCTACTCCAAACCCAATCCTACCCTAGCCCGGTCGTTCTACGGCACCTCTACCCGAATATATACCCCACCGATATATGTACAGCATGCGGGCACAGAGCAGCGATAAGCCACATGCTCTGGGAATGTGCCGGTGATGACAGTCATCAAAACGCCACCAATCGCGATGCACCTATAGCGGCCGTCAATACGAAATCACAGGAAGCCTCGAGCTCACTCGTTCCTGCCGCCGCCCCGGCTGCGGGAGCACAGGGGGACCTTCTTCGTCGGCGACGCCACCGCTGGGAGGCGGCCCTCCAAAGCCCAGAGCTGAACGACCAACTCTCGGCCGTCCGGCAGGCTGAGGATGCCGCCCGTGTCCAGAGACTACGAGCCGCCACCCAAAGCCACTGAGACCAAATTGCCGGCCCATCGTGTCCAATAAAGTCTTTTCTGTCTCTTTGCAATAGAGGAAGAAGAAGTGTCTCTTTAGAAAAACGCTTGTTTCGGCGCTCTGTATTTTTTAGTGAAACCATCGGTTTTTCGAGGTTCCTCGCCTCCCCGTCTTGCGATGATGGCCGCGGAGCATGCCAGAGGCCCGCCTTTCAGAGGTCCTCACACCCGTCAACTACAAAGAAGTGAGCTGGCTCCCCCAGTGTCACTGAATACAGCGATCTGTATTCTATGTTGGAAGACGACACATCCGATGATAGCTCTATACCTGTCCGGGGTATAAGAGGGCGAAGGGAAGACCTGGAAATACGTCAGAATCAGCTCCTGCAAGTACAGCGACTGCACAGTCAAGGCCTGTGCGCTGGCCGCATGTCATCATTTTTATGCTGGAATATCCTTCAAGCAACCTATGACTGCTGAACTGGCAAGTCCTTTTCGTTGCTCTGGAATGTACGGTGCCAGATCAAATTAAGGACCTAAGAGTAAACCCAAAGTACAACGTTCTTGCCATAGACGTGCACGATGAGAGTGTGCTAGGACAGCTGCAGCAAATGACTGAGCTAGGCAGCATTAAAATGCCCCCCTTTATTCTGATGGATAATAATTAATTGACGGTTTAATTTATGACATCGACATTGCCATTCCTAATGTTAACTTGCCTACCCTCTTCAAGCCTGCAAACGAGGGAACTGTCCTTACGTAAGTGGGGCGCATTAGAAATACGCGCTGCGTAAAAGTGTTTTTCAAGAAAGATGGCATACCATTCCACGTTGAAGTTGGACTTTTCCGACATCCAGTTCGACCATTCATCCAAAAGCCATTTCAATATCATCAGTGCTTCAGGCGTCAAGGGCGTATGCCTCGACTTACGACTGTGTCCCCGTTGCGCTGAACCTCATGCCGAATACACCTGTCAGGCGACTACTTTGAAGTGCGCAAACTGCAGCAGTCCTCACGTTGCCTCGTCGAAAGACTGTCCTCGAATCCAAAAGGAGCGCGCGGTCGTCAAACAAATGGCCCGAGACAACTCGACACAGAGGTAGGCAGCTGAAGTAGTCCGGCGTCGGCGTCGACGTCGGCATCATCGAAAACCTTCAAAGAAGACACATTCACCGAAATGCTAGTTCCCACTCTTTAGCTGTTCCACTCAGTAGCACCCTGAAAGAACCCACCACTTCTACGAAAGAAGCGGAGAAGCCTTCTTGTCTGGAGGAACGGCCCACCCTCCCGACCTGCTCTTCTGCCAAGGAATCTCAGCAGGTTGTGGCCGCACCAAAGCCGTCTCCCGCCATGAAATATTTGCCTCAAACAGATCATCCAGTAATCTCGGTACTGCGTTCCCTCATTGGAGCCATCCGAGCAATAGTATCCACATGAAGACAGCATCTGCTCCAAGCGCGCTTGGAGTATTCGACGCCATAAGCCCAGCATTTTAATCTCTCAATTAGGAAAATGGTTACATACACCTCATCATTTCTTAAAGAAGTCAAGGCTGCATCCGTCATCCAATGGAACGCCGAAGGACTAAAATCACTTCAAGATTTTCGTCAGCTTGTGTACACCAACGTGTTCCCACTCCTCGTATGTGAACCTGAATTGTCGAAACAATAAGACTGTCGGGGTACGAGGCTGTCACGTCTTCAACAAATGGTGCGTGCAGCAAAATCATCGTCTTTGTCCGTCGTGAAGTGACGTACGTTGTGCAACCAATCGCACCTCACGAGGACAATCAGTATGTCTGCATCACTGTGAAAAAGAACAAACTCATGTTTACTTTCATAGGTGTTTATATATCGCCTTCACATAATCTCGATTCCAGGAGATTAGCTGATATTTTGAGAATCTTTTTTGCACCATGGGCCATCATAGGTGATTTCAATGCTCACCATCACGCATAGGGAAGTACGCGCACAAATGCAAGAGGAAGCAGGTTAGCGAGCATTGCCAACAACTATGGCCTTATTCTCCTGAACGACGGTAGCCCTACTTTTTTTCGAGGGGTGACATACGGCAGCTGTCTCGACCTTGCTTTTGTCTCCAACTCCCTCGCGAGATATGTCAAGTGGTTTCCAGATGTTGAGACACGAGGAAGTGTTCACATTCCAATCTACCCTAACATCAAAGGCTTGTCTAGTTGTGGTCCACGGACGACCATTCGAGCAGTCCAATGGACCAACACCAAATCTGACATGGAAGATGCTTGCAGCGATGATCTACGATCTGGGTTGAAGCAAACAATTAACAGCACACTGCAAAACGCCACTCCCACGGTTACGATATCTTCCGCTCGAAACGACTATGACATATTGTTGAAGCGACTCCTAGCACTTCGACGCCGGGCGGAGCGTCGGCGTTGGCGCACAAAATCAATTCACAATCTTAGAGCAGTCAGGAGGATGCAAAAGAAGATTCGGCGTCGCATAGATAGATTAGCGTCGGAACGACGGACAACGTTTTTCCAGTCACTTGACGCTGACAAGCTACTCTCACACATTCGGAAAACGGTGCAAGTTCTGCGTCAACCTACGGAACAGCGTTTTCCATTCAAAGCGCTGGCGCTCTTTCAAGGGTGACAAGACATAAATGTCGCAGAAGATTTCTGTGCGCAGATCGCCAACCAAGCCACTCGTCTAGGTTCTCCAGTGAGAGGAGACGTCCCCCGCTCCCGTGACTACCACATGAACCTCACTATTACAATGGAGGAGCTCGAGGCGCTACTAGCTCTCTACAGGCGTTAAACTTCTCCAGGTCAAGATGGTATTCCGTACCGAGCCTTGTGCGACCTTGGGGAAGGTGCAAGGAGAGAACTGTTGAGCCTTTACAACATCTTGTGGCATGATGGCAATGTTCCTGACGACTGGAAAGTAAGCCGCTTGGTACCCATCTTGAAGCAGGGCAAATCCCCACTCGAACTCGCCTCATACCTTGCTGAATACTTACCAGGTACCATTAAGATCTCAATTTACGCTGACGACATCTGTGTCGGGACTTCGGCAGTCACACGTCCTCAGATACGTTCCCGGATTCAAAGAGCAGCAACTATGATTGTCAACTACTTGTTAAAAGAAGGTATCAGCATATAACCAGAAAAATGCGTGCTGGTGGCCTTCACTCGCAAAGCAATGACCCCTTATGTCATCTCAATCTGCGGGTGACCCATTTTTTTCGCCAGGACCCACCGGTTTCTGGGCATCATTATTGATAGGGACCTCTGTTGGAGTCCACATGTGGCCTATATAAAGAAGCGCCTGACCGCTATTCCCCAATTGTTCAAGTTCCTGGCAGAAAAGACGCAGGGGATGACAAAAGACGCAATGATGGAACTCTACAGAGCCCTGTTTATCGGTTTCCTGAGATATAGCCTGCCCGTGCTGAGCAATGCCTGCAAGACCAAAGCTCGTGCTCTACAGGCAGTGCAAGCCCAAGCTCTGAGTGTGTGTCTTGGTCTGCCCAGATGTACGTCATCAGAGGCAACAATTGCGATTGCTGGTGACTATTCGATACAAACTCACATTGCTGTAGCAGTCCCGAGGATTCACATCAGACGCTTCGCACGTGCTTCCTGTCGTCACCTTGCACTGTTGCCTTCAGAGAAGCGCCCAGTATCGTTCGCTAAAATTATTTCGAATCAAGTACAACGAGAAACTTCCCTCAGGCTTCACTCCTGCATCTAAACCATCGATACCCCTTTGGTGTCTTATTCGACCCACAGCGCATCTTAGTGTACCAGAGATCCGGAGAAAATCTGAGCTTTCATCGCCCATGCTGAAACAACTGTCTCTTCTTCTTTTGCACGAGAAATATTCAGACAGTGTACGTATATATACTGATGGCTCCACGAACATCAGTGTTCGTCATGTGCAGTAGTTGTCCCAGTAAGAGGTGTTACCGAGAGCTTCAGTACTGACCACTCCACGACGTGTACAGCAGCGGAACTAGCTGTTTTGCACGCTGCACTTTGTGTGGTCATTCGTGAACCACCGCAACGATGGGCTATTTTCAGCGACTGAAGGGCTGCCCTACAATCGGTGCTCTCATCACTGTGTCACGGGCCGTACGAACAGCTTCTTTTTTAAATTCGATGCATTCTCCACACTTCACACGAAAAAAGGCATCATGTGACGTTTCAGTGACTGCCAAGTCACTGCGGCGTCATAGGGAACGAACAGGTCGATACTGCCGCGCGGTCAGTCTTGAAGGAACACGAGAAGATGCCATACCACTTTCGTGGACGGATGCTGCCAGTGATTTTCGACGACTTGCACGTGAAATCACGTTTTCACCACGGTGCCCACCAAGCAACGAGACGAATCGTCGACACCACTTGTCCTCTTTGATGGCTCTCCTCATGCCCAATGGGCTCAACCGAAGAGAAGCCACCCTTCTTCATCGCTTATGCTAGGGTAGGCATTTACAAAATCTTATTCATTTGTCATAAGCATAGCCGACAACACTCGGTGTGATGCCTGTCGCTGCGAAGAGACGGTACACCACATCCTGTGTGACTGTCCATTGTATGACACCCAGAGACAGATACTGACGTCCGTTCTTGCGCGAATCGACAACAGCCAATAGTCTGTGGACACTATTCTTTCAAGTGCCCGAGAGAAGAAATCGTAACAGAAGGCGACAAAAGCTCTGTTGAAAATCCTACGTGACATGGACCTGAACGAGCGGCTGTAACAGCAATGTCACATACACCGCTAAATAGAAGACTGCACTATGACTGAGTGTGCGCACGTGTGCTGCCGAATTGTGTTTATCTCTTTTACCTCTCTCCTCTCTATCTTTCATCTCCCCATTCCCTCCCATGCGCAGGGTAGCAAACCGGCTACCTGTAGACTGGTTAACCTCCCTGCTATTCTTTTCCACATGTTTTTCTTCCTTCATTTGCGAATTTTCTTAAGTACAAAATAGCGCACGACGGTAATAATATTGAGATCCTCTCCAGCGACAAAAAGCACAAGCTCTCAAATCTGATATGAGTCAACTTTTGTGATGCCGCGGCTGCATTTCCGATGGAGGCGGAAAGGTTGTAGGCCCGTGTGCTCAGATTTGGGTGCACGTTAAAGAACCTCAGGCGGTCAAAATTCCGGGAGCCCTCCACTACGGCGTCTCTCATAATCATATGGTTGTTTTGGGACGTTAAACCCCACATATCAGTGAATCAATCACTCAATCAACTTTTGTGATTATCTGAACGCCCATTGTTCTGTATATAGCAGCGCTGACTCCCTTTCTTATCGGATATATTACATTTAAAAGAGCATTCGGTTGCGCAAACAATGTACTGATCACCTTCCCACACCTGTTTCATTGAAGAGCCCCGTAAGATAAAGGCATGGCAGAGATTTTCATTGCGGATATTTCGCCTAGAGCGTCTCGTCATCTTAGAGGCAATACGTACTTGAATAAGGCTGAAAAATATTACGGGCTGACGCACATAATGAAGCCTGAGTTTATTTATCGTTATATTTTCACACAAACACCTGCAGGCACTCTCCTTACCAAAATTCTAAAACGCTAAACATTTTCGTAAACCAACATGGCTTCAATAGTCATGGTCAGTGCCGAGGGCTGCGGATTTCAAGTGGTGTCGTTTTGTTAAATGGGTAAGGCACGGGGTGAACATGTGGCTGTGCAATAAGTTTATTTTCTATCAGCTTTGAAGCACTTCGTTAACTGTGCAAAACTACAAGCCCGGTGACCTAATGTCAACAAGTTTTTTGTGTCGCAAATTTGTTTTATAGTACATATTTCAAATTTTAGTTTTGTGATCGCTTTATACTGCAGCTAGAGCTAAAGCACAGGACTCGGTTGATTGGTGGAGCATGATTGAAGGCTTTGTTCAGCAGCTAGTGGGCCCTGTCAACTGATGGCGATGGTTATGATGATGTATGCTATAGCTTATTGTGTCCCTGTTACTAAGGCAATGCTGCTGAGGCAAGTAACTGCAAATTTGAATTTAAACGGGCTGTACTTATCATTTTTCACCTTCTATTATTACAGGGAAGTACCAATGCCTAATGCTGGTGCAATTGGATTCTAATGGCAACTATCAGCAAGAAGACAAACGTTGCTTCAGGACTAAAACAAATATGTGCCAAGACGACATGGACAATGTGTGGAAAAAAGATTGCAACGATTTCTATATTAAAGATAAAAGAATAGACGAAAAAATTGCTCAGGAGTCAAGAGCCAACAAAGACAAAGCATAATCACATCTTCGTGATGTTCTAGCAAGATTGGGCAAAATAAAGACTAAATGGTAACTTTGCACGCTTTATTGAAGCCCTAATACCTTTGAAGAGTGTCTGTTTGGCTTTTGTTGTTTATTACATGGCGTAATGCGTGTATATAAGTTTTGTGGTTTCTATCTCACTGAATATAGAAATTACACAAGAAGTTTGGGCTCCTTCGCAGAAATAGAAGATTATCGAACATTCACGAAGTGAACAATGATGAGTAGGCGAAGCCAAGAACTCTTAGAAAAATATTTTCATGCAAGCTCACTGCAGTCGTGACGTCCATCGTTTTGACTAATCGACCGCGCATAATGGAGGCTGTGAATCCAGCGCCACCACCGTCTCGTGTTCTAATGAATTGTTCGCGGTGAGTTTTACATATGTAATTCATCCGAAAAGGCACTGGTTTAAGTAGGGATTGCATTAAATTTTTAGGCATTTGTTCATTTATATTTAGATCATTAATTATTCCACAAAAATTTCACTAAAGATTGTGCGCAATCGATTGTGTGGTCGACATATAAAAAGAATAATTGAAGAATATTGAATGCCCAATTTAGGTGATGAATTAAATAGGTAAAATTCATTAAATCTTTGTTTTTTACAACAGGAAACACACAAACACGCACACACGCACGCACGCACACACACACGCACATACACACGCACACACGCGTCTAAATACCCACACCAGCTAAAATATTCAAAGAAACTGTTTTTGTTCATTTGCTAACTTTCTGCTGTTTCCTTCGCCGAGCTAGTGCTATTGTATTTTTGAGAACATCTCTCTTTGTAGAGAAAAAGTTTTTGCCAATTTGTTTTCTGCTTTCCGAACTACGTTATTCAGCACATTGTCAGTGTGATGAGGCCCCTGGCAACAGACATCAAACTCTTCCATTTCACAAAAAACGTCTTGTGACACACACAACTGGCCGCTCTCGCACTGGTGCATTGTCGCTCATATAACTCGTAGCGTTAGAATAATATTAATATGTTTTTTATCCCCAAATCATTATAGGATTATGAGAGATACCGTAGTAAAGAGCTCTGGAAATTTCGACCATCTGATGTGCTTAACATACTCTGGAATCGCACAGTACATGATCTTCTACCAAATACAAATGGGATCACCACGACTGCCATCGAACTCGTGACCTCAGGGTCAGCAGCCAAGCACCCTTACCAGTGACCCAAAGAAGCAGACTGAGCCAGTGGTAAAAGTGTTGGCACGACGTCCACAGTAATCCGTGTAGCCTCTATGGAATCATCCACTCTCCTGTCAGTACTTGAATCGGTATTTTTTAATTAAATGTATATAAGGAGAGGTTGGTGCCAATGCGTGGCACCGGCTACTATTTGTTAGCAGTCCTTAAATATTTTGGCTTGAAGTGGGGCTCAATCCTTCAAGAAAGTGCTTTACCGCAGGTTTCACAGAGATATATATCTGGCTGTTTTATACCAGTAATTACTTCAAGGAAACATATTAGGCTTAGTTGCTGGCAAAAGTGGCACCAAATTAAAATGCCAAAAAAAGAGTGGTTGGAACACTGGCAAGGAAATACCATGTGCAAAAGCTATGCACCACTTTATGCGCCAGCATTCCTTTCTTCTTTCAACTAAGTACACCGTAATACCTGTAGAAGCCCACGGTGCTATTCGCAATTAGCAAAACGTTTACCGACCCTGAAGGAAAAATACGTGTATTGAGAAAGTACTAATGGAAACGTGCGTTTGTTGCTTCACTGTCAGGGCTTACGCTAACAAATCAGAAGCGGAACATGTTGGAGATGGTGCCATTGGAACGACTGTGAAGCATGTAGTGAGAACGCGCGCATACCTTTAGGTGAAGAAGAGAACGAATGTCGATATCATCTCGACGAATGGTGTGCTCTCATTCAGTTCTTCAGGCGTCTTAAGGAAACGAGAAGGCTATCAGCTTCGCTTTATTGTTTTAATCACCATGACTATTCTGCACACAGCATCGCCCCGTTGTCCGGATTCACAGGTGAGCACTATGCGAATATCCAGTGCGGAACACGCATCACATATGTATGCCGCACTACATAGACCCATAAAAAAACCTGTCACTTGCCAAGAAGCAGAAACGCACGCTACGAATGCGTTCGCCGGGCTTGGATATTCATTATGTTCTAGTAGCATGAGAAATCGTACACACGTCTGTTCAGGAAAATATGAAGGTCGAGCGGAGTGGATTCAGAGCCCGTGACAGTAGCAGTGCGCAGGTGTCAAATTAACAAGGTGGCATTTGCGCAGAACTGGGGTATCGTTCGAATAACCATAAACCCCCCGTACATTGCCCACTATAACACGTAATTTCGTTACAAGTCTGCACAGCGTGTAAAATGATCTTCATTGATAATATATCTTATTGAGGAGCGGGCTTCGTTTTGCATGTAAAGAAAGTCAAGTACTCAATGTGATCATCATCGCCGCAAACTTTAGCTGCAGCACAGCAGTGGCGTTGGCCCCCGAGTGTTTGTTTTGAATGCAGGCATCGCCAAATTGTTGCATAGCCAAAGGTGATCTCATACCCTGGAGCTGTGCCCGAAATTCCAGTCATAGAAATCGCGCCTAAACGAAGCAATGGGGCCACAAACCTCAAGTAGCGAATACCTCCGGCGTATACATCTGTAGGTGACGTGGCATCTCTGTAGGTGACGTGTGTACACCTCTGTACTTGACGTGGCTTCTTTCCCCTTGTATCGGAGAAGACATCAGCATACGACGTAGCTTTTGAAAAGCTTGCTAACACTGAGACGACCGCAATTCGAGGGCCCCGTTAGTTTTGAAATCTTCATTAGCGGTGGCATAATGATGGTGCCCCGTTACTTTCAAAATATTCAATAGCGCTACATAATGATGGTGAAGTTTCAAATGAAAAAAAAAGACAGAGAGAAACGAGAAAAAAAGAAGGTAGAAGGGTTAACCCGATGCTAGTATCCGGTATGCTACCCTACACTGGGGTTGGGAAAAAAGAGGTTGAAAGAGAAAAGGAGAGTTAAAAAATAAATAAGAGAAAAACACCGACACACACGCACACACAAAATCAGTCCACTCAGAGGCGTTCCGACAGGCCAGTAGTTCGTAAGAAGCCCAGTAGCGCTTGCACGGCTTTCTTATCTGACGATGAGTCATTACGATGGCGCAGTATACTTTCTTCTGACAGCGGCGGGTCATCTAACCTGTTTAGTTGATTAGGAAGGTGTTGTCTTTCCAGGTTGTATTTCGGGCAGTCACACAGGATATGTTGAATTGTTTCTTAATCTCCGCAGTGTGCACAGTCGGCGGTGTCGGCCATACCTATGCGGAACGCGTACGCACGGGTAAACGCGACTCCCAACCATACTCTGCACAGAGCAGTAGCGTCACCTCGTCGAATTTTCGTTGGAAGCTGTATGCTTAACGTTGGATCACGGGATCGTAATCTTCCATGCGTAAACACAGACTAATTTCAAAGAGCCATGGAGCGTTGGCGAGCAAGCATGCGGGGCCTCCTAGCAGCGTCCGTCCTTGAGAGAGGTATTGCCTGGTTGTTGTCTTCTGTATGGGCTGAACGGGCAGCTTGATCAGCTCGTTCGTTACCGATAATTGGACAGTGGCTTGGCAACCGTCGAAATATAACGTTGTGCCCTTTCTATGTTATATGGTGTAGCATTTGTGCTGTTTGAAATACCAACTGCTCGTGTGGACCACGGCGTAGATTTGACACAAGTGACTGCAGTGCCGCCTGGCAGTCGCGGAAAATCGTCCACCAATGCGTGCTTTGGTCGTTAATAAAACGCAGCGCAGCGCGAAGCGCTGCAAGCTCTGCTGCCGTTGTTGTAGTTGCATGAGCTGTCCTGAATTTGATGGTTGTGGCGTGCGTTGGAATAACGACCGCCACTGTTGAGCTGTTTGGCAGGACGGAGCCGTTGGTGTAGACGTGGGTGCAGTCTTGGTACTTCACGTACAGCAGAAGTAAGGCGAGCTGCTTAAGGGCTGGTATTGAAAAATCTCGATTTTCTGGATGCCTGGTATTGTCATGTTGATGACTGGCTGTTTGAGGCACCATGGAAGAATTGAAGATCTCACCGCGGTCGTAAAACCAGTTGGTGGGAAGTCACCATGTGTAGTTACTGCCCGACAAAAATAATTATGAGGTCTATCCGCTGTTAGAGAGGCTAGGTGATGATGGGGAGTCCGGCCCACATGCTTTATGTGTGTCCTCAAAGCTTCCATTTCCATATGGGTCCGCACAAAGTGGTCTTTGGCTATAGCTATAGTCGCCATTGTTGAGGCACTCTGAGGCAGACCTAGACATAATGGAAGTGCCTGTGCCTGAACGTTTCGTATCATGCGTCGACTTGTTTTGCTGGCGTTTGATAATTCAGGCAGACGTTATCGTAAAAAGCCAAGGAAAAGCACCCTGTACAGTCGTAGCATAGCATTAGGCTGCATTCCCCAAGTCTTTCCAACTAGAAACTTTAAAAGATGGCATATGCCTCTCAATCGCTTTTTCAAATACGATACACGAGGGCTCTATGATATGTCTCTGTCGACTATGACACCCAAAAATTTGTGATATCGACGATACGGCATATTTTGATCGTTAATTGACACTCTTTAATTCTACATGGCTTTGCGCGTAAATGCCAGAAGAGCGCACTTTCCGGAGGAAATTTTCAGGCCCCGATTGCGTAGATACAAAGAAGTTGCAGTAGCAGCTCCCTGTATTCTCGCTCGTAACTGCAGGTGAGTTACCGCAGATGTCCAGATGCAGATGTCATCAGCGTATGTTGACAGATAAATATTCTTTGGTAGGTGCGTATGGAAAGCGATTAGTGTTATATTGAACAGCATGGGGCTCAGTACACTACCCTGAGGGACGCCACGAGAACTGAAATGTGTAGACTTGTTCCCAGTTTCTGTACTCACAAAATAGGATCGCATTCGGAGATAACTGCGTATCCACTTAAATATTCGGCCACCCACTCCAATCTCTTCTAGTGCGGTAAGGAAGGTTTCATGTGTAATGTTATCATAGGCTCCTTTGACATCAAGGAACAGAGAGGCGCAAAGACGCTTATGGCCTTTCTCGTGTTCAACGTACTTGATTAGGTCGATGACACTATCGATCGATGATCGACCCCGTCGGAAGCCAGCCATGGCATATGGGTAAATCTCATGATACTCCAAGTACCACTCGAGTCGGCCGAGAATCATTATCTCTATCAGTTTACCCACGCAACTAGCCAATGCGATCGGGCGATAGGAGGAGAGTTCTAATGGTGATTTGCCAGGTTTTAGCAATGGTACTAGACGACTAGTTTTCCAACTTAAGGGGACAGTGCCCTCTAGCCAACATTCATTATATAGCTGAAGTAGAGCTTTTCTCGCGCGCTCACCAGATGACACAGGGCTCTGTAGGAGATTCCGTCAGGTCCTGGTGCGGAGGTACGTTTGCATGAAGCGAGTGCTGCCTTGAGCTCCTGATTGGTGAACGGGAAGTCCATACAGGAATCAAGTGGTGGCGGACAACTGCTCGAAAGTGGTGAGCTGCCGTTTGCCGTAGTTTGCCCTGATAATCCGGCACAGAACTCTCCAGCAATGTCCACATCTGCTCGATTTCGGTGAAGGGCTAAGGCCTCGAATGGTGACTTCTGAATGGGCGATGACCGCAAACCTCTTACCGTCCTCCATATCTGCGATAAAGGCTTACGAGGGTCGAGTGACTCGCAGAAAGTAATCCAGCGTTGGAATTCTAGCTTGTCCAACCAGCGTTTGATCTTCTTCTGCATATGTCTAGCAGTACGCGAATCTTCAATGTCCTTCGTGCACCGGTGCCTTCTTTCAGCTCATCGTCGTCAAATAAAGAGTCATAAGTATGTAGAGGGCTCTAAGACCATCACGTCCTTCCATTAGCACACGCACTGTGCAACTTAACGTTGTGCTAATTTACATTCATCCCGCCCCCAAAAGACAATGGGCTGATGGCGCTGCCCAAACAGTATGCATACGTACAATTCATAGGTCGCAAGAAATTCTGTCTTTGGACTAGAGCCACAGGCGTGAGTAGCTGCCAACAGACTGAGCCCAAATCAAGAGATAAAAACTTATTCTTACAGGCTGTTTATCGCGTCAAATACTCGTGGTAGGGGAAAAATGATCGTACGGGTGGACTTGTTGACCGGTCGGTAGTGCAGTTATAACCACACAAAACCGTTTTTTTTCGCAACGACAATCATGGAGACATCCATGGGCTTTTCGCGGTTAGTATAATATCGCGTCAAAGCACATTTAGTTGTTCCAAATCACATGACTTAGTGAGAGATGTGAGCATTGCGTACATTGTCTGAGTGTCAGTGGAGCGTCGGTGTCGGTTCAATAAGTAACAGTGGTAGTGCGACCTAGAAGACTTTAAACAAGAAATAAGAACGAGATTCTTGCAAGAGAGACAGAACCTAGGAAGTGTGGTCTGGCGTAATTTTGTCAGCAGTAAATGAACCAAAATTACTAGTGGGTGATGAATCTCATGTGAAAACAGCACTGAGCACACTGTGACCACCCCAGTGTCCTGTCATCGGATGCATTCATATCTTCTGCTTCATCGATGGTTTACATTTTTCTGAGACATTCCACTGGCATGAATGAATAAATAAAGGAGGGTGGCTCAGGAACAAATAAACGCGCTGCCCAGAGTCACATGCACAGCCGCAATTGACACCAGATCGTCGTTCAAAGTTCCAACGTGGTCTGGTTCAGGAAAGAATGAAACCGTGATGGAGAGACCGGTGAAGTAGATTGGCACAGTCAATGACGAGTTTGAGCCAATTTGGCGTCTTATTTACTGATTATCTGTCTCAAATCAATTGGAGGCTCTGCCGGCAACGCCCCACCGCGGTGGTCTAGTGACTAAGGTACTCAACTGCTGACCCGCAGAGAACGGGATCGAATCCCGGCAGCGGCGGTGGTATTTCTGATGGAGGCGGAAATGTTGTAGGCCCATGTGCTCAGATTTGGGTGCACACTGAAGAATCCCAGGTGGTCGAAATTATCGGAGCCCTCTACTACGGCGTCTCTTATAATCACAAGGTGTTTTTGGGACATGAAACCCCACAAACTAATAAAATCATCAGCCGGCATCGAATCTGAAATTGAGAATAGTTCTATTTCATTTGATGCGCAGGAAACTACGTCCTGGGGGCACTACAGAGATTATTGAGCAGGATGAAATGATGAGAACATAAATAAATTATTATCAGTGCCATGGAGTACTGATTGGCGCCAAAAATGACACCAGCTGTGCATACTGCTGTAGTAAGAAAATTTGGAGCGCTGGGTGTATGACAAGAGAGCCCAGAAATTGGCGTCGCCATTTTCTGGCAAGATGGTCAGATACACTGATAAGGTCGTGTTAAAGTTAGACCCCAAGAAAAAATGTAATGGGCGGTTGTTTTACCTCAGGTTTCCCACACCCGCAAGAATAAACCTGCCATTAGAACTGACACTGCTGTGAAGCTCTGCATGCTCGCTCAACAATTCTGCATGTCGCATTCGAATAAGCTGCATTGTCACAAACGAGCGCTCAAGAAAGCACGCGCATCCGAATTCTAGCAACGGCAACTATACTAGGCGCCGCTCGGGCGCGACAGAAACCAGCGTAAAAAAAGAAAAACAAGCATCAAAGAATTTCTCGGGCACGTCAACTCTGCCCCACAAAAGCGCCGCTATGACGAGACACCTCCTCACATCTATCGCCAAGCCATCTCTAGAAAGATCTCTAAGGGGCGTGGTGATTCATAATTGAGTCGCGTTACGAAAGGGCTCAAGCTCTTTTCACAGCCTTGACTGCTGCGCGCCATGCCGACAAAACGAATAGAAACTTATTTTACCGACCCTGATGTCTGCTCACTTTGGTGTCGTTTCAAAGATATGCGTCTTTACTGGTTAGATACGTTTGTATTAAACAAACAAAAACTAATTATTTGGCAGACACCATGAATGAGGCGTGAAATCATTCACCTGAAGCGAAAAAGAAAGAGATTAAAAAACGGCGCATATCTATAGGTAGTATAAAGGAACTAAAACAAAACCTTGCACTTGCGGCACACTCTTCGAAAGATCACTGTTTTATGGCGGTGCTACCAAACTTAATTTCAGGAGATCCTAGAAAGTTTTGCAATTATCTAGGCGAAAAAAAGTAGCCAGTGTCTCAAATTTCTTATATGGTTTAATTGTTACTAATCCTGATGGCATCGCATGCCATTTGAATGAGCACTTGTAGAGCATTTTACTAAGTCTTGTATTTGTCCAGTTAATGCACAACCTTTCATAAGTTATGTTTGGGGCATGCGAAGAATGGCCAGTCGGTAGACGGTGGCCGACTAAAAGGGAAATTATTGAAAAGAGGCTGCCCAAACGCAGATCATGCTGTTCTCCTTGAAACGCATCTTTGTCGTCGACCCCGTGAGCCTTTGTTCACCACACCTTGTGCTGGGGAGTCATCCGCACGGTGGTATCGCTCTCACAGTGAGCTAGACTGAGAAATAGGTGGTCGCTGTCACGACACGGCCCTCGACAAGATAATGTGGCACCATGCTGTAACAATATGAGTGGATATACGATAGAGTCGTGTCTGCTAACGCCAGACAGCCGACCAGCCGTCTAGAGAGGCTTGTTGTCACATGACAGTATATTTAGGCTGTACGTCGTTGAGATGATGGAGTTCTTCTTAGCCGATGCTCGGAGAATAGCAAAGTGTGGTAACGCAGAGGCGGAGGCTAATCTCTGAGGAAAAAGAAGTTGTTTGCTCCATTGTTGGAGCATCAAGTAGGGTGGCACAGCTTCGCGAATCAGGTCACGCAAAGAACGCTCGTATCGTGTCACAGTGGTCACGGAGGTTGTGCTGATTTGTCCGCTGTTGCTTGGGCAGTCGTAGTGGTGGTAGCGTAGCTGTAATGCGCGTTCTATGGCGGTCGGCTCCTTCAAAACTTCGTCGACGCTTGAAGTTGGGTTCCGCACGAGACCAGCAAAAAGCTGCTCTTTAACATCGCTCATTAATGGGCTGATCTTTCTGCTTTTGGACACATCGGGATCTGCTAGATGAAAGAGACGAGCTGTGTCCTCAACAAACTTAGCAACAGATTCATTTGGCTTCTGAATCCGTGATTCAAGGAGTCGTTGTGCATGCTACCGCCTTTCGGTGTTTGCGAAAGTATCCAGGAACTTCCGCCACACTTCGTCCCACGTTGACAACCAGCTATTCGTGAACCATGTGCGAGCCCCGTCTTGAAGAGGGAAATAGACGTAGCCCAACTTCTATGCAGCGTTTCACCTGTTACCGTGGGCTATGCGCTCATGGTCCTCGAGCCAGTCATATGCGTCCTCATATGTGTTGCCGTGGAAGTACAAAGACTTTTTAGGGGTGGAAACAGCCACCTGTGTCATGCTTGGGCTGATCATGGCGGGGCTACTGCTTCCAGACGTGGTCATATTTTCCGGCCAAGGACCGAACTCTGGGCTCAGGCCTTACAGGCGGCGGCTGGCACGCTGAATGAGTGTTTTGACGAGCGGAAATTTTTGTGGACTACATCCGCGGCTGTTGGAAGGTGTCCTGGACATGTAGCCAGCACCTCCACTAGTGTCACGATGCAGACACAGCAGTAGTCAGATATAGGCGTGCTCACTTAGTTACATGCAAAGCACACGTGAAGCGGACTGGACAAGAACTTCATCTTCCTTTCTTGCTGCGCGAGCACTTCTCTGCAGCGTGATCTATGAGGTCATCCCTGACAGTTCCTTGCGAACTCGTCAGCAGAGATTAGAAATCGTATTTATTGTGTGGATGAAGCCATATTTTACTGAGTCAGCGGCATAAAACGTGGACTATATACACCGCATATTTAGTAACAGGTCATCGGGATGATGCTCTTGCTTGAGGGAGGAAAATGCTACATTCAACCTGCAGCGGAGAGCTAGCGCAGTAAGAAAGAAAGACGAAGTTCTTGACCGGTCCGCTTTAAGAGCACTTTGCCTGTAATTAAAGTGATCTCTTCTATATCCGGCTTTTGCTGTGCCTGCCTTGCGACAATATATAGAATAGCGCTGTTCGTGTTCGATGCTTGGCTGTGTGTGTGCGTGAGTGAGTGATTGTATCATGTGATCGCGTTCAAATTATATTCAGAAAGAATTCATCACGCTCTCTAGAAAGGAGGAATCATCAAAGTGATCAAGAGAAAAATTATGATTGGCAAAAAGCAGATGTATGCACTTAGAGGTGAACAAGGCAAGGTAACTACCAATGTGGATAGGATAGTTCAAATAGTGGAAGAGTTTTACCGAGATCTCTACAGTAGCTGGGACAGCCATGACCCTAATGTAAGAACTAGCAGCAACGAAGATGGCATCCCACAAGTAATGATAGACGAAATTAAAAAAAGCCTTGAAGAGAATGGAAAGAGGCATATCTGCTAGTGAGGATCATGTAACATATCAGATCTGTTGAAAGACAGGACAGATTGTGTTGAAAAAACAAGCCGCCCTGTTTACGAAGTGTCTCCTGGTGGCGTGCGCACCGGAATCTTGGAAGACTGCTAAAATCAACGTAATACATAAGAAGGAAGATGACAAAGACTTGAAGAATTACAGGCTGATCAAATTGCTCTCTTTCATATATAGGCTATTTACAAAGGTAATTTCTAATGAAATTAGGACATTAGTATTTATTACATCAAATGAAGAAGCAGGATTTTGAAGTCTACTCTATTATTCGACCACAGTGTGAGTGGATTGATTACAACGCCGCATATTTAGAAAATTTTTCACTTAATAATGCGATGAAAAGCAGTATGAGTAAAGGAAACGCGGCAACTTGCACATCAAAAAATCGAATCAGGCTTCGCTCGGCTACGCCGGGTAATGCGAGCGAAAACTGAGTAACTTGAGAATTCTCATTTATACTCGTGGTCGAAGCGCACTTCACCAATCGAATGATATGTCTAGTCGAACGTGTGGTCCTTCATGCATTCACCGCTTTCCTTTCATCAGTTTCCGAAGTCGTCGCCACATTCGACGCGGGAAACACTAGACAAGACGCTGGCGTTTGCGTCTTTTTTTTTTGCTGGCAGATGTTCGCGTTCCTTCAATATCACCGCGGCCACTGAAGAAGCACATTTGGAGAGGTAGACAGACGCGCCGACGAAGGCATTCCCTGTAGACTTTTGAAGGAGGAGGATGGAACTTTATTTGAAAAAAAAATAAAGTAAATGTGGTTGGGCTCTAGACGTCAGGGAGCCCCCTTGTCGACATCTTATGGCAGGACTGGTGCACCAGCTACAACTGGTCGCCCGAGGCAGTGAACCAAAGAGCGGCCTTCCACGAGAAAAGGGAAGCGTTAGGGATAGAGTCTACCGCGACGGGCTTAGCGCAGCTCCACAAGCAGTGGAAAAGTTCAGCCCAGGTTGCCCTGCAGGTGATTCAATGTTGTTGGTGAAGAGTGGGGTAAAATAGGTGTGCCGGATAGGGAGAAATCAATGCTTCTGCCTGCAGCTGGTGCCAAACTGAACTCTGATTAGGGTTGAAAAAGAAGTGTGGGGCAGGGAAATCTCGTCTACCGTTTCGGGAATACCTCGTAATCTCATGGTAGGTGCCGATTCCCTCTTGTGGTTTTCTTACGGGTTCGGGGAAACGAGCCACCAGAGTCCGTATGGAAAGACCTGAGACATGCGAATGGACGCGCTCATGCCCTGGGATACACTCATAGCCAGGCACCCACGTGATAGCCACCGGATGGAAAAGTGAAGGAATGTTGCACAGTATGCGTGAGACTGGCTTTGGTGCTATGCCTTGATGAAAGTATCGATAAGCGCTCTGGGAATCAGTGAAAACTTCTGTAATGGTAGAATTTGCGGCCGCATGCAGCACGACTAGGGCTAGTGCAACCCCCTCAGCCACGTCGGGGCGAGCCATTTCAACGGATGCGGAATCGCTAATGCGCCCATCTTCTGTCATGGCAGCAGGCATGGCCGTTCCTTCAAGTGGGCCTACCGCAGCATCGACAGAGAGGACGTCGTCACAATTTTTATACCGCCGTAAGCAATAATCAGCGCATGCCTTGCATTGGCCCGGTTGGCGTTGTGGATTCATGTTGCGCGGCAATGGTTTGATTTGCATGTATGCCGCGACCCTTATTCCAATAGGTGACCATGCTTCTCGTTACGCATCATGTCGCTTGATTTGAGCCCTAGGGTTAGGAGGAGTTTCCACCCTGTAGGTGTCCAAGAAAGGCGTAGGAAGTGATTGCCTCCCTGTGCCTCTATTATTTCTTGCACTGAATTATACAGACCAGTCTCCAGGAGGAGAGTAGTTTTGGTGTGCATCGGAAACCTCAATTCGGTTTTAACCGCCCGCTTGACGAGACTGTTAGCCCGTTCCATTTGCTTTTGAGTGAAGTGGTGATACGGAAGATGATAAGCGAGACGACTTACCTCCAAAGCTTCAACAATTTTCATAGTGTCTTGTTCAGATAGACCTTGATCTGTCCTGATATTTGCTTTATCTACTTATCGAGAATGTTCAAGAAGAAGTTTGCGTCTAAGTTCGATTGTATGTGTAGACTCAATACTCTGATTAATGTACTCTTGGCACGGATTGACCATGCAGGTGCAGGTCAAAGCTTGGGTCATGCATGCGGGGTTTCTTTCTAAGTAACACCGACTTTCCTGCCAAAATGTGGAGACCCATTGTACTAATATACCACTTGAAGACGGTGATGGCAGTTTGTAGAACGTCTTGAGGCTCCCCGATATGGCCATGGCATATCCACAGATTCACATCATCGGTGTAAAATGCATGCTGTAGCTTAGGCATATCAGCGAGCTCTTTGGCCAATGGGGCCAAGGGAACATTGAATAAAAGTGGCGATAGGACAGCTCCCTGGGGTGTGCCCCTGTTTGGGAGAGAAAAAGTGGTGGATGTGAGTGTACCTAATCTAACCTCGGTGGTGCGATTTTTAAAAAGCTTTGACATAATGACACGTCCTACGACCACAGCCACTTGTGGCCAATGTCCTGAGAATGTGTCCGTGACCTACATTGTCGAAAGCCTTTTGTATGTCTAATGCGAGGATGGCTCTGTTTTGAGCTGTATGCTGTTTGGGATAAAATAGTCTCTTTAACATGCAAGAGGACATCCTGCGCCGATAGGTTAGGGCGAAAGCTAAACTGGTATTTAAGAAAGAAATAGCTGGCTTCCAAATGTGACTGTAGTCGACGGAGAACAACATGCTCAACAAGTTCAACTGCACAGCTCGTGAGCGAGATAGATCGCAAATATTTGAGAAAACGTAGGCTGATTTCAGAATAAGATTAATCTGTGCACGTGTCCAAACGCAGGCAGTGTGCCCATGCTCCAGCGTTCTTTAAGAAAATCCTTGAGCTTCTCTAGATACACGTCACCTAAGTTTCCGAGGACATTGTATGTTATACGGTCCGGCCCTGGTGCAGTGTCTCGGGTAATACGAGCAATGGCCTGTTTTACCTCTGTACGTGTGATATCTGCATACAATTGTTTTTCGTCTGGATCAGGGCTGTAGACTCTTGCAGCCTTGCACAGTTGCAACAAACTTAAATTTCTTGCAGCTTGCCATAAGGTATTCGTTCTTTCCTTCAATGAAACACATACCTACATCGAAAGTCTCTCAGTAATGCCAAAAAGGCTCTCGCTTTAAAAATATAGAATGCGCCAGATTTACTGTACTGTCGGTCGGTACTGAACGGTTCAGTATATGTGCACTGAGCAAGTCGGTTTTTGGCCCATAACTCAAATATGCCCTATGTGCTGCTTTGTTATTGTTGTCGTCTTTTAGGGGCGAAGCTCCTTAAAGCGGCACCCGTTCGTCCCTCGTAGTAGGTAACATGTCTTACGCATTGACCTCCAAGGGGGTGCCGTCGGGAGATTTCTCCTGTGCGTTGTTGAACAATAAAAAAGTCGCAGCGTTTGCGTTAACTAAAAGCCAAATTCTTCTGTTTCTCATTCCCCATTAGCAGCAATTGCATGTACATTAAGCAGTATCTGACAAGAAAAGGTTGCTACGTTATACTTGCTGGACGTAGCCTCCTTTGTTTCAGAAAGGTTTAGCGAGCGTTATGCCGCAGTGCCATCAATACAGTGAACTAGTATATACCATGAACTTGAGGTAGTTAAAGGTGGGAAGAAGACACGAAGCGCCAGCCGTAAGAAAGTGTGCGTGCGCCACCTTTCGTTTAGTCCTTGGAATGTCTGCTGGATGGCGGTGCTTCTATATGCGGAATATATAATGAAAAGATGCGAGATTGTTGTACTTGGAGTGTTGACTAGATGGACGAATGGACACACTGACAGATGCATGGACGGACGCACGGATGGCTGCACGAACGGATGGACGCATGGGCGGACGCAGGGTGGATGCATGGACAAGCGCATGGACGGACGCATGGATGGACGTGCGGACGCACGTAAAGACGCACGCACGGACGGGCGGATGGACGCATGGGTGGACGCATGGATGGACGCATAGACGGACGGAAGCAAGAACGAATACACGGACGGATGATTCGCGCCACTCTCCATGATCCACCTCGTGGATATGCTGCCATTTTGGTTTCATATCTAGCCACACAGGTAATTTGATATGTTGAACTCAGTTTTTATTTAGTGCTTCTAGTGAATATGTGTATTACTCCGTATGTGAGGTCGGCGGTGTGTATGACTTTCCGCCTTATTGCTTCATTGTAGGCCCGTTGCGAGGACCCAAGCCGCCTGTCAAAGTGCGAAGGAGGCAGAAAATTTTGAAGAAATTAGCACCAGATGCTGTTTATATGCTATTTGCCATAAAATCTGACCTTGGTTTGTCCCCATTACGTTTCTTCTAGTCTGATACACAGGATGGGGGGAGGGGGGTGTACTATGATTAAGGGCCCTACTATTTATGGAAATGCTTACACCTTGTAAAGCTTTTAAGCAGTCTATATAGTGTACATATTTGTTCGCAGGACCTAATTTGATGAAGGAAATGATATCACAGGCAAAAGCAATATTTAGGGTATCATTTACAGAGAACATCGCGAGCTACCCGGATGTTTGATCTGCCTTCTCTGGCGTTATGGATGCCGTGCACTGAAGGATCTTTGAGGTGTCTGCAGTGATAAGGGGAATTCGCTTTAAGAATGCCGCACAGACATTGAAGTCCGTCGCAGTGACATCGAAGTGCTCCCCCTCGCAAATGTAGGCTCCCTGAATATCCACGCTCCGCCAATGCGGTGGCTCTGCCAGATCGGGGAAAAAAATGTCTGAAGGTATTTTATACAAAATTGAGGCACAAACACGTTTTTGCAGTTCTACAAAACGGCGGCTTACTTCAGAAAACTCGTGTTCAGCTTCCAGAACATGAGTGTCTCTCTGACACTCAAATTACTCTAATATGCATCACTCTATAATGCCTCAGTCGGAGCTTAAAGCACACTGAACAAAAGAAAAAAGAGACGAAAACATCAAAATTCCACTTGAGAGCAGCTTCTGTTTCAATAAACCATTTACTTTCAGTGTGTCTGAAGACCTGCCTCTCTTTTTGAAACATTGCTAGCAGGCCGCAGCTGCCCACCAGTCTGTTTGAGGCAGCACCTTGATGGGCATGATGTCAGACGTCCCTAAAACATATGTAAGCTTTCTGTCCTGCTACTCGCCTTTCTCCACCTCTGCTTTGCATCGCGCATTCTTTTTGCAACAGAGGTGCTAAGATGGCCCCTTTTTGGGAGCTTTACTCTCCAGCCGGTAGCATGATTCACTGCCGGTGCTATTCATATTCGTTGTAGGATTGAAACCAAGGCTGCCTTCAATGTAAACGAGCTACCGTTTAGAACGAACATGGCGGCCCGTAAAATATGGCAGCCGTTTGAGCCAGTTGTCAACAACCATGATCAAAGTCGTCATCACCCTAAAACACGGAGACGTGCGCACACGAAGAATTCCTACACGGTGTAAAAAAGTATTAATCTAGCGCTCGGTTCCCACGTGCCGAATACTGTTATGAACGCTACGCAATGCATTCGCATTTCCTGACAATTTCCTTCGGGAAGCACAGCGACTTTTTGACTTCTCGTGCAATAAACTCGTTGATAATTCTCTTCGGGGAGGTGGGGACATTTTGTTTTCAAAATCTAGGTTGCGCCACCATCACATTCAACCGAAGAACTGACCTTGGTTTCTATGGTTCGAGCACTCACGTGGTGGTGACCTCTCTGGTAGTCGCGTGCTGCTCGCACGTCGGGTGCATCCACGTCGTTGCTGCGTTGCAGCGGTGTTCATGCGAGGCCACGGACGACGTCGCACCGCGTTTGAGCAGCCATGCAAGTAAATCTAAAAGGCTCGGCAAGAGTGACAGCTTTCTCAAACAAATGCAATTCTTTGCATTGTAAGAATACCAACTCCAAAACACATTTTCTAGCGACGTATCCAGCTGTGTAGTAAATGAGTCTCGAGTCGCTTCTCTCCAAAGCCACATCAATTCTGTCAGCAAGCTTTGTAGGCATTGAGGCGATCGTGCCTTGAACCTATTCTAGTTTTCTTTGTGGTAGAAGGTTAGAAGGTTAGCGATCGTTTAGTGAGCTACTTCCGAAAGCTCTCTTCCATGCACGGTGACAACAGCGTTGATAATGTCAGGACTTGCCTTGGCACTGCCCACACTGTAAGCCAAGTTATCAAAAGACAAACAGTTGACAGTGTTCCGGAACTCGTCTGGAGAGAGGTGTGTGTTGCAGCCACTTTATTTGCGAACGATACCGAAGAAGGGTTTTACCGGATCGGTCCTAAGGCGCGATGTCTTGAGATATCTGAAATCCACGCTTTCTGTCAAACACTTTAACAACGAAAGAGCATTTGCAAGAGTGACTCTAAACCCGTGTGGTAGCTCGTTCACTGAGAAAGGGCTGCTTGTGGTCATTACATGCTTCCAAGCCACTTAGGTAGTCCAGAAATTCAGACATAAGTGCAGCAATAGAAGAACTTTGTCTAAGTGCCTCAGCACGGAATATAGATGTCATCACGGTGATCAGTCCGTGAAGCTTCCTGCAAAAAAAGGAAGAAGTAAATGTATGTTAGAAGGGCAATCATTGTGCGTTTTAGATAGTGACGTCTATATTTCATTTAATTCTTAAGTGCGACTCACGAGAAGAACAGCTGCGTTGCCTCAATGCAGCCACTTTTTTTCAATTTTCTTCTTGTACGAGACCAGGCCTCTTAGAAGATATAATTCGAAAAGCTGAAAAACAAAAAGCGTTGTAATCTTCTCGAAAGAGTTTGGGTCCAGATGCGTCTCAGTCAAACTAAGGCAAAACTAAGACATAACTTTTAGTGTCAAAACACCACTGTTCTGAAGCTATGCTTCCCGTACTGGACGTACGGACACCCAGAAGTATAAATTGCGAACAACATCGTTAGTGCATGTGTTGAATACATAATTCTTTGTAAAACGTAAAACCACTGACTTGTACGCGTACTAATCCATTCGATGTGGTGTAACTTTCTGGAGAAGCCCATCCTGTGGCACATGAGCAGATGATGAAAATCGCAGATGAAGTGCCATTTGTGCTTCTCGTCTCCAGAATGTTGTATGCTGGAGGTTATGTTTTTCGAAGACACCGGCACTCCCGCTAGCTTCCGCATATTTTGGTTTCATGGGGCCTTGTCACAAGTGATGTGGTCAACGAACAAGCCTGCCTGTTCAACGAGAATAATTCTTTCGAAAAAATCTTCAATAGAATGTCTTTTTTACATTTTATGTTAATGCGAAAAAGCCAACAATTGGGCTACGTTTGTCGGCGAAAAGCACCAACATAGTAGTCATGCCGTGGTCACTCTGCTGGTACTTTTGCATAGGCGTTTGGAAATCTCCCAGGTAACGAAGCCTTCAATTTGGCCAGATGCTGGCATGCTGAAATGCTCTGACAGCTTATCTTCTTTACTAATAATCGACCATGCCTTTGGAGGTCTGTCATGTTTGCGGTTTTCTTCTTTAGAGAATTTATTACTGCAGCGCCAAAGCCAACAGCTGATTGGTACGATCACAAGTGCCTTTTCAAAGTAGATTTGCTAGGCGTCACGAGTATTTCAATTTTCATGGTGTGCTGATATAGCCAGGAAATTTTTTATATTCACAAAAAAATATCGAGAGTCTACTTTTGACTGTAGCACATGCCCTTTCTGTTGGTTTGTTTGGCAGCTTGAAAGGAAGCATAAACACTTGCCCGCTGCTTCCCAGGAATTTCGATAATCTTTTCTGTAGTATTTGATCCTCTAAATTTGCGTTTTCGGTCGTCATTTCTTCAAGACGATCTTCAATGTCAAGGAGCCTTGCTGTCCTTTGCTTGTTTTGCTGGCTCAGGACACGCAGTTGCGTGGAGGCATTTGTTTCGTTTTTTTTTTGGTTTCAGTTAGTTTTTCTTTGTGAGTATTACCTTTCTCACGTACTTGCGTGAAATTCACAAAAACCTGAAAGTATACAAAGAGAAAAGGAAAAAAAAGTGCTTGTATTATCAATGATTATATGATATGCTAAAAACTCAAGTGTTCATGCAATTTCAATTTCGCAAGGAAAATCATTCTGAAATACTGGCAGCGAAAGGAGTCCATAACTTTTGTTGAATCCAGCTTAGTACGTGTTACATATGTTCAAACTTTGTAAGCGAGGTCTCAATGAGTGTTTGCGTGCACTCACCTTGTTTATTTACAGCTTTATTGCACTTGCCACTGAAGACAAAGACGTCAGAATGGGAAATTTGCTTCTCCAGTGCCTTTCTTAGAACTTCATAAGTGCAGTCTCTCGATGTACCGGCTCTCTGCAAGGAGAAGGGACTCTGCACTCGGAATGACGTCTTTGGCCTCGTCACTGTTTCAGGTAACTCTTTCGAAGACAAGGGTCTTCCGTACGTATGTATGATAGATGAATTACCTTCTATCAGTCCCGTAGCTAATGAGCATGATCTTTTCAACGCTTACAAGTTCATGACTAAGGACTGCCGACTCATAAGCGATTCCGTAAGAGTGAGAAAACTTATGAATTGCTCAGTGACCACTTCGCCGGACGACGTCTCCAAGCTCGAATGTCATCTCGCTGTCACTTTGCCTCCCACTTTCGCACTCCGCATTTCTCACTTGCGATTCAACTGACACCGGCACCATATGAAGCATTTCTGGATGGATGGATGGATGCTATGAGCGTCCCCTTTATAACGGGGTGGTGACAAGTATGCCACCAGGCTCGACAAAAAAAAAAACCTTTTTTTTCTTTTTATGTTGGCCTAATGCCTCTACTTCGATAAATTCTATCTTAATGGAAAAAAAGGTAAATTTTCAGCTTGAGTTTTCTGCCATTTACGGCACACTGTCCATATTTTATTTTTCCAATATTTATTTTTGTCCTTTCTCTCTAATTTTCTGCCACCAATACTCTAACCGTCTCTTACTTATTTCAATCGCGGGTGTGTTCAGCTTTCCATTGTTGTCCCTAAAACCCAAGGCTTCCTGTAGGCTCGTGCCCAAACGTACACCTGGGTGGATATCTCCACATTCAATCAGAACATGCTCCGCCGTTTCCTTATCTTTCCCGCAGCATGTGCATTGTTCTTCTTCTTTACTGAATCTTGCTTTATAACTACGCGTTCTAAGGCAACCCGATCTCGCTTCAAACAGTAAAGCGCTTCCCCTTGAATTATCGTAAAATGCCTCCCTCCTTATTTCATTTTTGCCCTTTCGGTAGTTACTCAAAGCCGGTTTTTTCTCCATAGCTGCCATCCAGTAAATCCTCTCCACCTCCCTGACTTTTCCCTTAACGCTCTTTGTTGACATATGGCTTACAATACCAGTCGTATACTTACTAGTGAGTCTTCTAGTTCTTTTTCTCCACTGTGTGTCCACGCTCTTCCTATACAAATAACGGAACACCTTCTCTGCCCATCTACTCTCCTTCATATTTCTTAGCCTTTCTTCGAACCTTATTTTGCTCTGCGCTTCCCTCGCCTCAAAACCTGCCCACCCCATATCGCCCTTTACAGCCTCGTTTGTCGTCTTCCCGTGAGCACCCAACGCGAGGCGTCCCACAGTCCTTTGATTTACATCCATTCCCGCTTGCACCTCTGCCCTCATGCACACCACTGAGTTCCCAAAAGTAAGCCCTGGAACCATTACACCCTTCCACAGACCTCGAAGCACCTCATACCTATTGTATCCCCACAACGCTCTGTGCTTCATTATTGCCGCATTCCTCTTTCCTTTTGCTGCCGAGGCTTTTTCCTGTACCTCCATGTATCTATCACTCTCATTTACCCATACTCCAAGGTACTTGTATTCACTTACCCTCGGTATTTCTTGGCCTTGTATGGACACCGTCTGATCACAGGGATCATTGAATACTATCAATCCACACTTCGTTACACTGAATCCTAGTCCAAGAGCTTCACCTTCCCTTCCGCATATATTCGCCAGCTGCTGTATATCATCTCGACTGTCCGCAAATAAGACGATATCGTCCGCATAAAATAAACCTGGAAGCTTCTGCTCAATCATCATGCCGCCCTGTTTGTGTGACAGATTAAAACCAATGTTGCTACCTTCTAGCGCTTTTTCCATACTCACCATGTACAGCATGAATAACAGCGGGGACAAAGGACATCCCTGTCTCAGACCCCTGCTAACCTCAACGTTCTCTTTGCTACGCATTCCTTCCCACTCTATGCAAACTGTATTTTCTCGGTATATCTCCCTCAAAAGCTGTATACAGTCGTCGCCCATGCCCATTCCTTTCAATATATCCCACAAAATTTCCTGATTAACGTTGTCGTATGCCCCAGTGATGTCTAGAAAAGCCACGTACAAGGGCCTATTCTCTATTTTGGATATTTCTATACACTGAGTGAGAACAAACAGGTTATCGTCTAACCGCCTATCGTCTAACCGCCTGTCTGGACATATAACCATCAGCGCCCCTGGCGGTCGCGGTGCAAAACTAGTGCATTTCTTTGGAACGAGTGAGTTTTTTGCGCTTAAATAACTGTAGAAGGTGAATTTTTAAAAACGCAGCTGACGGAGCACTTCTAAAAACTTAAGCACACCAGAAGACTTTAGCAGTGATGTTGCGGTAAGCTTCAATTTCGTTCCCAGAGCAATCAAAATTGTACAAAGGGAGTCTAGGAAAACGGTGAGAAAAGTGGCCCGCTTTTTTAAGGCATGAAACGCTAACTGCGGTAAAACTAACCAAGGAACATGAATGGTCGTCTATCACATGTACTCCTGACACTTATTTTTCGCAGGTCACGGGATCAAATCCCGGCCATGGCGGCCGCATTTTCGATGGAGGCGGTAAAGTTGTAGGCCCATGTGCTCAGATTTGGGCGCGCGTTAAAAAACCCAAGGTGGTCGAAATTTCCGGAGCACTCTACTACGGCGTCTCTCATTATCGTATGGTGCTTCTGGGACGTTAAATGCCCCATATCAATCAATCAAATACTCAGCTTTCAATTGAAGCCATTCTCAGCTTGCCGGAACAGAAATAACTTTGTTCTCTAACACATTTCTTAAAGCATGATCCTTCAAATGGTCGTGGTATATCGTGATATACCTCTGCTTATCACCGGCTGCTCGGCGTCATTCGAGGCTGAATTTCTTCAGCTCGCAATATGACCGTGCCGTAGTAGCTTCGGTGCAGCATGTCGGAGCTCTTTTTTTGTTGTTGTTGAATTGGGAATCAGTTCCACAGCACCCTGAAAGGTGCCATTACCGAAAAGAAACAAACAAGTGTCTGTTTCAGTTCTGGTTTTTCAGTGCAATTTTGAACCGTACGTTTTTCTTTCAACATTTTTATTACTCTTTAGAGCAATCTTGAACACTGCACGCCAACCAGTGTTTTAAGAACTAGCTTTGTATTTCTTGTTTTATTCTTTTATATATCGTAAGATAAAGAATGCTCCATGAAGTTATGTGTCATTTTTCCAACGCCGATTCTGGTGGAAGCTTCTTTGTTTTCATCATGCCGTTATGATTTGCTCAGATCCCCGAAATTCACTGCTTTTAAAAACATGAACTTAGCTAAGAGAAGCGAGGCGCACTATTGTTTTTAAAAGTAATTTAAAAAATTTAACATGCGAAGCATTTGTTTGGGTACTATCTATCTATCTATCTATCTATCTATCTATCTATCTATCTATCTATCTATCTAACTATGAACCTACGCATGTATATAACGCTGTGTATCCCTTACCAATTTTGGACGCTTCCCGTTTAAGGAGCCGATATACGCAGTATAAATCGCCGTATATCATATATGGTGATATATACAACATACTATTGTCTTTATTAGATGTAGACGAAAATTATTATGAAGGGGTCAGGAAGCTTCAAAAATAAGTTTGGCGGGTCACGACACGATTAACTGGTAAATCCCACTATGTACGTCATCATACCCACAATTTCAAAGCACTAGTTGGAGCCCCTATAACAATAGCAACAAGAAATACCGACAAGGCAACAGGAATGCCTTGGTGTCCGCGTTAAGGACTTTTTCAGGCTTCACAGTTTTGGAGCTGCGAATTGTTTTCTTATTTTTGTATTTTGTTTTGTAATGTTTTTGTCTATTGTTTGTCGATGTTAACATTGATACTTATGTACTTGCCCCTGTTCAAATGCGAAAAGGACCTGGAGTAATTGCATTTCATTGATTACAATAAGTAAATAGAGTAAAAAAACTGTTTGAAATAAGCTATTTGTCTAAAGTCTTCAACAAAACATAATTCAATACCAACATAACAATACACAATTTGACGCTAACCCACCTTTTGATGTAACCCAGGAGTTCCAAAGATTTTGTGCGTTGAGCAACACAAGTGTCTTTGCCAGAGTACCGTGGAACCCCACACTTCTTTCTTCAGGGAGTGACAACTCCTCTCGACGTGCGCAAAAGATGTGATTATGCAGGCTTCATTGGTCTGTCCATTTTCAAGCCAATAGCTTGTTGCGAGATTCGCAGCTGTGCCGTGAGGCTTCGCTACCATCGATGCGGCGGCAGCGCACCGCCGCCGTAGGTGAACGAACCCGACGAAGACTCTTTTATGTGATCTTTTTGCAAAACTGATGAACTTCAGACATGAAAATACAGAAATTTTTTTCAATTTTGATCCAAACAAATTGCAACCCAATTGAAATGTTTAAATAAATGTTCGCAAAACGGGAGTCGCTACCCGCGGGAGCAGACGAAAGTATCAAACGACTCGTATGCGGGAGCATCAACAGCATCAGTGGGTGCAGTCAGAACTATCTACTTTCATTCGTGATGTTATCAAAATATCGTGCATACTGCTGCGCAAAATATTTGAGCAGCGCCGGAAAAAAGAGTACTGGCCACTTCTTCAGAGTTCCTACAGACAAGAGGTACGTTCCACCTGGTTATTTCGTATGAATGGTGCTTACTAGATTGGGGGGAGGGGAGCAACAGGGCGCACCCTCAACGAAGCCGTTACTCAAATCGGTTAAAGATAAGTTGTATCGTTATCAATGACATGGATATTGAATTTTTCTTTGACTTCTGTCCGTACAGTTCATGTGAAATGAAATTACAATAAGCTTTTGATTAATGGCGAGAAGGATCTGCCGCGCAATACTTCGGTCGGTCATTATATTCACTACCGCATTCTTCACAGTGAGCATCGTGATAGAATAAGTGAAGTTGACGCCAGAAGTGGAAAGATTAGGTAACTAGGGCATAGTCACAATCTTAACAAGAGCTTGAGATTATTTCTAGGCATGTCTATAACAAGGTCGCGGTTCTCGCCATGTCTTCTTACCGAACGCTGCAGCAAGTTTGCGGCAGTTGGCGGATTTATACGACGCGATAAAAGGGATGTACGAACTAGAAATTGTCAATTTGAGAAATGGTGAGGTCGTAGTATCGCGTATTAGCAGAAAATAACAAAACAAGATATTGCTGAGGGGAGGGAGGTTCTACTTGCACATGCGCGCCAAATTATCGGGTTGTCTGCAACTTCCCGGTGATTGAGGAGTGCTTGCAAATCAAACCACCGCACTCGATCCCCTCCAACCGCCTTCCGGTATTTTTCTTTTATATCATACTTTGCCTCCCTCTCTATCATCTTTGATTACTGCTTGTTCCTTATACTCCTTCCCTCGTGAGCTGAGCTACGGTGACCACTTTGCATTTTTTCCTATTTATAAATCACTGCCTCCCCTCCCCCAGCCACAGTGTTTGCCCAAAGTCAAATCCTTCGTGTGCACCTCCCGAACAAAAGCATTCAAACTTCTCAATGTTTTTTACCTTTCGATATGCCATACACTGTAGTGTCTCTCTCTCACAAACAGCACCAGCGTAGCAATAAATACTTTTTACAGAGGGGAAGGAGGGGTTCAACCATATTTTATGTATGTTGGTGCATACACTTGTATGAATAAGTGTATACGTGCGCAAGCAAAATTATAAATTTTCAACAGGGTCTGAAACCGCCACCCCTCCCTGAATACGCCCATGACACACACAAGACACATATATATATATTTGTACATATATACGAGAGGTTTAACTTACTTGTGTACCTACTCCAACAATTCAGATTCCAAGTATTGCTTTGTTACGTAAAGCAGCCGCATCTGCAAGGAAAGCTGAGAAGTCATATACGTACCACGTGCATGCTGTCCTCGAAGCACATTACAAGGGGCTGCTTCACTAGTAATGCTTGCAAAGACTCACCCGTGGAGCAGTCTCCTCTGTAAAAGTGCAAGAGCCAAAGCTGAGACCCTTAGTGCACCCAGGCGAATAAATGTTGGCATTGATCATGCATTACTGTTGCTCTGTACTACCACCCACATAAATGTTTCTAAATGGTTTGGGATTGTAGTTGCACCTAACCCATTATGTTTTACAATACACATTTTTATCAAGAGCAGAGCAGCATGGTAAGCCACACAAAAGCGATTTAGATTCTATTCAGAAGGTATTGCTAGGTAAGTACATGTGATTAGCAGAAAAATCTGCAATGCACAATGTATGCAATATAAATGTACTCGATTATAGTCTTCTCAACCAATCCGTTATTATTGATAGTATTTTAACATCGCAGGCTACTGCCGTTCATAAACAGTGGCAGAAGCAGAAAACAGCAGTGTAGGAGGTAAGAAAGCTGCTTTTTTAAAGTGCATGGTAAGAAGCGGCGACTTCCTGCTATCAAAATGCAGGCTCGAAAGCACTGCTACCTACGCAGAAAAATTATTTCAACATGTGCAAATGCTATCGTAGACACATTAATTATTGCGAGAACAAACAATACAGAGGTGATTATTTCGACACGAAGAACAATGTCACCCATGTCAAGTATTCAAAAGTGTTCCGACAGAACAAGAATAAAGTTAATTTGTGTAAGACCTTAGCAGACGGAACGGAAACACAAGTAATGAATGTCAACATTGCTAATTCCACGAACCGGATTTCATTCTATAGTGCCGAACAGTAGTTATAAGGACAAGATAATTACCTGTACGTAGCGCCTAAATGAAGCAAAGTTTGTGCAATTCAATGTGATAATATTATGAATTCATCACGCCAGCTTTACTGTAAGGTGCTGCATCATTCTCGTAAGCCACCAAACTCACTCAAGAACTGATTCCCTCCAACTATTTAAGTCTCAAATCAAGCCTTCAGTCTGAGTGAATCCTGAGGAGGATTATTTTGGTGAGCCTGAGTAGGAGTGAGTCCAGTAAAGAAAATTTTTTTGAGCGTGAGTCCAGGCCTGTGTAGCTCAGGAAAATTTCAGTGAGTACGAGTTAGAGCAAGTCCTAAGCACCCAATATTTTTTATGAGTTTGTCTCCGTGAGCTTCATCATTTTTGTCGAATAGTTCGGACTATTCTACCAGTGCATGAAAGACAAACTCATCAGTAGTGTAGCTCCACGTGGTTTTTCGCCATATTCTCATTAAAGCATGCCACATGTAAATCATCTGCGCTTTTTAGGGGAAATATACGTTTATTTTTCGAAACAAGAAAGCGGTTTAGATTCTGCGTCGACCTTAGGTAGGAGGCCTCCTCATTCCAGGAACCCTCTGGCCTTCGCTGCTTCCTTTGCCCTGGCGACATGACGTCGTTGTGGGTCCAGGTCCTCGAACTGAGCTTGGCCTTCTAGGTTTTCAAAAGGTGTTAGTTTTCATTAGCAGTGTTGCAGGTGTTCGGCGGTGGTGTATTGCATGGACACTTGAGGATCAGGTGGACCAACGTGTCAGGTACGGTGCCAATCGGGCAAACATGTTCTAGTAATGTTGCGTACAATCAGTGAATTAGTATGCCCTGTGTGTATGTGTTGCTCTGCAGTCTTCTCAGTATGGTGCTGGCCTCTTTGTTGAGCTTCGAGTGTGCTGGTGGATAATGTCTGCGCACCAGCCTATGGTGTTGCAGTATTGCAGAGTAAGTGTTAGGTAGAGACTCAGCTTCCGCGGACACAGTCCTGGCGTCAAGAATACGCGAAGAGGTATCCCGGTAGGCCTGATCGCGGGCCGCGCCATGAGCCGCCTCATTTCCCTCCAGCCCTTCGTGCTAAGGAACCATGTCACACAGGTGAACGGTGTCGTAGAGCTTTGGCGCTTCAACATCTCACTTGCTTGGGTATACACACGACCTTTGCTGTAATTTCGCATGGCTGCTTGAGAGTTGAGAGTCTGTGAATACCACAGCTGCATCCAAGCACGTTGTGGAAGCTAGGGCAACTGCCGCTTCCTCTGCAGTTTCTAGGCTTCGGGTGCCTACTGTGGCAGATGCGAGCTCTACGCCATGAGTGTCAACGACGCTCAAAGCGTAGGCGTCTCTACCAGAATACTTGGCTGATTCACTTTATCTGGCGTTCTTTGTGCATGACATCTCCAGATCCTGGCTGGTATTTCGTCGCAGAGCATTCACTTGTGCCTGCTTTTTTTTGTGATGTGTGGGGTGCATATTGCGGCAGATTCGTGCAATACAGAAAGATTCGTGGATGTTTGATGTTCAAACAAACTTGTTTCTTGGCTAGTTGGTTATTCGTCATATTGTAAGATATTTTGCGCAACCTCAACTTTCGCAAACTTTCTCACAATGACTCACACAACCACCCGAGTAACACACACAGCATACAGCGCTGTATGCTGTGTGTGTTACTCGGGTGGTTGTGTGACTGATTGTTTGAGTGTTTGCGAATGTCGAGGTTACTCGGGTGGTTGTGTGACTGATTGTTTGAGTGTTTGCGAATGTCTAGGTTGCGCTAAATATCTTACAAGATGTTCGAACAAGCAGCCTTGAAAAAATATCCCATTGTAGAATTATTGGCTACAGCGACAGCTGATGTTCATGAATTTTTCGACCTCTTCTGTCTTCTATCTTTTAACTTCTGCCTGTCTTGTACATAATAAAGTCTCGTTAAAAAGCATACCAGATTTGATTGTTGACCTACAGGTGATACATTGTATATTTTATTTTATTTCCTACTGCAAGATGGAATAAATAGAAAGAATAACCTGATTAACATTCCTTACTCGGTTCTGGTAGTTTCAGTAGCCTCTCTGGGCTTTCGCTAGCCCCACCCACTGCAGCGATACCCACAGGTCATTCAAACACACCCATACCAGCTCGTAGAAATCATACTTCTGTGCATACTCTCAAACCAAGAAACGTATGGATAACCTCGTGAATCGAAGAAAAAGGTACCGCGAGGCAATGGCAAGAATTAGACGGAAACAGCAAGTTAAAAAGAGAACATGACTTAAGGCACTGAACAGGATTGAGCCACTTGTACCAAGAGTACTTTTATAATGAATATAATGTCAAATTTGGCTCTGTTATTTTTCGAATTCTGAAAAAATATAGGTGAAAAGAAATAAAACAATTCGGAATAAATTTATTCTTACAATCGCCAAACGCCAATCGCTTTTTGAGGAAGATGGTTACTTGCCCCAAGTGAGAACATCAAGGCGGTGGTTGAAAGATATCTATGTCCATGACACCTGGCATCATACTCGGTGCCATGGACACAATTTGATCCATAACGAAGGATTGGCCATTTCAAGACAAAGACTGCTGTATGCTATTTGATGAAATGGCTTTGTGACAAAATTTATTGTATGATGAGTCGAACAATATTGTAGTTCGCTTTTAGCTAATGGACATAGAAAAACTTCTTGCGTGGCCAACACAGCACTTGTTGTGGCTGTGTCTGACGTATCAAGAAGTTTGATGCAGCCAGTCGTTTTTGTGGTCTCTCGCAACGCAACTGCAGCCCTTGTGATGCGACGGCGTTTGCTTGACGTAATTCAACAGCTTAAAAGAAAAGGTCTTTTGGTAAATAAATTATTATCTTATTAGGGCCACAACAATATAAGTTTGTGAGAAGTATTTGTTCATTTTTTACATGAGCATTTTTTTAGGATGCGGATGCAACTCGTTAAGAGAAGGTGCCTCCTGTGATTCCTACTTGATGTTTCTTATCGGCTGCAGGGGCCATCTCCAATCGCGTATGCAAGTTGTAGTTCAAAAGGGGTCATGTCATAGCACTGCATTTTCAGCCTTGAAAACCTACTCACTTGAAGTGCGCTTCTCCAGAACTTTCCTGGATGACAGGTGTGTTTACTTTTCTAAAAATGTGTATGTGAAAGTGTGATTCAGAGTTTTACTATTTGATTTTTAACCCTCTGCAGATAATCTGTTAGGCCCGTAGCCTCTCTTGATCAATTCCGCAATACCAGAATTTCTGTGTGTCAGTACGGCTACATTTTAAGTTCGAAAACGTAGAAAAGTTTCGTTGCACTTTTACGACATACTATTGAAGTGACTGCCACAACGTAACCCATCGCCGCTCACTCTCAATGACTATTACGATTAGAGGCAATGCGACCAGATCTAGGCTGTTCCATAGTGGCCTTCCATGTTTTACCCGCCCGCGGCTAAGGCCTGGTCATTTGACATTTCACTTTTTTATTGCTATGCTAAGCGAATGCCTCAAAAGCCTAAAAGGGATTGTAAACTTCTCACGTGAATTCTTTACGTCACTATGTCCCCTCGAAAGTATATGAGGCTTAAGCCTTGAACTGGCGAACACTTCTTGATTCGTACCATTGAAAGTATTAGTTGGTTCAAAAGTATGTCCAAATTCCTCAGCTTCTTTTCTTCAATAACTCCAAAAAGAGTAACTATAATTCTTTTGAGCTAGATCACAATAATAAATGAGCTGTAACGGCTCAATCAACTGCGTGAGTCCAAGTACCATTTGTTTTCTCAACATCTAAATTACTGAGAACCCCGCAAAGCTTTACCTAAGCAGTCTGAGAGCTTTATAAAAATTGTTAAGGATTTTCCGCAATTCTAGTCAATGTTGTGCAACCCAGGTCGTGTGGTTGTTTACTGCGAAACATTTTTGTACTAAAAAGGCGGTGACGAAGTCACCTACAAGCGCATTTTTAGTGTAGTGGAGACGACATACGAGTGTTTATTAATTGATGCGGGAATTAAGTGTTAATATGGGTGTGTATGGGAGAACATTCCCTCTAAATATAAGGGTTGTTTTATGCTGCATTTTTTAAATACAATTTTCACGCAAGCTTCTGCGTCATTCATATTTTCTTTTCCTAGAACTGCGGTGAAGGAGAAAAAACTATGTCACTCCATTTGGTCGTCGTGATTTTTGCTTGCATGGTATCTCACGTTGCTGATGGTGAGTTGCTTGAATTTTTTGCACAAAATAGCTGGTAGTATCCAATAATTGAATTCTTATGTAGGTATCTCAGAAGCAGGTGGCATTTATTACCAGCATGAGTTTTTTATACAGTACTGATATGTAGAGCGATGCCAGCTTCCTACGTTACACGCTATTTTTTACAAACAAAAACATTGTCATTTATATTTTAACTAAAGGGCCAGTTAGCGGCTTAATTGATTTTACGAAATTGTTCATCATATTTCAGACGGTAACGTTGCTGTTATTCCCTTGTTGAGCTGCTGTCTTCGTGTGGTGATTTTCTGCAGTTTAATAGCCCAAGCCACAAGTCCCTTGCTTTCGATGACCTCGACTCCAATCTCTGTGAGGCCATTTGAACTAGAAAAATAGGGGCTGGAAATATTACGTTCCAACTCGAATGTTCCTGCAAGCTTTCGGGGGGATCTGTGGCACTCCATCCATGCTGATCTGTTTGGGTATGCCGTACCCGGCAGAAGGACAACACTTTTGGCTACTGCCATATCAGTATATTATTGAAGTCCCTAAAATTCAGAAAATTTGACTACAAGTTTACACAACGAAGTAAAATTTTCCAGTATGTTCAATGAAGTCTGCTCCCACTTTCTCCTATGTACAATTAGGTTTATCTTTCAAAATTCACTGCTTCTTGCCACAGCTATTGCAGTAGGTTTTCTGACGGTTCTCAAGTCCGAAAAATTTGAGTGCCAGTGACAAAAAACGAAGCAGTGCCTCCCGACAAATTCAATGAAGTCTGCTCCCACTAGTGTTTAAAGGCTATCAGGTGTATTTCGCTAAATCAATTATTTCTAGCCACAGCTTTTGAAGTAGGTTCTCTAAAAGCTCTTAAAGTGTGCGAAATTTGAGCGCCACTGACACACAACGAATGCCTTCCCACGTATTCGATTGAGTCTGCTCCCACTCTTTCCTAAGGGATATCAGGATTATCTTGGAAAAGCAACTATTTCTAGCCACAGCTATTGCAGTAATTTTTTGAAGCTTCTCAAAAACCGGAAACAATAAGTACCAGTGACACACAACAATGCAGTGCCTTCTTACATAATCAAAAAAGTCTGCTCCCACTCGCCCTTATAAAATGATCAAGTATATTTCTAAAATCAACAGTTTGTCCGCTTGTCTGCAGGCATGCAACTTACAAGAAGGGCCGTACTCTATCATAGCAGTTATGTCGCCGTTCATTCTAGGCCGGTGCATAAGCTGTCGCACTCGGGCTTTGCACTTTGAAAAGTCAACGTGGCAGTGGTGCTGGCTATTTAACGTTTGTTGACGCATTGGAGGCGGAATTACATTTTTTGTTTCCTTAAGAGTACACCCCCGACAAACGATCGCTCAATGGGCATATTTTAAACTCACCTTTGATAGGCTGTGAAGCTTTATGCCGTTTTATCACAATGATCAGTTTAGACTCTACTGCGAGTAATCAGCTTGTTCAGGCATTGTTTTAGACTTACTCGATGAGACAAAACGCTTAAAGCATGACTAGCAACATCTTTCAAAGAATCACCTGGCAATTCTTGTCCTTGATTGTGAGACAGCATGAATGCTGTTGTCAGCTTCTTCCCAGGAACGTGCTGTAAACCATAGTCCTAATGTTATATGTGCAAAAATTGTCTTATCGTCTTGGCGGTATATCATCGAGCCCCATTTAACAAATATCTTACAAAGACATGTGGTCAGTTTTTGCGACTGTTTGCCTACCCATGAGAAATTCGCTGAACTTTACGCACCCTAAAATGATGTTCATGGCCTCAATTCGTATCCCTGCATACAAGTTTTCCGCAACTAATAACGACTTGGGGCGCCACCGCGGTGGCCCTATGACTGAGGTTCTTGGCTGCTGAAGCAAAAATCGCGGGATCTAATCTCGGCTGCAGCGGCTGCCTAAAGGATGTGTAAATGCTGTCGGCTCGTGGGCTCAGATTTGGGTGCACGTTAAAGACCACCAGGTGGTTGAAACTTCCGGAGCCCTCCACCATGGCGTCTCTTATTATCACATGGCAGTTTCGAAGCGTTAAACCCCACAAATAGACCAATCAAATTATTATACAGAATCTGTTCTTGAGGCTGGTATGCCATTTTATGAGCAACTTGATAATGCCGAATTACTTGTCAAACTCGTCCATGGTAAAACTTCTAACTTTAACAATTGGTTCAACAATGTCGTGTAGGAGCGAGATCCAAAAAAAACGTGTTTCTCGGACATATAACATTAAAAGTGTGCCGTCTTCACGCAGTAATCACCTTTGATGATGGCAAGATAGCTCGTGTGAATGTGCTGAACTACTTTGGAATTTAGCTAAGTCACTACTCAGTGCAGGGCTTATGCGCACTTGAACTGCGTTCACAGTACTTCTCTAACAAGACTGCGGTACATGCGCCAAAGGAGGCTCGCCAGGCCTGACGCCTCAACTAAAAAAAAACAGGTGATATTGGCGATCAGTATATGGCTAATGCATATAACAAGTGTCCTTCAATTTGTAGTTATATTGTGGTACTTTTGAAATAAGGCATAGTTTCTAATTAAACGTGATTATTTCAAACATGCTTTTTTGTACTTATGCACTTTTTCCTCAGCAACCCTTCTGTTATTCACTAAGGCAAAAAGGTGTTAAAAGGGTGTGTGTTTTGTCCTTTTGGGGACAAATGGGGCTGCCACAACCATTAATCCTTTAAGTGAATAACTGCACCAAGTCTAACAATTCGTCCCCACATGTGAGCCCAAGGCACTAGCATTTTGTCCTCACAGTTACACCTTGGTGAGTAACTGTTTGTCCCACAATTCACCTCAAAGGACTAACATTTATTCCACACAACTGACACCTTGCAGCGCCACTGTTAATCCCGTCATTTACACCTACTGGGAAATTGTTAGTCCTTACAGTTGCACCTCGCCAGACGAATGGTTGATCCACTCAAATACTCCAATCGGATGTACTTTTTAGCCCCAGTTCAAAAAAAATTTTAATATTTTTTGTCAGGCCTAATACTTTTTTCACCTGTTTTCTGCGCAGTGAGCAACAAATAGCGCAGAAAAGAACACGCGAATAAGTAGTTAGCCACCTATGTGTAACTGCTTTTGCAGTCACGGCAACAACGAAAGACAAAAGTGAGAGATCGAAATCTTTTATTTTTCTACGTACACATAAAGTTCCTCCAATCTTTGAAGTGAATTCATGGTGAAGTGTACAAGCCCAGTCTCATTGTCACATCTTGTTCAGTCCTTCTGGAGCTCCTCCAACGGAAGTGATAGATGACAGGCATTGCAGACGCCAGTGCCCGCAGCCTTCTGCATGTTGTCTTCCCATGGCTGTACGTACAATAAAATTGTAAAAATAGTTAGAGACACGTGACAGAAAATGAAGACGCACGCATATGACAAGTACGTGCACGTTAATACAAAAACATGCTTGTTAAATATGGCACACAAATAACTTTACCTTCACATCTCGTGCGGTCCTTCTGAAGCTGCTCTGACGAAAGAGATGGATGACAGGCATCGCAGACGCCAGCGCACACTGCCTTCAGCACGGTGTAAGCTCACGGCTGTACAATAGTATGTAAAAAAGTGAGTCACAAGTGACAGAGGATGAATACGAAAGCATATGAGAAATACGTTCAAGGTGAAATAAAACATACGTGAGATATGACATTCTAATAATTTCACCGTGATGTCACACATCGTCAAAGACTCATTTCGATCGCCGTAGTGCAACAGCTTAGGAGCGTCGGCCGCAGCCATAACTCCGCGAACCACCGTGCCACCAACAAGTCGGCGAGTTCTAAGCGAGCGACGTCGTTCAGCTCGAGCAAGCGAACGCGAGACCAAACACGGCGCTGCACGCGGCGTGTCTGCCGCCAGCTAACTTCGAACAGGACAGCGAGCGTACGCTCGGCCGCCGCCACGAACAGCGCCGAGCTGATTCCGAGCTAGCGCCGAAGAAATCGACGGTAATGTGGTCGTTTTCCACAAACTGGAGCGAATGTAGCCGGAAAACGCGATGCCACCGCCGCGGTCAATGGACGGAGCCGAAGTGCTTGCGGCCAACTGACGGGAAAGCCAACTGTAAAGACGACGAATTTTCAGTGAGTTCCGACGCTAGCGAAAGCGCCGCCAGCCCGTGCTGGTGCACTTACAGCGTGCGACATACTACAACCAAGCTCGTAACGAAAACCCGCAACGTGTTTTCGATGACTCCCAACACAGCGACGAAGTCTCAGCCCAATATGATGAGCCCGGCGCTTATTTCAGTGGCGAAAACAGGCGAGCCCTGGATGAGTGAGCGTACGGGAGGCCGACGGCAATGGCGGCCAATTTCCAGGCATTTGAATAGCACAAACGAACTGCAGACGCCGGAGCTGACCTCCTCGGTGAATTTAATGCGTGCGATATACAACACGACCGAGCCCGTTGCCGGCAAGCGCGATCTGTATCGCACACGCGACAAGTAGAGTAGAATAAAGAATGATCACCTTACCTGCGATAGAATTCAGCGCTGATTTCTGCCCTGAGTCAGACTGAAGTAATTTATTCCATAGGCATGCTGTCTTCTCGGCCGCCATGCTAGCCTTCCCAACTGTTGCTGTCGTGTGTTGGTTGTGACTATCTTGATGCCAGAGATATACAGCGTGGCGTGGTGACGTGTCGAGACCTACTCATGGGTGCGGCGAAACATAAAAGCTGCAGCGCACACTCATCCAAGCATACACGTAAGCACCACGTCTTAATTCCTAGATCGTCGAATTCAGGCAGCCGTGGCCAAGCCCTCCGAGGGCGACGCTACGTGAACCATCGCCAGCAAAATACGAGGAAAGATTGAGCCAGGAGAGAAGGAGGACGGATAGTGACCTTGACGACGTTTGTCGCACTGCCTGCATTTCCCGGGCGGTTCATCCCTTTAAAAGGTGTTTGGAGACTTTCCCCCATATTCACAAACACTCCTTCACTCAAGGGCTCTCTTTGACCTGAAAAAGTCGGTGGGAACGCCGCCTCTTCGCAGACCAAGTCACTGCATATCGGCAATATTCTGCAGCGATTCTTGAGAAGTGCAGCGTCAAGTCGAGCAGCGGCGCAGTGCTCAACTCAGTCAAGTGAAAGATGGAATTCAAGTCGAGGAGCGTTTCTGAATACAGGGGTAAGTGGTTTGCACGCGGCACGCTTCCCTCTGTGGTTGCTCCTCAACGGTCTATCCGTTCATCGCGCGCACCTATTAGGCTCTTTTTTCGGTAATTTTGCCTTAGAGTGTAGAAACATAGATTTCAGCCGTTATTTGAATAGCGTGCTGGGTAATATACTGAAGCAGAACTATTCTTGTGTGAGGAAAGACATCTAATATTATTAACGGGTGGTAATTGAGTACTAAAGTGAACAAATTAACAAAAATTAGCATTGCCAGTTGTCACAGGTCTCGTTAATTTGGGAGGCAATCACCGGGCTAATTCCAAGGGCCGAAGTATCGGCCCTCCGAACCGCACCACGAAAGCGTGGACAATTTAGAAGTGGTCCTATTTGGCGCGCCAGCGGACGCCGGCTGTGGCCCAAAGAACAAGTCAGAGCCGAAAGTTGATAAACAAAACAAACATATTCTCAGTTATGGCAGATCAAAACGATACACAAGTATGCACACTCGACAATAGTTGAATACATTGTGTCACCAATCAAACAATGTACTACACAGTACAATCATCCGCATTCGATACAACGGACACAGACAACAATACTCACTACAATGCAGTCGCATGCATCGAATAACCAAGACACTTAAAGACTAAAGAGTTACAAATATTATTCAGTCCAAAGTTCTTGGAACAAAAGTCTGAATGATACTCTTTCGAGAATCACTCACTCAAAGTCCAGCGTTGTTGTCGTTCCGCTGCCCCCGAAGTAGTCTCTTTCAGAAAACCTCGCGTGGCCGCTCTCCAAGCTTCAAACTTCTTCGCCGGAAACACGTCGGCTTCACACACGCAGCTCTTGCCACGCGTCTTCGCTCGATAGCGGTAGACACAAACTCTTGCCTGTAGCCCGAGCCTTCACCCCTCAGGTGGAAATCCTCTTCTGCTCCTGCTTTGTCACGGAAGACAAAAAGGCTTCGCCCACAAGGCGGTACACCCTATGCACTGTGGCGCGCATTTTCTTCTTCTCCTGCTTTGTCACTAAGGACAAAACCTTCACCGACTGACGCGGCGGAATCACCCCACGCACACTGGCGCTAACTTCCTTCTTCTCCTGATCTCCCATCTCTGCTGCTCGGCTAAATACTTCCCGCGCGAGATTCCAGAAAATTCTCATCATTTCGTTGGTGCGATGAGCAGCGAAGGCTGGGGGAAAGGGCGAGACTCTACGAAGGCCGTCTGCGACGGATGACGCCACCCTGCATCACCACGCCCCTTTCCATCGAGAACTTTGTAGGGCTTGCTTGTCGCCGATGCGAGGAGGTTCGTCAGCGGACCTACGCTACCGAGGGGAGAAATATGCGCACCCGGTGAGTCTTTGGATGCTTGTTTTCTTTTTTTATCGTTGACCTCTCAGCGCTTCGTCGCGAGAATTTGGCGGCGCGCCCTTTTTTGAGCGCTCGACTTGTGACACCAGTTTCAGGAATAATTCTGCTTCAATATTAAGAAGAACCGCTTACGATCATATTCACTGTTAAATGGTTACTGTAACTTTCATTTTTCTGGAGAAGATGGTACTTAATTTTGGCCTAAAGTACAAGGCGCGTGTAGAGCTTGCCCCGTTCCCCTAAATAGCACCCAAGACATCCGTGATACAAAAAATGGCAGCATATCCACGGAGTGAATGATGGAGAGTGGGGCGAAGAATTCATCCGTCCATTCGTTCTTGCTTCCGTCCGTCCATGCGTCCGTCAGTGTGACCGTCCATGCGTCCATCAGCCCGTCCGTGCGTGTGTCTCTTCGTGCGTCCGTCCCTGCATTCGTCCATGCAGCCGCCCCTGCGTCCGTTCATGCGTGCAACCATGCAACTGTCAATGTGTCCGTTCGTCCATCTATTCAACACTCCAAGTACCACCATCTCGCATCTTTTCATCATATATTCCCCATAGAGAAGCACCGCCATCCAGCGGACATTCCAAGGACTAAACGAGAGGTGGCACACGCACACTTTCTTACGGCTTGCGCTTCCGGTCCACTTCCAACGTTTAACCACCTCGAGTTCATGGTATAAACTAGTTCACTGTAATCATGGCACTGCGGCCGAACGCTCACTAAACCTTTCGAAAACCAAGGAGGTTACGCCCAGCGAGTATGACGTAGCAAACTTTTTCAGTCAGATAGTCCTCAATGTATATGCCAATGGCTGCTAATGGGAAATGAGAGGCGGAGAATTCGGCTTTTACTTTCTTACGGCTTGCGCTTCGTATCTACTTCCCATTTTTAACCACCTCGTGTCCATTCATGGTATATACAATGTCATTGTATTCATGGCACTGCGGCTCAACGCTCGCTAAACCTCTCTAAAGCTAAGGAGGTTACACCCAGCGAGTATAACGTAGCAACCCTTTCCTGTCAGATAGTGCTCAATGTACATGCCAATGGCTGCTAATGGTCATCGCAGCCTGTGCGTTAACTAAAAGCCAAATGCTCCTATCTCTCATTACCCATTAGCAGCCATTGACATGTACATTGAGCACTATTTTTTATTGTTTAACAACGCACAGAAGAAGTCTCTCACCGGCACCACCTTGGAGGTCAAAATGTTATACTTGTTACATACTACGGGGGACGAACGGGTGCCGCTATAAGGCGCTTCGCCCCTAAAAAGATACAACTGATCTTACTAGTGGCGTAGAGCGCTTACGTGTGAATCGTCATTCCAAGTGTAATGATAATGCTTCTTCATTTGAAGCATTCAAAAGTAAATTAGAAGTTAGAATTAAAGAGGCAATGAACTGCTACTTTAGTAATGCGAACGCTACATTTATGAAAAAATTCAACCAAGTTCTACCAGCAGAAGCGTGAGTTGGGCGAGTTGGTGGATGTTCACCGTTGATTATTTTACAGCACAACGGGTTAAATGCGGAGAGAGAAGGGACACAGCGCTGAACTCTCAACTGAAAATTATTTGAAAAAAAGAAAAAGCATATATATATATATATATATATATATATATATATATATATATATATATTGTAGGCATTCATTAAGCACATCTACTATTTTTACACATATTCATCATCATGAGGGGTCGTCATCTTCATTTGCTGTGGAGATTTGGCTTGTCTGAGTTCTGTGCCTTGGGCGTGGTCGCTTCGTCGTGTCTTCTGGGCCTAATAAAGGTTGCCTTCACCGTTACATCACAAGTAGTGGAGTGTGCTCTACGATCTCTCGTCCTCTCCCAGCCCGATCTGCCTCCTGCAGCTCCACTCAGGTCGTCGTTTGTGCCAGGTGTCCAGTAACATGCCTTAGGACGAGCCAACCGGTGCTTCTGCATCTACCTCCACGGCCCCGGCTACCCCGGCCTATCCATCGTGGATTATCACCGCGCACCAGCGTGAGCCGCCCACGTTCGCCGGATTTCTAGGTGAAGATGTGGAGTATTGGTTGGACCAGTTCAATCGAGCGAGTTCCACTAACAACTGGGATGATCTTACCAAGGTTCGCCATGTATCTTTCTATCTGACAGGCGTAGCAAAAACAATGTTTTTCAATCATGAAACGGACATTACGGACTGGACACGTTTCAAACAACAGCTTCGCCAAATTTTCTTCACCCCGGGGGTTCGTTCAGCTCTCGCGAAGAAGACACTGGATGCTCGCAAACAACAATGCGGTGAGTCCTACACCTCGTACATAGAGGATGTGCTTGCTCTCTGTCACCGTTTCAACACGTCCATGTCTGAATAAGAGAGAGTTCGTCATCTATTGAAAGGGATCGGCACGGTCGCGTTCAATGCCTTGGTCGTTCAAAACCCGACTACAGTCGCTGATGTTGTTGCCACGTGCTAACGCCTAAAATAACTTGAATCCCAACGGTTACCACCAGACAGTGCTGAAAACACCACCACGACTGATGCCTCATTGCGTGCCATGATCCGGGCGATTATACGGGAAGAGCTGCTATCTATTGAGAGCTGGCTCTCAATGACACCGAGCCCACCTCCCCCCTCCAACACTGTTTGCACGACGTTATCAAAAAGGAGTTGGCGTCCATGACCGGGGCAGCGTATGTAGACTCTCCAGTACCTCGACTCCAGCCGACGTACGCACAAGTCCTCGCTGGCTCACCACCCGTCGTACAACCGATGCCCGTACACTCGATGCCTGTCCCGCTGGCTTCGTTGACTCCGAGTGCGCCTAGCCAGCCCTTTCACCCACCGTGGCGGCCGCCTCGTCCGATCTGTTATTACTGTGGCTATCGGGGCCACATTGCACCCGTCTGTCGGAAGCGTCGGCAGGACGAGCATCGTGGATTCGACACCTACGGACGGGATGATGGGACAAGCTGGTACCCTTTCGAACGTCGTCCTTATGATCCGCCACTCAATCGCTCACCGTCTCCAAGTGCGACATCTGAACCAACCAGTTCTTACCGCTCTACTAGGCGCCGCTCACCCTCACCCCTCCGCCGCTCAACGTCTCCATTGCGACCTCTGCAGCTTTTGGAGGAAAAGCTGCATCGAACGAAAAGACAGAAATTCCTCTAGTGCGTCCTTATAATACGATATCTGTTTTATTAGAAGGTGTGTACGTTGACGCTGTAATAGACACTGGTGCTTGTTTGTCTGTGATTGATCGTTCTTTGTGCTCACGTCTGCGAAAAATCACCACCCCTTATGATAAACCTACACTGTACGCTGCTCAAGGGGACGCCATTAGACCTGCCCCTATGTGCACCGTTCGCGTTTTCATAGCTGGTCTCCTTCGTTTTGTGCTATTTGCTGTGCTGAGTGCGTGTGCCCACCAGCTTATATTAGGCTGGGATTTTCTGTCTACGACAAACGCTTCAATCTGCTGTCGAGAAAATGTTGTTCATATGATGGAAACTGACTATGCCCTGTATGCGGGTGACAAACCCGTTAACTTGCTTGCTGCTGAAGACACCGAGCTACCACCTGGTCATCAGCGGTTAGTTGCCATCACTTCTAATGTGATCGACTCTGGAGACGTGTTTGTCCAACCATCTGCACGCTGTCTCACAAGAGGTATAGCCCTTGCTTCAGGTCTAGCGCGGTTCCACAATGACTCCGGACTTCTATACGCTACAAACCAAACTTCTGAGAAAATTCTCATTCTTAAAAGCATCACAATGGCTTCCGTTTCTGAATCTCAACCTGTTTCTGTTGTCCCGCTTATGCCAGCGTGTTGTGACCTTCCTTCTATTGGACGTTCATCAAGGGTTTCTGTTCTTGCTGCGACTATTAGTCCAGAACTGACCTCTTCACAGACAGATGAGTTGCTTGCCTTGCTACAAAGCATAGGAGATTGTTGGATGCCCATTCCTCATCTCTGGGACAGACGTCCAATATTAGGCATCGTATCCAGACCGATGGCACTTCCATCGTACGCCGTCGACCACATCGCGTCTCTTCGTCCAAGCGTGAGATCATTGAACAAAATGTAGCCGATATGCTGCAACGGAACATTATACGTCCCTCCACGAGTCCTTGGTCATCCTCTGTTGTTTTAGTAAGGAAAAACGATGGCTCCGTGCGATTTTGCGTGGACTACAGAGCACCTAATAAGATTACCCACATGGATGTTTACCCCATGCCGCGCATACACGATGCTTTGGATTCACTGCAAGGTGCTGAGTACTTCTCAAGCCTAGACCTGCGTTCAGGTTACTGGCAAATACCTATGCACGAGGATGACAAAGAAAAGACAGCGTTTTCAATACCAGATGGGCTGTATGAATTCAACGTCATGCCATCCGGCCTTTGAAATGCTCCAGCAACATTCGAGCGGATGATCGACACAGTTTTACGAGGCTGAAGTGTGCACTCACATCCGAACCAGTCCTCTGCCATTTCGACGAAACCGCGGCTACGCACCTGCATACAGACGCTAGTGGTCGAGGCATTGGTGGAATTCTCCTACAGTGAGACAAATCTTCACGTGAGAAAGTCGTCGCATACGCGAGCCGTGCACTGACCCCTGCCGAAAAGAATTATACCTTCACCGAACAGGAGTGCCTAGTGGTCGTATGGTCCATACAAAAGTTTCGACCTTATCTCCACGGCCGCCACTTTACTGTGGTTACGGATCATCACGCCTTGTGCTGGCTCTCGACAATCAAGAACTTGTCCGGCCGCCTTGGTCGCTGGAATCTTCGCTTACAAGAATACGATTTCACGATCACATACAAGTCGGGAAACAAGCATCAAGACGCCGACGCACTTTCGCGTTGCCCGCTCTCTTCGGAGCCGCTTAACAAACCCGCCACTGCTGCACTCGAGAAGCTTTCGGCTGTCTCTTCCCTACATGTTTCGTCATTAGCTACTGTGGACCCAACTTCTCCAAGCAAGTGTGTTTTGTTCTTATCTCACCAACGTGCTGACCCTTCCTGTCGCCGCATCATGGACCGTCCTGACGGGACTTGGCGGCCCCCTAACGCCCGTACTCGCCGACAGCTGACGCAATTCAAACTCAACAACCCCGTCCCCTACAGTCATATCTACCACCCTGATGGTCAACGCTGGGTGCCCGTTCTGCCTCGCTCTCTTCGGGCTCAACTCCTCAAGACATATCACAACGACATGTCTGCTGGACATATGGGTTTCCAGAAAACGTATGACCGCATAAGATGTCACTACTACTGGCCGGACTTGTCCACCTGTGTCGCGAAGTACGTTGCCTCATGCGCCCTTTGTGAGCGTCGCAAGCTACCTACATAAACTCGAAGTGGACAATTACAACCGCTCCCGTGTCCCCTGCAACCATTCGAGGTAGTTGGCATTGACCTGTATGGCCCGCTTCCTATGACTGTCACGGGCAATCGATGGATAGTTACAGCTGTCAACCACCTGACCCGCTACGCCAAAACAGCTCCCGTGCCTTCTGCATCAGCTTCGGAAGGGGCCGACTTCATCCTTCGAGGAATAATCTTTCGACACGCAGCTCCTCGTGTAATCCTGAGCGACCGTGGAAGAGTATTTCTTTTCAGAAATCGTCGAAGAAGTGCTTAAGGCATCCGGCACTACGCACAAAACAAGTTCCAGTTACCATCCTCAGACGACCAGCCTGACTGAGCGCTTTCATCGTACACTGTCAGATATGATAGCGATGTATATCGAACCCGACCGCAGAAACTCGGACATCATTTTGCCATTTGTCACTTTTGCGTATAATACCTCTGTACAGCGCACAACCGGTTACTCACCGTTCTACCTCGTACACGGTCGCTTGCCTTCTTCTTTGCTCGATGTTTCCTTCTTCTCTGCGCCTGTCAAACCATGTTCATCTTCAAGTGAAGAATACGTGTCTCGTCTACTTCATTGCCGTCAGCTGGCTCGCGTCAACACTGAAGCCAAGCAACAGGATCGCAAGCTTGAATATGATGCCTCTCATCGTGCCGTGTCTCTCAACCCTGGCAACGAAGTCCTCCTTCTTACACCCATTCGCACTCCCGGACTGTGCGAGAAGTTTCAATTACGTTTTATTGGCCCTACACTGTGTTGAAGCAAACGTCTCCTGTGAATTATCGCGTGGCACCCGTTCTTCTTCCGACGGACCGCCGCTACAGGGCAGCACAAATAGTCCGCGTATCCCGCATGAAGCCTTTCATACGGCGTTCATCTTCGCTTTAAACTGCGGCCAACAAATGCGGTCAGGATGACCGCTTTCACGTGGGGGGGGGCGAAGTTAGTGTAGGCATTCATTAAGCACATCAACTATCTTTACACATATTAATCATCATGAGTGGTCGTCATCTTCATCTGCTGTGGGGATTTGGCTTGTCTGAGTTCTGTGCCTTGGGCGTGGTCGCTTCGTCGTGTCTTCTGGGCCTAATAAAGGTTGCCTTCGCCGTTACATCACAATAAATAAATAAATATATATAAATATATATATGTATATATATATATATATATATATATATATATATATATATATATATATATATATATATATATATATATATATATATATTTACGCTCTTTATTTTTTCAAATAAATTTCAGTTGAGAGTTCAGCACTGTGTCCCTTCTCTGTCCGTATTTAACCCGTTGTGCTGTAAAATATTTCACGACAAATTATAGGAGTCAATTAGTCCCGCATCATTTAGGCTCTTACCCTTTATATTTGATGGGCGATCCTCCTCAAATCCCGAATGTAGAACAAATGTCTGTAGAATTATTTGAAATTATTTTTTTTTCAGTGAACAACGACCTTACTCGTTCATTTTACGCGTGCAGCAAGCTTTCTGCTATTTATAATCTTGAATGATGCTTCTCCGGAGTACGTCACCTTACATTAAATTTAAAGGTGTTGAAATGATCTGACAATGTGGTATACCAATTAGGTTTCTAAAGAGCTATTCAGTATGAATCGCGGATCATCTCACTGTAACAATTTCAAAATCGAAATTTCTAGCAGGTCTTAGATGCGAAAATTAGCAAACGTTGTGCCAGTATTCAAACCTGGGAACAAGTTAATTAGGCTAAATATAGGTCTATATATTTGCTTTTTACAAGCTCTAAATCTTTGGACCATACCATTACCAAAATAATTGTATCATACCCAAATGCACACAGTATACTTTTACGTACGCAGCACATCTAACGGGCTGGTCATTCCATTGTTACACAGTTGCTTCAACTTGCGCACGGCATTGTTTCCCGTAACGATTGAAAACTGGTTGATGTCATATTTATTTATCATTTGAAGGTCTTTGGCATGGTTTGCCATCCGAAACATTTAGCTTCTTCACAATGTTTTTGCGGACAGAAAGCCGGCTGCTCAAATAGCATATATCTTGCCCTCGCACTTAAAATTTGGCCCGTCTACCCACACTAATTTATCTGACTCATATGCCACGTCAGAAACGGACCGCAAGGCTCGGTCTTTAGTCCTATTTTGTTCATTATTTGTAAACTAGGCGGAGAAAATTATTGGCGCAACTCAAATTGAAGTTGGAATAGATGCAGACGACATGCGTTATCTGCAAAACCATCTCTGATACTCAAGATTAGGATTCACTGAACAGTGTTTTTTGTTAATCGTTTTTTACCAGCAGAGAAACATAACAAACAAACATAAAGACACCAGTCACAACTTTTTCAAATAAGAGAGAGCTTCTTCATTTTATATTTGATACTGACACTGTAAGTCTAATGGGTGATATATAGCTCTCAAAACAATTTTAAGATGACACAAGCACGTCGAAACAATCTGCAACAAGCTGTTCAAAAACATCAGTGCCTCTGATGCACGTTAAACTGCTCGACAAAAGACTGCTGACTGACAGCGCATAAGACTTCAGTCAGACTCCAATATGCGTATGTTGTTTGTTGAACTCACCACAACATGAAATAAGTATTATACAATCTGTTTGAAAAAGCAATACTGCTTAAGTTACTTCGCGGTGAGCAGCGTTTCCTGCCTACTTCGCATGAGCATGTTTTATCGCTGAAACCCCCTCGAACAAGGGCGCACTTGCAATCGAGTCATCTTCCTGCATAAATAAGATAGTTCACACTGGTTTGAATCTTCTAGCGCCAATATCATTTGTTGTCTCTTCTGCACACTATATCCGGTTTTTTGACCCCTAAATACTCTGTCCATTAGAGCAATTAATATTTGTTCTCGTTTTCCTTTCTTCGTTTTTTGTTTTTGTTTTTTTGCGTTTCCACAGAACGTTCATTTTGGAGTGAGCTTGATGTGCAACTGCGATAGAGTTTCGTGTTGAGGAATTGAGAAAAAGACTAGCATAAACATGTATTTTGACAAATTGCATTTTTAAAAGTGCTGAACAGTTTCATTTACACCTGTTATGTCTCGAAAACTATTATGCCAGTGTCTGTAAATAAATAACATTTAGACACGCTACTATCGCGCTATCTGCTTCGCCCTTTCGGGAAAACAGATGTTTTTTTTCTTGCTTTCAAAATTCAAGAGATACGTTGCTTTCCCCTTAATTTCTCTTATCTTAATCCTACTAATAAATCTTGCCGAGCAAGCTCCTCAAATGTGACTTTTGAAATGCTTTTCTAAATATTTTACAGCATGTGTAAGAGATTATATGTTTCTATTGATTATCATATTTTTTCCAGAAAAAATTATCGCTCTCTAGAAATAAAACATTGTCGAGAAGCAAAGTCTACCAACACTCGTTTCCGCATGCCTAATCTTTTAGAGGAATCTCCCAGTTTAATACTCAACCAGACAATCTTCTGTATAATGGTTACATTCAAGTCCATGAGCTTTCACAGAAAATTTCTGACTGCTGCATTGAAACATCCTTTAGAGAAATATTGTCACAGTGAGAGGAACTTTTTTAAATGTTCATCTTGTTTGCGCAGTTATCGTATTTTTTTGTGAGAGAACTTTTTTAAATGTTCATCTTGTTTGCGTAGTTATCGTATTTTTTTCTGGTTTATGTTACTTTACGTATTACGCGAAAGTGCTGCTGGTACTTGCAAAAAAAATAAACTTCTTAAGACTTGTTTTTATGCGAAGCAGTATTTACAAATGCATGTCAAGAAAAGAAAGATGTGTCAAATGGAAACATTTTCACTCTCATTCATTGCACAGTGGCATATCTATGAACTTGTGGAAGCAAAATTTACTTACTTTGACGAACTGCTCAGATGTGCAGTTTACCTACTAAAGCCTCGTTTTCTCTTCATATAGCATGTGCAGACTGGATAAATGAAGTACCTAGATTCTGCTGGGGTGGCCAGCGTTTATATCAACGATATTGCCCGGGCTTTGAAAACAATTCACAGTACATATGTTTTCGAGGAAGTACCCTTGGATGCGCGTGCAGCAGGCTTTTTCGAGCAATGGATGGAAAATGCGTGCGCTATGAAGAGTGTGGTAAGCAGAGCAATGCTCATTATAATTTACATTATTGCCCTATTTGCCAAAATTCAGTTTAATTCTCACGAGCTGTGTATATAGCGTTAGGTTACTAGATTGCCAGCTAAGATTGACGCGGGTCTGAAAAAGACTAGACGTCATGTACGTAGTTCGGAAGCGTTAACATACTTGCCCTCAACAGAGGCCACATACTGTATTCTTCAAAATAGAAAATTTTCTACGCTAGTTTTTTACAGCGTAGAGTACTTCCTATTTGAAGAATACAGCCTTTCTTGGGATGAGGGCAGAAATTGTGGTGTGTCTGTACGTCAATTTGTCACAAAACTCAGCCACGTAGCCAAAGTCTTAGCACTCTCTCAATGCCCAGCCACACTAAACTGGTGGCTGGATTCATACTTGTGAACATTGTCGATCAAAAAAGCAAGTTTGCGCACGTCTGAGCCGCAAAACCAATACGTGAATATTGCGTGGCGTGTCGCTTCAGTAGAAAATTCATGCATATGTAATTCTAAAGACCCTTGTGTTTCTTCCGCTGCGCTCAAAATGTGACGCTTTACACGAAGAAGCACTCTTCTGACCATATGGTGCTGCCAAGTTTGGCTGGCGGCATATACTTCGGTGCCTCAGCGGTATAAACTTCACACATAAACCTGAATTTCAACGCACAAACTTTAACACAATAAAATAACATGAACTGTCACAATTGGTTTTTCTTCGCAAGCTATCATGCTACAGAGTACCACACGCGACTAAAATATTGTTGACATGTTGTGGGGGCACATACGCATGATATGTCAACTGTAATAATGTAGTAATATTAAACCTGTTCAAACAAACCTTCATCGCAGTTATCGTGAGAGGAAAAAACTGGTTCAAGAACAGAATTTACAGTGGTCGCGGATGATACCAGGACCCATGTACTACGGCCGGCAGAGTATTATAGTCTTCGGACGACGTTTCCATTAAAAGCGCAGATGCTCCGACAATAGTATATTTTTTAAAGATAATGCGCGCACTTATTGGCGTGCCTGCCTTAAAAGTTTTTGGCACAAAAGCTTTTACTTTTTGAAAAAGTACACGTAGAACGTACGCTGAACGTTACTTGCATGATGAATGATTCCGGATGTAAGACGGACATCGACATAGAGGTAATTTTCATGGTTCTATCCTAATTTACGCTGAATACATGCGATCATCGAAGCCAAGTGAAAGGAATGACTTCATTGCAGGTAGACAGTAAGCTTGGCCCAATGCACTTATTGCAAAATATTTTTATGGTTCAATAAGTCTTCAACAAATACTTGTAGATATTATCCAAGAATTTTCATGATCAGCGAAGTTCAGGTTGCGCTTTAAGGTGAAACAGGTTGTCGTGTTACAAATTCAATAGAGCAAATATTACACTTTTAAATGTGATATGCATTTTCAATATCTGCGTGAACCACAGGCCGCAATGAAACGAAATGTTGCTTGCCGAGCGACGTGGCACATTTTATCACTACGACTACATACTGAGTAAACTGCTCTCTACTGACAATAACGTGCTCCAAGGTGAATTAATAAAAAAGATGTTTGGTTGCTTACCCGTACCTCACTGGTTCAAACTCGGCCGCGGCGTTTCAATTTCAGTGACGGTGAAGTGGCAGAGACTCCGGTACCATGCGATGTCAAAGCACGGCGAACAAAAACACGAAAGAGTGAGAAGCTGTGGAGCTCTCCACAACACAGTATCCGATAATCATACCGTTGTTTTGTGTTCTAAAAATTGGTGAAAGCTGAGAAGACGAGGTTGTGAAGGTTGGGTAAGAAACATAGTGATTGTAGCCTTAACTAACTTCAATATTACTGTACAATATGTTTGACAATACCGCCAAAGTAAAAAAGAAATATAACAATTTGTCATGTTGTTCGTCCAAGAATGCCGCATACATATAAACTTAAATTGGAATACACTGCTAACTCCAAAACTATATATCAATTTTTGTCATGTTGTTTCTACAACTTCTCTCTACTTTGTGGGAATGGTAGCGGCACACGAGCACATAGGTGCAGATATAAAAAGTGGAACACTCATGAGGAGAGTCGGAAATGCACCCTCTAAAGCATCCGCGAAGGCGACTGTTGCAGCAACCAGCAACGGGGCTGCACCTACGGGTAATATTTACCAACGCACTACAAAGGTAGGTCAATTTCTGTCGTCTAACTTGTAAAACTTTGACCTCGTGACCCTCTTCTGTATATCTTTCACGCTGTAACCCCGCTATTCAAGAATAAATTTGGTTTGATATGACCGTTTCATACCCGAAAAGATTTCCTGTGATACGCAGTGGTGTTTGATATGCTAGCTTTACATAAGGGAGACGAGCAGCACAGTGCACTAGTGCAAACCGCAAGTGCGTTGTGAGCACCGTGAAAGAAAGCTAAGTTTCGACCACTGTGCTGTAAATCGTGGTTTTTTCTTCTATACACAGAGATAGGTAATACGCGTCGAAGTTTGGCCTAGCAAATGGACACTGCACACTCTAGCGGAAATCAGTGGGTGCGACTAAGTTTGGTCTGTCTGTCTGTCTGTCTGTCTGTCTGTCTGTCTGTCTGTCTGTCTGTCTGTCTGTCTGTCTGTCTGTCTGTCTGTCTGTCTGTCTTAAACAAAATCATAGCCACCGTATTAAGCTGGTAGAAAATAAATTATCACATGAAGGCATTATCGTATGACCGACCCGAATGACAAATCATGAAATGAACAATTCGGCAGATCCCACGTACCATGCGAAGGCTATGCGAAGGCTTTTTAACAAAGATAACCAGCGTTAGTTTTAATGAACGAAATGCTATGAAATGACGCTAATCATAAGTACAGATGTTGGCACAACGATTTCTAAAGGTTTCGCATGTCATTAAGTAATTTGGAAATGTGGAATTGGCTCCAGCAGGGCGAAAGTCTGGGCGACACCGCCTCTCTGAGCGAACGAATACCCGTCCCCTACTTGCACCACCTCTGAAACAGCCATGCACCGACATTGCGCTGCACCACCATGTAACTACTCCGCATGGTGGAAACAATCAAACAATCATACGTAACTTCCTGCAGAGGACGCCTGTCATAACTGCTGAAAAACTAGAAGCCAATACAGGGCAGCGCCATAGAGTGCACATGGCGTTTACCGTCTTCAAAAATATGTCTAAAAAGAGTACTTGTGCTGTGGAAATGACGCATGTTCAACCTGAAATGTGTACGTGATTGACGCATTTGTATACGAAGCAGTGGCAACTCTAAGAACAGTAATTGCTATGTGGCCGCGCAGTGTACTTCCTCATGCTTCACTGCAAATCAGCTGCCAATTGTTTTTTTTCCTCTAAGGGTTTTATCCTAGTTTTTGTGTGTAGCTCTGTGTTTGAAATACTTTGCATTCGCTATACTTGATTATTAGCGGTCATCATCAGAAATATCAGCAAGTCTGAAATTCGTTGAAAGATTGACAGTAAAAAGGAAGGCACGGTGAGAAAAACAAAAACGGCGCGAAAGACAAACATGGATATGTATGCGTGTAAACGGGCTCTCCGAATTGGACAAACAAGTCAAGAGGATGTAGATTTTCGATTCGTCGGTGAATGCACGTTTAGTGACGTCGATCAACATTATTATGGGGTTTCTTGACCTGGCCATTTTTAAATCTTACCTTGCACTAACGACATTGTGGCCTTGAGCATATCACACTCAAGAAAACAATCAATATGTAATTACGCAGCAGAAACCTGGAGATATACAAAAAGGGTTCAGCTTAAATTAAGGACGATGCAAATGGTAGATGTAACCTTAAAATACAAGAAGAGAGCAGAGTTGATTAGGGAAGAAGCGGGGGTGAAAGATATGATAGTGGAAATCAAGAAGAGGAAATGGACATGGGCCGGGCATGTAGCGCGTAGACAGGATAACCACTTGTCATTAAGGGTAACTAACTGGATTCCCAGAGAAGTCAAGTGGGTTAGGAGGAGACAGAAGGTTAGGTGGGAAGATGGGATTAAAAAGTTCGCGGGTATAAATTGGCAGCAGCAAGCACAGGACCGAATTGACTAGCGGAACATGGGAGAGGTATTTGTCCTGCAGCGGACGTAGTTAGACTGAATGTGATGATGATGATAATGATGATGATGACGATGTACTTACAGGGCTCTTGTGCATTGATAAAAATCTTTCAGGGCTGAGCAACAATGAACCTTCGTTCGCAGTGTCCACAGTGTGCATTTTTGTATTTATAGTTTCAAATTGAACATTTTCATAATAGCTAACATTACATTTTGATGCCCAAAATACACTGATGCCTGTGTATTACGGGAGGGACATTCTTGCATCGAGACAGCGTTTAGCGACCAGATATACGGTGACGTTACGCAGTCATTTTGACTAAATTACGCAGTCATTTTGAGTAAGTGCTCGCGCGTTTATATCTGCGAATAATGTTAATGAACGCAGCACGCACACACACACACACTGCCACGTTTACACAAACAGTCAAGTTTTCAGACTGGAATGATAACTGCTGCTGCCTACTTGTTATTTCTTCACTCCACAAACAGATGTTTTCAATGACACGTTCTGCGTTAGTGATTACGTTCCTTTGTGTTTATGTTACCCTACTACATAAAGTACAACGATCAGAAGAAAATTTTGATTTAGCGAAGCTGAAGGCCCTCACAACGAACATTTGCAAAACAATAACAGGCTAGAGCGCATCGCGTAACATTAGAATAACAATTTAGACTCTCGGGTGACATTACTGTATCTTTAACACGTTTGATTCTAGGTAATTAACCTTGATATTTTGATACCTTCAATTTGTTTTGTGGCTGTAGCAACTCGCAGTGTACACAATGCTGCCACAGAATTTAGACCGGTGCCTTGTTTTTTCTGTCCGCGTTCTTGATAGGTGAATGTGATATTTTATCGGCGTATTTGGCTTCTTAATGTATCGCTGCCCGGAAGTGAAGGCATGGCCATTGTTGATGGCAGTGTCAGCTAAGCTATTCCGTTATAAGCACGTGAATGAAGGGCCTATTCACAGTATTAAGGGAGATGTTTGGAGAAAGCATTTCCCATTTAGACAGAAAAAAAATAGGACAAGTACTAAGTCAGGTCTGCATGTGCTAATCGTCCCTTCCGCTCAGTATTGAGCAGCCAACTACGGGAAAAGAGGTCCCAGTCCCGGCATGTGCAAAGGAAAATTTTCGGAAGGAGCAGTGCGCAGTACTATAATAAGGTGCAAACAGAAAACAGCGAAAGAAAAGGAGGCGAATTCAACTAGATTTGAAGGCAAGGGAATACCACACTTCACTTGCCTCTATTTGACCGTAGGTGAGACGGGTTTTTAATTTATTCTGTACTCTCCTACACATGTTTTTTTTTTCGTTCTTTCACTTTTTTCGACCAAAGAGGTTGCGCTGGTAACGTAGTCTCGTTCTATAAGGAAAAATTCTGAATTATTCACTGACCATTTAGTTAATCTAAAGCTAACGTTGCCTGTCTGTTATTACAGCTCATGAAAAGTCAAGGTGTCCTCGAATTGCTGATGATGTCAGTAGACTCATGGGTCCATAATGAATGTCTTTGCCTGAAGTCGACACGTCTTAAAGATGCTGCGGAAGGAGCTAAGCGAACCGTTGAGTGTTATGCTTACAGGAAATGGATGTCAGTATTTTTTTATCTTTTACACTATTGTGACATATTGTTGTCAGTATGTACTGTGTTCATTTTTTTCATATATGACAGTTTGTTTTTTTTATCAAAAATCCTGTGATGAGTGTGTAGAGATCTGCGCTAGCCACCTTGTGCCTGGGTTTTTGGAAACGAACCATACCGTCTACTAACATTGTGTACAAGATAGTCGTTTACCAAGTCAATCTTTGTTCGTCCATCTCTGAAAACGATATATCGTCCCCTAATGGGCATGTGCCACTGTGTGAATCAAGTGGCTAGCTGCGAATCACTACAGACATAAAAAAGTAATAGAAAACCATACACAGAAAAAACTTGGCAGATCCCATGTACAGTGGGAAGCGATGGTATGCGAAGCATGAATGAGTAATGTTTATATGTTACTTCAAAATCAGGACAACATTAAGAGGTCGAGGTACAGATGCCGTATATCACTTTCACGTCATGAGTATGAAGCTTTGATGTGTCGTTCACCTTTGTCATCTACTCACGTACCGTGATACAAAATTAAGTATATGTGGAGCTAGCGAAACGGCCGCGAGCACGCTATGAGCGTGGTATGTTGTCAAGTTTTTACACGACACCCATGTCCGGATTATCATGTTTGCACCGGTGATATATTTCGTCAACCAAGGTAAACTGGTAAAGTCCGCCTCCATACGTACCTACCTCATCCTCCGCGTCAGCCGAGGCAACTGCCATCACTCTCGCGATTCGTAAGGCAGACATAGCTGTGCGATTGTATAATAAATATGAATGCTAAACCTTGAGCAATATTGGTGGGTGCTGCGGATGGGGATCACCATTTCGTTCAGTTTGAGGTAACGTTAAGGCAGACAAACAGACAAATGTACAGACAGAAAAACAGACAAAAAATTTTCCGTTGAAGGTCCGCAAGAAAGACTATCATCTTTAAAAGCGATTATTGCGCATATCTCAGGCGCCACAACAACGCTTTGATGTTTTGTGCGTCTGCCTTTATACTAGAAGAGGCACACACAAGTATCTCTAAGGTATGTAGCGTTTATCGCGCTGCGCTGACAGTGCAACGGGAAGCTCAAAAAGGTGTTTTCTACGCTTTGCTAAGACGTCACGGTGATGGCAACTGCCCATTGCTTTCCGTTCTACACCTTGTCACCTCTGAGACTGGCGCGCATTTTTCTCCGTGGGTTGCACGCCTTCGTTTTCGAAAGATAACTGCCAGATTGCACTTCTGTCTAACGTGCCTCGATGCGCTCGTTCACCCCCGCTGCACGCTCGAGGCAATCTAACGCAGCGCCTCCAGCATACAATTTACCGCTTTTCTTGGGCAGAACATCAAATTGTAGAGAGAAAGAAGAATATGTGCCGCAGTGGGTCACGTCTTTAGGAAGAGGAGCCGAGCGCGAGCTGTTGCCCCGAGGGTTGTGTATCCTGCGTCGGTTCCTGCCGCCCGGTTCCCGCATCAATAGACCTGCTGTGCAAGCACTACTTGTGCCAATAAACCCCGTTCTAGAGTGGTGGAGGTGCGGGGTAACTCAACGTGGAACTCCGCAACCGGAAACTACCTGCCATCCCAGACATGGCTGAAGAAACCATCCAGCAAGGTACGACCCAGCCTCCGATGGTCATTGTTCCCACTGCGCTACGCGTACGCGATCCACCTTTTTTCGACGGTACTGATGAGCAAGACGTCGAAGATTGGCTGTCGAGATTTTAAAAGGTAGGCGCAAGCAACAAGTGGGACGACCCTTCGAAGCTGCAATATGTACCCTTCTACCTGAAAGAGGTGGCTAGTCTCTGGTTTAACAACCACCAGTCGGAATTTGCCACTTGGGGCACCTTTAAGCTACGCATTGCCGATGTGTTCGGTCGCCCCGAGGTACGCAAGCTCCGTGCCGAACAGCGCCTACGGGACGCGCACAGCTTCAAGGAGAAGGCTTCACAAGCTACATCGAGGATGTGCTCGACTTGTGCAAGCGCATTGACCCTTCAATGATTGAGGCAGAAAAGATCAAACATATTTTGAAGGGGATAGACGACGACGCCTTCCAGATGCTGCTGGCCAAGGGCCCACGTACCGTGTCCGAACTCGCCACTCTTTGCCAGAGCTTCGAGGAGTTGCGCAAACAACGAGTCATGACACGGCGTCCAGCGGCTACCGATGAAACTCTCGCGGCATTGAGCCTGGGTGGAGACCACAGCGCAATAATGTCCGAAATCAAACGATATGTGCGCGAGGAGGTGGCCCGACAACTTTCGTGCCTGTCGTATCTACCGGCAACGGAACCCTCTTCTGAGCGTCCCGCGCCCGCCATCAGGCAGGTAATACAGGCGCAGGTCTCTGAGGCATTGCCGTCCGTCTCTCAGACAGCACCCGTCACCGCGCCATTGACTTATGCTGCTGTTGCTCCTACTCCACCACGACCTCCGCTTGGGCCGACTCCCCAGCCTGTACGAGTATCAACGACGCCATTTCCAGCAATACAACAGCGCTATAACAGAAACCCTTGGCGCACAGTTGACAATCGCCCGATCTGTTACACATGCGGATATCCAGGTCACGTGGCGCGCTTCTGTCGCCGGCGCTTCGCAACGGGTCCGGCTTCACCTCCGAGGTACCCTGACTACTCTTTACCGGCCCCGTACAACGCGCAACGAGAACTGCCACGTCAATGCGACCGACAATCAGTGGAACGCGACCCGTCACCAACCGAACTAGACCACCGCCCTGCTGCCGACTACCGATCATTCGGTCCCCGTCGCTCCTCCTCACCACGCCGCTACCGTTCTCCGTCCCCTCTGCGTCGCCGACCGAACCCTGTAGAGACGGAAAACTGACTGCCGCAGCTCCGGAGGCACGAGCTGCGAAATCGGCGCTTTGTACAAGTCCTCGCCCGTCCCCCACAAACGTTCTGGAAGTGTTTGTTGAAGGTGTACGAACTCTTGCGCTTGTTGATACGGGTGCCGCCGTATCTGTGATGAGTCAGAAACTCAGCCGTTGGGTAGGAAAAGTAACGACGCCGCCTTCCGACGTTTTGCTGAATACCGCGTGTGCGCAACCACTTCGACCAGTCGGAGCATGTACGGCGAGAGTAAACATTCAAGAAGTCCTGTACCACATTGAGTTTCTCGTGTTGACCACTTGTGCCCACGACATGATACTTGGATGGGATTTTTTGTCACGCCACCACGCCGTAATTGACTGCGCTCGCGCGCAGGTGGAATTATATGTGTTTTCAGATGCGCCATCTACCGACAATGAGTGCACTCACCTGGGCAAGCTTCTTGTTGCTTCCGACGTTGATGTTCCTCCTCTTAGTGCCATCGTTGTCCCCGTCAATCGCACTGAATTATCCGGCTCTACCGTTGTGTTCTCGCCATCTGACGTTTCAGTCGCCGCCACGGTACGTCTCTGCCATACGCCGTTTCCACCTCACCAGGATACTTCCGGAATTGTCGTTTGCAATCCTAGCTCATGCCCTCTCACTTTAAGAGCTCACGAAACACTGGGCTATGTTCATTCTGTTGATGACAACGTTATTGTGCCTATTGAGTCCCACGACCCTGGCCAGCAACTTCAACTGAACGCCGTTACTCCTCTTTTCACGCCGGATGACTACTCCTCGGATATCTTCAATCGTTCCATCGACAGCAAGCTTCCTCCGGATCAACGGGACCAGCTAATGACCCTTCTCCATGAATTCCGAGATTCATTTGACCTTCCTCAAAAGGCACTGAGTCAAACTAACACCGTCGCTCACACAATCTACACTGGAACGCACGCTCCTTTGCGGCAACGCCCCTACCGCGTATCACCCATAGAACGAAGTGTAATTGCAGAACAGGTGGATGATATGCTTCAGCGCGGCGTCATCAAACCATCTTCTAGCCCTGGTCTTCACCTGTGGTGCTAGTGAAGAAAAAAGACGGTTCGATTAGATTTTGTGTCGACTACCGGCGACTGAACAAAATTACCCGGAAATATGTATACCCTCTTCCCCGCATCGACGACGCTATCGATTGCCTACAAGGTGCCGAATTCTTTTCTTCGCTGGACTTACGTTCAGGTTACTGGCAGTTTCCGATGGCAGAGTGTGACCGTCCCAAAACAGCATTCGTTACGCCGGATGGCCTCTACGAATTCATGGTTATGCCATTCGGTCTGTGCAATGCACCTGCAACGTTTGAGCGAATGATGGACAGCATTTTACGCGGCCTTAAATGGCAGATATGCTTATGTTACCTCGATGATGTTTTTGTATTTTCTCCTGATTTCCCTACCCACGTCGACCGTCTGCGCACCATTCTTCAGTGTCTTACCAAGGCAAACCTCCAGCTTAACCTAAAGAAGTGCCGCTTTGGGGCTCGCCAACTTACGATACTTGGTCACGTTGTGACAAAGGATGGAATTTCCCCCGACCCAGACAAACTTCGAGCCGTAGCAGACTTTCCGAAGCCGACTTCACTCAAAGAACTTAGGAGCTTCATCGGCTTGTGCTCGTATGTTCGTAGTTTCGTCCACAACTTTGCAACAATAATAGCCCCACTTACACAACTACTGAACGGTCCAGTTAATCTTTCTAACTGGACCCCGGCATGTGACGAAGCTTTCCTTACACTGCGCCGCCTACTTACGTCCCCACCGATTTTACGCCATTACGACCCAAGTGCCCCAACTGAAGTGCACACAGATGCCAGTGGCGTTGGTCTGGGAGCAGTACTCGCGCTACGAAAGCCAGGTATTCCAGAGTACGTCGTCGCATACGTAAGCCGCGCACTCACGAAAGCGGAGATGAACTACTCCGTAACTGAAAAAGAATGCCTCGCAATCGTTTGGGCGTTAAGCAAGTTACGTCCTTACTTGTACGGACAGAGTTTTGACGTTGTGACCGATCACCATGCACTTTGTTGGTTGGCGTCGCTAAAAGATCCTTCAGGTCGCCTTGGACGTCGGGCTCTTCGACTACAAGAATTCGACATTCGTGTCGTCTACCGCTCAGGACGAAAACACTCTGATGCGGACGCCCTCTCACGATCACCAGTGAGATCCACCGCAGACCTGCATTCGGACACCAACTTCTCCATCGCTCCCATTTCCGTCAAAAGCATGTCGTCTGAACAGCGGAAAGACCCATGGATAATATCTCTCCTTAACATTCTTTCCGACTCTTCAACGTCTGCGTACCCGCGCGCTCTTCGCCGCCAAGCCACACATTTCGCGATACGGGACGCGCAACTATACCGCAGAAACTACCACGCGGATGGTCGTAAATGGCTCTTGGTTATACCACGCCACATGCGATCTGATGTCTGTGCGTATTTTCATTTCGACCCACAACATGCTCACGCTGGTGTGTTAAAAACATATCAGCGGATCTGCCAGCGTTACTACTGGCGTGGTATGTACACTTTTGTACGAAAATACATTCGGTCTTGTTCATTATGCCAACGACGAAAGACAGCTGCCCATTCACCCGGATTATTACAGCCTCTACCATGTCCGGCGCACCCTTTCGACCGCGTTGGTATCGATCTATATGGTCCCCTTCCTTACACTGCCACTGGAAATCGATGGATCATTGTCGCCGTCGACCATCTGACGAGGTATGCTGAAACAGCTCCACTACCTACGGCTGGTGCACGTGACGTAGCCAATTTCATTTTGCGACGCTTCGTACTGCGTCACGGGGCACCACGTGAACTGCTAAGTGATCGAGGGCGTGTCTTTTTATCCCAAGTTGTACAACAACTCCTTCAGGCATGCCGCACGGTGCACCGCACCTCTACAGCCTACCACCCGCAGACCAACGGTCTAACTGAGCGCTTGAACCGAACGCTAGGAGACATGCTTGCCATGTATGTCGATTCCGACCAATCAAACTGGGATGTCATTCTCCCATTTGTGACCTATGCGTACAACGCCGCGACGCAGTCAACCACAGGCTTCTCGCCTTTCTTTCTTCTATATGGGCGTGAGCCATGCTCCACCCTTGACACCATTTTGCCGTATCATCCCGACGTCTCAGAGTTCAGCCCTCTTTCTGAAATTTTGCACCACGCTGAAGAGTGTCGTCAGTTGGCCCGATCATTCACCTCGGACAAGCAAGCATTCGAAAAAGACCGCCACGACCGCGACCAGCAAGTCAAGACTTTTGCCGGGGGCTCGCTTGTCTGGCTTCGACTGCCCTTCCACTCCCCAGGTCTGTCCGCTAAGTTTGCCCCCAAGTTTCACGGTCCTTATCGGGTCGTCGAACTTCGATCTCCTGTCACATACGTGATTGAGCCGGTCACGCCATCTACAGACAGGCGACGCCTTGGTCGTGAGACTTTCCACGTGAGTCGTCTCAAGCCATATCACGACCCACTCCTAATATCATCACCTTGACTTGCCAGGATGGCTCGTCTTCGTCGCCGGGGTATTGTAGAGAGGAAGAAGAATATGTGCCGCAGTGGGTCACGCCTTTAGGAAAGGAGCCGAGCGCGAGCTGTTGCCCCGAGCGTTGTGTATCCTGCGTCGGTTCCTGCCGCCTGGTTCCCGCATCAATAGACCTGCTGTGCAAGCACTACTTGTGCCAATAAACCCCGTTCCAAAATAAAAGTTTTGTTCACTCTCTTCAGACGCAAGATTATCGTCTTTCGACGGCATTTGTGGTGTAACGTGGAGATTCGGAACCAATTTTTTTTTATGTTAGAGTCTATCGCTTGTGTTCACCAAGCAATCATGCCATACCATACCAGTTTTGCATCATGCCATGTGAACTCAACCACCAAAAGAGCTGCAGGCTATGAAATTTAAATCATGACATTCATGACATATATGTCATGAATTTCACGCTATGACTTGTCAAATATGTTCCTCATACAGTCATGGTATTTTGGTAGTTTGCTATCGAAACCATTATCGAAACGGTCAGGAGACTTAAAAGTCGTAGTCGGCTAGATAGATAGATAGATAGATAGATAGATAGATAGATAGATAGATAGATAGATAGATAGATAGATAGATAGATAGATAGATAGATAGATAGATAGATAGATACTCTCAAAGTCGCCGCAGTTCATTATAGTAAATTATATGTAAAGCATTGAAAATGCTTTACATATAATTTATACAAAAACATAACCTTATGTGTCGAAGAAAGTTCCTCGCTAAGTGTGATTCAATTTCCCGTAACTTTGACCGAAAACAGAGCATCTTGATCACTCGGGAATGCAGGCAAGCTAGCACAGCATAGCATAAACTTATGTTGTATTGTGCCGTGACGGTGTGGAAATGGAAAGTGAGGTTTGGGAGTACAGACATGATGGTCACGAAGTGGGGATAGAGCAAAGAGTACCACTGAAAAAATGAAAAAGATAAAAAAGAAAAGCTATGGAAACAGAAGAATGAGAGGTACAAAATCAACAGAAAGGCGAAAGATATATGTAAAGAAAGAAGAAACGATAGAAAGAGAATACAAGTCCCGTGTCGTTTAGCGAGGAGACAGTGTCCCATTGAATAGAGCTGTGCGTGCGAAGTAGTACAGCCACATCCATCACGCGCAGTACATGGTGGCGTTTCACCAGCTTGTCATGATTGGCTCCGTAAAGAAGCGTGGATTTTCCTCCTGCTGCGGCAACTGTTGTGTCTTCGACCTACATTAAGACTTTTTGTTGCTTAATTCAGCGCTACGACGACCGATTTGATTGAAAAGCATTTATATACGTTTGTAAATTGTCATCCGAGACTCACGTCAGTCCCAAGACCGGCAAATGACTTAGACGTCGCATGTTGCCTAAAATAGTCACATTTGCATTGTTTGCAGCCTGCTACTGTGCAAGGTCATAATATGCGGAAACAGATTGTGATTACCCATTTAACTTACCGTTGTAGCATGAATGTCAAAGATTCATGTTTCTACTGACCCGCAGGTCGCGGGAACGAATCGCGGCTGCGGCGACTGCATGTTCGATGAAGGCGGAAATGCTATTGGTTCATGAGCTCATATTGGGGAGCTTGTTAAAGAACCCCAGATGGTCAAAATTTCCGCAGCCCTCCACTACGGCGTCTATCGTAATTGTATTGTGGCTTTGAGATGTTAAACCCCATATATCTATGAATGATGTATGTTTCTGTACTTTGTGTTTTTTATACACGTATCAGTGATGTCTGACAACAAAATACACTTCCAGTATGCTGAGGTAGGAGCTAACATTTTATTTCTATTTACAGTTCTCCTCCTGTCAGAATAGCTCGTATGTAAGTATATTTCATTGCGTTTTATTTTAACATACTTGGTCTGATTTGAAAAACAAAACTATTGTGCTGCCTCACCTATAAAAGTTCCACTATGGCATGCAGTAAAATTATTATTTTTGGCTATAAACGAGTGTAAGAATCACTCAGAAAATGGTGTCCTAAAATTTTAAATCTCTTCTGCGTAAGGAAGCACGAAATTTACACTAAAAACTGCCAGCCTGTACTTTCCTGTACGTATGATATGAAGATATAAAATTGTCATATGAACTAGCGTACAGCGGTTATTCCCTTGAAGTATTTTGTGCTCTTACAGGGTCGGTTGCTCAGCTCCAGAAGCTAGACAAGGGGGGCATCATTTGCAATCGAATGAGGCGTGGTTGTCGAAGGCCAACGTTTACCTTACAGTTAACTCATAATCTTTCTTTTCTTTACGTTCTTGCGACCTCATCAGCATTTGCCGCCTTCAGGTGTCAGAATAAATGGTCATTGTCTGCGAAGAAGACATTTTAAAAAAACCTTCCTTTCTTTTAGAACATGACTTTATCAATTGTTGGGTGCCTTTGTCAGTTCTGTGGCACACAAACGTGCTATTCCTTTCAAAGATAACATTTCTACACACTGTGTTTTAGCTGAGATGCATCGAATACACCTTATCACATGCTTCTGTGGAGTGGACGCCTTCATGACTCATCTCCGGCGCATATGGCTACCTACATGTGCGACACCCGTGTAGCTTAAAAGGACAAAGTAACTTTGCAGTGGCATTGTTTGCGTCGGGAGGCATGTCACTCATTGATTGCCGGCGAACGATGTAGCGGGTGCTATAAGAACCGTCTGATTGCTGGAAGAACGGGTCAGACACCGCGAAAGTGGCATGCCGACTCGATATGGTAAAAAGATATTTTAGGGTCACGACACCATAATTTGGGAAGAGATTTTCTCTTTCTGTGCACAGAACGATTCCATATGCAGGAAGTTATAAAATGATTTGGTATTTTATTAGCAGTAATGTTTCCATTCACAATTCTTTACAGACGTCGTCTTCAAAAATTGACGAAACTGTGAGTATAGATACACATAATATTCATGTTTTTTCTGCGTTATTGTCCTAAAATGGAACTGCAAACGATGCGTCTTTATCATTCTAGGTTACCTGTTCTTTATCATTCACGCGCATCGAATAGCATGCGAAATAAGTGTTTAGTATATAAATGTCACAGCTTTGCCGCAAAGGCGAAGCAACGAATGCGATAGCAACAATTTTAGGGTCACGCTCAGAATGGAAAAAAAAGATCGAAATGTGCCCCGCGTTTCTCGCGAACAAATTAAGCCCGAAACATACTCACAGGTACGGATGCACGTGAAGAAGCGACTGCTTTGTTACTTTGCTGAGTCTGAAAAGCGTGCACTTTTCGCGAACTGTGACTTCAATGATTGCAGTGACCTTTGTGTGCCCGGTGACTACAGCAGACGAGTGTTGAAGATTGGGCGAGTTGGTTCGTCGTACTTGAACTTGTATAGCGCATTACGGGGAAGAAGAAACGGCCGAGCAGACCGACACAAGAGGACAGAGCGCTAACTTCCAACTGAGTTGGAAGTTAGCGCTCTGTCCTCTTGTGTCGGTCTGCTCGGCCGTTTCTTCTTCCCCGTAATGCGCTATACAAGTTCAAGGACTACAGCAGAATTGTTCGAGGTAAAGTCAGAGGCCAGCCAAGGCGTACGGTCCTTCCTTCCTCGCTACCGCGAGATAAGGGCGCGCGAGAGCAGCGTCGCTCCCCTTCTCTAAGCCACGCAAATTACGCGTAGGGGATTAGAGCAGGCGCCGCTGCGTGATGGGGCGATCTCTGCTCATTGCGCCATCTTTCTGATAATGCCAAAACACAGCAGAGGTAAGTGCTAGATATAAATAGCTTCCCGTTTGAATGGTGAAGAACGTTCTCCAGGGTGGCTCAGTGGCTAACGCCTCGCTTCCACGACGTACAGGTCCCGCGTACAATTCTACGCGCCAGAGTGCTTTTTACCGAATTTTTTCTTTTTTGCGTTTTCATACGTATAGAGACGTATACGGTGCATGACATCGACACCGACGCCAACGTCAGCTGCAAAATCCAACTGAGAGTGTCTATATAATAGATATCGCAGTAAATCATATTCTATATTTAAATGATTTGCGCGAAAAAATTGGCTCGCGTGTATTTGCCTTGTGTTGTACTTGTGTATTCTTAAATAAAGTCCATAAGATTATTGCCTGAATGCAGCTCTTAACCAAGTCACTGTAAAGACTTTACCACTGCGTTCCATAGCTACGCCAGCACTTATGCGCAGTTAAAAAATCCTATCGCCATTAGCCTTAAAATTCTCGAATAAATATTGTAGTGTTCTTAATTAAAAGAACGGAACAGCATTATAGCCTCAGTATGGAATCGGCGTACACCTTGATCTGCTATATTCTTAACTTCATTCTTCTCTTCTTTCAAGATTCGGCTCCCATGCTTCTTTTCTTGTCCCAAGGCTCGTACCGCTTCAGCCTTCCAGGTTTCTTTTATTTACCCCTCTTGGGGTATTAGTTTAAGACCTTTCCAATCAAAACACATTCAACTGATTCACGTTCACCAGTGTACTAGACAGTCTTCGAAATTCCATGGTGGGTGGCTGTCTTGGTCACAGAGTAAGGACCGTAAAATTTGGTACTGTCATCTCTTATTCCTTGCCTCACTGGTACGAGGTCATTGACTGGAATGTCTCGCATGTCTGCTCCATGCCTCTTCTCAAAATTATGTTTTTATATTTTCGGTATCTCTCCTACTGTATTTTTTTTGCCTCTCCTCGACAATCTTCATGTTTTTCAAGAGCTCTCAAACTCACGGTCTGCCTGCATAATTGGGGTTTCTTCTGAAGAAGAATACTGTGGACTGCACCCCGAACCACTTGCATACGATCAATAATGATGTTTCACGGCGGCTTCTAAAAATATTTCCATCCACCAGAAAAAAAATAGTTCATCTAGATGTACTGTTTCACGTTCCGTATGACACATTCTGCTAGCCCATTCGCTGCGGGATGATATAGAACACAGAAATTTATCGATATATTGTGATCCCGAGCCCATCTTGCTAGCCTTTCGCTCTTCAACGTAGGGACGTTATCGCATGCGATTGACCGCGTATTCTTGAATATGTCTCTTTCTAGGGGAGTTATGACGCTATTTGCATCTCCTTTCCTGCTCGTGCCACGACCATCCTCGTGCATTCATCTATGGCCAGAGCAATTCATCCATGGCCAGATAAAAAGCTTGCATTTTCTTGACTCCTTCCCAGTTCTTATTTAGTTCGGCGAAATCTAGGTAAACTACTTCGAAAGGCACGTTCGAGGGGCAAGGTATTATCATAGCATCCGTAGGCTGTTTAAACTTGACTTTGTGCACTTGACACACATGGCAGGAACGAACGTACTGACTGACGTCTTTGTTTATGTGAGGCCATGTAAATCTCTTGATCAATTTGTTGTAGTTGCGCTGAAATCTGTCGCTTCCTCTAGATTCTGGGCTATCGTTGTACAAATAAAGGACTTTGGAAACAAGTGTTGGAGGGATTTGATACCTCCTTTCAGTGAAAACCAGTTGTTCGGAGCCTTCCCAAAGCTTAACTTGATAGAGGATCTGCATCTGTTGAAAGTGGTTCTGGTCGGTGCGACATGGTAAAGTTGAATCGCTGCTGGTAATTCACCCATCTAGCTATACGTCCTTTAATTTGGGCCAAAGTAAAGAGATGAGTGAGGGCCTGGTAATCGGTGAACAAAGTAAACTTCGTACCTTCCAGGTACGTAAGGAAGTACTCAATGGCCTTCAGAACCGCCAGGGCTTCCTTTTCCGTAGCAGCGTAATTATTTTCAGATAGCTCCAACGTGTAACTGTAGTAATCTCCTACTTGTCGCTTTTCTCGGCTGGATGCTTGAATACATTTTTGATACAAGAGTGCACCAGTCCTATAATGTGAGGCGTCAGTGTTCAGTTGAAAAGGTAAAGTGAAGTCCGGTAGGCGTAGGTCAGGGTTAGAAGAAATTTTTTGCACCAAGTCACGGTAGACTCTCTCACATTCGTCACTTCTTGCAAAGGGAATGTCTTTCTGTGTTAAACCTGTGAGACATCTAGTTTTGACATAAAAGTCCTTTATGAAAGATCGGAAGTATCATGCCTATCCCCAAAACACGCGCAGTGAATGGACGTCATATGGTTTCTTCAACTGGGAGATCTTCTCGACGGACTTCTTTTTTCCTGTTTTATGTGTTCCCATCAAAGAATCGTCCAATAAACACAACCTGTTGTTGAAAGCATGCACTCTTAAAATTAACCTTGAGATTTGCCAAGCTCAAGGTGTTTAACACCTGAGACAGATGGTCCTGATGCTCAGCCTCTGAAAGAATACTATTATGTCGTTTATCTACAGATTGCAGAAAACGTCAAGAAATGGCTTTAGCTCGTCGTTCATGATCTTCTGGAACCACGCTGGCGAGTTTTTCCAACCGAAAAGAAGCCGCTTATACACGTAGAGATTGAACGGCGTTATAAAAGCTGTGCACATTTTTGTTTTTTCGGTTAGCGGGATCTGCCACAAGCCTTTGCACAAATAGATGAGAGAAAAATGTCGGCAACCACCAGTCTCATTTACAAGTGTGTCGATCTTCGGCATGAGAAATGGTATGAGTTCTGCATGACGATTCAGAACCTTGAAGTCGGTGCACACTATGAAGGTTTCGTCTTCTTTCGGTGCGATTGTTATGGGAGAAGTGAAAAGGGATGACAATGGTCGTATGATATCAGCATCTAGAATCACCTGCAACTCTTTCTTGAGCCAAATCTTGCACTTTCTTGACATATTGCAAGGTGATTTCCAGATAACAGTCTTGTCAGCGGGTTCAAAAGAAACCTTGTATGTCTTCATCGACTGAGGATAGCTTTCTCTGCATACAGGCTCAGGGTAGGTCGTTGAGATATCCTCTGCACACTTGACAACTCATAGGCTATCTTGTCTATCTTATTATGTCTCGTTCCTTGCTATGGCTTTGACTAGAACCATATCGTCCCAGTATACATTGATCTTTAATTTATTTATATCTGGCCTTGATAGCAAAACGTCGTGCGTCACCCTCTCTACCACCAACACTTCGTTCTCTATTTTCTGACTCTGAACTCATTGTTTACAGAGACCCATTGATCATGCAACGTTATTTATTCATCATAGCCTTGTACCCGTAGGACTGTTCCTCTATGCACGCTTGCATCCACCATCTTGGCATATATAATCGACAAAAGTGCACCGCAGTCCACGAAAGCCACCATCGGCTTCTTTCCTACTTTGACGGGAATGTAAAGTAGGCTTGTGCAACCTAAAGAAACAGTCCCACTTGGAGTCATCGGGCCGGACTGATCACCCTAATTTATTAGTTTTTTTCTGTCTAATCGTCCTGAGCTTCAGTGTCGATATTATTCCCTCGACCTCTTGCAGCGCGCCAGGTCCAGTTATCCATGCTACTTGGGAGGTGGCTCAGTTTTCGGTGATCGCAGCTTGACCAGTTCGCTTTACTCCGGCTGAAACAGCTGCTTGAACGAGCGGTTATGCTTGTTTCCGAAGTTTGTCGTATGTTCTGAAGACACTCCAGGAGATCTTGTAGAGTTCTTGGTGACCGTATTTGCATCTACTTCAAGACTTCAGTGCGTATATCATGCATAATTGAGGCTACTACGGCCGTAGATGGAAGCAAAGGCTCAGCTAGCTTTAAAATACGGCATTACTCGAAGAAATACTCGACAAGGGAGCTTTGCTTGGACTTGAAATAAGCGCTATACTCCATCTGTGTACTGGATTGCTTCCGAATGCAGTCAAAAGTTTCTTCTCCCGCTGACTTCAAGGGTTGTCACTGTCTTCCTGAGTGCATATTTCATAACACTTGAGCCCAACACCTCTCAAGTAAACACGCATGTTAGTGATTTCATCCTCATCAGAGAGCCACCTGTTTTTTTCAGTGGCATATTCGTAGATCTCAAGCAAACTTTCTGAACTTTAATACATACCGTTGAAGGCATCAGGCTGTACTAACTCAGGCAGCGGTTTCTCGGCATTCAGAAAGTTTTTAAGGAATGTCACTATTTGGTTCTGTCATTATTTGTAATTATTTGTCGCTATCTCTAAGGGATGTAATTATTTGTTGCACAATCTGCTCCTGTTGCAGCTGAAGAGCTTTTATAACGAGGCTCACCTCTTCCGTCGAACACCGTGATACTGCGTCTCTTTGACGCGCTGGTATAAGAACTAGGTTGCAGAAAGTCGCCACATGCAAGTTCACTTCTACAGCAGCTTTCCGTCGTAGTTCAGTAGTGTCCATGGCTGCCTTTCTAGCAACAAGGTTCACTAGTTATTCCGAGCAGAGCTCACGAAGAACGTCCACCGCTTCTTCATCTTAAACTTGGTATTTCGAGAAGATGGTCTGGTCCACGGAGGTCTCATCAACGAAGAAAGTCACCCACATATTGGCTTTGATGGCCGGCTGCGCCAAAAATAATTTAGTGTTCCTACTTAAAAGAACGTAACAGCAGTATAACCTCAGTATGGAACTGGCATTCATCTTAATCTGCTTTATTCCTAACATTATCTTTCTCTTCTTTCCGGCCATGCCTTCATGCTTCTTTTTCTCCCGTTCTAAAGCTCATACCGCTTCAAATAATATGCACTAGAATAGTGAGATTGTGATAAAAGACAAGCAACGTAATTAGGTGAAACCTTAGCAAAAATATGCGATTGGGTCAAAAAAATGGAACCACCGATATCGTAAGATATATATACTTCATAATGGCTCGTTCAGCATCGTGTTTTTTCTGGCAAGAAGAGTTGTGTGAATGCTTTTTGTGACATGCAAGCTAGTATAGCCTGAGTCAGCACATCCGCATCCCGCCACAATGGTTGTCATAGTGACCGGCTCCCCGGCAGGCAACCCTTACATGCAGAGTGTTTGGCCATGCTGGGAGCACTCAGCACTATTCTGGTTATGTATGGAACACTGACTGCAAGCGAGAATGTTTGAAATGATTATAGTACATATACCAGTTTTGTATTAGGTACGAAATAATACGTAATACAAAAGTGGCCTGCTTCGGATGGCCTAGAAGAGATCGACTACCTCGGGTGTTAGCGACTCTCAGAACGTCTTCTGAAACGGATTAATGCCAACTGGTGTTATTTTGATATGCTCACACTATGCACTTAATAATTCTTTCCTCCCATATTCCGAAACAGCCACCCAGAGCCGTGCTTTATTTTAATAATGTTTACATATATTCATTCATTTGTATGGAGTCGCTATAATTTTTTTATGAATTTTGTTTTTTGGGAATTTTAATGCGAAGCCTTTTTTCGAAAACTTCGGCTACTTTCAGCGTATCTATCTATCTATCTATCTATCTATCTATCTATCTATCTATCTATCTATCTATCTATCTATCTACCTATCTATCTATCTACCTATCTATCTATCTATCTATCTATCTATCTATCTATCTATCTTATCTAGCCGCCTTGCTCCGCCGCGGTGGTGTAGTGTCTAAGGTACTCGGCCACTGCCCCGCAGGTCGCGGTTTCGAATCCCGGCAGCGGCGGCTGCATTTCCGATGGAGGCGGAAATGTGCTAGGCCCGTGTGCTCAGATTTTGGTGCACGTTAAAGAACCCCAGGTGGTCCAAATTTCCGGAGCCCTCCACTACAGCATCTCTGATTATCATATGGTGGTTTTGGGACGTTAAACCCCACATATCGATCAATATATTATCTAGTGCCTATGACTTCTGCTCTTGTGGTCGTTTTAAATGTAGTATCGACACCAAAATATTTATGGCATAATATGACTGTCTGACGCGCATAAATAACTAGTCAAAACATAAAAGCATAAAATGTATGTCATGAATGGCATAATTTACTTTTCATTGTCTTGCTGCTCTTGCGGCGTTTTGTTCACATGAAACATTGCAAAACTGGTATTGCATGACGTGACTGCATGTCGAACATAAATGACAGATTCTAACGTGGAAATCAAGACATGCATGTCATGTAAGAACATTACTACAAGCCACGCTCATGATGTGCTCGTCAAACCTTCCTCAAACGTGCGTCGGATGTCATTGATTTGCTCTGTACGTGGGATCTGCCATATTTTCTTTCTGCATTTCGATATTTCAGATCAAGGAACATTGAAGTTACAGTGAAGAACAAGACAGGTAACACAACCGTTTACTTCAGGCTTGCTAACGGAGGTACGTATTCACACTTGCAGACAGGTTGTGTAGTGAAATCACCAGTTTGAAGATTTCTTCAACAAAGCGCTTTCTGCGGTGTTCTATTGTGCAGGTGGTATGGGCATGAGCAATACCTTTTGGTTTGTTCTGTGATTTGTTTATTTGACACTAGCACCCGTTTCACTTATTATTTATCAATGCAAGGCGCGTGTTTTCAACTCTTTTCTTAGACATAAAGAGGTATTTGATTTTTAAACAAGAAGTATCAGCCATTTTGGCACTAAAGCGGTGTTAACCGCGTTGTGAAAAAACTATGAATCGGTGAATAAACCAGACCAAACGTCGTTCATGATTTCAACTACATTTCTGACAGTGCTCGTCTGCACGCGTTTATTACTACATACTTGTCTGCATCTCCATTCCCCTCCCCCCCCCCCCCCAGTAGATCTGCACAAGTCGAGCTTGAACAATTTCCGCCCTGCTATTCTTAAAAAGTTATACTTTTTGAAGTTTCAGTTTACACGCTCGGATGATTTCACCTTAATCGGGTCAGTGTTTGTGATTTGAGTTGGGGGCCATTAACTTTCACGAAAGCCGGATTCCTCGCTGATCGCCACTGCATTCGTTTTGGAAACCGCTGCTAGGATGTGCTGAGCAACGATGAAGCGCGTGTAGCCCCTGTAGACATTCATAAAGTTAACGGGGGGAAGTATATACGCATTGTTATGGTGCCCCAGACATGCGGAATTATTGCTTTTTAATAGGCAATTGCAAAGATATGAACGCTAAATCTTGAGCAACATTGGTGGGCACTGCAAATAGGGTCGTCTGTTTCAAGTGCCCGGTGCCGTTAAGAGTGGACAGACAGACAGACAGACAGACAGACAGACAGACGGACGGACGGACGGACGGACGGACGGACGGACAGACAGACAGACAGACAGACAGACAGACAGACAGACAGACAGACAGACAGACAGACAGACAGACAGACAGACAGACCAGACCGACCGACCAACCGACCGAAGAAATTTTTGCGTCGAAGGTTCCCGAGAAAGACTGTCGTCTTAAATAAACTTCGGCTCTCTTCGATGAGATGCAGACTTCAAACAAAGTGCTCTGCGCTAGCTTTGGGTTAACTGCTTAATAAAAGCAGTCGAAGAGGGCTGGTATGCCTTGAGTGGGTGATAAAATGTGAAACATGACTCAGAAGTCGAAAAGTCTTCTCTTACAACTTCTCGATGTGGCGCATAATAATTGGTCCAATACACCGTCGCATTCTCAGGTAACACGTCATAGTGACTTTGTTCCACGAATTGTCGGACATATCGCTTCAAGAACTCTTCTGATCATTGACCCATTACTAGTTTTTTGGGAGAGAAGGAGAGATAAATAGAGAGAATAGACAAGGAGGCTAAAAAAGATTGGCTCGGTTGGCTACCCTACACTTGGGGTAGGGGAAATGGGAATATTAGAAAGGATAGAAATAGAAGAGGATTAAGAAATTGAAGAATAAATTGTGAGCTCGAGACTACACAGCACGGTCTCACACAGTTCTTTCTCAAGTGCTTGTGAAGTCTGGTGGCCCTTAAAAAGTACAAGAGGGCTTTCGTGGCTTTGCACGTATGCGAAATCGTTGGCCAAGGTCCCAGGATCTTCTTTCCTTTAAGCGGCCGTGAGTCCATCTGACAGAGCTTGGCATCCATAATACCTCGTTCAGCCTGGTATGCCGGGCAGTGGCATGGAATAGCTCAAGCGTCTCCTCGCAGGCGCCGATGTTGCATGTCAGACTGCTCGCCGTTCCAAGGAGACGAGAACACGCATACGTAAATGCCATGCCCAAACTCATGCGACAGGGCAAGGTTTCAGCGCATTGTGGGAGCTCGGATGGCAAATGAAGTTGAAAGTTGGGGTCGATCGAATACAGGCGTGCGTTGTAAAAACCCGGCGTGTTCCATTGTAGAAGAGTTATACGGCGAGAAAGAGATTAGAGTCGCCTTGCAGCGTTGTTCTCAAGAGTGGTCTGGGCGTACTCAGGTCTTGGTCACGGGCCGATTGAGCAGCTTAATCCGCGTGGTCATTGCCGAATATTCCGCGATGACTCGGCAACTAGTGAAATACAGTATTGTGACCTTGAACGAGCGCTTCGTTGTAGTGGTGCCTTATCTCATATACTGATTGTTCGTGTAACCCGTGCTGCATACTGAACAATAGTGTCTGTAAGGCCGACCTCGAGCCGCAAAAGATGGCCTATTGATTAGGTTGCTGCCGAAGAATGTACTTGGCTGCACCTTGAAGTGCTGCGAGTTCTGCTGCTGTCGACGTTTGTGTTGTGAGAGAGTTTGTATTGAAGCAACGCATTACCAGATGCAGCAACCACTGCTCCTGTAAAGCTGTTGGAGTTAGTGGAGCCATTGGTGTAAACAGGCATGCGGTCAAAGTACTTTTCGTCCAACAGACGCAAAGTCGATTTCTTCTGGGCTAGCGGTGGCATGCGTGCCTTTTTAACAATTCCAGGAACCGATAAACGCTTGTTATGTTGACGGAGACTCAATAACGCAGCTGTTGGATGCATCGCAAGTTTGAAGCCAGGTGGTTATATGCCCTGATGCTTCGTCACAATACCGCAGAATGAAGAATGGGGCCTCTGCGCTGTCAAACACGCTAAATGATCTGACCACCGGAAGCCGTGATAAATGCCGAGTGTGCGCTCTCAGCGTCGCAACAATGATATGCGTTGTGACCGGCTGTTCTTTTGCGATAAAAATGGGTGCCACTGTCGATGAGCATCTTGGAAAGCCACGACATGTCCAAAGTGCTCGGGCTTGTACGCTCTGTAGCGCACGCATGTTAGTCTCATACGTGTTAAACAGGGCAAAAAACTGTACCTGAGAAGTCCGAGAAATAGTTTTTGTGAGCATGTCATCTCGGTATTACGGTTGCTTCCGACTAGCTTTTTCGGATATTCCTTCCAAATGAAATGGTGTCCCCCCTTTCTCCTGTCAGTCATTTCTCGGAAGCTCCCAATCGACTCAAGTAAGTGTGGTTCACCGGGATTTGTGGCGGCTGCTCCTTCAAACTGTCGGAATGGTTGGTAATATGCGAGGCTGTGTTGTTGACGCCGCTCACCTCTACTCGCAGAACAGGAAGTGTGATGTTCGTGTCGTCGTCACTTGAGTAACTTTGATGACTGGGTCCTGCAGTGTCCATACAAACACTGCCTTGATTGCGACCACTTCTGGAATTTTCGTACTCGTTATGACTCTTCCTGTAAGAACCTTCCACAGATGGTTAGCTCCAATGAACAAGCTGAGGCGATTTCCCGTCTCTGCATCACACTTTTTTTAATCTGCAATGACTTTCCCTTCGCTACGCAACGTTTGTATTAGACAGTCATCACCTGCCGGTGAAACAATGTCGTCACAGATAACAGGTATGACAGTGACTCGGATGGTGTGTGAACTGAAGAACGGTCTTGGCTCCGCAGAAGGACTTCAACAACTTTTAGGTTTTCTGCACAACTTGGGGGAACAATACCAAACGTGTTAAATGAAATTTGAGACTCTCCCAGCAGCTTAAGTTGCATTTTTTCTGCTAGATTTTTTTATATTATGTGATCGCTGGTTTCCTTCAACAAGAATCTATTTTATGTGCTGATCTGTTACCGTTCACGACAAATACGCGAATTGTCTTCAGGTCCACTCCTGTGTCCGTCTTTGCGCAACCACGTGAGGAGTTCTTGACACATAATTGCTGAGTGCGACGTCCTTACTATGATAGCAGAAGCCTCAGCTGGTGAGGACGTTTCAGCTGTAGCCAATTTTCTTACGTAGCTAGCGTCACGCATACTCGATGCGTGCTTTCCGTGAAAAGCTGAGCACTTAAGCTTCACGTTGCAAGAGCTTGCCAGCTGACCTCGTGACGTACTTCAGTAGCAGCGCCTGTCTTCAGCTAGTTCTTCTTTATTTAAAATGAGCAAAAGTTTGGCGTCACAGGTGCGTGTGCAAGGTTCCTCAAGTTTACTGAAAACACACTCACGTCAGTTCTTATATGCGCTGTGTAAGTACAGAAGTGGTGCTGGTGCTTTCGTCTTGGTCTCTTTGATGGCTGAGAGTGAGGCTAATAACAGGTCGTTCTGAGAATAGCCGACACTACTCTCGACTTTCCAATTTAATACGGATGCACATGAGCAGCTCTAATAACTCAGAATCCGAGGTTGCAATGGCGAGTTCTGGGTCTGAGGCATTCGCAGAAGGCTTGTGTTTTCCTAAAGGCTCACTGCGCTTTGCTCTGATGTATGCTAGAACGATCTCGTATGGCAAAGTCTCTGGTATAGTGTCAATCAACATAGCCGAGAACGTTATCGTTGGCACGTTTAGTGCAGCGAAACATTGTACGTTGAGCTGCAAAGAGTCGTTAAACGGCCTAAGGCTTCATACGTTGCTTTCTGACTTGGCATGTGGATGATTGCGAAGCGCTAACAGGTGGTTTTCCACGATTCTATTCCAATCACCGAACCAATCTTTCTGTAGCTCTATGGCGTCAGTGCAACACGATTCGTAAGTGGAGAACCTAGAAACCGCAGCTGCCGCTTCAGTCTCAAGTTAATGCCACAGACAGAAAAACTTCGCCGTCATCGACATTGTATTGTTAAGATCAATAGTCTGCTGGAACTGCTCCCAGAAAGCTGTCCACTCGTGACTATCGCCTCTAAATGTTGGCAAGTCAAGGTGCGCCAGTCTTGGGCCCATAATGGTTGGAGCGTCAGAAGGCGGTGTGGTTGCGTTCTCAGGAGCAGTCGCTGCTGTGCTGTCCGCGCGTCCTAAACAACCTATTTTGCAGCGAATCTCGGTGAACATGCTGATGGCTTGGTCATTATACTCGGCTGCCACGACATATTCCGCTTCAAGTTTCTCGTCAGCTCGGTGCACCTCGAGTGCATCATTAATTTTCGAGAGCTCGATGGTGCTAGCTGACAAACGGTCACAAATACCTGCGAGCTTAGTCTTGTCCGAAGTAGGGCCTGTCAGCAGTGACCTTGAATCCTGCAGGCGCTTTGTGTACTGGCCCCGTCGAGTGCAGCGCTTCGTCTTGAAGCGATTCGTCGGATCCTTTGTTGAAGTTGTTGTTGTTGTTGTTGTTGTTCACCTGTTGATAGTGGCGCATACCCACTATGGTGGACTGGCCAAGAATCGAGTGGTTTTAAAAATTACTGCTTAGCTTTGGAATAATGGAGTTATAACAGAAGGATTACCAATAGCGTAGGAAAGTGTGGTGCTTAATGTAATGCGTACAAATATTTAATGAGGTCTAGGTTCATGCTGATCAAGAATAGTCCATTGCAGTGCCTCGCCGCCCTGAGCACAATGCAGTCGAAGAAAAGGCCCCCTTGAGTTCTGTGAAAAAGGAGACGTGTTCTAACGAGTGGTTTTGGCACCACAGTGTGAAAAAAGGCTATGATTTGGCGAAGAAACCACACTGAACGCCATTCATAATGTCAACTACTTGGTTTTTTCTGGCAGTGCTCACCTGCACGCGTTTATTACTACATGTTTTTCTACAGGCGAAATTTTGCGGATCTGGAAAGAAATGCGACGAAACATGAATACCCGCAGGAGAAACGCCACGGCACTTTGAAGACGATAAACTGTCTTCGGGTACTTCCACGCGAAAATGTCTGTCTGTCTGTCTGTCTGTCTGTCTGTCTGTCTGTCTGTCTGTCTGTCTGTCTGTCTGTCGGTCGGTCGGTCGGTCTGTCTGTCTGTCTGTGTGTTCACCAGTACAATATCCAAAATGACCAAAATTCAACGCCAACCACAGCGCCCAACAATATTGCTCAAACTTCAGCATTCATACGTCTGTGATTTCAGTTAAAATCACTTATTGTGCATATCTGAGGCACCATAAGAACACCACGATGTTTTGTAAGTATGCCTTCATAATTTAGAGGGCATACACAAGTAGTTCTAAAGATCTTAGCGTTTTTCACCCTGCGCTGACAAGAAGCGCTATGCACAAAAAGAAAAGTGTTTCCAACGCTTTGCACGGTGGAGGCACCTGCCCGTCTTTTTGCGTTCTACACCTTATCACCTCCGAGACAAAGGCGCATGCCATCCTCCGTTTTCCAGGATAACTGCTTAATAGTGCACATATCTCAAGCGGCTCGATGAGCTCGTTGGCCTCCGCTGCACGCATCGAGGCATTTTAACGTAGCGCCTCCAGAATACAACTCACCACTTTTCTCGCGTGGAACATACAATAAAGGTTTTCTTCACTGTGTCCAGACGGAGGACTGTCGTCTTCTAACGACATTTGCATTGAAAATACATATACGGGGCCAATTTTTTTCTGCTGCAGATACTTGCTTATGCACATCATTCCATCGTCTACTTGGCGTTTTATACTACTACTACTACTACAACTAATAAAGATAATAATATTATTAATAATTTTAGTAATAATATTGTTAAGAATAATAACATTATTTTTTCTCTACTACTATTACAGTAAAATAAATTCCGGCCATCCGGTGTTCTTTACCGTCCACTGACATCGCACAGTACGCGTATATAAACACGGGCTTCAACGATTTCGTGTCCATCGAAATGCGACCGCCATGACCGGGATCGAACCAGCGACCTGCGAGCCAGCATCGGAGCGTCCTAGTTACGATTCGACCACGGCGGCCGCTCAGTGTACGCCGATAGCGTTGTAAAGGGATCACAGAAATTCTGGTGACCGTGTTTGTGTCGGCGTCGTTAGTTGTTGGCGAAAATCATCATTTCCTTTAAGACTAAACATGGACAAAGATGCGAAAAATAACAATAATAAAAATTCACCGTCCGGGCGAGCGTCGAACTCAGACCCTAGATTGTCGCAAGCAGATGTTCGATCACAGAGCTACGCTATCACCGGACACTGCTTGGAGGAAAAAAAACAGTATTTGCAATGCCCACGAATTATAAGTGATGCTCTCTACGCCTAAAGAATGCGCCTATAGGGGGGTCAACCCGTTTGCTAGCATAAAAACAGATAGCACGGCGGACATACGGAACATGCATTTTCCCCTGACAAAGTCAAGGGCTGCACAGAAATGTATATGCCCCCAAAATACTTTTTTAAGCCATATAAGTTCGAGACCCGTTTGTTTGCTGTTGTTTGGAAGGTTATATTTCCGCTCTGTTACAGTTCATGAACGACGCTTTGAGAAATATTGTGAGCCTACAGAGAACTGAACAATACAATGTATGAAAAGATCGAGTAATAAGGTCGTCTTTTTATCCCACAACAATATTCTTCATCTATCTTGCGTTATTTTACTCGCACTATTGCCGCGCGCCGCCTGACATTCTCAGGGCAAGAACGACAGGCGCGTTTTCAGAGAGAGAGAGAGAGAGAGATAAATGGAGAGGGAAGGCAGGGAGGTTAACCAAGCTTGGCTCGGTTGGTTACCCTACACTTGGGGTGTGGGAAAAGGAAAACAATAGAACAGAAAAAGACAGAAAAGAAGAGGAGTAAGAAAGCGAAGCATAAATAGTCAGCTCGAGACTACACAGCACGGCCTCAGACAGTTCTTTCACAAGTGGTCAGAGTGGCATAACTAGTCATGGGAAAGCAGCTAGCGCTAAAATCTCAAGAAAGGAAGCGAGTGCAAGCACATGACAAATATTGTTGTGGAACAAAAAGACGCCCTTTTCGGTTGATCTTCATTAGAGTGTATAGTGTAGACGTAGGTGCTGAGTGGAAAATACGTATGAACTGAACTGGAATTGACGTATGATGTGCCCTTCATATTGTGTGATGTGAAGTGTGTTGGATGTGTAAGCTGTTCAGCTGGAGCGATGCATAATGGTGGGTAATTTTGTTGCGTATGTAAAGAAAATGGGTGGGCCGCCTTCAAAGTTACGCATTCTTCCCGTCTTTTTCTTTACTCTAGGATTGAGTGACTCTCACATTAAACATAGCGACATTTCCCCCCCACCATCTGTGTGCCCCATTGTACGGACAATCAGTCAGATAACTAGCACCACATGATTTTCTATGCTGTCTGTTTATCTGAATCTGCGCCAAGTTGTTCACTTTCTGCTAAGCACTTTCATAGTTCTCTTCCTTCAGGCATTCCTCGCAACAACAATCTTGATTAAGTGAATAATGGGTGAATGAGTTAGTGAATCAATCTTATTTGTTTTATCAAAACGAGACAAAACGCGCACCCAGCTAATCCCACGGCGGAACCGACAGGTCAAGCCAGCCGGTACAATCACGAATACGCTGGACGGCTAGGATTTTGTCTCAGAAAACGGGAGTTCACCGAGGGGTGTGATGTCCCACTCTTCCTTGCTCAACGCCAGGCTCAACGACCACCATTCCCAGAGCATGTGAGGCAAAGTAACAACCTCGCCACATCCTGCGCAAGAACTATTCGCGTTAATGCACGAAAAGGTCATAATGAGGTATGCATAACTTTGCTATTAGAGTGACAACCTATGGCGTGCTTAGCTTGGAATATGGCGGTTGAAAGGCTCTTCTGTTTGAGTAAAAGGATGTATTTGTCTCTATATGAGTGCTTCGAACGTCACTGCTTCCCGGAGCGTGGTCGGTGACACGTGATTCCGAACATTTTAGCGCTTATGTTTTGTGTGGTCGATTGCTGATTCTCAGGAGGAGCAATCGTATGAGTGAGTGTCGCTAATGTGTATAATCGGAATTCGAAAGAATTCTGGTCTCAAAATAACTAGCCGTTTGCCACGGGAAAAGCATACGTTTGTGTATTGATGGAATCTTGCTTCAGTTTGTTTTTGCTGAATGGTATACGTTTGGCAGGCATCCGTGACACGATCCTACGGAGAGCCGTCAATATGACCTTGGAGTTCCGAGGTTTGCGTTCACCTATATAAACTCACTCTGTCACAATTCTAAAATTTTCAGTGATTGTCTACGTTTAGCTATTCTACAAAGTTTTACCAACTGCTCATCCTTATTTTTCCCGTTCATTAATATATCTTGTTCAGTTATGGTGAACTTCGAAACCTGTGAAAGCCATGCTTTGCAGAAGATTAGGAGTGTGTAAAAGAAGCTGTCTTTGGTGTGATTTTAAATGCGGAGCATTTATGAGGGAACATCGGAGACGTTGAGCATATTACTCAATCAATCAATCAATCAATCAATCAATCAATCAATCAATCTATCAATCTATCAATCAATCTATCTATCTATCTATCTATCTATCTACCTATCTATCTATCTATCTATCTATCAATCAATCTATCTATCTATCTATCTATCTATCTATCTATCTATCTATCTATCTATCTATCTATCTATCTATCTATCTATCTGCCTGCCTGCCTGCCTACCTGCCTGCCTGTCTGTGTGCCTGCCAGCCTGCTTGCCGGCCGGCCTGCCTGCGTGCCTGCCTGCCTGCCTGCCTGCCTGCCTGCCTGCCTGCCTGTCGGCCGGCCTGCCTGTCTGCCTGTCTGCCTGTCTGTCTGTCTGTCTGTCTGTCTGTCTGTCGGCCTGTCTGTCTGTCCATCGTCTGTCTATCTGTCTGTCTGTCTGTCTGTCTGTCTGTCTGTCTGTCTGTCTGTCTGTCTGTCTGTCTGTCTGTCTGTCTGTCTGTGATTTTTTTCTCGACTCGTTGTTTCCACTGCACGAACGTTTTTTTACATCAATACAGTGTCTTGGATGTTGTGTCGTATGACCGATAGTACTTGCGATGATCACCAAGTTTTGTTATACATGGCGCATGCTTCCGAGTTTGCTAAAACAAAGTCACTGTTCAGTTTCTAAAAGTCGCAGCATTTTATGGTGAAATCATGGTTGTTAAGCCATTTTTCTTTCTACCCTTTTTTCTTTCTTCCATTCACTTTGGTATCTTTTCGCCTGATACTTTGTCTGGTTGTCTACATTTGAGCAATCCTCTGGTCACCTGCTATGCCTAGAGTAGCCACATGCTTGGAAGGTGGAAGCATAAATCACCATGAATTTATTTTTTTTGTCTTTCTTTCAGTGTGAATTGGTGTATGCTAGTTTGGGAATTCTAGCACTTGAACGCCGATAGAATTTTTTCTAGTGCACTCGTTATATTTATGCTCCTAATATGCAACCTTCTCATGAAACTCGGTTCACAGGGGAATCTTTTTGCACATTATAAGGGCGTAGGGCGAACTCGCCACGTAATGCGTGCTGTATGTGAAAAGATAGTCCATATTGCCTGCTTATGATTATTCATGTGCAATTGTGTGGTCCCGTGAATAGAATCAAGACACCCACATACGTATTTTTTTTATTCAAGTAAGATGTGCTTTCTACGACCTCCTTCAAGTTTTCATCCATGTTTTTTTTTCAGCATACGATACATCACATACTGATAGTTCGCTTTTCGGCCTAAACAATGAATACGGCGTTCTCGTGGCAAAAGAAACTTGCGTCACTCTTACGTATGTATCAGTTGAAGGTGAGTGCTGCCACAAATACGAAACAAAGCTTGCAGAGCGCTGCATTTACTAGTATAAACTAAACAGGTCTCAAGAATGAATGCATTACAGGACACATTGGTTATGTTGATACTGTACACCATTAGTTTGCCATAACATAAAGAAAACTAGAAAAGATGACAGTACTAACAGACTTTTCACGTTACAAAATCTTTTTAATGTCATCAGGTTTCCAGAAGAGGGACACTTGTACATGATTCCTCAACATGAGTTAGTTTAACGGGTAGTTAGATGAATGCATACGAATGTTTCATCATTTTATCTGAATTGAGAGAGAGAGCATTATATTGAGAAAATAGCGGGGAGGTTAACCAGAATTGTAGCATCTAGATTGTTATCTGGTATAGAGAAGACGGAATGACGAAAACGTATCAAAGAAAATGAAGAAAAAAATAGACGCGCTAAAAATAACAAAAGCGAACATGTCATAGCCTATTCATTACGCCACCGGCACGCAACAAGTTCAATAACGCCTCGGCAGATTTGCTGCGTGAAGACGGATTGTGTTGGCCCTCGAGCATTGACTGTTATGGCAAGGGTTTGCAATTGAGGAGGATTGTGATGGTAGCACTGAATGCTAACACCACAGCACTAGCTACGGTTGCATAGTACGATTCGCGTATTTGCAAAACCAATAACTGAGCGCCGCTGGCACTTCATAAATGTATTTGCAGCACATATTTTAGGAAAACTTCAAGAGGTGAGAACACAACTTTATTGTCGTCAGACTTAAGGAGGTAGGTGACCCGCCAGGCTGAACCTGATGGCCACCTCCTCTGCCCTTTGTACGGCCTGGAGCTGAACGGCCAGGCTGGTGGAGGTCAGAACTGCCTCCCACCCCTCTGGCGAGGGAGCGGCTAGGAGATCGAGAGAGGGGGGATCTTCCCTGCAGGCCCAGAGAATGTGATTAAGTGTGGCTATTGAGCCACAATGCGAGCAATGCGGATCAATCGAGTCGGGGTATATACGTGCATAAATGTATGGGCACGGAAAAGAATGTGTTTGCAAGCGGCGCCAGATAACCTCCTGGCGCTTAGTTAGCTTATGGTGCGGGGGTGGTTTTGTCTGCCTCGAAAGACGGTAATATTGTGTGATGTCATGGTAGGATGTCAAGGCTTCACCAGGGTTTTCCAAATCAGAGGCGGGTACCACCGCTCGGCTGACGAATCCTCGAGCATATAGGTGGGCCGCCTCGTTCCCTGGGTTCCCCGCGTGAGCCGGCACCCATACCAGCGCAATGGAGGATAGTGCGTCTTCCTCAGCATCTGTAAGGAGACTGGGCAATAGTAAACGCAGAGTTGTGGGGGCCACAATGCCACGTGCGAAGTTGGATATAGCAGCCTTTGAGTCACTGAGTATAGTGGTGAATCCGGATGCTGCTGCTAGCGCTATCGCCGCTTCCTCAGCTTCTGTCGTATTAAGCACACGGACAGAAGCAGCCGCTTTAATTTGAGGTGAATTGGCGTTGTTGCCGGGGAGAGTGATTACGCTTATTGCATATGCTTTAGTAAACTCTCGGTATTGGGCGGCGTCAACGTACGCAACGGTTGGGTTGGACGCGTACGTTTTTTGCAAGAATTTGGCCCTCGCTTTCCTTCTACCGTCGTGATGGCTGGCCAACATGTTCTTTGGCAGTGGTTTTATGAGGAATTTCTTTCTGATGTTGGGGGGGATGACAGCCGGATCGTTACCCGTAGGAGATACCACATGGTCAATGTTAGCAAGGATCCAACGCCCCGTCCTGCTTCCCTGTAATCGGTGAATTTGCGCCGTAAGATGCGCTTCAAGAAGTTCTTCTAAGGTGTTATGCAGCCCAAGACTGAGGAGGTGCTCTGTCGATGTGTTTCGGGGGAGACCCAATGCCACCTTATACGCTTTGCGTAAGAGCCGATTTAGTTGGGCTCGCTCAGATTGAAGGAGGTGCAAATAAGGGAGGGCGTACGTGAAGCGCGACAAAACGAAGGCTTGAATTATCTGTAGCAGTTCTTTCTCCTTCATGCCTCGATTGCGAGCGCTCACTCGAGATATAAGATGGGCCGTCTGGTTCACGGTTACGGTGAGACGGTCTAGCGTAATGTTGTTGTGGTGGTTTGTTTGCACAATGAGTCCGAGTACTCTCATGTGGGCCACCTGCTTAATTGGCGTGTCATTGACATACACGTTAATACTAGGAAGTGGAGTCTTAATTTTGCGGCGATCTGGAGGTCGCAGTAATAGTAGCTCCGATTTGCTCTGGGAACACTCCAAACCCGCTTCTGACACGTGCTGAACGACTACGTCGGTTGCTCTTTGAAGAGTCTCCTCGATTTGACCATCGGATCCCACCGTCGTCCAGAGCGTGATGTCATCTGCGTAGAGGGTGTATCGCAGGCCGGGTATCGTGTCAAGTTTGGGAGGTAGTGACCTCATAGCGAGGTTGAAAAGGAAAGGGGACAAAACAGCTCCCTGCGGGGTGCCGCGATCACCGAGTGTGATGAGCTTAGAACGAAGGTCACCCACTGAGAGTTCAACCGTTCGATTAGATAAGAAAGCACGGACGTAGTTAAATATGCGTTCCCCGGATCGTAGTTCGGACAGACTGCCTAAAATGGCACTATGCTTCACGTTGTCAAATGCTTTGTGAAGGTCCAGACCGAGCAAAGCCTTGGTACTAGTGCCACTCTCAGGTCGTAGGAGATCGTGATGCAACTGGATGAGCTTCAAGAGGTGAAATTTGCTCGTAAACATATTTCGTTTCTTTCTGTGTGCAACGAAAGCAAAGCGAGGCTACCGATCAAAACAAGATGCGAAGGGTGCATAATTACGCTGTCAAGAAGATAACAGCATCCAGGTTATTTCTTTCTTTGTTATTAGCCTATCTCTCTATCTAGCTCTCTTTGTGGTAAGATAAAGCGCCTTGTAGCTTCAGTTCCTATACGAATATTTACTGCTTCAATTACCTTGACTGTTGTTAGGTACCAGAATACGCCCATAACTGAGAATACAACAAACATCCCTGGGAAACATAGAGGCAAATCGGTACTTGCAAAACTATTTCGATCCTCCTCTTTGTGAAATCTTTCTGAGATAATTGACTTATATTGAAACTTAAAGCGCATGGTGTTCTTTTTAGTGAACTCGACTCCGACGGGTGATTTCCCCGACAGATCGAGCAGGGATAAAGTATACAGGGGGTCCCAGGTAACTCTAGACAGATTTTAAGATATGCCGGAACACGCAATTACAGCGCCACCACATGCTTGTTGCTCACCGTTGCCTGTAGGTATTGAGAATTATTTTTGTGTTCTGAAATATTGTTTATTTACACCTGTTAATTAACAAACTTTTCAAGGAACGAAGATGCATCAAAAATTTCAATGAGAAAGTAGTAGATCGGTTTGCAAAACGTCAAGATAGATAGTTTTGAACTCTATAATTGTTAATTATTAGCATTTTTCTGCTAATTAGAAATTCTCGCGAAATACATAAAACATTTCACATGACAAACCCGCTCGCGCGTCAGTGCGCACGATGATTCTAGTGCTCGCTTAAGTTCCCTAAAGATCCCTGCCACAAGCAGGCTTTTTACCAGAAGTGAAATTGCTGCTAGATGTTCAGCATCTTATTTTGTAGTAATCATTAATACCAGACTATCTAACTCGTACAAAAGAAGTGCAATATTCCAGTGAAACTCAAATGATTTGCAGAATGAGTGGAGTTTTTCTGAAATTTGTCGCTCAGTACGAGTTTCCGATTCTCTGTATTTCTGAAACAAGAGCATCCACTGAATTTCGCTTCTCCACTTATGTGGTGTACCAAGCAGAACGTCCTGCTGCAAAAATCAGAGTGATGTTGTGTGTGAGACGCTATATTCCGTCGACACTTTTGGCTACTTCAAATACAGATGCGCCGGAATTTGTTAGATGCAAAGTGAAGTTTGGTGACGTTACTGTAACTGCATTTAGTGTATACGTGCACCCTCAAGCAAACGTTTCATACGCAGAGTTGGCTGCAGTGTGTAGATATGATCATGATCCCATAATTGTATGTGGGGATTTTAACGCACACAATGAATTGTGGGGTAGTGAGCATTGTTCTGTAAGGGGATCTGCTATAGTAAATATATGCGAAGACCATGGTTACGCTATACTAAATGATGGTTCTCCGACGTTTCTACGGGGGCATAAACACTGCAGCGTACTAGACATCACTTTGTGCTCCTCTGAATTAGCGGCTAGAGCAGACTGGACTACAGACACTGATACGAGAGGAAGTTACTGCTTGCTAATAATAATACATTACCCAAAACTAGAGAAAACGAGATAACCGCACAACAAGAATTACAAATTGGGCAATCTTTCTAGAACTACAGAGACAAAATCTTGAACCTTGTTAGGACGCAGGAACGTATGCATCGATCATAAAACATTTTCTAACAACTGCTATTCATGCAGTACCCATTCTAGATGGGTATTTGGGTGTTGACGCTGAGCATGAGAAGCTTCAGGCAATACGACGCCGATCTGAAAGAAGATATCCCGGGTTGGGTAATTTATAAGATTTCAAGGTAGCACAGATAGTACATTCTGCAATGCATTACTAACTGCAGAATCTTTCAACCAAAAGGTGGCAAGATTTATGTGCCTCACTTTCTCCACTTACCTCAGCACCTCAACAGCGGAACCTGGTACGCGCCCTCCGACAGCCAGTAGTCCACTCGAGGCCACTACAGGCTCTAGTGCTGTCTCGAGGAGTTAGCGAACGTGTGATTGCCGAAGAGTTTTGTGATCTTAAACTGAGAAATGGAGAGACTGTCCAAACTAGCAAATATAAATCATCAGCAGAATCAGCTTCGGCGGTTGTAAATAAGATTTCTGCGGTCAGTTCATCAGATCTGGATGAGAGCTTCACACTAGAGGAGCTCCCATATGTGCTGTCTTAAGTAAAACGAACAAGTTCACTAGGAACAGATGGAGTTACATACGCTGCACTTGCTAATTTGTGCGAGAAAAGAAAATTACACCTGTTGGACATCAACAATAAAGTTGGCAATAAGAAAAAGTTTCGGAAAGTTGGAAGATATCAAAAGTAGTACCGTTGCTTACCTTTGCAATTGGAATCGTTCAGGCTGGTTAGTTTGACAAGTTGTTTTTCGAAAGTGATGAAAAAAAGATTATTGAATGAATTTTATGGTGGCAAGACATAAAAAACTACTACCAGAAAGCATAGCTGACTTCAGAAAAGGTAGATGCACACTGGACTACATTCTGGATTTGGTCACAGATGTGGAAAACCAACGAACGCAAGGAAACATCACTGTCGTTGTATTCCTTGATATCCACCGAGCATACGACACAGTGAGTCACGTTCAAGTCTGGAAGGCCTAGCTTTACAGGGATTCAAGGGCAAGATATTGTGTTGGATCGCTGACTTCCTGAAACACCGGCAAATTTTTGTACTTACGCAGGAGGGTCCAACGTCAGAACATGCCGTCAACCAAGAAGTGCCACAGGGCAGCGTGCTGAGCCCTATTCTCTTTAATTCAGTCATGGCTCAGCTCCCGTATAATCTTCTAACTAACATCAGATGTTCAGTATATACTGATGATATAAGTGAATGGGCGTCAGATCCATCGGTTTGGATGTACAACAAACTTTACAAGACGCATTAGATTCTGTAGACTATTTTCCAAGAAAGAGAGGTATGGCGCTGAGTCTGGCTAAAACAGCCATACTACCGTTTACATTAAGAAACCCTGGAGATTTACAGATTATTCTGCAAAACCAGCCTATTCAAATGGTTAAAACTCATAAATTCTTGGGAGTAATTTTAGACTGGAGACTAACATGGTCACCTCATGTCAGTCCTTTGAACAAAAACTGAATCAGGTGATTCGAATCCTCAGCATCACTACGGCGCCAAATAAAGTGGTACTACAGAGTCGTTACTAGCCCTTCATGTTGCCCGGATACGCCCCATCGTAAGTTTCTCACTGCGTCTGCTGCATGGACTCCCAGCCTCCACCGAAAGGAGACTTCACTTGTTATTGACAAGGATCTTGAGGGTATGTCTGGGTTTACCACGGTCAACTTCCAGTGCTTTAGTGTATGCGGAGGCTCGAGAGCCACCTTTGGCAGTACTCCGAACTAAAGAAACATCTCGAAATTTATTTAGAATTTACACGCAACATGAAAGTCATTTTTCATCTGGTGCACTAACACAAAGGACGGCAACGAGACTACAGGATACTATATCATCATTTTAAGCAGTAGTACCAGAATTTAAACAATAGAAACCTTCAAAACCACCTTGGACGCTGCCACTTCTCAACGTTATTCGTGAAATAGACGGCATAGAGAAGAAAGCAGACATGGCACCTCTAGTAGCGGCACAGTTGGTACTTCATCAGCTTCATGCAATGCATAATGAAAAAACAAAGATATATACAGACGGATCATGCACAGAAGAAGCGTCAGTCTGTGCGGTTTTTATACCCGACATTCAAAAAAAAAGAGAGTGTACAAATTATTGCACAAATCTTCATCGAAGACAGCAGAATTGGTGGCTATCTTTAAAGCAGTTAAGCTTATCGGCGAGAATCCTGAGCCACGAAAGCGGGTGATATGCAAGGATAGCAAACCTGCTCTTCAGCTCATCAGAAATGCGAGATCACTTTACGAAAATGGTGAAATAGCACAATGTATTGCAGAAACTGTGAAATATGCCTCATCGCAGGGTCGCAACATCGTATTACAATGGATACCCAGCCATATGGGAATAAAGGAAAATAAAGAGGCTGAGAGCCTCGCGAAGAAAGCATTGAAGGAAGGACGGGATTCCGCAATCTCTATGCCTGGGGCGGATATTCGACATTTTATAACGCAAGGAGCCAACCATATTGTTCGATAGAGCAGTGGTTTGCTAGTCCTAAATCAAAGGAAACAGTACTTTATGAAGTTGATCCACACAGAAAATTTTCAATGGCGACAGACCTCCCACGACACCTAGAGACATTAATCAACCGATTTCAATTGGAAGTAGCATACACGAACAGCTTCCTGCGCAAGATTCATTAATCCAACTCACCGAAATGCTATTGCGATCATGCAGAAAAAATGTTCGCCATATTTTTTTGAAGTGCATTGAATACGCTATTGAAAGAGAAAAATTAAAGAACAAATTAGCAAGTTTGGACAGATGGCTCCTCGCACTAAAGAATTTACTTGGACAATGGCCTGAGACGCATCTCCAGAAAAAGGCAATAATCTTCCCGACAGACTTTTTAGTGGAGATCGGACTGGACAAGCGCCTATGATAGACAGTCAGAGACGGATTTTCATAAAATGTGTTTATGCATATACTGACAGTAGTGAAGAAAGGTGTGCGTGTAAACAGTTTATGACTGTGTGAACTTCTCTAAGAAAACTGTATTTGCCATGATATTCGAACTGGTTTCAGTGCTCTATTATGTTTTTTTTCTTTTTTGCATTGTTATTTTTTGGGTACCGTTCTGTATTATTCTTTTTTTTTTCACTGTAGAACTTCGTGATATGCAGTAGCCGAGGCAGTATGCACCTCAACCTCGCCACAGCAAAAAAGTTAAAACAGAACAGAAGAGAACAGACACGCTTACCTCGCACCAGTTCATAACAGCGATAAGCAGTCACAACAGTTATCGTTTTTGTCGCCGATGGCAAAACGTGACCACCGTTGCGGCCCTGCCGAGGCAGCACATTGAGGCAAATGCTATGGTCGTTCGTACACGGAACGTAAGGAAGCACCAGAAAAATTGTGCGCATTGGCGAACGAGCGGGTTTGTCTCATGGTATTTTTTGTAATTTGCGGGCATTTGTAATTAGCAGAAAAGCAATAATACCTAAATGATATTTTTCAATTTCAATTTTCAAAATTTGTTTTATTGTTTTTTTGTACAAGACACAAGACACAAAAGGACGTTGGGGCTAAAGGCATATAGCCTGACCGAGGACCCAACACCCTTATACACAGTTCGTACATCAAAAATAAAAATAAAAAACAGCTTTCGCGGCATCCAGACTTTCATGAACAAAAGAAGCAATATAGCGAAGAATAGCTGACAAAAAAAATATTATGTTACGTTGAATCTGACTGATTATACAATTCTTGTAACGTACTTACTACATAACATACTTAAATAATAATCACTCAGGAAGGAATCAGACTAGAACATGAGAGACATGTGATACCTACCATTATATTTTATAAAATACATGCAGTACAAGATTTCCATCACCCGATGACTACCAGTGCTAACATCAGTACCTTTAGGATATAAAAGGTATATAAATATACCTTCATATATAAATAAATAAATAAATATATATATATATATATATATATATATATATATATATATATATATATATATATATATATAGGTATGGGATATGGCACAACGGGAGCGTTGTCAGCAAGGATAAATATATTTATTTCCCAACAGTTTCGGGAGGCGTCCTTTCTTCATCAGGGGATGAGTTATACTGACACAAATTTCCAAACTTCGTTGCTGCCGCGTCCCTCTCGCCTTGAAACATGTTTACGAGAGTGAGAAGGAACTAAAAAAAGGATAAAAAAACAAAAAAAAACAAAAAGGGGGGAGGAAAAAGTAAAAAAAAGAAAAGAAAAAGAGGAAAAAAGAGGAAGAACCACTGTCAACACTGAGAACGAAACCGACTGTCCGTGTACGTCCACATACGTTTCTTATCACGTGCTGTTCGGTTCTCGACGTGTGTCGGGCCACCCAAGATTGTCGCCGCGGTGCCGGGAGGGTCCGTGACAGTGTGCGTTAAGAAAGGGTTTCCCCGTAATGGGTCGGTCGGCGTGCGGCGTGCGTAAAGGAAGGGTTTCCCGTTATTGGGTCGGTCGGCTCTTTTTACCTTTAATCTTCGTCCGTTTCCCTTCAATGGTCATCAAGTGGTAGGCGAACGAAAACACTTTGTATGTGCATGTGAAAAAAAAGGAAGAAAAGAAAAAAGGAAGAAATAAACGAAAAACAAAAACAAGAAAGGACAGTGCACACGTACGAGTCAGTCACAAAAAAGCATGGTCTCCAGCTATCAATCTTTGTCACCAATTTCCTCCTGGCTTACTTCTCGGAGGCAGTTGAGTTTTCCGGGGTCCTCGTTGATGCCGGCTACTAATGTTCGAAATTTTAAAATAAAATATGCCTCACGCTGTTCGTGCTCGCGTCTGTTTGAGAAACCAGACTGCAAAAGAGTTACGCTGATATTTTCAAAACTGTGGTTCGGAGGGCGCAGATGTCTAGATAAACGTAGCTTCGGCAGTGAAGTGGCGCGGTACCAGTGATTATTGAACCGCAGCCGAAATGGCGTGTCTGTTTGGCCGATATATTCTTGTCCGCAGATGTTGCAATGTAGCATGTACATGCTACATTGCAATGTAGCATTGCAATGTAGCATTGCAATGTAGCATTGCAATGTAGCATGTACATGCTACACGCCGTCACGGACCCTCCCGCCACCGCGGCGACAATCTTGGGTGGCCCGACACATGTCGAGAACTGAACAGCACGTGATAAGAAACGTATGTGAACGTACACGGACAGTTGGTTTCGTTCTCAGTGTTGACAGTGGTTCTTCATCTTTTTTACTTTCTTTCTTTTCTTTTTTGTCTTTTTTTCTCCCCCTTTTTTCTTTTTTTTGTTTTTCCCTTTTTTTAGTTCCCTTTAACTCTCGCAAACATGTTTCAAGGCGAGAGAGACGCGGCAGCAACGAAGTTTGGAAATTCATGTAAGTATAACTCATCTCCTGATGAAGGAAGGACCCCTCCCGAAACTGTTGGGAAATAAATATATTTATCCTTGTTGACATCGCTCCCGTTGTGCTTCATCCCATTCCTTCACGAAGACTAACTGGCCCATTGAATTATTACTCCCACTATATATATATATATATATATATATATATATATATATATATATATATATATATATATATATATATATAAATGTATAAAAGGTATAATGGGTATATAAAGCTCAGACCTAACAGGATGTTTTGCAAACCAATACTCAATGTGTTATTGAATTTTTTTAATCTATCTTCGTTACTTGAAAAGTAAGTTAATTAAACATATCTATCGAAACAGTATTTGACAACACAAAAAAGTCTAACTATTTCCAGGCAACGATGAGCAACATGCTGTTGGTAGCGAAGTAATCGCATGTACCGGCATGTTTTTAGACCTGGAAAAAGTTACCTGGGACACCCTGTATAGTACAAAGGCGCGTATTCCACAATATAGAGCCACTTGAAAATCCTACTCAGACTTTCACATTACCCACCCGATTAAGTTCAAATTGTTAGAGATCATTGAATGTAACAGGGCTGTGCTTGGCACTTTGCGTGAAACGTCCAAATGCAATGGGTGCCAGCCAAGTGTCGCTAAATTAATGAGAGGTTTGATACCATTCACTATTAGCTGGCCAGAACAATGAAGAACGTCCGATTTGTGTACATTTAGGAGCATTTGACTATAAACATATATTTAAGAGAAGAAGCGCTCGTTTTTCCCTGTTTGACACAATACTAACGAGACCTAACAGACGAAAATGCCGAGGAAAGTATAACAGAAGGTATTACACAGAATATATATATATATATATATATATATATTTATTTATATATATATACGTGTGTGTGTGTGTGTGAAGGAAAAAAGTGTATACTTATGGCCTCATTTTTTAATTTTTAGACACAATAATACTCGGATCTAACCACCAATAATGGAAAGCAAGTGTAGGGAATGTATTAGACCTAATATATATCACAGCAGAGCACTTGCCGATTGCTGCAGGTTGTTTGTAACTAGAACATCTTTGTTTACCGCTAACCGCTAGTATTGCACCATGTTGTTGTCGAGGCAATCGATATATTGTGTAGTACTGTTCAGTGTTGTTTATTCACGTTTTATTTCACAGGAAAACCACAGTGCATGATATGGGGAACACGTAGAGGTGAAGAAATTGAACATAATGACTGCGAAAACGACTCAGTCTCTTTCTGCGGAGAAATGGCTACTGCAATCGAAAATCCACACACGGATCCTTGCCAGTTATACGACGTAATGTGAAGAAAAATTGCACAAACATTGCTTTATTTTGAATAAATACCAGATTACTAAGTTTAGTGGGGCGTCCGCCACGGCCCTGTGTACGCGAAAACGTCTTGGCAATCACTCTCAGCCTGCGTTGGCAGAATTGCTAGAGATGCCAGACGACTGAAACTATGTATTGAGCTACTACTATATTGTGCTCAGTCGATGAGAGAGTGAGGGGCATATGGCCTTGGAAATAATGAAGTTTTACTTATAGAGCCTTGTCGAATTTCATTGTTTTTACTCCATACGCAGCGGGTCAAATAAAAACATCACTGATGCTCTTCGAACTACTGTCCGACTAGCTGCTACTATAGCTGGGTATTTTACTTCCTTTTGTAGCTACGTACAAATTATTAACAGTGAACGCTTCCAGCCCAATATATTTATATGACAAAAGTTTGGTTGTGAAACCAAAGTCACGAGTTTCTGTACTCTAGAGATAAACAAGACTGCAATAAATAACAGTAATTATTTACCTAAGAAGAAGCGGAACTTAAGCACTCAACAAAACACTCAAAACACATCGTCTCATCCACACGCAGAGAATAAATACACCAATGAAACAAGTGTCAGTCAATATATTTTTAATATTATATTTTTCGGTCGCTTTCCACGTAGTAATAGTAGGAGCACGTGTTGCTAACGGACAAATTTCTGGTCACCTCATTCATTACCCTCTAACACCGAAGCAGTAATCTTGTGTTCTAAGTTATGTTGAAGTAGGGAAAGACTCTTTTTTCGCGCTCAGGTAAAGTGGAGGAAATAAAAATCTAGGACTAACCCTTATAATGTGTCATCTAGCTTAAAGAAAGTTTTCATGAAATATTTGATCAGACACGAGGAGAAACATTTCAAAAATGAAGTGGCTACTCGTTAAGCCTTTTCTTATCATCAATACTGCTAGGCTGCGGTGGCACACATAACCGGAAGCCATCCAGCACCTATGTTTTTAAACTGCGATGGGATTAGTTACCACCTCCCCTTCAAGGAGATTACGGGACTGCCTTGAAGGGAGAGGGGCCGCAATCACACCTCCAGTTTCATATCACCGATGACCGGTTCTTTTGCTCACCACTAGATGACGGAATAGACGCTGTGATTGCCATCGCACCCGCTTGAACGCTCTACAAGCAGCCGCTGGATAAAGCCCTTTGTTGGTGGGAAAGTACCGCCATCCACTTTACTCGACGCCGCGTGCTCGACCTCCTCTCCCCTCCTCACCTCCCTTCGCGTCCCCCCAGCCTCGGACACTTTTTCCACTTTTTCTGTACAAAGATCTTGTATCCTGCGCGGTTCTCTTGTAGACGCGGGGGTCTTGTGCTTTGCTTGTGTTTTTCATTTGCGCTCGCGCCATTTTTCACCGACGCTCTGCGTAACAAACTGAGCGCGTTTTATAAAAATGAATAGAAATTCTTCATGTTCCGTCGCTATCTACAGAGGCCACCATCGCAGTCTTCAGGGCCGTCTTTTAACAACATGGGCTACCAGACATCATTGTGCCAGACAATAGGCCAGCATTCAACAGCAGCCAGTACGCTGCCTTCCTGAACAGGAATAGCATTCATCGCATGCTGGTGCCTCCATATCACCCTGCTCTCAGCGGTAACCGCTTCTGTCAATGGTCCCATGAGCTGTGCGTTATCTGAGGTTGAATTACAAGATAAAACTGTCTGGCAGAGACATGCGGACCACACTCGGCCCAAGCTCGCACAGACACCAACACCTGCAGACGCTGTGCCTCGGGACCGGCCAACTGAGCAGTAAGCAACAGAACCTGTGGAGCCTGCAGAAGTTGCTGCTGAGCCGGAACTGCCATAACCAGTCCTTCCATTGGAACAAAGTCCTGTTCTACTACGAAGAAGTGTCCGAACAAGACGCCCTGTTAATCGGTATTCGCCATGACAAGAACTAAGCAGGGAGGAGTCCGACAATTGGTAATGTCATACCACCGGCTGCTAGTGTCACCTACTGCCACGGGCAAAATCACAAGATCAAGTCTGGGCAGCTTGTGGAGGGAAATAAACAGTTGTGTTCGCCATGAACAAGGGTTACAACGGTCTCAGCTCCACATCTTTCGGCATCATGTAACGATTTTCTTGACTGTTTGTTCTCTGTTTTTGCGCATATTCTTAGTTTCCGTAAAGCGTTGAACTCGCCAGCATCATTTGGCATGCGCGGGAGTTTGCGTATCATCACTTTTACCAATACTGCTGGTTTGCGTCCGGAGGTACTCCTTATTACACCGTCCTCTGACGGAGGTCTAGAACATACGCACTCACGTAGCATTCGCAATGGTGTTCCCAAACTCCGGCTATAAAGAAGCACTGCAGGGCTAAAACAAGAGCTTTCGTGAGGAGCTGATCTGAAAGCGAACATAGCGGGAGGAATACACGCTTCCCAGTCACATTTATGGTCGTAGCAAAGAGCTCTCAGTATCCATTTCAGAACGGAATGCATACGCTCTATCGGATTAGGTTGCGGGTGATGAATCGATCTGTCCACTACTTTTATTCCACAATTATCCAAAAAGGTAGAGGTAAGGCAGCTGGTGAAGATACTACCATTGTCGCATTGGATTTCAGAAAGAAATCCGACGCGTGCAAATATAGATAGCATTGCATCCACGACATGAGGGGAATTGGGCTCCTTAAGTGGTATCACTTCCGGAAATTTTGTGGCTACACAGAGTGCCGTGAGGATGTACCGACAACCTTGCCTTGACTCTGACAATGGCGCGACAATATTAATTACTAGGCGCCAAAAAGGTTCTGTGATAATTGGCTCAAGCTTCATGGGTGCCTTCCACTTGTCCGTAGATTTCCCCGCTCTCTGAGAAGTGTCGCATGAGCGTTCAAAGTCTTCAATATCCTTCCAGCATTTCGGACAATAAAATTCAAGGGAAACTCTAGCCTTGGTCTTTTTTATGCCTAGGCGCCCTGCCCACGCAATTTCATGCACCAGTTTTAACAGATGGCGACGATACTTTTGTGGCACCAAGAGCTGCTCAAACTTGCGACCTTGCGCATTTGTGTAGCTCCGATACAAGAGCCCTGCTTTCTCAAAAAAGGCCAAATTCTTTTTCTTTTTTTTAAGTTTACGCTTTCCATTAGCGCTTTAATCGAGAGGTCCTCACGCTGCTCTCGAATGGGCGTTTCCCGGTCAACCCTCGACAGCTCACTCCAGCTTTTCGCTACAGGCGAGAGCGTTGCACCCCTCTCGCTCTGACTCAATGGCGTCATGTCGTGTCCTCCGCCGACACAGACCGCGCCAGTCGCTTCGGTGACGGGCCACTTGAGTGACTGCTCAATTGACTCACACGGAGAACTTTCTGTCCAAAGTTCCGTCGACTCGCCACCAAGGCCACGCAGATCAGCAGTCTTTGCAGGTGGTGTTTGACCACACTGAACAAGATCAAGTTCCTGCGAAAGCTTTCGCGCTTGCGATCGCGTGTGGGCCATGTACGCGAAGTTGGAGAAGCACGATTTACCCTGCTCTTTGAGAAGCTGCTCTGAGTTATTAGAGAAAAGATAAGGAAAACGATCGGGAAGTGCGGCAGACACATCCGCTTTGGTGCGAAGCTTACCGAACGGGCCTTTAATGACAACCGTAGCGATTAGTAAGCGAGCACTCTGCTCCTCAGCGACTTGTCTGATCCACGCGCTTTCTCCTGTAGAGTAATCTGGATACACCAACGAAGGAAAGACAACGTCCATGGTTGCCGTTGAGTCTCGAAGTGCTCGACACGTTTTCCCATTCACACTAATTTCTTGGAGGTACAGCTCTAACAACCGCATGTTCTTTTCCAAATTTCGGATTGTTGCGAAAGCAAACTTTCGCTTACAGTTTATCACCACGCGCCCTTCATTTTGGCTGTTGTAGCAGATTAGCGGCTTCTGTGATTCAAACGCCCTTGTGGTATCAGATCGTTGTTTAGGGACCTCACTCGATTTCTCCGCTTCCGTTTGCCCTTCCCTAAAAGTGTCCTTCGTGAGAGACGGGTCCTTCTTGAAAATACGGTGCGGAGCGGGTTTACGTTGATCAGGTTTTTTTAAAAGCCCTCTTTCCTTTCATCCTTTTCAACGCGCAGTGCCCTGCTATGGCTTTTCGGAGAGTATAATACTCCTCAGCTGACTCTGCTGCCTTGTCTTGCTGTACTTCACCAAGTTTGTCCTGCAGCCAAAGCTTGACAACCTCCACGATGCAGCGGTAGAATTGCTCCAATGCAATGCATTCTACCACTTTATCGCGATCGTCATAAACACCTTAGCAATTGAGCCATTCAGTTAAATCGGCTTTAAGACGAAACGCGAAGACAATGTGTGACTCATTCTCCTTTTTAGCATACCAGAACCTTTGCCTGAAAGCCGCGGGTGACAACTTATAACTTCTCAACAGCACTTCCTTAACCTCGTCATAGCTCTCAAACGTTTACCTCTACAAGCACGTTATCACGTCGGACGCTTCGCCGGGGAAGAGAGCTAACAGGTTCAGCGCCCAAAGAGACCACTCTAAAGCGTTTCGCTCACAGACGTGTTCAACCTTGACCAGATACTTCGCTATGTCCTCGCCTACTACAAACCGTTACAGTTGGTTCCGAATTCTATAACCGCTGACCTGAACTGTCGCAGAAGCTACGCCAGGTGCCTGCGAACACTGTATGATTGTGAATTCTATTTGTTTGAACTTAAGGCACTCCTGTCTCGCGGCTTCCTCACACTCGCGATGTTCACGCCTTTCAACCTTCTCGCAGCGTGCTTTGACATCCGCCCAGGCTCATCGGCTTCCTCAGCCGACACTCCTTCATCCTTCATGATCTCAAGGATTGCTTGCTTTTGTTTCGCACGGCCCCAAGTAATGCCAAGTTCCTCACAAATTGTAATGGGTTAATTGCTTCACTTTAAGGTTTTCTACGTTCACACAAACCTCTTGCTGTTTACCCCTGCTAAGAATTTACTTGCCGCACCCCCTGTAAGTATAATGGCAAGAAACGGAAGCAATTTTTAACAAACTGCTGTGTTTACACCCTCCGCATTATCTTTAGATTCAAAGAATCTCTCCGACTTGGCTTGAAACTATCAAAGATTACTCATTATTGTTTCACACAGTCCTTCTCTAAACTACTTTAAGCTGTGCTAGAGTAGTCTGGTAAACTGAGGGGCAACTTAAGGCACTCATCGCATCGAGGCTGCTGATGCCGGTTGATCCCACAGCTGTCTATCGCTGTTACGAAGCGAGCCGCCGACGAGGTTACGAAGGGCGCCCCGAAACTTGCCGCTTACAAGGACACGGGCCGCGCCGACAGCGCGGTGACTCGAAGCAATGAGAGGCTTCTCTGGCACATAGGTCTACTGCTTGCGACGCGCCGTAGGGCTTTTTTAAGGCACCAGGTGGATCTTTTCAGTCATCAACGTCCAACTAGAAGTGCCACTGGCCGTGATGTCAGAATCCTTCAATGGGGCCCACCGCTTATCCGCGTCATGCTCATCAAGTCTGAAGCCGCTGCGCATGGTTGCACCCAAGGACGAGTGACATTGCCACGCATTGCGTAAGACTCGCCAGACTGGAGGGCGCCAATTTCTTCAATGGGCTCGTGGGCTGAGGGAGCTCACAGTGCATTTCGGGACAGACGGGAGCCACCGCTTGATGACGTCGTTGAGTTGATCGCGTCAGGCGGGCTGTGTCGCAGGCCTCCTAAAGCTGAGATGATTTTAAAGTGAGATGTGAAGCTTCCGCATACGTGCGTTGGATATAATCAATTCGCTCTGTACGTGGGATCGGTCATATTTTTTCTGCATTGCGATATTTCAGATCAAGCAACATTGAAGTTACTGTAAAGTACAAGGCACATAACACTACCGTTTACTTCAGGCATCCTAAAGGAGGTACGTATTTACACTTGGGGACACGTTGTGTAGTGAAATTGTCAGTTTGAAGATTTCTTCAGCAAAGCACTCCCTGCAGTGTTCTATTGTGCAGCTGGTATAGGAATGAGCGATACCTTTCGGTTTGTTCTTTCATTTGTTTAATTGGCAATATTTGCAGCACCCATTTCGCTAACCAATTATCCATCCAAGGTGCGTGTTTCCAACTATTTTTGTAGGCAATAAAATGTATTTTATTTCATAACGAGAGTTATTAGCCATTTCGTCACTAAAGCGGTTTTAACGGCGTTGTGAGAAATACTATGAACCGGCGAATAAACCGGACCAAGCGCCGTTCATGATTTCAACTCCTTTTCTGGCAGCGCTCGCCTGCACGCGTTTATTACTACATATTTTTTCACATCTACATCTCCCCACCCCTCAAGTATATTTGCACAAGTCGAGCTTGAACAATTTCTGCCCTGCTATTCTTAAAAAACACTACTTCTTGAGGTTTCAGTCTACAAGCTTTGATTATTTCACCTTAACCAGGGTCAGTGTTTGTGATTTGACTTGGGGGCCATAACTTTCACGAAAGCCGGATTCTTCGCTGATCGCCACTGCATACGCTTGGAAACCGCTGATAGGATGTGCTGAACAGAGATGAAGCGCGTGCAGTTCCTGTAGGCATTCCTAAAGTGCAACGAGTGAAATAAACGTCGGCTTTCTTTGTTGAGTGAAGAATAAAGAAGCAAATGCAGAATTCAACATGGTGCTTGGCTATAGCTTTGGGTTCACTGATTAATAAAAGCAGTCGTCAAGGGCTGGTATGCGCTGAGTGGGCGACAACGTGTGAAACATGACAAAGAAGTCGAAAAGTCTTCTCGTACAACTTTTCGATTAGGTGCAATTTGTTGGCACAATACACAGTAGCAGTCTCAGGTGACACGTCATCGTGTCTTTGTTCCATGCATTGTCGGATATATCGCTTCAAGAACTCTTTTATTCATTGACCCATTGCTAGTTTTTGTGGGAAAGAGAGATAAATAGAGAGGAAAGGCGGGGAGACTAACCAAGCTTGGCTCGGTTCGCCATCCTACACTTGGGATGGGGGAAAAATATCAGAATGGAGAGAGATAGAAAAGAAGAGGAGTAACAAACAGAAGGAAGAATTGTCAGCTCGAGACTACAAATCACAGTCTCACACTGTTCTTTCACAAGTGGTCGTGAGGTCTGGTGGTCCTTAAAAATTGGCTCTAAATCTGCATGTTACACTGAAAATGTAGTCGAAAGACAATTGCGTCTGGAGAGAGTGAACAAATTGTTTATTGGATGTTCAGCGCAAAACAATTGGTGAAGGGTATTCTGGAGGCACTGCGTTAGAGTGCCTCGAGCGTGTAGCGGAGGCGAACGAGCGCATTGAGGCACATTAGACACAAGCGCCATTTGGCAGTTATCTTCAAAAACGAAGGATTGCAGCCCGCGGAGAAAGATGCACGCAAGTCTCGGAAGAGATATGGTGTAGAACGCAAAGCGACGGGCAGGTGCCACCACCGTGACGTCGTAGCAAAGCGTTGGAAACAACTTTTAGGGGCAAAGCTCCTTGAAGTGGCACCCATTTGTCCTGAGGCTCCTCTTGATTGATTGATATGTGGGGTTTAACGTCCCAAAACCACTATATGATTATGAGAGACGCCGTAGTGGAGCACTCCGGAAATTTCGACCACCTAAGGTTCTTTAACGTGCCCCCAAATTTGAGCACACGGGCCTACAACATTTCCGCCTCCATCGGAAATGCAGCCGCCACAGCCGGGATTCGAGCCCGCGACCTGCGGGTCAGCAGCCGAGTACCTTAGCCACTAGACCGCCACGGCGGGGCGCTAAGGCCCCTCTTCTTCATTATTATATATATATATAAATATATATATATATATATATATATATATATATTATTTATTTATATATATATATATATATATATATATGCATGAATCGAAATTTATTGCACAATGTTCCTTGAAACCACTGTTATACAGAACATACATAGGTGACATCTTTCTTATTTGGACGCCCAGCGAGGACAAACTTCTCAGCTTTATCGACACTTACAATGCTGTACTTCCGAACATACACTTCACACACACTTATACGCAAGTTACCGTAAATTTTCTTGATGTCACCATAACGGTAGAAGAGGACAAGCTCTCTACAACTCTATATCGCAAACCAACGGATAGACAACAATACCTCCATTACCAAAGCGATCACCCGCGCCATTGTAAAAATGGTATCTCATGCAGCGAGGCTCACCGGTTTAAGCAAATCTGCTCAAGAGACGCTGATATTGACACGAGCTCAGAGAGGCTAAAGCTTATGCTCAAGAAACAAAAATACCCCCCACATGTAATTGATGACGCTGTTCAAAAAGCGAGAAAACTGAAGCGTGATGACTTACTTATGAAGCGACCACCACAAGAAGACCCACAACAAACAAACCTCTGCTTGACTTACAGCACAAACTTCCCCAATGTAGACAAAATCCTTAAACGACATTACAACATTCTGGAACAAAGTTAACGTCTGAAACGTGCATTTCCATCCGCCCCAGGCGTCGTTTACCGACAACCACGCAACCTCAAAGACACACTTTTCCACTGTCAAATCAATACGTCACCCCCCAATAATTCATGCCGACCTTGTTTAATGTCACGATGTTTTGTATGTAAGATGATCCGAGAAACACACAAAGCAACCAGCACACAATCCAAGTTTTCGATTAACAAACGAGGAAACTTAACGGGCGATTCCTCTAATGTGGTATACCTACTCGAAAGCTACGTGTGTAGTATGCAGTACATCGGACAAACAGAAACACCATTTAGGATTCGCTTCAATAATCACAGAGCCCATGCGAAATCAGCCCCAAATATACCCCAATCAAAACACCTTAATCTTCCCGACCATGCATTCGACAAACTATCAGTAACGCTCTTAGAGACTGGATTTAAATCAAACCGAGAACGTGAACGAGAGTCATACCTTATCCACCGATTTAACACCCTCGATAGAGGAATAAATGAGAATCCTGGTACACTTGCAAATATTAAAGCATTAGAAAACAATAACGGCAATAATGAAAATAGTAACTGAGTTCACGGCACTGCAGCTGTGAAGGGCACTGGACAACTCAAAACAATTCCAAGTATAACTACTCTTCCTAAGTACAGCTGTCACCTGTTTTCTGTTTTTACTTTACTACCCAATCAATTGTGCTAAGCATGGCATGCCCAACAGCAACCCTGTGCACAGTCGGGAGGCCCCTACGGCACGCGTAATCCAGAAGTGGGCAAGGAATTCGCATTGCGCCCGCTTACCAGCTTTTGCCGCAATACGCGGCACGCTTCTTTCTACGACGAAATGTTGACGGGGCGCCGAGTACTTAAAGGCCTAAATTTCTTCAAAAAAAGCTCTTTTTACCCCACACCGAACCGCCAGAGCCAGTAGGCGCCGTCTGGTCGGGAAGAATGTGTTAGTGAAAGGAAGCATACACAGACTGCTGACATCAGAAAGGTGAAGGGAAGAAAGGGGAGAGAGATGAAGGGGGAAGTGGAAGAAAGAGTGAAAGGGGGGCGCCCGGGGGGGGGGAGTCCACGTTATATTCTATTTCTCTTTTTTTCTTTTTTTTCTTTGTTCATTTCTTTTTCTTTTTCTTCCTTTTTTTCTGTCTTTTTTCCCTCTTGCCCTCTGATTTGAAATTGTATAAAGCTGAGCACCAACAAACTGTACCTTTAATCCTGATGAAGGCCAGACTCTAGGCGTAAACGTCGAAATACACCACGTTGTTACCGCTCACGGAGAATCTACTTGACTATATGGAACGCTACGGCCCTTCAACCATCATGCCTGCCTATATATATATATATATATATATATATATATATATATATATATATATATATATATATATATATATATATATATATCACGGCGTTTTTTACTTGTAGCCCCTAGAGGCGCGACACTCGAGAGTTATTCGAGATGTGCAACCATGTACGACTATTTCGGAGGCAACACAAAATGTCGAGTAGTTGCACCGTCCGCCACAAGTGACGCTAAAGACCAAGAGTGATCTAAAATGAACGAAGGAAAGGGTGTGGCAGCTGTTTTTGTTCTCACGTGGAAGGCCTCTAAATAGAGGAGGCATTGGTCTGACACACAAGCTCGCATAGATATATCAAAGCTGAATTAAAACGGAGCTTCGCGATGCCGATCGACAAAAAGTACCGCGGCTAACCGAGGACAATTTTACAGAAACACAATCGATGCCAGTGGGCTGCTGCTTTTCGAGCGTCAAAATAATCTCAATACTTGAACTAAAGCAATCACCGTTCTTGTATTGACAGTAAAAACACAACGAAAATATTTTATTCAACTTTTTTTATAAAAACGACGTACCAATTTTTTTATAATTATTTTGATACATCCTGAAACAAAAATTTGAGCCGCGTTGAGTGCCTCTAACAGGGAAAACGCACAACCGCTAAAGAATGAGTTAATAGTTCCACTATACGCGAAATTACGAAACTTGCCGTAGACAATTTTTCCCCCTCTACGGCCATCGCGGGAACTTGAGAGTTTCCGGGGCCTGATTTAAACTAAAGAATTCCTTTGTACTCCAAGGGCTGGAGTTTCCTAATATACACTAGAGGGAAGTCTGCCGCTAGTGTCTATGGGAGCTGCAACGCACGGCGCTTCAGCGAGCATGGGAATGATCGGTAGTACACATATTTGTCTAATATTCGTACTTCTGGCCTGCTTTTGGCTCCGCGTGTGTTCGGGTGGCTTGGAGCTGTTTTCTTACGAAACAAATATTAGCAAATGTTTAGCGGTTGCACTTCACTATCTTATTTTTTTAGAGGTACCCTTCCAAATGAGGTCACGAAGTTCAAAAGGGTTGAATCTTTCTTTCGAAACAAAACCGAAGCACAGCAATAAATGAAGCCACAACTCCGATTCACCACCAGCAAGTACGAAGACGAGGCAAATGTGTGTACTACCCATCATTCCCATGGTCGCTGAACAATCGCAGCGCCAGGGTCTCCTCTAGTTAATTTTAGAAAACTCTGTGTTTCAAGGCGTAGAGTTTTCTAATATAGAGGGAACTTTGGTGCTAGTGTCCACGGGAGCTGCAACGCACGGCCCTCGTGAGACGAGCGAGGACAGTGGCCCGTGCCAATGGGATCCCGGACTAAGAAGCCCTCACCGACACTCCTTCCTCGGTCGCAAATAGATGTTTTATTCTCTCCGCAACGCACGGCGCTTCAGCGAGCATGCGAATGATGGGTAGTACGCACATTTTTCTAATCTTCGTACTTTTGGGCTGCTTTTGGCTCCATGTGTGTTCGTGTGGCTTGGAGCTGTTTTCTCACGAAACGAAAAATCAGCAAATTTTCAGCAGTTGTGTTTCACCACCTTAATTTTTTAAACCTTACCTTTTCAATTCAAGTAACGAAGTTCAAAACGGTTTGTTCTTTAATTTAAAACCAAACCGTTACCAGCAATAAACAAAGATGCAAATACAATTCGCCGCCCGCAAGTACGAAGACTAAGCAAATGTGTGTACTGCCCATCATTCCCGTGGTCGCTGAGCGATCGCAGCGCCACCGTTCCCTCTAGTTTTTTAGGTAACTCTAGGGAGAGCGGCCGCGTCAGCAGCACGGGTAAGTGAGCTCTGCACATATCTACCTATAACTTTAGCAATTTTGGTTCTAGGAGGGTCAGAGTGGTGTCTATTTGTTCGTGAAGATACAAGAAGTTCAACCACTACAAATGCTGCTATTACAAACGAAAATTTTAAATTTTAGGAGCGGAAAACAGTGTGAATCTGTGAAAACAACAAAAGTAGGACCAAGTGTTTTTTACGATCGCCTGTAGCTTTGTTAATATTCTACCGGGAAACTTCTTACTTAAAAAGTTGAAAGTCCTCAGGGCGGACCTGACGCTACTGAAGTTTGATCAGGCTAGGTTCAATAGTTCCAGAGTCATTCCGCAATCAAAATTAAGCCTAATCACTAAAAAGATTAAGTTGGTAATATGACCTCACCAACGCATTTAATTTTTGTCCGCTTAATATATTAATAAACCGCACCCCATAGGCTACCAGGAGGCCCAATTCCGTACACTCTAGGCGCCTAATTAGGGTGATAATCAGCAAAAAGCTCATTTCATTAAAAAAAATTTCAGAAGGAGCTACAAACGCCACCGAAAAATAGCTAATATCTTTTTTTAGAACACAACAGTCCGGTTTTTTCCGTGTAAAAATAATTTTGATAGCTTAAGGTAACCGGAAGATACAGAGTTAAAAAAATATAACGAGAACCGCAAATAAACGTGTGGCGCCCGCGTCTTCCCTCGCCCTCTCACTGCTCGGGAGAAAGGTACGCCCGTCAGATGAAAGTCTTCAACCACGTGTTATTTTTTTTCTTTTTTTTTTTGGAACTGCATTAAGAGGCCTGGGGTGCGGCCTCATCCGTAAACACCGCCGGGAAAGCACTCCCTCACCAGAGAAGGATTGGTCACCCTGGTGCAGTATCTGGCCACTACCTCCCACATGCATATGTCAAATAACTCAGGGCCCTCAGTCTCCTGCAGCTGCGAAGCAACTGACCACGGTGGCGGTCAGATCTGCAACGCAGCAGAGGGTGCTAAGAATCTCGGGATCCGGAAAGGCCGCCATTGGAACCTGAACTTGGCGACATTTAACGCTAGAACTTTATCTAGTGAGGGAAGTCTAGCTGTACTATTCGAGGAGGGAGAGGGTGTTAAATGGGATTTAATAGGGCTCAGTGAGGTTAGGAGGACAAATGAGGCTTATACTGTGCTACAGAATGGGCACGTCCTTTGCTATCGGGGCTTGGCAGACAGAAGAGAACTGGGAGTGGGGTTCCTAATTCACAGAAACATAGCTGGCAACATAGAGGAATACTATAGCAATAATGAAAGGGTGGTAGGTATCGTAATTAAACTGAATAAAAGATACAAGATGAAGGTAGCACAGGCTTACGCACCTACATCCAGCCATGATGACGCTTCAGTTGAAAGCTTCTATGAAGACGTGGAATCGGCAATGAGTAAGGTAAAAACACAATATACTATAGTGATGGGTTACTTTAATGCAAAGGTAGGGAAGAAGCAGGCTGGAGACCAGGCAGTAGGAGATTATGGCATCGGCACTAGAAACGCCAGAGGAGAGCTACTAGTAGAATTCGCAGAACGCAATAATTTGCGGATTTCGAATACCTTCTAACGAAAACGAGAAAACTGCAAGTGGAAATGGAGGAGCCCTAATGGCGAAAATAAAAACGAAATCGACTTTGTAATGACTGCACACCCAGGAATCGTGCAGGATGTGGAAGTGGTTGGCAAGGTACGATGCAGTGACCATAGAATAGTACGGTCTCGAATTCGTCTAGACTTGAAAAAGGAATGACAGAAACTTATACGAAAGAAGGCAATCAGTGAGCTAGCACTGAGAGGGAAAGTACGGGAATTCAGAGTGTCGCTGCAGAACAGGTACTCGGCTCTTAGTGAGGAAACCAACCTTAGCGTAAATACGATGAATGATATCCTGACGAGTATCATTACGGAGTGTGCAGTGGAAGTTGGAGGCAGGGTAGTTAGACAGGACACTGGCAAGGTTTCCCAGGAAACAAAGAACCTAATTAAGAAGCGTCAAATTATGAAACTGTCAAGTACAACAGACAAAATAGAACTGGCAAAGCTTTCGAAGTTGATTAATGGACGTAAAGTATGCGATGTAAGAAGGTATAACATAGAGAGAATTGAACACGCTCTGAAAAACGGAGGAAGCGTCAAAGCAGTGAAGAGGAAACTTAGGATAGGCAAAAGTCGGATGTATGCACTAAGGGACAAAGAAGGCAAAATAACTACCAATATAGATAGGATAGTTAAAATAGCGGAGGAGTTTTACAGAGATCTGTACAGTAGCCGAGACAACCACGACCATAATACTATAAGAACTAGCAGTACCCCAGATGACACCCCACCAGTAATGATAGAAGTCAGAAAAGCTTTGGAGAGCATGCAAAGAGGCAAAGCTGCTGGTGAGGATCAGGTAACATCGAACCTGCTGAAAGATGGGGGACAGATTGTGTTAGAAAAACTAGCCACCCTGTTTACGAGGTGTCTCCGGGCGGGAAGGGTACCGGAGTCTTGGAAGAACGCTAACATCATCTTGATACATAAGAAAGGAGATGACAAGGACTTGAAGAATTACAGGCTGATCAGCTTGCTCTCTGTAGTATACAAGCAATTTACAAAGGTAATTGCTAACAGAGTAAACAAAACATTAGAATTCAATCAACCAAAGAAACAAGCCAGATTTCGTACAGGCTACTCAATAATTGACCACATTCATACTATCCGGTACTAGAAAAATGCTCAGAGTATAACCAACCACTATACATAGCCTTCATAGACTACGAGAAGGCGTTTGATTCAGTAGAAATATCAGCCGTCATGCAGACACTGTGGAGCCAGGGCGTAGATGAAGTATATATAAACAGCCTCGAAGAAATCTACAGGGGATCAACTGCTACCATAGTGCTTCATAAAGAAAGCAACAGAATACCAATCAAGATGGGTGTAAGGCAGGGGGACACGATCTCCCCATTACTATTTACCGCGTGCTTACAGGAGGTTTTCAGAAGCCTAGAATGGGAAGAGTTAGGGATAAGAGGTAATAGAATATATCTTAGTAACTTTCGCTTCTCCGATGACATTGCATTGCTGAGTAACTCAGGGGACGAATTGCATTTCATCATTACGGAGTTAGACAAGGAGAGCAGAAAGGTGGGTCTTAAAATTAATCTGCACAAAACGAAAGTAATGTACAACAACCTCGGAAAGAAGCAGCGCTTCGAGATAGGTGATAGTTCACTTGAAGTTGTAAAAGATCATGTCTACTTAGGGCAGGTAATAACCGCAGAGCCTAACCACGAGATTGAAGTAACTAGAAGAATAAGAATGGGGTGGAGCACATTCGGCAAGCACTCTCAAATAATGACAGGTAGATTGCCACTATCCCTCAAGAGGAAGGTATATACCAGCTGTATCTTGCCGGTACTTAGCTACGGAGCAGAAACTGGAGACTTACAAAGAGGGTTCAGCTTAAATTGAGGACGACGCAGTGAGCAATGGAAAGAAAAATGGTAGGTGTAACCTTAAGAGACAAGAACAGAGCAGAGTGGATTAGGGGACAAACGGGGGTTAAGGATATCATTGTTGAAATAAAGAATAGGAAATGGACATGGGCCGGGCATGTAGCGCGTAGACAGGATAACCGCTGGTCATTAAGGGTAACTAACTGGATTCCCAGAGAAGGGAAGCGGGTTAGGGGGAGACAGAAGGTTAGGTGGGCAGATGAGATTAAGAAGTTTGCGGGTATAAATTGGCAGCAGCAAGCACAGGACCGGGCTAACTGGCGGACCATGGGAGAGGCCTTTGTCCTGCAGTGGACGTAGTCAGGCTGATGATATATATATATATATATATATATATATTTATATATATATATATATATATATATATATATATATATATATATATTTATATATATATATATATATATATATATATATATATATATATATATATATATATATATATATATATATATATATATATATATCATCCCCTGGTGACGGGAGGACCCCTCCCGAAACTGTTGGAAAATAAATATATTTATCCTTGTTGGCAACGCTCCCGTTGTGCCATATACCATACCTTAACGAAGACTAACTGGCCCATTGAATTATTACTCCCACTATAAATATATGTATATATATGTGTATATATATATATATATATATATATATATATATATATATATATATATATATATATATATATATATATATATATATATATATATATATATATGTTTGTGTGTGTGTGTGTTTGAGAGAGAGTTAACAGACAATAATTCCAAGATATGTATACGGGAAAGTATTAGAACCAACGTGATGTAAATAGGAAGAAAACTAAGTGGGTGAAAAAATAGCTTGCTGTGAGCAGGAATCGAACCTACGACCTCCGAATAATGCGTTAGGTGCTCTACTACTGAGCTATAGCGGCGGCTATTCATCCAGCAACTTTATTGGGTTTATGTGTGAATTTAAACTTGGGATTCTTAGTCAGTGCCACCTGTAGCCATGATGGCGAGTGAGGTACAGTCTTTTTATGAGCCTGTATGGCGCCTCGTAGCACGTGAACTTTTTACGAGCTGGCAGCTGAGAAGTAGTCCCTCGTATACAACCCAATTGCACCAAGTCTGCCAGCGCGAGACCCTCGTTAATGAATTAGGGAATGAAGTGTATACGTAAGGACTCGTTTTTCCGTGTTTTGACCCAGTTTCCTTTTTTCATTTACTGTACAATGGCTCTAGTAACTTGCCCTATACTACCTTGGAGTTATTGTCTCTTATATATTAATATTATAGTCTCAAAAACACGAAAAAACGAGCCCTAAATATACACTTCTTTCCCTTATATATACTTATATATATATATATATATATATATATATATATATATATATATATATATATATATATATATATATATATATATATATATATATATATATATATATATATATATATATATATATATATATATATATATAGGCAGGCATGGTGGTTGAGTGGCCGTTGCGTTGCACATAGTCCAGTAGATCCTCCGTGAGCGGTCACAACGTGGTTTATTTCGACGTTTCGGCCTAGAGTCTGGCCTTCATCAAGATTAAAGGTACAGTTTGTTGATTCTCAACTTTATACAATCTCAAATCAGAGGTATATATATCTCAAATCAGATATATATATATATATACAATCTCAAATTATACAATCTCAAATCAGATATATATATATATATATATATATATATATATATATATATATATATATATATATATATATATATATATATATATATATATTGTAGCGAAGCCTCCGAACTCTGAAATGGGTCGAACTCTTGAGTACCTCCTAGTGGGGCTACCAAACAAGGACGCTACTCGCGCTGAGAGCCCGTGCTTGGCTGTGACTGTCGCCATTGTATATTCTCGCTCGTTGCCGGCTAATAAACGCCTTAACAATTTGGTGGAGGTGCTGCGATCACGTCTATGCCTTTGGAGCTACGGTCACGTAACCTGCCATCTACTATGTACCACGACGCTTCTCAGCAAACGCCTCCTCCAATGCCACCCCCTTGTCCCGGTGTCCCCAGAATCGGCGATCCACCCATCTTCACTGGCGCTGATGGCACTGACGTGGAGGACTGGCTCGCCATTTACGAGCGCGTGAGCGTCCCCAACAAACGGGACGAGGACGGCAAGCTGACCAACTTGGTATTCTACCTTACGGGTGTTGCCAGTTTATGGTACAACAACCATGCGTCCGATTTTGCCACCTGGTCCGATTTTAAGACCGCAATCATCAACGTCTTCGGCCGCCCTGCTGTTCGCAAGCTGCAAGCCAAGCAGCGCTTACGTGAACGTGCTCAGGAGGCTGGTGAGTCATTCACCAGCTATATTGAAGACGTCGTGGACCTATGCAACAAATGTAGTCCCACCATGTCTGAGTCTGACAAGATCCGAAACATCATGAAAGGCATCGACGATGATGCCTTCACGATGCTGCTCGCCGAAAACCCCGGCACAGTGGCTGAGGTTATCACACTGTGCCAGAGCTACGAGGAGCTCCGCCGGCAGCGTTCGATGACCCGACGCTCCCCACCACGAGCTGCAACGCTTGCTGGCTTGGAGGGCAGTTGTGACCGAGTGGCGTTGATGGCAGACCTAAAGTCCTTAATCCGTGAGGAAATCGCGCGTCAGTTCTCGCTCCTGCCCGTCGCCCACCAACCGACTGTTCAACAATCGCCTACTACCCTTCTTCCTCCCATCCGTCGAGCGATTGAACAGGAAATAGCGGAGGTAATGCCTGCGTACCACCACCAGAGCCTCCGGCTCCTGCGCCCCTGTGTTACGCGCAAGTGGTCGCCAGGCCGCCCCAAGTCGTTCCAGCACCCGCCCCTCTGACTTACGCCGAAGCTGCCGCTCGGCCTCCGTCCTTTGCAGCGGGTGTGCCTGCTACGTATGTTGACGTAACTTCTGACCCTCAGCTTCAGCCCACCATGCAGCCACCGTTCCGTCCTTCGGTCCTTGCGACATGGGTGAGACCTACCCCGGTGAACAGATGGCGCACTCCCGACAACCGGCCCATCTGCTTTGCCTGCGGTTACGCCGGTCACGTGGCCCGTTATTGCCATCGTGTACAGCCGGCTCCAATTTCTTCACCTGTTGCTGGCCAACTCAGCCGTCCTTATCGCGAAGAACCGCCGTCTATGCCACCTCGATCTCGCCCAGGTCCATCTCGAAGATCGCCGTCTCCACGACGTCGTTCCCGAGTGCGGCTGCTCATGAGTGCGTTCACGAGTGCGGCTCCTCATGAGCGGGAAAACTAGTCTTTGCAGTCCCCGAGGCAAGGGCTACGATGCTATCGCAATGTGAAAGCCCTCAGAGCAGCCCCTCGAATGTAATTGACGTGCTTGTGAACGGTGTTTGTGCATCGGCTCTTATTGACACTGGAGCTGCAGTATCAGTTATAGACGAAAAACTCTGCAACTCACTTCGAAAAGTGACGACGCCACTTTCTGGGTTATCCCTCCGTACTGCAAGTTTGCACCATATTCATCCTACAGCAGGGTGCACAGCTCGCGTTGTCAACCAGGACGTTCTGTATGTCACCCAGTTCATCATCATTCCGGCATGATCTCATGACGTCATCCTGGGATGGGACTTTCTCTCCCGCCATGACGCCGTCATCCATTGTGCCACCGCCGAAATTGAGCTCTCACCCTTCTCGCATTTCACGCCCGAAAACAGTCCGTCGACATTGAGCAAGATTCTAACGAAAGACGATACAACAGTGCCTCCAAACTCGACGACGGCTGTGTCTGTCTACTGCGCCGGCCTCTCCGACACCATTGCACTTGTTTCGCCATTTGACCGCGCTTGCAGCAGGAAAGAGCTGGTAGTACCTTTCGCGACCATGCAGGTCAACCAGGGCAACGCTGCTATTTTTGTAACCAACCCGTCCCCGTACGCTGTTACCTTGCTTCGAGGGGAATGTCTTGGCAGAGCGGAACCAGTCGACGACGCACAAGTCCTGGACGTACCCGATGACACGCGCGGTCCCAGGTCGTGTACCATCAATGCTGTTTCCACTTCTGATTCGTCATCTGCTGATGTATTTTGCCCCTCCATCGCTGACAACCTTACGGCCGTACAGCGTTCCCAACTTCTTGACCTGTTGCGAGAATATCGTTCTTCTTTTAATGTCGGGCGAAGTTCTCTCGGTCGCACGTCCGTTGTTACGCATTGCATCGACAATGGTGCCCATCCACCTTTACGGCAACGTCCATATCACGTGTCGCCTGCTGAACGTCGAGTAATTAATGATCAGGTTGACGATATGCTCCGACGCGACGTTATTCGGCCCTCGGACAGTCCATGGGCGTCTACTGTTGTTCTTGTTGCGAAGAAAGACGGTTCTGTGCGGTTTTGCACTTCCTCTTCGTAGGCTTCTCTTAGAATCACCTTGTTAATGCGCCACACTTCCATTCCCCTCGAGAAAGTCTAAGTTCAGAAAGTACAAAATAACGCTGCAGTTTGCTAAAATGCACAATATCAGAGTCTCTACCTAAGGGTAGCACGGAGCGGTTGATCTCATAGTTTACTGTTAAGAACTTGCGTAGAATCTTGTAGGTCCTTACATGATGGAACTCAGTTTGCCGTTGTTGGGATGCCGTGGTGTCTCGTAAAGGACAAAGTCACCGACTTGGAACTCAATCGGAAAACATTTTCTATTATAAATGACTTTGTTCTTATTGTGGTAGGTGATAGATTTGGTAAGTGCAGTTTTTCACGCTTCTTCGACAGTTTCTTCTCGTTCCAGTACAGCAGGATAAGGTGGAATTCCATACATCAGGAAGGAAGGTGCTTAGCCGGTCACTTCATGGGGTGTTCGGTTGTATTCGTCTATTACCTCCGGAAGCAGCTTAGTCCAAGACTTCTGTGGTTCGTCATTGATCTTACATTTAAGTCTCGTTACGATGGTCTAGTTTGTCCGCTCGTTCATGCCGTTGTATTGTGGATGATGAGATGAGGTGAATAGTTGGTGTATACAATTATGTTTTAAAAACTGCTTGAATTTTTCTGCAGTAAATCCTGTTCCACGATCTGAAAGGAGCTACCGTGGTTTTCGAGAAAAAAAATTGTTTTTAAGCATAAAATGTAGGCGTCGCTGTTCTCATTTTTATGAGAAACGCCCATACGTAGCCAGTCGCATGATGAATAACCAAGTGTATAAACCTTTTTGACGAGCCATATCCAGAAAATGCTCCAATGGTGTCTGTTGCAAAGAGGTCGAAGGGCTCTTCAGCTGTAGGCAGTGATTCAAGCATCCCAAACTTTTTTTTTCGTCTTCTTGCATCTCTTGCATGTATCAAAATGCCAAATGTAAGTGGAAACATCGGTTACCATATGCGGCCCATAATATTTCTGAGACAGGAGTGATAGCGTCTTCTTCACTCCGACGTGCCTAAAATGTTGATGTGCATTCTTCATAATGGTAGGGCGCAGTTTATGGGGCACGTATATTTTCAGTAGTTCTTTCCTTTTGAGGATGATGATGTTATTTTCCAATGAATGCTTTCCTTTTGGACGCTCATTGTTGCATCACTGAAGGTCGTCGTGTGATAGAAGATTAACTATTGGGGCTCTGGAGAGCGCATCTGTTTCGACATTACTTGCGCCCTTTTGATGTCAATGTTCACATCATACATTGACAGTTTCAAGGACCACCGGAAGAGACGACCTTGAGGATTTTTAACATTCTTCTGCCACTGGAGTGCAAAGTGATCTGTTACAACAGTGAATGACTTTCCACGAAGGTAGTAATGCCATTTATCAGCGGCGTCTACAATGGCAAGAAATTTTCTTTCTGTAATAGCATAGTTCACCTCGTGCTTAAGTAGTTTGCGGGAATAGTAGGCAACAGGATGTTCTATGCCTTTGTCATTAGGTTGTTTCAGCACAGCACCGATGCCTTCCCGAAATGTGTCACAGTACACAGTGCATGGTCTCGAAGGGTCGTATATGCGAAGCACCGGTTCTTCAGTTATTCGCTTCTTCAGTTCGCGGAAGGCTTGCTCGCATGCTTCTGTCCACACCCACTTGCTGCCTTTGTGGAGTAGCTTTGTGAGTGGAAGAGCGATATCGCTTAAGTGGGGGATGTACTGACAGTAGGTGTTTACAGTGCCCAGAAAACGCTCGAGATCTTTTTCTCGTTTTGGTGTCGGAAATTTGAGTATGGCAGCCACATTACTTTGCTTAGGTATTGCTGTTCCTTGTGAAATTTTGTGGCCCAGGTATTCAATTCTATAGCGTGCAAATTGGCTTTTTTTTCGTTTGAGTTTTAAGTTCTCGGTTTTGAGAGCTTTCAATAGCGCCTCAAGGTGTCGTATATGATCAATAAATGTCTCCGAGTATACGACCACATCGTCAAAGTAATTACTAACATTGGTGAGCTGATGTCTCACTATTATTAATTTCATGGCTCTTACAAATGTAGCTGGAGCGTTCTTCAACCCAAACGGTATTACCAACCACTCAAAATGACCATCAGGCGTGACAAATGCAGTTTTCTGAACATCGTCAGGATGCATTTGAACATGCCAGTATCCCGACGTTACGTCCAACGTAGTGAAAAGCTTCGCCTTTCCCAAGTGGTCAAGAGTATCATCTATACGTGGAATTGGTTGAAAGTAGGATACCGTAATGGCATTGAGTTTCCGGCAGTCAATACATAGAAGAGTGCGTCCTTCACCTTTATTTTCTGCTAAAACGACAGATTCGGCGTAGAGCGATAATGAAGGCCTCACGACATCTTGCTTGGGAAGAGCGTCAACTTGTTTGTTGATCTCCACTTTGTCTGCCTGTGAACATCGTTATGGTGCTCGACGAATAGGGACAGCATTGGTAAGTGCGATCCTATGTTTCTCAGTAGTGATGCACCCAATATCTGTCTGAGATTTCGGAAGTATCTCGTCATACTTGCTTAAAAGAGAGTGGAGCGCCGCAGACTCATGCTCTGATAAGTTTTATGAAGTCAGGGTTCGCATCAGCGGGGCTTGAATGGTTTTCTTTTCATTGTGATTCGGATGATTCATATTCTCACGTACTCGTGTCGCTGACTTGCTTTCCATATTTAAAGAAAGATTGAAGTACGAAGCGCTGTCTAGGCTAAGAAATATTTGCGTTCTCATGCCTCGCAGCACATGTGCATAAAGTTTCTTTCTGACGTTCCCAATTTGTAACTGAATGTTTCAGCGACCCAAACTTCCCATGCTTGATGCAACTTGCTGGACCGTGATGATGGAGTCTGTCATCAACTGAAGTTTAAGCTGTTTGTACACATCCTCGCTGATACAAGTAATTGTTGCTCCAGTATCCAGAATTGCGTTTACTGGCTTTCCGTTGATGAGAGCACTGAAGTGTATTAATGAATCTCTGGGTCACCCTCCTCGTTTCCCTGTTCAGTATCAATAGCGGGCACACTGAAGTGGCGCGGACATTCGTTGTGCCAGTGAAACGGTCGTGGGAAACCAGCAGCTGAGCAGTATATACATTAGTTTTGCGGGGCACGCGGTTGAGGAGTTATTGTTGGCTGCTGCGGTCTGCTGAACAGGCGTGCAGCTCTTAATGCGATACTAGCGTTACGAGTAAAGCAAACTCCTCTCACCCGTTTTAAAGATGTATCAACCCGTTGAGCAGCAGTGAGCCACTCTAATGACGAATTGAAAGACAGTCCGGCGAGCGGCAGTTCCATATCAGGAGCAACACCATCAGTCAGTCCAGAAATGATGTGGCACTCTTTCAGGTCAGCCAAGGAACCCAGTCGCTTTTTTTCGTCGTAGTAGGCCTTGATAGTCTGCCCTTCTTTCTGTCGGTAGTGAATGAATAGATGGAAGGCATCTCCCTCAGTCGTAGCAAAGCGGGCTTGCATGTCGCGCTTGATATTCTCCCAAGTTGTCTCGCCGTTGCCGAAGATCTCTGTCAGGTACCACTTGAACGCTTCCCCTTCAATGTATTCGCTGAAGTGACTGACCCGATCGCGGTGAGTCCACGACGCTTCGGCTGCCTTCATGTCGAAAAGAAGAAGCCACTTGTCGATGGGGACGTTTTCTGGTGTTCCCTTGAACTTCTGTATGTTGAGCGGAGGCTTTGGCTTAGCCATGGCTCGTTGATGAGGTCTATCCTGCCGACTTGTGTGACGCTACAAAATGGAGACACGTCGTGATCCAGATGCCATGCATGCGTTATGCGTTTATTCTAATGCACGTGCACTTCCTCGTCGTCGGCTTCTCCTAGAATCCTAGAATCCCCTTGTTAATGCGTCATATATATATATATATATATATATATATATATATATATATATATATATATATATATATATATATATATATATATATATATATATATATATATATATATATATATATATATTGTGAGCACGATTTACGCGTCCAATCTTTTTAACTGTACATACTCATCATCACCAATCAAGTTTTGGTTGTGGGGCACATACTCGAGACAACAAAGAAGAGTCTTGAGGGTACTCGATGCCATCTTACAAGTGGTGGAGAGTGCTGCCCGGTTCCTGCGTCCTCTCGCAACCTCGGACACCCCCAGCCCCTTCTCGAACACATCCCTGGAGCTCCGTTCAGGCCACCGCTGAAACGACCTCGGTTCGGTAATGTCGCAAGCCAACCAGCCCAGCGCGCCAGCTTCGCCACCACTCCCACCGCCAAGAAACCCTTCTCACCTGGTCACCAGCCCTCAAAAAGATCCTCCACTGTTCGCAGGGCTTCCGGGTGAAGACGTTGAAGACTGGCTCGAGGAGTATGACCGCATGAGTGTTATCAACAACTGGGATGAGCCTGCGAAACTTACCCATGTTGCATTCTACTTGAGTGGCGTCGCAAAAACACGGTTTTTCAACCATGCCACAGAGTTTCCCACATTGCCCGCTTTTACACGCCAGTTCCGCTAGATTTTCGCCAAGCCGTAAGTGCGCTCGTATATCGCCAAGAAGAGGCTTGGTGCACGTGTTCAACGCCCCCGCGAGTCTTACACTTCTTACATGGAAGATGTTCTCGCCCTTTGCTGCCGCATCGACAACTATATGGCGGAAAGCGACCATGTGTGCCACCTGCCAAAAGACATTGCGACTGTTTCTTTTATTGCGCTTGTGGTCCAGAATCCCCAGACCGTAGCCGATGTTGTCGCTACCTGTCAGCGCCTTGAGGAGCTCAAGACCACTCGGGCGCAACTTGATATGTCTGATCAAAGTTCAAGTCATGATGAAACAGGCCTGCATGCATCGATCCCCTCTATGATCCGCGAGCAACTTCATGCACAGGCTTCACCTCGCCCCCTTGATATCCGAACGAATCCAGCTGCTACTAGTTTACGCAACGTCGTGAGGGAGGAACTGACCTTGATCACAGGTACACCAGTTCCGAGTTCACATCCCGTGCCCATTCCAAGCTATGCTCACGTTGCTGCAACGACACCTGCGCCCCAGCAAAGCTTGGCCTCGATGACAGTCGCACCAGTTCCGAGCTCATATCTTGTGGCCATGCCAACTTATGCTCAAGTTGCTGCTAGGACACCTGCACCCCAACAAAGCCCAATGCATCTACCAGTGGACCAATTGCATGGTTCGCTCAACTCACTCGCACCACGACCATCTTCCCAGCCTTACAACGACCGGCGCACTTCGCGGCCGACTTGCTTCTATTGCGACATTCGAGGTCACATTTCAAGGTTTTGCCGACGCTGTCAGCGAGACGAAAGATGAAGCTACAATAACTTTGAATGGGACGACTTTTACCGCACTGGAACACGCTATCGCCGACTGTATCATAACAGCTCACGTCGGTCGCCGTCTCCACAGAACTTTGGCTCAGTCGGCAGTTCCCGTTTCTCACGTCGTCACTCACCTTCACCGATGTAGCGCTCCTCTTCTCCTCTCCGACCTTCTACTTCAATTCCCGACTGCCAACAGGAAAACTAAACAGTGCAGCTTCGGGAGGGAAAGCTGCATCTTTCTAACTGCGTCAAACTCTTTCGGACTGCCCATCGAATGTTTCATCGGTGTATGTCGAAGGCATACAGACAGAGCCACTGGTAGACACAGGCGCATCACTTTCCGTGATTCGTGGAGACTTTTGTACCCGCTTTAAAAAAGTTACGACGCCATACGATGGATCTCCCTTTCATTGCGAAGGTGGAGCCCCTATTCAGCTTTTAAATGTTTGCATTGTCCGCGTTTTCACAGACAGCATTCTTCACCACATTCAGTTTCTTGTACTTTCTTGGTGCACTCACAAAATAATTTTAGGATTGGACTTCCTTTCCTCGGCATCAGCTTTTATATCGTGTTGTCAGCGAGCAATTCAAATGTCACCTACTGAGAGTTCATCCGGTGTCAAACCATACAGCTTCCGTTCCGTCGCTGCCGCTGATTGTTTCAGTTTGCCAGCAGATTAACAAATTCTCACGATCACTTCGGACACTATAGTTAACGGTGACGTGTTCATAGCTCCATCAGTTCGCTCCAAACCTGTGGGGCTTACCATAGCACCAGGCCTTGGGTGGTTTAACGACAGTAAGGCATTGGTCACCACCTTGAACCCAACTTCATCGCCAGTCATGCTGCCCCAGGGCGCTCCTGTGAACTGCTTCGTTGACAGCGAGCCTTTTTCGCTGGTTCTCCTTCACGCAGAATCAACGCCTTTGTCTGCTACAACTGATACGAAGGCTACCACTGTTGCTTTAAATGACACCATAACTCCTCACCTCACTGCCGAGCAAAAAAAGAGACTTATTGGACTTCTCCAAAAGCACAGTCTTTCGTTTGACGTATATTCTAAAGTTCTCGGCCGTATCTCCGTTGCAGAGCACAGCATCGAAACCGAAGGCAGCTCCATTGTACGCCGCCGCCCATACCGTCTGTCTTCAGCGGAACAGCAAATTATTGAGTAAAACGTCACCGTCTTGCTCAAACGGGATATCATTCGACCTTCATACAGCTCTTGGTCGTCTCCTGTGGTGTTGGTCCGGAAAAAGGATGACTCTGTCTGCTTTTGTGTTGATTACAGAGCGCTCAATGAGATCACGAAAAAAGACGTATATCCGTTGCCACGCATAGATGATGCCCTGGACTCCCTACAAGGCGCAGAATATTTCTCCAGCCTCGACCTCTGATCCGGGTATTGGCAAATACCTATGCACGAAGCAAACAAGGAGAAAACAGCGTTTGCGACGCCTGATGGGATTTACGAGTTTAACGTCATGTCTTTTGGCTTATGCAACGCTCCAGCAACATTCCAGCGCATGATAGATACTGTCTTACGCGGTCTGAAATGAAAACCTGTTATTTTACTCAGACGACATCGTAATTTATTCTTCTATTTTTTTCTCACCACCTTAAGCGTTTGGACAAAGTGCTAACGTGCATTTCAAACGCTGGTCTACAGATCAATACAAAGAAGTGCCACTTCACCAGCACAAGCATCAAAGTATTGGGTCACCTTGTCAGCAAAGATGGCGTTCGACCCGACCCCGAAAAGGTTGCTGCCGTAATTAGTTTTCCACGTCCGGGCAATCAAAAACAATTGCGAGGTTTCGTGGGCCTGGCGTCTTACTTCCGCCGCTTCATCCGTCACTTCGCTGCCATTAGGGGGCTCTTACACAAGCTTCTGAAGTCAGGAACGGCTTTCACATGAACTGACAAGTGCGAGTGTGCTTTCCAAGCCCTTAAGCGTGCTCTGACATCAGACACCGTTCTCCGTACCTTCGATGAGAGTGCACCCACTTTCCTGCACGCAGATGCCAGCGGCCACGGAATCGGTGCTGACCTCCTCCAGCGCGACGAAACATCACCTGAGCGAGTAGTTGCATATGCCAGCCGCGCACTAACACCTGCGGAGCAGAACTACTCGATAACAGAGCAGGAATGTCTCGCTGTCATTTGGGCCACTCAGAAATTTCGACCTTATCTGTACGGACGCCACCTTACTGAGATTATCGGCCACCATGCCCTATGCTGGTTGTCCTCGCTGAAGAATTTTTCTGGGCGCCTCAGTCGCTGGATACTGCGTTTGCAAAAGTACACTTTTGACGTTGTGTACAGGTCTGGCAAACAGCATCAGGATGTTGCTCTCTCTTGCTGCCCTCTGCCGCTTTCATATCCAACCACGCATCCTCAACGCCCCTCAGGTGATCAAGCGGTTTCCTCTTCACTCACGTTATCCCCCCTGGCAGTTGCTGGGTGACTATCTTTAACAGACGCGCCCAGTTTGAAAACGTGCCAACGTGACGACCCCTACTTTAACCACATAATCAGATACTTGAATGGCTCATCTTCTCCACCTAATGCCAGACTGCGTCGTCAGCTACGGCAGTTCAAGCTAGAGAACAATGTCCTGCAGCGCTTTACTTACAATGCGGATAGGCATCGGTGGGTGCCAGTACTTTCCTGTTCGCTGCGAAAACAAGTTCTTGAAGCATTGCACGACGACCCATCAACTGGACACTTAGGATTTCAAAAGAGCTACAACCGCGTTAGGAGCCGTTTCTTCTGGCCTGGTATTTCTACCTTCGTGGCTAATTATGTCGCTTTTTGCGCACTTTGTCAATGCCGGAAACGACCAACTTCAGCTCCTGCTGGCTTATTACAATTCATTTCATGTCCTGATACACCTTTTGTCGTTGTCGGAGCAGACCTCGTCGGGCCGCTTCCCGTAACGCCAGCGAGCCACCACTGGATCGTCACAGCCGTCGACCACCTCGCACGATACGCGGAGACTGCTCCTCTACGCACTAGCTCTGCCTCAGACGTTGCCGCCTTCTTTTTAGAGGCCATTGTGTTGCCTAATGGTGCACCTCGCACGTTATTGAGTGACCGAAACAAGGCCTTCCTTTCCTCAATTCTCGACGAAATGCTAAAAACTTGTGGCACAGTTTATAAGACCACATCCGCTTACCACCCGCAGATAAATGGCCTGACAGAGTGATTTCACCGGACTCTAATCGACATGATATCCATGCACATCGGACCAAACCACGATAACTGGGACAAAATCTTGCCGTTCATAACATTTGCACACAACACCGCTGTTTAACGAACCACCGGGTATTCACATTTATTCCTCGTCATTAGTCGTGCGCCGACGTTCACCATTGACGCCTCTTTCTCCAATGTAACGACAAAAGCGTACACGACTACGCCAGAACATTTCGTCTCCAGGCTCGCTGAGGCACGGCAACGTGCTCAACTCAACACGGAGGCCAGTCAACAAGACCTCAAGCAACGCTATGACAGCTTTCGTCGAGACGTCACTTTCAGTCCTGGAGATGAAGTATTACTTTGGACGCTTGTTCGCACACCCGGATTGTGTGAAAAGTTTCAGTCACGCTTTCTGGGACCTTTTGTCCCAGAAAGCGTGAACGAACGAAGCATTTGTGAACGAACATCTCCTGTCAATTACCTTGTCACTCCCGTTGAAAGATCCTCGGACCGTCGTTACCGTGCCTCCGTGACAGTCCACGTTTCACGTTTTAAACCCTTTGTTCGCCATACCTTTCCCGCCTAAGCCTCGGCCGGGTCGGCCACTCAAGTGTGCGGGGAAAATAATTGTGAGCATTATTTATGCGTCCCATCTTTTCATCTGTACATACTCCTCACCACCAGTCAAGTTTAGGTTGTGGGGCACATACTCGAGACAATAAGAAGTCTTGAGGGTACTCGACGCCAATATATATATAAATATATAAATATATATATATATATATATATATATATATATATATATATATATATATATATATATATATATATATATATATATATATATATATATATATATTATAAGGGAAAGAAGTGTATACCTAAGGGCTCGTTTTTCCGTGTGTTTAGGTTGTATACGAGGGACTATTAATCAGCTGCCCGCTCATAATAAGTTCAAGTGCTACGTGACGCCAAACATGCGCATAAGAGTGTTTTCACACTCGTTGTTTGGCTTATAGATGGCGCTGACTGTCGTTCCTACTTCTAAATTCACAGATAAACCCAAAAAAGTGGATGGAGGGAGGGCCGCTGTGATAGCTCAGTGGTTACAGCATCGAACGCGTAATTCGAAGGTCGTAGGTTTGATTCCTGCTCACAGTTGGTAATTTTTTCATCCACTTTTCTTTCTTCTTATTTACATTCCATTGGTTTTAATAACTGCCCCTGTACATTCCTTGGCATTACTGTCTGTTATATCTTATATATATATATATATATATATATATATATATATATCTGTGTGTGTGTGTGCAGAACACCTGCTGATTGCCTGTGGCTCTTTGTAACTAGAACTTGTTAGTTGACCACTAATATTGCATCATGTTGTTCCCGACGAAATCAATATATTGTGTAGTAATATTCAATGTTGTTTATTTACGTTTTATTTTACAGGAAAACGACAGTGCATGATATGGGGATTGCGGAACGATGAGAAAATTGAAGAGAATGAGTGCGAAAAGGACTCCGTGTCAATTTGCGGAGACATGGTTATTGCAATCGAAAACCCACACACAGATACTTGTGAGTACTACAGCGTGATTTGAAGAAAAAACATGCAGAAGGAATAGTTTTATAGTAATTTTCACATGTGCCGACATTCATGTCATGTGTAGGTTTCGCGGCGCGTCTACAACAACCATGTGTACGCTTAAACATCTTGGGCATCACTCTTTGCCTGCGTGGGCCGAATGGTTAGAGACGCCAGCCTGAATTTCTGTACCGAGGCATTGCTTGACTGCAATCCGTGAATTATAGCAAGCGAGCGATGCAGCCTTTAAGTAAATAAAGTCCTACTTGTGAAACTTTGTTGGATATGATTGTTTTTACTCTATCACCAATGGGTCAAAGAGAAAAAGCAAGGTCTGCATGGAAGGTGCAGCTTTCAGAGCCTTTCGAAAGCACTCATTGGGTAACTACTGCAAACCCACTTGCACTAAGTCATTATATTAAAAATTCATTTGGGTAGTAGGCTGGCGTTCGCTAAGATATATTTCGTCATTCTTCTGAGAAGCATGCTCTCCGCTAAACACTTGCAAGAAATTTCGTGCCAATTGTTCATGCAGTGGCCGAGGACGCTGAGGAATTTCGGCTGAAGTCGGTATGCACCACAGTTATAGGAGAACAAGAACAAGCTTTTGTAATGGGTTGGAGCGTTGGATGGCCCACTCGTTACGCTATTCACATTGTGTGACGACTGCTTGTTCTTTCGCTGGTTTAAAACGGTTTATAGGTCACGTTAACGCAATTTTTTTTCCGACCTGAAGCCAGCCTAAAAAAATTTGCCAACAAGTCACAAGCAGCAGCGTAGCTCAGTGGTATTTTACTGGGCTGGCACCCAGCGGACATGTGTTCGAGCCCCACTGTGTCTTTAGTGCTAGGTTCGCCAACAAGTCACAAGCACCGGCGTAGCTCAGTGGTGGAGCACCGGGCTATCACCCAGCGGACTCGTGTTCGAGTAACATTGTGTCTTTAGTGCTAGGACAATTGACAAGCGCCGGCATAGCTCAGTTGTAGAATACTGGGCTGGCAACCTGCAGACTTGGATTTTGAGCCCCCCTGTGTCTTTGGTGCTGTTTTCTTTTTTCAATTTTGCATGATGTGGTTACGGGCACCATTTGCAGCGGCGGACAACTGCGCGTGGCCCGATTTGTCATCCCATAACAGCTTTTGCTGTAATAAACTCATGTATATGTGTTGTAATTAAAGTGTGTTTGAGTTATGCACACATGACATTGATGATTAAACTTTATTTTGGTCAAAAGAAGGCACAGGGGAGACCCCGCGCCACCCGCTTGCGCAACAGTTAAGGAACTTTTTTTAATGTGATGTTCTAGTAATTACATTACAGTTCAATCGAAGAAGCAATGTAATGTCGTTACTTGTAGTCAGCTGAAAATGGGAACGTGATTTGTTTACTTTTTCAGAGAAATTTTCTCTCTCTGTCGAACCACATGACAGCCGTTCATAACACTGCGAATGGAATAAAGACAAGTATGTTTTTGTGCTCTGAAATTAATTGCACGTGTTCTGATCAACGCAAGTAAAATAAGCATGGTTTAATGATGACAAAGTGTAAGATCACTTATATACCATCCAACAGAATTGTCTACGCAACGAAACCACGTGGTCCCCTCCGAGAATCACCACATTTGGAGAATTATTTGCTTACTATGAGCAATCGTCTGTCAGGGATGTTCACCGTATCGCTAATTCGAATGTGCTGCTGCTCCCGGGGACACAGTAATGTGAACCGCTAATGCATCGAAATTCTGAACGTGACTGCATCAAAAGGACATTCTTAGTTTGATGGAAAGCAAGGCAATTTAGGTATCTCATTACTGTTGGTGAAAGTTATGGTGTGTGCTCAATCATATCATCGTGGTCGTAACAGAAGTGATCTTTCAGGCGCAAGTATGCCGTTGTAGACCCTATCAGTACAGCATCACTAGAAACGCCTACCTGTTTTGAGTCAGAGACGAATTTAAGCCACAGCCTAATAATCATGAGCAGATGTCCAGTACTGGGAGTGTTCTATTCTATAGGGGGGCAGGGCGCTTACGCACTAACATGCCGTTTTCAACTACACGCTGCTTAGTTTAGGGGCATCGACGTTTCTGAATAATCAGCAACATGTCATAATTCATGCCATTTGTTGATGCATTTGTACATAAACGTGCCGTTTGTTCATGCAGTGTCTGACGACAATGAGCAATAATTCCTTAAGGGTGTACTGCGGCGGTTTATGGATGGGTCGTTCCACGCCAAACGTCCCAGTCATTTTGGCACCCATCGCAAATGTATTCTAAAAAAATTCTGCTGATTAACTACATTAAGTGAACTGCAAGAATATTTCGGAGAGAAATTTTTTTTGGTCAAGTGGCTGCCTTCTGAACTCCTCGGAATGTCGTATGGCTTTGTTTGTGGAAATTGTTTTTAAAGTATCGCTTCTTTTTTTATACTAAATTTGGCCTACATGTTCAGTAAAGGTGATTGTGAGAGGTGTTTGAAGCTAATTAATTTAAGGGCAATTTTCCTGGCACATGCGCCTGTCAGAATTAAACCAGAATGTGAGCCAGACTCTGCTGCTTGGATTTTTTATTGTAGTTATGCACTTTGTATGAAAATCTGAGTAGTGAATACTGACCCCACAGAAAATATATTTTGAGGAAAAAATAATTTTATACCTCTCATGCTGCTAAACTTTACAATAAAAATCCCAAATTTCATAAAATTGTGATTTATGTCCAGATTGAGATGCTATTTGCACCTCGAAGTGGTTTAATTAAAATTACTTTTATACTTAATTTAAAAGAAAATAAGCCATGCTTTTATTATGGCTATTATCATTACAATATTTGCTTTAGGGAAGAAAATAATTTTTGAATTTTTCTATTGCCGCTTATTCTCTCATTTCGACATACGGCAGCTGCTGCTTTGAAATTCTCCATTGCCGTCATTGGCAATCTTCAAAAATTACTTCCTTAAAAGAAAAAAAAAATTACTCATAAGATTTGGCGTATGAAAAGAACTATTTGTGTAAAGGTGATCTAATTAGACAACTCATGGTTGAAGTTGCGTCTTATAATAGACTAAGATGACAATTTAGCGAACTTTGTGATTTTTGTAAAGCTCAGCAGGTTGAGGGGTCTAAATATATATTTTAGTCATATTATATCTTCAGTAAAGTATGTATTTATTACTAAGATGTTCATAGAAACTCTACTATCACAATAGACAAAATGCAAACACACACATTTTGGCTAAATTCGCGGAGGCAGGCTATGTGCCATAAAATTCCACTAATAATACAGAGCTTCGAACACTTCACACAAAAACGTTTACGTCACATGTAGACCAAGTTTGGTGTAGAAATAAGAAGTGGTATATTCAAAATATGTTTTTCCACAAACAACACCTAAATTCATTCCGGGAAATTCAGAAGGCAGCCAAGGGACCAAAAAAAATTTTCTCTCGAAATATTCCGCCGTTTTACTCTTATCAATCCAGTAAATCATCACGATTTTTTTCGAATCCTAGCAATGGTCACAAAAATGGCTGGGACGTTTGGCGTGGAATGACCCAGAATGGATATTTTCATGATTCAATGCAACACTAAAGTACAGTACAGGGATACATACAAACAGCAAGAACATAGTGCAATGCAGGATGACCATTTTCTCCAATATTGTCACGGGGTCGTGACATGGCCGAAGACAGGAGACTTCGTGTTGGGATTTAACTGTTTATTTGAGCGAACCTGTGCCCGGTAAACGGAAAGTCTAATTACCACAGCAGTCTCGCACAGATAGCAGTCTCGGACTGATAGCGGCGAATGAAGCGTCAGCCTTCAATCAACAACTGACAAGCGGCGAAGCGCGTCGGCATTTATACTCTTGCCGTCGAATGTTTTAGCGTTATCGCTGGCGGCGGCGTAGGTTCCAGAACAATCTGTACCGTTCGCACAGTGGGCGTGATCTTATCGAAATGACCTACTACAGTCCGGAACCCTCTCGAAAACTGCAGGCGCGGTTCGCGCTGAGAATGGTGTGGTGTTTTGGGACGATAACGAAAACTTGGGAAATAGAACGTGGCATTGCCCCCCCTCTGAAAAAAAGGCATCGTCTCGACGCTTCAACTAAAGATGAAGGTACAATAATAATGCTAGAAAGTACAATGAATAAATTACGATACAACTATAATACAAAAAAACACTGTTTCAGTTTGTTAACGAGCATGAAACGGCTTGAGGCGCGCGACATGTACGACTTCAGGTCACGATCGGCGTCGTTAAGAGTTCGTGATGCCGTCGCGGACAACCTCGTAATCAAGTGGGCCGAAACGTCGAACCACCCTGTACGGTCTGAAGTACCGTCGCAGAAGCTTTTCACTTAGTCCACGTCGGCGTATTGGCGTCCACACCCAAACACGTTCACCGGGCTGGTATTCCACGAAGCGTCGTCGAAGGTTGTAACGGTGGCTGTCGGTCGTCTGTTGATTCTTGATACGGAGACGCGCAAGCTGTCGGGCTTCTTCGGCGCGTTGAAGGTACTCGCTCACATCGAGGTTTTCTTCGTCGGTGACGTTGGGTAACATGGCATCGAGCGTCGTTGCCGGGCTCCTTCCGTAGACCAATTTGTATGGAGATATCTGCGTCGTCTACTGCACCACCGTGTTGTATGCGAAGGTCACATACGGAAGAATGGCGTCCCACGTCTTGTGTTCGACATCGACGTACGTTGACAGCATGTCGGGGATCGTCTTGTTAAGCCGCTCGGTGAGGCCGTTGGTCTGTGGGTGGTACGCTGTCGTCCGGCAGTGGTTTGTTTGGCTGTATGCCAAGATCGCTTGAGTTAGGTCGGCAGTGAATGCCGTTCCTCTGTCGGTGATAAGGACCTCCGGGGCGCCGTGACGTAGGACGATATTTTCGACGAAGAACTTAGCTACCTTGGATGCACTGCCTTTTGGCAGGGCTTTTGTCTCGGCGTAGCGGGTGAGGTAGTCGGTAGCTACCACGATCCACTTGTTTCCGAAAGTCGACGTCGGGAACGGCCCCAGTAGGTCCATACCAATCTGCTGGAAAGGTCGGCAAGGTGGATCAATTGGCTGCAGAAGTCCCGCTGGCCTTGTCGGCGGTGTCTTGCGTCGCTGACAGTCTCGGCATGTCCTCACATAACGAGTGACGTCGGTGGTAAGACGTGGCCAGTAGTACATTTCTTGTATCCTCGCGAGCGTGCGAGAAACACCGAGGTGCCCTGCCGTCGGATCGTCGTGCAGGGCCTGCAGGAGTTCCGGTCGCAGAGCTGAAGGCACCACAAGGAGATACTTAGCTCGAAGCGGTGAAAAGTTTTTCTTTTGTAGAAGACCGTTTCGTAGAAAGAACGACGCAAGTGCGTGCTTGAATACCTTCGGGACTTCGGCGGTCCGGCCTTCGAGGTATTCTATTAGGGCCTTAAGTTCCGGGTCGGCCCGCTGTCGTTCAGCAAAGTCGTCGGTAGTTATCGTTCCCAAGAAGTACTCGTCATTCGGGTCGTCGGGTAGCGGTTGGTCGACAGGCGCACGAGAGAGACAGTCAGCGTCAGAGTGTTTTTTGCCGGACTTGTAAATGACAGTAATGTCATACTCTTGAAGTCTCAGGCTCCATCGTGCGAGGCGACCTGAAGGGTCCTTCAAGGTGGCTAGCCAACACAAGGCGTGATGGTCGCTCACAACTTTGAAGGGCCTGCCGTAGAGGTAGCGGCGAAATTTCGACGTAGCCCAGATGATGGCGAGGCACTCCTTTTCTAATGTGGAATAATTTGTTTCTGCTTTGGATAGTGATCGGCTGGTGTAACTATAAACCCTTTCAAGTCCGTCAGCCCTCTGCACAAGAACGGCGCCAAGACCTACGCTGCTTGCGTCAGTATGTATTTCTGTCTCGGCGAATTCGTCGAAATGGGCAAGTACCAGAGGCGTCTGGAGGCGACGTTTAAGCTCCTGGAAAGCGTGTTTTTGCGGCGTTTCCCACTTAAACTCCACGTCGGCCTTGGTAAGGTTAGTGAGAGGATCGGCGATGCGGGCGAAGTTTTTCACGAACCGCCTATAATAGGCGCACAGGCCCAGAAATCGGCGCACGGCCTTCTTGTCAGTGGGCGGCGGGAAGTCGGCGATGGCGGCTGTTTTCCGTGGATCGGGACGAACTCCAGACTTGCTGATAACGTGTCCCCGAAACAAGAGCTCCTCATACACAAATCTGCACTTTTCTGTCTTCAGTGTGAGTCCGGACGTCTTTATGGCTTGAATTACAGCTTCAAGGCGCCGAAGATGGTCGTAGAAATTCGAAGAAAACACGACGACGTCGTCCAGGTACACAAGGCAAGTTTGCCACTTCAATCCTGCCAGTACTGTATCCATAACGCGTTGAAAAGTTGCAGGCGCTGAGCAAAGGCCGAAGGGCATCACCTTGAACTCGAAGAGGCTGTCTGGTGTTATAAACGCCGTCTTCTCTCGGTCTCTTTCGTCGACTTCGATTTGCCGATAGCCAGTCTTGAGGTCCATTGACGAAAAATACTTGGCGTTATGGAGCCGATCAAGTGCGTCGTCTATTAGTGGGAAAGGATACACGTCCTTTCTTGTTATTTTGTTCAGGTGGCGATAATCGACGCAGAAACGTAGGGTCCCATCTTTTTTCTTCACTAACACCACGGGGATGCCCATGGATTCTTGGACGGCTGGATAATTTCATCCCGCAGCATTTGATCAACTTGTCTCTTCATGGCCTCACGTTTTCGCGTCGAAACCCTGCACGGACTCTGACGGAGTGGTCTGGCATTTTCATCGGCTATGATGCGATGTTTCGTGATTGGGGTCTCCCGAATTTTTGATGACGACGAAAAGCAATCTTCGTATTGCAGGAGCAGGGCCTTGAGCTGTTCTTGCTTATCGTTCGGTAGTCTGGGATTGACGTCGAAAGCTATGGGAGGGGCTCGATTTCCCTGAGCAGCTTCCGCAGAATCAGCGAGGGCGAAAGCACTGGTGGCTTCGACAATTTCTTCGATGTATGCGACCGTTGTTCCTTTGTTCGCATGTTTGTACTCATTGCTGAAATTCGTGAGCATAACCGTTGCTTTGCTTCCCCGCAGCTCTGCTATTCCTCTTGCGACGCAAATATTTCGGGTGACCAACAGATGCTGACTGCCTTCAACGACGCCTTCCAAGTCAGGTGATTTAGGAGCGCCGACTGAAATAATGACGCTTGAGCGAGGCGGAATGGTGACTTGTTCTTCCAGCACATTCAAGGCATGGTGTCCTGACGGCGTGCGCGGTGGTAGTGCTTCTTCTGTGGATAACATTAACGATTTTGTTTTTAGGTTGATGACAGCACCATGGAGGCATAAGAAGTCCATGCCAAGGATGACATCTCTCGAGCAACGCTGTAGGACTACGAAGTCTGTAGGATAAATACGGCCGTTAATGGTGACTCTCGCTGTGCAGATTCCTGCAGGCGCTACAAGATGACCTCCGGCTCTGCGGATTTCAGGGCCTTTTCAAGCTGTCCTAACTTTCTTTACCTTGGCGGCGAACGACCCACTGATGACAGAATAGTCGGCTCCAGTATTGACGAGAGCGGTCACACTGTGGCCGTCAATAAGAACGTCGATGTCGCTAGTTCGCCGTCTCGCATTACAGTTAGGGCGTGGCGTCGGGTCACGGCTGCGTCGGCTTGATCCGCTGCTTCCATGTTGCGTCGTCAGGCCACCTCCGGTAAGTGAGCTTTCGCCGTCAGGGCTTTGCCTGGTTGGCATTGTGTTCGGAAAGCTCCGTCGCGGCGTCGTCGTCGTCGGAGGATCTTCGGTAGTTCGTCGCACAGCAACCGCACCTCCACCGGTTGCTGCCCTTAGGTTCCCGGATACGGGCTAGGAGACCGGCCCCGCGTTGGGCCGGAGTACTGCCGGGGGTGCGGTGACATGCGGCGGCTGGGCGATGGCGAACGGGAAGGACTTCGGGGTGTCCATTGAGTTCCGGTCAGGTAGTCAGCGATGTCACGTGGCCGTTCCCCTGGCTGTGGACGTGGTGCATCGACGGCGAAGCCACGCAGTCCCATCTGTCGGTACTGGCAACGGCGGTAAGTGCGCCCGGCCTCGCCGCAGTGGTAGCACAGTGGGCGGTGGTCAGGGGTGCGCCAAACGTCGGTTTTCCTCGGCGCACTGCGCTAGCCCGCAGGTGAACGGTAGGTCGTCGGTGGGGGTGGTGGCGGCGGTGGTGTCCGGCGACGGAAGTGCGACGGGGCGGCATTTTGGCGTGGACGGGGAGGAGCGTTGTGGCGCACTGCAGCGGCGTAGCTCATAGTTTCTGTCTCGGGCAGTGGTGTTTGGGGAATTCGAAGTGATTGCCGAACTTCTTCTCGCACAATGTCGGTGATCGAATCCACTTGAGGGTGCGCCGAAGGCAACAGTTTGCGTAGCTCTTCCCGCACGATCGCTCGGATCGTTTCACGCAGGTTTTCGGAGTCACTGGTTTGAGCAGCAGCGGATTCTGGAGTCAGGCGACGATTATGCTGTCTGGTGCGCATGTCAAGGGTTTTTTTGGATGGTGGTCGCCTCGGATACAAATTCTTGGACGGTGTTCGGTGGATTCCTTATTAGTCCCGCGAAGAGCTCCTGTTTGACCCCTCGCATGAGGAAACGAACTTTCTTCTCCTCAGGCATGTCTGGGTCAGCGTGACGTAATAGGCTGGTCATCTCCTCTGTGAAAATTCCAACCTTCTCATTTGGTAGCTGAACCCGGGTCTCTAGTTGAGCAGCGGTCCTTTCTTTGCTAGCGACGCTCGCGAACGTTTGCAGAAATGCGCCGCAGAAGACATCCCACGTTCGGAGTGTGGACTCACGATTCTCTAGCCAGGTCCTTGCGGTGTCTTCCATGTAGAAGTACACACGACGGAGCTTTTCTTCGTTGTCCCAGTGGTTGAGGGCGGCCACACGGTCGTATGTTTCTAGCCAGGACTCCGGGTCTTCGAACGATGACCCATAGAAAATTGGTGGTTCCCTGGCTTGATGCATGTCCATCGTGGGCTGGGATGCGGCGGTTGTCATTGTCGCTGCAGTCGCGGTCATGGCCTTGGTCTTCCGCGCCTTGTCTTCTAGAATCCCGTACTCCGGTGGTAGCCCTTGCTGTCGGCGGCTTGTTCGCTGCTCCTGGTTGGCGTCGGTGTCTTCTCCGCGACGTGGGCTGGGCTCACGGCTTGACGGGGGCGTCCGGTACATGAACGAAGCAGCACCTCCACCAGATGTCACGGGGTCGTGACGTGGCCGAAGACAGGAGACTTCGTGTTGGGATTTAACTGTTTATTTGGGCGAACCTGTGCCCGGTAAACGGAAAGTCCAATTACAGCAGCAGTCTCGCACAGATAGCAGTCTCGGACTGATAGCGGCGAACGGAGCGTCGGCCTTCGATCAACAACTGACAAGCGGGAAAGCGCGTCGGCATTTATACTCTTGCCGTCGAATGTTCTAGCATTATTGCTGGTGGCGGCGTAGGTTCCAGAACAATCTGTACCGTTCGCACAGTGGGCGTGATCTTATCGAAATGATCTACTACAGTCCGCAACGTTCTCAAAAACTGCAGGCGCGGTTCGCGCTGAGAATGGTGTGGTGTTTTGGGACGATAACGAACACTTGGGAAATGGAACGTGGCAATATACTGAAATAATATATTAAAAACACGGCAGCTGCCACATTATTGCGCCTAGTTTAAATGTGGGTCAATTCATGCCATACGTCTGAACCATTTTGGCGAGCATCTGAAATGTATTCGAAAGAAATCGGGCTGGTTTAGTGCATTGAAAACAGTGAACTGCTAGAATAGTTATGAAAGAAAAAAAAATGGTGACGCGGCTGCCTCACAAACTTTCTAGAATGTATTTTTGGTGTTTATTGTAGAAAAAGTTATTTTAGAAGTATTGCTTCTTCTTTCTAAACCGAATTTTGTCTACACGTAAAACAAAGGTGCTTGTTTAAGGTATATGAGCTGAGTAATATGAGTGCATTGTTTCTGGCACATACGTGTGCTAGGAATGAGCCAAATTGATTTACGTTTGAATTTTTTTTATTGCAATACTGCACTTTGTATGAACATTTGAGTAGTGAATACTTACCTCGCGGATAATATATTCTGAATAAAAACTATTGTTAGACATCTCTAACTGCTAAATTTTTAATAAACATCCCACGTTTCATGAATTTGTCCTTTCTGTCTATATTGAGACGCAATTCGCACCCTGTGGTGGTCCAATTAAGAATCACTTTTACACCTAAATCGAAAGTAAACAAACCATATTTTTATATGGCAAACATTATCAATACAATTTTGTTTTAAAGAATGAAATAATTTCAAACTTTCCCATCTACCGATATTCCTATTTGGTCATACGAGATATTCTACCTTGACCTTTCCCGTTGCCGACAATCGGAAAGTTCAGAAGTTATTTTCTTCCTTAAAACAGAAAGTGGAAAGATGAAATTTTTTATATGAAAACAGCTCTTTATTTGCTTATGATTTATATAAAGAAGTCATTTGAAATATGACCACCACATTGTGCAAATTGCGTCTCAATGCGAACGAATTTGGCGATTTTGTAAAATTTTGAATTTTAGTCATAAATTTTAACAACTTAACAGGTCTATAAATATTTTTCTTAAAATGTGTTTTTATATACAGTGCAGTTGTCATGGAAAAAATACAAACAGAACACTTTTTGCCTAAATACCAGGAGGCGTGTATGGCAGCAAAATGGCACTTATATTACTGAGCTTAGAACGTCTTACGCAAGCACCTTTGCTTAACATGTACAAGAAACTTCGCATAGAAAAAAAGAACGCTACTTTTGAAACAAAATTTTCCACAAACAACAACTAAACGGCAATATAGGAAGTTGGTAAGGCAGCCAAGTGAACAAAATTTTTTTCTCTCGGGAATATTTTACCGTTTCGATGTTTTCAATGCAGTAAATGAGCCCAATGTTTTTCAAGTACATTTGAGATGATCGCCAAAATGGCTGAGACGTTTAGTATAAAATGACCCAGGTGAAAAAACAAGCTTTTGTAATGGGTTGGATACTTGGATAACCCACTCGTTATGCTATTCAAATTTTGAGACGACTGCTCGTTCTTTCACTGGTTTAAAATGCTTTGAAAGTCGTAAGAATGTCATTACTTTCCCGACATCTAACCATCCTAGGGCAAGTTTGCCAACAGGTCCCAAGCACCGGTGGGGCTGAGCGGTAGCATACTGGGCTGGCAGCAAGCGGACAAGTAAAGAGAAATGTTACAGGATATCTGGCAGACGAATTAAACTCGCGAGTAAAGAGGGCGTTGTGCCCTGGTCAAATGACAATATTCGTGTTTATATATGTAGTTGTACTATTTGTCCAATCATTTGTGAGTTATACGCTCCCATGTAGGTTCGCATGCCGTGCGCGGTGTACTCTTCTTAGTTGCCATTTGAGGCAAGGCGCCACTTCCCCGCATAACTAAGCCTTCTACCGTACCTAGTTCCTACCCATGATGTGTACAATGATCATATTCTAGAATTTTAGGTACAATCAACGCCACATATCAATCATCAATACCACAATCTAGAATGTTCATTAAGCTAATGAAAGTCGGAGCCATGCAGTTTGAGAGTGTAGCTGAGTGTTGCACAGACGACCAACAAGGATAAATTACTTCTTGTGGGTGCGAAGCTTCACTTAGTGCCAGACTGATGGTAAAACAAGAAGACCGAAATCCGCATGATGAAACTGTCATTGTATCGAGAGTTGGAAGTTGTAAAACTGAATTAAAGCTAGCGATGACAGATAATAAATTGTTTCTCGAGGAGTTTCTTGTGCCTAGAACTGCAATAGCCTTGATTAATATGTGGGGTTTATTGTCCCGAAACCACCATGATTATGAGAGACGCTGTTGTGTAAGGCTCCGGAAATTCCGACCACCGGCGGTTCTTTAACGTGCACCGAAATTTGAGTACATGGACCTACAGCTCTTTCGCCTACATCAAAAATGCAGCCACCACAGCCAGGACACAATTCCGCGACCTGCGGGTCAGCAGCCGAGTGCTTTGACCACTAGACCACCGCGGCTAGGCTGCCTAGAACTATAAAAAGAAATGCAGCTAGTGCTTCTGCAGGCAGCGCGGTAGCGCCAAAAAACACTCATGAGTTTCCATACATTTATTACACTTTTGAGTGGTGACCGCAATTGCCTAGATACCTACATTCAGAGTTAGAACTTGCAGCAGTCATTCAAGAATAAAAGGCGGGTTCTACTTTGGGCTTTTGTCCTTCAGGAAACGTTTTACCAGCAATAGGCGGAGTGTCACCGCAGTTTTTACGTTACAAAACTCTAATTTAACACTGTTGCCATGGTATCGTTACATTATCCTGGAATACCGTGCAAATTTTTCAGAAATAATGCCTGCAAAGGCTTACAGAGGTGAAGGTTTGCCAAAAGGCCTGCACGTTACTATAAGCAGTGGTTTAACACTGCTAAAATAAAAAATTTGCAAGAGCCTTTACGACAAAAAATAATATAGAACAATGACTGAACTGTTACCACAAAGAATTTGTGGTCTTCCTTAAGAAAAGCGAATGTTTTCTCACAAACAGCATTTCTAGATGAAAAGTTGAAATGAAAGAAATACTCAAAAGTAGAAAGTAGAACAATGTGCCCCTTACTGCTTACCCTGTGCATTGTGCTCTTCTTTTGCAATTCTGAACTCAAAAATACGTTTTTATACAAAACCAACTCACTGAACAGGAAGGTTGATGAAAACGTTTTTGACCCCTAAAAAATTGTTATTCCTACAGGTGATTCCCTAAACTGCCGCAAGCTCCGAAAAGTGACGACGCCCATTGATATGATGTACTTGCAAACAGCGAATGGGTACCCGGTTGAGCCTGTAGCCGCCTGTACTGTCCGACTGATGATCGCGAAGAACCACTACACTGTTGAGTTTTTTGTCCTTTCGTCATGCTCACACGACATAATACTTGAATGGCATTTTTATCGCATAACCATGCCGTTATTGATTGTGCAAGATCGGAGCTTGAACTTTTCCCGTTTTACGACCAACCAACCAGCCGAATTCAGCCCACCTTACACAAACTCGTCGTCAAAGAAAGCACTGAAATTTTCCTTACAGCAGCTGTGTTGCTCCCCGTGTTCTGTAATGGCATTAGGGACGAAGCTGCATTCTATGAACCATCAAGCATCTTTCTTAGTCGAAGATCACTTCTTCTGCCTTATTGAGCCCTCTCTATTTTTGAAGAAAGCAGTGCTGTTTGCCTCATCAATCCCCTTCCGTATCCCGTCAGAATGTTTCAAAGTGAATCTCTTGAACACGTGCATGCCATTGATGAAGAACAAATTTTTACCATGCCGCCAGCGTGTTCCGGTGACTACGACACCATCAGTGCCCTCAACCCTTCCAATATACCACCTTCCGAGCTTTTCGATTCATCGATAGCCGACGGACTATCACCATCTAAACGCTCTGAGCTTCTTCAGGTGCTCTACCAGTTTCGTGAACCCTTTGACGTTGCTCAACCTACCCTTGGCCGAACTCCCAGTTTTTTTCACTGCATCGACAGAGGTTCCTACGCGCCAGTACGACAGCGACCATACCGTGTTTCCGCCACGGAACGTATGGTTATCACCGAACAGGTTGACGATATGCTCAAGCGCGACGTTATCCGACCTTCCCAATATCCATCGGCATCACCTGTCGTTCTTGTTAAGAAGAAGGATGGTACAATTCGCTTACGCGTTGATTACAGGCGCCTAAATAAGATCACTCGCAAAGACGTATACCCTTTGCCCAGGATTGATGACGCCCTTGATTGCTTAACAGGTGCTGAGTTTTTTTTGGTCGTTAGATTGGCATTTGGGGTATTGGCAGCTGCCCTTAGCAGATGCCGATCGCCCAAACACAGCCTTCCGGAGACAGGACGGGCTATATGAGTTCAATGTCATGCCCTTCGGCCTCTGCAATGCGCCGGCCACATTCGAGTGCATGATGGACTCGGTTCTGTGGGGTTTTAAATAGAATATATGCCTCTGCTACCTCGACGATATCATCGTCTTTGCACCCGATTTCGCAACACACCTTGTATGCCTGAAACATGTCCTTGCTTGTCTGAAGAATGCGCAGCTACACCTGAATCTCAACAAATGCCACTACGCTGCTCGGACGCTCACCATTCTAGGTCACGTGGTACCAAAGGATGGCGTTCTTCCCGACCCGGCTAAACTACGCGCTGTCGCTGAGTTCCCCAAACCGACGACTGGAAAACAGTGGTGCAGCTTCGTAGGATTGTGCTCCTACTTTCGACGGTTCGTGCGCAACTTTGCCTCCCTGATTGCCCCTTTGACCCAACTTTTAGGCAGTGCCAATGGCAGCTCATCATGGTCTTCCGAATGTGATCACGCATTTACCACTCTTCGCCATCTCCTGATATTACCGCCTATATTGCGCCACTATGATCCCACGGTTGCAACTGAAATCCATGCAAACGCCAGTGGTGTCGGTCTCGGTGCAGTTCTCGCTCAACGAAAGCCTGGATCCCCTGAATTTGTCGTCGCCTACGCCAGCAGAATGCTCAACCAAGCTGAGGTAAACTACAGTGTTACCGTAAAAGAGTGCTTAACCGTACTTTGGGCGATTGTGAAATTTTGCCCATGCTTATATGGCCGCACTTTTGCTGTAGGTACATACGATCATGCCTTATGTTGGTTGTCATCACTGAAGGTTCCATTAAGTAGCCTTGCTTGTTGGGCTTTGCGACTTCAATAGTATGACATCCGCGTCGTGTACCGTTCCGGCCGCCAACATACCGATGCTGATGCACTCTCACGATCACCACTGTCCACTGAGGTTGCCTCTACATCTTCAATAGAACACGCGCTGTCCGCTCTTGACATCGACACAATGGCCTCTGCACAGCGCGACAATCTATGGATAACTTCGCTTCTGGACGTCTTATCTAAGGTACCGACACTTCCCACCACTCGAGCGATGCGACGCCGGGCTTCGCACTTCACCATTCGAGGTGGCCTTTTGTACCGGTGCAATTACTCATCAGACGGCAGGAAGTGGCTGCTCGTTATTCCCCGAAAGCTGCGCTCTACAATCTGTGTATTATTTAACTCGGACCAGCAAAGTGCTCACAACAGTGCCTTCAAGACCTACGAACGCTTAAGGAAGCGGTACCACTGGCGTGGGATGTTCACTTTTGTTCGACAGTTTATACGCGACTGCTGGAGTGTCAGTGACGAAAACAGCCACCGAATGCAGGAGCAGCTCCAGTACAGCCGCTAGCGTGCCCTTACCACCAATTCGATCTTGTCGGAATCAACCTTTATGGACCACTGCCATTGACCACAGCAGGTAACCGGTGGGCTATCGTTGCTGTGGATTACCTGACACGGTACGCCGAAACCGCTGCTCTTCCTACAGCGACCGCTCAGGACGTCGCATCTTTCATCCTCCATCGGTTTGTGTTGCGTCACGGCTCTCCTCGCGAGCTCTTCAGTGACCGGGTCCGTGTATTTCTATCCGACGTAAACCAAGCACTTCTTCGCCAGTGCCATATTGTACACCGGATGAGTACTGCTTACGACCCTCAGACGAATGGCCTGACTGAGCTGTAATTTGGACCCTGGGTGACATTCTCGTGACGCATGTGGCATCTGACCAAACAAACTGAGACCTGGTGCTTCCGTTTGCGACCTACGCGTACAACACCACTACCCAAGTAACCACCGGCTTTTTCCCATTCTACCTTCTACACGGACGTCAACCATCGCACACAATTGACACTTTCCTGCCATACGCACCAGATGTATCTGAGTGCACGACCATGTCTGAAGCTGCTCGTCACGCCGACGGATGCCGCCAACTAGCGAAGCAGTTTACTACGACTGAGCAGCCACGCCAGAAAAAGGCCCGTCATGACGACCATCCTCCTGCCGCAAAGTTCGCCCCTGGAACCCTTGTATGGCTGTATGTACCACCCTGTGCACCTGGTTTGTCTACCAAGCTACTTTCAAATTATCATGGTGCATACCGCGTGGTAGAGCGCACATCGCCCGTCAATTACGCCATTGAACCGCTTACGCCTCTCAGTGACCATCGTTTGCGGGGACACGATATTGTTCACGTGGACCACTTGAAGCCGTACTTCGACCCGATCCTTCCCACCTGTTGTATCACCTGCATGGCTTCATCGTTCTCGACGGGGGCAAATATATTGAAGGAATGGTGACAACAACAGGGAACAACAAGCATCATCGCAGAGTAAGGCACCACGTGATCGGCGCTCGAGCTCCTCCATCTTCCTCACCCTGTCGCTATCTCGAATCTTCCACCTGCCCATTTGGTTCACCCAGTAAACCTCTTTACAGGTAGAGAGATAGAGAGAGGAAGGAGAGATAGAGGCGTAGGGACAGCGAAAGACAGAAAACGAAGGAAGTAAAGAGGAGAGAGGAAAGACGGACATGGTCGCAGGAGTCCGAGGACGGGGCATGACTCGGCAAGTGATCTTGTCGGTGTCAGGAGATGGCGTAGGGCGAGCGCAGTCGGCCAGAGCTGCACTGTCGTCGGAGATCGCGGGGACAAAGCTGGTTGGGACTGAATCCAGCGAGCGAGTCCTCATTTCATAATGAATGTTTTAGTACTGACCCATACTTTATAATTAAGATATAGGATGATATAGAAAAGATTCGCAACGCTCACGCTATTTCAAATATTTTATTCAAAAAAGTAGGAAAGAAAAAAAGCACAACATATCAGTGGAACGAATGACGATGAGTGGGGCGAAGCGTCCATCAATTCATCCAAGCTTCCGTCCGTGCGTCCGCCATCCATGCGTCCGTGCGTCAGTCCATCCGTACATGATCCCGTTTGTGCATCCTTCCATGCGTTAGTGTGTGCGTGCGTCCGTGCATTTGTCAATCCATCCAGCTAGTGAACACTTCAAGTACCGCCATCTAGCTTCTTTTGATATATTTATCATATGCAAGTACCACAATCCAGGGGACAATCTAAGGCCTAAACGAGAGTATATACCACAATTCTGCTATTAGCGCTTTGTTAACACAGAGAGGGTGATAACGACGCCGTTCGTAAAGACGTTGACACGCGGATATGTGCCCGCGGAAGGGTATGTGCCACTGGTATGTGGGTATGTGCCACAGAAGAATTCAGGGGGGTTGGTTACATACGATAACGGCACGCACGAGCCACGCCCTAGGGAGCTTCGCCCCAAAGAAGTTACACCATATGCGGCTACAGGGAACAATGTCTAGATGCGAAGCAGGGGACATGAACGCTTACACTGGCGGCGGCGTTGTCGCATGTTGTCATCGGGGCGTATTGCAGGAGAGAAACCTGGGGAGGCGCAAAGCATGCAGTGGTGGAGTGCTGTCTCCTACTGGAACATGTCAATCGCTTCTAATGGGCAATGATAGCCAGAAGACTCAGAATGGACACAGAGACCCGCAGTCTGCTTTAGGCACGAAGCTCCTTGGGCCATGGTTCGTGCATCCGCGATGTATGTAGCAGTAGAAATGTAGTGGTAGTAGTAGTAGTAGTAGTAGTAGTAGTAGTAGTAGTAGTAGTAGTAGTAGTAGTAGTAGTAGTAGTAGCAGTAGTTGTAGTCGTAACAGGTAGCCAACTCCATGGCCGAACTAGAGGAGCGGCATGCGAACTTTTTTGAGTGGAGGAGGAAACCCATGTACGGAAATCATAAATAAAGAGATTGTTGTTTCTGACGAAATAACCTACAGAGACGCGTATCGGTTAACCAATCTCCAATAAAATTTGCCTTGAATTTGATGCCTGCTGGAAAAAAAACTAACAACAGAAGGACGCAGTTTGAGCATTATGTGACCAAGAAAGGCTGCCACGTCAAACTTGCTGGGCATAACCTGATTTCTTTTACCAAGGCTTAGCATCAGGTGGTTACGTCCCTTTGTATTTTAGGTATTTTATACAACCACTACGGCATTTGCGAATCCGTTTGGTTAAACGCTCGCGAAAAAGTAAGACTGAAAATTCAGAATGCACGAAATTTTGACTTCCCGCTTCTTGAGCGGAGGTACCTTGCGCAGACTATTTTGCGGTCGCTTTTAGTACCTTTGTCACGTCGTGCAACCATTCTTACGCATCGTGCGGTCACTGCAGTCTGCTTTGTGTTCCTTTTTTTGGTCAGGCGGCACTGAGTTGGTATTTCGTGCGGCACTGTGACAGCAGTGTTCTCAGGGAGGCTTTGCTTTCCCTTCAGTGTCCATACGCTGTCGGCAGCTGGAACTGCGCTTCCTTTTGCGCCTAGTGCAAGGGGAGGAGTCGCCTAGTGCAAGGGGAGGAGTCGCCTAGTGCAAGGGGAGGAGTAGTGCAGGGGGAGAACGCTTGCATATTGCTTTCTGGGTACTCACCTTCGGAGTTTGATGCCTAATGTGCACCTTAACAGAGAGCGCAGTATATAACACTTCTTGCGTTTTATACAATAATTGTTGCATTTTTTCGCCATGTACAGTCGAGCTGTCCTGGCATAGATGTTTTGAACAACTGCTGCTTTGTTGCTTCCATTGGTCCCAACCCCCCCCCCCCGCCTGCCGTGCTCGCTCTAGACTGGTGTCTTGGAGCACGTTAATGGCTTCTTTTTTGCCTGAACACCTCCGCGACTTAATGTGGTGCCTGGGATGGGGTGCGCTTCCCACTCTCGACCGCCTTGAAAGGGGGAGAATGGTGCAGTCAGCAACATGGCGGAACTGCTTCCTCCGTAAAAAAATAAGCATTTTCTGAGGCATTGTGTATTTGGTCACGTTTTTCGAGAGCCGTACATGCCGTATTTCGCTGCCTCAGAGTAAATCACTTCATTTCTTCTGGGCGTTGTTCGCGAGGCCGCTTCGCTTGTCTTCTCATTGTTGCCGGCTCTTTCTGCCTCTGGCGCAACCCCTGCGAGGCGGTTGTGGTGGGCCGCTGCCGCCACGCGCTCTACCTGATTCTAGAGCGATTGTACTCGAAGCTGCTGTCTGTTTTGTCGAAGCAGCTCTTCTTCCTCGGTGAAGAGGAATTTCTTCAACACTGGTCTTGCCCTTTCGTGTCGGTCTGTGATAGACGAGTGAAACTTGTGTTTCGGTGGGCCTGGTATTGGTAGGCTGATGTGTCGATGCGCTGGCAGAAATGGCATGTCAACATGTAAATATGCAAAATGTACATATTCATGTTTTATTTGTGTCTCTTGTTTAGCTTGAAATATTTTTTATGGTTGTGTTTGTGTGAACCATCGAATGTAGATGTTGTTTCAACGTCATCTCATATTGATGTTCATGCAAATGACGTCTGTTGTGTCATCATCGTTAGAGTATGTCTAAGAAGGAAATGTTCTGTTGAGTGTTATTGGCGTTTGTGGCAATACTTTTTTTTCTAAACTGCATGGGTTGGGCCGCAGTGCCATGAACTACAGGCGGTGAAGAGTGGAAACTAGACACGAAGCGCAGACCGTAGGAATGTGCGCGCTGCCGCTCGTCTAGTCCGGCCATGCTCCCTGTCGTTTAGTCTTCGGAATGTCCTATTGATGGCGGTACTTCTACATGATGAATATATAATGAAACGTTGTGGGATAGTGGTACTTGGAGGGTTCACTTGATGGACGGACACATGAACGGATAGATGGACAGACATAGAGGTGCACAGATAGGCAGATAGATGGACGAATAGACGAATGGATGGCCGCATGAATGGAGAGAGAGATGCACGAACGGGTGGACGGATGCACAAAGAACGGGGGGAAGGAAGCATGAACAAATGGAGGGACAGAAGCGTGAACAGGCGAACGGACCCATGGACGGGTGGACGGACCGATGTAAACAAGAACGTACGGATAGACGAAAGCGCGGACGGACTGACGGATGCTTCGCCTCACTCATCATCATGCATTCCTTGGATATGTTGCTCTTTTTTATACTGAACGTACACGCTGCGAACTTTTAATGTTAATTAAGGCCCAGGAGAATTATTCCACCGGCACTACCTTGGAGGTCAAAATACAGTGCCAGTGGAGTGGCAAGTGAACGGTTGTGTAGCACGCGCTGTAGTTTTTTTTTTTAATCAAGAAACTCGCTAGCACGAGCTGCCTGCGTGGGCGTTACAAGGTGAAATAGGGTAAGGGTAGGAGAAGAGAGAGAAGCGCAGGGGACGTGGATGTACAAATTGGACATCATCACCACCGGGAGGGATGTCTAGAGTGGAGAGACAGTGGAGTGAGCTAAAGAGAAAAGAGAAAGTGAGGGGGCTGAGGCGTAGTAAGACTGGTCACGCCGCACACTGGATTGAGCTTCCAGTTATAGAAAATGAAGTGCGCCTTCAGGGAAGTCTCCACATTTGGTTATGAAGGTACGCTAATTTTCCTACCTACTTGGGCACAGTGTGGTGCAGTATATAGAAAGGCTAATGTTTCATGAGGCTGCAAGGCACGGATGAATTGGACCCCTCACTGAGAACGGAGGCTGGAGTTAGAGTGGTGACCCTCAAGTCTCCTGTGGTACAGATCTCCAAGAAAAAGATGAAACTATTGTGACGTAAGAAACAGGAGAAAAAATTTTACGGTTGTGATTGCATAATTTTACAAAAATGCACCATACATCGATCGGTTCATTTACCTGTGATGAAAGGTTGAATGGGGCCAATAATCAGTGAATTCGTTTCGGATGCAAGCTGCAGTGAAGTAATAGCGCAAAAACATCTAGTGACTTGCGAAATTTTTATTGGAAAGAACATATCTCTGCGTTCGTACTGACAGAACTGTTGGCTACCTTTCCAAGAGAAAAATGAATGTATAGATGTAATTCTTCACAAGAAGCGTCATTTTGAAGAGCATAGATTTTTTGGGTATTTTTGAGTACCTAAACCTGGGCACACGGGGCTCAAGCATTTTCTCTTCCACCAGAAATGCGGCTGCCGTAACAGGAATTTCATCCCACGACCTGCGGGCCACCAGTGAAGTCTCTCAACTAGACCACAGTAGCGGGTCCCTGCAAGAAGTATTGCATTTTCTCAATGCCTTCATACTGAGTTTCTAATGAGTTGTGTTTAGAAAAAAGTGGTTAACGATTTAGAGTACTTAGCACTCTACTATGGGAGAGCATATTGCCGTCCCATGGACCTCATACTTGATGAGGCCCAATCTCAAGGCATTCTTGGAGGCTATGAGCAGCTGGAATGTTGTTGTATGACGTCAGTCAATGACTGCACCACTTCACATATAGATTGATTGATTTGTGGGGTTTAACGTCCCAAAACCACCATATGATTATGAGAGACGCCGTAGTGGAGGGCTCCGGAAATTTCGACCACCTGGGGTTCTTTAACGTGCACCCAAATCTGAGCACACGGGCCTACAACATTCCCGCCTCCATCGGAAATGCAGCCGCCGCAGCCGGGATTTGAACCCGCGACCTGCGGGTCAGCAGCCGAGTACCTTAGCCACTAGACCACCGCGGCGGGGCACTTCACATATAGACCTTCTTATAGTCTCCATGAAAAAGTTAGTGAATTCATAATTTCCTTTAAGCCAAGTTGCTTGCACAATCAGCCTAAATCTAGCAATAATTAAAACCACTTGACATATAGGCCTTGTCAACATTTTTGCAAAAGGTTAGCCAAAGCTGATTTCATTTAAACAAGTCTGGTTATTTTACATATCAGCACATTGTATTTATGAGCACTTTTTTTAACAAATAAGTAGGCAAAAGATGCACTCGTTCCAATATACTTTTTCCAGAATGTGGCATTCCTGAATTTATAAATACATCGGTCGTGCCGTGTAATCTACATTGCTGATACACTACATTACGAAAACACGCGCTCCCGTTACATGCATCAAACTGTTTTTTATTGCCGCAATTTTTCTGCAAATTGATGATTAAATGTATTTGGTAGTCTTTTTTTATATTTCCGTAGTAATGCTTATTAGGAGAGGTTCTATTACTTCTTATACCTTTTTCACTAATGGCTTCGGTTGGCCCCTGCTATTTTATCTCTGAAATGCAGTGTTAATATTTAAATGAGATAAACAAGGTTACGGAAGTAGTTTTTTTTTTTACAAAAAATTGCAACTGTTTAAATTCGGCTACCATAAATGTACGCTTTCAATACAAATGAATACTCTCCCTTTTTTATTTTATTATAAAAGCCTTGAAATCTTGAACGAGAGGTGAATGTGCCAACGTGTTGTTAGTGTGAAATAGGTGCTCGTATTTTTGAAGCACAAGTACCAGTATGAAGCTGCACTACCGGTCAGAGGCAACCTAACAGCATAATAATACCGGTGTCACACGGGCCCTTTTATTCGCGATCAGTGTCGATCCAGATTAACCACGATACAGATTAGGCGCTGCTACACGGTCACTCTCAATCACAATCAGGTGTGGTCGGGATCAAGACTATCGCGACATGAGCATCGTAATCTGCCTGTGACGTCGCGATTTCGCTGTCTTCTGCATCTCCTAGCCGAGTTTGTTGAAAGCACAATAAACAGAAAAATCGAGCATAGTTCAATAAAGACACTTTAAAACAGCTAAAAACTTATAAAAAGCAAATTATAAACCGTGTAAATTGTAACAATATCTGAAGTACTGCATATTTTAGGATTCGCATTGACCACTTGTGCCCCGCCGCAGTGGTCTAGTGGCTAAGGTACTCGGCTGCTGACCCGCAGGTCGCGGGTTCGAATCCCGGCTGCGGCTGCTGCATTTCCGATGGAGGCGGAAATGTTGTAGGCCCGTGTGCTCAGATTTGGGTGCACGTTGAAGAACCCCAGGTGGTCGAAATTTCCGGAGCCCTCCACTACGGCGTCTCTCATAATCATATGGTTCTTTTGGGACGTTAAACCCCACAAATCAATCAATCGACCACTTGTATTTACGGGAGAAGCCAACGACAAGCAGTTGACCGTTGCCTTCAAGCGCTTAGTTCAGCTCTCGCTCTGTCGGAGCTGTTGGAGCACCTAGAAGCAAACTTATTAAGAATGTCGCAAGCCTTTCGAGTACGTTACAACGTATGCGCCTTTCATGGTGGAATGAAGAGACCTTTACAGTCATTGACCCTGGGCAGGAGTGACTGGAACATACTTGAGGCGCCAGAAGTGAAAAACTGGCGCGTACAACGAGATTGACGCTTCGCTGCGACTACACAGCTACAAGTGGGACCATCAGAAATAAAAGCGAAGGTTAACAATCTCAATCACCAATACAGTTAAGTGTTGTGAAAATTTTATCTAATGATAGATTTATAAAATTACTATTGTAATGGCACTCAGTTTTTGACATTGGATCGGTTTTTGCACGAATAGCATTGCTGACATAGGGCTCTATAGATATATCGTATGCCAAGTTTTGTCAGTGGCATGTTTTACGGAACGAAAATGCCACCTAGAGCATTTCATTTGAGCCAAGCTGAAACCAGATTAGCTTGGTCCATGTAGAAGTGGTCATGAAGTTGATCACGATCAAGAAAACTGATCCAGATCCCACTGATCATAATTAAAAGAGCCTGTGTGACACCGGTATAACAATATCGTGTCTTTTACTTCCCAAAAGCACCATATAATCACGAGAGATGCCGTAGTGAAAGATCCGAAAATTTTGACCATCCGGTTTTCTTTAACGTGCGCCGACATAACACTACACGGGCCTCTACTGATTTGGCTTCATCCAATTGTGACCGCTGTGCCCGAATTTGAACCCCCTATCACCGGGTCAGCAGCCAAGCATCATAACCACTGCTCTACCACGGTGAGAGAACCGTAATTTTCGCCGGAAACTTCCGTTTCAGCTGTGCTCAGTCAGTATTTCTTCGAACTCATGCGGTGCGTTTCAAAATGCGCTAATAAAATCATCCTGTTAAAAGACTGGTGGCTCCTCTTCAATAATGGTCTGTTCTTACGTTCGTTAAACTGGCTGTTTTATTTTAAAACAAAGAAGTTCTCTCAGCTATGTCCTATTTTAAAAAGCAACACAGCAATATAGCTTTGTTTGTGGCTCTAACAAAAATGGCTCCTTCAGAATGCTTGTTATTGAGTACCAATCTGAAAAGGTCATAAATCTCAACTCAATTTTGAAAGGTGTCATTAAGATGTTCACGCATATTCCTGACCTAAGGGCTGGAGTTACGATGTAATGCGCGGTATTTCGCCTAATTAGTGACGTCTTCACACTAATCTATATAAAATACTTCCTCACTGCAAAATTAAGCTGCGTATGAAAATAACAGGCTCCAGAGTGCTTTCTTGATATTTCGAAAAAACTGTGGAGGCCCTAGAAAACCAGGTACGTAAATTTTACCTTGAGTGCGAAGTTTATAGTAAAGTAAATTATGTGCAAATGAAACTTTTGAATACGAAGATTTTCCTATTTGTAAGATTGTTTCAGCACGCGAACACAGAAAAAAGGACAGGGTAGACAACGGTAACACAGAAACAATGTGCACAGTGTGGTACAAGGGCATCGTGGCATTCATTGCCGAGATTGTGGGTGCACCCCCCTTTTTGATCAGTGCTCTATATTGGCAAGGCACAGGGACCAGCTTACACGAGAAAGTATCGAAGCCGAAAAAATACACGTGCTAGGAGATAAGTGCGTAAGCACTTCTTCGGTTGTTTTATCACAGGCTGCACGTGACTACCTGGCTGGGCTTTGAAGCAATAGAGGACCCGTCACACGAGCTTTGTTACTGGTGTGTAGATTAGGCTTGCTTTTTACCTTCATGCTCTGTAATCATTCCTTTTAGACGTATATATTCTTGCCACTCTCTGAAATAAAGTTAGTTGGAAGTCAGCGCTCTTTCTGTCTACCCTGTCCTTTTTTGTGTGTTCGCGCACAGAAACAATCTTGCAAATATGGCTACACACCAACGAGCTCAAGCTTCCACTCTTGCGAAGATTTTCATAGCCAAATTTGGCAACTTTGACAGTATCTATCTATCTATCTATCTATCTATCTATCTATCTACCTATCTATCTATCTATCTATCTATCTATCTATCTAACTATCTATCTATCTATCTATCTATCTATCTATCTATCTGACAGTATATCAATCTATCTATTTAGCTAACTAGCCGCTTACGTTTGGGTACTCTCGTGGTCACCCTCTTAACTTGACGTGAACCGAAATTTGCATTGGAGTGTAAGATGGTTTGACGAATATAACGCACTGATCTAAACATGAATAATGGCACACTGCCGACATGTACGTCGTCAAACACTTCCCGCCAGACAGTGGCACACACACATGGGCGAGTATTTGCCACTGATAAGTGTGTATGGACCACAGGTGGTTGACACTTAGTGTCTACTCGCGAAGGACGACGAGAACAGACATGGGCAAAACTAATGCGCGAGCGATAAAAAATATAAGACATTTTTAGTCAGTAGCTCTGGTATGTCCTTCAGGTAATGCATTGTTCACGTGTGAATCTACAGAAGCTTCATCGAATATTTGCTGTTTTCTTGTGGCGTTCTTCTTGGGAGCGAACAAGCAGAACTAACTTATTCAGACGGGTTCGCTCTGGAGGACTTGGTCTGTGTCATTTGTACCTTCGTCAGTTAGTTAATCGGTTTATGTTTTTCCGAAATAATCGAGACCCATTCATACGTACTGTTATACAGCTTAGGCTTGGAAGACGGTTGCCAGAATTTGTGGTAGCATCTGTTCACATGAAAGCAAGTGTTAGAGGTTTCTTAAAAGAAGTTGTTGATTCATGTCTCTTTCTAAAAACGCGTTTTTCATTGGAATACCTCAGTACGGTTTCGCGTAAAAAGTTATACAAGATTTAGTAGAAACAGTTCTTCCTGTTCCCCTATATAGAGCATTATACCGTGTAGGCCCAGGCCAAAATGTCTTAAGCCGTGTTAAAAAAATGGAGGTAACACCTGGAGCGAAATCCTTTTTCTTTAAGTTGCACACTGGGACCTTGCCCGTGAAAACATGGATGCAAGAAAAAGGCTTATTCGTTCCTTGGGGTGTTGATTGCCTTCTCTGCAAAAAGCCGGAAACAATTGAACATGTTTTCCTGGACTGCTGGGATGCAGTATTTTTCTGGGATGTTCTCCAAAGGACTTTGAAAAAGGATCTGCCTCTCGATGCCTATGGCATCAGATTTCTACCAGTATCAAATGAAGAAGGAATACCTTTCGACCTAGTTATGTTACTGGGCCTGCACGGTATATGGCAATCTAGAATGGCGGTGCGCCATGCTGATGTTAACGCACGTCCGGTCAGGCAATATTTCTTTCAATCTGTCTGTTCGTTCGTGGAAGCACAAAAGGTTCAACAAGAGGTGCCCGAATGGCTTCATCAAGTAGAAAGCCTTCTACAGATGAAGGAATTTTAAAAAGCCTGTTAAATATGATGCTTTTTACCTCTTTTTTTTTGTTTCATGTTTCTACTTTGTTTGATGTATATATGTTTGTGAATGTTGTATGTAAACAGGCAATAAAGAAAGAAAAAAAAAATTGGTGTGGCGCAGTGGTTAGCGTCTTCGAATGAAAATCCGCAGGTTGCACGTTCGATCCTCCGTGGCACCTTGTTTTTTTTTTTACGGGACGGGTGTTTTTTTTATATCGTTTTTATAGAATTCTTTTTCATTTTTTGTGGCAGCTCGTCACGGTGATTCTGACGTCATTTCGCGCTCAAGTTTTGCCGGCACTGCAGCACCCACCATACCCACCATGCGCCATGGTGGGCGTTTCCCACCATTCACCCACTACATTAATCCACTATAATGGTGGGTGGTGGTTTCCACCATGCCCACCATTCGTTTTTTTTCCGATAGGGAATGGGACTGAAAACTCGGCGACGAATTCGTGAAAACCACAGGAAAGCATTCTTGAAAGCAGGAGCCGATCTTCGCGCGTCCGCACTGGTCGGCACCTAGAGCGTCTCCCTTAAAGTCAGCCTGACATTAGACTATGGTGCTTGCGTTTTGCTGACGTAGCGTCACTGTACCCCCCGTGCGCACGTCAAAGCTACTTTGCAGTATGTTGGACGCTTCAAGATGCGCTCGCGGCCGTTTTGCTAGCTCCCCATATACCAAGTTTGGTGTTACGTGACTTCAATGGATGACGAAAGTATATGACGCGTGCAAACTTGATAATCCTGACACGCGTTCCATGTAAAAACACGACAACATACTGCGCTCATAGCATGCTCGCGGCCGTTTCGCTAGCTCCACATATACAAAATTTGGTATCACGTGACGTGAATAGACGACGAAGGTAAGCGACACATTTAAACATGATAATCATGCCACGAAAGCCATGTAGGCCATTATTTACCTCTACCTCGCGATGTTGTGGTGATTTTAAAGTGGCATATCAACCTTTCTCATTCGTGCTTCGTATATCGTCGATTCCCACTGTACGTGGGATCAGCCATTTTTTTTTCACTCTACTACAAAATAATGACTTCAGGCAAGAAGTTAGACTTGCAGAGTTCGAAAACATCTTCTGGTATACCCATCGGTATGTTTGCGTTAAAAAAAGTGTCACGTGATTCGCTTTTTTTCAAGCTGCGCACAAAGTCCACGAAATGCACAAAAAAAAACACGTGAATGGTGCTTTTGAGTTGTGAATTCGCTGCTCTGAGATGTCTGTTGAATAATCATTTTTGTCTTCCTTAACTACTAGCCTGCTGTGCTGCAGCACTAGGCCGGTAAGATGGAGGTGGTTTCGTAGATCCATTTGCTACAAGTTGCACCACAACGCAAGCAACACTAAAAATGAAATAATAATAAAAGTAACTCAGACTAATACCGTATAACTCATGACAAAATACAGGACTGCCTAACTAGGCTTTAGTGCTTGATGACAGGGTATTCTTACGGCTCTTTGGTTTACAACCAAAGTGGTTTACTGTCGCTTTCTTCCGTCAGTTGAATATAGCGTGCTTGTAATAAACGCTGAATCCTCTATTTTTTACCAAGTGTTGAGAAAGCTGTAGCTTCTTTGAATCGAGAATACTATATTGAAAAATGGCCGGCCTCATTTTTACTAAAATTCTGTTGTCAAAGATATGGCTTCTATTCCAGTTTATTTCACTTTCTCTTAATATTACAGGCAATCAACTGTGTTATTTTATAATGAATCTTCTGATAAGCATCTTTCTTACAACATGCACAGTTATTGCTATGACTGAAGGTAAGGAAAATTTTCGCAAAAAATTAACTTGTGTATAATAAAGGCCTGAATGTTTCTTTTGCATATAAAAAGAAATGCATTGCACAATAAATAACTTTATTGTATTGTAAGAACCGAACATTTTCTTTTATTCCCTTCAGTGAGATGGGGCTAAAGAAAGTCTTGATGGTCAGGTGCCAAAGAGCAAAAAAAAAATCCGTCAACGACAGCGAAACCCACCACCCCTCGCACAACACATGCCGGGCATACTATCTACCACGTCATACTCTAAAATTCTAGATACTTCACAAATGTGAGCTTTATATATCACACTTGCCTTCCACAGGGCCATTGGTCACTGAGGTGTAGTTTCCAGAGTGTGGTCAAGTATTGCATGTAGACTACTACTACTACTACTACTACTACTACTACTACTACTACTACTACTACTACTACTACTACAACTACTACTACTACCAGAGAGGAGGGAACGACCCACACTCTAATTAGCTTCACCCCTAAAAGTCACTTAGGCAAGGTTTAGAATAGTGTATCTGTGTCCTTTGTTAGCTGCATGTTGACTAGCGGAAACTTATGCTTATTAGGTGCTGGTTAGCGGGGCATAGTGGTGGCTGGGACAGGACTATTATGCCACGCAATCAACATCGCTTTGTGTGGGGTGATACTTATTTCCCTGGTTGTTGTTGCTGAAAGGTAGGGCAGTTCTGCCTAATGCTTGATAATTTTTGGCTAATTAGGGTTGCTGCTATCTGCCTGCTGTTTTTCGGTGACTATATTTTGTAGTGTTAACACGGTACTGGCTACCTTTAGAACTCTTCGGTAACAGAAAGAGTGTTCCTAATCCTTGCGATCGCCAATATTGCGATTTATTAGACAATGTGGTCTGCTGCTGTTTTTCACTGCGACTGACCGACATATATAACTAAAGAATGGCCCCTCTATATTTTTCGCACTAAATCGGGATTTTAAAATTTTGTGTTTCTTTACTCTACATGATTGTGACCACGTCTTTTGGCCAATGTAGACGGCGCATCGTAGTTAGTTTTTCTGAGTGAAACCAGTGGGCGCACACTTATCAAATTTAATTCTGGTGTCTCCTTCAACTGGTGCGCCAAGGAAGATCCCGGTCTCTGCATCACTTCCTGTTCCTTATAAAGACATAAATCTTTTTTGTGAAATTTATTCTCAATGTAACCAATGAAAATTAAACAGTTGCTTGCTGAATGACAGGGCGTGGGGTGTGCCTAATTTTTTTTTTACTTGGAACATTTTGGATTATGAAGTTGAAGTAAACTCGCGCTGGTATTCGGAAAAGGTCAAACTTTATTTTATTTCTGATGGAAGTCGCCCGCAATGAGCATTCATGAAACGCACTGCTTATTTCTTACCCAGCTTGTGCAGACTCGCAAAATCAAGAGCCAAGATTTTGCTGGGGTAAACAGCTCTTAAGCCAGAAGTATTGCAAGAATGTCAAAGACCTACATCGCTGGACGTGTATTGGTGGAAGTTCATTAGGATGCGCATGTAAAACAAAATTCAGAGCTGATGATGGATCATGTGTGGAAGAACGTGAATGTGGTAAGTGATTCTAATGATACTTCCAAAGCCGTGTAAAACTGGTATATGGCGAGAGTCTGGTGAATGCGTGCAGCATGATTGCCATCGCGTGACCATGAAACCTGACACATCATCCTTGCTCCCGCCTGAAACGGCGCTTTGGAACCAATCATCATATTTACACCACCTGCGCAATTGCTGTCCAGCCTAACTTGCTTACGGGATCTTAGTGCGTGAACTGGGGTGTCGGTAAGCAAATTGTGAAGGGCACATAGTGCAGCAACAATAAAATCCTACTTTAATGAGCAGTTTTTACCAGCATACGTGTGCGTCAACGTCCAAGTCATAAAATTATTCCCTTCTGAAGCCTTGTAAGCAGACTCTCAGCCGATTGCGTGCCTATTCGAATGTGCGGCGTTTTTTTGTACTATATATACTACTTTATATTGAAAAAGTGTAAGGAATGAGAAATTTCAGACCGAGGTTTTCTATATGGTTTGCTTAGTCCACTTGTATAACTTGTTTATCATATACTCATATCGCTTAAATAGCATTTTTTAACGTATTTGTTGTAATTTTTGGTACTTCTAATATTCGCTTCCACTTACGTTGTGTAATATTAGATGCTGTTATATTTAATCTTTTTAATGTTATTGTTAACCGAGGGCCTCACTGTAGTCGCCAGACTTTGGGACCCTCGTCTGCATACTTTTAGATGTGAACTTTGTAATTTGAATGAAAAAAAACTGAAATTCAAACCAAATGAATGCTTGCACAGTTCGCCTGCGTTTACATCTGGACAAAATCCCCCAACGCTCCTGATGTTGCTTAGGAGTTGCCCAAACAGGAAAGCCATCATCGTCCTGTGTTTCTCTGCGTTTAATCTTTGCATGGATTTGCTAATTATATGAATGCGTTCACTTTATAAGAACTAGCTCACGTGAAAGCATTAACAAGTTACGAGTTATCTGTCATGCGGATGTACAGTCCTGCGAAGAGCTCTCCACTAAGAGTTTCCAAGTCACACCGCAGCGCTACGCTAATCACGTGACACGCTCTCGCCAAAATCAAGTAACATTAGTCACGTTCCGTTAGTCATGTAGCATTAGTCAATCATGTAGCATTAGTTTCATGACACGTCCTTTACTCCAACTCAGCATGAAATCAAGCAAGCCGGGGTCATTCGTTGCACGACCATCACGATCCAGGCGAGCCGTGCTTCTTGCTGTCAATGATGACTGTAGTCTACGATGCAACAGTCTTTTTCCTTCTTAAAAGTTCAAATGATCTGGAGCAAGACGCTGTATCGTTGAAACCTGCAATGGTTAAGTTGCCGGAGTCGGTGAAACTAATCAAGGTGGACGATTGGGCGAGTTGGTGATTCATGATCGACGTATGTAACTGCGCGGTAGTAAACACGGACGACAAGAAGATACAAGGACAAGCGCAGCTGCGCTTGTCCTTGTATCTTCTTGTCGTCCGTGTTTACTACCGCGCAGTTACATACGTCGATCGGTGAAACTCTTGCGCTTTCACTCGGAAGTTTTCAAAGGGCTGATAGCGTGTCGGTGTGGCACGATCCGTCAACTTAAGCGTTCCATCGTTCATTTCATTGCGTTGTGTCCACTGCGATCATGCGCTTTTCCAGCTTGTCGCGCACGATACCTGGTATCCACGTTTTCCACAGCCTCAAGGCTCGAGTCCAAACACGCTGTTCAACCAGCCATCAATTTTCTCGATCGTTTGACTGCTTTGTTCTTACAGCCTTGGTAGTCGGCGCAATGCAGCCGAGTTTTCTTCGTATTTGATACCCGTCAAAAGCTCCACTGAAGACTTGACCTTCTTCACTGGCGTGCCATGGTAACGGAACAGAAGTTTGATATTCGAGTCTGTAGGGGAATGTCTTTGTTTTTTCCTTCAACTCTTCTTTCAACGCTCTCATTACTAACTCCGCTAAATTGTTTGGTTAAGGATGATAGGGCCTGTAGTCAAGTCTTTTGCTTGGTGTGTAGCTAGGAAATTGTGGAAGCGGAAACCGCTGAACCGAGGTTTATTATCCGTCACAAGAATACAAGGTAGACCAAACATCGCATACATAGCCCTGAGAGCCTACGCTGCCACTTCTGCTGTTGCCGATTTCAATGAAACTTGTTCTATCTATTTTGTTTCTGAATCCACAAGTACCAATATCATCTGTCCTTCAATTGGACCTGCATGTTAGGCGAGGCGCCTGCTTCGTTTCTCTTCCGTCGTGAGTTATGCTGCAGGGGTTTGGACTCGAGGCATCGCCGCAGCCAGTACACAAGCGGATTATTCACGCACCAATCACTCAATCTCACCTTTGTACCCGAAAAGCAAAACGCGGATCTTCCAATGTTCTTTATGGTCGCCATGTCTGGGTGCGCTTCATGAAGCACGTCCAATATTCACCGGCTTAGAGCCGTGGGAAGCACGACGTGGTGTCACCGGTAGACGAAGCCTTGGTAGTAATTGAGCTCAGCCTTCTCTCTGATGTACGGCCAGAAGCGGCTCTGCTCTTCACACAAAAATTCTGGCAGCCCTACTTAATACAAAATTTTACTTGCTGAAACAAAGGATCCGTTTCTGTAAAATGTACTACATCTCTAACACTAGTCGCTTTCTTTTGTATGTCCTCCGAGTACAGGCCGTACCATGGAGGATTCTTTGTGCCGGTGTCGTGTAGGTTGTTCGGTAATGGCAGGCGACCTATTGCACCATCATTTGAGTTTTTTGTTCTACTGCGGATCTGAAATTTGTAATTGCTATTGTACGAGAAATGAGGCTACTCCTGAATCCTTGCCACTGCCATGGGAGGAATGGCGTTCTCTGGGTTAAACAAATAAGTTGGGGCTTATGGTCGGTCACCACAACAAAGTGATTTTCCTATAAATAGCCCTTAAGCAGCGTGACGCTAAATACAAGGACAAATGCTTCTTTTTCTAGTGGGAGTAGGCTCTTTGCGCTTTGTAAAGACTTCTGGAGAAAAATCCAATCAGGCAATCCGTGTCATTGATGCGATAGGAAAGCGCTGCCCCCACTCCTACACAATATGTGGAACCTCACAATCCAACTTGAAAGTTTGTTAGGTTAGAAGTGTTTCACAAGCTTTCGCGCAGGTATGGCCTGCTTAATTCTTCGAACCACTTGCTCGTGTACCTATTTCAATTTTTACGTAGCTTCCTAAGTAGACTGTATAATGCCGGTAGCTCTATGGACAGGTTCGGTAAAAGCTTGGAATAATATAGTTGATTAGGCCCAAGAAAAATTTTAGTGCGCTCACCGACTTTGAGACTGGTTCTTGGAGAACTACTTCTTGGTTCTTGAAGAACTACTTCAATGTCGTTGTCTTGAGTGCATTGGTATCCGATGTCCAAAGAAAGGCTGCTTCTTGCCTAGATTAGCATATATTGGTGTTTAGCCTGAGACTATAGTCACGTAAGCGCAGCCAGATGTGATTTAGCAAAGAAGTCTCATTGCGCCTTTCAGCCACTATGATCTCATCCAGATAGGCTTGTACGCCTGAAAGATCTTTCAACAGGGCATCAATATGCCTCTGAAAGATGGCTGGAGCTGAGATAATTCGAAACGGAAGCTTACTGAAACAAATTATACGCATGCCAGTTTTTACGCCTGTCAGCTTCTTCGCCTCGTCGTCCAGCAGCAGCTGGTTGAACACTCAAGTCAAGTCCAATTTACTAAATTCTTCACCGCCATTTAGTCTTGCGGAGATGTCATCCACACAAAGTAGTGGATACTGTTCAGTCACTGTGGCCATGTTCATGGTCAGTTCGAAACTCCCTACATAGTCGAATGCACTCATCAGTCTTAACAATCGGTACCACTGGTGTCATCTATTCCGCTGTCATGCAAATGATAAAGGCCGTCGGCAACTACTAGGTGCAAATCATGATTGACTTGATTGGTTGATTTGATATGAAGGGTTCAAGGACCCAAAACGGTCATTATGAATATGAGAGACGCCGAAGTAGAAGACTCGGGGGATTTCGACCAGCTAGGGGGTTTAACATGCACGCATATCTCAGTATACAGGCATACAGCATTTTGGCCTCCAATGAAAATGCAGCTGGTGCAGCCGAGATTTGATCCCGTGAGCTGCGCGTGAGCATCCGAGTACTTTAGCCACTAGAACACCGCGGCGGGGTGGTGCGAAGCATCGGACACCTTAGTTATGAAACGTATGGCACGACTCATGCTTTGCAGAAATGGGGTGTGGCGTTTTCTTTTAGAATAAGATTCACGGGCAGATTTTTGTATAGTTCTAAACCTGGCGCATACACATGTTCGAACTGATTGAGCAATGTCCGGAGTTTCTGGCTCATGCGGTCTTCTTCATGCGTGCTGAGGTTTGCGACGACATTCTACTTCAACATGGTCACTCCGAAGTTGTTAAACGCCTTGATTGTATCCCTTTCACAGACCGCTGGTCTAACGATATGTAGTGTTTGACATCTCAAAACCACCACATGACTATGAGAGACGCCGTAGAGGAGGGCTCCGGTTGGGACGTTAAACCCAACAAATCAATCAGAGGAGGGCTCCGGAAATTTCGGCCACCTGGGGTTTTTTACCGTGCACCCAATTCTGAGCACACGGGCCTACACATTTCGCCTCCATAGTAGATGCAACCGCCGCCGCCGGGATTGGATCCCGCGACCTGCGGGTCAGCAGCCGAGTACCTAAGCCACTAGACCACCGCGGCGGGTCATACCACTGGTCTAGGCGCATCGATGAGAACCAGTGTGCCCTGTACATCATGACCTTTACAGGTTGAATTCATGTGTAGTTCTCGAACCACTGAAAGTTCTCTAAAAACATGACAATTTGAGATTGTTGCTGCTTGGTAGTGGGCATGTGCTTTCACTCTCCTTGAACAGGCTCATTGAATTGAACAGGCGCATCGATATTTATGGTAAGAGACACATTATTAAAACTGGTTTTCTTGAACAATAACTTAACTATGCCACCATTACTTGTTTTATCAGTCGCTGTAGTATAGAGCTGCTTGTTGTCCACCGAGCTGTCAGCTGCGACCGACAGAGCGTAAGTGCCATGGGGACTTGTAGTGTTTCTTCTCGGCACATTCGAGCGAGATATCTTCCTTTACTGCATTGACGGTATACCAACGGATGCGATAGCACTACTCCTTCGAGTGAGTTTCACTACCACACCTATGGCAAGATGTCATGCCTTCAATTGCACTTTTCTTGGCCGATTTTGCCGCATAAAATGAAAGCTTATCTGATCTGCAGATTGCATGCTTGTAGCATTTCGCGTATTGTTTGAGCTGAAATAACGAAATCCTCTGCTTCCGTAAGCGTCATATTCTCGTAGTCAGCAAATACCTCAGTCAGTAATACCTTCATAAAGAGAGTTTCTGAACTGTCATAGCTCACTCAGGCTAGACCAAGTTTTAATCTTGTAACAATTCCAGAAAAGCGTTTTTGATTTTTTTCTTTATTATTTCGCATATCCTAAAATTCACTTGTAAGAAGAAGTGTAAAATTTTTAGCATTTTCCCATAACAGATAAATATCTCATAAGCTATAGGCAGCTTTACGCAAGCACGAGAACATCTACTAAAACGAAACAAAAAGTCAGCTGTTTTATGATCAAGGTCTTATGATGTTTTATGATCAAGATCAAGGCCTAGGACAGAAAGGTACGTAACGCTGTAAACCACCAATAAGGTTAAAAACCGTTCATTTCTCGAAAAAAAGTCCCATGAAGCTAATATTGCTAAAATAAATTTAGACATGTTGAGCTGCTTTCTAAACAAGGATTCTACGCAGCAAGTATTCAGAATTTTAATTGATAACACTGATTATAACTCGCATATTGACATACCTCACGCTTTCTGTTACTGCTTCTTTAGCATTGACGCACCCTCTTCCACACAAATCACACGTACGCCTTAGATGTCTCCCTCACTTTCCTTCCTCTTTCCCACCACTTCTCAAGAAATACATTGTGTCATACAATAATTCAAATTCACAGGTGCAGGAATTGATGAAGTCCTTGTCTGCTAATATCAAATTAATTAGTACAATTTTTCTGTATCTTGTGTTCTATTACAAATTTGATATTCAGGACTGGCGTATTTTCTAATTAGTTTAAACGCGGTAAAATCATCCCAGGTCTTAATAAAGGCAATGACACAATAAATATCAACTACGAACCCATTTGCGATCGGCCCATTATTGGTAAAGTTCACGAGAAGGTAACTGGAGTGCGCCTATCAAATTACCTTGTTAAGTTCATTAATTTCTGTTCTTGTCAGTTTGGCTTTCGAAACCATTTATGTTCTGGTGAGGGAGTCATTCATCTAGCCGATATACTAAAAAAACCAATAATTAAGGTTTATTTGCAGAATTAGTAATCATCAACTTATGAAAAATTGGACAGATTATATCACAGTATTCTTTCGGTAAACTTGATGCGATCGGTTTTAGTGGTCCTACTTTAGCGCGACTAGAAAGCTACCTACATAACCACGTTAATTATCTAATATCTATTAACATTGGTGTCCCTCGAGAATTCATTATGGAACCACGCCAATATTTTAATTATATAATGATCTTTTCAACTGCGTGTCCTCCACGAATTTAATATTCTATGCACATGACAGTTCTAATGTATACTTCTGATAAAAGCATTTCACTTCTTGTTGACAAGCTAAGCCTGATTTGAAAAAAGGTTTCAAGTTGCTTCAGTGTAACTTGTTATCTATTACCGCAACCAAGACAAATTTGTAGTATTTTAATCGACACAAAGATATTCAGCACCCTTTCCTTCTTTACGGTAGGCAGTATAATTGTTAGGAAACACTTCATGATCAGAGATGGATGGGTTGAGCCAAGATTCTGTACCGAACACGACATCGGCCTTCACGGTATCAAGCAAGCCAGCGAATTCGTCTATTTTGTTTATTACACTTCGGCAATTCACTACTGCAATAATTAAATCACGATGAACGCAGATGGTACAATTTTCCTGTCATCGTTTAGACAAGGCAACGACTTCTTCCTTTCATCATCCCAAGTAAATGCTCTGCCGTTTATAATCAGTTTATCGGCTTTTAGCTTAACCAGGTTTTTCTTATCCGCCCTTTTCGCTTTACCATATTCCCAAAGCTTCTTTCGTACAGTGCGCGTTTCGAATGAATAGTCCTGCTCAATGCTGTACTGTGTACCTTTCAAATTCTTGGCTTTTTTAAGGACGACCTCTTTTTCCTTATCAGATGAAAAGTTCACAATAATTGGCCTTTTTTTCCGTTCATTAAAACGACCTACGCGATGTGCCCTTTGAACTGATGTCAGTTCGTATCCGAGTTGGGCAGTGCAGATGCCCTTAACGAGGGCCTCAGACTGTTCCCAAGTTTCATGCTGGTCATTATCGTCTATCCCGTAAAACACAAGGTTCATTCTACGGCTTCTGTTTTCGAGGTCGATATTTTTCTTTTGAAGAATTCGCATCTGATGAGTTAGATTCTTTATTACAGTGGCTTGCTCATGTACCAATTTCATGACGCTTTCTATATGGCCCTCGGTCATCTCTAGCTTGCTCTTTATTTCAGCTATGTTAGTATCACTGTTAGTTATCCTAGTATCAATATTCTCTAACTTACTCATAATAGTATCCTGCAACTTCTTCAAATAATCCATTTCACCTTTATCGAAAGGCCCAGGATTGAGCTCAATGTCTCCAGAAAGTAGTAGAAGAAGAGCAACATATAGCACTCGGTTCACAATAAAGCGAAAACGCTTCCCATTAACTCCAGTGCATACTCGCACCGTGGTGCTCGCGACACATGCCTTTGTGGGAGGAGCCGGCAACGCTAAAAGTGCTTTAGGAATTTCAAGCATACGAACAGCACTAACCTGCAAGAGCAGAAGTGTTTTGAGCTTCATGTCGGCAAGCGTGCCGGCTCCAATTCCCACGCAGCCAAGGTGTCGCGCAAATATATACGCCAGTTCTGGGTCACATGATGTTCCACACATGCAGCGACTGTCGCCGTCGTAATCGCTCACGCAAGCGGCCCAACAATGATCGCAGCACTCCTCGTCCAGCGATGAAGATGCTCGAGCTGATGACGCTTTGCGTGATGTATCCGCAGATGGGATGGCAGAACACACGTGTACCGTATGCCCGCCGAACGGCTGATGCGCAGTTTCCGTCCAAAAGACCGCAAAAACCTGCAAGAGCAGAAGTGTTTTGAGCTTCATGTCGGCAAGCGTGCCGGCTCCAATTCCCGGCGGCAGGCAGGCGGCAGGCAGAAAAATTTCATTTTTCTGCCTGCCGCCTTATTTCGGCACTACATTCCTGTAAATCTCTTCCTCTTGGTGTGACCGTATGAAAAAACACACATAACTTCCCGCTAATTCGTTGACTTGAGAGGCGTAGTTATCCCTCGAGGAACTTGAGGCATCGTCATAACAGAGTGCGTTGATTTGCCTCGGATGTCTCGAATTTGCTCCTGGACGCATCGAATGGCGCTGTCCGGTAGAGAGGCCACTGATACTGCTCATTCTTTTCTGTGATGTCTTGCGCCTCGAAGTAGGCTTCCAGGCAAACATGGAAAGGTGACCACGTCCTTGAAACACTGGTGGCCGTCACAAGCTGATGGCTGTGCGGGTCCTGGACTCATTGAGGTCGGCATTGTCCTCGTCGTCAGTGCTACAATGCGCGACGTTCGCTCAACGAAACATCTTTGACACGTCATATATTTTCACAGCATGAACTTAGACAAGCCGAATGCACACCTAGCGTGAGCGTCGCGAGCCGGCCGAACCACGCTTCTTGTTTCTGATAATGATGGCACAAAAACACGTAACAGTAGTCGCGTGACACTGTCCCGCCAAAATCACTGAACACAAGTCACGTGACGTAAAGTCACGCCACATTGAAAATGTGACGTGAAATCATGTGGCATGCCACATGACGTAAAAATGATTGCACTAGTCAGTTGACATGCTCCCTTCGAAATGAAGTAATATCAGTGACGTTACGTAATAGGATATAGCAGTAGTCAGACAACATTAAAAAATGAATAACCTTAACGTAACATGTCCACAATAAAAACTCGTGACGTAAAACGTGAAATAAGCTTTCCACAAGCTAATTCTTGTGAAAAAAAATGTGAAATTACCCACCTGACATTTTTCTCCAATTATCATGGGACACTGTCGACATGAAATACTCGCACCAAGAGCATCAGTACTTAAGCTTCCTAGAGAGAGGGAATAAACTTTTACTATTAACAAATGCACACTGAGCCTTCCTAGGATGGGGCCCTTAGTCCAGAGCTCCATTGCCTTGCGCGACCCTGCGAGCCCGTTGGACCAGCTGCCGCTATTCCTGCCGGCGTAATCTGAGCAGTGCAGATTCTCAGGAGGAAGGGGTGGGGCTGGGAATGAGAGGAACGCCCTGTGGGGCAGAGTGTTCCCACGTGGAGTGGTACACTATCGGTACGGATCCACAGAAGGGGCAGTAGGAGGGGTAGAGAGTCGGATGAAAGCGATTTAGTATATAGAAGCAAGTAAATGAATTGGTCTGTAGTTGCCGCCAAGCGACAGCATCTGCTCTATTAAGTGAACGATGAGGGGGAGGATACGTATAACGGCACTGTCACTAGTAATTCAGCATAGTGTTGTAGTTCAGTGGCTCTGTCGATGCGTTGTCTGGGTTGGGCAGCTCTCTAGTGGTGCCCGGCCCGTCAGCTTTCGGGCAACCGCATGAACGCGTTCATTACCATGGAGAGAGGCGTGTCCAGGAGTCCAGATGATACACACAGGATGTAATGCGGACGGTGAGACAGAAGAGACGATATTGTGTGTATGTGCAGCCACAAGTCCTTGAGCGAAAGCACGGCAAGCAGCTTGTGAATCTTTTACAACAGTGACAAGGAAGTCATGTGACCGTGTCGTAGCGTGACCACTAGGCAGAGCAAGAGCACCCTCCTCTTCCAAACCATTGTCTGTAGTGCGAAGTGCGGCAGATGCCACAAGGGCGTCTGTGTCGTCTATCACGGCTAAACACATGGCTGATTTCTCTGGGTAGCGTGCCACATGAGCGTAAAGGACTTGTAAGTCTGTGGTACCATCCCCAAAGACGCTTATCATAGCCTGAACTCGGGCACGCCGATGACCGGCGTGGCGGGAGGGATTCATATTGCGTGCAATCGAAGGCACTTTGATGAGTGTGTGGACAGTAGAATCTAGTTTATGTCGCGGTACCTGTGCAGGTTTTTTTGTAAATAGGGTAGCCAAGACGAGACAGGATGGCGCAGCCCTGATGGGTCTGCCTGAGCCATTGTAGCTGACTGTTGCACTGGACCTCGATGAGTTCAGTTACGGTGTTGCGGACACCTAATTGAAGGAGGTGTGCCATACTTTTGTAGCGCCCCGCTACATTATCATCGACATTCATCATCATAACCATTGTCATAGCCACCGCGCCGCGCCTCTCGCGCAGCTCAAGCATAGCTCGAGCGGCGCGAGGAGAGAACGAGCTTCTGACCTGGCGGTTTGGACGCTGCTGCGTCCAAACCGCCAGGTCAGAAGCTCGTTCTCTCCACGTCTTGGCAAATCGTCTTGGATAATAAAGTGGCGAGAGAACGACACGACCACGTTGGCCGCCGTCCCGTCCTCCTCTTTCGCTACAGAGGCATTGTTTACAATCGTGTGGAGGCAAGCCTAGAGCCGCCTTCACAGCTGTTCGTAGAAGCATGTCCATCTTTTTTATTTGAGCTAGCGTGATATTGTGAAAGGGAAGATGATAGGTAAGCCGACTAAAAATAAGTGCTTGTACTAAGCGGAGGACATCCTGTTCACAGACTCCTCTTTTGTGATTGGTGATGCGTTGGATCATGTGTGTAATTTGAGTTATCTGCTGAGCCAGAAGGTGCGCAGTGTGTGAGGCCTTGCCTTCGGACTGAAAGTAGACGCCTAAATTGCGAACTCGAGGTACCAGAGGAATAGGGTGGCCACCAAGAAACAGCGAAATGTCAGGAGAATCAGCGGTTTTGTGGCAGCGCTTGTATACCAATAACAACTCTTCCACTGAGCCCGTAAGGCTACCGGCGGCAGCATAGTCTTGTACCACAGACACAGCTTCCTGTAAGGCATCCTGAATGGTTCCGTCTGATTCTTTGGTTGCCCAAATTGTAATTTCAACAGCATAAATGCCATATTCTGGATGTTGGGATACTATTGTAATAGGGAAGGGAGTTTAGCCATAGCCATGTTGAATGAAGTGGGCGAGAAAACTGAGCCGTGTGGTGTTCCTCTGCCTGCAAAATGAATGACGTCCGACCGGAGGTCTCTTATCCAAATAGTGGCCGTGTGGTAAGAAAGAAGGAACCTGACGTAATTGTAGATACGTGAGCTACACTGAGATGAAGCATGATTGTCAAGAATAAAGTCGTGGGAGACGTTGTCATAAGCGCCCTTCCAATCCAGGGCCAGAATAGCTCGGATCTTGTTTGAAGTGGGGCTATCCAACACGTCCTCTTTAAGCTGTAATAATACGTCCTGTGTAGAGATACCAGGACGGTAGCCGAATAGTGTGTCAGAAAAAAAGTGATTGTCCTCGAGAAATGGTTGTAGCCGAGAGAGTGCAACGCGTTCAAAGATTTAGCTACACATGAAGTTAAGGATATAGGGCAAAGATTCTGGAGGGATAGCGGCTTGCCAGGCTTTGGAATAAGTATGATTTCTACGTGTCGCCACTCCTGTGGTCGCGTGCTGTTGTTCCAATGTTCGTCGCAAAAGTCAGTTAAATATTCAATGGACTGGTCATCTAAATTACGCAGAAGTGCGTACGTAATCCTATCTGTCCCGGGTGCCGTGCGACGCTTAATGCTTTGCAAGGCTGCCCTAGCCTCTGCTTCTGTAATGTCCTCCTCTAGAGGCGTATCGTGCACGTGTAGATAATCACAGTAGGCGGGACGGGGGCCCGTGCATACATAATCAAGACTTGATTTGTGGAGAATGGTGCGGATTGCGTTAGCAGTGTGTGATTTTTTCTGCGTGGATTTGAGAAAGCACGGAGTATACGCCACATTTGAGGTGTACTTAGTGAGCCGTTGAGTCGATCGCAGAAGTTATGCCAATTGTTGCTTGTGAGGATGTTCGCATAGTCATGTGCCTCAGTACTTAGTTGGGCGATTCGGAGACGAAGTTTTCGTTATGATTCTGCCACCGACACTGCTGTGTCAAGACTCTGTGAGCATCCCAAAAATACAGCAGGTGCCAGTCCACATCTGGCGTTTCGGTCGTTGCAGCGATGAGTTTGGTAGCTGTTTGAAAATCGGACTGAAGTTGCAATATCCAAGCCTCTGGGGAGGTAGAGTCCTGAAGGGTAGTTGTTGTACAATTACGCCTAAATGTATCCAGATTTTTTTATTTGATGGTGTGCTCTGGGGCGCGCGTGGCTGCTACTTGGAGCTCTGTAATTAGTATATGGTGATCACTGCCTAGATTCACCATGAGGTTGCACCAGGAATGGTGACTAACCCCCTTGACTATCGTGTGGTCGGGGCATGTGTACCTGCTTACACTATTACTTAAGCGAGTTGGTTGATCAGGTTTCGTCAGCATGGGCTTGCGATGAATCGCGAGAACCTGTGCGAGTTGTCGGTTTTTAGGCGTTTCTGTTGCGTAGCCCCAAGCCGCATGGGGGCGTTGAAATATCCTACAATAACTATGTGTTTACCCAACTTGCATAGTTGTGCGAATAGCTGACCGAAGTCATCGTTCCTGGCGTTAGGTGCACTGTAAATGTTAAGCACGTACAGGCTGCTACTGGAACAAGAGAACGGGACTAATTCGAGAAGTACGTGCGAGATGGACGTGCTTTGACAAGCTCCTAACAAAAGCAAAAGTGTGTGTGGATTCAAAATATTTTCGCTAGAAATGAAACCCGAGTGACCGCTGCAAGCTATACATCGTAAGTTTGCAGTTTTATACGGTGTCGGCCAGTGAAGATCAACGCAATTTTTCATTGAATAAACTCATTTCTTACGCTGTGTGGACCATTTACACTCAAAAGCATTGTAAATTATTTGCTATACTGTAAATAGTTCTTCGAATAATGTTTTGATAAATGAGTGCTTGATCAGTCCGTCTGTGTCAAAGGTAAGATTTCAGACAAACGAATTACAACATTAAGATCACGCAACGATTTCACGCGTGAATATACACATCCGGTGCGCTGCAACGGGATGGTGTAAATATGGTGGCTCATCTCCACCGTTCCACATAGAGCTGGCGTTGCCGACAAGGAGAGTGGTTTGAAGTTACGATAATAAGACGGTGCTCGGGGCGTGGTGCGGCTAACGGCTCACCAAAGAAATTGACAAACTCTCTCGAAGAGTAGGTATGCCTATCTGCGGCGTGATAAAAAAGCCTGTCCCACCATGGCCTCGCCTGCCTCTCCAGTTCATGTTCAAGGGAGTGCCTATCGTTTGATTGATACGCAGAGTTTAACCCCCCAAAACCACCACAAGATTATGAGAGATGCCGTAATAGAGGGCTCTGGAAACTTCGACCACCTGGGGGTTATTTAACGTGAATCTGAGCACACGGGCCTACAACGTTTCCGCCTCCATCGGAAATGCAGCCGCTGCAGCCGGGATTCGATCCCGCGACCTGCGGGTCAGCAGCCGAGTACCTTAACCACTAGACCTCCGTGGCGGGGCGGAGTGCCTATCGTCACATTTTGGTTGACTCGCAATGCTGTAAAGTTGCACTCGGTCTGGTGCAGTGAGAACAAATTCCATGAGATTCCTTAGAACAGACACAAGTGTTTTGATTGGTATAATAGAGGCGCCCTATATACATGGTACAGCTTCTCGCGTACACGACAGGAGTGTTCTATGAAATGGAATATGATATACTGCTTTTCAATACGACCACCCTGTTTCACGCACAAAATGGGGTGTGTATTATGTGCGAGTGATCCCTTTTTTAAGGCTCTAAATACTCTGCATACCAGAATTTCTTGTCATCAAAACTACCACCTTGCACCAACAGCACCTGTCGGTGCTGATGGTGAAAGGTGGTTAAGTTGATGGCAAGAATGTAGTCTTGATGACAAATTTTCTCTCGCCGACAGAACCAACAGTGTCCACACAGGATCTTCATATCTGCCGACGCAGTGGAATACTAGTGACTACGTGGGCATGCTTAGTAGTTTTCAAGCTGCTGTTGAAATGGCAAGCTTTGCAATATCCAGCATAGTGATTTATTTCAGTCACAATAATCTTGGCATTCTTGTGGCGAAACCAAGACTTTTGTGACTAGCGCAAAGCTGTTTTCGTATAAAATTGAGGAAAACATTTTTTTTTGGGGGGGGGGGTGAATTTTCGGTCAGTCCCCAAGTTCTGTAAAGAGAGCTCCAATATAAATTCAAAAATAAGTTTTCCTAATAAGTCGCAACTCACTGTTAGATGCAAAGCAACTCTTTTTCTTGTCTGTGTCCCACAGCGTCGGCGTTGGCGTACGCGCTCACACTGCGCATGCGCAGCTCCCCTCCTCCTCTTTTTCCATCAGCTGCGTGTTACTCTGTCCACTTCTCTTCTGCCACCTGTCGCGCTTCTCCTGTTGTCTCGCTTTTGCTCTTCAGTGCGCGTGCTGCTCCCCTTTTCTAGTCTCTTCTCCTTCAAATGTGAATATATAGCGCATGCTTGCCGTCCACCCAACTCTCTCCTACGCTCCGCCGCTCTCTCACCTCCCAATGCCGACGCTGGCAGTCTGCTAGTTCATTGACGCCAGGAAACACCAAGTTGTATATGTGAAGATAGCGAAACGAGTGCGAGCACACTGTGATCGTAGCATGTAGCAATGTTTTGCATGACAGCATGTTATATTTATCATGTTTGGACGTGTAATTTACCTTCGCCGTCCATTCGCGTGGCGTAATATCGTGTTTGGTACATGTGAAGCTATCGAAACGATCGCGAGCGCATCACGAGCGTAGCATGTAGTCATTTTTTTTTCGTGACACGCATCCCCCGCCGTTGTGGTCTAGTGGCTAAGGTACTCGGCTGCTAAACTGCAGGTCGCGGGATCGAGTCCCGGTTGCGGCAGCTGCATTTTCGATGGAAGCAAAAATGCTGTAAGCCCGTGCGCTCCTACTTGCCTTCTTGGTAAAGAACTCCAGGTGGTAGAAATTTCCGAAGTCCTCCATAACGGCGTTTATCACAATTATATTGTTTTCGGTCGTTGAACCTCACATATAATCATCATCACGCATCTCATGATTATTGTGTTTGCACCAGTCAAATACCTTTGATGACCATTCATGTCCTCTAATACTAAATTAGGTTTTTGCGAAGCTAGCGAAACGAGCGCGAGCGCACCATGGGCTTGGCGTGTATAGTAATGACCTACATGACATGATTTCCACGTTAGGGTCGGTCATTTATGTTCATGATGCAGTTATGTCATAACACACGTGTTTTGCATTATGTCATGTGAACAAAACCACCACGAGAACATCAAGATAATGAAATGTCAATCATGATGTTCGTGACATACTCGTAATAATTTTCATGTTTTGACGAGGCAGTTTTACTCGTCATTCAGTCAAGTTTTGCCACATCAATTTTGATATCAGTACCATTACCGGAACAGCCAGGAGAGCTAAAAGACGTGGGCGGCTAGATTAGATAGACAACCGTTCGATGGCCACTCGTATGTATCGGCACTGTGTCTTGATCTCCAATGCAGTGCCGGTGAGAGATTTCTCCTGTGAGTTGCTGAACAATTCAAAACACGTAGTGTGAGCGTTGACTAAAACCAGACTGCGGGACTACAATCGGAGTCCTATCGGAGTCTCCCCTCTCTCATTGTTTATTAGGGGCAACTGGGATGTTCTTGTAGGAAACACCACTCCGTCACTGCGTGCTTTGCACCTTCTCAATTTTCCACGCTGTGCAATGCAGCGGTAAGCGGCAGCCTCAATGTCGCCACCAGTGTAAGCGTTGGTGCCTGCTGTTTCGCAAGTAGACGAGGTTTCCTTAGGCGGGAGATGGTGTTTTTTTTCTGCTCTTCTATATAGCACATATCGGTTACTGCTGCAAGTTCACCCTCTAACTAAAAAACAGCGGTGTTTCTTTATACTTATAGTGTGTTGAAATGCCAAGCAGAAGTGGATGTTTGCGCAATACCATAATTATATTTGTCACCGTTGTGACCTCTAATTATTTTGTAGAAGATCACGTAAGAGAGAAAAAAACAGCAGCTACCATTGTCCGAAGAACCACTGAAGCTGTGCCTGTGGCAAGGAATGATTATCACGATGCCGCCGTGACGGTGAGTCTGGTTCGTTTATCTTGGGACTGAGGAGTTGTAGAAGTGGCCTCTTCAGGGCGCACCTCGCTTGCGTACGATGAAGAATTACATCATTACGATTTTCCCAGGTTTATTCACTGGTGTTTTTCGCTGTTCTAGGAAAGTTAGACGCAGCAGCTCTTTTATATATTACTGTGAAAAGTTTTTAAACGTGAGAAATTTACCTGCGGTGCTAAAACCCAACGAGTGACCTTTGTGCGCAATGCAAAAAAAATAATGTTCGTGCGTAACTAGAACGGGGGCGTTTGAATTGTAGTGGAGTTCCCAAACGAAAAGTCATGCCACTGCTTGCGAAAGAATGCATGATATTATCCAAACTATCGCATCTACTTATATATCATACAAAAAGCGTCAAACAACACCAAACATCTCACACGTCAAATAAGCAATACGCGAGTGGTATAAATCTTTCCCTCCATTACAAATGGCGCAGTCATATTTTTCTAACATCATCTCTGATAGCTCCAACACGTCAGGTCTTACAGAAGCGTAGTGGGTGCTTTACTTCTCCGCTTACATGGGAGAGAACATGGACGCACTATCCCGACTATATAAAAAAGTGATGACGATTTGTGGCGTACTGGGCCCCACACAAGTGCACGGGGGTTTAAACTGTGCTAGATTAAGACCGCCTGGTGTTTACTGTAACTATGCTGCGCGTGGCGCTTAGCTTTGTCACTTCTTGCAGTCAGAATATAAAAATCGAAGCATATCCATGGAGTGAATGATGATGAGAGGGGCGAAGCGTCCGTCAGCCCATCCGTGCTTCCGTCCGTCCACGCGAGCATCCATGCATTCATCCATGCGTCGATCCATCTGTTCATGCGTCCGTCCGTGAGTCCATTCATTCGCCTAACCGTCAGTTTGTGCGTCCATCCGTCCGTACGCACACCTGTCCATCCGTCTTCTAGTCATTCTGTCCATCCGTCCGTGCGTCCAATTAGTGAACACTCCAAACACCGCCCTCTCGCATCCCCTGAGGCACGTACCCACTCCGCGCATCCATCCATTTGTTCGTCCGTCTGCTAATGTGTCTGTCCGTCCGTGCATGCGTCCGCCCGTGCATCCATCTAGTGAACACTCTAAGTATTGCCACCTTCTATTACGCATCCCCTGTGGGCTTCGAGAGAGAAATTAATCAAAACGTTGCTTATGCTTTGTACTGAGTTTCCTCAGATCATCTGACATAAATAAAAACCATACTCACCTTTCGCCGAGTACACTGCAGAACGCGTTCTTTAGGCGGACACCATACACCAATATAACTTCATGGTGTAATTCATTGTTGTAATTCATTGGTGTAACATCACACTGTGATAGATACCAAGTGACGAAATTTGCTGATACCAGATACGTTATTCCGTATGAAAACTTTTTCTCATATAAAACAAAAGCTGATTTTTGAGACCTTATACCAATAAAGTACACTATAAAAGAGTCTAACCCATATTTTTTCATGGACAGCTACATTACCAAAGTGACGCTGCAATAAGGGTATAAGTGCTATATTTCTGAACTATGTCAGAAAATATCGGCACTCTGTTTGCTTCTTTCGGTACTGTACCAAATATTTTAAAATTTATTGTACAAACTTGTAACTACCAGAACGTGAGTATTTTATTCGCCGAAGAAGTTTGTTTTTCTACAAAACATCACAGAGAAGATTTTCACCCACGCTAAAACTAATGAAAGTTAAAAGCAATGTTAATAAACTGTTGGGACGCGTACAAGTGGGGTGGCGACATTAAACTGCACGGCGTGAGAACTCTCAGATAGCTCTACTCTTGTCCTTTCACTTCCCTTGCTTTTTTTTGCCCACTGGGTGAAGAAGTTGAGTAGGCAACGGCAGAATCAGCTCTGATGTAAAAGAAAAAAAACAGCTACGGAGTTTGGCTTTATTTATCTGTTGCCAATATTGCCACTACAAATCTATCATAGTCATGAAGCATGAGAGGCTTGAGATTCAATATAGAAATTAATCGCAGTAATTGGGCAAATCAGTATTTTATAAAGTTATATAGCTTGATCATGTGTTCACTATTGTCCCCAACTTCCTTTTTTACTGCTAGTGTTGCATCGAAGCGTCATCGGTGCAGCATTCAGTGTTTCTGTTTACTATTTTCTTTCACAGAGAAACTGGACTGCATAATATGGGGAACACGTTCCGGTGAAAATATTGAAGTGAGTGACTGCTACAGGTGCTCCTCCTTGGCCTATGGAAAGCTGTATATGGCAGTAAAAAACTGAAGAACTGATCATTGCCGTTATTAGGCTGATATTGATAAAACTACTCTACAATTAGCTCTATAGAAGAAGAAGGAATTGTGACGGAGCCACCAAAAATACTTACAGCAAGCAATTCATGTATTCTGTAGTTTTAGTACTTCTCATTGTCAGCTGAAGTGTCTTGACAGAGCTGAAGTGTTGGTGACGCCAGAATAAAACAGTGTACCTCACTAATTCTTTGCGTAGTGGGTCTACCACTCTTTCAAATAATGAATTATTAGCCACAAATTCGCGTTGGACACTACTCTTTCACTGGTGAGTAAAGCAACAAAAAGAATACACATGAGTTTGAAATTATTGTTGAGCGCTGTAGGTTTTTAGCTCAATTGAATTTATTGTCAACATGTTGTGAAGATGTAAATTTGTGCAGCAGGGGCGTGAATAGAAATTTAAACTCTCTATGCAGCAAAATTTTTATCTGGCAGAAGGATCTTGCCTCACTACACATACGGGAAACAGCGCAAAAACAGAACGAAGAAATAATGATCATAAAACACAAAAAAGAATGATCAAACAACACAAGCTTCATGTTGTAGTATTTTTTTCTTCGTTCTGTTTTCGCTCTGTTTCTCTAAGTTTTATGTAGACACTTACCCTTCAGGATACCCTTTCGCTTCACGAGATAATGTTCCAGCAATAAACACTGACAAGTTCAGGTTGCAATGGTGGCCTGTCCGGACCCACAGATTTTAACACCCCTCTGCTGTGCCGCATATCTGACCACCACTTTGGTCAGTGGTTTCACAGGAGACTAAGGCCGTGGGTTAATGCGTATTCATTTGGGATGTAGTGGCCAGGCACTTCACCGGGGTGGCCAATTCTTCTCTGTTGAGAGAATACGTTACCGGTGGTGGTCACTGGGGAGGCCACTCCTCAGGCCCCTTTAATGCAATTCGATCATCACGTGGATAGATTTTTTAAATGTGGTGGGGAATGGCACCACACCGGGATTCCAACTGCGGATCTCTTGCATGCGAGGCTGATACTCTAATCACTATGTTATCCCTGCATCCAGTCTTTCTAAGTAATGAAGTTCAACTTGCGGTAATCTATATAGAATTAGTGCGAGCTATCTTTCTTCTAAACCAGTACAAAGGGTGGCGCCCACGGACTTGCAGACGATTGAATAACATCGTCATCGAGCATTTGTTTGACTTAACTACGAATAGCGTACTGTTCTTTCTGTGAGATGTGGCAAACGTGTTGACGCACCGGTTGCATGGTAGGCTCAGTGATGATTCTCTGTTTGCTTATTGGAGTCTGTCGGTGCTCCGTAACAACACTAAATGGGTGCCCATAAAAATAGAATTCAAACTTCCCTATGGCCCCCACAATGGCTAAGCACTCTTTTTCTGTAAGTGAATAGTGGGCATTCGACTTTGATTAGAGCACGACTGGCGTAGGACACGAAATATTCATCAAATCTTCGTTTACGCTGGGTGAGCACAGCCCCAAGACAGACACCGCTAGCTTTCATGAGAATTTTAGTCAGGGCAAGTGGACCAGAACGTCACAGAATAGACGGTGACGTAAGAAGGCGACGAAATGTAACGAATGCATCATCACATGCTTGTAAATACCCGGAAAGGTCATAATTTGATTCATATGTGGGGTTTAACGTCCCAAGCCACCATTATTATTAGAGACACCATAGTGAAAGGCTCCGGAAATTTCGTGCACCTGGGATTCTTTAACGTGTACCCAAATCTGAGCACACGGGCCTACAACATTTCCGCCTCCATCGGAAATGCAGCCGCTGCATCCTGGATAAGGTCATGGTTCCAGCGGAGAGTTAAGTGAAGGGTGATAGGAGGCAGGCAATGTTTCGAAGAAAACGACGAAAATACGTACATAGGACGAGCTTGCTGAGAAGTTCAACGTTTTCGGCTTAGGGAACTTGGCAAAGGCACGCACAATTGTCGCAACAGGAAGAACATCATCCTCATAGATGATTTGGTCCAAAATTAAAAGTTGCCGCGCGCTGAAGTAGCGCAACTTTAGCTTGAGCTGTAAACCGGCAATGCTGGGGCAAGTGATAAATGCTAGGAAGCTGTTTCGAGGATGTGTTGAGAAGTCGCACGAAAATACTACGATATCGTATAGTGGTGAGAAGGAATTTGTAAATGAGAAGAACATCCGCCTACCATGAACTGGTAGCTTTGCCATGCCGATTCCCCTGGAGAAAAATTTAGTTGACAACAGCGCGTGCGCGCCCATTGCCCGGCAGAGAGGCGTCACCAAGAGTACAAAGTAAGCAGATGCAAAAAGTAGCAATAAATATAAAGCGTGCAATACGGCAAAAAAAGTCCCAGCTTTGCCGCAAAAGTGAAGCAACGAATGCGATGGCAACAAATTGGAAAGTCACGCGCAGACTGGCAAGCAGATCGAAACGTGCCCCGCGTTTCTCACGCACAAATGACGCACGAAACGTACTCACAAGTACAGATGTATGCGAATAAGCGTCTCAATTGTTACTTCACTGTGTCTGAAAAGCTTGCCCGTTTTGCAAGCGGAGGCTGTGAAACGATTGCGGTGACTTTCGTGCGCCCCGTAACTACAACAGAATCGTTCAAGTCAAGCCCACGGCCAGCCAAGACGGATGATCCTTTCCACCAAGAGATAAGGGCGCTTGAGAGATTGTCCACTCCCCTCCCCTTCTCTAAGAGGGCCAAAGTACGCGTGAGAGATGAAAAGGGCCGTTGCGCGCTTTTTGGTACCATCTTGCTGATAATGCTGAAAACACAATCCTCCCTCCCCCCTGCCATGCCCACCAACAGCGGTAAGTCGTAGGTATAAATAGCTTGCCGTTTGAACGTTGAAGGAGACTCTCGGTGGCTCAGTAGTTAACACCTCGCATTCACGACATGGAGGTCCCTCATTCAATTCAGCGTGCCCGAGCCGATTCATCTGTTTTTTTTTAATTTTCATATATATTATTACGTATACAAATACAGTGCAAATATCGACGCCGATATTTACGCCGACGCCGGTGGCGAAATGTAGCCTAAAGTGTCCATATATTTGCTATCGCAATAAAATTTGTTGTTCTGCTCTCGGGATTCCATGTGCTGAAAGAAAGACCTGACATGCCCATTCCAAGTCTCTGGCAATAAATACACCTCCCTTCGAACACAGACTGCGTATTAATTCTTCAGAGCAACACCAAGAATTGAACCCTAAATTGCAATCTTACCACATATAGCAGCAGAGTCCTGCATGGTAGTCGGTGCCATCCAACACTATCGAGGTGTAACCAAATTCAGTGCGTGCTCTGTCATTGTAGAGAGTATGCGATTCCTCCATGTTTTCAAGCATCCGGCTAATGTATCGTACACAGAATTTGTGCCGTCGCTTCTCAAGCTCATGATATAGATTACTTCGCTAGGTATGATTAATTCCTGTACCACAGGTAAAAAGGTAGTTGGATTAGTTTCAGCCTTAAAGGTCCGTAAACAACCCAGAAATCAAAATTGAGCTGTGGTGAATTGTGCATGAGTGCACGATAAACACGGAGCCGTGAAAATTTTAAGACACGGAGAAAAGATAGCAGAGTTAGACGCGTTTGATTATCGAAACTGAGACGGTAACTCATTTCGCTATTTTGTACGCTTCCCTCCGCTGGTATGAACTTCCAGGCCGCTTTGCCCTCTGGAAAAGTGCCCCTTCCAATCTCGCATGGCGTACATGATCGCTGACGCTGCATGAAACATCGTCTACTTCAGGTTGCCACTACTCCAGTGGTCAACTCCATCAGTTGCATTGTAGCTGCATGGTTGTTGGCGAACCGTGGCTGCCGTGATTGTGCCAGTACAAACCTTGCGTTGCGCGCACGCCTTCAAAGAATCGCCAAATCGATGGACCCGTAAGGAGTCAAGCCAGCCACAGTAGCTGATTCGTAAGTGGGAGCACACACGCGGGCAGCACGACGAACAACAACAAGCAGCCTGGAGAGCTACTTGCAGACTGACCGGAAGTCGAAGGCTCATGCTCAGTCAAGCAGCATATTAGGCTTGGCGTTTCAGAGATAAGGCACGGAGCTTCACGTGGATTCTTGAAAGACCCCGAAAGAAGGAGGAATTGTTTTTAAAAATTTGGGGCGCGCCGGCGGCTCGTAGCGCTGCTACTTGAGGAATCATTGATCGCGACAGCAATCTTCACACAATGCGCTCGTTTATTTGACATGTTTTCAAAATAATTGGGGCTGGTTTACGAACCTTTTAAGTGGTAAGACAGAGTATCCTAGCCGAGAGAAGGGATGGCACCAAGTAAGAGTGAGTATAGAAAACGTTGGCGCTGGCTGACCTAATCTGCCTCTAGCAGCTATCCTATTGTGTTGTATGTCTTAAAATTACAAAGAAGACTCATGGAAGAGCTGTTCCGAAATTTATAGACCAGCTCTGCAGCTTTGCAAATCACTGCGTCTATGCACGGTTGTTCTGCTTGGGTCAAGTGCTGGGAGGGTAGGAGATTTGTCTGCCAGCTGATCATAGAAGTGTCAACCAAGCGCAGCAGCTCCATTTCATGAAGACCAGAACGCGTATTTGAAAACCACCGGTTCATGGGCAAAACGTCTTCAATTTACCTTGTTGGTATAAAAAAGCAATAGTGCATTAGCTTTGTCATCCCCTTCAACGTGTAGTCCAAGAATGTTGGCGTGATGGGATTGTGGTATGGGTTAGTGGAGAAAACAGAAGTGAACAAACTCTATCTCGCATGTTCTTCAGAGACTGCTGCACAAGACATTCTTTAAAAAACTTCTTTCCGACCTTGACCACCATCTTCAGTGAGAAGATGTCTTGCGAGTGGATGACTGTGCTGAAAACATATTACTCCTTTTCACCATCATAGACGAGGCTCTGAGTTGCACGTAGACATCACTGAGTCGGTCTTCCAGAAATTTGGTAGCCAACACCATGGTAGGGTGTGGGGCAAGAGTATCGAAGTATAAGACGTGAGGTCGTGCATAATATGCACCAGGTTTCACAATCCTAAGAAGGAGTCAAGCAGATATCGCGTGCCAAAAGTTTTTTTCAGCATTGCGAAAGCTGTCTCAGACGGTAGCTGAAATGGTGGGAGGAAGAGAGGTGGAGAATCAGAACAAAGGCACTCCACGTGTCACATATGTCACGTCCCAAGAGGCAGGAGACGACGAAGGTGGCGTGTGATATTTCCATGAGGAACTGGAGGTGCGCGAAGCATATGTCTAAGTTGATGTCATTCGGGAAAGGGAGCTCGGTGTACCATGCCTCCATTGTTTCTACCATCGAGGTTTTCTGATTAATGCTGGCCACTGACTCTTGTTGAACTTGTCAGCGTGACTTTGTCTCCTTCGAAGCCTTAGGAGTTGGCGTCATTGGCTTGCAAATGCTGGGCGATGCATTTTTTTGCATGCAAATTGGGAGCATTGTGTCCTCCTCGACCCGCTATAGAAGTAGCAGGGGTACCATGGTAGCCCTAAAAAAGCCTGCGCGCTTTGAGGTGTGTAGTCAGTAAGAAATAAAACGACAGAGGAGCAGAGAAAAGCAACTCTCCTTCTTGCGATTGCAACTTGTTCCACCGTTGTGCTTCTGGAAACTCATACACACGTTGAAAATAAACATCGCGATGTCGACTCGGGCAGTAAACTTGAATTCTTACTGCGCAGCTGCTGCCAGCGTGATTACGCAGATGCGCCAAGTCCTAGCTAGAAAATCAGCCAAACGATTGGATTACCCCTTTAAAAACCATTTCAGCATAAGAGATTTGTGGTGCTGGAGAAAATAAACAAAAATTAACACTGTCACCGCAGCCTACGTGAAAATATAGAACGTCGTAACACAGGTAGGCAAAACTCGGTCTCCGCTGGACGCTGCCAGGTTGAAGTTACTTCCATCTGATTACTACACATCTGAGGCATGTCTTTTAGTAACGTATGCCTGCTTCAAATATTTATTGAAATTTGAAATATTGCAATGAATATTTGTTCTCCTATGAATAAAAAGTTTTGACATTTCGTTGAAAATACGATGATTCAGATAGGCCGTCTCTTTAGTGTCACGAGCAAGTGTTGCGGGACATTACCGCACCAGCATATCTAGGGAATAATATATTAATTTTTCTGTAATAAATTACACAGTAGGCGCATCCAGCATTATTTGGCCTTTCAGCTGTTGTAATGAGTTCCTTTTCCAGCTAAACGAGCTTGTAGAGAACTTGAAAACCTTCATTTCATACATTTGCAAGATATTTAATGTGATGAGACGCCTTTCGTTTTTGGGGTGAAGCTCCTTAAGGCGTGGGTCTGTCCATCCTTTGTACGTATGTAGAAGTACGTAGCCACCGGTGGCACATACCCACTCTAAAGCGGGTATGTGCCACAGGGGATGCTAGATAGAAGATGGCGGTACTTGGAGTGTTCACTAGATCGACGCACGGATGAATGGACAGACATACTAGCAGAAGGGCAGACATATGAATAGACGCACAGATGTACGGACGGATGGACGCACAGACAGACGGACGGACATTGATGGACGCACGGATGGTCGCGCGGACGAACGGAAGCAGGAACGAACGGATGGACGTAAGCACGAACGGGCTGATGGACGCTTCGCCCTACTCATCATCAATCACTTCGTGGATATGCCGTGATTTTTTCTTATCACCTGGTGCTCAAATATCGCTGCTCAAATATCAAGCACTAATTTACTGGGACAGCTACAAATACATGACAACATCAGTGAGTCACTCATTAAAAGAATCACCTGTTTCTATGATGTTAATTTTATGAGGCACAAGTCATTCTTATTAGCACAAGTGGCTGACTGCTCAGGAGGATAAAATATCACTTGCTAATGGCGACCAAAACGAACAATTTGTTCTAGATATCTCGTTTATCCCAAGTGATTTCTCAAATAAAAAAACTGGCGTTTCGTTTTTGGAAATGTCAAAAACAACAAAAATTGTTCAGATGGCGATTGTTTTTACGACCTCATAAAATTGCTCGATTGGCGGCTTCTCTCAAATACCCTTTTGCGCCAATATCTGATAAGGAAAAAATTGATCCTAGTTGCAGATAGAAATATTCAATCAATCATGAAAGGTAGCACCTAATAGAGAAATATATAGAACGTTAAGCACATGCCCCAATACTGGGCATAATATTGATATAGTGCGTAAAATTGCGAAGTAAATGTCACTCACTAAACATTGCTACGGCGTTTATCGATTCGCGCCTTGTTTTCGTGACACTTCTTGCAGACGACATTCGTTGTTCTGCTGTATATCTAATACGTGGTCGACATCGCTAATCTCTTATTGCTTTTTAAAATGCTGCGCAGTTCTTGCTAAGAGTGCTTTATTAAAAAGCTTTAAATTTGCATATTCTTTCCTTGAAATCTGTAAATAAAATTCAGTACCTTCCTTTGGACGAAAAAAAATAAATTCATTATTGCGATAGAAACATTCATCTGTAAGTATATATATGTAGTATAAGAACAAGACACAGAGACAGCAGCTGCTTCTGAGCTGGGTCTTTTATTTTATGCCTTCGTCGTTGTCTTCCTCTCACTCTCTCAGTTAACACTCGAGCTCTGGTGAATTTTTCTGCCATTGCAATATTTGTAAAGAACTGCTTTGTGCAAAGTTTATCTTCTGTCCTCATCATTCGGTTCATGAAATTACAGACATTACTCACAGAAGTGTTTTAAAATATAAAATAATATAAAAGACAAAATTAAAAAAGCAGAGTTCACAAAAGTAATTGAACTTTATAACAAGGTGTTGGTTTCATGAGCTCACTATTTGCAGGAATAGCTCTATGGTAATGGGATCACGTAGAGCAAAAGGGCACAGTGTACGTCACAAGTGCAAGTCACAATAAAAGTATTTTTTAAGATTTCAATATTGCTGCAAGCTTTTCAGGATGCCGTGAAGTCCTAAAATAAGAGTAACGGGTAACTTAAGGCATTCCAATGCTATGTATCTTATTTATTGCGTAAAACAGGTGTCGTTCTCCGTGGGGAGTTGATTCTATAAAATAATATAAAACGTGACAATATATTATAAACAAAAAACTGTTTAAGACGAATACTCACCGTAAAAAGCAAAAAAAGGTTTTGGTATTTGGGTTCCTAATCGTAGTATACACAATAAGTCATCTCCCAATGCTAATACACGTTGTTTTGGGCAGGCAAACGAAGTTAAGTGAAATATTGGTCACAAATTTCGATAGCTGTCACTGCGATTATCCATGCTTTTCTTTAACTCGTGTCAATATACCTGACAAACCAGCTGTCCAGATTTATTTATAAAAGGACCTTCGTAGCTTCACCTTCTATCCGTAATTACCTGCATCAGGAGCCACGAATGCTGCTTCCTTAACTAAGGCGCCCACTGTTGTTTTACTTGCTTCAAAACAACCGTAGATGAACGCAAAAAATAAAGCCTGAGTAAGTTTTACTATAAGTGCAGCATTTTTTCAGTGCGATATATTTTTGGCGCACTACGAAAAAAAACGATATATTTAGTACGCTGTTGGACCACAAAAATAATACACCAGGTGCACCAACTAGCTGAATTTTGAAAAAAAAAATGAATGACGCACTTCGATGAATACAAGACAAAATACATGTTGACGACTAATGCAGGCTTTCACAATTTTTTTTGTTGTACTCAATTGAGTGCGCAAATTTTTCCAGGAAAGAAGAAAATGGGAATATATCGATTATGATGTTGTTCACAGGTTCACGGAGTAAGCACTAAAGAACTTCTTAAGTAAGGCCTTCTACTTTTGTGTTATATTGATTGCTAATATGAATGGATCAACCAAAAATTTATTCTTTGTTGTGCACACTGGATTACGCAAGTTTCTCAAGAAAGAATTAAAAGAAAAAAATATCGATTACGATACTGTTCTTAGGTTCACCGACAATGGATTACACAGTTTTAGGTGGAAGCACGTTAGGATCTTTTCTTATCGGAATGCAATCTCGTCACGGTGTCTGCCGTAGCCTTGGTCCACAGTAATCTTTCCGACTCTGAATTGTTTAAACAGGTGCAAAATCTTTTTTCTTGTGAATGTGCCGCGACTACCACCTCTGAAGCACACAATCACTACATTCTGAGCTCACCATTAGCATACAATTAAAATATTACCATGCCCAATAATTAGTAAATCAAGACCCAGCTGTTGTAAAGCGATAAATTTTAGGGTTAAATACTTCCATTCTCGTATCCCTTCAACACGTGTAAATGTTTTGAAGCTAAACACGTAACAATGGGAACTCGCTAGACAGCCCGAAATGTGAAAAATCTATTTGTCGCTTTTTGCGTTCATCATGCACGGCTACTCTTTCCACTCGAAAGCCCGTTAGCTAATAACTGAACACTTCGCAAGAGCAAAAATAATTGATTGATTGATATGTGGAGTTTAACGTCCCAAAACCACCATATGATTATGAGAGACGCCGTAGTGGAGGGCTCAGGAAATTTAGACCGCCTGGGGTTCTTTAACGTGCACCCGAATCTGAGCACACGGGCCTACAACATTTCCGCCTCCAAAGAGCAAAAATAGTAAAGATCACTGCATCCGGTTTTGCTGCGTCAATATAAGTTTTGTTCTTGTCGGCAAGGTGAGTTGAACAACTTTCACCTCATCGTTGTCGTTTTCTAGTTTCTGCACGTCTCTTTCAGGTTGTACCTAAAGTGTATTCAGGCCTGTTACGTACAATGTCGCTGTTGGCAAAGCCTTAAATATCGGCTAAGAAATCATGGCTCGGTACTCAAGTTGAAAAACTAGAAATTTCAAGCTTACACATTCACTATGGCTCTGAAACAGCATGCAATGAAATTGGAACTCAAAGAACCCCTCATACTTGTGTCCTATATTACTGGGCCGACGATTAAATGTTAGGCAAGACTCGCTTTGTAAACAAGCAGTTAATCATGTTAGGAACACTAGAAAAATTACGAGAGGCACTAGTACAATAGCTAATCCTTTTATAATGAAACATCCTTTTCCGGCGATCGTCGTCTTTTTTGCGTTCAACTATCTCTGTTTACACTTTCGATGTTTCAGAAAGTTAACCAGGAAAAAAAACTGCGACAAGTTTTCCGCAGGTGTGCTCACAATGCTGCAGACACGATGAAAATTTGTATGTGATTTGAAACACAATACCAAGGAATATATGTTCATGTCGTTTTTATAGGACATCAAGGCCGAAGAGGCTAAACAGGTATGTACCACAAGAACTGGGTAAAACTCCCCGCTCACCACCGGTGGTTAACTAAAAATAAAGAAATCAAAAGTAGCCCGACAAATATCAGATGGCAGTCGTGCATCCAAGCCACCCTTTCCTACACGAGTTACGGAACTAAAAGCAGGTACGTAGGGAAGAAAGAAAAGTAAAAAAAGCATCTTAGAGTAAGCTGCACTGTACTAGAGTTTTCCGACCACGTTTCTTGACCGCGTATTCGCTTCCCTACAGGCATGATGTCATTCTCGGCATCACTAGTGCCTCATTACTAAAATTTATTTAAGAACACCGCAGGCGTCGCCTTTCCTTAAGTTTCGCGTTAGTGAATCTGAAAGATCCTTCCCTACATGCTTTGCGCCTCAGTTTTTTGTTTTTTCTTATTTTTGATCTTGTAAGCAACAATTTCTATGTGTTCACGACCGCTACCCGTGTAACAAGGAAAAGAAACGTGGCTGATACAATCGTGAAAAAAAACTTAAACCTATTTTTACAGTAATAGTTGATGTTTTCTTGTACAGTGATCTAAAATGCCTTCTGCAATATACTGCGCTTGTTGGCAGCTACGACACTGTTTGACGAGGATGCAGCCACGTTGATGCCTGGTGGCACTTCTGCATCGCTAAAATAATTGTCGATGATACTGAATAATGTATGTGGTACCTGAAGCATAAAACATACCTTTTGTCGAAGCATACGGTGAATTGCATGGAAAGATGACATCAACGGCTCATATTAGACATTTTTCACTCGTTTTGCACTGCTTGAAAGCGTAAAGTTACTTAATATTTACAAAATGCATTCTCTCTAGTGATAGGGAGTCCTGCATCTTTGATCCTACATGCGCTACGACAAACGCTTCAGGAACATGAGACGCAGAATTTCTTAGATTGAGTGCTAAGTGTATAAAATTTTTTCTTCCCGTATGCTCATCCCTCGTCAAACCAAAGAGCGGTGTTTGCCCCTTGATGGCATTAGCTTTCTGCCACTCTTATTGCAGCAGGCAGAATAGTCGACTATCGCATATGGCGTTTTTTGATTGATTAATTGATAGGTGTGGTTTAGAGTCCCAAAACCACCATACGATTATGAGAGACGCCGTAGTGATGGGCTCCGGAAATTTTGACCACCTGGGGTTCTTTAACGTGTGCCGAAATCGGAGCACATGGGCCCACAACATTTCCGCCTCCATCGGCAATGCAGCCGCCGCACCGGGATTGGATCCCACGACCTGCAGGTCAGCAGTCGAGTACCTTAGCATCTAGACCACCGCAGTGGGCCGGTGCATGTGGCGTTGTATGCCGCCACGAGAGAACACGCGATGAATGCGTAAAACTATTGTCACAAAACTGATTTGTCTTCTCCAGTGTCCTGAGACTACTGATGCCGGTTTCTGTCAGCGCTCTTCAGTGTCATTATGAAGTACATTTAAGCTCTGGAGGTATAACATCACTCTCTTCATAGAAACGGCCTTTGACAGCGACTCAAAGTGAATTACCACAGCTCATAGAACTAAACATTTTTATAATTTAGCGATTGTTACAATCTTACGGTACGACACGCAAATCTTCAAGACACTGAATTTGCCAACCAATCAAAAGTAAGAAATCACACCTTGATACGTGCCCCAGCTCAAAACGACAATGGAATCAACGTCCACCAACCCTCATGTCACCTGTCTACTTCATAGGGAGATGGCCTGCCTCCTTGGTCATTGCCTATCCCTACACAAAAACTATACCGCGTGACGGCAAAAATGGTGGGTAAGATACAATATAAATAAAATAAACTGTAAATCCCATAGAACCGGCTCATCAGAGATTGCACGGAACCTTAAGAATAAACCAGAACTCCAGAAGCGATCTAGGGAGGTGGTAAACTTTGACTCCAAGTTTTAACTCCGTGTTATCGACAACCAGTAAAAATTGAGGAATATACGCTGGCGCGTAAAAAAAGAACAATTTGCTTAACGCGTGTGCTGTAGGCATCCCTTTTATACGGACCAGCCAAAGAGTAAGCGAGTAGCTGTCAACATGGCATTCTCTCGATTCACTTTAAGTGTTCTGATGAGGGCTAGCGTGTTTCGTAAATTGGAAAGCAGTGTTTGCCCTAAGAACTTGCTATGCAGATCGACCACGCTAGTGATTACTAGGTAACTTAGGAAGACATTTAAAATTAGCACTCACTTACCTAATGCTTCGTGGTGCAGGAATAATTAAATGACTGAGTCATGCGAGCACAGTCGAGCCGATAAAGCTTTATTGATGCTCCGAGGGAGTCCACGGGGAGGAAGGTTGATTCTATGACGGTTCCTATAGCTCACCGCGGAATGCTTCCAAGTTGCAATCAGAAACCATGCTTTTTCGCTCTATCAAAAGAAAACTGGACGGCATATAGCTGGGTACTTTGTGCGGTCATTTAAATGTCCTCTGCCCTGTTTCTTTTAGCTCGTTCGTGGGGTTTCATGTAACGTCTAGTACTGCCAGAAGTAGATCTACGAGCACCTATGTAATGTTAGCTACGTGGTTGATTGATAGTGCTGTTAATAGTGATTGATGTTTACTAAGTGGTGAATCGATAGTGCTGCAGCCATAATATACGTTACACCAAAATAAAGGCTGGATCGAGCTGAATGGCAAATCCGTTTGATTACCTTAGTCAGCTATTCATCGATATATTGACTACCATGTGAAGTGCCTGGCTTTAATTCCTGCTTTGATTCTGAGTTTATTTATATTTGGCGAGTACAGCACCTTCGAGGGCCGGACATAGCCGGGCGGACACTGGTGGTGTGCAAATATGCCATGCATTAGTGCATCATCATAGCGTCTGTTCTCGCCTTCTCAAAGTACAGATACGAACCATCTGCGGCACATACTCTTGTATCACTGTGCGTGGTACATGGGTACGTGCCACACTTGGCACGATGACATGGTTTGACGTGAAACAGCGGCATAATTTTCACTTTATTTGTGTGAAGGTCAACACGGTGATGTTTGCTATAGCGTACTGCACTTCTATGCGAATTTCTTTGTATGAAAAGTTGAGACCTGGGTAATGAGAAGATGCAGTAAGTAGGCGGCTGGATAGATAGAAATAATTATAATGAGTTAGGTAGATATAAGCGTTCCTAGAGTATTCAGTTTGCTTAAGAAGATATCGCATTTGAAAAGAATACAAAGCGCAAGGTGTTCAACTCCTCTGGATGATGTATAGTACATTGTTGCAAACGTGGCTTAAGGTTTCAGAGAACCATATGAGTAAGGATACAACAATTTCTGTTTTTTAATGGGGAATCAGCAAAATGCACTTGTTCAAGACATTTGTTGTTCCTATTTTTCATACAGAGACAAGCCAAGCGCAATTCGCAATGACATAGCGGTTGGCATTTTATGTGCTTACGACTGAAGTCAAGAAAACAGTCATCTGTAAGTCAGGTTTCTCCACACACGAGGATCAGCTTTGAGGTTTTAACACCTGTCTGACCGTAAAATATTTCGCTGATACTGATTGCTGAAACAGCAACCCTTCCTTTGATTGGCAAATTTTTATTCCGATATATCGTATGCTTTAAACTAAAAGAGATAAGAAGTGCGTAATTGATTGAAGTGCGATAGGAATAATCGAATAATTTCCTGTTAAAGCTATGTTATTCAAAAAATGTGCTGCTTTGCTATGGAAGGCAAGCTTGCCCCATTTACTCTTGCGAGATTATATGGACAGCCACTAACATGTAAACGTAACTTTTGGTTAAGCCAGTATATTATGTTAACAAATAAGTATAAACACCTGACGTAAACTTTAACCCGGACCTTATTTAGCTGCCAATGTAATCACCAACATGTATCGCTATGATTACTGACACTTAGCTAGCTATTACAAGTTAGGTAAGTTATTGGAAAGAAGTAATTGGAAGACTAAACAAAAAGAGAAACATTTATTATTTCGCAAATCCCTGTTTTGTGTAAAATGCTTGTTTCTAAAAAATTGAGAACATAATAAGGAAGCATTATAAGGAAGATAAAAATCGCATTTTCCCCTCCAGAACGTTGCAGTGAATGGGATAGCAGCAAGTTACAATGTTAAATGAAGTAAAGATGGCAGCAATTTTTTATTCAGTGTCGCGCAACTCTCCAAAATCTTGTGTAAAAGAATATGAGCTCCCGGGAGAGGGCTGCGCAGCACGTGGAGAGTTCAGTGGGCGAATTGGTATAACACCCGTAACTGATGCCTGCCCAGGTACCGCATGCACCAGCTATTGCAGCCGCTACGTTGGTATCAAACTTCAGAGCAGCTGCTAGAGTGAGCCTCCCCTCACTCCGTCAACCGTGAAGTTCTTGATGCTCTTCCGAGACTAACTTTGCGATTTTTTTCTGCTTGAGTAGCAATGAACGGCACGCCTTTGCGAATGTTACCACATGCGCCCTTTGAGCGGCATGTGTGGATCACTTCCATTGATCACTGCATCACCCAAGGTTTGCCGATCGTATGGCAATTATAATATTTAGAGGGCATTTTTAGTATCTCTGGCCAGCCTAGCGTAGTAACGCAGTGATACAATTTTTTTATAAAACGTAGGGTCACTTCAGCATTTTGCTCGTCTATTATCATTAGAATTCTAAAATATCTTCGTAATACATCCAATGGTTACATTTTTAAAAGATATAAAATCTGAATAATTCTTTGAATATATTTGAAACTGTCTTAATTTACATGTATCTAAAACTAGGTAAAGAAACAAACACAATACACTCCACATTTTTGTGGTAGCATGGTTGTTTTTCCCAGTGTATAGTTGTGTTCTTTTATCTCACATCCAGTTTGGTCGTTGCATGGAAAAGCTTTTAAACTTTCTGACGCTTGCCAGTTTGGGTCGTAAATGCGAAAGCCTCTAATGCTTCATCAATCACGATAAGTAAGTCTCGACGTCAACCTTAGCGCTGCGAGAAATGATCTTTATAAATGACACGACGGCATTTCCCCATCGTAGCATCACATATCACCAAAAGGTTTCGTGATCATGAAGTCATTTTGACGTCAATTTCCCGTCACAATGTGACGTCAAACTACAACGTCATAACATGTCATTGTTACGTCGTCATGCATGCATTGAGCAGCATGGTACACTTTCAAAGCTTGTGATGCCTTCATTGCTGGAGACATTGTGAAACCACGTATACGGTGCAGAAATCCATTTATTTATTTATATAATCACGGTATCATACAGGCCTTGATGATAATCGAGTAGGGAGGGGGTTTATGAACCAGGCAAGATTAGAACAAAGATGGATGGTGAGGTATTTGTAAGTATATGAACAGGGAATTTGCCTGTGTTTTGCGCACTTTCGTGCTGGCGATACCATCGTCGGCACTCACATGGTCGGTGTGCATGCCATTTATGCAAAAGGAATTATCTTCAAGTCTATGGCTTTATCAGGTGATGTCGGAGCCTTCTTCCATGATGCAGTAGCATCACTACAAAGCTTCATGACGCTGCCTTCATGTAGTATATTTATTTCAAGTTTAAAAATAAAAATCGAATCTTTTTTTACTGAAGAAAATATTGAACCGGATTAGGAGTTACAGAACTCCATAACGGTGATACCTTTTCAAAATGTAGAAAGTCGTGCCACTTTTTAAAAGTTTTTGGCCAATAAGAAGCCGGTTTCGATCACAAGTGTCGGGTAAACTACAAAAGCACACACTGCATGTGAAAAATCATGGCATGCGATTGCTGCACACTTCAGTTAATTGAGCGAAGACCTGATCATTCTTGTTTGCAAAAAACAAAAACTATTTCTGGTAATATTCGTGCGAGTAAGTTATTATTTATTGTTTTACGTTATAAAATGACACCCTATATGTCTATGGCAGACGCTGTAGAAGACTCCAGAAGTAATGACAACCTAGGAATACCTAATATGCACCTCATTTGAACTACTGGGACGAATCACATTGCGTCCTAATTGTAATGGGGCTGCCGCGACCTTCGGGCCAGCAGTAGGGCTTTCAAGCAAAACCGAAATTCAACTGCTGGGGTATGCGTAGCTGGCTTGTTGTCGGTGGTTAAATAGGGCAAGTCAAGGTTAAGTTTATTGTAGCACCTGCATGTGATAGCTGTAAGATAGGCGGAATTCCGAGTTACGAATTTGTAGACTAATGTAGAAGGATCTCAAGAATGGGAAGTCCTGGGTCACAACTATTAGGTTCGGGGCTATTTCTATTTTTTTGTGCCTCGTTCTTTTATCACTTTTTTTCCGCCGAACTGATGAGAGATGCACAAGTAAAGGAGGTTTAATTCCGCTCTTAGGCCGAGAGCCTCCTTCTAAGCGTAGAAGCTTCATTTTTTTGTCTGTTCACAACGCCGCACGCTAGCTCACAAGAACACTGAGGTCATTCGTGTGAGTTAGTGAGCGTGCCCACAAGTGTACAGGTCCGTTCGTGGTTTAGGAATTCACTATTAAAGCAGCTTTGGGTGGCTTAAAATACGTTATGCATGCCTTCAAGAAATCAACAGGGGCGCAAATTGAGGTGGCTACATGTACGCAGCCAGGACGTCGTCGAGCCGCTGTGGTACTATAACGACTACCATTGTGAGCCGTGGGACTTCCCGGTGGGCCTCTGCCCAGCCGCAAATAACTGCCAGGGAAGCTTATTTGCAACGTGAGAAGAATTCTGGCGTACTTGTCACAATGAAGATTCACAGACCGGCTGCTGCACTCTAAGGCAAAATTACTCGAAAATGAGTAACGGAGCCAAACAGGCCCGCGCGATGAACGGATAGACCGCTGAGGAGCAACCAGAGAGGAAAGCATGCCGCGTGTAGGCCACTTAGTCTCCAAACACGCTTCAAAGAGATGAACCGCCCGGGAAATGCGGGCAGCGCGCAAAGTGTTGCCAAGGTCACCAGCCTTTTTCCTCCTCTCCTGGCCCAGTTTTTCCCCATATTTTGCTGGTGACGGTTCACGTTGCGTCGCGCTCGGAGGGCTTGGCCACGGCTGCCTGAATTCGACGATCTAGGAATTACGACGTGGTGCTTACGTGTATGCTTGGATGAGTGTGCGCTGCTGCTTTTATGTTTCGCCGCACCCATGAAGCCTGTAGTAGGTCTCAACACGTCACCACGACGCGCTGTATATCTCTGGCTTCAAGATAGTCACGACCAACACACGACAGCAACAGTTGGGAAGGCCAACATGGCGGCCGAAAAGTCAGCAGGCCTATGGGATACATAACTTCAGTCTGACTCAGGGCAGAAATCAGCGCTGGATTCTTTCGCAAGTAGGTGATCATTCTTTATTCTACTCTACTTGTCGCGTGTGCGACATGGATCACGCTTGCCGGCAACGGGCTCGGTCATGTTGTATATTGCGCGCACGAAATGCAGCACGAAGGTCAGCTCGAGCGCCTGCAGTTCGTATGTGTTTGCGACCACCTGGAAATTGGCCGCCATTGCAGTCGGCCTCCCATGCGCTCGCTCATCGAGTGCTCGCCTGTCTTCGTCACCGCTATGAGCTCCGGGTAGACGATATTGGGCTGAGACCTTGCCGCTGTGTTGGGAGTCGTCAAAAACACGTTGCGGGTTCTCTAACGAGTTTGGTTGTGGTATGTCCCGTGCTGTAAGTGCACAAGCACAGGTTGGCGGGGCGTTCACTAGCGTCAGAACGCAGTGAAAATTCGTTGGCATTACAGTTGGCTTCCCCGTCAGTCGGTCTCAAGCAGCTCGGCGCCGTCCATTGGCCGCGGTGGCGGATTTGCGTTTGAGCGCTGCACTCGCTCGAGTTTGTGGAAAAGGGGCGCATTACTAATGATTTCTTCAGCGCTAACTTCAAACCAGCTCGGCGCTGTTTGCGGCGGCGGCGAAGCGTACGCTCGCTCTCCTGTTCGAAGTTCGCTGGCGGCACACACTCCGCGTGCAGCGCCGTGTTTGGTCTCGCGTTCGCATGCTCGAGCTGAACGATGTCGCTCGCTGAGAACTCACCTTCTCGTTGGTGGCACGGTGGTTCGCGCAGTTGTGGCTTTGGCCGCCGCTGTTACGCTGTTGCGCTACGGGTATTGGAATGAGTCTTTGACACTGTGTGACATCACGGTGAAATTATTAGCATGTGATATTTCACGTATGTTTTTATATCACCTTGCACGTATTTATCATATGCATTCGCAATCCTCCTCTGTCACGTGTGACTCATTATTTCAAATAATTATATTGCAACCGTGGCCACACACCATGCTGAAGGCTGTGTGCTGGCGTCTGCGATGCCTGTCATCCATCGTCAAAGCAGCCCTTTCGTCTGAGAAGCTTCAGAAGAACTGTACGAGATGTGAAGGTAAAGTTGTTTGTGTCATATTTTACACGCATGTTTTGATATTAACTTGCACGTGCTTGTCATATGCGTCATTTTCATCTTCTGTCACGTGTGTCTAACTATTCTTACAATCTTATTGTACGTACAGCCGTGAGACACAACAGGCAGAAGGCTGCGTGCGCTGGTGTCTGCAATGCCTGTCATCTATCGCTTCTGTCAGCGGAGCTGCACAAGGACTGAACAAGGTGTGACAATGAGACTGGGCTTGTATACTTCACCATGAATTCACTTAAAAAAATGGAAAAACTTCATGTGTATGTAGAAAAATAAAAGACTTCGATGTCTCACTTTTGTCTTTTGTTGTTGCCTTGGCTGCGAAAGCAGTTAAACATAGGTGGCTAACTACTTTTTCGCGTGTTCTTTTCAGCGCTATTTGTCCCTGACTGCGCAGAAAAACAGGTGAAAAAAAATATAAGGCTTCGCGGAAAATAAATAAAAATACAATGTTAGAACTGGGCATAAAAAGTTCATCCGATGGGAGTATTTGATAGGATCAACCATTCGTCCGTCGAGGTGCAACTGTAAGGACTAACGGTTCCCGGTAAGGTGTAAATGTGGAGATAAACAGTTGCCCTTTATGGTGCAAATATTAGGACTAAATGTTACTCTTTTTGGGTAAAATGTCGTGCTAATGGTTGCTAACTAAAGTGTAAATGTGAGGACTAAAATTTAGTACCTTGGACTGGTCTGTAAGGACTAACAGTTAGACCCAGTGCTGTTCGTCCTTAAATAATGATTGTGGCTGCCCCACTAGTCCCCAAAGGACGAACCACACACACTTTTAACACCATTCTGCTTTAGAATGTGTATAGCGCAGAGGGAAGTCGCGTGCGCCGCGAACATGCTGAAAAAACCTTACATCGCTAACCTGGCCGCGTCGGGGGCGGCTGAGCGATGTTTGAAAGCTATGGTCTAGAATATTGCTGGGCAGCTGTGCCTGGCAGGAAAGAATGATTCCAACACCTAGAAGACTTGCAGGAAAGCTTGCGTACTCTGAAGTTCGATGACTGTGCGATAGTATGTCACCTTTGGTTGCATCCTCGAGACGTGTTTAAGATGTGCCTGCTCAGTCTTGCTTTATTTCTCAATAAATGTTCTTTCTCTAGACACTCCTTGCAGAAACAAGCTGTAACGCAGACATGTCTTCTCATGTATTTTTATATATGAAAGAACAGACTCATTGGAAGACGATTTATCCATATATATTTAGAATAATCGTAATAGTTCAGCAATGTATTCTCACATTTTTCATGGGAAATGTGAACCAAGACACGACACTTTTTGCTATTAAAATTAATTCGAAGAAAAATAAAACAGAAGAAAATTACGATCGCGTGACTATTAATGACTGCCTCGTCCCTTTAAGGCACTGGCCCAACTCAATGCCTCTTAGCGACTAAGAATGATGTGTTGGCATGCTCCCATGTATGGTGATGTCTACTTTGCTACGTTTGTTTCTGAAAAGGCTGTACTTTCTCATATCTTCCCTTATGAGTATAACGGCAAAAGCAAAAGCTGAGTGAACAAATTACATATCTCACGTCTCGTGCGAATCGGTTTATGTAAAAATCTCAACGCGTACACCTATGCATGTTTTTTTTTGGTTTTGAGCCAAGTGTTTAAGATTGAATCAACGTGTCTTTTGTGTTTTTTGGCGAATGGAAGAGCTGTATACATATTGACAGCGTAAGCCGCGACAAGCAGGGCACGGGATCAACGCCCGGCTGCGGCGTCTGCGTTTCCGATGGAGGCGGAAATGTTGTAGGCCCGTGTGCTCAGATTTGGGTGCACGTTAAAGAACTCCAGGTAGTTTAAATTTCCGGAGCCTTCCACTTCAGCGTCTCTCATAATCATATGGTGGTTTTGGGATGTTAAACCCCACAAATCAAACCAAATCAATCATAAGCCTACTTCACATGTGAAAGATTTTGCCCCAAGCGCGGAGCGGCAGCCCCTCCATGAGCTCAAAACATATTTTTAAAGCGTTTTCTAGACGTCGCGATCAACAATGCCATAGTTAGAAAATTTCGCGAGCATTTGCTCAAGGTTAACCAACTGGGAAGCATTGACGTGATGAGCACGTGACTTCAGGGGCTGAGCCGAGAAGCGGTCGCGCTCGCTGAGGGGAATACGCTCCGACTCTTCGGCCAGAACATCCCACGGGCAGCACATTCCTTCAGAGCAGCGGGTATCGCGCAAAAGCGGTGCATTTAAAATGAACTTCCGGCCGCACGTCCTGCTGCAGCTTATCGCTGTGACCACAGCCGCTCAGTCGCTGGCCTGTGAAACAGGCTGTACCCTCACCCCAACCAGGAGCAGGTAAACTCAACAAGTGCTGCTTAGCTCAAGATGCAGTACAGTTTCTGATTAAGGTCATCGATGCCAATAGTTTTTCTCCCCGTCTTAGTACACTCAAATACGTAGGATACTTAGAGGTCCCAAAGGACGTAGTTAGTGTTAAAATCTTCCTCAGCATGGCTATTCGTAAAGGCTGCTACCTACACAACCTTTTTCAAGCAACCTCGCCTATTCACGTCTTTCAAGGCTGTGAGAATGCAAGGGAGTAGGATCCACTTCTAAGTCTGCTTTTAATCTCATCAAGACGATGCTCACTTCAGGCCTCTGCGTCATCAAGTACCATCCTATCATAACACAATTGCATCATGTGACACAAAATCATTTGGACTGGAAACTGTTTTGCAGGAACAACCATCGGGGAAACGATGCATGGTAGCGTTTGCGTCACAGTCGCCAACCGACGCGGAGAAGCGCTACAGCGAAATTAAGAAAGAAGTTTTAGCGGTAGCATGGAGAGAACATCATTTTGACCAGTGCGTGCGGGGCCGAAACTTTACGATCCAAACGGATCAGCAGCTGCTAATGGCATTACTTGGAAACACTTACGTGAACACGACGTCTCTGCGTAATCCAGAGTTCCACATCAAACGTATCTGCTACGAAGTCAAAGAAGTATACATTCCAGCCAAACAGCTAGGCACTGCTGATACTCTTTCAAGAATACCAACAAGAAGCCATATATTATACCGGTGAATGTGTTACAGTAGTCCATTGAGTTACGAGTGGCACCGATGACTGAGAAGGAGAATTTCGCTGCAGAAGGTGCCCACAGGTACCGATAACTCGATGGGGAGTGCAACCAGCTCCTCGGGTATTGCACCCAGGGCTGGTCTTGTCAAGACAAGCTTTCAGACCGCAGGAAACAGTATTGGAAGCATCGCGGTAATCTCTTTGTGCAACAACGTCCTGCTGAAAGGTAAACGCTCTGCAACACTGGTCTTGCTGCAAAGGAATATGCTTGTAGGTCTACATAATGGCCAACAGGGTATTCACCGATGGCAGCTTAAGGTGCAGGACTTCGTGTGGGAGAATGGACTTCTGCAGCAAGTACGGGACAGAGTTAGCCGCTGCAGGCAGTACGCTGCCACATGAACATAAGAGCCATTTTGTTAACGTAAACTCCACCGCAACCATGGCAATAGGTAGAAATTATCCTATTGAGTCACGTCGGACACAACTGCCTTCCAGTGTTCGTTTGTATGAACACCCTCAAGTTATCTTCTTGTAAAGTAAAAATTCGGAGGCGACCATCGATGGGGTCAAGAGCATTTTCGAGTGTTTGGGCACCCACGATGTAGTACGGAGTAATATTCTACCATAGTTGCTTTCACATACATTCGCCACGTTTGCTACGCATAAACTAAAGACCGAATAAAGCTATAGTTTAACGAAGACGTTGAGTGAATGGTGTTCACGGCTAAATAATTGTTCGAGGAAGCAGAAGGCATTCTTCAGGCATTTCTGTCTCACCGAAAGACTGCACGCAGTACATCGTTTAATCCAGTGCAGCTCCCAATGGACGGCAGCAAGCAAACTTGGCTTCTCAAGCCAGCTTACTTTCTGGAATCACCTTGTCTGTGAAGTGCCTAGACGAGGAGATAAAATGGCACCAGAAGACTTCGATCGCCGTCATGCTGCGACCTTCCTTTCTTCATTGGATCAGAGTAACATGGTGTGGGTTCGAAAAAAAACCGCAGGCGTTTTCAGCCCAGCCTCCAAGCCTCCCCTACTGAAACGTTCCGTAAGATGCGGAGACCTCACATACGGAATTATTGGAATATGGAAGACGTATGATGCGGACTCCGCATAAGACGTATGATGCGGACTCCGCAACTTATGGAACGACGTATCATGCGGAAATTACTGAAATATGTGCATGTTACGTCTGAATCTACTGCAAAGCAACATAATGTGTAAATTGAATAGACGTCCACATCTTGAGTACATGCAATACTGCGTACAAATCACAATATTTCTTAAATGTGCATGATGAGGGATTGAGTCATCGGCATCTTACTAATTGTCGTGATGCGGAAGCAAAATTACCTTTTAAATAAAATACATTACAAAACTACTAAATTAACATGCTAGCGATCATAAATGGTGGTTACATTGCAACACATTAATGCAGTGTTCTATGCAAGACTTAAAGAACTTATAAAGTTATTATTATCAATAGAGAAGCATTAATATACACAACAGCCCTGCTACAATCAATATGTTTTTTTATTTGTCTGTATGCTCCAGCTGTGAATAGTGACATTGCAGTGTTAATCGTACACCAATGAGGTGACTGCACCGCAATTTCACGAGCTCCACCTAAGCCACAGGATAGTGGCACAATGTAACAGCAATTTTAGAATGAAATGTTTAAACATAAATAATAATCATAGCACTGTGAAAGTGTGGCGCTGTGTTTATCTCATGAATGCTTTGTGGAGATCGGCGAAATGCTGCTTGAGGCTCCGGCACCAATGTAAATTTCGAAGGTCACTGCGATAGAACTTATGTGTCCTTCAGGCACCTGGAAATGAAAATATTTGGCACAAATAATGTTAGAGACACATGTTAGCACAATAGTTTACATGCACAAGAAATATAACACACAGAATGAAACTGAAAATTTAAGGCACACGATCCTTCATGTTATGCATATGTGAATAATAGAAGGAATGAGTGTATAAATTAGCTCTGCCACATCAAAAAAACAGCACGCTTATCACAGTGAAAATAACTAGGTTGTCACGATTTTCAATGGTAGAGATAATCGAATAATATGTCCTTATGAAATTATGATTTAAACGCTTCCTGCACAGTAAAACTTTAGGAACTGCAAGTGAGAGCTCTCAATGTTCATTTAATAGTGTGTGCATGTACATCTGTTGCCTTTACACTATACACTTTGTGCACAAAATTGGCATCTTGAACAATTCTTAGAGTTAAACCTATGCAACTTATGAAAGTTAAAATCACCAAGAAAGCAAGCAGGACCAGGCAGGAGCCATTAAAAATCTGTGCAAGCCAGATAACTATAACCGAACTGCACACATACAGGGGAGCAAGAGTAACAAAAATTCGGCTGCTGACCCGCATGTCGCGGTATCAAACCCCGGCTCCATTTCCGATGGAGGCAGAAATGCTGTAGGCACGTGTGCTCAGATTTGGGTGTACGGCAAAGAACCCCAAGTGGTCGAAGTTTCCAGTGCGCTCCACTACGGCGTCTCTCATAATCATACAGTGGTTTTCGGACGTGAAACCCCACATATAAATCAAGAATAACAGAAATAAACTGCCAACAGAAAAGTTGGGTGCATGTGCTATCTGTAAGTGCTTACACCTTACTACATACAGCATGCTCATTCCATTTTAAATACCGATATTGAAAATAACTGCTCTATTAGGAATGTAAAAGGTAAGGTAGAACTGAACGACTCTACAAAAAGTGACCCTAATATGACATCACGTTTTCTTAACACAAAATTGACTAAGACTCTCAAATATTATTATGCAAGGAAAAAATCTTCAAAAGAACAATCAAGTTTGAAGTCATAATTATTTATATGGCTACTATGACTATAACTAAGAAATCGACCTCAACATGGCTAATGTTAGTTTTTAAGGCCTATGTTCACTAGACAATGAATTATACTACAAAAAGCACAGCGTTCAGGCAAAGCACCACACAAAAAAGAAAGCAGTCCTTTTTGTTATTACCTACAATGCCTTTAAAATGGTATTTTTACCTCTACTTTCCGCTTTTCATCTAAGTGACTGGTGTGAAACAAGTTAGCTGAAAATGCACTGTGCCTCCAAAACCTGTTGGTTGAATCTGAATTTTTAAAAAATGGTGAAGCTTGCACTAAATTAGGCTCCACAAGCCTTGGAACAGTGAGACTACATGACTCTTAGGACTACTTTAGTTACTTGTGTTTTGTTTCTGGGCCTAAGCATAAAGACAAGGGCTTAACTGAATTGCTGCTAACAAACAAATGCTTTCGAAATTGCTCGAGCGTCAAAGGATGCTCAGACATTTGTTGTTTTTCGCACTGGGCTATTCTACACCAAACATACAAACCATACTGCCTGGCGACCATCACAGATGTATAGTTTAAAAAATGATGGTAATTTACTCTTCTGAAAATAGCTATCTGCAGAAATTTTTTAAAGAGAAAAGAGTAGTGGTCACGTGGGTACCTTCAGAATTTCGCAGAATGTCGTGCGGGTGTTATTTGTGAGAAAAATTTCAAAGTACCGCTTTTTCTTGCCATATCAAATTTGATCTACATATTAAGTAAAGATGCTTCTTAAAGTATTTGAAGTCAAGTAACATTAGTGCAATATTTCTGCTACATAGGCTTTGAAGAATTCAGCCAAACTGTTTATCGTTTGCATTTCTTGTATGGCAATAGTGCATTTTGTATGAATATTTGAGCCACAAATACTCACTGCACAGAAGTTGTATTTTACGAAAAAAAAATAATGTTAGGTCCAGATTACAAATATCATATATAATCGTTTTTGTCCACATTGAGATGCAATTTGAGCTGTGTGTTTGTCTAATTGAAAATTACTTTTATATGTAAGTTGAAAGCAAATAAACAGTTCTTGTTACATGGCAAGTGTTATCATTACAATTTTTGTTTAAATGAGGAAAATGATTTTTGAAGTCTCCTATTGAGGGTCATGGGGAACTTCGGAACGGAAGCTGTCGTACATCAAATGCAGAAAACAGCCATCATAAGAAAACTTCAAAAATTCATTTCTACTTTAAGACAAAGTGTAATCATATAACTTGCCATATAAAGAGAACTGCTTCCTTGCTTTTGATGTGGCGAAAAAATTGCACTAATATTACTGAGCTTCATGCACTACACACAATCACCTTTACTTAATACCAAGACCGAATTTGGTGTAGAAGAGGCAGTATTTTTGAAACACTTTACTTTTTACAAACAACACCCAGACGACATCCTGGGAAGTCCAAAAGGCACAAACGTGGCCTAATATTTTGTTCTCTGCGATATACTTTAGCATTTTGCTGTTTTCAGAAAAATGCAGTAAACGAGCACAAAATTTTTTTTTCAAAACACATTTAGGACGGTTGGCAAAATGGCTAGGATGTTTGATGCGTAATTGCCTCACTGCCAGCATTTATTCTTCCGAAGCTCAAGCTATCACCTCTCTGTTACTGCCTCCCTCACATACAATGCCTGCATAGAAAAGAAAAAGAAAGGCAGGTCCGACAAAGTTCACAAGGCAAGATATTTTCATGTTGGATAAATTCATTACCATAAAGAGCAGCAAAATAACATTCATTTTGAGTAGTCCAAGACACAAGCTATATACCAGCATACTAAGAGCCAAGCACAAACTTTTCAATTGAACATGTGTGGTGATAGACAGGAAGCACCTATTGCAAGACTGATCAGTCTGTAATTAACTAAATGAAGTACAATGCACTGTTCAATCCAACACCACGTAGGCATCTTTGCTATAACAAAGCCATGTGTCATTGATTCATGCACTAGATGGGACAGTGCAAATGTAACAAAAAAGGTGAAGAAAGAAAACAAGGGAAAAAAAAGAAGAAAAGGGGGGATGCAAAGTAGGAGCAGTGTAGCACTACTTTTATTTTGCATTCCCCTTTTCTTTCTTCTTTTTTCTTCTTTTCTATCATTTATCTTTTTTTTTGCTTCCCTTACCCCCAACCTCCGACAGGAGAACACTTTGTATCAGCGCAACCTAACTTGAAAAGAAGCAAGGGCTGCACTCTTCTGCGTTATAGGTTTTTTTTTTCAGACAAACATTTCCAACAGGCACACACGCCTATACCAAAAGATGATGTCATTACGGACCCCATTTAAACTAACACGCCAAGGATGACAAGGTGACTTCTAAAAAATGGGTCCTCCTATCGCAACATCGGCCAGCCTGTCTGAAGCACTTCTACTGTTCACCCTGATTACCCCACTAGATGTTTCCATCTGTCGACTCACATCTTCATTTTGGATAACACTAAGACGAGCTTACATTGATGAATACGCACCAAAGTTTAGTGATGTATCATGTATCAGATAAGCAACTCTGTTAAAAAATTATTGATAGCTTGCTTCCAGGCTTTTTATACTGTAGCCTGAAACTTCGTAATGTCTTCTATGCACATGAACCAGATTGACAACGTAATGCACAACATGCTTAAGAATACTGCGAGGAACAAGACAACGACAAAACGACCAGCCACCCAAAATTTTCGCTGTACATGTTTATAAAATGTTCATGTACCCCAAACGAGGTACTTATGATACAAGCCGAAAAAACCTACAAGTAGGGCCTTGGAGTCTTCTGGCAGTAGACGTGTTGCAGTTTTTCTCTAGAGGGCTTTACACCCATAAGTGAGGAACAAAACTCCTGTATAATGAAGAATGTTGGCAGCTATCAGTTATAGAAAAACCTAATGCAGCTAATCTTCCCCGACACATCTCTACATTTAGAGAGGTGACGTAGCTTCTGTGATTGTGGCAGTAACTCCAACAGGACCAGTTCAAAAATTGGCACTACTTGGCTAGACAAATGTCCAAACATGCCTGCCCGACTCCCTCTAGCCATCCTGGCTGAATCTGACACATGATTTCTTAACTGCTGGCTGGACAAAACCAAACCACTGAAGCACTCACAATACACAGCGTGAAGTTCCTCTGGAGTGGTCAACTTCATCTTCTGCGATGAAAGAGCAGCACAGTGTACTGATAAGGCACTCCTTGCAATGGTTTTCAATGCCACACAGTGACCTTGCTGTTCCTGTCGAAGAGAGCTTCGGGAGCTTGGAGGGTGCTTGCTCTTTTCTGGGGGCTGCTGCCGCTCCTCGTTTTCTGCTCAAGGTCAACCTGCATAAAGTTGTAGACGAGGCTTTAAGAGTTGTATATAATGATATACAAATTTTCGCTGAACACACATTTCCTCGTGGCACACTGAGGAATTTCTTATAAAACTTAAGGCTTCACATATGCAAACATTTACAATCGATCTGAAGATGCACTCGACTCTAAAGAAGCAAGTTTGTTATGTAGTGTATATAAAGAAAGGTCATTCAGCACAACCACAACTACAGTTGCACACGAAAACGACATTTTACACAATCCTGTTTATTTACATGGTCCATTTTATTTTATTTACATGGTCCTGTTTTACACGATCTGGTCTGCATGAACTCTTGAACCGGGCACCATATAGGTTGAAAGACACACACAGACTTTGAGACAAACCTAGTTTCCCGTGGAGCATCCTCTTGCACTATAACAACACATCTCAATCTAGTTAGTTGGTCAGAACGAGGTGAAATTAGCTCGCACTTGAAAAGCACGGGCAGAAGGAATGACGCCTGCACCCTGTGCTTTCTGTACATTCTCGTTGAGGGTGCAGTTTTCACCTTATCCTTATGCAATTTCGCATTTATAACATTGTTCGCTGCATAATCTTTGTGGCGTTAAAGTGTGTGATACCGTCATGTGTATCCCATGTAATTTATAAAAATAGAATACCAGATAGCTTGATTCAAAAATAACAAAGTGCATCCTGCGCCATGTCCTGTAGCCATTTTTTAGGCAAGTGGCAGAATGATTTATTCTTCAAAACATATCTTACTTGTAACCACTACAAGAGCTAACTCGTACACTGGCACATTCTGTTTGCCTCTTCAGATTATAAGGTACCTTTTTTACACCAGAAAATCTTCAAGAAGAATAGAAGTGTTGTAATTGTGAAGAAAGAAAAGTAGAAGGAAAAAAAGATATTGATTGATTTGTGGGGTTTAACGTCCCAAAACCACCATATGATTATGAGAGACGCCGTAGTGGAGGGCTCCGGAAATTTTGATCACCTGGGGTTCTTTAATGTGCACCCAAATCTGAGTACACGGGGCTACAACATTTCCGCCTCCATCGGAAATGCAGCCGCCACAGCCGGGATTCGAACCCGCGACCTGCGGGTCAGCAGCCGAACACCTTAGCCACTAGACCACCGTGGCGGGGCAGGAAAAAAAAAGAAGATAACCTGCCCTGTACAGGGACTGAGCCTGCGAACTTCGAATAACATGTTCGATGCTCTATCAACTGAGCTACCATGGCGGCTATCCCTCTCCATTTTGTACGGTATATATGTGCATTTATACATGGAAGAGTCAGTCAGCGCTGCCTGTTACCATTATGGCGAGTGTGGGACACCTTTTTTTGCCTACTGGCAATTACATTACGATTGCAATTACGTTACGATTACTTCCAATATCCCTATACTTCTTTGGCAGCATTATGCATCTGTCCGTTCTCAGAAAATCTGCTTGTCACAGGAGGAGGCAATAGTTCGCCCTCCCACCTAAATGCATGTACTTGAACACATGCACAACTGATCAAAAAAAAAAACAAGTCACACACCGTTAAGATTACTGAGATTCACTGTTTCAGATTCATGAGTAAAGGAAAGAACTATAAATTTAAGGGTTTGTTGTCTTTGTTGAACACATTATAATGAGAACTAGCAGAAAATGATGCCAAACAAACTATAGGGGATGTTATCAAAAGTAACTTTAACAAAATTGTGAAAAAAAAGTGAACAAAAACGTAACTTGGCAACGTTTTTTGACAATTGAATTGACATTACTTTTTATAACATCCCTTTATTTTACTGGGTAATGTTGTCGGGTAATTCTCATTATTAGAGTGGTGAGTAGGCTGACAAAGAAAGTATATGGCATTGATAATTCTTTTGAACACCTAAAAGTTTGAGGAACTTAAAAGAGTGGAAGCTACTTTGAGTAGACCAGAATGTTTAGTTGGAGCGAAAAAAAAACGTACACACATTTTTACCAGGCTTTTTAACCTATTTTGAGACATAAAAGTGTATGCTGCTAGTAATGTTAAGTACCATTACTTTTGTCACACTATCCACTGTAGCAGGTGTAGTTAGAGTGGTGATAGTGAAGGATTAATCAAGCACGCCACCAACTGCGTTCACATCAATGGTCGCGTATTTTAAAAATAAACCTGCTGTATAGTAAAAAAAATTTTAGAGCATTTATGATTTCATCCAAATCAAGTTAAACCGACTGGGTAAGCAAACCATTAGAATAAAATCAAAAGGCATAAAGTGATTCATGTATTATAACTATGTGAACAATTTCAGCTATGCAGGGCAAAGTGACAACAGTTTTATTAAAAACCCCTCTCATTATAACATGCATGAAAAGCACCACACCAGAATATTTTATAGTGCATGTAATATCGAGACTTGATTGATATGTGGGGTTTAACGCCCCAAAACCACTATATGATTATGAGAGACGCCGTAGGGGAGGGCTCCGGAAATTTAGACCACCTGGGGTTCTTTAACGTGCACCCCTAATATCGAGACTACTAGACTGTCTATTGACCTTTTAGAAGAAGGGTATCTCCTTCACATTCAAGGGGCAACCACTTAGCCTTTTTCTGAGCTTTTCTGTGAATATTTCCTGAATTTCAGATATCATTAGGATTGATTTAGAGTAAACAGATTTTGCTTACGCATTAAAACCTAGTTCTGTATGTAACTGCAATTATGGGTGCCAAACCATCTCCAATTAATTTTTAACATTTAACTTATTTTTTAACTGCAGCAGCACAACTAGCTATGGGTGCCCAAAAAGTAGCTAGAAACAATACCTTTACCTCTTTGAGCCTTTTAGAAGTGTTCAACTTCTCAGTGCTCACATTACAACATTTTTTTTAAATACGTGTTTGTATGCCCACTGCTCCTGCTCCTTGTACAGTGAGGAGGAGCACATGGCAAGAAGAGACAAGAAAGAAGCATAGCGAAAAAAAGCGAAATAAACGAGGACCTCTTTTGTATCGTGTGTAACATTACTATTGCGACAACATATAGACAAATTATCACGGCTATGTATCCATTGTAGAGTCATACACAGCTGCAACACCACGACTAAATTTCAACCTTGTGTTGGTTTAGGATCCCTTTATAGTGGCAAGCTAATGATATCTGCATTTGTTTGGCACATACTAAGATGCAGTGAAATGTGATATGGTAATCTCATTTAGAATGCACGTCATGTGGCTTCATTGTATATGTGGCCACAAGTAACTCTGGTTGCAAAGCAATATGGCAGAGCCTAAACAGACGTCACCGACCACTCCAATCTGAACTTGCCTTTGCTACTTGCCTATTATCATCCCAGCAAAAAATGAATAATTGAATCTGCTACAGATAAATGCTAGCTTATGCTAAGGACCAAGTATGAAGGGTGTTTTGTCATTATTGAGATTAGTTATTTGTTCAAGAACACTTGCGGTCAAACACAAATACATTGCTGTCGAAGCATCAAGACTGAAATATAAAGCAAAAAGAAGTGTCTCTTTAAAAATTACAGGCCACAAGGCAAGATAAATATTTGATATACTTGGGATGTAAGGCACGCACAAGAGGTGCTGCCATATTATACTTTTCCTTGTGGTGAAACCTGCTTGCTTTACTCACCCAACACATCTGTAAAGATGCCGTGAAAACACCAAGGAGCTGATGCAGCAAGGTTGAACACATGTCCAGGGATTCCACCATTCCTAAGCAGCCCTACAGCCTCCACAGTCCTGCAACCATTTGTAAGATAAATATAGTTCTACCCAAAGTTCTTGGTTTACAGACACACATGCAAGACGCATAACCACTCTATAGGAAGTTTGCATGATAATGCGCTGGGTAGCAAAACGGATGTCAATATCAAGTATCCCGGCCTGCCGCTTCTTTCTTTCCGTTCTTAATTATTCAATTCATGGTTATTAAATGTTCCCTCAATATGAAGTGTACTGGCAGTCCGGTGAAGAATTGCAATGTATTTAGAACACAGTCCAATTCATGGCAAGTAAGCATGCAATAGCGTTTTGTCAGCTCTTCGAGAAAAAGAGCATGAAGTTTAGCTAAAACCCATGTTTTTTATAAACACCATTCAATTTGATATAAAAGTTGTGAGCATTATGTAAAGGAACACGGATTCATGTTTAATCAATGATTTCTTATAATGTACTGTTATGAATGCAACTAACTGAATATGAAACGATAAATTTTGCTCGAGAATTTAGAGTTATGAACACTATCGCACTTGCCTGCTGCATCTTGTCCAAAACAGTGGCAAGATAGGCTAGTTTGTGTAGGTGAGTAGTAATGAGCAGTGCAAAGTAACAACAAGAAACACCAGTAACAACAGTATGGGGCAAGCACAGACTGCCAACTGTATAATTTATTACACAAAAGTTCGCCTGAATATCAGTCAGACAACTTGTGCAAATGAAGGTCTAGTTGGGCATGAACAAGTTACGAAATCAACAATGCCTGCTTTCATTAACAGGACCCTCATTCACATAAAGTATGCAGCGATAGGCCCCTACCGAGGTACGTCACAGCATGATGTCACTGGCAAGGTAAAAGGTGTGGCTGGAAAAACACTCCCGCTGGTGGCTCAGCCCGGTACAGTCGTGCGGTGTTTGGGGCAAGTTTTAATTTTTCAAAGCTTACACTTCACGTTACAATGTCGACATTAGCTGTAGTATGTGACAGCAAACATCCAGCTGTGTGGTAAACTGTGTGGTAAAATATTTGCCACGCTGTCTGTTTATCTTGAAGAAGTGAACACACGTGGTGGCCTGTGCGAGCAACAGTGGCATAGTCTTCAAAAATGTGCACTGTTGATTGCGGCACGTAGTGTGCATTGAAAGGTATTCAGAATATCGGTTCAACTGAGAATACTGAGTGTGGTGTGTGCAGTGTCAATAACAATGTGTCTTGTTTGCGAAGACTAGCACTCATGGCAGGGACCGGTCGATGAAAAAACTTGATTCGACATTTTAGTCAAGGTAAATATGCACTTGACGTGACCATCTGCGAGTGGGTACATCTCGGTGTTTGCGCTGTGTGCAGAAAAAATTGCAAGGTCACCGGGCCGGAAGATACCATTTGCTGAAGCTGCATGTATGAATCGCCCCGACGAGTACGCAAGCTCAATAAAGGTATAACTCGTTTTATCGAAGGCCTCATATTTCTTCATGTAATAAGCAGAGATTCTTGTTTCACATATACTCAGTACCTTTACCGCTCGATATTCATGAAGTGACAATGCAAACAACAAGTTTGTGTGTTAGGTCCTAAGGGAGCAATGTAAATATGCAAATAAGCTGTAGGTGTCAGATGCAGCGATGTAACTGCACAAAAGATTACGTATATATTAGGCTACAGGTTTAGAATCGCATACATCTCAGTGGTCTATCAGGAACGTCACAAACAACTTCCTTGCCAACCAGCCCTTGCACAGAGGGAGGGAATGGCTGGCACGGTGCTCGAAGTGACGTCACACTATTTGCAAACATAGAGAGGTTTCTTACTTAGGCAACATTTTGCACAATATATTTTTTAAATGCAAGACTGTACTCATCCACATTGATCATACTGATGTCTTTTGTTGTTACTTTGTGCTGTGAGTTACTAGGCATTTAGTCACCATGATCTTTAAAAGCTAATTTCAGTGTTCTCTCTCATATTGCTAACAACTGTGTTGTTGCATAAATTGGGCAAAAAAGCAACACAGAAAGGCTGTCACAATAAATACACCAACATGGGTATTCTCCTGCAAACAAAAGTCGGCACTGGTCCTGTCAATACCCGTCTTCCTTCTCTCTTTGCCTTGTTTGTGCTGAAACAGCCAAACACCTGATGAGTTAGATGAGAAATATTAACGCATCAAAACTATAAGTGCTTGCATCAGCAACAACACAACAGCGTGATAACCACACCCCTGCCACACAGCAGCGAAACATATTTTGAACATGCTGGCAGTGTATTATTTTATAAAAAGCAACTCTGGCAGATTACCAAATCTCACATTGTGCATGCAAGTTTTCTTCAAAGTCAGGCGTACAATGTAGGTGCTGGCCGGTACATTATTAGTTACAAGCAAAGGCGTCTTGCAGGTACACATGCAGATTGCACGAACACCTCTCTCTCTCTCTACACTAGGCACACACATATCTTTCAACAAGCACACGCCACTGTTTAGGGGCATAATAACGCTCTACCATGAACGTATGCTAATCAACCCACTTAGGCGGTTGGCTAGGTGAATCGAGCCAAGTTACAAACTGTATCGCCCGCGAACGTAAACAAAATGCTGCTTTGCATCAAATGGCACTGCAGGCTTCGTTTAATCAACAACGTAGCAAGCGCCGTGTGCGTCTTCCTCACTACATTGCACATATGAAAAAATCGATCACCATACACATGCATGTTGCCGCAGTTGTCTCGAATTAGCTCCAGTAAGGCCGCGCCGAAGCGCCATGGCTCTGCTGGCGTTAGCGTTTTCAAAGCGAATCGGCAACCGCACTCGCAAAGGCGCGTAAGGTTGCCGTTTCACGACGCCTCGTTCGAGTGCAGCAACACACAGTTGCACTGAGTGGCATACTTGGTCTACATAAAAAAGTGTCCCCTTTACCTTTAGTTTCTTTCACACTGTCCTGAGGGAAGCGACCACAGGCGTCAGCCGTCACCTCGGAGTCCTTCGAGCGCCCGCCCAACCCGCCGATTCCTTGGACGACTCGCACTTGATCCGCACTCGGACAACCGTGGGAATAGGGCGCAATTTTAGCACATCACACGAACGAGGAACGGCGATTCCTTGCGTAAGTTTAACATTTCGTGCTCTCGTGTGTAGCAGCGCGAACACACGAGACACGCACCGAAACGGCATGCCCACAGAAACAAAGACAAACAACATGTGGCTTTAGCTGTGAATAGATTTGACTTGGATATCTGTGTGAGAAAAATAAAAAAAACATCTATCGCTGCTATAAACTGAAAAAAAATGTATGTTATCTGGCAAAATAACTTTAAAAGTCATAAACGGTTATTCAAAAATCAAGTTACAACTTATGACTATTTTCGCAGGTCTTTGTTTTGTTTTTGTTCTAGCAGACGACAGCCTCCTACTGCTTCTACGACAGACGTAGTGCGGTTTCACGTTCGGTGCGTGTCGCCGACGCAAAGCTCTACAGTAGTGATATCAGAGTTATCAATTCTCAATGAATCATAGGATGAATACAAAGCAGTAACATTTTGACATAGTGCAGTACACAATCTTTCAAGTTATGACATTTCTTTGCTCTGAAGCAAATCGAAGCAAGCCGGCCGGCGCAATCAGCTGATGTCGCCACTACGCGAGGCATGGTCGTGCGCAATAGCGTCGCGCCCCGCGCTCGATTTGTCATCAAGCGATAGAGCTACTAAGTGGAATACAGCTAGATGCAGGGATTTATGACGTATCACACTAATTCCCTGTGGTGGCCGACTCAATCGCAAGAGAGCCCCGGGAGACAACCTTCAACTTCTCAAGCTTGTGTGTGGGTGTAAAAATACTTGTTTTCATCCGCGGCGGGGCAGCAATCTATAGTTGAAAGACATGCGAAAAGCATGTGACGTATATACAATCCCAAAACATATGCACACAACAATAGATACGATCGCATATCGTACTTAAATATGCCAATACATAGCGTGTAAAAAGCAAATTTATATATATAACTTAAACTTAGTGTTACCTTCAGCGTGAATAGCTTAGCAAGCTAACGCACTCAGTTCACGTACGCGAGCACAACTAAGTGACGCAGGTTCGAGTCCCGCCAAGTTTAATTTTTTTGTTTTTTTTTCAACGTTTTTATTGTACTGCTATCTTTTCTAATGCCTTAGGTTCTGAAAGAAAATAAAAGCAATATTGCGTTCAAGTACGTATGTGGGACTGTGTTTTTTGCGCAACAGTTATTAGTATTTTTATCTTCATTATTAATTTTTTTATTTATTTCATAATATCAAAATTAAGGACTAAGGGGAACAATGGGTCTGCTTGATTGTGAAGGCACTCGAGAAGTGAGAAAACTCAAACCAAAAAATTTGTTTGAGAAAAAACTGAGCATTTCACAGCCGGACCAGTTTTTTCAAGTGTAGGCCCTAGGTATGCGCGAGACTTGCTATATGACTCATCTCAAGCTGTGGCAGTTGAGGGAAGGCAATATCACCGAGAAGCAGTTCCAAAATATATTTTGGTTGATGTTTTTTGATTCCTCCAAAATAAGGGCTGCACAATTGTGATCGAGCCAAACCAAGAATTGCGGGCACGAAGTCATCAGACAGAAAATGAATAATGTTGATTGTTTGAAAAATTGCCCTTAATAAAAGGAAGAGTTATGGAGTGCTACGTAGCTTAACTCGCAGTAGGAATTTTATATATACATATAGATAGTTTAAAATGGACAATGTTGCACACACAGACATTGGTTAAATTTCTTTGCAGCACAGTTGAAGCATCTATGTAGAACTGAAGCATCAAGAGAAGCTCATGCGTCCTCACTTTATTGCGCTTTACATAGCTTGTATGCGTCCATGCAGCCGATATGATATATTTTAAAGCATTTGTTTAACCTATAATCTTCTTATTCATTAAAGCTGGCCCATAAGTTGTGTCTTATGTAGCACTACAATTGAAGCGTAATCTGCATGGTGGTCTGAAACAATGCTTTTGAAAATCTCAAAACGACCCAGCTCTATACACGACCATCCGTGCATCAGTGATAAGCACCATTATGTGTTTGTACATATCAGTTGTGCTCTCATACTTAATTATTTTTCTGACCACTCCCTCTGCCCCTACCTCGTTTCTGTGGTGAAGCTGTGGCAAGTTGTGTATAGCTGTATTTATATTGTAGGAGCACATACTATCATTAAAAATTATTTTTAGGCTACATGCAATTAGTTTTCATAGATTTTCATTTCTTTTGTCGGTGCTCAGGAGAGCTAAGCTCATGGTCGATATTTTAAAATGACATTTCTCTTTGCCAATGTTAATGAGAACAGTTTCATTAATATTGACAAGTTCATTCACATTGAATTTAGTTCTCATTATTATTGTTTCTACCAAAAAACGAGCCCTTGAAGTTATGCTTTTTTTGCTTGATTTGTTTTCGTGTGACAGCATGCAAGTAAAATGACAGTTATTGTCATTCTTTGTGAATGACACATTTTCCTTGTGACAGACTTTAGCACCTGGTCATCTGCAGCAGTTGTATTCATTCTGGAAAAGGGCGAACAGCAGTGACTGACAACACAGACTAGCCTGCGTTATTCTTTTGTACTATATATGTCACTGTGCATTCATTTATAACTTTATAGAGCTCGGATTTTCTGCTTAAGATGTGACAACAACTGTAGAGTTTCCACATTTTTGCAACAATCCACATGCCTTTCATACACTATTGCACATTTCCGTAAGCACCTTACAAAATCTGTATATTTCCGTAAGACCTTACATTCTGCATTTTCCTTATGAAAGCTTCTGTACACTCCATACACTTTCCTTATCCTTCCATATCTTCCATCATGAACTCTCCGTATGCTCCATAAGTTTCCTTATCTTTCCTTATCCTTCCATATACTCCATAAAAAGCTCTCCATATATGCCATACATATTCCTTATCTTTCCGTATACTCCATAAAAAGCTTTCCGTATACGCCATACAATTTCCTTATCCTTCCTTATACTCCATAAGAAGCTTTCCGTAAATGCCATACTTCCGTATATTTCCATAAAACTCCATATTTTCGCCGTATGTAGCATAAGGAAATGTTACGGAGTCCATATGTCTTCCGTAAGATTTCATACGGAACGTTTGAGTAGGGTCGCTCGTAAATCTTGGAAACACCCACCATAGTGCTTGTGCATTACAGTGTCTCGTTCCTTATTTAGACCCAGCGACAAGCCAACTCAACGAACCAGCGTTTGGAGCGAACAGCGAAGGGAACGAAGAGTAAGCCACTGTCAGAGACGCTACGGAAACAGCAATACCACAATTCTTCAATGACGGCGGAGTAAGAGTAACTAGGTTTGGTCGCCGAGTTAAGACGCGTTAAACGAATAACTTGTTATTCGAAGGTCGGAGGTGGAGTCTCTGCCTAGGACAAGGCATCTTTTTCATTCACTTTTCTTTCTTCACAATTAAATTGAAATTACTTTTATTAGTACCCCTTATAGATTTCTTGGCATATTCGAAGGCCGGAGGTTTGGTCTTTGCCCACGGCAAGCTATCTTTCTTTATTCATTTTTCTCGCTTCAGATTTGGAGAATAATTTCTGGTGATAATCCCTTGATTCTCCTTGGCATATTTCTCGGTCAGTTATCAATATTATTGTTTCTAACAAAGAAAAAACGAGTCCTTGAGTGAACACTCCTTTCCGCCAATCGAATAAAGCTGGGGCACTAGTTTGGTCAACATGACTCCACGTCACTTATACATACCCACCTAGCATTTGTCTGCAAGTTGCATCACACAGCGCTCTCTCACTACTTATCTACATCCCCCTAAAACTCAGATCCCTCACCCCAGTGTGACTTCCTCTTCCTTTCTCTTCACTTAACGTTCTGTCATTATACGATGATAGACATTCCAATTCAATACACGGTTTTTCAGTGTAGTATTGTGAGAGAGTTCCATTATTTCAAGTTCTAAGTACAGTTGATTCCCGAGCCCTTAAAGTAGCTTAGTAGCCTCTGTGCACTTCAGGACATCACGGTTTCAGTTCCGTAATGCCTTATGAATGTCTGAATCAATTTACTGACGTACAAAGAATAACATTTGTTATATATGATATAAACTTCCCTGCACTTAGCATAGTTTTACGTGCCGCCAATGGTGACAGGTCAATAATTAAGACAGAAAAATGTAAGTTAATAATGCTTGGGGATGTTTAAATGTTGGACACATGCTCATTTCGGTAATCACCTCTGGTAAATAAATAGCTATATCGCGCTGAAATTGGTGAAGCAGAATAAAGGCCTCTTGGTTTCTGCAAAAACGTATATTAACTAGAACGCCACAAGTGCAGAGTTTATTGTACCAACTCTAGCATAAGAAATGAAGTTCAAGTATGTCTACAGGATAACGTCAGTTCAGGTAATCAATACAATGTGATTGAGAACAAGTGACCGTGTAAATGCTGATGATGACGCCCCGTAAGTGCGAAGCATTTCTTAGTGAGTTTTAGTGACTTTGAGCGTTTCTATCTACCTAACCACTTACATTTGGGTGCTCTCGTGGTCACCTCCTTAACTTGGCGTGAAACAAAATTATCATGAGAGGAGAGTGGGGTTTTACAAATATGAAGCGCTGCTCAAGACATCAATAATGTCACAATGCCGTCGCGTACTTCGTCAAGCACATCCCGCCAGACACTAGCACACACCTACGGTATGCACACACCTAGGGTATGTGCCGCTGGTATGCGGGTATGTGCCACCGGTGATTGAAACTTACCCAGGAATGACGTGAACACAGACGGGCATTTTTAACGCGTGAGTGTTAAGCAGTACCCGGCATTGATAGCGCCGACCCAACGAAGGCATAGAATAAATGCCAGTGTTACAAAAAACCTGACATAGGCAGCGTTGATGCTGTGTCAGATGGTCGCGGCCGCGTGACAACGAGCAGGAAAACCGAAGAAAGAAGAAGTTAGGCACGAGCTGTCTGAATAAAAGGACGTTCTTGGTGTAGGGCTCGGGTTTTGAATACGCGACATCTTTCTGGTGGCGGAAATCCCCAGCTCAAGCCCTTCCAAGACTTCTACTTTCGATGGCGTCGTTGGAGCGGCTGTGCAAAAACCGTAGCGTCGTCAGGGCCAGTGTCACACGAACTATCACGCTCCTCACCAATGAGCTGTAAGCCTCCGTTCCCGATGCCAGTTAGGTCGACTCCCACGTTGCCTACATTACTTAGAAGAACGCCGAACTCGTCACTTTAAACAAAGAAATCTTCAACGCGATTGACGACGATGACGACGAGGAAGAGCTCAAGGTTGCGGAAGAGAACGACCGAAGGGTCTCTTACGCCATGTCCTGAGCACGCTTATTCCTCCGAGAGGCCGCAAACAAGGCGACAGTAACGGGTGCGGCGAGGTTGGTGGCTACATCACCCAACGCCAACGCTGGTGGTGCCAGCGCCGCAGCCCAGAGTCAGGTCAGTGACTCTTCTCGAGTAGCCGATGCGATTCCCAGCCAAGGAACGATGCCCCGTCCTCTCACGGTGGTCCTGCCGCAACTACAAATCCCTATGTTTTCCGGCGCACTTCGCGATTGGCAGTCCTTTTGGGACCATTTCAGTGCTCCGATTCACGTAAATGGAGACCTTTTACAGATCGAGAAATTCAAGTACCTTCATTCTTATTAGAGCGGTGCAGCAGAGAGAGCAATCGAGGGCATCCGGCTAATAGGTGATAATTACAACATCATGATCAAGATCTCGACAGAGAGATTTGGACGACGCGACTTGCTTGTCAACGAGCACGTTGACCATCTGCTCACCTGAGTGGCGGTCAAGTCATCGGCAGACGTGGAGAAGCTTCACCTGCTCTACGACAAGGCCAACTTCCGAGTCTCCACGTTGACCGGGTTGGGTGTCCCACCTGAACAGCACAACGTGCTCCTCAACCGTGTCTTGATGAAGTGTCTGCTGGTCGATCTTGCGATTCTGTGCCACCAGAAAGTGCAGAAAGCGCCGAAGGAAACGTCCGGCATCGCGACGCCTGAACAGAGGGCTCACCAGGCTGCCGAATCGCTGTTTTCTGCGCAATCGGATTGAGGTTCGGGAGGAAAGCAAGCCAGAACAAACGGCGTCTTGTTTCTCACGGTCACGGCCTGAAGAGGTCAAACCTCCGTCGGCACCGATGGGACATTTGCCTACGGCATCCACACTTGCTGCCAAATCTGTTGCAGTTTCGAAAGAGGTGTGCCCTTTATGCAAACGTTGTCAGAACACCATCGCGGACTACAATGTTCAACTCTCGGCTGAGGAAAAACGGCCTCGGTTGCGCACGACTCGCTGCTGCTACCGTTGCGGCTTGCAAATCCACATGGCGCGTTTTTGCCGACGTGCACGCAGCATGACCTATAGTAAGTGCAACCAACGACACCTCACTATCCTCTGTGAATTGTTCACACAGCAACCCCAAGCCGTACAAACGCGACGACAGTGAACCAAGACGACCCACGCATCGCCGGGCGAGGCACTGACACGCCTTCAGTAACATCAGCCCCAAGCGTCCTTAGCGGAATCAACGCCTTTCTTCTTCCAACAGGACGAGTCTGGATCGAGTGTGGGTCCCGAAAGCGTCTCATGCACATTCTTCTTGACAGCGGCCGTCAGTGCACATTCATCCGAGCAGATGTTTCAAAGGACCTCAGATGCCCGGTTATCGGAACCAAAGAACTTTCCTTGGTTACATTCGGCCACTCGAAGCCCCGCGAAGTAACTCGCAGCCGACGGGTAGTCTTGACGCTAGGAGGCCAAAATAGGGTCATAGCGGTAACCGTGGAGGCCTTGGAGGTACCCGATGTGTGTGCAGTCACAAGCCCGCCGCTCAGTACTGATGTTTTGGAACTTTTGTGTGACAAGAACTATGATGCTGCATGCAACTTCCATCCTGACACCTGGAACTTAGAGGAAGTAAGCGTCTTAAGTGGTTCCGACGTTTACTGGAAGTTGGCGAATGGAAGGGTTGATCATTTAACCAGCAATCTGACGGCCGTGGAAACCAAGTTCGGCTGGACTGGTCAACGTACCATGGAACACCAGAGAAGTTCAGCATCCACGAGCGCTGTACACATGCACTGTAACACAAAGTTTGTTCCAGACGGTGATCTTTCTGCGATGTGGCATCTCGACGTCATGGAGATCAAGACGCCTGCTGAAGAAAAGAGCAAGGATTCATCAGAACGTTAGGCATTTGAAGAGGGAATTATCAAGCTAAATGGGTGCTACCAGAAGCCACCGATGATAAAGGATCCAGGAATACCTGCCGGCAGTGACAATCGATGGTCGGCGGAGCACCGGCTGGAAGCACAAATAAATAGGTTCAAACCACAGCCTGAATTTCTGAAGCAGTATGGCAGGGCGACCAAAGTGCACTTTAACGAGGAGCATGCCAAGCGAGTTGAAGAAGCGCCACTACCAAGAGAAAATGTGTATCATATGCCTCATCAGGCCGCCATACGAAGAGAGGCGGTTACGACAAAACTTCGGGTGGTGTTTGACGCTTCGTCGCACGCGCCTTCCCATCCCTGCCTGAATGATGTCTTGTTCAAAGGTACGAGGCTGGGAGTAGACATTGTGCAACTGCTGCTCACCTTTCGAAGTCACCCTGTGGACCTCACCGCGGATATAAAAAAAGCATACTTGCAGATGCTCATTTGCCCGGAAGACCATGACGTGCTGCAATTCTCCTGGATTGATCGGTTACCCACGGACAATGATTCATTTCGATCTGTGGTGAAGAGGTTAATGACGCGGGTTCTGTTCGAAGCCTCGTCTAGCCAATTTTCGCTCGCAGCAGCCATTCGATATCACCTAGCATTTTGTAGAGCAGGATATCCGGAGACTAAAGCGTTACTGGAGAAGGTGTTTTACGTCAATGACCTTATCGTAGGATTTCCAAGTGTGGACGAAGCTGCCAATGTGTACGATGAAGCGCGCAAGATATTCTCGGAAGCAAGGATGGAATTGCTAAAGTGGGCTTAGAATGCACATACCTTGTGGAAAATTGTCTTAAAAGACAAGATTGCTTTTGAAGACGAAGCCGGAGAGAGCACCCTAATCAAGGTCCTTGGTATACCTTGGGAACGCGAAGGCGACAGAATAATGCTCATGATGCGCGAAGCGTCTGACTTCCCTTCGAACAAGCCTTCAACCAAGCGCGTTGTGCTCCAGACGTTAGAAAGAGTGTATGATCCGTAGGGGTATCGAGCTGCATTTTCGCTCAGGGCAAAACTACTGTTTCAAGACTTGTGGAAGAAGAAATGCGCATGCGACGATGCCCACCCGCCAAAAAAGCAAACAAACTGGAACAGTGCGCACTGAATTGTACACCATGAATTCCTATTCTGTTGAACGTTACGTAATCCTGCAAGCAGATAATGCGACGATTTCAATTGAACTACACGTGTTCTGCGACGCAATTCGCAGAGCATACGGTACCTACATCTATGTACGGGCGCGCTCAAAGAATGGCGGCTGCAACTCACAGCTCCTCCTAAGCAAGAGCCGCGTGGCACCACTTAAATATATTTCGCTTCCACGTCTAGAGCTCTTGGCATGTGTTCTCGGCGCAAGGTTGTGCGCATACGTGACGACAGTACCAGTGCTAAGCTCTTGTTTCTGTACACTTCTGGACCGACTCACTCGTGACGTTGCATTGTATTCGGAACAGGCCTGCCAAAAGAAAAATGTTTGTACGTCATCGAGTCTTCGAAATTCATATCGTGACATCACCGACCTAGTGGCATCATTGTTCCGAGAGGGACAATTCCGCTGACTAGGTTACACGAGGGGTTTCATGACCTCATCTTCTTGCATCAACAATGTGGTGGCATAGTCCAACTTGGCTTCGTGATCCCGGAGAGCCAATGCCTACTGAGCGCGCTGAACTGACAGAATAGTTTGCAGTCTTCGAACAAATTCCAGAAGAAACGTCGGTGTGTTCCGCGGGCTTTGTTGCGAACACTATATTATGTGTAAGCAACTACAGCAACCTGAACAGACTGCTAATAGTCGCCGGATGGGCTACTGCTTCGCCGCAAACGCGTCAAAGAAACAGTGTATTTGGAAGGACTGTTAACAGCAGCAAAGCTTCGCAAGGTAAAAAACTACTGGTTGCAAGGAGTCCAAGAATAAAGGTTCTCAGAAGAAGTGCAGGCGCTCCACGGAGCGAAGGAACTACCATACACGCGCCCAGTTCTTTAATTACATCCTTTCCTGGACGAAGGTGGTCTGCTTCGCGTTGGAGACCGTCTGCAGGAGCTAGCCGACTTTTTTGGTGTCAAGCACCCAATACTGTTACCCACAAGGCACACCTTGACCCATCTTGTGATTTCAGCCGCACATGAACGCGTCTTTCATAGCAGAGTAGAGGCCATGCTTTGCGAGCTTCGAGAGAAGTTTTGGGTTGTGAAGGGATGACAGACCGTTAAAAGTGTACTGAGGAATTGTTTGCTTTGCAAACGCTACAAGCCTGTTGCTGAGCTATCTCCATTTGCCCCATCATTGCCACGGGAACGCATCACGGAAGCAAGCCCTTTCTCAGTCGTTGGGTTGGATTTCTGCGGACCTCTCTACACGCCTGACACGGCTGCTATGAGCAAAAAGGCATACATACTCATGTTCTCCTGTGCTGCCACTCGAGCTATACATTTGGAATTGACGACCGGCATGACAACGACAAAAACGCTTTTCGCCTTCTGCCGTTTTATCTCATGGCATGGAATCCCCGACACCGTTTACTCGGATAACGCGCGGTCTTTTCACGGCTCAGTGCGAGTTCTCAAGATCATTCTTCCAGCTCTGCGTGAATATGCAGCCAAAACCAAGATCAAAAGGAAGTTCATTACTGAGAGAGCTCCATGGTGGGGCGGCTGATGGGAGCGCCTCATTAGACAAATGATCACTTGGGTGCAACAGTCTCGACGCCGAGGAACTCGCCATGGTGTTATGCGAAGTAGAAGCGGTCATGAACAGCCGACCTCTTACGTATTTTGATAGCAGCCCTGATGAACTGCAACCGCTAATTCTGTCTCACTTCCAAAGATACTTCTTCCTGGGTTTCGGCACCCGGAAGGTTCAAAATTATGTAGAAGACGAGGAGAGGCGAGGTGATATCATCATTGGGAGAGCAGTGGTCGGAATAAAGAAGATGTCGACGGGTGGGCTTGGCCATGGGCACGACGGCTTGTCTTTTCCTCTACATTTTGGTGCCGCGAAATCCGGGAGGAAGTACCTTCGGAGGTGAGACGGAGGGGACATCATGAATTTTGACCGCAGTCATAGCCTCGAGGACTTTTGGCAAGGCGCCATGGCTAAAGCTGATGTGTAAGGCCTAACCACCGCTGTGGCACGGGAGCACAATTCCGGTTGCAAACTAAGACTACTAGGAGCAACAATGGACTGACAAGAGCACAGACATCGTTCGGTGGTTCACGAGACTGGAGCCCTCGCATATACTTCGACTCCGTCCAGACTCACCCTTCACGACGATGGCCTGATGTTCACAAGTGAAAGCAGTCTATAAGTCAATGACGTACATCTTGACAGCACAGCCCCGTGAGTGCAGGCACCGTCTGGAGGTTCGTGAGACGGGAGCCCTCACGCCTACTTCAGCTCCATCCTGACTCCCCCTTCACGACGGCGGCCCGATGTTCACAAGTGAAAGCAGCCCATAAGTCAACGACGTACACCTTGACAGCACAGCCCCGTGAGTGCAGGTACCGTCTGGAGGTTCGCGATACGGGAACGCTCACGTCTTTTCCGGCTCAGTACTGACTCGCCTTTTACGACGATGGCCTGATATACAAAAGATTATGAAGATTAGCAGCCCAAAAAGTGACGGATATTCGTTGTGCGAACCTTCTGTGATGGATGCCGTGTTGACTCCGACTTCGCCTCGCGACCCGGCCAGCCAGTGACTTCAAACGTTTCCGGCGCTGGACCGGATCATGGAGGCTCTCTACGAAAGGTGGAGTCAAACATGCAAGGCCGTCACGCAGGTCATCGTAGATGTCGAACGTCTCTGGCAATTGGATTGCCCACCAATCTGTGAGTTACAACGTATTCACCGAGTTTTGATTGAGCAGTATGAGGAACTCAGAATAATCGACAAAGAAGTAGAGGATGAAGTTGACATCAATCACTTGGAAGCAGAGATGGACGAAGCAGAGCTTTATGAACACCAGATCATTCTAGCCAAGGTCACAGTGGAATATAAGATCGTGGACGTATTAAATGCTCGACGAGCTCGCTTGGGGTCATGAGGGAAAGTATTTGGACAGAAGTACAAGCTAACGTGGACTCTTCATCTGTGGCGCCGCCATCTAGCCTTTGCTTCTTCAGCAGAAATCTTGTTCTACAGAAGCTAGACGACTCAGACTAACGGCGGATCGCTGAACATGCTGGAAGCCAGAAAGTCGCCGATTTCACCACCGTAACGAGCATCCAAGCACGCACAGAACAACCGCTACTTGCAAAGAACTGGCTCACGCCTTTAGAACTTCTATCAGCGTACACTATCTATGAAGCAAACGACACGACAGTTATAGCAACTCAAGTGCACATGCTGGAAGAGACTTGTGCGAAAGAAAAGCAGAAGGCATCTGGAAATCCAAAAGAAGACACACCAGAGCTTGAGGATGATTGCACGTCGAAGACCCCAGATTATGTTGTATTGCAGTTCTCACGTCTGCGCAACCAAATACCTGATGAAAGGAAATCAAGGCCCTTTCACCAAGGTAAGAGAACTTTAAAGTCAACGAGAAAACGGAAGCTTACTGCCCGTACTTATCAAAACTACGGCATATCGAGTAAGCCACCGAAGTCAAGATTAGCGAGACTGTGGTTGGCACGGAATATATTTGCGAAGAAGCAAAACGTCGAGACAACGTCCACCCCCCAACGTCCACCAACGCAGAGTAAAATGGCTGATGCTCCCAAGGCAAGGGCAGCCAAGAGAACGATATCAAGAAACGTTCTGAGGATCAGCTACACCAGAAACTTGCGGAAGAGTCTGCATAATGAACCTTCCTGCCCAAGGAAACCGATCGTAGAAAGCAGTTTACCGAAAGTGGCGCGTCTACTGGGAGGAACGTGGAGCAAGTGCCGTAAACAACCCTGGAAGGCCAAGCGCAGAATGAAGTTTGGATGATTCTATACAAGGATTGACATGGAACTCTTATTGGTGAACATTGTGTACTGAGAAGCCATGTGCGATTTTGGTGTTCACCATCGTCATTCGCCACTGTGGAGGCGCCCAAGGTGTTGAAAATTATGTAGAAGCCTGGGAGAGGTGATATCATCATTGGGAGAGCAGTGGTCAAAATAAAGAATAGTCGACGGGTGGACTTCGCCATGGGCACGGCGGCTCGTCCTTTCTTCTACAGACGCCCCGAGGAATGCAAATATTAAATTTCAGGGTCCCAGCAGGAATCGAACTCAAGCATTCTACCGCGGAGCTACGGCAGGTCTCAAAACTACTTTTCAAATTGACGCTAATCTTTGAGAAAAGTCAATAGGGGTTGAAGAACTGCCTGCGCAAATTTCTAAAGATTACATATGTACTGCTTTGATGCAGCCGTGACGATGTATCAACGTCAATCATGGTTAGGTGCCACGCACTGAACTTTATTTGTGCAGCAGTGCCCAGTGCCACCATCTTCACGAGCGTCAGCACCTCATATCAGCTTCTGGTGTTGCTAATACACATGTTCGATTTGACATCGTCGCTCAAGTGCAAACAGCTGGTTATATTATATAAACATCTGCATTTCTTCAACATATGTCTGTGCGTGCAACACTTGTACATATATTTGGCGTTATTTCATGACTGTCGCTCGATAAAAACATTGCAACGCGGTCACCTTTCCTCCACATGCTTCGCATAACGCCGATTCGCAGATACGTGGAATATGCCGAATTTTCAGCAATCAGTCATATCTACGTACCTATGCACCGTAATAAACACGCGGGAATCGTCACTGGATAATTAGGCTGTAACGTTGAGCTTAATAAAAGTATTCGCTTCAAACGCAGAGTCCACATTTTGTGCGTGATGTTGTTTTTGTTGAATTAACCAGTGTCAAAGAAAAACAAAACAAAACCAAAACAAACACTGAGCTTATCTCTTTTGTTTGATCTTATACCTCTACGAAAACCTGCAGATAATAAGATTGCGAAAGTGACTACATTATTTAAAATCAGTTAGAAGTAAGAATTTTTAAGATCTACCAAAAAAGTACTATTCTTGCTTGCTCGGAAAGAATAAGACGTGATTCTCTTTGGGCTAAAAGAAGCACGAATATTATCACGCTAAACAGTTATTACATATTGCTCGAAATAAGTCTTATCAATGCACGGTGAACAACTGAACATACAGCAATGGTTAATTTCTCAGTACGAAATTCTGAGTGGCTTACAATAGGTTCAATGAATACTCTATATTTGCACACTCTGTCCAAGTTCGTCTTAAGACATCATATTTATGTTCTGCGGCAAAAGTTCCAAGTCATGCGTATGCCTATATTTTAGGTATAACGTACGCTCATATTGAAGGAGTGTAAAGTGATGCTACACAGATGTCGATAGTTCTGTGTATGTTTTACCTGTTTTCAGACACAGGTTTAGCAGACGCAATGAGAGCATCTGGATGAAGGTGTGGTCTTGTATTAACATTATGTGACGTGCCTCACTCCTGCTATACACGGAAGCATTGTTTCAATTACTTCACTGTGACGATGAAAGCTGGTAGCAAGTTGTTTGAAAAGCGGTGTTTTATTTTATCACACACGACAACTGCTTCACAATAAATGGGTGCTTACAATAAAGCTAACGTAGAAGCTTTCGTGATTGTGGATTAACACTGAGCTATTCGCATAGACGAGATTCACCTGAAGTCAAATGAACACCACTACAAGTTCCATGAGATTAAAAAGTAACCTGAAATATTTATTGGGCCCTCTTGATTATTCACATTACATAAATTCGAAGATAGTTCAATCACCTACTGAAATGACAGCATTAGGCAAGATCAGCACTTGGTAATTGATAGCGTTTCATTAGTGCTCAGACATAATTAGGGTAGTTTCAGCTTAAAACGATTTTACAACCTGAACCAGTTCAAATTAGGCTATGTTACGGAAAATATTTAGGCTGCTAATAAGGAATGAAGAAATTTGGTTTCATATTACTGCATTGACTTCTCACTGCAAGAACTTAGATCACTCAAGATGAGTGTTCAATACTTGCCTAATACATGCGATGTTAAATATAAGATTTCTGAACTAATTAGAACTCCCTGTCACAGCGTAGATATTCGCAAGTTTAAGAAGTTATTCATTGTGGTATGGTGTAATGTGGGCCCAGGATCCGGAATAAATCAACCGGCAGTCAGGTGACTCTGTACACACAACACAGACTTTAGCACAACCGATAACTCTTACAATTCACACACAACACACTATAGCGTTCCTTATTTACATGCCAAACGTCCTACGCGCCTCGGCACACGAACTGTCCTACCCTTACAATTCACACACAACACACTATAGCGCTTCTTATTTACATGCCAAACGTCCTACGCGCCTCGGCACACGAACTGTCCTACTCGCCATTATGACTGCTGCCGCTGCGGCGAGGTCGGTCGTCACCGGTGTTCCTTGTGCAGTCACGCTGCCTTGATCGTGGTGAGGTGGTGGTGGTGGTGGTGATGGTGGTGCTGCAGGCCGGTAGATCACCAGGCCACTGCAGTGCAGGTTAATGGCCCGTCGCCAACATTAGCCGCGGCCACCTCGTGCCACCACTCGGGCCCCAGGACCTCAGGCCACGAACAGACTATGCTGCCGGTCCGCGTGTCAGCGCCGTCCACAGAGCGGGAGGCCAGCTCACCAGGTCCGCAAGGCTGCCGGACACCTGGTTGAGTGACGCAGCCTGAAGCAGGAAGCCAGCTCACCAGGTCCGCAAGGCTGCCGGACGCCTGGTTAAGCGATGTCGCCACCCGAACCGCCGACCAGCAGCTGCCGTTCGAACCGTGTCACGCTCCAACTGCCCGAGCCGCACGCCCCGCTCGCGTTTCCTTTTTCTCGTCTTCGCCTCCAAGGCGTACCGCAGAGCAGAACTGCCGTTCCCTCTTCGCCCCGTCACGGGCCACACAATGCCCATCATCACACATTGCTTATGTTGTGAAGGTTGCTTTGAAATGGAAGAGAAAGATCAATAATGCAATTTCTCTTAAATCAATTTTTTGTCAAATTTTTTTGTCTTTGTCAGATAAATCAATATCTATCAATATTTTTAGTTTCTCGGAGGCTATGTTGAAACGAAGGCATAGTTCTTAACTCTACAAAAAATAAAGCACGTTTATAGTACACTATCTCAAGGAGGATGCTCGGAGACCATGTTGAAACAAAGCCATTGTTTTCAACTCTACAAAAATAAAGCACGTTTATACTACACTACCTGAAGTAGCAGTAGAAAAGTAAAAAAAAAGTCAAAGCATAAATCCGGCTTTCACACTGTTCTGGGAAAAGTGACTAAGAGATGAAAAGGAACGAATTCAGCACACAGAACCAAGTAGTGCGTCCTTTGAAGGACAAGCGACAACAAAATTCCTTTCTGCCATTCTACAGCCTCTAAGGCTCGGTCACAAACTCTTACCCCACTTCTTTTTCTCGCACACAAACGATGATATTTCAATAAATAAGACGGCAAAGGTGTCTGGCTGCAGTTTGGCCGTGAGGACGTTACACGTGCTATATGCGTCAAATGAAACGCACACAGCGGCAGGTTTTCTTGTATAGTGCACGCCGTCCACTTATCGTTTTGAACAGGGACGCACTGGTGTGCAGAGCTGCCGATTAAGGTGCGCGCGCCTGTCAATCGTAATAAACAGACGGTGTGCCCAATACTAACGCGAAGGCTTGTCGCTGTTTGGGTTTCATTTGACGCTGATAATACATACACATAGTTATACAATCATACATACATACATACATACATACATACATACATACATACATACATACATACATACATACATACATACATACATACATACATACATACATACATACATACATACATACATTGATTGATTGATTGATTGGTTTCTGGGGTTTAACGTCCCAAAACCACTATCTGATTATTAGGGACGCCGTAGTGGAGGGCTCCGGAAATTTAGACCACCTGGGGTTCTTTAACGTGCGCCCAAATCTGAGTACACGGGCCTCCAACATTTCCGCCTCCATCGGGTACATACATACATACATACATACATACATACATACATACATACATACATACATACATACATACATATGCTGTTTAAGCATACAGACATGAGTAGATTGTCTCGAGAAGCGCAATCAACTAACTTCCTTTCTGCTATTCTAGAGTCTGTACGGCTCGGTGGCGCACCCTCACACCACTTCTCTTTCTTGCGCGCAACGCCATGATATTTCACTGAAAGAGACGGGACAGGGTTTCTGAGTGCTGTCAAGTGACAGTGAAGCCAGCACAGTGCCATAATGGTGCAACAGATGCACCTCTCATTTATATGCCTATAATCAATCCTGTCACCTGCAGCAATTTCAGAATCGCTTCAATGTCTGCATAGTTTTGCATTGCCGCGAACTGTGTGCTACCGTTCATTGTTTGAGAACCACTTAATACGAAAAAGATCCATTGCCTGTTTGCTTCTTACCATCTTAGCCTCTGGCCATAAAGTACCGACACTGGACCGGATCTTGAAGATCCCAATCGAAAGGCGTAGTCAAGTATGAAAACCATCGTGGCAGTCATCTGAAACATTGAACGTCTTGCGCACATGGATCGATAGTAAGTAAATGAATATTCACCCAGTTTTTAAAGACCAGTTCAAACTTCACAAAGGAATTGATAAAGACATAGAAGAGAGATGACATCAGTGACTTGAAGCCGGATTGCAGAAAGCCATTGTTTACTTGCTCATTTTTATTCTACCGAAGGTCCGAACACAATATAAGATCGCCGACATAATTAAGGCTTGGCAGGCTGGTTTGGAAACATTGAGACAATAGATTAGGAAAAAAGTAGAAGCAAAAACACTCTGTCTCAACCACCACCTATTCAATGCTTCTTCAACACCAACGTTGCCACACAGGAGCTAAACGAGTCGACTTAATGACAAAAAATGCAACACACTGAAAGCAGACAAACTACAATGCCTGCTTCAGAGAAATTAGTCTTGAAGTTAAACACGGAAGGCAAACCTACAAGTCTAAAGGCATCTTCACAATTGACGATTTCCTTCAACTTAGTGTTCCCGCGAAGTCAAAGCTAAGACAGCAGCTGCCACTCAGGTGAACCGTATGCTTGTATGAAAGCAAAACAGGGTGCAATTAAAAATCTCAAACGTGATCTTCCCAACCCTGACAATGATCTGCCGCCGAAGTCGACATATTCAGATATCATGCAGCCCTCATGTTCCGGCATACATGTTCGCAGAGGAAAGAAACCACAGCAAACTCTCAAGAATAAAAAAAATAAAAAACTTCGGGCAGATTTCACGTACATTGAGGATTGATGTTACGTGATGTATCCACAGGGATGGTGATTGTGTACTTTTTATTGAGGGAGAGGTTAAGAATTGAAGCTCCACATATGCACAAATGTTGGACACATAGACATATGTTAAAGAGTCGCGAGTTTAAAATTGTGTGGCAATGCTATAACAGCAACGTGGGTACTAAAACGCCAGAAGCGCTAAGCTAAAATGTAGTGGTTGGGCCAGTATGAATGGCGGCCTTGGGCATGCGAGATAATTGAGCCTCACTGGATGGCACTTCACAATTGTCGTTAACACGACGGGACGGCTGTAAACCAGGGTCATTGTTTTGGCCATCGCTTGCTGAAAAACCACCCCCCGAATTCGCATTCACGTTTTTGTATAAGGCCGACCATCACATATGCAGATTTCGACCTATCTGTTAAGAAGTTTGATCACCTCTTTCAGCAATTAGGACTATGCGAAATATGTGGTTTAGAGCGATGTAAAGGTCTTTCTAATTAATGATAATAATCATATTTCGTGCATAGTAAGTTTACATTAACGTTTTTTTGTAAGAGCTATGCAGTGTTCAACCATGTACACAGCCATTCCGAATAATATAAAAGAGTGTCCGTGTGTCAACAGGGCCTTCTAAAAGGGTTCATGACAGGCCTTTCCGAAAACTAAATGTCAGGCACTTGAATATTGCTGTTGCCAACACCTGTTTTTATTCAGCACTGCTTTCACGCAGATGCTCAAATCTGAATTTAAACAAAACCAACTATTATTTCGCACACCAATGAAACATCGGTATTTTCGAAAACCAATATTCAGGGTCAATATAACGAAAATAACGCGTGGGCACTAAAGAGTAGTAAATTCAGGCGAAAGGGAGTCACAGAGAGATAATCTTTAAACTGAATGATGCATCAGGTGATGGGAACTAGGCTAAGCTTGGCACAAAATGAAAAACTATGTTTCGACAATCTTAGTCGAGTTGTAAATGGCTGTCACACGTCTCATACGTACTGTTGCCAAAGTAACACTGTATTATCTCGTACATGAACATGAGTAGTAACATTGAGGGGTAACTATGTAGAAATTAGCTCTGTGTGCACAAGTTCTTTTCTTAAGACTGCGTGCATAGAAATTTTCTGTTCTTCCACACTGGAAAGTGCAACAGCTGTCAAGTCAATATAAAGATGGATATTTTCAGCAAAAACAACTCATCGTTCTAGAATAAAAATAGTGCAGCTTTCGGACATTGTAACAGAAATTAGCTTACCAAACCTAAAAGAAAAAAATAGGTAGATATCACGTACAGTGGGAATCAACTATATGCGAAGCACGAATGAGGAGGGTTGAATTGTAACATTAGGATCAGCACAACGTTACAAGGTGGACGTAAAATATGCCATACATAACTTCCATATCATGAGTATTATATTTCCGCCTGACATTTGCGCTTCTCGTGCATTCGCGTCACGTAATACAAAATTTGGTATATCTGAAGCTAGCCAAAAGCCTGCGAGCGTGGTATGAGTATTGCATTTAGTAATGTTTTACGTGACACGCATGTACTACTATCAAGTTTGGACATGTAATTTGTCTCTATCTTCTATTCACGTCGTGTAATACCAAATGGTATATGTGAAGCTTGTGAAACGGTCACGAGTGCTTTATGAGGTTGCATGCAGTCAAGATCTTACATGACACACATATCATGATTACCATGTTTGCACCAGTCATATACCTTTGTCATCCATTCACGTCTCGTAATACGAAATTTTGTATGTGTGAAGCTTGCGAAACGGCACCAACCGCACCATGAGTGTGGCGCGTAGTCATGACTTCCACGTTAGGGTCTGCCAATTATGTTCAACGTGCAGTCATGTGATGCCATACTAGTTTTGCCACCGTACACTCTAAAAATTCTTACGCCCATAAGGGTGTACTTGTTTTGTCCCATGGGCAACACCCTTTTAGGGTTTCTAGGAACACCCTAATAATAAGGTGTTTAGAAGCACCCTAAACTGTAGGGTGTAAATAAACGTTACACCCTACTTTATTAGGTGTTTATGAACACCCCTAAACTATGGGTGTTGGATGAAGCTACACCCATGCGAGTGGGGTGTGTACTGAAAACCCCCTTGAATCGCTGGCAGTTATATGGATGAGCATACTTGATCAAATGAAGTGCAAATAACGGGCAACAAAAGCAGAAACACAGGAGGTGACGCTTAGACTTGTGTGTTGAGAAGAGCCGTTCATAGCACTTCATTCCATCAAATATGCATCACCAATTGGCCCAAGCCTCAATTGTTCTCAGGGAGAAGCATATATGAACCTTCTCTGCAAGGGAAGAAGGAAGATACTGGTGTCACCCACTGCACTTATACCTGCATGCATGCAGCTGATAAAATAAGATGTCATGGTCTTGAATGAGCTGTATGATACCAGTGTATATATGTGTACGTAGACTGGGCCGTAAACAACAAAGTAAGACGCGAAAGACACACACACACACACACACACACACACGCACGCACGCACCACACCACAGTAGTGCAAGCAGTAACCTGTAGCGTAAGGTTCAACCGAACACAACGCCGAAGCAAAAAACAATTGAACCCATATATTAACATCTGCCTTTATTATAAAAAAACTGCAAGTCTAACAAACAGGACTTTGATTGAATTCTACAAAATTTTGAAATATGTCACGTGACAAAGTTTCTTTCTCTCTATAATGAAAAATCATTCTTTCAGATACAATAAATCTTCACAACTTTCAAAAATATTTGCGCTAGTCGGGCAAATGACTGAGACGTATGGCGTTTGATTGACACCTATACAATAGAGAAAAAACACGTAGAAAGAGTAAGCAAGTTTCTGGAGTCACATCTACAACAAATTACATCTAGCATTATAAATTTTGACATTAAAAAAGAGAATATTCGACAAGATAGTGTAATTTAGGTTGTATTAATGTAATGTCAGTTTTGGTATACTTCTAACTGCAAAACCACTCGTCACTGCTGCTTGCACAGTCATCTTCAGCTGCTAAGATGACTGGTGCCTTCGAGAGAAGTGGGGCGAAGCTGTTGTTTCTGTACAGAAAATTCAATCCCGGAAACCTAAAATAAATACACAAGAAACAATAACTGAAATTTCACAAGGAGTGCAACATACAGTGTGCACCATGCATAACTAACTGCTTTCTTATGTGTAAGTATAAATTGAGTGCATAGCAAGCATATTCGGTGGCATCGGGTTCTACTGCAGTGCGAAATGCTAGAAAAAGTATGCTGAGCAATAAACGCCATAAAAAACGCTGTGGCAGAATCATTATACCTTTCATGCCGTATATGAACCTTACTTTACCTTTTCAGCTTGCTCGCGCAGGCAAATAAAAAGGTGCTGCTCCAAGTTGATAATGTTCCATCAGCTGCATGCAACGACCAATCTAAGTGAATGTCAAGTTCTATCTTTAAGTAAGCATCAACACAGCTTTCTGCAGATCAACCATGGTACTCATTCGATTAGTTTATTAAAAGGAATACAGTACGACGCGCAACAACATATACATATTTTATCTGTATTGCACAAAAGCACAATGCCACTGAACATACATGACGGTATGCGCATTGAGTAGGTATTCAGTGCAGGTAAATTGTAAAATTAAGTACTGTATAGTTACGTATTAAAATGCAAATGATACTAGTGTTCTTGAAGTGGCTCACATTGACACGATTATATAATGGAAGAATTGGCTATTGGGTCATTCCACATCAGACGTCCCAGCCATTTTGGTGCCCACTGCATATGTATTAAAAAAATTGCACTGATTCTACTGCATTAAAAAGGTAACTGCTAGAATATATCGCAGACAAATAATTTATTGATCACGTGGCTGCCTCCTGAATTTCCGGAATCTCGTCTGGATGTTTGTGAAAAAAATTATTTCATAAGTATCTCTTCTTCGGTGCCAAATTTGGTCTACAAGTTAAGTGAAGGGCCTGCGTAAAGTGTTTGAAGCTCAGTAATATTACAATTTTTTGACAACATACGCCTCAAATAATTTAGCCGAAATGTGTAATATCTGTATTTTTCTATATCAATACTGCACTTTGAATGGATAGCTGAGAGTGAATACTTAATCCACATAAGGTATATTTGGAGAAAAAAATATTTTAGATCTCTCAAGCAGTCAAACTTTACGAGAAAAATCGCAAATTTCACAAAATAATTGTTTTGTCTATAATGAGACGCAACTTGCACCATGGGGTCGTTGAAATAAAATGGACTTCTTACCTAAATCAAAGCAAATAAACAGTTCTTTTCAGGTGCCAAATTTTGTCATAGCAATTTATGTTTTCAGAAAAACATCACAGCATATTCACGGAGTGAATGATGATGAGTGGCGCGTACCGTTCGTCCGTCCGGACGCACAAACGGACGGACAGACAGTCTGACGCCAGTATGGACAAACAGAAAGACGGACGGACTCACGGACAGACCGACACATGGAAGCCCGGACTGATGGATGCTCAGACGAACGGACGAGAGCGCAAAAGTACGGACGAACGATTCACTCCACGAATCATCATTTTATCCATGTATATGCTGTGAAAACCACTAACACTATCTATTGTGCAACTAATCAAGTGGCTACAAAATACTAGTACGAATACAGAAGAAGGAACGACCCACGGCCTCAAGAGCTTTGTCCCTAAATGATTTTTGAAGTTCCAAGTTCCCCATTCGCCATTTGGTCATACGGAAGCCGACGCCTCGACGTTCCCCATTGCCGTTGATGGGAAAATAATAAAATATATTTTATTCCTTGAAATAGAAATTGCAATGATAAAACTTGTCACATACGAGAAACTGTTTATTTCCTTTCAATTTAGGTAAAAGGTGATTTTTAATTGGACCCCCATATGGTGCAAATTGCGTCTTAATACGGACAAAAATGACAATTCTGTGAAATGAGTGATCTTTTCTCGTAGAGGTTAACAGCTTAAGATGTCTTAAAAATAATTTTTCATCAAAATATATTTTCTGTGAAGTAAGTAGTCACAGCTCAGATATTCATACAAAGTGCAGTATAGCAATGAGAAAATGCAAACATAACACACTTTTGTTAATTCTTGCAGACGTATGTGGCCGAAAATTTGTATTATTATGGCTAAGCTTCAAACACCTTACATAAGCCCCTTTAGTTAACATGTACCAAACTTGGTATAAAAAAAGGTGCTGAACTTGTAAAATATTTTTTTTCCACAAACAACAGTCAAACAATAGTCTGAAAAGTTTGAAAGGCAACCACGTGACCAAAAAATGCTTTCTCTTCAAAATATTCAAGCAGTTCACTGTTTTCAGTGCATTAAATCAGCACGATTTTTTTTCAAACACATTTGCCATAGCCGCAGAATTAGCTGGGAAATTTCAAATAAAGTGACCCTGTTACCTTCACTTAATAACCATAGCATACTGCTAAATTAGGGCCATTTGTTCAATCATGCTGTCAGTGTGAGAAAGCATAACTCTTTCCCGATGCAGCGTAGGCTGTTCAGTGTCTGCGCGTGTTGTGTTCCCAGATAGATATGCTGCCCAGTCTTACATTTTGGCTGCAACACATGCTTAGATACCGTGCAGTATGTATAACTATAAAGTGTTTTTGTGCAACAAAAAAACTAATAATACGCTTCACATAGCGGAAATACCTTTAACACCTCAAGTACTTAGCGAAGTTAAACGCCAAAGCAAGGCGATGGCAATAAAACTCTAAATAGCAAGAATATTTTGAAAGTTACACATGATGGAAACAATCTGAATAAAATGTACTCGAACGTTAGCAGTTATGTTCAAACAAGCGTTTGCGCTATTCAAGTAGGCAATTCGGCCACACGCACAGAAGAAAGGTCTGTTCAAACAAAAGTCCAGCTTCAGTGATCAATCCGCTACACAGGCACGGCTGTCGGCAGTGTCACGCTACATTGCGGGTGAGCGAAAATACCAGTGAAGACAAAATTTAACAAAATTGAATGTATTAGCATGTAGGCAAACTTCGTGAGGCGCACCTAACGCGAAGCAATATGCTGTGTTGTCACCCGATGCATCAACCCGAGTTATCACGGTAGTGTTACCGCACAAAACGAAAAGAACCGAAAAGAACGACATGGACACCACGCCCTTGTTTTCCGTTCTCGGTCTTTTTGTGCAATACAAAAAAAGAAAGTAAATGAACTACCGACATGCCCAAGCACATCCGTCTCAGATACAGTTGATGCTTAGAGCTTACAGGCGCCGTCCCCACACATGTATTAATTAGTGAACTAAAATTGATGTGCAGCACGAGCGCGCCCCGTTAAAAACGGCTGCCAACAACGGGCACCGCAAAAATCTGTTCTGTTTCTTCGCTGAACCTCAGCGGCACACGCTCATTCTGCTTTGTACTCCAAACAATCTAAACAAACAAACAAACAGAAAAGCTTGCCCACAATCACACTTCGCCATCATCCCCGTGAAACAGTTCGGACTAATATTCTCGCTCAGTAAACAAATGCTCATTTGTCATCAACTTGTTGAAAACGAAATTGTTTGAAGGCGTTATTCTCGTGCTCACGCAGTTACCAAAGCGCTGAACGGAACAACGTGAGAGCGGTACTCACTATTTCACTTCGAGGGCTCCACAATATGAATCCACAGGCCCAGTCTTCAGCACGGTGCACCTTCGCAATAATCACCACTGACAGAACACACAGGTCAAGCGCAGAGCGCAGGAACATTTCAAACTAAACACCGACTAATAAACTCTACCGATAGAGAAGCCACACGCACCACACGTACACACACGGGAGCGTTTTTCGCCAGGGCACGCAGTGACATGTGAGACGATGTCGACCCCTTTCCCGTGCTGTCCGCACAGTGCGCAGCAATTCCGGGCAGCCAAGGTTGTCTAGGCGACGAGATTTCATGGCATCGGTGCGCTCTCAGACCGGCTAGATGCGGTTTAACGCTAGCTCCGGCCCTCTGCTGATAGCGCGGGCGCAGCTTTTTTTTTTTTTTGCGGCAGCAATCTGTTGCGTTATACTCGTTCTTTAACAGTGCTTCTGAATCGCGGTGAACACTCTGACGGTGCAGTGCGGCCACCACAAGCTACTAGTCAGAACCCGCATTTGTAATATATAGGAGGAATATTTAGCGCACCTTCACCGACCTAATGTAGTGAATTTTGATGAAAAAGCTAAGCGCTTTTTGCTTAGCTCTATGGGTCTTTAGGGCCTGAGCACTTTCATTTCGGTAAAGACATTGCAACATTGCATGCATCGGCAATCACACTATTTGATGAAGACATATTGCCACGTGTGTACTGCTAGGAAGACGAAGACTACAGCGCATACGCGCAACTGCACACTTTTATGCATCAAGCAATAACAAGAAAGAAGAGGAACGCTCTGGCGCGCAGTAAAGTAAAAATACTGACCTGCTGCTACTTTCTCAACCTGGTAATTACTACTTTTGTCTTGACGTTGCGGCAATAGATTTGTACTTAGACCACGGCTGAAAATATTTCATCAATGTTGTTTTCTCACTACCTAGAAAGTCAAGGTTTTGACCGAAGCACGTCTGCTGGGGAAGTTACATAAATTAAAAGAAGGGGATCCACAAAAAAAAAAAACGGAGAGAGAAGGAGAGAGAGAGAACTAGAGAATGCGTTTCGGCTCCCCTGAGTAGAGCCTTGTCCGCAATTTAGTCAACAAGGCTCCCGTCATTGGGAGCAAGGCTGCGTCAAGGTCACCAAAATGTCCTTATTCTGCATTTTTCTTTATGGTCGTTGTCCTCTTCCTAGTTTCCATGGCGCACTTTTAAGGACACATGAAGAGAAACATTCGCTACAGTAATTAAATAAAGCGTGTCTGCTAAAAATACATGACGTTAATGTTCGTTTTTAAGGCACCTGATGGCCTGCTGAGGTGGTTGTTATGGCTAAACAACTGCGCTGCTGTTTTTTTTTTTCAGGTGGTGGACGTTTTATCTCCTGCTTTAAAAGCTTCGATCTTATGGGGGACGGGGGAGGGGAGAGTGTTCTATGCATGGCTACACCAATGTGCGCAACATTACATTGTTCAGGCAAATAAGTGCACTTTGTGAGTGTTGACTAATCACGCATATGACACAGATGAAAGAAACAGGTACAGGAGAATTGTCCTTTACTCTATTGAACAAGCGTCGCTCCTATTGTATCGTCCATCTTTAGTAGTTTGCGTGCTTTGCCGATGAAAACTGCGTTTCGGTCACATTACATTCTGCTTCGATTCATTACTAGACTCGCAAGCAGCTAGTAGTAGGAGCCTTGCTGGTATCAAGATGGTTAACGTAGACTAATAGTATAAGCAAAACGGCCCGAAAATGTGCATTTGTGCACGACATTTTCGCCGCCGATATCCTGAGGATGTCAAAATGTTGCGACTGCAGATAAATAGGTCTGTGTTTCTACAACCCTCCAATCCTGCTGGTTAGTTTGCGTAACACACAGGAGCAGATGCTTATGATGCCCCGCCACCGTGGTCTGGTGGCTAAGGTGCTCGGAAGGTGACCCGCAGGTCGTTCAATTGAATCCCTGCTGTGGCGGCTGCATTTCAAATGGAGGCGGAAATGCTGTAGGCCCGTGTTCTCAGGTTTGCGTGCTCGTTAAAGAACCTCCGCTAGTCGAAATTTTTTGATCTCTCCAATACGGCGTCTCTCTTATTCGAATGGTGGTTTTCGGACGTTAAACCCTACATACCGATCAAGCAAATAAAGGCTTAGGATATGAGTTTCGGCACACATGTTCACTCACTTATTTACGTTATGCAGTATTGAGCCGCAAACACTATTTGCAATGTTCGCCGCAGACTACGCCGCGATGTTTGAGAAACCCCAAGATTGCTTAAGATCAGTTTGTAAATAAGGATTACGTGCAGAACGTTTTTCGGTCATTTCAGTGACGCATGCGGTGCCATGTAGCCGTGCTTCGAAGCTGTCACACGGTGATAAACTGCGACGCAGGTCGGTCTCTAAGTAGTCATGAATCAATGAACGCGTCTTCATGCTCTCCGACGCTGACATGCACGCTCGTGACATCACCATCTCGTTCACCATTTCTACCTACCGCTGCGCCGCCTATAATCGCTGGAATTATCGAATAGTCAAAGCTTTAACATTGTTTTCACGCACAAAATATAATGGAAAAACTTGCGATGTGCCGTTTATAAATACTTTGGTGCCTTAAATCTGATCAATTTATCTACGATTGATGCTCTGTTCGCTGGTGTCAATGTACAGTGCCCGTTGCTACATTTTCAGTTTACGTTATCAGCGCACAAGAGCACCCAAAGGAAGAGATTCGCCATAAGCGCTCTAACTGCAGCTATCGTCAACGTCAAGACCCCGTAATATCTGGTAGAGGTGCTGTTCATTTTTATCCCAGATGCCCCCGTCAAGCCACCCATCCAGCCTAAATTTAAAAAAGCAAAAACAAAAGACCCATCAGTGACCTTCGAGCCGCCCGCAAACAAATGACCACCCCACAACATAAATGCATGGCTGATAATCATCTAAGCGCCACGAGAGAAAAGGTGCGCAGCACCATAACGGCCTATGTGTCAGCTTAATGAGTCAAAAATATCACCGGGACGCCTTATTCAATTACGATAACTGCGTCTGTAGCGGTCACCTCTGCAACTATGGTTACGGCGCGGGACTTCGCCCAGGCTTCAGAACCTGGTAAGCCAGCTGTTGAAATTTCATTTTCCTGCTAACCATCATTATTGTTCTTTTACAATGGAATAAATTTGATATACTCAGCAGCACAAACAGAGGCCATTTTTTCAATTAATTTTTCTTCTTTTCCGCACCGTATTACAAACCTACACGAATCGCCAGTATACCGAAGGCTGGAGATATGTGGTGTGACCACCATCACACCTTGTTCGCACCTGGGTGGAAAATATTGCGAAGTCACACACTATGTAACTCGGAGAAGCAGAGTGGATGCTTCATCAGGCTTGCCGTTCACCGTCAACAAGCCTTTTCATCGCAACGCAGCACCCACAGTACACCGTTTCGCTGGAGGCCAATACGAGGAATTTTATCAGAAAACAATCGACAGCACGCAATGAAGGTTCCTTGCTGTTTAAAGAAATTTTGAATATTTGCTGCCTTTGCCAACGACGAATCTGGAATCTTGAAGTATCAGTGAGTGCTGTTAAAAAATGCCAGCATATCCACGGGGGGAATGATGGAGAGTGGGGCGAAGCATCCGTCCGTCCATTCGTTCCTGCTACTGTCCGCCCATGCGTCCATCTGTGTGACTGTCCGCGCATCCATCCGCCCGTCCTTGTGTGCGTCTGTTCGTGCGTCAAGGCATCCCTTCGTGTGTTCGTCCATACATCCGCCCCTGCATCCGTCCATACGTCCATCCATCCGTGCAGCCACCCACGCGTCCGTTCATACATCTGTCTGTGTGTCCGTTCGCCCATCTAGTGAACAGTTCAAGTACCACCATCTCGCATCTTTCATCATATATTCCGCATATAGAAGCACCGCCATCCATCAGAAATTCCAAGGACTAAACGAGAGGTTGCACACGCACACTTTCTTACGGCTTGCGCTTTGTGTCTAATTCCCCCCTTTAACCACCACAAACTCATGACATATATTAGTTCACTGTATTCATGGGACTGTTTCACAACGCTCGCTAAACCTTTCTAAAACCAAGGAGGTCACGCCCAGTGAGTATAACGTAGCAACTCTTTTTTGTGAGATAGTGCTCAATGCACAAGCCAATGGCTGCTTATGGGGAATGAGAAACAGGAGAATTTGACTTTTAGTTATTGCGCACGCTGCGAATTTTTTATTGTTCAACATCGCACAAGAGAAATCTCCCACCGGCTCCACCTTGCAGGTCAAAGCGTCAGACATGTTACGCACTACTACGAGGAACAAACGGTTGCCGCTTTAAGGAGCTTCACTCCATAAAATGAACCTGAACGGAGCAACTAGAACATGCCACACCGAGAAGGAAGAAAAGAAAGCCGAAGGCACAAAGCTCGAGAGGGACGGCAAGACAGATAGTTCACCTTGAACGCAGAATAAAGTCACGTTTTCTCTTATGGTTTGGGAGCCAGCCGTTTCGTGACATTTGGTGCCGCGAAACCCGGGACTGCCCTGCGAGAAACGCCTTCACGTCACGGTCATTGCAAACTTGGACCAGTTGCGGAGGAAGCGAAGTGCACTCAGTGCTGGCGCCACGCGAACCCAAACCCCGCTCAGGGAGGTCCTGCAGCAAAAGGATTTTGACCTCTCGGAAGCTCACGTACACCTTGACTACCTCAAGAACAACGAGCCAACATTGTCGAGACTGGACGACGAAATTCTTCCGCTAACAGGTGAAGATTATGTTGACCGCGAAATCGAAACGGCGCAGGATTGTAGCGGCAAGATCAGCTACGTTATCACGGGCGTGAAGTACTGGTTGCATGGTCATCAGCAAGCTACCACGACGCATACTGAAGGTTCCGGATCAGGATCGAGCAACGCAGACCTCCCGAGATCCGTCGATGCTCCGGACCATGTGAAAGAGTCACGTCACAGATCGGTTGTACATCCCAGGCTACCGATACCTACTTTGAGGGCAACCTGCGCGACTGGCAGGCCTTTTGGGATCATTACGACGCCACGATCCACCAAAACCCCGACCTACCATGCATCGAAAAATTCAAGTATTTATTTATTTACAGGTTCCTCAAAGACCCCAATGAGTGGGGTTTTTGCTTACGTACTAACTGGCAGCGCTAAACGGTCAATCGAAGGAATCCGGTTAGCCATGCAGAATTACGACATCACTATTAAAACGCTCACGGATGGGTTCGGACGGCTATATCTTTTCGTCAATGAGCACGTGGCTAATCTTTCGGCATTGACTCCTGTGAAGAGCTCATCAGAAGTTGCTAAACTTCGCACACTTTACGAGTATGTGCTGTTCCGAGTGAGGGCTTTAGAAGGCCTCGGCGTGGCCCCGGATCAATACATTGTCGTACTGAATCGGGTTATGATGCGCTGCTTGCCAGACGATCTGGCTATCATGTACCGACAAAGGATGTAAGAGGATGACGGCGCCAATAGTGCGCAGGAGACTTCCGAACACAGACTGCGCCGAATGAAGGACCTGTTGACATTTACTCACATTCAAGCAGAAGTGCGGGAGAAAGGTCGCCTGCAACCTCGTCACCGCTCCTACGCAGGTGAAGACAGCACGACGACAGAGAGCCCAGACAGCACGGAGTTCATTGCATCGGCTGCAGCTCTTACTGGTTCCACTGCATCGATCAATCAAGTCGGCCCACTTTGCCACAGCCAAGAGCACATCATTATGTCCTGAACTGCGAATTTGTCAGTTGATAAAAAGCGAGTAAGGCTACGGATTAACTACTGCTGTTTTCGCTGCGGTACTCGCAACCACATCGCAAGGGTATGCAAAAAGGCCATCAGTCTCACGTGTAGCTCCTGCCATTGCCGCCACCAGATCATTTTGTATGATCTGTCCCCACCCGTCACCCATGACCCAGTGCCTCCTGCGGAATCTTTTGTATTGGGAAGACCACCTTCGCTAAGGTTTCAAACCTTTACAACTGCCCAAAGCACGCGCGTCGGATGCACAGCTGTACTATTTCAGGCGGGCGCATATGGGCAAGGTCCGGAAATTAACGCCTTCTCGTTAGGGTTCTGTTGGACAGCGGTAGCCAGCGCAGCTATATTCGTGCAGACGCGGTCAGATTCCTTCAGTGTTCTGACATTGGAAGGTAAGAACTTTAAATAATGATTTTTGGAAGCTCCAACGCTCAGAGGCGACTTTGCGCTGGCCGTGTCTTCGTGTTGCTGCGCAGTCTAATTAGTGATGCTGAAGTGGAGCTAGAAGCCTTAATGATGGCAGAGATTTGCTCCGTAACGAGTCTACCGCTTGAGAACCTTATCTTGCAGACGCTCATCTCAGATTTGCGTGCACGTTAAAGAACCTCAGCTAGTTGAAATTTATTTATCTCTCCTTTACGGCGTCTCTCAATATCGAATGGTGGTTTTGGGACGTTAAACCCCACATACCAATCAAGCAAATGCAGGCTTATGATATGAGTTTCGGCGTGCATGTTTATCAACTTATTTACATTATCCAGTATTGAGCCCCAAAGACTATTCACAATGTTCGCCGCAGACTACGCCGCGATCTTTGACAAACCCAAAGATTGCTTAAGATCAGTTTGTAAATATGGATTACGTGCAGAACGTGTATTCGGTCATTTCAGAGACGCATGCAGTGCAATGTAGCCGTGCTTCGAAGCTGTCACACGGTGATAAACTGCGACGCAGGTCGGTCTCTAAGTAGTCATGAATCAATGAACGCGTCTTCACGCTCTCCGACGCTGACGTGCACGCTCATGACATCACCGTCTCGTCCACCATTTCTACCTACCGCTGCGCCGCCTATAATCACTGGATTCATCGAATAGTCAAAGCTTTTAAATTGTTCTCACGCACAAAATATATTGGGAAAACTTGCGATGTGGCGTTTATAAATACCTTGGTGCCTTAAAACTGATCAGTTTATCGACGATTTATGCTCTGTTCGCTGATGTCAATGTACAGTGCACATTGCTACATTTTCGGTTTACATTATCCGGGCACAAGAGAACCCAAACGAAGAGTTTCGCCTTAAGCGCTCTAACTGCAGCTATCGTCAACGTCACGACCCCATGATATCTGGTAGACGTGCTGTTCATTTTTATCCCATATGCCCCTGTCAAGCCACCCATCCAGCCTAAATTAAAAAAAGCAAAAAAACCCCATCAGTGATCTTCGAGCCACCCACAGACAAATGACCACCCCACAACATAGATGCGTGGCTGACAATCTAAGCGCCACGAGAAAAAAGGTGGGCAGCACCATAACGGCCTATGTGTCACCTCAATTAGTCACTATTAATCAGTAAAAGTAGCCGCCTACTTTCTGGGGATCACTATATGAAGAACTAAGAAGGTGGTGTGAGAAATATGACCGGGACGCCTTATTCAAAACATGATAATTGCGTCTGTAGCGGTCACCTCTGCAACTATGGTTACGGCGCGGGACTTCGCCCAGGCTTCAGAACTTGTTAAGCCAGCTGTTGAAGTTTTCTTTTCCTGATAACCATCTTTATTGTTCTTTTTCAATAGAATAAACTTGATATACGTAGCTGCACGAACAGAGGCCCTTTTTCAATTTATTTTTTTTATTCCGCACCGTATTACAAACCTACACGAATCGCCAGTATACCGACGCCTGGAGATATTGTGGTGTGAACACCATCACACCTTGTTCGCACCTGGGTGGAAAATATTGCGAAGTAAAAACACTATGTAACTCGGAGAAACAGAGTGGATGCTTCATCAGGTTTGCTGTTCACCGTCGCCAAGCCTTTTCACCTCAACGCAGCACCGACAGTACACCGTGCCGCCGTGGGCCAATACGAGGAATTTTATCAGAAAACAATGGACAGCACGCAATGAAGGTTCCTTGCTGTTTAAAGAAATTTTGAATATCTTCTGCCTTCGCCAACGACGAATCTGGAATCTTAAAGTATCAGTAAGTGCTGTTGAAAAGAAATGCCAGCATATCCACGGGGGGGAATGATGGAGAGTGGGGCGAAGCATCCGACTGTCCATTCATTCCTGCTACCGCCCGTCCATGCGTCCATCTGTGCGACCATCCGTGCATCCATCCGCCCTTTCTAGCGTGCGCCTGTTCATGCGTCCAAGCATCCATCCGTGCGTTCATCCATGCATCCGCCCCTGCGTCCGACCATACGTCCATTCATACGTGCAGCCATACATGCGTCCTTTCATACATCTGTCTGTGTGTCCGTTCGATCATCTATTCAACACTTCAAGTACCACCATCTCGCATCTTTTCATCATATATTCTGCATATAGAAGCACCACCATCCAGCGGACATTCCAAGGACTAAACGAGAGATGGTACACGCACACTTTCTTACGGCTTGTGCTTTGTGTCTACTTTCCACCTTTAACCACCCCGAATTCATGGCATGTAATAGTTCACTGTATTCGTGGGACTGCGGCCCAACGCTCGCTAAACCTTTCTAAAACCAAGGAGGTCACGCCCAGCGAGTATAACATAGCAACCCTTTTTTGTCAGATAGTGCTCAAAGTACAAGCCAATGGCTGCTTATGAGGAATCAGAGACAGGAGAATTTGGCTTTTAGTTAACGAACACGCTGCGAATTTTTTGTTGTTCAACATCGCACATGAGAGATCTCCCACCGGCTCCACCTTGCAGGTCAAAGCGTAAGACATGTTACGCACTACTACGAGGAACGAACGGGTGCCGCTTTAAAGAGCTTCACCCCATAAAATGAACCGGAACGGAGCGACTAGAACATGCGACACCGAGAGAGAAGAAAAGAAAGCCGAAGGCACAGAGCTCGCGAGGGACGGCAAGACAGATAGTTCACCATGAACGCAGAATAAAGTCACGTTTTCTCTTTCGGTTTTGTAGCCAGCCGTTTCGTAACAATTGGCGCCGCAAAACCCGGGACTGCCCTGCGAGAAACGCCTTCACCTCATGGTCATTGCGAACTTGGACCAGTTGCGGAGGAAGCGAGGTGCCCTCAGTGCTGGCGCCACGCGAACCCGAACCCAGCTCACGGATGTCCTGCAGCAAACGGATTTTGACCGCTCGGAAGCTCTCGTAAACCTTGACTACAATGCTTTTTTGCAAACTAGTTGGTTCATACTTGAAAAATTGAATTGCTGCACAAACTTGAAGGAAAACAAGAGAGACAGGAAAGAGCGCACTAAGCTCTTTCCTGTCTCCCTTGTTTTCCTTCAAGTTTGTGCTGCAATTCCATTTTTCAACCTTGACTACCTCAAGGACAAGGAGCCTACATTGTCGAGACTGGACGACGAAATTCTTCCGCTAACAGGTGAAGATTATGTTGACCGCAAAATCGAAACGAATAAGATTGTAGCGGCAAGATCAGCTACGCTATCGCGCGCGTGAAGTACTCGTTGCATGGTCGTCAGCAAGCTACAACGACGCTTGCTGAAGGTTCCGAATCAGGATCAAGTAACGCAGACCTCCCGAGATCCGTGGATGCTCCGGACCATGCGAAAGAACCATGTCACCGATCGGTTGTACTGCCCAGGCTACGGATACCTACCTTTGACGGCAACCTGCGCGACTGGCAGGCCTTTTGGGATCATTACGACGCCACGATCCACCAAAACCCCGACCTACCATGCATCGAAAAATTCAAGTATTTGCTTACGGACTAACTGGCAGGGCTAAACGGTCAATCGATGGAATCCCTTTAGACGAGCATAATTACGACATCACTATTAAAACGCTCACGGATGGGTTCGGACGGCTAGCTCTCCTGATCAATGAGCCCGTGGATAATCTTTTGGCATTGACTCCTGTGAAGAGCTCATCAGAAGTTGCAAAACTTCGTACACTTCACGAGAATGTGCTGTTCCGAGTGAACACTATAGAAGGCCTCGGCGTGGCCCCGGATCAATACATCGTGGTGCTGAATCGGGTCATGATGCGCTGCTTGCCAGACGATCTGGCTATCACGTACCGACAAAGGATGAAAGAGGATGACCCCGCCAATGGTGGGCCGGAAACTTCCGAACACAGACTGCGCCGAATTAAAGACCTGTTGGCATTTACTCACAACCAAGCAGAAGTGCGGGAGAAAGGTCGCCTGCAACCACGTCACCGTTCCTACGAAGGTGAAGAACGCATGACGACTGAAAGCCCAGACAGCACGAAGTTCATTCCATCGGCTGCAGCTCTTACTGGTTCCACTGCATCGGTAAATCAAGTCTGTTCACTTTGCAACAGCCAAAAGCACAGCATTATGTCCTGCACTGCGAATTTGTCAGCGAATAAAAAAATGGCAGCATATCCACGGAGTGAATGATGGAGAGTGGGGCGAAGAATTCGTCCGTCCATTCGTTCTTGCTTCCGTCCGTCCATGCGTCCGTCAGTGTGACTGTCCATATATCCATCAGCTCGTCCGTGCGTGCGTCAGTTTGTGCGTCCGTCTCTGTGTTCGTCCATGCAGCCGCCCCTGCGTCCGTTCATGCGTCCAGGCATGCATCTGTCTATGTGTCCGTTCGTCCATCTATTCAACACTCCAAGTACCACCATCTCGCATCTTCTCATCATATATTCCCCATATAGAAGCACCGCCATCCAGCGGACATTCCAAGGACTAAATCAGACATGGCCCACGCACACTTTCTTACGGCTTGCGCTTCGGGTCCACTTCCCCCTTTTAACCACCTCGAGTTCATGGTATATACTAGTTCACTGTATTCATGGCACTGCGGCTCAACGCTCGCTAAAACTTTCTAAAGCTAAGGAGGTTACACCAAGCGAGTATAAAGTAGCAACCCTTTCTTGTCAGATAGTGCTCAATGTACATGCCAATGGCTGCTAATGGTGATCGGAGCCTGCGCATTAACTAAAAGCCGAATGCTCCTGTCTCTCATTCCGCATTAGCAGCCATTGACATGTACATTGAGCACTATTTTTTATTGTTCAACAACGCCCAGAAGAAATCTCTCACCGGCACCACCTTGTAGGTCAAAATGTTATACTTATTACATACTACGGGAACGAACGGGTGCCGCTATAAGGAGCTTCCTCCTAAAAGCGAGTAAGGCTACGGAAAAACAACTGTTGTTTTCGCTGTGGTACTCGCAACCACATCGCAAGGGTATGCAAAAAGGCCATCAGTCTCACGAGTGGCTCCTGCCGTCACCGCCACCAGACCATTTTCTATGATCTCTCCTCACCCGTCGTCCACGACCCAGTGCCTGCTGCGGAATCCTTTGTATTGGGAAGACCACCTTCGCTAAGGCTTCAAACCATTACAACCGCCCAAAGCACGCGCGTCGGATGCACGGCTGTTCTATTTCAGACGGGGTGCATATGGGCAAGGTCCGGAAATCAACGCCTTTTTGTTAGGGTTCTCTTGGACAGCGGTAGCCAGCGCAGCTATATTCGTGCAGACGCGGCCAAAATCCTTCAGTGTTCTGACATTTTAAGGCAACAGCTTTCAATAATGACATTTGGAAGCTCCAACGCTCAGAAGCGACTTTGCGCTGGCCGTGGCTTCGTGTGGCTGCGCAGTCTATTTAGTGATGCTGAAGTGAAGCTAGAAGCCTTAAAGATGGCAGAGATCTTCTCCATAACGAGTCTACCGCTAGAGAACCATATCTTGCAGACGCTCCTCGAAAAAGAGCACCATGTGGCTGACGCATTTCAATCAAATGCGTGGCAAGAAGGTGACATCACCGTGCTGTTAGGATGTGACGCCTATTGGAAGGTGACCACTGGCAAGATTGACTGCATCAAGGATACGCTAAGCGATTGAAACAACAAATGGACGGATGGTACAAAGAACCTTATTGCCGGACATCCAGTACTTGTCTAGCGCACTGTTCAAATCGAGCCGCATTTCTTCTCCACCAGACATACACGTATCGTCGATGTGGCATCTTGATGCCAGCAGAATCAATGGATGCTATTCACAACCGTTGGAGATCGATGCGCACCTCTCCGCGTTTGAGAGCTTCATAACGAAGCAAGGTAGACGTTATCAGGTGCCACTCATGGTGGAACAGCCAGGACTACCAGCCGGAAACAGTAATCGCCAACTGGCAGGACAGCGACTACAACGTAAAATCAACTGTTTCTGAGAACAGCCAACGTTACTAGAGAAATACGACCTGGCTATTACCGCATATTTTGATGACGGACATTCTGAGAAGGTGCAAGAAGAGCAGCCAGTCGGAGATACTGTATACTATATGCCTCATCACACAGTAGTTCTTCGTGACGCCATCACAACAAAGCTTCGAGTGGTGTTTGATATGCATCACATGAAGCTGGTCGTCCCTACCTCAACGATGTCCTACCGAAGGGCCTCAAACTCGGCGTGAATATTGTCCAGCTACTGCCGAACATTCGCTGCCACCCTGTCGTTCTTGCAGCCGACATAAAGAAGGGATACCTCCAGCTGTTCATTCGGCTCGATGATCACGACCTTCTGAGGTTTTGTGGTTGGAACGACGGCACACTAAGCAACAGTCCATGCCACTGATTACAACTTGGAACTTGACCAAAGTACCGTTCGGAGCTGCATCAGTCCCGTTTTTTGGCAGCTACAATTCGTCATTACTTGTTATTTTGTCAGCAGAACTATCCAGACACCGTAGCCCTATGGGGGCACATGGTTTACGCAGATGATCTTATCTTCGGGCTACCCAGCACGCAGGCGGCAATGAAGGTTTATGAAGGAACAAAAGAATTATTCTAGGAGGCAAGCATGAAAATTTGCAAGTGGGCCTAAAATTGCGATGGGTTTAAAGAAATATTCTTGCGTGACAGGTGCGTCATCGAAAATGAAGCTGGAGACAATCTACGGATGAAGGTTTCAGGTGTTCTTCGAGAAAGTTCAGGCAATCATTTTATCCTAGGCACTGAGCACGCAGCTATGTTTGCTGCTGGAAAGCCGGCTACCAAACATACAGCACTGAAAACCTTGGCCAGAGTACACGACTGACTGAGTAACCTCACTCTATTCACCATGAAGGCTAAAATGGCATTCCACAATTTATGGAAGAATAATATTGCATGGGATACCAGTATGCCTGAAGGTGAACAGGCCGAAATAGTTGGTGGTCTGGGCTGTCGGACTCGTCGGTCACTATCCCGCGATATATATTCTTAAGAAACAAAAATAGGGCTTTTTCAATTGAGGTGCACATCTTCGCAGATAGCAGCCCTAGAGTATACGGTGCTTGCATTTACGTACGAGTGAACTCGCCAATGGAAACGTGCTTCACGCGACTCTTGATCAGCAAGGGCCGACTTGCTCCTTTGAAAATGGTATCGCTTCTACGCCTGGATCCTGACATGCACCATCGCGGTGTGGCTTATACGCTACGTGCAAAAAGACTCTTTTTTCGAACAGGTCTCTGAGGCCTTTTGAACGAATTCGCTTGTGGCACTAAACTGGATAAAGAGTTCAGTGCTCAAGTTGGAAACATTTGTAGCACACCGTGTAACCAAAATCCTGCAGCATACAAGACCTTCCCAATGGTCTCATTGTAGCAGCAAAGAAAATCCCGCCAATGTCATCACTCGAGGACTATCACTTTCGGATCTTACCAAATCGTCTAAGTGGTGGCATAGTCCAAGCTGGCTGTGTGACGGAACAACGTCTTACGAAGGTATAGGCGTCTGCGAATCTAACGAAAAAATACTGTTCACTGAAACGCAGCAACCAAAACATGGTCGAGCATTTTCCGCAGAAATTACATCAATTTGTTCATCCGCCAATAAGGTACGCCACAGCGTCATGTCCCTGGAAAACTACAGCTCTTTAGCAAGACTGCTCAGAGTAACTGCAGGGATCTAGCGTTTCAGCCACCGTGCAAGATGTTTCTCTTCAGCGTCTGGTCCTCTGACAGCAGAAGAAGTATTTCAAGCTCAGCATTATTGGTTGCATATAATGCAGGAAAACTGGTTCCCAATCGAGGTTCAAGTGCTGCTGAAAGGTCTGCCATTACCTTCAACATCCCCTGTACTTCGCTTGTGCCCTTTTATGGATGAGGACGGCCTACTTCGCGTCGGTGGGCGACTGCAAATGCTGCAAGCTGAACAGAACATTTGTAACCGCAATTTACTATTAAGCGACCTTAAGCTCACCAGCTTGCTTGTTTCGGCAGCAAATATGCGTACAATCCATGGTGGTGCTGAAGCAACCCTCACTGAGCTCGGAGAGCGTTCCTCGTTATTGAGAAGGCGTGAAACCGCGAAGAGGACCATTTTTCAATGTAGAGTTTGCAAACACTGCAAAACTACAGTGGAGACAGCACCCATGGCCTAACTTCCTCGTGAAAGAATCACGGAAACCATCCCCTTCATGGTGGTGGGGCTTGAGCCAGTCGTTTCGTAACAAGTGGTATCCGTACACCATCTTCTTGAGACCACTCTTTCAACGCAAGACTGGACGACCCAAGCTAACAGCACCAAAGCAATTCGACGCAGCTGTGATCTGACGCCACAAAGAAGCCGTAAAACAAGGTGACAAATCACCATCCTTGACGTTGTTATCGATCATCGCAACTGGACGGCTCGTTGACACCCATACCCAACTACTGCGTCTTCAGTGGCCCATTCACTTCAATGTTAAGGATATCTAGTACTACACGAGAAGGCCCGAAAATTTAGACCAATAGAGGGATGATAATAACGCCAGACGCAGTTTGCCCAATCTAACAAGAGTCACAACGAATAACCGAACTTACCGTTTGAGATTCTCAATCCTACAACTTTGCTCCAAAGATTTTATTCTGGGAAAAGCCTTCGCAAGTCATCACGGCGCCGTCATCGCCAAGAGGTTTGGGTAATAACACTAACCCTGCCCCGCCGTGGAGGTCTAGTGGCTAAGTTACTTGGCTGCTGACCCGCAGGTCACGGGATCAAATCCCGGCTGCGGCTGCTGCATTTCCGATGGAGGCGGAAATGTTGTAGGCCCGTGTGCTCTGATTTGGGTGCATGTAAAAGAACCCCAGGTGGTCGAAATTTCTGGAGCTCTCCACTACGGCGTCTCTCATAATCATATAGTGGTTTTGGGACGTTAAACCCCACATATCAATCAATAACACTAACCTGAGAAAAAGCACTTCCACCCACGCGATGCCCGAAACCCACACATTCTGTTAGCAGGGCAGGCATTTGCGGTACATGTTTTTTTACAGTTCTCATTTCTTTTATTTCTCTTTCTCTCCTTTTTTCACTCTCTCTACTATTCCTTTCTTAATTTCACATTCTGTTTTTTTGCTAATACATTTATTTGATTAATTTGAATTTTCGCGCTTTCTTTCTATTTCAATACTCCTTTTTGCGTTTGCCTTGATTTTGTCTACTTACGTTCAGTTTTTTTTCCTACGAAGATGTCCCACAGGCGCATTTATGAAAGAACGTGCACAACAGAATGGGGGCCAAACCACAACAATCTTTTGATTTCTTAAGCTGATCTCCGCTGAAATTGCACAAGTGAGCCAAAGTGCGGATAGAAAAAATCTAACCTGGTGCCCTCGGCTGCGCTCAATTTAACGGCGAGGGGCACCTCTGATGTCACGTGCCACAGAAATAAGCTGACGAATCATGCGTCTGTGATATAATGCAGAAACACCGTAGTTACACACATCGCAAGCAAAGCGATCCAGGTGGCAAGTGATCGCAGCATCACTCCTCTTTACAATAAGCATCAACTCGATGCCTAAAAATAACCAACATGAAATGTGAGGAGAGTGCCCTATACATTGTATCACATTAGAGCAAAAAGAAATTCTAAATTCTCCCCCAGAACAGTATGGTCTATTACCACGTGTTTTTAAGTTTTAGGCGCACGAAACGGGAAGTTCTTAGCACGCACTACACCGTTGTTTCGTCATTGTACTATCAAGCACAACTTAATTGTCCACTTGACTGATACGACGTACAATATTGTAGAGTCTGAAATAATACCATTACAACTGCTTGAGTTCATGGGGGCGAATAGGGCCACACTTCACACTCGGTCACTGGTTCCGCATGGCGGCGGTGTAAGTTTTAGCGTCGACCATCGGAACTGTACTGTTCCTTCACAGCTGTGCTATACTTGTTGGGCTTGTTCTGCACGTTGATGTAGAGGTCCACACCATGACTTTCCTTTCGGATATCTGGAAGCATGGCCTCCGACGTTGTAGCTGCCTCCCTGCTGTATTCGAGACTACATAAGCATGTACAATGTACTAAAAGATGCTGTACCAGGTTTTGTTTTCTGCGATGACGTTACACGGTATGTCAGCGATTGTTTCGTGGAGTCGTTCCACGAAGTGATTTGTCTGTGGAAAAAACGCAGTAGTCTTTAGGAGGATGTTTTTACCGGAGTATTTTGTCGCCGCGTTCCTTCTTTCTGGTCTACGCATTCTGTCTTCTCTCACCCACACCCTTGCTATACTATACCATGCAAAACTTGTTATGTTACGTTACAGCTTGCATTGATAGCCGAGTAATTGCGGTGTTCGCGTTGTTATCAAGGATGCACGGGTTCATATCACACCTCGAAAAAAGATTTAAATTCGAAGCATTTCTTAGCGGACTTCGGCGACATTGAGCGTATCTATCTATCTATCTATCTATCTATCTATCTATCTATCTATCTATCTATCTATCTATCTATCTATCTATCTATCTATCTATCTATCTATCTATCTATCTATCTATCTATCTGGCCGCCTACGACTTTTAGCTCTCCCGGCCGTTTAGATCATGGTATCGATACCATACTTGGTACGGCATAAAATGACCATATGAATGACATATTTGAATAGTCGTAACGGGAAAATCACAACATGGGTGTCATGAATGTTATGATATACATTTCATGGTCCTGCAGCTCTTGCGGTGGTTTCGTTCACATGACATGATTGTATGACGAACACAAGCGACAGATCCTAGCATGAAAATTATGACATGCGTGTCACGTAACATGGCTACATGCCACGCTCATAATGCGCTGGAGGCCGTTTCACTAGCTTCACCTATACTACATTTGGTATTACGGCACGTGAATGGATGACGGAAGTATTATATTGGTGCAAACATGATAAACATGAGTTAGGTGTCATGTAACAGCAAGACTACATGCTACGCTCCTGATCCGCTCGCGACAGTTTCGCTAGCTTCACATAAGCCAAGTTTGGTATTACGTGACGTCCATAGATGACAGATGTTGGTGACTGGTGCAAAGATGATACTGATTAGATGCGTGACATATAAGAACATGACTACAAGGCACAGTCAAGGCGCCAATACATTTAGACATGACACGGTGCGCGTGTCCGCTGGCGTTCATTTCGCCACGTCACGCTGATGTTGCCTCGCGAGGTGCCAGTCTTGCCATAAATTTGCAGGCGGGCGCCGTGCTGCGTCGCTTTGACGCATGCGCGTTTCAGCGCGTCTGGCGTCCCTCCATCAAAAAAAGAGGGAGATGCAGTGTTGTCTGGGTAACGCATCGGCGTGAAATGCAGCATGTCACATTTCACACCGGTAGCCGTCGGGCCGCGCTGATGGAAGCTGTTTGTGCCGGTCGCGCCTGGCGTCAGACTATAGAGCACGCCTATCTCGCACCTAGGCGCCTTCGGCGGTTTTCCTTTCTCCCAGATGTGCCATAATTTGTTTGCAACTGCCAAGGCGTGCCTCGCTAGCATAGATTGCAGTGGCTCTGGGAATTTAAAATGCGAAAAAGCGCCTGTTCATGCTGCGCCCGCTTACAAATTGTTTTCTGAATACCACTGCAATGTCATCTGATGCGACCACAACCAGCGCAAGAGGAAGAGATTGATGAGCACTGCCGGTGAAATTCACAGCGAACTGGGGAATCGTGCCGTTGCGCTGTTTTGCGATTGCACAGATGTCCGCCAACAACAAAAAACGCCGAGCTCCGCCGCCTTAGGATATAATCGCAATCAGCAGGAAAAACTACGATCCCAGTGAAGTGTACAAGTAGGTATACTTATTGCGCGCATTCAAGCGCGACTCCAGCTGTCTCACTTCACAGCAGCGATTTGCGTGAAGTAGGCCTGTAGTATGGGGCACAAAACTATTACAGTACTCTTTCGGAGGCCGCTTGTCAATAATAGGATATACCTTTTAGGACTCACGCGTGGATGCACGCACCGCGCATGTTTGGTACAGCTACCGTAGCTGTGGCATTGCACGTACGCGTCCGCTTCAGCTACGGGAGGTGCGGGGTTCGATCCCCAGTGCCGGCCGGCCACCCACCGGTAGCTAAACAGGGTACAGGCGGGCTTCGAGGGGCTGTGAGGCGTCGCCCCAGTGGTGAAGCTTACTCTGCCTGGATACTCCCAACACGCTGCGTGGGGACCCTGGTGGTTTGGTACAGCTGCACCGGCCTATTATCGCAATGCGGGAAAGGCGCGGAAAGCATGACTTTCGACTCGGTAGAACTGCGACAAGCTTTGACTGTCACATGGCAAATCTACACGTGCTTTCGGCCGGCGTCACCATAGCATTTTATTATGTTGTTCTGGCTGGCACTTTTGCAGCGCCTGTGTGTTCCGAGTGCCCGGCAGGACTGCCAATTGATACACATGCGGAGCATGAGCGTAAGTTGTAACCAGATTCTAGCGCTACGCTGACGCTGGCTTACAGCGCAAATTATGCCTAGTCACAGCCAAGGCACGCCGCAGTTCGACTGAGTCAAAAGCAACGTTTTCCGCTGTTCACGTTTCTTTCAATCACAGTAGTACGTACCTGTTGAAGCTGCTTCCGTAGTCTGCAATGCACGTGCCGCAGACATTTCTAACTGTCGAGGAAGGTCTCTTCGACGTTTCACACGAAATCAGCATAAAATTTCAGCAAAGAAACAGCGCTAAACATGCTTACAGCTGGACTGGAGTTGTGAAGTTTCGCGTTTGATTTGCAGAGCGTCTGCTCGCCTGGCAGTTGAGAGTGTTGCTTCACCGCGCTTCCAACAGATGGTGCGACGCACTTTTCAATATAACAGCAAGCAATGAGCTCGCTGTGTTCTGGTGAATAGAGTGCTCGAGATTTGCTAACGTAGCGTCGTTGTGCTCAGTGTGCGCGCGTGTCAACGCTACATTGGAGTATATTGGGCCCTTCAGGATGCACTCGAGGCCGTTTCGCTATAGCTCCACATACACCAAATTTGGTGTTACGTGACGTCAATGCATGACGAAGGTATACGTCTGGTGCAAACATGATAATCATCACACGCGCGTCTTGTATGAACATGACAATATACCACATTCATAGTTTGCTCACGGCCATTTCACTAGCTACACATATGCTTAATTTCATATCACGTGACGTGAATAGATAACGAAGGTAAGCGACACATCAAAACATAATAATCGTGACTTTGAAGTCTTATACGGCATCATTTATTTATTTAGTTATTTATTTATTTACAAATACTGCAGGCCCTGTTCAGGCCCAAGCAGCAGTGGGTAACAATGTCAGTCACAAAACAAAATATAAAAATATAAAAAATGCAATACTAGGTACAAAAATAAGAAAACTCTCAATATCAGGGAAAATATAAATAATACATAGCAACAAAGGCATTCATATCGAAATACAGAAAATCTCAGCACTAATGAGGAACATAATATATTGCATAATAAAAATCAAGTGTTAGGTCATTGACAAGATGGGCGAACAATTGTGTCGTGTCCGCATTACGACCTCCTGAGGTAATTTATTCCATAATGAAAGAGCATGAGTGAATAATGAGCACTGATGAACGTTCAGATGTCTGAATGGTTGTCTAACTGTTTTATTATGATGAATACGGTCGAAGTGCACGGACGGGTTGGTTATGTAGCGATTGGGTGGAATATTGAAGTGACCATAGTACAATTGCTACATGAGCTTTAATCGCGAGACTATTCTATGATGAGCGAGTGTTTTTAGATTTGTCTTTTTACGAAGGGCAGAGACGCTTGCAAAACGAGAGTAGCTAGAATAAATGAACCTCAGAACCAGGTTTTGGATCCTCTCTATTTTTTAATTACGTATTTTTGATACGGCGCCCAGACCAGGCCTGCATATTCTAACTTACGCCTGATAAGTGCTTTGTAAGCTGTTAGTTTTATAGAAGGTGAAGTGCGACGCAGTTTACGTTTTAAAGATGCTAACTTCTTTAGCGCATCGATACAGATGTTATCGATGAGTTTCTCAATTTAAATTACTTGTAAGCGTGACACCGCGATATTTCACTCGCGTAGCCTTTTTAACATAAGCGTTAATAATAGTATATTGGAATTATATTGGGCTTTGTTTGTTCGTAACTGTGATGGATGCCGTTTTTGATGCGTTGAGCTTCAAGCCCCACATACCACACCAGGCGCAGATGGATTGCAATGCATCGTTGAGTCTGGCTTGATCAGAATGCTGAACAATGTCGGCATAAATAACACCATCATCCGCAAAGAGTCATATTTCCACAGGTGATTGAACTGCGAAATAAATATCATTCATGTACACTTATGTACGCTAAATAAATATCATTTATTTACCTCCACCTCGTGAAGTTGTGCTGATTTTAAAGTGATATATTAACCTTTCTCATTCGTGTTTCGCATACCAAAGCTTCGTAGTGTACGTGGGATGTATTAACTTTTTTACAGTAGTTTTCCCATCTGTCTACTTGTCGATCTATTTATTTCTTACTAGCTGTGATCATTATCTCAATCATCAAACTTATAAGAATCATGCGCGCTGGAGAAATCGGGTCACATATCATGTCGAATATATCAGGGGGAATAGGGTGCGCTTGATCATGATCATCAGTTTTCATGCGTCAAGGATGAAATGGTCGGAATGAACAATTCAACTGCTTACAGTAACGCTTATTCATGAACGTCTTGCAGGTGTTATGGCGTTAGGACTTCTGCAAAAAAACAACTGAGTAGCGTGACCTGCTTTTATGAGCCCATTGACAAAAACTGCATAGTGCTCTGTGATAGCACGAATGATGTAATTAGCTACCTAGCTCTGCTTATTTCAAGGTTTACCACAGGTAATGTTCGCAAGTAAACCGCACTTTTTCATAATGGGCGTATGTTAATAAGCTCAGCAATTTTACTTTCTTTAACTGCAGAACAAAGCTGTTTGATATTGCACTTTATAAGCAATGTGACACATTCACTTCTGAACCCCATAACAAACATTACATTGGCCCATATCTATTACAGCTGATTCAAAAGAGCGAAGAATTTCATCTTTTGAAAATTTCGGAGAATAAATGGAAGGGAGGTGAATGCATCTGCCTGGATTCCGCACTTACTCACGAAAGTGGGCCTGGTGCTGTACGGAAAATTGACTGTTACGCAAATATCACCCATGCGTAAGTCCAACCATGTTAGTATTAGGAATGTATAAAATTTAATATTTCTTGTGTTTAATTCGTTCGCTCGTACTTTAAATCTAAGCCATCCATACTTCCGAAAACTCACAGTACTTCATGCGTTTAACTATTTAAGGGAGTTATCAAAATATAAAAGTCTTCAATTTCTATTCTCTCTAGTTTCTTCAGCCCTATTTTCTCTACATATAACTAAAGCTTTCAGTGGTGTCAAATGAGATCTCGTTGAAAGCCAGAAAATATGGGTATTAGATAAGTGCTTCAATATAGGAAATGGTATATAATATTATCGTTGTATTATGTGGCTATACATGGGTGTGGATACTAGCATTAGGCAACACAATTATCACTGCACAGTCTTGAGACAACTAGCTTATCGAACAAAGTAACGCGAGATAGTTGTTTTTCCTACGACATAATATGCGCTTGTGAATGTTTCTAGAAGAAAATCTTACGAAGTTATTTTTGTATGTTCTTGCGACAGTTGTGGCTCAGATAATTTCACTACGTCCATAAAGTATTCTCGCAGAACGAGACACTGTCTGAAAAAGAAGACGTGTTTCTGTTTATGTGTTTCCTTTGTCTGATGCATAAAACGGGCCGTTTGTTCTTGGACTAAACGTCTCGGTGTTCCATTGAAGGTGAGCAATGACACACGTGGAAATGCTAGACTGCAAGCCTGCTTCATGCTCTACACTTTGTCTGAGAGCCACTCGTGGAGTCTACACACGCTGTCACATTGTACGAATTCAGTCCACTGCTACAATCGGGGGTCGCTAAGCCTCTTTTCCGAGCTGACCTCCTAGTGCAGATCTCCTGCTAGGCATTTCGTAGCTGTGCTAATGGTTCACGCAGGTCAGTGACAGGTTGTACATGGCACCTTCATTCCCAATTCATTACGAGTAATGCTTCGTCAGCAATGTTTGCCTGATTGCTTCAGTGGTTCCGCACATTAAATCTTTCATGATTCGTTTGATGATTATGAACGCGTTGCCGACATCAGTCAGTGAAATCTTCAACAGAATGTCGCCCATGCGTATTTCTCCCTCTACGACAAGCTCCCACATGTCTTGAGAGCCGATAGAGCCGTATATTGACAAAGAATGATTGCGGACACAGCTCGTTCACAGCTTTGATAGCATCGCTCATCGATGCCATGCTCAGCAGCTTTTACATGTTCAAATTCAGAAGCCTAAAAAACTATGGCAATGTTTCACAAGGGCAGGAGAAACCTGTGTCGCATGGCTGATCTCAACATGCCTGAGAAAAAGAAAATATTGTCGCGGGTTATAAATGACAGGGGGTTTATTTAAAACCACGGACAGTGGGACTTGTAGAGACACTCTCAGAGAAGGCCGCTAAGATTGTCGTCTTCTTCACTCTGCTGCGCTGCGCCTCTCGAGCAAATCCGCGTTCTTCGTTGTCGTCGCTATCTCGCCGCTAAATGCAGCTACGCACGCGGCATTACCCTCCCGCCAGAGTGAGCGTCGTCCCGACGCTCAACAGGTAGAGATGCGGTTATCGAGTGTTTACATCACTGAGAGTGGTAAAGTTTCATGCGGACCACGTGCACTGTCTCAGGCAGATGCTGGCGACGTTTAGAACAGGAGGAGGCGTCGGGCACGACTTCGGACGTCACGTCGCTAAGACGACGCAGAACCTTGTAGGGTCCGAAGTATCGGCGTAGAAGTTTCTCTGAGAGCCCTCGTCGTCGTACAGGAAACCAAACCCAGACTCTATCTCCTGGTTGATAAATGACGAATTAATGGCGAAGGTTGTACCGTTGGGCGTCAAGTTGCTGCTGGTTTATTATTCTGACGCGGGCAAGCTGCCTCGCTTCTTCGGCGCGCTCAGTGAAGTCTGCGGCGTCTGTCTTTGAATCATTGCAATCGTAAGGCAGCATGGCGTCAAGCATTGTCGTAACTTCTCTGCCATGAATTAGTGCGAACGGCGTCATTTTTGTTGTTTCCTGGCGCGCCGTATTATACGCGAATGTTATGTACGGCAATATTCAGTCCCAATTCTTGTGTTCTACGTCGACGTACATGCAAAGCGTGTCAGCGATTGTCTTGTTAAGTCTTTCTGTAAGCCCATTCGTTTGTGGGTGGTAAGCTGTCGTCTTCCTATGCGCTGTGCCACTGAGCGTAAGCACAGTGCGCAAAAGCTCGGCTGTAAACGCGGTACCTTTGTCTGTTATGACAACAGCTAGAGCACCATGTCTCAGAACAATGTTCTCAATGAAGAACTGGGCCGCTTCAGCTGCAGTGCCACTCGCGATTGCCTTGGTCTCCGCGTATCGGGTGAGGTAGTCCGTCGCCACTATAACCCATTTGTTGCCGCTGTCCGATGTTGGGAATGGGCCCAGCAGATCCATTCCGATTTGAGAAAACGGGGTTTCTGGCACGGGCACAGGATGTAATAGCCCAGCGGGTTTGACAGGTGGTACCTTGCGCCGCTGACAGTCAATGCATGTTCGGACGTAATGTTTAACCTCTGCTGCGATTCTTGGCCAGTAATATTTTTCTTTGATGCGTGTCAGTGTTCTTGTCAAACGGAGGTGGCCCGCAGTGGCTTCGTCATGGCAGGCTTGTAAAATTTCGCTGCGGAGAGCTCCAGGAACTACCAGCAGATAGCTTCTACCTGTTGATGAAAAGTTCTTTTTGTACAGAATTCCGTCCCGTAAACAGAATGACAATAAGTTCTTCGAAAACACTCTTGGTGCATTGGCGGCTCGTTCGTTCAAGAATTCTATAAGCGAGTTGAGCTCCCGATCATCTTTTTGTTGCCGAGAAATGATAGCTGCATCAACAACTCCTAAAAAACCTGAAAAATCATCATCCTCTATAGCCGGTGATTCAATCGGTGACCTTGACAAACTGTCGGCGTCTAAGTGTTGCCTTCCGGACTTGTAAACTACGGAATGTCGTACTCTTGGAGCCGTAAGCTCCATCGTGCTAAACGTCCAGATGGGTCTTTCATGTTGGTCAACCAACAAAGAGAGTGATGGTCGCTTACGACTTGGAAAGCGCGGCCATATAAGTACGGGCGGAACTTCGCAACTGCCCAAACGACGGCCAGACACTCGTTCTCCGTTGTTGAGTAGTTGTCAACGTTCTGCTAGCGTGTCAACGTTCTGCGTGTCAACGTTCTGCTAGCGTAGGCAACCACTCTCTCCACACCATCTTGGCATTGGACAAGAACAGCAGCTAGGCCCACATTGCTGGCGTCTGTATGGATGGCTGCTGGTGCATTCTCGTCGAAGTGAGCGAGGACAGGTGGAGTTTGTAGACGCTGTCGCAGCTCGTCGAATGAAGCTTCTTGCTTTTCACCCCATACAAATGCGATGTCTTCCCTTGTAAGACGGGTGAGTGGAGAGGCGATGTGTGCAAAGCCTGCTATAAATCGCCGGTAGTAGGCGCAGAGACCCAGAAAACGCCTGACCACTTTCTTATCAACAGGCCTTACGAACTTTGAGATGGCTGCATTTTTATCTGGGTCAGGCTTCACACCTTCGCTACTGATCACGTGTCCAAGGAACTGGAGTTCTTCGAAGCCGAAGTGGCATTTTTTCCGGTTTGAGTGTGAGTCCAGTGGACCGTATGGCTTGAAGGACTGACAGTAGCCGCTTTAGATGCTCTTCAAACGTGGCCGAAAAAACGATCACGTCGTCGAGGTACACAAGGTATGTTTCCATTTCAGGCTGGACAGAATGGTATCCATTAGTCTCTGAAACGTTGCTGGGGCTGAGCATAGACCGAAAGGGAGGACTTTGAATTCATAAAGCCCGTCGGGCGTCACGAAGGCGGTCTTTTCTCGGTCGCGCTCATCTGCTTCTATTTGCCAGTATCCACTTTTAAGGCCCATTGACGAGAACTAGCGCGCATGCCATAGCCTGTCCAAAGAGTCATCGATCCGTGGTAATGGATAAACCTCTTTTTTTGTAACATGGTTCAGCTTACGATAATTGATGCAGAAACGCAAGCTGCCGTCTTTCTTTTTCACGAGTATTACTGGCGATGCCCAAGGACTCTTTGATGGTTAGATAACGTCATCCTCTAGCATCTTCTTGACTTGTTGCGGGATTACCTCACGTTCTTTCTGAGCGACGCGATATGGGTTCTGTCGGATCGGTCTTACTGTGTCCTCCGTAATTATACGATGCTTAGTCAGAGGCGTTCGACCCACTCGTGATGTCGATGAGAAGCAGTCCTTGAGCTGGTCGAGCAGCTCCATAAGACGGCATCTTTCAGTCGGTGTTAGACTCGGACCGATATCAACTGGTGGTGTATGTGGAGGTGATTGAGCTGTGGCTTCCCCTTGCATTAGAAGACAGTCGTGAGAGTAGTCGAGCTCTTCGAGGTACGCCACAGCCGTGCCTTTACCGACGTGCCGGCGCTCATTCGTGAAGTTGGTGAGAAGCACGTCTGCGCGCCCATCCACTAAGCTGACGATACCGCGAGCGATGGCGATGCCTTGGTGAAAAAGAAGGTCAGTGATGCGTTCGACTATGGCGTCTAAATTACAGTGCACGGCGCAACACACGGAAACAAGACTACATGACAGTGGTGGCACGCAGACGTCGTCGTCGACCACACGTAACACCCTGGGTTCTTGGTCTGGATCAACGGTCACAGACTTGTCAGCGGCGAATGTGATCACACCGTCGCGTATGTTGACCACAGCACCGTACTCTCTTAAGAAGTCCATTCCCAGAATCATAGGTTTGCAGCACTCCGGTAGGATCAGAAATGTGGCTACAAAAGCCACATTCTCAATAGTGAGTCTTGCTGTACATTTTCCCGTGGGAGTCATTATCTGGCCTCCAGCACTTCGGATATAAGGGCCCGTCCATTCCATCCTGACTTTCTTGAGTTCGTCTGCCAATCGTTCACTCATTATGGAGAAGTCTGTACCCGTATCGACTAAGGCCGTCACTTCAACGCCGTCAATCATCACAGTGAGGTCGGCAGTCACAGTTTTTTCGGCGAAGTCTTCATCGTCGTCTCTCACGTGTTCCGGCAGCAGTGGGGGTTTTTCGGCAATTCGACGGCTTGCAGCCTTCCCCCCAGATGTCGCTGCTTTCAGTTTCCCCGCCGTGGGCTGGGAGACCGACCTCTGACGGCGTCAGAAAAACTACGGCGGCTTGGTGAACCAAAGCGAGCCGGTGATGGTGACCACGTCCGGAAGGTAGAAGAGCCTTCCCGCCTGCCAGCCTGGTCGACGTCGATGGGGGCACGGCTTTCGTCGAACTGTCGGCGCGTAGCTGTAGGTGCACTACCGCGGTATTCAGCTCGGCGATGTGGGCAAAAACGGCAAATGTGCCCTGGCTCTCCACAGTTGTAGCAGAGTGGTCGACGATCCGCAGTGCGCCATATGTCGGTCTTCCGCATATAGGGTCGCCTGACAGAATCCTGCTGAGCCCAGGCTTCCACAGGGTATGGTTCGCGGTTCTGCGGCGCTGGCATGGGTGTGGGTCGACGAATAGCGTCTGCATAGCTGTATCCGTTCGGCTGGTATGATACTTCTGGAGCCAATGGACGACGCACAGCGTCTGCATAGGTACACGAGTTTGGACCGTGCGGTGGAGCGGAATATTGCTGAGGAGAGGCAAACGCTTGTCGAAGTTCATGGCGAACGACTTCAGTGATGGAGGCTACTGTGGACTCCTGCTGCGGGGGCGCCTGTCACTGCAATGTGTATTTTGCGTTCTCCTTCGCGATCTTCTCACGCACGATCTGTCTAATCAGGTGGCGTAGAGCAAACTCGTCGTTTGCGGTAAGTGCGGCGGCGCCTGCAGCTGCGCCGGTGGCCGGGTGATCAGACTGTCGGTACCGTTGCTGTAGCGCACGCTCTATTGCGGTGGCCTCCCTGGTGAACTCGTCCACTGCTGTCGGCGGATTGCGCACAAGACCAACAAATAGCTGCTCTTTCACGCCCCTCATGAGATGGGTTAGCTTTCGAGCCTCGGGCCTGTTGGGGTCCGCGCGGTTGCACAAGCGCACCATATCCTCAGCAAACATGGCGACGCTTTCATGCAGCTGTTGGGTGCGTCCTTCAAGAAGGCGTTGTGCGTTTTCGCGTCGGTCCGCGTTACCGAAGGTGTCAAGAAACCGACGACAAAACTCCTCCCAGGTCGTCAATGTTGCCTCCCGATTTATAAACCACGTCTTCGCGCCGTCTTCAAGGGCGAAGTATACGTGGAAGAGCTTTCCATTGAGACTCCAGTAGTTCGATTTAGCTACCCGTTCAAACTGCTCAAGCCAGTCTTGCGCATCTTCGTTCGGCCGGCCATGAAATGGTTCAGGAATGCGCATATTCTGGACTGTCACCTGTGCAGGACTCCTTGCCATTTCTTGAGTAGGGGTGGTTGTCGGAAGTGTAGCTCCCTTTAAAAGGCCAAATTCTGGTTCAAGACTTTGAAGGCGACGGCTTGAGCGGTGCACAGGCGTCTCCACGCGGGGCTGTCTCGTAGGGCTGGACTCGGGGCTTCTCACAGGGGTGCTGATCATGAGGTGGTAGTACCCAGCTCCTCCACCAGTGTCGCGGGTTATAAATTACAGGGGGTTTATTTAAAACCACGGACAGTGGGACTTGTAGAGACGCTCTCAGAGAAGGCCGCTAAGATTGTCGTCATCTTCACTCTGCTGCGCTGCGCCTCTCGAGCAAATCCGCGTTCTTTGTTGTCGTCGCTATCTCGCCGCTAAATGCAGCTATGCACGCGGCAATATGCTATCATATGAACGACGTTAAAAAAAACTGTTCGATGGACTTGTGCGCAAAGCCCCAACTACTGTTGCGAATTTCGTAAGCGAAGCCACTTCCATAGAGCGTGCTTTGCATCAAAAATCAAGCCAATACAATAGTTTGCCCACTACGACCTCAATAACGCAGTTTCAATGAGTTACAGAATGAAAGGTGTCTGCGTGACCTATCAGAGATATTGTTCGCGAAGAACTTTAGAAGCTATGAACTCTGTCAGTGGATGAACCTATGGTCACTTTAGCCGCAGTTATTCATGTCGAACTAAGGCATCCTTTCCCGAAGCTGATCCCGGTCGCGAGCAGCATGAAATGTTTCACACCGACGCGGTCTAACGGCCACCACCCGCCATGCCTATCGCGTCGCACTAGCAGCTACCTACAGCTCAGCCTTCGCCACAATCTGATCTAGAGGCCTTGAAACTTCCGCCGATTACTCTAATGCCATCATGCCGCGAGCTATCACTTGCTGCCCCTTGCTTATCACCATACAATACTATAGAACACCCACGGTTTGCAAGAACGGAATCTCGTCGCATTGTCAATCGGTGCCCCCTCTGCTTCAACTGTTTTCGCACCGGCCCCAAAACTCGCCATTGCTGGCACCGAACACATCGTTTCGCCCTCGTCGGCCATGGTACGGCCGGCACCACGTGGTAAAAATTGTTTGCAATGAAGACGCTGGTCTTCAAGGACCTCCGACTACGCGGTATCTTTATACCGGGCAGTTCCTGGTCATGAACCCAACTCCAGCCAGCCATAACGCTTTTCATCCCCTGCAAATACGCCTGTCACTAAATTGAAGTACTTTTGCTGACTTTCGTGCAGCAAGGTCGCCCAGCCTACGCTTAGGAAACTAAAGAAAGCGACCTCTCGGGTTGACGACAAAACAATAAAAATCCCTTAAGTACTGCCGTCAGAGGGCAAGCTTACCCCGACGAATATCAACAATGACAAACTGCTAAGCGCTGACCTTTATGTATTTTTGATGGAGGACAAGTGAGGGCCTTAATTGTTACACGTGGAGATTTTTGCATAAGACAAGATGTCCCTCGTCTTGTGAAAGTCAGAACACCACGAAGGGGATCACACATTAAAAGTGGTGGCAGTCAATTACTGCTCACTACTAAATAATGCACAGCAAGAGTCAGAATACGAGATTTTTGGGGCGGAGCTTCTTAAAGCAGCACCCATTCGTCCCTCGTAGTACTGCGTAACTTGTCTTACATTTTTACCTGCAAATTGGCGCTGGTGGGAGATTTCTCCTGTGCGTTGTTGAAAAATAAAAAAAAATTGGAAGCGTGCGCGTTGACTAAAAGCAGAACTCCCCCGTCTCTCATTAACCATTAGCAGCCAATGACATGTACATTGAACACTATCTGACAGAAAAGAGTTGCTACATTATATTCGCTGTGCGAAGCCTCTTTGGTTTTAGAAAGTTTTAGCGAGCATTGGGCTGCAGTGCCATGAATACCGTGAGCTAGTACCATGAACTCGAGGTGGTTGAAGGTGGGAAGTACACACGAAGCGCAAGCCGTAAGAAAGTGCGCGTGTGCCACATCTCATTTAGTCCTTGGAATGTCCGCTGGATGGCGGTGCTCCTATATGCGGAATATTTATTTATTTATTTATTTGTCATACTGTTAACCCTCGTTTGAGGGTCGTTAGAGGGAGGATGAAGTGTTGAGTTGAACCAAACTAAATATTTGAAAATAAATTGTAAGATGAACTGTGTAACATATAGCATAATTATATGAGAAACACAGTTAAATGTTTTTTCACTCAATATATTTACAACATAATATGCGGAATATAAAATAAAAATATGTGAGATGGTGGTACTTGGATTGTTGACTAGATGGACTAATGGACACACAGATAGATGCATGGACGGACGCACGGATCGCTGCACAGACGGATGGACGCAGGGATGGACGCGGGGGTGGATGCATGGGTGAACACAGGGATAGACGCATGGATGGACGCGCGGACGCACGCACGGACGGGCGGATGGACGCATGGACGGTCACCCAGGCGAATGCATGGACGAACGAAAGCAAGAACGAATAGATGGACGGATGCTTTGCCCCCTTCCCCCTTCATACACCCTGTAGATGTGCTGCCATTCTTTCTTTCATTGCGATTTTCATTCTTCGCCCAGAGGGCTGCAAAGATTTAAATATAGCAATGAACTTTCTTACGAAGCATGGTGCCGTTATAAATATTTCGGAGAACGTGTGTTCGTTTTGCAAGAGTCCTGCTCTTACTGCTTCTTCACCATAGGAGCAAAGACATTTCGTCTCAATGATGATGATACATTTCTGTTACATCGACTGTGTACACTTGTTTCAGTAGGATGTGACGAACCAATCGATGATGAATTACTCGCAGACCGACAAACCTCAGCGGCGGGATATCGATAGCACAAAGAATAGTTCATGTCATTTGCAGCTATACGAACTTGCAATTCACGTAACGCAACCCCAAACTTAGTATATGTGGAGCTAGCAAAACCGCTACGAGCGCATCATGAATGGCCCAATATGCTCCAATGTAGCGTTGACGCGCGCGCACGCTGGGCACATGACGCTACGTTAGCGAAACGCGAACACTCTATAGTCTCACGCCAAGCGCGGCCAGCGTCCGTCGGCGCGGCCCTACGGCAAACAGCGCGAAATGCGACATCCTGCATTTCGCGCCAATGCGTTACTCTGACAACGCTGCGTCTCCCTTTTTTCAAGAGGAGGGACGCGGGTCGCACTGAAACGCGCGTGCGTCAAAGCAACGCGGTGCGGCGCGCGCCTGCGAGTATATGTCAGGACCGGCGCCTGGCACGGACACGCCGGCATGACACGACAAATGAACGCCGGCGAGAACGCGCACCGCGTCACGTCGAAATGTATTGGCGCCTTGACTGTGTCCTGTTGTCATGTTCTCACAAGACACGCATCTCATGATTATCATGTTTGCATCAGTCACACACCTTTGTCATCCATTTGCGTCACGTAATACCAAATTTGAAATATGTAAAGCTAGCGAAACGGCCACGAGCGCATCATAAATGGCCCAATATGCTCCAATATAGCGTTGACGCGCGCGCACGCTGGGCACATGACGCTACGTTAGCAAAACGCGAACACCCTGGAGTCTAACGCCAAGCGCGGCCAGCGACCGTCGGTGCGGCCCTACGGCAACCGGCGCGAAAGGCGACATGCTGCATTTCGCACCAATGCGTTACTCGGACAACACTGCGTATTCCTTTTTTCAAAAGGAGGGACGCGAGACACGCTGAAACGCGCATGCGTCAAACCAACGCAGTGCGGCGCGCGCCTGGGAGTATATGTCAGGACTGGCGCTTGGCGTGGCAACGCCGGCATGGCACGACAAGTGAACGCCGACGAGCACACGCACCGCGTCACGTCGGACTGTATTGGCGCCTTGACTGCAGCATTTTATCATGTTTTCACAAGACACGCATCTCATGATTATCATGTTTGCATCAGTCACATACCTTTGTCATCCATTCGCGTCACGTAATACCAAATTTGAAATATTTGAAGCTAGCGAAACGGCCGTGAGCGCATCATCAGCGTGGCATGTAGTTATGTCGTTACATGCGTGTCATGTCATAATAATCATGACATGACACGCATGTCATGATTATCGTGTTTGGATGTGTCATTACCTATGCCCGTTCGCGTCACGTAATGCCGAGTTTGGTACGTGTGAAGCTGGCGAAATGGCCGCGAGCTAATGATGAGCGTACCATATTGTCGTGTTGTTACAAGACACGCCCCTCGTGTTTATCAAGTTTGCACCTGTTTCATACCTTCGTCGTCCGTTCACGTCCCGTAAAACCGAATTTGGTGTAAGTGAAGCTAGCGAAACGACCGCCAGCGCATCATGAGCGTAGTATGTAGTCATGTTACATGACACGCAACTCATGATTGTCATGTTTGCATCTGTCACACAGCTTGTCCATTCATTCACGTACTGTAATACCAATTTTGGTACATGTAACACTAGCGAAACAGCCGCGAGCACATCAAGAGCATGGCATTTATTCATGTTGTTACATGACACGTATGTCATAATTTTCATGTTAGGGTCTGTCGCTTGTGTTCGCCTTGAAATCATGCCATTACATACCAGTTTTGCAACATGCCTTGTGAACGAAACCACCTCAAGAGCTGCAGGACCATGAATTCTAAATCATGACATTTATGACATACATGTCCTTACTTTCATGTTATGACTAGTCAGATATGCTCTTAATACAATCATGTTATGCCATACTAAGTTTGGTATCGATACCATTATCGAAACGGCCAGGAGAGCGAAAAGTCGCAGGTGACTAGATAGATAGATAGATAGATAGATAGATAGATAGATAGATAGATAGATAGATAGATAGATAGATAGATAGATAGATAGATAGATAGATAGATAGATAGATAGATAGATAGATAGATAGATAGATAGATAACCTCAATGTCACCAGAGTTCGCTAAGGAATGATTCGCATTTAAAAGAAAAGAGCTTTTACATGCACAAGATCAAGCATGTATAATGTATATCGCTCAATTGCACAAGATCGAGTGTTATTTCCTCATGCTGTGTGTCTGAATTCACGCTTTAAAATAAATAAACTAACTTGTATCCTTCCTGACTGCTGTGACAGATTGTGGGGGTACGTCAGTCACCCAGGGCTTCCGTTGATTCCGTGGGAGAGCTACTAAATGCAAAGCATTTTTTAGCGAACTTCGGCGACTTTCAGAGTATCTATCTATCTATCTATCTATCTATCTATCTATCTATCTATCTAGCCGCATAGGACTTTTAGCTCTCCTGGCCGTTTGGATAATGGTATCGCTGCCAAACTTAGTAGGGCATAACATGACTATATATCGAGCACATTCGACTAGTCATAATATGAAAGTCTTGATATGTATGTCATGAATGTCATGATTTAAATTTCATGGGCTTGCTGCTCTTGCGGTGGTTTCGTTCATATGACATGTTGCAAAAATGGCATCATGTGATTGCATGGAGAACTCAGGCGGAAGACCCTAATATGAAAATCATGACATGCGTGTCATGTTACAACATGACTGCATGCCACGCTCAGGATGCCGTCGCGGCTGTTTTGCTAGCGTCACGTATACCAAATTTGGTATTACAGTGCGTGATTTAAGAACGAAGGTATGGGGTGCAAACATGATAATCATGAGATGCGTGTCATGTAACAACATGACTACATGCCACACTCAAGTTGCGCTGGCGGCCGTTTCGCTAGCTTCAATCGAACCAAATTTGGTACTACGGGACGTGAATAAATGACGAAGGTATCATACTGGTTAAAACATGATAAACAAAATTTCGTGTCATACAGCAACATGACTACATGCTACATTTCGGCATCCACTGACGTTACGTAGCACCAAGTTCAGTTCATGTGGAGCTAGCAAAACGGCCGCGAGCGCATCATGAAGGGCCCAATATACTCCAATGTAGTGTTGACGCACGCGGTGGTGGTGGTGAAAACGTATTTATTTATTTATTTATTTACAGGAAATTTCTGCGGAGAAGCTCCGAGTAGTCGGAGATGCTTGGCTTGCAGTGGGGGGGGGGGGGGGGGGGGCCTTAGTCTAGGGCTCTGCTTGCAGCAGCCGCTCTGCAGGCCCGGTTGATCAGACTCAACTGATCTTCCAGGTTTTCGCTGGCCAGCAGCTCCTCCCATCGCACCGTTGTTGGATTTTGTACTGGTTGTAAGGCTGTAATGGCCTGACACTCCAATGTGACGTAGTACAGAGTGGCTTTTGCTGAACACCATGGGCAGAGAGGAGAGTATGCCGAGGGGTGCATTTTACTCAGGATGTGCTAATCTCGAAACATGCCGGTTTGAATTTGTCTCCAGCTGACCAATTCCTCTTTATTGAGTGTTTGCTGTGGTAGCGATTAAGCTTTCCTAAGTCCTCTGTAATGGTTTAGGATGGCAGAATAGTCGCAAGGGACCCGAACGAGTTCCTCAGGGGCGGAGTTGGAAGGTGCTCGGCTCGCATACTCTCGAACAACCCTATCCGCTGCCTGATTCCCCTTCAGTCCCATGTGGCCCGGAGTCCATATAATTCGATGCCAAAATCTGAGTGGATGTGTAATGGAATGCTCGACAGTGTCTGTAACGTTCAGGATGACGCAGAGAGCGGGTTGACCGATGCGCTCCAGTAGGTAGTTGCGGCAAGCTGCTTGAGAGTCCGTGAGAACTGTCAGCGACCTTCGTTGTCTGTAGCCGAGGGCGAGAGCGAGCGCGATGGCAGTTTCTTCAGCCTCGGTGATGTTGTGGCACCGCACGGCAGCGCTGGTACATTCTGTGAGTGTGTGGTCCAAGACTGTGGCTACAGCCTTATTGTTTGCATGGTCGTAGTTGGTGGCGTCAACATAGTACGTAGTGTTCTTGTGTGCATAAGTTCGCTCGAGGGCTTCCACTCTGGCTTCCCGCCGGCCCTGATGTTGTAGGGGATCCATATTGCGGGGGATGGGAGCGACATTATAAGTGGCACGAGGTTGGTCCGGAATGGGTTTGCGACGAGCTGCGTCGTGAAACTGGCTGATCTTGCCAAGACTTAGGAGCAGGTCACGGCCTGTAGGTGTTCGCGTGAGCCACTGCAATTTTGTGTTGAGTTGCGCTTCACAAAGTTCTTCAAAGGTGTTGTGTATACCCAATGCCAGAATTTTGCTGGAAGGAGTGCCCTATGGTAGCCTGAGTGCCGCTTCGTAGGACTTGCAGAGCATTGCGTCTACTTGGCCCTGTTCGCTTTTGGTGAGGCGTTGGCAGGGCAAACTTTATGTCACCCTACTGACCACGAGGCTACATATGAGTTTCAGGGTGTCCTCCTCGCGCGTACCATGGCGACGAGTGGCTACCCGAAATATCAATCTGGCCACTTGCAGTGTAGTGGTGGGGAGAAGGGAGAGTGTGTGATTCACATGGCGGTTCGCCTGTACCCACATCCTAATATTCGAATGGTGTATTTCTCTCGGATTTGTTTGCCGGCAAGGGCGACCTGGAGGTGGGAGCCTTTGTTGTTCTGCACGGATGGTGGGAGCTTGCGTCGATAAATTTGTAGAAGCTCAGATTTTTCTGTTGCACAGGCCGGCCTCGCGCGTGCGCGTTTTGTTCGACGCATGTGGCCGCCTTCTGCAGGTTATATTCTTTTTCTCCAAGGGACCCCCGCGTGGCCCAGACGGTGATATCGTCCGCATACATTGCGTGATGGATGCCATCGATGCGGTGGAGTTCGTGTGCCATGCCAACCATAGCTACATTAAAAAGTAGCGGGGAAATCACTGAGCCCTGCGGGGTGCCCTTCTTCGGAACCCCGATAACATGTGATCGGATGGAGCCGAGCCCAACTGTGGCAGTGCGGTCCGACAAGAAGGCCTGAGCGTATCTGTAGACGCACTGCCCACAATGAAGAGCCTCGAGGTCCTCAAGTATGGCCTGGTGGCTAAAGTTATCAAATTCTTTTTAATGTCTAAAGTCAAGATAATGTTTTTTACTTGCTGGGGGCGTTTTCAATTACTTATTTTAATTGTAGCAGTGCATCCTGTGTTGAAAGATGTGCCCGAAACCCGTACATTGAGTGCGCGAAAAGGTCATTGTCCTTGTCATAATCTTGCACGCGATTAGTGATGACGTGCTCAAAGAGTTTACCAAGGCAGGAAGTGAGGGATATTGGTCGGTGATTTTCGATCTGAAGTTTTTTGCCCGGCTTCGGTATCATTATGACATTTTCGTGCTTCAATTGAGAAGGAAGTGTGCCACGTTGCCAATGATCATTGAAAAACGCCATGATTTCTCGTACGACGCTGTCATTGAGATTCTTCAGTAGAGAGTACGTGATTTCATCTGCCCCAGCAGCTGTGTTGCGGTTGCTGTTGCGAATGGCTGCGTAAACTTCGTCCACCGTCATTGGTCGGTTGAGAGTGTCATTGGCAAGTCCACGATACGCTGCCTGAGATGCGGGTGGGTAGAAATCGCCAAAGCATTTTCGCCGGACTTGATCCAGCATCTCATCGTCTGTACCCTCAAAGGCGTGTATGAGGCGCATGACTGACTTATTCGTCTCATTTTTCGTTCGAGTGGGGTCCATCAGAGCGCGCAAAATGTGCTACGTGCGGGCCGTGCCCAATGAGCCTCGAAGAGAGCCACTAAACTGGGCCCAATGGAGTCGCGCCAGTTCTGTAGCGTGCTGCTCTGCCTGAGTGATGATTGCGGCGATCCTTAGCTTGAGGCGTCGTTATGTTTTTGCGTCCTTCATCTGCGGATGAGGCTCCTTCGGGCTTCCCACAGATGTAGCAGATGGCCGTCCACTTCCGGCAGTGCAGGTGTTCTGTTAATGGTGGTGGTCCAACGCTCTCCAATTTCTTTAGGTTGGGTGCACCAGTCAGTGAGGCTTCTGAGGCTGTCGAGTGAATGTTCGCTCTCACGACGAAAGACGTCCCAGTTTGTGATGCGTGCTTCTTCAATAGACCGACGCACAACACTCTCTGTAACTTTTCTGCGGAGAATGAAGTGGCCTCTGCCCAAGGATTCCTGCAGGTTGTCCCAGTTATAGTTTGCACGGCCACGGGCGAAGCTGAGATCAGGGCAAGTGTCCCTGCACACAGTGTGGCTGATCCGGGTAGACGACGCGGGATCCGTAAGCAGTTCAAGCTTAAATTTTTCAGTGGTAGCCGCAAGTTGTCTGCCTTTGACATCCGAACGGTTGTAACCCCAGCGTTCGTCGAGAGCGTTGAAGTCGCCGAGCAGTAAGAGTTCCTTTCCCTAGGCCAATCTGCTGGCACCTTGGACGAGGGCATGGAAATCAGTGGCTTTTTGCTTTGGAGCGCTATATACGTTGGCAATGATGACACTTTGCTTTTCTCCTTTCTTTTTTTGCCTGAGAACTAGCTCCACAATCACATGTTCTATATTGGTGTCTGGTATATGGTCTAAGCCAACTGCGGTTAGCGCTTTGTCGATCAGGATGGCCGCTTTGCCTTCTGTTTCATTAATATAGGACTCGACCTGAAAATATGGGTGGCGTTCCGGGCTCCTGAAGCACTGAGATCCGACCGAGCAAGGTGTGTGTTAATGTACTGTTGGAGAAGGCTCCGCTTTCTGTGGAAGCCGCGGCAGTTCCATTGCAAGATTTCTAAATGTTCGTCAATGAGTGGGGCTGTGCTGCCCATGGTTGATTCATTGAGTGGAAATGTGTGAGTATCAGAATATTGGCTTGCGACGCCGATGTTGGAGTGAGGGTGAGGTGGCCGGGTGTCGACGTGGGGGTGGTGAGGATTTCGGATGCATGTGATCCCAATCCTAGTCCATGGTAACCTTGATCTGTCGTGGCGTGCGAGCTACGAGCGGCTCTATTCCTGCGTATATTTTCGCCTGTTTCAGCAATTTGCGCCTCGAAGCGTGTCTCGAGAGAATCGAGGCGTTCTCCGAACTGTGTGAATAAGGCACTGAATTGTTGTTATAACTGCTGCGCGTAACTCCTCGCATGTGACTGGTGCCCGACGTAGCAGAAATTGATAGAGCCGTTTTAGGGATTTTCAGTCTCTCTGGGTAGGTTGTTGTTTTTTTTCCGGAGGAGTCGGGGGGCGATCCGAGACGCGCCATTAGGGCGTGACGTTGAGAACAGTCCTTGGCTTGGCGTGCCCTGACGGCCGCGAGCTCCTGTTTGAGTTTTATGTTTTCCGTGAGAAGGTGTTCGTATGCGGTGGACAGGGTATTGAGTGGAGCGATGGGAGCATCTACATTTTCTAACCAGCTCACCTTATTGACGGCACCGGCTGATGGAGTGGGATTGGGCTTATCAGTAAGTTTGCTGGAGGCGTACTGGGACTGTTGACGGGTGGGTTGCTGCTACAGCTGCTGTTCCCCCTTGGTCATCTGGTTCTGCGGATGCTGCCGCTGCTGCTGCTGTGGCTGCTGCTGTTGGCAAGGTTCCACAGAAGGGAGGGACGGGAAGGACTGTGACCTCCAGCGTGAGCGGGAGCAGCTGCATGAGGTCTCGTTTTCCTTGCTGAACCACCTGCGTTTGGGAGTGGGTGGGTTACGATGGGGGTTGCGGCCCCTTGCTGGTGCTGCTGGTTGCGGAGGTGGCCGTGGGCACGGAGCCTCCAGCCTGTGAGAGCACTTTTTGGCGACCGTTAAGTGGGCATCTCCACACAAGTGACATTTGGGAGCACAGGGGTGACCTTCAACGGGGTCGAGGATACCACACTGCCGACACACGGGAGCGTTTGGCGTGGGGCATACGTCTGAGCGGTGCCCCTGTTGTAAGCAGACTTGGCAGGCTTGTCGCGTCGGCTTGTACGGGTGACAGGCCACCTCCCCACCGTAATACAGTACGTATCGGGGCAGAAGGGGGCCCTCAAAGGTGATCACGGCAGATTTGGTAGCACCAAGCATTCGTGCGCTGTGCACTGTCACTCCCTGCGTACGCACGAGGAAGTTGGCGGTGAGTTTTTCCGGAGTTGTGGCTGGGTCTATCCCATGAATAACTCCCCGCAAGGTGCCCTCGGGGACCGCCACATAGGTATTGAATTCGTAGGTCTTCCTCTCAAGCGTGAGTGTGGTGGTTCGGCGGAGAATTTCAGCCGTCTCAACATGTGGCATGCTGGCAATAATGATGTTCGACCCGGGGCGAGTACGCATATAGAAATGGACACCAGTACAAAGTTGTCGAGAATTGCCCGCCACTGCTACGGCTCGGGAGATTAGATGCGTAGTGAAGTTCCGAATGGCCAGGCCCTTTTTCGCGCACATGATGATCTTTATTTCCGTGCATGGAAGCGGCGGCGGCTTCCGTCGTAGCTGGCGCGGCTTCGTTACGGGTGGTGGTTTTCGCGCCGGTGCGACACCGGCCGCGTCTGCCAGCGCAGTAGGAGCGCTCGCAGCCGCAGCAGAACCGGCGTTGACGTGGCTGGGCAGAGTGCTTGCAGGATCGGCTGGCTGCATCAATTCTGCTCGAGCTTCGTCGAATTTTTTTCTGGCGTTGACGCTGGCGACGGGAAATCGACAGTTTCCAGTTGGCGTCGGTGTCGCTCGCCAGTCCCAGCGATGCAGACGATGTGGGATGGTGCACGGCAACTTCATTATCGCTTGCCGAGGTGAGCTCGGCGAGGTCGACACAGTCGTGTTAACATGGGTGTCATTGGGGCTGAATGCAGGTTGAACGCATCCGGTAGTAGTCACGTCAGCAGTTGGCGTAGTGCTAGCGTTCATTTTGTTGTAGAAGGGGTCGCGCCGTTAGGCCAAGTCACCCGTACTCGCACAGGCGAGCTGGGTCGACGCTTAGGCCCAGCAGCCGAGCGCTCACCTGGGTTCTTTTGAAGGCGATAGAGAAAAATAGAGATGCTCTACAGCCTCGGGAAGGGTGGGCGGTTCTCCGGACAGTTAAAACTTGATGATCCGCCACAGTGCCGTCGACGATATCGGAGTAATCCGGTCCACGAGGGCACACGTTCGGTGGCGCGCATGCGACGCGCGTCCGCTCGCTCCGGCGTCTCGCGGAGATCCTCCGGGCGGAAGGAAGAACTTGTGCGACCTGGTCTTGAATGAAATCACGGAGTGTAGACGTCAATCTAAGTGGTTGATCGGGTACACAGGACGTCAAAGAGAGTTGACGAGCGACCTCAGTGTGAATGAACTCTTGGATCGTTGAGAGAAGAGAGGCATGGTCTTCTCCTATGCAAAGGGTGGACAGGCTGGACAAAGAGTCATCGGGCATCAAGGAACGTTGAGTGGAAAGACGTTGCCAGCGCAAGTCGACAAACATCTGGCATAACTCGGTCAGTTCTACGACAGTGCGAGGACTCTTAGATAAAAACAATTGGAAAGTGTCGTCCTCTATGCCCTACATGATGTGCTTGATCTTAAGCTCTTCGGACATCGACCCGTTCACTCGCCTACAAAGATGGAGAACGGCCTCAATTTAGCGTGTGAAACTGTCATAAAGCTGCTGGGACCGAGTATGCAAGCGTTGTTCGGCACTGCGTTTGCGTACCTCAGGCCGTCCGAAAACTTGTGTGAGGCTCGTTTCGAAGCCAGAGCGCGTAGAGATTTCTGCTTCGTGGTTTACGAACAACAGCTTGGCCACGTCCGACAGGTAAAAGGAGACGTAGGCCAACTTGTCGGCGTCATCCCATTTGTTGTGAGTACTCACTCGCTCGTACATCGAGATCCAGTCATCAACTTTCTTGTTTTAAGTGCCTGAGAAAACAGGGGGATTTCGCAGACGCAGAGAACCGGCGCAGAGGCAATAGGCGGTGCCGGTGGAGGAGTTGGAGCGGCGCTTGCGTCGGTAGGAATAATGGAACGTAAACTGCGATTCCGAAGCTCCAGGGTGATCGAAACCCAGCAGACTCCACCACTTGTAACGGGGTTTATTTGTAGAGCAGATCGCAGAAGCAGAAAAAGAAGCAATCAGCAGCGTCTGGCCAAGCGAAGCAAGCACAAGCTTATGCTGATGGCGATGCCTCTGAGGCGCCGAGAAATGCCGCTAAGGCCTCTCTTGTTTCTCTACAATATATATATATATATATATATATATATATATATATGTCACATCTAACAGACAACCGCAGGGCGCGGGTTCGAATCCCGGCTGCGGCAGCTGCATTTCCGATGGAGGCGGAAATGTTGTAGGCCCGTGTGCTCAGATTTGGGTGCACGTTAAAGAACCCCAGGTGGTCTAAATTTCCGGAGCCCTCCACTACGGCGTCTCTCATAATCATATAGTGGTTTTGGGACGTTAAACCCCACATATCAATCAATCAATCAATCATCTAACAGACAATATTGCCAAGATATGTATAGGGGAAGGTATTAGAACCAATGTAAATTAAATAGGAATAAAGAAAAGTGGGTGAAAAAATAAATTGCTGTGAGCAGGAATCGAACCTACGACCTCCTAATAACGTGTTAGATGCTCTACCACTGAGCTATCATGGCGGCTGTTTTCCCAGCCACTTTATTGGGTTTATTCTTGAATATAAACGTGGGAGTGTCAGTCAGCGCCACCTCTAGCCATGGCGGCGAGTGAGATACAGTCTTTTTATGGGCCTGTATGGCGCCATGTAGCACGTGGACTTATTAGGAGCTGGTAGATGACAAATAGTCTTTCGTATACAACCTAACCGCCAAGATAAAAAGGTGGGCATGTTGGTATTCCATGTTAAAGAAGGGTAAGAGCGCACTGAATACGAATACACAAAGAACAGACACACACACACACTTAGCGCTACTTTCAACAGTTTATTTTTGTGATCACAACTCCACTTATAGAGCACAACGATAAGCACAACTACTGCGCTGAAGTAACCGCAACATTACTACGCATCATAATGGACACAAAAGAAATCAAATTCCTTCTTCGTCAGCGCGATAGAAGGCATACCAGCACACCTGTAACCCAACTTTTCAATCTCTCCTGCCTCTATTATTTCGCGTGTAAGCTGATTCCTATTTCTTGCAAAACCGCGCACTTGTTGAACAGGGGCATAGAACCACACTTTTTACAATGTATTGCTAAAAACCCACCTGCCCCGTTTTTTACACTGTAATGATGTTCACGCAGCCAGTCATTCAAGCAATGACCGGTTTGTCCAACGTAGCAGCGACCACAAGATAGCAGCAGGCAAAACACGACACACACAGCGCACTCAACAAACCTAATTTTGTGATTAGTTTTCCACCCCCGATTTTCGTTTGCATTTCTTTCTTTCACCTTTCTTCCAGCATTAAAACGCTAGCCGAAAAATGCGATGACTCAGAGAATCGCCTCCGCCGGTGCAACCTGCTATTTTTTGAAATACCCGACGTCATTAACGAAACATGGGCCGAATCAGAATCGCGTATAATCTCGTTTTGCACCGAAAAACTTGAAGTTCCAATTACTTCCATAGATATTTAAAGAACACATAGACTAGGCCGCTTTCAAGCCAATAAAAACCGCCCAATTATAGTCACCCTGTTCAGATTTAAGGATAAGGCTAGAATACTTTCCGCTGGCCCGAAACTGAAGGACTCGTTATTCTCTGTACGCGAGGATTATTCAGCGCGTGTAAGATTGGCAAAGAAGAAGCTTTTCTTGTATGCGCAGGAAAGCAAATTCGTGTCCTTCAAAATCCGTTTCGACAAGCTTATCGTTGACAAAAAACCTTTCGTTTATGATGCTGAATCGGACAGATTTATAGAACTGAAAGCTTAGCGTTCACTGTGTGCTTCCAGGGTTCCGTCCTCCCCTCCTTTCGAGTCCATCCCAACTAGAATCGCTCCTCCAGTTTATCAAACTACATCTATCCTGCTTACGAATATCCGTAGCTATATGCCCAAAAAGGAAGCTGTGCAAACTCTCCTTGAGGACACCAGCACCGACATCGCAATCCTAACTGAGTCATGGCTAATCCCTGATATTCACGACAATGAATTACGTCACAGCAACACCCATTTCACGTCTTACAGACTTGATAGGAACAGACGCAGAGGGGGTGGTATTTTAGTTTTCGTGAAAGACAGCCTACCCTCCCAAACTGTGACAATCAGTACGAATTTTGAAATTCTTTGCGTTGAAATAATCCTTCCCACGTGCAAAAACCTTTTTATAGCCTGTTACCGCGCACCAGACTGCGACCACTCTTTCACAGATGACCTTCAAAATGTTCTTTTTGATCTGACATCCCGGTTTCCTCACGCAAACTTCTTGCTATGCGGGGATTTTGATTACCCCGATATTGACTGGGACAACTTGTGTGCAAGTTCACGACAATCCAGAGATTTCCTCGAACTGTGTCTCCTATTTAACTTATCGCAATCAGTCACAATGCCAACTCGTGGCACAACCACTCTTGATCTTGTTCTTGTCTCCAACCCAGATTTAATTCAGTCAGTGTCATGCATTCCCGGTCTGAGTGACGATAATGTTGTATTGTTTTCACTGTCCATTGCCTTACCTTTGCGAAGACCTTCGAAAAATTAATACGCGACTTTAACAACGCCAACTTCTCGACGATTAACTCTGAACTTAATAAATTTTTGGTCTCCTTCACCCTGTCTGCTTCTACCCGAACAGTTGACTAAAACTGGTTAATGTTCAAACGGAAATTATTAAGCCTTATCGATAAGCACGTCCCCCTTATTCGTGTTCCAGGCGATGCTCAGCGACCCTGGTATTCTAATCTCCTAAAGAAACTATCTCAAAAGAAAAAACGTCTTTTTCGCGCTGCTAAAAACTTTGAGTCAATAACAAAATGGAACAGATATTTCGCATGCCTTCGTGAATACACTCACTTGCTGAAGCGCTCCAAAAAGAAATTTTTTCATAATGACTTGCTTAACATTGCCCGAACTAATCCAAAGAAGTTTTGGAAACTTCTCGACCCTAAAAATAACACGCACAATATATCCTTAACCAACTCCGATGGTTCTCACGTTCCTCTCCCACAGCAGGCGGACGTTATGAATACTTACTTCACTTCAGTCTTCACTTCTGAACCACTTCATAGTATTCCAGTCATGCCGAGATCTAATTTTTCACAAATGCCGCCCATTGACATTACCTCCGAAGGCATCAGCAGTCTGATAAAGAAATTAAAAATATCCAGCTCCCCCGGACCCGACAATATTCCTGCCAAAGTTTTAAAGGCTACTAATAGCATTTCTAGTAAATTTTTGGAGATAATTTTCAAACAGTCCATTTCTGAAGGTTTCATCCCAGATGATTGGAAACTTGGGAAGGTTGTACCAGTTTTCAAGTCTGGCAAGCGATCTGACCCATCTAACTATCGCCCCATTTCACTAACGTGCATCGCTTGCAAACTTATGGAGCATATAATATATTCACATGTTGCTCGTCTCCTCGATGATCACTCTTTCTTTTTTCATAAGCAGCATGGTTTTCGTTCAGGGCTCTCATGCGAAGCTCAACTTTTTGAGTTTACGACTGATCTTCATCTCAACCTTGATTCGTCATTTCAGACTGATGTTATTTTTGTTGACTTTTCAAAGGCCTTCGATCTCGTCCCTCACCAACGACTAATCAACAAACTTTCTTCACTTTCCCTCGATCCCCTGACCTTATCATGGATCAAGTGCTTCCTAACCCACCGGTCGCAATTCACTGTTATTGGTGGTGCCCATTCTGATACTACTCCAGTAATCTCTGGCGTCCCTCAGGGCTCGGTTCTCGGCCCGCTCCTCTTTTTAATCTACGTAAATGACCTTCCTTCCGGCATTTCATCAATGGTTCGGCTTTTTGCTGACGATTGCGTCATCTACCGTCGCATATCAACTCCCGAAGATCAGCTAATACTACAGCAAGATTTACACATCATTGATAACTGGTGCGCTCAGTGGATGATGAGGCCGAATACTTCCAAATGTAAGTTCATGTCTGTCTCACGAAAACAAACTAACGTCATCCATCCGTATTCATTAAACTCAACAGTGTTATCCCAAGTGGATTCTTACCGATACCTGGGCGTGGTAATTACAAGCAGACTAACCTGGACCGAGCATATTACAAAACTAGCTGCCGATGCCTCAAAAACTCTTGGCTATCTTAGGAGATCATTGTCATTATCACCTGCAAGCCTTCGCAAATTGGCCTTTGAAACTTTTGTTCGTACTAAAATGGAATACGCATCTGCAATTTGGAGCCCTCATCAGATATACCTAATTAACATTCTTGAATCCGTCCAAAATCGTGCCGCCAGATTCATCTCCGGAAATTACGACAAACGAGCAAGCATCAGTCAAATCAAATCATCCCTCGTTCTCCCTGTTTTGTCAGCTCGACGCAAAATTTCACGTCTCTGTCTTTTTCATAAACTTTACTACAGCTTTCCTCACCTACATGGTTCACTTTTACTTCCGCCTGTCCGAACATCTCGTCGCCTATTTAATTCCCTCAGTATCCAACGTCTGTTTGGTTCTACTAACGCTTTTAATAAATCATTTCTTCCTACGGCTATCGATGAGTGGAACGGTTTGACGGATGCTATTGTCAGCGAACAAGTTGCTGTTAAATTTAGAGATTTATTACTAGCTACCCTTGACTCTTAATCGCTGTTTGTCTTTCTTTGTTGTTTGTTCTCTGCCGCCTGTATATTTTTGACCGCGAATTGACTGTTGAATATTTCGTTTGACATGCTCTGTTTTCTTTTTGTTTTTCGTTGCTACCTGTATGTTTTAATAATTCAAAAATTGTAACCATGAACTGCATTTTCATTGAAATTTGTATTTGGATTGTTCCCCCCCTTATGTAATGCCCCGAGAGAGGCCCTTAAGGGTAAAATAAATGATGATGATGATGAATCAGCTTACACGCGAGATAATAGATGCAGGAGAGATTGAAAAGTTGGGTTACAGGTGTGTTAGTATGCCTTCTATTGTGCTGAAGAAGAAGGAATTTGATTTCCTTGGTGTCCATTATGATGCGTAGTAATGTTGCGGTTACTTCTGCGCAGGAGTTGTGCTTATCGTTGTGCCCCATAAGTAGAGTTGTGATCACAAAAATAAACTGTTGAAAGTAGCGCTACGTGTGTGTGTGTGTCCTTTCTTTGTGTATTAGTATTCTGGTCGCTCTTACCCTTCTTAAACCTAACCGCACCAAGTCTGCCAGTACGAGATCGTCGTTAATGAATAAGGGAAAGAAGTGTTTACCTAAGGGCTCGTTTCTCCGTGTTTTGACAGAATATTAATGAGCTCTAACAGACAATAATACCAAGGTATGTATAGGAGAAGTTATTAGAACTAATGTAAAGTAAATCAGGACAAAGAAAAGTGGGTGAAAAATTGGCAGATCACACGTATAGTGGGAATCGATGATATGCGAAGCACGAATAAGAAATGTTCATATATCACTTTAAAATCAGCACAATGTTACGAGGTGGAAGTAAATGATGCCATACATGACTTCCGTGTCGTGATTAGCATATTTGTATGTGTCGTTTACCTTCGTCATCTATTCAGGTCACGTAATACCCAATTTAGCATAGGTGGAGCTAGCGAAACGGCCGCGAGCACGTCATGAACGTGGTATGTTGTTAAGTTCTTACACAATACTCGAGTCATGATTACCTTGTTTGCACAGGTCCAATAATTCGTTATCTATTGACGTCACGTAACAACAAATTTGTTATATGTGAAGCCAGCAAAACGGCCGCAAGCGCATCATGAAGGGCCCAATAAACTACAATGTAGCGTTGACAAGCGCGCATGCTGGGCACAGCGACGCTACGTTACACAGTAAAAATTTCACAGCCAAAAGGGTGTAAAAAGGGTGCTTTTACGAGAAAGCGTCTTTTGCAACACCCTTTAACACCCATAAACGGTCGATTGAAAAAAAAGCACCCCTTTGTTTGGGTGCTTGCCTCGATAGCACCCTAAAATAGGCTCTAAGGGTGCTTTTTGCCCGAGAAGGGTGTAGGTGACGATTCATCAGATGGAATATGCAGCATAAGGATAACACATAATTGTAATACTTGAAATTTCACGTGTCAAAAACCTCGATATGATTATGAGGGTCGTCGTAGTGGAAAGCTCCAGAGATTTTGACCATTTGGTGTTCTTTAATGAGCGCTGATATCGCACAGTCCACAGGCTTCTATCTTTCCGCCTGCGCCTTAATTCGACTGCCACGGCCGGCATCGAGCCCGCGACCTTTGGATTGGCGGCCGAGCAGCGTAGCTCCTGCACGAATATGTGGACTTTGCGTTAAATGATGCCCTAATTGACTTGGAATGTGTGAAGGCGCTTTCCAAATACTGCAGAATTCCAGCAGAGGCAAATCGCGTTTCATCTATGATGGCAATTAACTGCGATCTATGTTACGAAAGCTTTCCTTAGCGTTGGTTATAAGCTACATGTTTGCTATGGATTATATACACACACATAATGTTCGCCCGAGTATGGATGTGTGTGCGTGAGCCTGTGCATGTGTTCGTGTGTAAGCGCGATTTTGTGTACACCCATGCATGTGTGCTTGTATGTGCGAGTCCGCGCTTGTGTTAAGCGTGCCTGTGCACATGTGTACGCCCATGCATGCGTGCGTTTACGGCCGTATGTGTGTATACGTGTATGTGTGTGCGCCTGTGAATAAGTATGCGTGTGTATCAGCCCGTGCGCCCTCAAATTGTGTGTGTGTGTGTGTGTGTGTGTGTGTGTGTGTGTGTGTGCGGGGGGGCACTGCTTCTTAGTGTTTAAGGTCCCACACCTGTTCAGACTGGGAGTCTATACGGGAGGTGGCTTAAGGAATAGCGGTGGTCAACGCACTGTACACGGACTATTCAGTACATGGAAAACAGCTGCACATTCTCGTACCTTATCGTTGCTTACGAACTTGCTGTGTAAGCTGACTAGGTCCGCTGAGGCGCTTCTACGCTCGAAAGCGTGGGTTATGACCAATTCACACGGAAACCTGTCACTGCATTTATGCACAACCATCGTTTATATTACCAACGTTTAACAAGAACGTGCCCTGCCTTTGCTACAGGTGCTTAGATAGCTCATTGTGCAACCATATGGAATTATGTGCTGATCATGTGGTCAGCAAAAAGTTTGTTATAACAACCTCAGCACGTTTCGTGGTGCGTGACAAGCCTACCAAACATCCGCGACTGTGGATTAATTTGTTCCAGCTTCGACTACGCATTCAGTGTTTGCGACACCATACGCAGTATTGCCAGACACGGACAATGCGAAAAGAAATTCCTCTGAACAAAGGTTAGCAATGCTCTCCAGCTAAAGCCACCGAGGACGAAATAATTATTGTTTCTGGCCATTCCAGGGTGCACTTTGTTTTCCGCAATTTTCGCTTCACCATTTTTCGCCCACTGCAGTCGCATTTCATCAAAATACTCAAAGAACCCGAGGCTGGTAAATAACCTGCGCCGCTGTGCGGCTGGGTGGAAGGAGAGTTGCCATTTAGAAGGAGTCATTCTTGAAGCGCAATTCGATTGCCTTCCGCGTCGAACCGCCGCCCGCCGTATGCGCCATAGCGTTTGCCTTTCGGCGCCGTCATGGCGGGTTTCCCGCTCACCCCGCTCACCCGGGCGAGCGTTGCCCTCCCTCTCACAACGGCGGTGTAGATAAGCGAATAGTTGCGTCACCGAACACCTGCGTCGACAGCTGCGGTGCCGCCGCCAGTGCCTCCTCCTCCTCCTCTCTCTCAACGTTGCTCTCTTTGTCTTATCCGTCTTTAAAATGCGTTGCGTTCGTCTGTCACACCCCCGAACGCTATGGAAGGCGCTGCAGCCTCCAACGCACAGGAAAGCGCTGCAGCAACGTATCATACGCTGTGGAAGCCACGTGTGCCGAAGGTGTTCCACGGTTCCGTCTTGGAGGATGTTGAAGACTGGCTGGCCCAGTTCGAGCCGGTTTCGGATTACAATGGTTGGACCGACTTTGACAAAATGAGGAACGTGTATTTCAGCTCGGAGGACGGCGCTCGTACTTGGTACGAAAACCGTGAGCCTTTTCCCTCGTGGAGCGTCTTTCGTCGGTACCTGCTGGCAAGTTGGGCCAATCCCGATCGCCGCGAACGAGCCGAGCGAGAGATTCAGTCGCGCCTCCAAATGCCGAATGAAAGCGTCATGATGTACGTCGAGGACATGACGAGCCTCTTTCGTCGAGCTGACCCCGAAATGGCAGAAGAAAAGAAGGTCCGACATTTAATGCGAGGGGTGAAGGAGCAGCTTTTCGCTGGCCTCGTTCGCTGTCCCCCAAAGACCGTGGCGGAATTTTCGACCGAAGCCACAACCATGAAGCAAGTGCTGCAGCAGCGCTCTACTGTGTACAACCGGCAAGGGAGTGCCGCTTCGTCAATAGGTCAGATCGGAGGTGCGGCAGGCAACATCAACATCCAGTCTCTTTGCGATCTCATTCGATTGGTGGTGCGCGACGAACTACAAAAGATTCAGCTCCAGTCCCAACCTACTGCAGGATCTATTTGCAGCCTTGTCAGATACGAAGTACGACAGGCTCTTCAAGTTCCGCCTTCCAGCTAGGTCCCGCCTGCCCCGGCGGAGCCACATCGTGCATCATACGCAGAAGCTGTAAGCCGATATATTCCTGCTTCACCGCGCTTCGTTAATCCTATGCATCAGGATGCACTTCCTTCGCTGTAGCCAATTAAGCACTTAAAAATCGGCAGCCACTTCCCAGAAAATCCGACGTATAGCGCACACCAGACAGACGGCCACTGTGTTACCACTGTGATGAAGCTAGACATGTGTACCGGGAATGTCCCTACCGTCGCCTCGGACTACGGGGTTTTGCCGTCGACGCACCACGGCCGAGATTTGGCGAAAGACCGAGAGCTTTTCAAGATTACCTCTCACAGCAGCGCATGCCACTTCGGCGGCAGTCACGGTCCCCATCCCCAAGGCGATCTTCTCCGAATTTTCGAAGCCTCCCAGGAGCGGCGCCGGCGCGCTCGCCAAGCCCTATGCGGGAAAACTAACGACAGCGACCTTCGGAAGCGAGGCCGCTGACACTCGACACAAGCAAGGCCTCCCACCGACGCAAGCACGGACTCGGAGCGACTCCCCGACGACAGCGACGAAAGCCAGAAGCAGATTTTCTCTGGATATACATGTGGTAGTCGACGGTCACCACGACGTTAGTGCGTTATTGGACACAGGTGCGGACTACTCGATCATAAGCGGGAAACTAGCAGCGCACATAAAGAAAGTTGTAACGCCTTGGTACGAAGCATAAATTCGTACTGTCGGCGGGCACGTAGTCACCCCAATTGGCATGTGCACTATCAGAGTGAGCATTCAGGGACGTACGTTTCTCGCCAGCTGCCTCGTACTTCGTGACTGTTCGCGAGACCTAATTCTCGGAATCGACTTTTTGCGGGAGCAGGCGCTATTATCGATCTTCGAGAGCGTACCGTGACGTTTTCGACAGCTGGATCCTCCGACATACCTGACGACATCCGTGACAGCACGCTTCGCATTTCTGCCGACAGCATCACGTTGCCTCCGCGTTCAAGCGTCTTAGTTTATGTGGTGTCTGACAAGTTACGGGATGGTGAGGATGTCGCCGAAGGCAACTTGACGCTTTTGTTCGCGCTAGGTATCTGCACTGCCCGCAGCCTCGTCACGCTTTATGACGGACACTCTGCCCTACTTGTGACTAATTTCTGTAACGAGTACCGGCACTTGTTTCGTGACACCGCCATTGCTTTCGCCTACCCTATCGCAGAAGTTTCTGAATGCTTCGCATCTACATCAGCCAACGACGGGCTTCGACCGACACCAAGCGACGTGACTTCACTACTTGGAAAAATCGATGTCAACTCGACCCTCTCGGAACAACAACAGACCAAGCTACGTGAACTGCTATATCAATTTAAAGAGTGCTTCACGTCCACCACGAAGGTTCGTCAGACACCGATTGCCAAACATCGAATAATTACATATACCGACGCCTCGCCCACTAAACAACACCCTTACCGCGTTTCGGCAAAGGAACGTGACGTTATAAATACTCAAGTCAAAGAGATGTTGCAAGATGACATTATCCAACTTTCGAAAAGTGCCTGGTCATCTCCGGTCATGCTCGTGAAGAAAAAAGATGGATCACTGCGCTTCTGCGTGGACTACAGGAAACTTAACAACGTGACTAAAAAAGACGTCTACCCGCTGCCTCCCATCGACGATTCCCTCGACAGACTGCGGCGAGCCAAGTATTATTTATCGATAGACTTGAAAAGTGGCTACTGGCAGATCGAACATTGATGACCGAGATCGTGAAAAAACCGCCTCCGTTACACCGCATGGCCTATATGAATTCAAAGTGCTTCCCTTCGGCCTTTGTTCTGCACCTGCGACATTCCAGAGAATGATAGACACTGTTCTTACCGGTCTAAAGTGGCACACGTGCTTAGTTTACCTTGATGATGTTGTCGTGTTTTCTTCCACATTTGAGAAGCATCTGAAGCGTCTGCAGACTGTGCTGGAAGCGCTCCGCTCTGCTAACCTGACACTGAAGCCAGAAAAATGCCATTTCGGTTACAAGAAACTTAAGTTTCTCGGCCATGTTGTCAGTGCGAACGGTATTCCACCAAACCCTGACAAAAGTACCGCCGTGGCCTCGTTTCTTGTTCCAAGTGATAAGAAGGCAGTGCGTCGCTTTCTGGGGCTCTGCGCGTATTACCGCCACTTTATAGCCAATTTTTCTAGGATTGCTGAACCACTCACTCGACTAACTCGTGAAGATGTTCCATTCGTCTGGGAGGAAGAACAGGACGCAGCTTTCTCTGAACTACAGGAGCGTTTGCAGACACCACCAGTCCTCGCTCACTTTGACCAAGACGCTGATACTGAAATTCATACTGACGCCAGCAACGTGGGTCTTGGTGCTGTCCTCGTACAACAACAAGAGGGCACAGAGCGAGTGATAGCGTACGCTAGCCGCACTCCTTCCCGCGCCGAGGTCAACTACTCCACGTCAGAGAAAGAGTGCTTCGCTGCTGTATGGGCTACTATGAAATTTAGGCCTTACGTTTACGGACGCCACTTCAAAGTAGTGACCGACCATCATTCGTTGTGCTGGTTAGCCAACCTACGGGACCCGTGTGTGCGACTGGCACGATGGAGTCTTCGTCTGCAGGAATACGATTTCACGATCGCTTACAAATCGGGCCACAAGCACGAAGACGCTGATTCATTATCCCGTGCACCTGTCGAAGTTTGTGGCCACGACACCGAGGATGACGATGGTTTCCTTGGGGCCCTTACTACAACAGATCTGATTACGCTACAGCGTGCGGACGATGAAATTTGCGCAGTTATCGAAAACCTTGAAGGACGCAACTCGTCCATACCTCGATGTATTTTTCGAAGTCTGTCATCGTTCTGTCTACGAGATGGGGTCCTGTATAAGAAAAACTCCAACGGCAATGAGAGAACCTATCTTCTAGTCATGCCAACAAACATGCGTGACGACATTCTTCTTGCCTGCCACGACGAGCCCACATCTGGTCACTTAGGTTCCTCTCGAACTCTCGCTCGAGTTCGACAAGCATACTACTGGCCTAAGCTTTCAGCATCAGTTAGGCGATACGTGAAAAGCTGCCGGGAATGTCAACGCCGTAAATCCCCGCCACTAAAGCCCGCGGGGCTTCTTCAACCAATAGAACCACCCAGAGCGCCATTTGATCAAATAGGAATGGATTTACTGGGACCCTTTCCACTATCATCTGCCGGCAACAAATGGATCGTAGTAGCCACCGACTATCTGACGAAGTATGCCGAAACAAAGGCACTACAATGCGCTACTGCTTCCGACGTTGCCCAATTCTTTATGGACCAGATCGTTCTTCGCCATGGCGCCCCATCGTGCGTAATCACACACAGAGGAACAGCATTCACGGCCCAGCTCATTCATGACGTATTCAAGCTCAGGTACACGAGACATCGCAAGACCATGGCATATCATCCACAGAGCAACGGCTTGACAGAGCGACTCAACAAGATCATCGCTGACATGTTATATATGTACGTAGATGTCCAGCATAAGACCTGGGACCAGGTGCTACCATACGTTACATTCGCGTACAATACTGCCATCCAGAAAACTACTCGATTCACGCCTTTCCGTCTTGTCTATGGACGTGAGGTCCACACCATGCTGGATGCGATGCTTCCACACAATTGCGATGCCTTGATCACTCCTGATGCTGTGCAGCTTACCCAGTACGCCGAAGAAGCCCGCCAGTTAGCACGCCTACACATTACGCACCAGCAGAGTACAGACGCATGCCACTACAACGCTCACCATAGACAAGTTGAATACGATCCAGGTGATCGAGTTTGGGTGTGGACTCCAGTTCGATGCAAGCGATTGTCTGAAAAACTGCTAAGTCGCTACTTCGGACCATACAAAGTCTTACGACGCGTGAGCGATGTGAACTACGAGGTAGTCCCTGACGGCGCCTTCTCACCACGACGGCGAAGGCACTCCTCAGAGATTGTCCACGTAGTGCGCCTGAAGCCGTACTTCACGCGGTAGTGCGACTGCGCATGAACCATATCGCTGTTTTTCTGTATGCGCGTATTTTCTGTTGGTTCGCCCTGACTTTGCCTTTGTACTTTCCGAGCATCAGAGTGATGCCTTTTTTTTCTCAAGAGGGAATAATGCCACTTGGCCGCTAGTTACGGTGAGCGCAAGCCATGGCTGCCCGCGAGAATGGAAGACGATGTTCTGGGGCAGCGCGTGCGCTGGCCAGTTTTTTATTATTGAAGCAGCCATCTTGCCAGTTTTCGGTGCGTCTCCCAGCCGGCTCAGTTCTTCTTAGCTCATTGGGCAACCATATGGAATTATGTGCTGATCATGTGGTCAGCAAAAAGTTAGTTATAACAACCTCGGCACGTTTCGTGGTGCGTGACAAGCCTTCTAAACATCCGCGACTGTGGATTAATTTGTTCCAGCTTCGACTACGCATTCAGTGTTTGCGGCACCATACGCAGTATGGCCAGACACGGACAATGCGAAAAGAAATTCCTTTGAAAAAAGGTGTAGCAATGCTCTCCCGCTAAAGCCACCGAGGACGAAATAATTATTGTTTCTGGCCATTCCAGGGTGCACTTTGTTTTCCGCAAGTATTGCTTCACTATTTTTCGCCCACTGCAGTCGCATTCTATCAAAATACTCAAAGAACCCGAGGCTGGTAAATAACCTGCGCCGCTGTGCGGCTGGGTGGAAGGAGAGTTGCCATTTAGAAGGAGTCATTCTTGAAGCGCAATTCGATTGCCTTCCACGTAGAACCGCCGCCCGCCGTATGCGCCATAGCGTTTGCCTTTCGGCGCCGTCATGGCGGGTTTCCCGCTCACCCCGCTCACCCGGGCCAGCGTTGCCCCCCCCTCCCCTCACAATGGCGGTATAGATAAGCGAATAGTTGCGTCACCGAACACCTACGTTGACAGCGGCGGCGCCACCGCCAGTGCCTCTTCCTCCTCTTTCTCATCGTTGCTCTCTCTGTCTCATCCGTCTTTCAAATGCGTTGCGTTGGTCTGGGGTCTTGGTCGCTGTGTTAGTTCTAGCAAACAGTCGCATCTTCAATGGTGGTCACGCATGACACCGTGTTCGAAGTGACGCTCGTATTAAGGAATATTCATGGAGTGGCGGAAGCGGACAACGTGGGCCTGTTAACGGTGAGTGTACTGTTTTCGTAGGTAGTAATCATACAGCACTAGCTGGGCGCCTGCAGCAGCTCTGCCGAAGTAGGCTGCCAGCCATTTACAACAGCATGCGTTCGCTGGCCTGTTGCAGATGCCTGATTAAACGTGTGACTTAACGAGTTCACACTGCTATGCGCGATGTTGTGTAAGTGCCTGCATCACTCATACAGTGAGTCATGTGATCTCTTAACAAGGGCGTAATTAGTTGCTGATCGCACAATGTCTCTACACTGCTCAAGGTGATTGATATTGTTTCAAGATGCGCTTTAGGCTACATCGTAATAACATTTTCTATTACTACTCAATTGTGCAACATGCTTCTGTAGGTGTAAGCGTAAAAAAAGAAAAAAAGAAAAAAATTATGTACAGAGGCGCACTGTACGAAATGGCTTTTTTTTTGCCTAAACACGGTATAGTTTGAGGTGCTGATATGCCGCGATACTCCCAGCACGTGCGCGTCGGTCTTTCAAAATATTTAGGACACGTGGCGCCAGCAACAGGGAAAGATCTAGTAGACTTCCAAAGGCGTGTTGTTGTTGCCATCGTCGTGCGTTGTTTTCCCTCGTTTCTGTTTGCTGTTTTCGTTCTTTGCTTTCATCTGCGATAACGTTCGGCGTTATAACAGAATCGAGAGAGTATACGTGACTGAGGGAGCTATGTGCGGTAGCTCTAGGATAAGCCATGGCTGCTGCAACGTAGACGGCGTCCGCTTGCGTTGGCGTCGTTCGAGCGCTCCTACTTGCTTGATTGTGTTTAACTGAGTATTTAGGCACGGGTTACGTTTGTAAATCCCGTGGTCAATAACCGCTAGTAGCGTTCCCCTGATTGCCATCAGAGGATGGGCTTGGTTGTCGAAATATGCCAGACGCTTTTTCTGAAAGCAAGCTTTGAAGAATTTTTTTTAAAAGAAATACTTTCATACGTGCTAGGCAGTGCCTATTGCAGGCCCGCAACTGTTTAAAAACTGGACGAGCTATCACATCTTTTATCAAATTACAATGAATTCAGATGAGTGAACTATAGATGACAAATTTCTGTGCTAGATTAGGTGCAGAAAATACATGTTCGCAGCTCCACGTCTAGAAAGCAGGCAAATAGGAAGCACAGCGTCAAATTTGGATTACATGCCATGGACGGAGCTTTTTGTGAGAGTGGAAATAATCAGAAAAGTGTTCATTTTTGCTGCCCTTATAGATGCAGTCATAATTGCACTGATTGCTGAATTGTCACAATTCCTCAAATTGTTAGAGGCGTGATTTAAGTCACTAAATCTTTTACTTTTTTGCAGACCTCTTCACTAGCGCCACGCCCAAGATCATTTGTTCTCATGTAAAAGAAAAAGTAGAAATGCCTTCACTGTTTGTACATGAAGAGGTAAGTTTCTTGTGCGTTTTTAATAATGCTACATGTTCTGAACGTGGTACTTTAAGAACTGTTTTTCACACTGTCTCACTACCCTATAAGATGTTTGATTCTTGGGTGAGTTCAGGCTTTCGTAAGTGCCATTTTTGAGCTCTTACACTTCACCTCAATTCGTAAATTTGCTGTATGTGGCAAAACTATCTTATCTTTATCATATGAAATTATTGGAATTTTTGGGTTGTATGCTTCGAGTTCAGTCTAATGTCAATTACACGCCATTTCAAAGGATACACACTACACATTCTTTATATATGGTGCTGCCAGAATAGCACGAACATCATTTATTGAGAAGTCATATTTGCTCTTATTACAGAACGAGAGGGTGCCGCTGACGTCATGCGCAGTATACCCCAGCCCCAGCCTAGAGCAAGTCTAGTTTCTGAACCTCCACGTGGATGACCGAAAAATCTTCCGTGTCAGTAATGACGAAGAAGGAGCGACGGCACTGATGAGTTGATTTTTTTATTTTCAACAATGTCTACGGCCGCAAGGCCTTTAACGACCACCGTGTTAGAGCTGCTTTTTCTCTGCGTGAGTTTGCAGTTTATCAAAAAAGTTGTTCAGGCAGTACAACGCTGAAAATTTTCGTGTCACAATGCCTGAACAACTTTTTCTAGTGTGGTCATGGTAGATAAACAAATATTGTTATTTGGGTAAGTTATTTTTCTTAAATATAGCTAGACCATTCTATGCCAAACGTCTCAGCTACTTTGGCGACCATCTGAAATGTGTTTGAAAAAAAATGTGTTGACTTACTGCGTTGAAAACAGTGAACTGCTAGAATATTTCACCGAGGAAAAACGTTTTCATCTTGGGGCTGGCTTATAACTTCCTGGCATAATGCCGTCTGTGTGCTGTTTGTGGAAAATTTTGTTTCAAAACTACCGATTATTTTTTCTAAAGCAAATTCGCTCTACCCGTTAGGTACATGTGCTCCTGTCAGGTATTTAAAGCTTAATAATATTAGTGCAATTTTTTTGCCACATTTGCTTCCAAGAATAAAGCCAAATGTGTTATGTTTTCATTTTTTATTGTGATATTGCACTTTGTATGAATATCTGAGCAGTAAATACTTACTCCACAGAAAGTATATTTTGAGGAAAAAATATCTTTAGACCTCTCAAGCTAGTGAAATATACGAGAAAATATCATGAATTTCACACAACCGTGATTTATGACCGTATTGAGAGGCAATTTGCTTTATGTTGTGATACAATGAAAACTAATATTATACCTAAATTGTAAGAAAATGAAATTCTTTCTATAATAAAAATCTTATCGCAAAAACGACAGGAAGGAGCACTGTCAACTGAATTTTATTGAAGGTGCTACGAGCGCTTCCATACTGAGCACAAGAAGAGGGCTCATCTGCAACAACACATGTGTGACCATGACAAAATAATTTTAACCGAGAAAAGAATTCTCTTTTTCGGAAAAGATAAGTGAAGGTGTACTGATGCATTGATGCTTGGCCTTCTTGATAAAAAGTTCTAAAATATCTCATTTTTTTCTGCTTGCTTCTTTTTCAAAAACCGTGTTTTATGAAACCTAGAACTGCACTTACATTCTTTACGATGTCTGGCCATGAGACTACTATAGCACTTCTTAACATTTGAAGCTTGCTGTATTGCTCGATCATTGAAGCATCGCCCAGTTTGTCCTATGTTTACTTTTTCACATGTGAGCGGTATCTCATAAACATTAGATGAACTAACTCACCAAAATTAAACTCTTGTTACGTAACACGTATACCGAGCTTCGTATAGAAAGAAGGAGCGGTGCTTTTAAAATACAATTTTTCACATACAACACCTAGACGGCATTCCAGGAAGTTCAGAAGGCAGCCACGTGACCAAATATTTTTCCTCTCCTAAATATTTCAGAATTTCACTATTTTCAATGCAGCACGAGTTTTTCGAATACATTTGAGATGGTTACCAAATTGGCTGGGACATTTGGCATAAAATGACCCAGCTGTGTCATTAGCCGTAATTATGCATTACCTCTTTTGTTTTTTGTGTGTCCTCACTCAGTTTTGTGTTCGTTTCATCTTATTATGTTTCTGATCATTGTATTGGTTTTTTAAGTATTCGCTAAAGTTATATGTGCGAAAACTCATATACGTTTGCATGTACATCGTTTCTCATAACCAATTCTTATACATCCAGGAATACAAAGCTTAAACCACTGTGATTGTATACATTTGAAAACACTATTTGTATATATTTTTGTGTGCATCACTTCTTGGGAACGATTGTGTACATGAAGGCGTATATAGTGAAATCATGGTGATTGTATATATTTGAAAGAATTATAAGTATATATTTGCCTGTATTTCATTGCTACTAACCGATTCTGTGCACGAAGAAGTATTAAACTGGAAACCACTGGGATTGTAGATACTTGGAAGAGTTATAGGGCTATATTAGCGTGTATTTCATTTGTAGTCTCTAGGTATTTGAAGCAGTATACTAAACATAAACCAGTGTAATTGTATGTTTCAAAGAATTGTCAATAAAGTGAAACTGAAAAAATATAATAAACTTCTGAGGTGTAGTGTATGTATACGTCAACATGTTACACATCTGGTGAAAAAGTTGTGTGGCAGAAGAAAAGTTTATAAGTTTTGTTTGCCTATCAAATAAATGCAATATGCGAGGGCAGCAAGGCTTAGTTTTCTGTAACGTTCATTATGCACATACTGTGAAATATATATAGATCCAGCAGAAGTTCATACACAATTGTACGTGTTTATATTTTTGCCCACACGCAATGAAAGGAGCTTGACAGGTGGCGCACCATTGATAATCAGGACCACTTTCTTCAAGTAGTGTGTACTCAGTGCATGCTGATATCTATTAGTGCAGTCTAAAGGAATACTGGCACCCTTGCCATGGGCAATGAACACCCTTGTGCACCCTTCTCGCACCCTCCTCAGAGGGTGCTAAAAAAGTGATGGATATCGAAGGCACCCTTCCTTAAGGGTGTTTTTGTAACATCCTACAGTTTTTTTTACATGTACACCTTATTCTAATGGTGCATAGAAAAGAACCCTTTTTGGAAGGTGCTGAATTAACACCCTTAGGGTGTCGTCCATGGGACAAGCTCATTTACACCCTTCAGGGTGTAAAAATTTTTACTCTGTAGTAAAACGCGAGCACTCTATAGTCTGACGCCAGGCGCGATGAGCGTCTGTCGGCCAGGCCCAACAGCAACCGGTGCGAACTGCGACATGCTGCATTTCGCGCCGACCTGTACCCAGACAACACTGCGTCTCCCTCTTTTCGTGACAGAGGGATTCCGGACGCGCTGAAACGCGCATGCGTCAAAGCAAAGCAGTGTGGCGCGTGCCTGCGAATATATGGCAGGACCGGCGCCTGGAGTAGCAACGCCGGCGTGACGCGAGAAAATGAACGCCGGCGAGCATGCGCACCGCGTCTCGTCGAAATGTTTTGGAACATTGATTGTGGCATGTAGTCAAGTTCGCACATGACACGCGTCTCATGATCATCATGTTTGCAGCTGTCGCATACAATGGTCATCCACTGGCATCACGTAATAACAACTTTCGCATATGTGAAACGAAGTAAACGGCCGCGAGCGCATCATGAGTGTGGGATATATTCATATTGTTACATGACACACATGTCGTGGTTATCATGTTTGGATGTGGTTATCATGTTTGGACATAGGTAAATCCTATGTCGTCCGTTCGCGCCGCGTAATACGAAATTTAGTACATGTGAAGCTTGCGAAACGGCCGCGAGCAAATGGTGAGCGTCGCTTGTCGTCATGTTGTTACATGACACGCATCTCATGTTTGTAATGTTTCTCATGTTTGTAATGTTTTTGTAATCATACTGTCATCAGCCATTCACGTCCCGTAATATCCAATTTGGTATAAGGGAAGCTAGCGAAACGGCCGCCAGCGCTTCAAGAGTGTGGCTTGTAGTCATCTTGTTACATGACAAGCATCTCATGATTAGTATGTTTGCACCAGTCGCATACCCCCGTCCTTCATTCACGTACTGCAATACCAAATTTGGTATATGTGACGCTAGCAAAACGGCCGCCAGCGCATCATGAGTGTCGCATGTAGTCATGTTGTTACGTGACCCGCATGTCATGATTTTGATTTTAGGGTTTGTCGCTTGTGTTCGCCATGCAATCATGCCATACTATACGAATTTCGCAACATACCATGAGAATAAAACCACCACAACAGCTGCAGGACCATGAAATGTAAATCATGAAATGCATGACATACAAGTCATGATTTTCGTGTTATGACTAGTCAAATATGTTGCTCATACAGTCATGTCATGCCATACCAAGTTTGGTAACACTACCATAATGAAACGGCCAGGATGGCTAAAAGTCGTAGGTGGCTAGATAGATAGATAGATAGATAGATAGATAGATAGATAGATAAATAGATAGATAGATAGATAGATAGATAGAGAGAGAGATAGATAGATAGATAGATAGATAGATAGATAGATAGATAGAGAGATAGATAGATAGATAGATAGATAGATAGATAGATAGATAGATAGATAGATAGATTGATTGATAGATACGCTCAATGTCGCCGAGGTTCGCTAAAAATGCTGTGCATTTAAAATAACTTGCCGTGAGCAGGAATCGAACCTATGACCGCCGAATAACGCGTTCGATGCTCTACCACTCAGCCATCACGGCGGCTATTCCCCCAGCCACTTTATTGGGTTTATCCGGGAATTTAAACGTGCTAGTGTCAGTCAGCGCCACCTATAGCCATGGCGGCGTATGTGGTATATTCTTTCTATGAGCCTGAGTAGCGTTCCGTAGCACGTGAACTTATTACGAGCTGGCAGCTGACCAATAGTCCCTCGTATACAACCTAACGGCACCAAGTCTGCCAGCACGTGACCCTCATTAATCAATAAGGGAAAGAAGTGTATACCTAAGGGCTCGTTTTTCCTTGTTTTGACACAATAGTAATGGCATCTCACAGACAATAATGCCAAGGGATATGTAGGGGAAAGTATTAGAACCAATGTAAAGTAATTAGGAAGAAATAAAAGTGGGTGGAAAAATAACTTGCCGTGAGCAGCAATCGAACCTACGGCTTCCGAATAACGCGTTCGATGCTCTACCACTCAGCTACCACGGCGGCTATTCCCCCGGCCGCTTTATTGGCTTTATCTGTGAATTTAAACCTGGGAGTGTCATTCAGCGCCACCTGTAGCCATGGCGGCGAGTGTGTTACACTCTTTTTAAGAGCCTGTATGGCGCCACGTAGCACGTGAACTTATTACGAGCGCGCAGCTGACAAATAGTGCCTCGTATACAACCTAGCGGCACAAGTCTGCCAGTACGAGACCCTCGTTAATGAATAATGAAATGAAGTATGTACCTAAGGGATTGTTTTTCCCTGTTTCGACCCCCTTTTTTCGTTTTATTTACTTTACATGGGCTCTAATAACTTGCCCTATACAACCTTGGCATTATTGTTTATTAGATCTTATTAATATAAGGCCAAAACACGGCAAAACGAGCCTCTTAGGTATACACTTCTTTCCCTTATATAATATATATATATATAAATAAATATATATATATATATGTATGTATATATATGTGTGTGTGTGTGTGTGTGTGTGTGTGTGTGTGTGTGTGTGTGTGTGTGTGTGTGTGTGTGTGTGTGTGTGTGTGTGCAGAACACCCGCTGATTGCCTCTGGCTGTTTGTAACTAGAACCTGTTAGTTGACCACTAATATTGCACCGTGCTGTTCTCGACGAAAACAATTTATTGTGTAGTAACGTTCAATGTTGTTTATTTACGTTCTATTTTACAGGAAAACTACAGTGCAAGATATGGGGATTGCGTAACGGTGAGAGAATTGAAGAGAATTAGTGCGAAAAGGACACCGTGTCATTTTGCGGAGACATGGCTCTTGCAATCGAAAACCCACATACATATGTGAGTTTACAACGTAATTTCAAAAAAACATGCAGCATGAATAGTTTTATAGTAAATAATTATCACATGCGCCGTCATTCATGTTATGGGCAGGTTTAGCGGGGCGTCTACAACAACCCTGTGTACGCGGAAATATCTTTGGCATCACTCTTTGCCTGCATGGGCCGAATTGTTAGAGACGCCAGACTGAATCTCTGAACCGAGGCATTGTTTGACTGCATTCCGTGAATTACGGCAAGCGAGCGATGAAGCCTTCGAATAAATAAAGTCCTACTTGTGAAACTTTGTTGGATATGATTGTTTTTACTCAATAACCAGTGGGTCAATGAGAAAACGCCAGGCCTGCATGGAAGGCACAGCACAGTGCACAACGAAAGCTAGAAGAGTGACCTTTCAGAGCCTTTTGAAAACGCTGATTGGGTAACTACTGCAAACACACTTGAACTAAGTCCTTATGTTAATAAATTTATTTGTGCAGTCGGTCGGCATTCGCTATGCTATTTTTCGTCATTCTTCTGAGAAGCCTGCTCTCCGCTAAACACTTGCAAGAAAGTTCGGGCCAATTGTTCATGCAGCGGCTGACGACGCTGATGAATTTTGGCTGAAGTGGGTATGCACCACAGTTATAGGGTAACAAGAAAAAGCTTTTGTAATGGGTTGGAGCATTGGACAGCACACTCGTTACGCTATTCACATTGTGTGACGACTGCATGTTCTTTCGCTGGTTTAAAACACTTTATAATCATGTTAACGCAATTTTTCCCCGACCTGAAGCCCGCCTAAGGCAAGTCTGCCAACAAGTCACAAGCAGCAGCGTAGCTAAGTGGTATTTTACCGGGCTGGCACCCAGTGGACCCGTGTTCGATCCTCACTGTATCCTTAGTGCTAGGTTTGCCAACAAGTCACAAGCACCAGCGTAGCTCAGTGGCGGAGCACCGGGCTAGCACCCAGCGGACTCGTGTTCGATTATCAATAGGTTGTTAGTGCTAGGACAATTGACAAGCCCCAGCGTAGCTCAGTTGTAGAATACTGAGCAGGCACTCTGCAGATCTGGGTTTTGAGCCCGCCCTGTGTCTTTGGTGCTGATTTTTTTTTTCAATTTTGCATGATGTGGTTACGGACACAAGTTGCAGCGGCGGACAACTGCACGTTGCCCGATTTATCATCTCATAACAACTTTTGCTAAAATAAATTCACGTATATGTGTTTTAATTAAAGTGTGTTTGAGTTGTGCACGAATGATATTGATGATTAAACTTTATTTTGGTCAAGAGAAGAAACAGGGGAGACCCCGCGCCACCCGGTTTTCCAACAATTAAGGAACTTTTTTAATGTGATGTTCTAGTAATTACATTACAGTTCAAACGAAGAAGCAATGTAATGCCGTTACTTGTGGTCAGATAAAATAATAACGTGATTTGTTTACTTCCTGAGGGGAATTTTCCATCTCTGTCGAACCACATGGCAGCCGTTCATAACACTGCGGATTGAGTAAAGACAAGTATGTTTTTTCACGCTCTGAAACTAAAAGCATGCGTTCTGATCGCCGCAAGTAAAATAAACATTGTTTAATGATGACAAAGTGTAATGTCACTTATATACAATTCAACAGAATTGTCTACGCAACGAAACCACGTGGTCTCTTCTGAGAATTGCCACATTTAGAGCACTACTTGCTTACTATGAGCTATCGTGTGTCAGGGATGTTCAGCGTAATGCTAATTCGAATGTGCGGCTGGTCCCGTGGACACATAGTGATGTGAACCGCTAATGCGTCAGAATTCTGAACGTGACTGCATCAAAAGTACATTCTTAGTTCGACGAAAAGCAAGGCAAGCTAGGTATCTCATTGCTGTTGGTGAAAGTGATGGTCCCCGCAGGGGCGCTTGCGCAAGTAGGCGTTTGGTGTGTAGCGACACCACGGACCCGAGCTATCGGGGGAGTTTCTACTCCCTCCCACGCCTAGCCGTGCGTGGCTTTGCCGTGTCCGGGGAAAAGGGGATCCTGGAGGTTGAGCCGACGCTGGGTGATTGGACCTTTAAGGCCCCCCGGCAGAGGCAACACACCCCTTTGGACCCGGTTTCACGTAGACGGCACCCCTCGGCTGACCCACCCAGGGGAAATCGGCAGTCGCCTTTTCCTAACTCTCCCTCCCTACATCTTCGTCTTTATCTCTTACTGTTTATCTGTCCTGTCTTCTGCTTTCTTCCGTTTACTTCCAAACTTCCTGGCGGCTAGGGTTAACCCTGTGCAAATAGCCTACCTTGGTCTAGGCGCATTGGGTTATAGTGGCGTTGTACGGCTGGCGTCTGCAGTTTTCAGCATCTGTAAACTTGTAGCGTCCCCTCGTTGGGCTCCGTGGTGGGTTGCCGCCAACGCTGCTGAACAAAAATAAGAAAGGCATGCATGGAGCATTCCCCTTACTGTCTGATCGTACGGGCTTAAAGCGGGTACGCACCGATGATACAAACTTTTTTAACCAGCCCAAAGAAACATATTCTCACTATCATGTTATTCACTGTGAAAAAACTGAAAAGCAAGCCAGAACCGTCTCTCCTTTCCTGGTTTCTAGATGTTTTACTGAAACTCTTGGCACAGGATACAAGGTAACCAAAATGGCTAGTGGAGACCTTCTCCTCGAAATCCGTGACAAAGAACAATTTGAAAAGCTAGACCGTCTGTCAGATTTCGGTGGCATACCAATAACCATAACACCGCATAGATCAATGAACACAACTCGCGGAGTGGTATCTGACATGGACTTACTTGACTTGACTGAGACTGAACTTTTGGAGGGGTGGAAGAGCCAAAATGTCACTAATGTACAGAGAATCATCATTAGAAGAGATAATAAGGAAGCACCGACGAAACACTTAATACTCACATTTGCATGCAGTAAACTACCGGAATCTATTCAAACAGGGTACACAAAGACATCTATCAGGCCGTACATACCAAACCCTCGTCGTTGCTTCTGATGCCAGAGGTATGGCCATGGCTCTTAAACCTGTCGTGGTCGACAGACTTGTGCACAATGTGGAGTTCTAGGTCACGTGTCTGAGAACTGCAAACAACCGCCACACTGTGTAAACTGCGAAGGAAACCATGCCGCATAGTCACGCTCCTGCACATACTGGAAAAAAAGAAAAAGAAATAATTACGTTGAAGGTGAAGGAGAACATTACATTTAAGGAAGCACGGCGAAGAGTCGCTCCATTCTATGGACCTACATACGCTGATGATGCGGCGCGTCAGGGGGCACCGCCGCACCAGCCCTCGCCACTCCTTCGGCCCGCGCATACCGAGCCGGTGGTTGTGGCACCTGCCGCCAAGGCGGCTGTAGCCCAAGCTACACCGCCTACTCCCAAACAGAGACCAGAGACTCCAGAGTCCTCCGGTCTTAAGGCCTCACCTCACCAGGCGAGGCCCGAAATTTGAATTAACAGCCCGCACGTGTGGGCATCCAGTGCCTCCGAGGAGGCAATGGATACGTCGGCACCCTTGGTGCCGAAAGAGCGGCGTGGCTCCCTGGAGCGCGTCAAGAAAACAAAAAAAGCAGATAACAGGGCCTGGTGATGGCCCTGTTAAGTGAACTCAAACTCCCTGTCTAAACAGTCACTCGCTTTTCGTACACACAGCACTATTTCACATTCACCATGAACACTCAAATTATACAATGGAACGTCAGGGGCCTTATGAGAAACCTTGACGACATCCAAGAACTCTTACATGAACACTCGCCAAAAGTGCTGTGTGTACAAGAAACACACCTTAATTTAAAACACACAAATTTTCTTCGTAAATACGTTATTTTCCGAAAAGACCGTGTTGATGCTATGACATCATCCTGAGGTGTTGCCATCATAGTGAATCAAGGATTAGCATGCACACACTTACAACTCCACGCATCCCTTGAGGCAGTGGCTGTTTGAGCGGTTCTTTTTGATAAACTGATCACAATCTGCACTATTTACATTCCTCCTAGCTATAAGCTGCAAAAACGCGATTTACACTCTCTAATTGATGAACTTCCGGAGCCCTATGTTCTTCTTGGAGACTTTAATGCGCATAGCAGGCTATGGGGTGACTCTCGGTATGACGCGTGAGGTCGACTGATCGAACAGTTCCTTATCTCGTCGAGCGCGTGTCTTCTAAATCGAAAAGAACCAAACTATTATAACGTCGCTAATAACACCTACTCCTCCATAGACCTGAGCATAGTATCTCCATCTCTTGTGCCTCTACTCCAGTGGAAAGTCGTCAGTAATCTGTACGGAAGTGACCACTTCCCCGTAGTTTTGAGCACAACGACAGTAACTGAGTGTCCACCTCGTGTTCCCAAGTGCTCATAAACAGAGCCGACTGGGAACAGTTTTATACTATCTCTTGTCTAGGTTGGAATGACATCTGTACTTTGAACATTGATGTTGCTGTGAACTACTTCAAAGCGTTTTTGATTGATGCTGCAACAAAATGCATCCCACAAACAAATGGACACCCTGGAAAACGATGTGTGCCATGGTGGAACTCTGAATGCCGAAACGCGCGCAAACAGCAAAACAGAGCTTGGAGCCTGCTTCAGAACGCACCGACCGCCAAAAATCTTGAAACCTTAAAGAAAATAAAGTCTCAAGGCAGGACAACGCGTCGGCAGGCCGAAAGAGAAAGCTGGCAGAAGTTTTTATCAGGGGTTAATTCATACACGCAGGAGGCTAATGTCTGGAACATGGTCGGTAGGATAGCAGGAAAACAAGTACACACACTTCCACTCGTAAACACCCTGGGTGATACCTTGCAACATCAGGCAAACTTCCTCGGTGCACACATCGAAAAGGTATCCAGCTCGTCCCACTATACTGACACTTTCCAAAAATACAGAACAAGAATAGAAAAGCAGAAACTCGAACACAAATACACTAGATACGATGCATATAACCAAGCTTTCAGTCTAGCTGAGCTCCGAACATCTCTAAACTCATGCAGTTCTTCTGCCCCAGGTTCTGACCGTGTGATGTATGAAATGAAAAAAACCTACTAAACGAAACCCGAAAAACCTTACTTTGTTTGTACAATGCTATTTGGTCTTCTGGCACTATTCCTACCTCCTGGTAAGAGGCTATTGTTATTCCTATTTTGAAAGAGGGCAAGGACCCTTCTTTACCCTCGAGTTATAGGCCTACAGCACTTACAAGCTGCTTGTGCAAAGTCTTCGAAAAAATGATAAACTGCCGACTTGTACATTTTCTTGAAACAAATAATTTGCTCGACCCATTTCAGTGCGGGTTTCGAGAAAGTAGATCCACCACAGACCACCTTGTTCGTATCGAGGCACAGATCAGAGACGCCTTCGTCCATAAACAATATTTTCTCTCTGTGTTCCTCGATATCGAAAAAGCTTATGATACAACATGGCGTTTCGGAATTCTAAGAGACCTGTCCCACCTAGGTGTGCGCGAAGAATGTTTCATATAATCGAAAGTTACCTGTCAAACCGGACATTCCGTGTCCATCTGGGCAGTGTGCTCTCCCAAACATTTGTCCAGGAAACAGGCGTGCCACAAGGTGGTGTGCTTAGTGCACACTTTTTATTGTCCATTCCCCGCAATATGTTCTATTGTACATATGTCGACGACATTCAGCTTGGCTTCAAGTCATGCAACTTGGCCATGTGTGAGCGGCAGGTTCAGCTGGGTTTAAATAAGGTTTCCAAATGGGCAGATGAAAACGGATTTCGACTTAACCCACCAAAAAGCACGTGTGTCTTGTTCTCTCAAAAAAGAGGCATGCACTCGGAACCTGACATTCGACTGAACGGGTGACGTCTGTCCGTCAAAGCCGAGCATAAATTCTTAGGCTTAATCTTGGACAACAAGTTGACCTTCGTACCCCACATAAAGTATTTAAGAACAAAATGTTTAAAAGCCATGAATGTTATAAAAGTGTTGTCACGTACTACGTGGGGTGGTGACAGGAAATGCCTCATGAACCTGTATAGAAACCTTATTCGCACCCGCTTAGATTATGGGGCCATTGTTTATCAGTCTGCTACTCAAAGTGCTTTGAAGAGGCTGGATCCCGTGCACCATTCGGGCATCCGCCTTTCTACGGGTGCTTTTCGCACCAGCCCCATAGAAAGCCTTTTCGTTGAGTCAAATGAGTGGTCGCTTCATCTGCAAAGAACCTACATGTCCTTTGTATACTTCCTTAAGGTGAAAGCAGACAAGAGGCACCCTCATACTCTACTATTAATGACTTGTCGAGCTCCATTCTTTTTCAAAACAGGCCTTCAACGAGGCAGCCCTTTTCAGTTCGCCTGAAGGGTCTAGCTGGGGACACTGGAGTGTGACTCGAACACAGTTTAATGGCTCCTGTAGCACACCCGCCACCGTGGCAGTGGCAGACTATAGATTGCGATGTGTCTTTCCTAGAAGTTACTAAACATGCGCCTATGGCCCGTATTCGAACATACTTCTTGGAACTTCAACACACATACACACGTCCTGAGTTTTTTACAGATGCCTCTAAGTCTAACTCCTCTGTGTCCTACGCTGCTGTTGGCCCTTCCTTTTCGGATGCTGGCCCTCTACATCCAGGCACAAGTATCTTCACAGCGGAAGCTTACGCGATACTTGTGGCAGCTAAACACATCAAACAATCACAAATACAAAAAGCAGTAGTTTATACAGACTCCCTCAGTGTGGTAACGGCTCTGCACAGTCTTAACAAACAAAAAAAACCTGTCCTCGTTTCACTTTACTCCATTTTATGCACACTCTACACACTCAACCGACATGTTGTTGTGTGCTGGGTGCCAGGGCACCGTTAGATTCAAGGCAACATGATGGCGGATCAGCTTGCTGCATCCGCCCACGAAAGCACTGCCACTACACCCACATCAATCCCGGCCCTTGATTTTGGGCCGTCTCTCAAACGAAAACTCAGGGACTACTGGCAGAGCAAGTCGGATACACACACACAAAACGAACTACACGTTATCAAGCCACACCTTGGCCATTAGCCACCAGTATCAAAATCACGTCACACAGAGGTAACACTAACGAGGCTCAGGATAGGACACACATACACGACACACACATATCTTTTGTATGGCGCCGATCTACTATTGTGTGACAGATGTGGAGAAGCACTAACAGTTCTTCACATTTTAATTCAGTGCAAACAATTGGACACTCTAAGAAAACAACACTTTCCATCACCCTACCGACAACATATATCTTTACACCATGCAATGTTCGTCGGTAGGGAGCCGCTTTTGAGTCACAAATCTTTGTTAGCATTTTTAAAAGAAACTCATAGCTTTCATGTCATATACCCGGACATACCGTAGCACGACCTCTCCAGAGAAGTTTTCGCTGCGGTGGCTACACAATAAAGCACTTGCCTCACGGCCCTTGGACGCAAGAGTATGAACGAGGGAGGCACTTGCGCTAATGCCATACATGTCCACCATCGTTTTTATTATCAATAACTTTTGCCATCTATTCGCACCACACACACCTTTCACGGCATGGTCATGATTTTATTAATTGTATGTTTTTACCCGCTTTACTGCGAGGAATTTTATGGCCCTTATACAGCCGCCGATCACAATCATTGTCCACATTCCTGTCTTATGAACTGGCGCTCTTTGGCCATCAAATGGCCCTTGCGCCAAAAAACACCTTATATCATCATCAAAGTGATGGTGTGTGCTCGATCGTATGATCATGGTCATAACAGAAGTGATCTTTCATGCACAAATATGCCGTTGTAGATTCTATCCGTAAAGCATCAGTAGAAACGCCTTCCTGTTTTGAGTCAGAGGCGAATTTAAGCCGCAACTTAATAATCATGAGCAGATGGTCAGTGCCTAGAGTGTTCTACTCTATAGGAGGGGGGGGGGCTCTCGTACTATCATGACGTTTTACACTACACGGTGCATAGTTTAGGGGCATCGACTTTTTAAAATAATCAGCAACTTGTCATACTTCGTGCCATTTGTTGACGAATTTGTACATAAACGTGCCATTTGTTCATAAAGTGTCTGACAACGATGAAGCTAATAATTTCTCAAGTGAGTATTGCTGTGGTTTATAGGTGGGTCATTCCACGCCAAACGTCCCAGCCATTTTGGCACCCATCGCAAACGTATTCGAAAAAATTCGTGCTGATTAACTACATTAAGTGAGCAGCAAGAATATTTCAGAGAGTAATTTTTTTTGGTCATGTGGCTGCCTTCTGAACTCCTCGGGATGTCGTATGGCATTCTTTGTGGAAAAACGTATTTTAAAGTATCGCTTTTTTTATACTAAACTTGGTCTACATGTTAAGTAAAGGTGCTTGTGTGAGGTGTTTGAAGCTAATTAATTTAAGGGCAATTTTCCTGGCACATGTGCCTGTCGAAGTTCAGCCACAATGTGAGCCAGATTGTGCTGTTTGCATTTTTATTGTAGTTATGCACTTTGCAGGAAAATCTAAGTAGAGAATACTGACCCCACAAAAGTTATATTTTGAGGAAAAAATAGTTTTAGGCCTGCAAAGCGGCTAAACTTTACGATAAAAATCCCAAATTTCATAAAATTGTGATTTCTGTCCAGATTGAGATGCCATTTGCACCCTGAGGTGGTTTGATTAAAATACTTTTATACTTAATTCGAAAGAATCGAAACCATGCTTTTATTAAGGCGAATATTATCATTACAATTTTTGAAGGAAGAAAATAATTTTTGAACTTTCCTATTGCCGCTTATTTTCTCATTTGAACATACGACAGCTGCTGCTTTGAAATTCTCCATTGCCGTCAATAGCAATCTTCAAAAATTACTTTCTTCCTTAAAAGAAAAAAAATTACTGATAGAATTCGGCATATGAAAAGAACTATTTGTATAAAGGTGATTTTAATTTGACAAGTCATAGTGCAAGTTGCGTCTTATAGTGGACGAAGATGACAATTCTGCGAAGTTTGTGATTTTTATAAAGCTTAGCGGGCTGAGAGGTTTAAATATATTTTTAGTCATATAATATCTTCAATAGATTATGTATTTATTACTAAGGTATTCATGGAAAGTCTACTCTCACAATAGTCAAAATGCAAACACACACATTTTAGCTAAATTCGTGGAGGCAGGCTATGTGCCAGAAAATTGCACTCATATTACTGAGCTTCGAAAACTTCACACAAGAACGTTTACATCACACGTAGACCAAAATTGGTATAGAAAGAAGGAGTGGTAGATTTAAAACAAGTTTTTTTCACAAACAACACCCAAATGCAATTCATGAAAATTCAGACGGCGGCCACGGGACCAAAATATTTTTCTCTCGGAAATATTCCGCCCTTTCACTGTTATCAATGCAGTAAATCAGCACAATTTTTTTCGAATGCATTAGCAAAGGTCACAAAAATTGCTGGGACGTTTGGCGTGGCACAAACCAGAATGGATATTTCCATGCTTCAATGCAACACAAAAGTACAGTGCAGTGATACATACAAACAGCAAGAACATAGTGCAATGCAGGATGACCATTTTCTCCAATATACTGAAATATTATATCGAAAAACACGGTAGCTGCCACATTATTGCGCCGTAGTTTGCATGTGGGTCAATTCATGTCATACGTCTGAGCCATTTTGGCGAGCATCTAAAATGTATTCGAAAGAAATCGGGCGGATTTACTGCATTGAAAACAGTGAACTGCTAGAATAGTTCTGAAAGAAAAAAAATTTGTGACGTGGCTGCGTCACAAACTTCCTAGAATGTCGTTTGGGTGTTGTTTGTAGAAAAAGTTATTTTGAAAGTATCGCTTCTTCTTTCTGAACCGAATTTGGTCTACACGTAAGGCAAAGGTGCTTGTCTAAGTTGCTTGAGCTGAGTAATATGAGTGCAATGTTTCTGGCACATACGTTTCTTGGGATTGAGCCAAAATGTCTTACGTTTGAATTTTTTCTATTGCAATACTGCGCTTTGTATGAATATCTTAGTAGTGAAGACTTACCTCATAAAAGTATATTTTGATTAACAATTATTTAGACCTCTCTAACTGTACTGTAACTGTAAACTTTACAATACACATCCCAAATTTCATGAAATCGTCATTTCTGTCAATATTGAGACGCATTTCGCACCCTGTGGTGGCCCAATTAAGAATCACTTTTATACCTAAATTGAAAGTAAATAATCCATACTTTTTATAGGGAAAATATTATCTTTACAGTTTTGTTTTATTGAATAAAATAAGTTTAAACTTTCCTATCTACCCATCTTCCTATTTGGTCATAGGAAATCTGCCACCTTGACCTTTCCTGTTTCCGACAATGGGAAAGTTCAGAAGTTATTTTCTTCCTTAAAACAAAAAGTGTAATGATGAAATTCGCTATATGAAAACAGCTGTTTATTTGCTTTCGATTTATATAAAGAGGTCATTTTAAATTGGACCACCACATGATGCAAATTGCGTCTCAATGCGTACAAATTTGTTGATTTTGTAAAATTTTGAATTTTCGTCGTAAATTTTAGCAACTTAACAGGTCTATAAATATTTTTTTCTTAAAATATGCCTTTTGTGCAGAAAGTAATCACTACTCCAATAATCATACATAGTGCATTGTTGCAATAGAAAAAATACAAACATAAGACTTTTTGCCTATATACCAGGAGGCGTATGTGCCAGCAAAATTGCACCTATATTACTGAGCTTCGAACATCTTACACAAACACATTTACCTAACATGTAGACGATATTGGTATAGAAAGAAAGAGCGGTACTTTTGAAATACGTTTTTCTCAAAACAACACCTAAACGACATTCTAGGAAGTTCGTAAGGCAGCCAAGTGACCAAAAATGCTTTTTTCTCGGAAATATTATACTGTTTCAATGTTTTCAGTGCAGTAAATCAGCCCAATTTTTTTCAAGTACATTTAAGATGATCGCTAAAATGGCTGGGACGTTTAGTACGAAATGACCCAGGTAAAAGAAACAACCTTTAGTAATGGGTTGGAGACTTGGATAACCCACTCGTTATGCTATTCAAATTGTCCAACGACAGCTCGTTCTTTCGCTGTTTTCAAACGCTCTAAAAGTCGCAATAACGCCATTACTTTCTCTACATCAAACCAACCCAAGGCAAGTTTGCCAACAAGTCCCAAGCACCGGCGGGTCTGAGTGGGAGAACACTTGGCTGGCACCAAGCGGACCAGTAAAGAGAAATAGTACAGGATATCTGGCAGACGAAGTAAAAATCGTGAGAAGAGAGGGCGTTTTGCCCGGGTCAAATGAGAACGTTCGTGTTTATATACGTATTTGTACAATGCATCCAATCATTTGTGAGTTCTACGCTTCGATATAGGTTCGCACGCCACGCGCGGTATACTCTTCTTCGTTGCCTTAGGAGGCAAGGCGTCACTTCCCCCCATAACCAAGCCTTCTACTGTACCTAGTTCCTAACAATGATGTCTACGGTGGCCATATTCTATAACTTTTGGTACAACAAATACCACATATCAATCATCAATACGACATTCTAGAAAGTTTATTAAGCTAATGAAAGTCGGAGCCGTGTAGTTTGAGAGTGTAGCTGATAGTTGCAAAGACGACGAACAAGGATAAATTATTTTTTGTGGGTGCGAAGCTTCACTCAGTGCCACACTGGGGGTTAAACAAGAAGACCCAAGTCCGTACAATAAAACTGCCCTTGTATGGAGAGTTGGAAGATGAAAACTGAATTAAAGCTGGAGATGGTAGATGATAAATTGTTCATTGATGAGTTTTGTGTGCCTAGAACTGCAATTGACTTCAATAATATCTAGGGTTTAACGTCCCAAAACCACCGTGATTATAAGGCGCGCTGTTGTGTAGCGCTCCGGAAATTTTGAACATCGGCGGTTCTCTAACCTGCACAAAAAGCTGAGAACATGGGCCTACAGCATTTTTGTCTCCATCGAAAATGCAGCCACCACAGCCGTGTCTTAATCCCGCGACCTTCGGGTCAGCAGCCGAGTGCTTTGACAACTTGACTACGGCAGCGGGGCTGCCTAGAACTATAAAAAGTAATGAAGCTAGTGCTTCTGCAGGCAGCGTCGTAGAGCCAAGAAAAATACTCATGCGATCCCACACATTTATTACCCTTTTAAATGAGGACCGGGATTGCCTAGATACCTACATTCCGAAGTTAGAACTTGCAGCAGTCGTTCAAGAGTGAACGAAATAAAAGTCGGCTTCTACTTTGAGCTTTTGTCCTTCAGGAAACGTTTTATTAGTAATAGGTGGAGTGTCACCGCAGTTTTAAGGTTACAAAACCATAAGTTACCAGTGTTGCCACGGTATCGTTACATTATCCTCGACAACCGTGAAAACACAGGCAACGGTTTGCCAAAAGGCCTGCAGGTTACTATCACCGGTGGTTGGACACCGTTAAATTGAAGAATTCGCAAGAGCCTTTAAGAGAAAAAACATTTTAGACCAATGATTGAACTGTCACCGCAAAAAATTTGTGGTCTTCCTTAAGAAAAGCGAATGTTTTCTGACAAACAGCTTTCCTAGCTGAAAAGTAGAAATGAAAGAAACACTCAAAAAAAAAGAGTAGAACGCTGTGCCCCTTTCCGCTCACCCTATGCATTGTGCTCTTTTTTTCTGTTCTCATACGCTTCTTTCTTCTGCAATTTTGAACTAATAATTACGTCTTTATAGAACACCAACTCGCCGAACCAGGAGCTTGATGAAAACATTTTCAACCCCTAAAGAAATTGTTACTTTAACAGCTGATTCCTTTCACTAACACCAATTCCCGAAATAAAAAGAAACAAAGACACAAAAGAAAGAAAAACTTTCATATTATAATTTGAGGGATTTTTAAATGAAAAGGAGAGTAAAGTGAGCACCTTAACTGTCTCTCAGGGAGAGGACATCTCACCAGTTGCTCTTGAGGAGTGGGAATAAATGAGGGAATAAAGGATAGGATTAAAAGGTAATGATATAGGGAGGAAAGAGAGAGCGAGGCATAGGGACAGCAAACGACAGAAGACGAAGGAAGTAAAGAGGAGATAGGAAAAATAGACATGGTCGCAGGAGTCGGAGGACAGGACATCACTCGTCGAGAACTCTTGTCGGCGTCAGGAGATGGCGTATGGCGAAACCAGTCGGCTAGAGCTGTACTGTCGTCGGAAATCGCGGGGACAAAACCGGTCGGTACCGAATCCAGAGAGCAAATCCTCGTTTAGTAAGGAATGCATTAGTACTGACACATACCCTATGATCAAGATGTGAAACGATATAAAATAAATGCACACCACCCACGCTACTTTCGAATATTTAATTCAGAAAATCGGAAAGAAAAAAATCACATCATAACCACAGAATGAATGATGATTAGTGGGACGACGCGTCCATTATTCGATCAGTACTTCCATCCATGCATCCGCTGTCCATGAGTCCATGCATTAGTTCATCTGTACATTCGCCCGTTCGTGCATCCGTCCGTGCGTTCGTCTAATCAAGTGTCCGTGCGTTCGTTTATCCGTCTATCTATTGAACACCTCAAGTACCACCATCTAGCTTCTTTTGATCATATATTCATTATATGCAAGTACCACCATCCTGCGGACAATGTAAGGCCTAAACGAGAGTATATAACACACTTCTGCTGTCAGCGATTTTTTAACACTGAGAACGTGATAACGACGCTGCTCGTAAACATGTTGACATGCGGATATGTGCCCGAGGCAGGGTATGTGCGACTAGTATGCGGTTATGAGCCACATGTGAATAATGAGGGGTGGTTACATACGATGACAGGATGCACGAGCCACGCCCTACGGAGCTTAGCCCCTAAGAAGTTACTCCATGCATATGCGGCCACAGAGAACAATGTGTAGATGTGAAGCAGTAGGCACGGAGGCTTACACTGGCAGTGGCTTTATCGCATGCTGTCATTGGGGTGTTTTGCAGAAGAGAAACCTGGGGAAGCGCAAAGCATAGAGTGATGGACTGGTGCTTCCTACTGGAACATGCTAATCGCTTCTAATAAGCAATGAGAAACAGAAGACTCAGATTGGACACAGAGACCCGTAGTCTGCTTTAGGGGCAAAGCTCCTCAAGCCATGGGTCGAGCGTCCGCCATGTATGTAGTAGTAGTAGTAGTAGTAGTAGTAGTAGTAGTAGTAGTAGTAGTAGTAGTAGTAGTAGTAGTAGTAGTAGTAGTTGTTGTTGTTGTATTGTAGTAGCAGTAGTAGGTAGCCCCCTCCACAGCCGAACTAGAGGAGCAGTGGGCACGCACTCTTTTGAGTTGAGGAGGAAACTCGCGTACGTTAATCATGAATAAAAAGATACTTGTTTCTGATGAAGTAACCCACAGAGACGAGTATCGGTGAACTCATCTCCAATGAAATTTGCCTTGATTTTTATGCTTATTGAAAAAAACAAGCTTATTTTATGCTTATTGAAAAAACAAACAAACGGACGCACGCACTTTGAGCCCCATTTGACCAGGAAAGGCTGTCACGTTAAACTTGGTGGGTGTAACCTCCCTTGTTTTAGCAAGGCTTGCTCGTGTGTCTTCTTACCTTTACTTAATTTTTGTGGCTGTGTTTGTGAGAATCGTCGAAAGTACATGTTCTTTCAACGTCATCTCATATCCATGTTCATGCAAATGACGTCTGTTTTGTCATCATTGTTATTGTACGTCTAAGAAGAAAATGTTCCGTTGTTTGTTATTAAGGTTTGTGACAATAAATTTTTCTAAACAGGCTTAGTGAGGGTTGGGCCGCAGTGGCATGAACTAGTGGCGGTAAAAGGTGGAAACTTCACACGAAGCGCAGGCCGTAATAATGTGCGAGCGGGCCGCTCCTCCGGTACGGCCATGCTACCTGTCGTTTAGTCCTCGTGATCTCCGCTGGATGGTGGTACTTCTACATGATGAATATATGTTGAAAAGATGCGAGATGATGGTACTTGGAGTGTTCACTAGATGTACAGACACATGAACGGATGGACAGACAGACATACAAGATCACAAATGGGCGGATTGATGGACGAATGGATGGAAGGACGGCCACAGGGATGGACGGACAGATGCACAAATGGGTGGACGAATGCACGAACAAACGCAGAGAAGAATGCCTAGACGAACGAAGGTACGGAGGCATGGACAGATGATCGGACCCGTGGACGGGTGGACGGATGGACGCACACACGGATGGACATACACACGGACGGTCGCGCAGACAGACGCATGAACGGATGTAAGCAAGAACGTACGGGTGGACGGAAGCGCGGACAGACTGACGGATGCTTCGCTTCACTGATCATCATGCACTGCGTGGATATGCTGTGATTTTTTATATTTAACGTACACGCTGCGGACTTTTAATGTTCATTAAAGCCTAGGAGAAGTATCCCACTGGCACCTGGCAGGTCAAAACAGAGTGATATACACACACACACACACACACACACACACACACACACACACACACACACACACACACACACACACACACACACACACACATATATATATATATATATATATATATATATATATAAGGACTGGCAAGTGAAAAATTTTGTACCACGTGCTGTAGTTTTTTTTTAATCAAGAAACTCGCTAGCACAGGCTTCCTGCGTCGGCGTTGCAAGGTGAAAGAGGGTAAGTGTAGGAGAGGAGAAACAGGCGCAGGGGACGTGAATGTGCAGGATGTGCCACAGGGACTTTATCACCACCGGGAGGGATGCCAAGAGGGGAGAGACAGCGGAGTGCGCTTAGGAGAAAAGAGGAAGTGACGGGGCTGAGGCGCAGGAAGATTGGTCATGCCGCAAACCGGATCGAGCTTCCAGTTATAGAGATTGAAGAGCGGCTTCGGGGAAGTCTCAAGATTTCATTTTGAAGATATGCTAAGTTTTCTATCTGTATGCGTACAGTGCGGTACATAATTTAGAAACGCTATTGTTCCATGAGACTGTAAGACGTGAATGAATTAGACTCCACACTGAAAACGGAGGCTTGAGTTAAAGTGGTGACCCTCAAGCCTCCTGTGGTACAGATCTTCAAGAAAAAGATGAAACTATTGTGACGCAAGAAACAGGCGAATAAATTTTCCGGTTGTAATTGCATAATTTTATAAAAGTGTGCCATACATCGATTGGTTCCTTACCTGTGAAGAAAGGTCAAATTTGGCCAATAATCAGTTTATTCGTTTCGGATACATGATGCAGAAGAGTAATAGGGCAAAAAGATCTTGCACTATGCGAAAATTTATTTTATTGGCAAGAACATATCCCTGCGTTCGTACTGGCAGAACTGCTGACTACCTTTCCAAGATATAAATCAATGTCTAAATGTCATGCTTCTCAAGAAGCGTCATTTTGAAGGGCATGGATTTACGGGGTCGTTTTGTGTAGCTAAACCTGGGCACATGGGGTTTAAGCATTTTTGCCTGCACCTGAAGTGCAGCTGCCGTAACGGGAATTTCATCCCGCGACCTGCGGGCCACCAGTGAAGTCTCTCAATCACAAGACCACAGTAGAGGGTCCAAGAACTATTGCATTTTCTCAGTGCCTTCAAACCTAGCTTCTACTGAGTTGTACGACCTCAGGTAATAAGTGACACCACTTCACATAGAGACCTTGTTACACTCTCGGTAAAAAGGTTATTGAATTCGTAATTTCGCTTTAAGCCAAGTGACTTACCCAATCAGCTAAAGTCTAGAAATAACTGAAACTACTGGACATATAGGCATTGTCTACGTTTTTGTTAAAGGTTAGCCAAAGCTGATTTCAGTTACACAACCCTGGTTATTTTAAATATCAGCACTCTGTATTTGTAGACAGAGCACTTTTTTTGTTTTTGACAAATAAGTAGAGAAAAGAATTCATTTGTACCAATATGTTTTTATTTGATTCTTCTGAATCTCTAAACACATTGGTCGTGTCGTTTATTCTACGTTGCTGATACACTACATTACAAAAACACACTTTCGCCTTACATGCATCAAACTGTTTTTTTATGTTGCTGCAATTTTTCGGCAGAGTTATATTTAAATATATTTGCTAGTGCATGTATGCATTGCCGTAGTAATGCTAATTAAGAGAGGTTTTATTACTTTTTATGCTTTTTTCACTATACTGCTTCGTTTGGCCCCTGCTGTGTGTTCTCTTAAATGCAGTGCTAATAAATAAATAATATAATAAATAAGGTTATGAATGTTGTCTTCATTTTGAAAAAAATTGCAACTGCTCAACTTCGTATACCATAAATGTACGCTTTCAATACGAATGGATACTCTTCCTTTTTAATTTAAAAGAAAAGCCGTGAAATCTTGAACCAGAGATGAATGTGCATTCATAGTGTTAGTGCGAAATAGGTTCTTGTATTTGTGAAGCAAATGTACGAGTATGAAGCTGCGCTACCGTTCAGAGGCAACCTAAGAACAATAATACCGGTGTCACACGGGCACTTTTAATAGCGATCAGTGTGGATCCGGATTAACCACGATACAGATTAGGCGCTGCTACACGGTCACTTTTAATAACGATCAGGCGTGATCGGGATCAAGACCCTCGCGACCCCCTCATCGGAATCTGCCTGAAAGATTGCGATTTTGCTGTCGTTTGCATCCCCTAGCTGAGCTTGTTGAAAGCACAATAAACAAGAAAATCGAGCATAGTTAAATAAAAACGCTTTAAAGCAGCTAGATGTTTATGAAGAGCAAATTATAAACTGTTGAAATTGGTACAATTTCTGAACTATTACATATTTTAGGATTCACATCGACCGCATGTAGTTACGGGAGAAGCAGATGACAAGCTGTCCCCCGTTGCCTTCAAGCGCTTAGTTCAACTCCCGCTCCATTGGTGCTGTTGGAGCACCTCGAAGCAAACTGGTTATGCGTGTTGCAAGCCAAGCCTTTTGCTTACGTCTCAACTTACGCGCACTTCGTGGTCGAATGAAGAGATCTTTACAGTAATTGATCACGGGCAGTTGTGACTGGAACAGACTTGAGCCGCCAGAAGTGAAAAAATGGCGTGTACAACGAGATTGACGCTTCGCCGGGGCTACACGGCTACGAGCGAGGACCATCAGAAATACTGAAGTAAAGCGAAGGTTAAAGAGAGAGAGAAATAAATAAAAGGAAGAGACAGGGTGATTAACCTAGAAGAGCTGGTTTGCTACCCTGTACAGGGTTGGGGAAAAAGGGGTCGAAAAGAGGATAGAGATAGAGAGATATAAAAAATAGAAAAAATGACATGCGCACACAATCAGGCAGTGCGGAGCAGAATCCTTCGAACAGGCCGGCTGAATGCAAGAAGCACAGGAGCGCCTTCACAGCCTTTTTTGCGGTATAAAATTCTCTCGGTAGCGCAGGATCCTTTCTTCCGAAAGAGCCTGTTTGTCCTGTTGCAGAGTGACTGTCTCTGCGAGCAGTATTGTGGGCATTCACACAGGATGTGCCCTGTTGTTTCATCACTGCCACAGTGCTCGCATGCAGCAGTGTCAGCCATTCCTATGCGGAACGCGTACGCATCGGTAAATGCGATGCCCAACCATAATCTGCACAGCATAGTAGCGTCTCGTCGGCGCAATGCCCGAGGAATTCGAAGACTGAGAGTTGGATCTAAGGTACATAATCGTGCATGGGTGAAATGTGGCTCGTTCTATTGCGACGTGGTGCTCTTGAGAGCAAGCTTGCGGAGTTTTCGTGCAGCGTCGGTTCTGGAGAGCGGAATTGCTATTCGATCGCTTTCACTATGGGCAGAACAGGCAGCTCGATCGACCCGCTCATTGCCAATTATTCCACATTGACTTGAAAGCCATTGAATGAATATTTTATGTTCTTTCTCTGTGAAATGGTGAGTCTTTTCTGCAATCTCGAATACCAGCTGTTTGTACGGGTCGTAGCGTAAAGGTGATAGAAGGGACTGCAGTGCCGCCTTTGAGTCACGGAAAATTGTTCATTCTTGTGGCGGTTGATCGCTGATGAACTGCAGTGCGGCACGAAGAGCTGTGAGCTCTGCCCCCGTTTGTGTTGTAAGGTGGGAAGTCTTAAATTTTCTTGTTGTGTCTTTTATTGGTATAACAAATGATGCCATTGAACTCTTCTGCAAAACAGAGCCGTTGGTGTATACGTGTACACAGCCTCGATACACCTCGTATAACAAGAGTAGAGCAAGCTGCCTAGGAGCAGGTAAGGACAAATCTGCTTTTTGCTGGATGTTAGGTATAGTTAGCCTGATATATGTTAGCCTGAATCAGGCACGAAGAAGAAGTCTAAGGCCTCGCGGTGGGCGCGAAGCGCGTTGGCCAAGAATCGCAATATGTGATTGCCGTTTGACAAAATGACGAACGTATTCTGTCTGCTGGTAAAGAGGCTAGGTGGTGGCAGGGTGTCCAAGCAATATGCCTTATATGTGTCCTGAGTGCCTTAACGTGGATATGTGTCGTGATGATGTGGTAACCGGCGATAGCTATGGAGTCATTGTCGACGCACTACATGGCAAACCGAGGCAAATCAGGAGTGCCTGGGACTGAACACTCCGTAAGGTTCGTAGTCTTGTTTTGCTTCCATTGGTCAATGCCGGTAAGCTGTACAACAGGAGACCGAGAAAAAGTACCCTCTACAGCTGTAGCATTGCACTGGGAGACATTCCCAAAACCTTCTCTGCAAAGAACTTCCGTATAATACAGATGTCTATTAACCATTTTTATCATGTACTAAACGTGATCGCTGCGTGATAGATTGCAGTCAATTATGACGCCCAAAAACCTGTGCGATTGAACGTATGGTACAGTTTGACCATTGATGCTTATGATGTACTTATTCATAGGCTTTTTTGTTAAAGGTACGATGGTGCATTTCTCGGAAGAAATTTCTAAGCCTCGATTTTGGAGGTAACGTAATGTTTCAATGGCAGCTTTTTGAATTCTCCCTTGCAACTGCAGGCGTATAACAGCTGATGCTAAAACGCGGATATCATCTGCGTACAATAACAGCATGACTGTGCTTCGCAGATGCTCAGTTAGAACTATTAGCGTAAGATTGAACAGCACAGGGCTTAGTACGCCACCCTGGGGGACGCCACGGTGGCTGTAACGTTGAGAGGTTTGACCGTCTTCAGTGCTCACAAAGAAGGGTAGCATTGACAAATACCTACGTATCCAGCGATACATCCGACCACCTACTCCTACATCTTCGTGAGCGCTGACTGCTTCTTGCGTAACGTTATAATATGCCCCTTTGACGTCTAGGAACAAAGATGCGCAGAGACTCTTATGGCCTTTCTCGTGTTAGATGTAAGTGACCGGGTCGACAATGTTGTCAATCGATGATCGACCCGCCGAAATCTTGCCGTGGCATTTGGGTAGACGTTGTTGCACTCCAAGTACAACTGTACGCGTCCCAAGATCATCCTTTTTATAACTTTGCCTACAAAACTGGCCAATGTGATCGGGCGATAAGATCAGAGCTCTAACGATGACTTGCCTGGCTCTTATGAGTTGAACTAGGCGACTTGTCTTCCAGCTTGTCGGGAGCGTTTCATCTTGCCAGAGTTTGTTGTACAGCTCCACGAGCAGGATTCTTGCGCTTTCACCGAGATGACACCGGACCCTACAAAAATTCTGTCGGTATCCTGGTGCCGACGTGCGTCCCGAACAAAGCTATAGTGCTTTGCTCTGAGTTTAACAATGGAAAAAAAGGCATATTCATGCGGGAATCCAGTGTTTGTGGACAGTCGCCTGAGAGCAATAGGCTATTGGGCACTGCGAGTGGCCCAGATACTCTGGCACAGAAGTCTTCAGCCACGTCAATGCCGCGTCTCTGTTCAGAAAGTTTGAGAGCTCTTAATGGTGACGACTGAGTGGGTTTTGTGCGGAGTCTTCATACCGTCTTCCTACAATTGTGATAAAGGCTTTCGTGGGTGAAGCGACTTCGCAAGAAGCAGTCCAACGCTGCGACTCGAGTTTATTTATCCAGCACTGAATCTTTTTTTGTGTTCGTCGAGCGATCCGTAAATCTTTCATTGCCTCCGTGCGTCGGTGTCTTCGTTCAGCACGCCATCGGATTGCTTGAAGTCGTTTTAACTCGATGTTGAATTCCGTTACTTTGGGAGAGCATGTGAGAGTACACGTAGTGTCCTGTATTGTGCTTTGAAATATCTACTCTAAGTCGAGGGATCTGTTTGCTTGACGATGTTCTTCCATGCGAGAATGAAACTTCAACAAGTCTACTCTCTGAACGCTATCGTGTATCTTAGCATGGGACAATCCTTCGATTTTGACGTAATTGGGAATGTGGTCACTTTCATGCAAGACAGGAATGAGAGACAGGAGCATTCGGTTTTTAGTTAACGCGCACGCTGCGATCCCCATTAGCAGCCATTGGCATGTACATTGAGCACTGTCTCACAAGAAAGGGTTGCTACGTTATACTCGCTGGGTGTGCACTTCTTAGTTTTAGAAATGTTAAGCGAGCGTTGAGCCGTAGTGCCATGAATACAATAATTTAGTATATACCATGAACTCAAGGTGGTTAAAAGCCAGAAGTAGATACGAAGCGCAAGCCATAAGAAATTAAAAGCCGAATTCTCCTGTCTCTCATTTCCCATTACCAGCCATTGGCATGTACATTGAGCACTATCAGACGGGAAAAGGTGGCTAAGTTATACTCGCTGGGCGTAACTTCCTTGGTTCTAGAAAGATTTAGCGAGCGTTAGGCCGCAGTGCCATGAATACGGTGAACTAGTATATACCATGAACTCGAGGTGGTTAAAGGTGGGAAGTGGACCCGAAGCGCAAGCCGCAAGAAAGTGTGCCTGTGCCACCTCTCGTTTAGTCCTTGGAATGTCCGCTGGGTGGCGGTGCTTCTATATGGGGAATATATGATGAAAAGAAGCGAGGCAGGGGTACTTGGAGGGTTGCATAGATGGACGAACGGACACGCAGACAGATGCATGGATGGACGCATGAACAGACGCCGGAGCGGTTGCAAGGACGAACGCAGGGATGGACGCACGAACAGACGCACGCGCGGACGGGCGGATGGACGCATGGACGGACGGAAGCAAGAACAAATGGACGGACGAGTGCTTCGCCCCCCTCTCCTTCATTCACTCCGTGGATATGCTGCCAATTTTGGTAAATGACTCCTATGTGGTCGCACCATCAGCTCGTATGATGAACCTAACTGCAATGTTTCCCAGTTGTGTTACTTGTTGCAGCGTGCTCAGCGTACTGGAGTGCTGCACAACGACAGGCCGGATGCTTCTTCTTGTACTTAGCCACACGTCTGTGATCTCTTTCGCCCCATTGTTTTCAAAATAGAGCGAAAGAGCTTGCCTGTTCTGAACACGCAGACTTTCGGTAGCGTTCTTTGGCACGAATAGACTGGAATGGGGCCATCGCTGGAGCGCCGTTTTCACGGTGGCCGTACTTGACACTGAAGATGGATTGCCAATCCGTCGCTTGGCTTTGCAGTGCAGGACAAGTGGAAAGCCGTCATATGAGGACTCGCCGCAAGATGTGGAGTACAGCTCAGTGTCATCGCTTTCGCTGAATGTGTTTCCTCGCTTCCTCGAGGTAGTGGCCGTGATTGAACCAGTGTCGGACGTCACCTCGTGATGTTGTACATCCATTACCGCAACGTACTGGGGAATACACCCCACAACTGCTGTGAAAATTCCAGAAAAGCACAGTGACGAGCTAGATGCGTTCTACAAAGAGTCACTTCGCCTTCCTGATTTTCGGAATGGTTAAGAATCTCACGCAGCAATACAGTCAAGGGCTAGAAAAATTTTATCGAATGATGTATTTATGAAATATACTATTGTAGTGGCACTCAGTTTTTGACATTTGAGTAGCTCTTGCACGAATAACATTGCTGATAAAGGGCTCTATTGATATATCCTACGCCGAGTTTTGTCAGTGGCATGTTTTACGGCACCCAAATGCAACCTGGGGCATTTCATTTGACCCAAGCTCGAACCGGATTAGTTTAGACCATGTAGAATTGGCGATAAAGTTGATCACAATCAAGAAAACTGATCCGGATCAACTTGATCGCAATTAAAAAGCCCAGGTAACACCGGTGTAAGAATATTGGGTCTTACACATCCCAAAAGCACCATATGATCAAGAGAGATGTCGTAGTTGAGGGATCCGGAAATTTCCACCATCTGGTGTTCTTTAGCGTGCGCCGACATATTACCACCAATTTGGCTCTATGAAAATGGGACCGCTATGGCCGGATTCCAACTCGCTACCTCCGGGTCAGCAGCCGAGCACCTTAACCACTGCTCTACCACACGACGACAACCAAAATTTTAGCGGAAAACTTCCGTTTCAGCTGTGCTCAGTGAGCGCTTGTTCAAAATCGTGCGGTGCTTTTTGAAATGCGCTAATGAACTCTTCATGTTAAAAGACTGGTGGCTTCTCTTTAATAATGGGTCTCCTTTTACCTTCGTTTAACTGGCTGCTCAATTTAAAAAAAAATATTCTCTCAGCTATGTATTCCTTTTAAAAGTACCATAGCAATATAGCTCTGTTTTTGGCTCTAACTTAACGGCTTCTTAAAAACGCCTGTTAATGAGCACTTATCTGAAAAGGTCCTCCAATCTCGACTCTATTTTGAAAGCTGTCATTAAGAAGTTCAGGCACATTCCTAACCTAAGAGCCTGAGCTACGATCTGATGCGCGGTATTTCGCCTAATGAGTTACTTGTTCAGACTAATTTGTATAAAATACTTCCTACCTGCGAAATCAAACTGCATTTGAAAAGAACAGGCTCTACACTGCATTCTCCTTGATATTTTAAAAAAACTGTGGAGGCCCTCAAAAAACAGGTACGTAAATTACACCCCGAGTGCGAAGTTTATACTAAGGTAAAATATGTGCAAATAAAAAGGTTCTAAATGCGAACCATTTTTAACCAACTTCGACAACTTTGAGCATATCTATCTATCTATAAACCTATCTGGCCGCTTACGTTTGAGTGCCCTCGTGATAACCCCTTAACTTGGCATGAACCAAAATTAGCACGGGAAAGTAAGATGGTTTGACAAATATAACGCACTGGTCAAAACATGAATAATGTCACATTGCCGACACGTAAGTCGTCAAACACTTCCCGCCAGACAGTGGCAAATATACACGAGCGAGTATGTGCCACTGTATGTACCACAGGTGATTGACACTTAACGTCTGCTTGCCAGTAACGACGAGAACAGACATGGGCAGTTTTAACGCTCGTGCGTTAAGAAATTCCTGACATCGGTAGCAGTCAAGCCGACGAATGCAGAGAATATAGGCCAGGGTCTCAGCTGGAATCAAACCCAGGCATTCTTCGTGGTATTGAAGCATTCTATCGCAGAGCTACGCCAGGTCTCGGAACTACATTTTAAATAGACACTAATCTTCGTGAAACGTCAGCAGTAATTGTAGTGCTGTCTATCCAATTTTATGAACAATATATATGTACTTTTTTATTCAGCCGTCACGTCGGGTTGACATCAATTGTGGTTTGGTGCCATGCGCTGAATTCTATTCATGTAGCAGTGTCCAGGACCAGCTTCCTCGCGTGCATCAGCACTTCATATCGCCTTCTCGTGTTGCTAATACGCATGTTCCTGTTGGCATCGTTACGTAAGTGCAAACAACTGGTTATATAGGCATCTGCAACTCTTCAGTATATGTCCTGGCATGCGACAATGGTATATGTAATGAGCTTTATTTTCATGAGGTGTCGCTCTCTAAAAAAAGTGCGACACGCTCATCTACCCTCCGCATGCTTCGCATAACGTCGATTCGTAGGGTACGTGGGATATGCCGAATTTCTTTTCTGTTAATTACCGAAGGGATCTAGCACAAATAATTGTATATGATTTATTGCGTACCATTTTAGGTAAATATTCATTGATGTCAAAGAAAGTGTGCTATCTGATCATGTCTGTTTTTTTAAATGTGTGCTTAGTGAACAAAGGCACTGCATTGTATGAAAGATAATACAGGGCCCAAAACGTTGAACACACATGACGTTCGATGCCCTTAGAGCAGTTATGAGGCAGCAATTTGCAAAAAATAACTAAAAATACTCTTGAATGTCTTTATTCAATTGCAGTGGACTTACATTTTTGGAGCCTCAAACGTCGAGTAGAAAATACTATTATTCATAACATGAAGTAGGCATGAGTGAGTTATTCCTGTGTTATCGTGAGCGTTTATGGCAACAATAAATAAAAAATAAACAAAACTGAAGATTATGTTGAGGTAGTAATAAATTTAACCTATCCTTGGTTATAGAAGAGACAGTGACGTGGCTCAGCTGAACAAAACTAGGTCGTTAGGTTGACAACCATTTGGAAGCTGGTCAAAGTGCTATTAACAGTTTGATTTTGAGAAATTCCCAATGAGATTTATTGTAGTATGGTGAAAACCCTCTGATCTGTCTGTACATATAAAAAACAACCACAATGATGAAAGTAATTTGGAACTCTTCAGACAGTAAGTTTGCATACCGAAGTGTTCGGATTTGGTGGTTCAGTGGTCTGTGGTTGCCAAGCTTCGGTCTCACCTCCCCATTGTGGAAGCCGTGAACGACGGCGTTGCTTTATCTAGAATGTTTCATTAACACTCTGGGAAATGACATCAGCATAGATTCAAGCGCCTTTTTCTGAGTGTTCGTTTCCTTGAATTGTTCTAAATACAGCGTTCCTGTTTGAGGCAGAGTAGTGTCTATAGCTTTCACGCATTTCATGTTCACTGGTACAGGCACTAAGTTCTATTTGTAGTCGAAGTTTGTTGTTGCTTAATGTCCATGAAGGCCTCTTGCAAGAAAGCCGAGTGCATGATTTTTGTGAGGAATATATCTGGACTGAGAAACACTTGTACTTACACACCTATCCAAGCCGGTTAGCAGTGCTCGTACCTGTATCATGGTAATCTGCGAATGCCCGCCACCTTCAGTGCAGTATACGTGGCTTTGTGCCATTCGCGATAGAACTTGTCTGTAAAACACTTTCAGCTGAATACTGCTCCGTCATTGTGTCAGTGACTATAAAGCTGTCTCAAGCAGAATCACGAAGAGCATGTTCAATAATTCTCAGTGCTTTTAATTCTGCAATCTGTACTTGGAACCAAACCTGCTCTATGCGGCCTATCAGCCAAAACGTTGCTAAAGGTTCAATATTTAAGCAGGCTGCTCCTTCTTTTAATAGTATATATATATATATATATATATATATATATATATATATATATATATATATATATATATATATATATATATTTGGGGACTGGCATGGGAGAAGTGGCTGAAAGAATAGCCGCCATGGTAGCTCAGCGGTAGAGCATCGAACGCGTTATTCGGAGGTCGCAGGTTCGGTTTGGTTCCTGCCCATGGCCAGTTATCTTTTCCCCCGCTTTTCTTCCTTCACATTTACCTTACAATTCGGTCTAATAACTTCCCCTATACTTTCCTTGGCATCGTTGTCTGTTGGATTTCATTAATATTGTGTGAAAACACGGAAAAACGAGCCCTTAAGTATACACTTCGTCCCTAATTTACTAACGAGGGCCTGGCACTGGTAGACTTGGTGCCTTAGGTTGGATACGAGGAACTATTCGTCAGCTGCCAGCTCGTAATAAGTTCACGTGCTACGTGACGCCACACAGGCTCATAAGAGAGTGTGCCACACTTGCCGCCATGGCTACAGATGGCGCTGACTGCCACTCCCGTGTTTAAAATTCACATATATACCCAATGAAGTGGCTGGAAAAATAGCTGCCATGGTAGCTAAGTGGTAGAGCGTCGAACGCGTTATTCGAAGGTCGACGGTTCGGCTTCTGCCCAAGGCAGGTTATCTTTCAACCCACTTTTCTTTCTTCACGTTTACCTTACAATTTGGTCTAATAACCTCCCCTATACTTTCCGTGGCAATATGATATAGTCTGGCATATTCAATTATTATTGTGTCAAAACACAGGAAAACAAACCCTTTGGTATACACTTCTTCCATAATATATATATATATATATATATATATATATAGCCCCGCCGCGGTGGTCTAGTGGCTAAGGTACTTGGCTGCTGACTCGCAGGTCGCGGGATCAAATCCCGGCTGCCGCGGCTGCATTTCCGATAGAGGCGCAAATGTTGTAGGCCCGTGTGCTCAGATTTGGGTGCACGTTAAAGAACCCGAGGTGGTCAAAATTTCCGGAGCCCTCCACTCTGGCGTCTCTCATAATCATATGGTAGTTGTGGGACGTTAAGCCGCACATATTAATCAAATCAATATATATATATTTATATATATATATATATATATATATATATATATATATATATATATATATGTGTGTGTGTGTGTGTGTGTGTGTGTGTGTTACGCTATGATGACTGAGAGACGTGGCCTGGCTCATACGCCATGTTTATTCCATTCTGACTTCTTCCTTCTCTGCTTCTACTAACCATCCCTGCCTTCTTACGTCACATATATATATATATATTATGAAACCATGTCCGGTACGGCAGTAACAAGGTTATCGTTTTAAACCAGGTGCACGAGCCCAAGAGACCAAGCCCGCGCGACATACGATGATGATCACTACAATGGTTTTGTCATAGAGATGAAGAAGAAGTACATAATTAGCGCTCACACTATTTTCCTCCCTTCGCGAAAGAGGGCAGCAAGTTTGAAAGGGTTGGAACGCCGAATATATGGTTCAAGTTGGGAGACGTGGGCGATCTCGGTGTGGTGGAGACGACGATCAGGAGCCGCGTTGACAGGAGCAACGCGATAGTTGACTTCACACGTTCGTTTCAGAACGGTGTATGGACCGAGATATTGGTGAAGGAATTTTTCGCAGAGCCTAGGTGCACGAACAGGTGTCCACAAAAGGACTTCGTCGCCCGGGCGGAGCAGAACAACTCGACGCTTTGTATGAATGTCGATTTTTCTCTTCTCCCGAATGGTAGCACTGTTGACGCGGGCGATTTCACGGCAGCGGGCGACGCGAGCGGCGAACTCTTCCGGGAGAGATCAAGATGAAACGGAAGATGTGGACAAAAAGGTGGTGTCCAGAACGAAAGTCGGTACATGGCCATAAACGAGAAAAAAAGGGGCTGTAATTCGTCGTACGCTGTATGGCAGTATATATATATATATATATATATATATATATATATATATATATATATATATATATATATATATATATATATATATATATATATATATATATATATATATATATATATATATGTGTGTGTGTGTGTGTGTGTGTGTGTGTGTGTGTGTGTGTGTGTGTGTTACGCTATGATGACTGAGAGACGTGGCCTGGCTCATACGCCATGTTTATTCCATTCTGACTTCTTCCTTCTCTGCTTCTACTAACCATCCCTGCCTTCTTACGTCACATATATATATATATATTAAAAAACGTAGGTAATTGCTATGGCCTAGAACTAGTTTTTTCGGCACCCAACAAGCTTATTAAAATATGTTCCAAACTAGACCGTAAACTTTCCATAGCAGTAAACACTAATGCTGGTAGTTGTACGGTAAATCACACAACAAAGTTTGTTAAGTGTAGCCTATCAGTCGTGTATTGCTTGCCGCTAACGTGTGGAAAGGTATACATCGGCCAGACGGGTCGATGTTTCAACACCCGACTTTTAGAACACAAGCGATCATTAAGAACTGACATTCATTCTCACATAAAGAGACACTGTTCCCAGTATGGCTGCTCACCACTGTTCAGTGACACGACCGTAGTCTTCCGTCATGGAAACCAACTAACCAGAGAAATTGTCGAAGCCTTCCACATTAAAAAAAGAAAAGAAGGATGCATTAGTCAGTCATCGGTTTCGTTAAGTGACCGAGAAGCCAGCTACCTCGAAGGACTTAATTGAGATCAGAGTTTGCATGTGTCATACTCTCCTTTTTGTCGTTTCAAAATGTTGTTTCAAACACGTGTGAATTCCCGCAAAATTTTTTTGTTTTTTATTTGATGTTACCCAGGGCTGTTTTTAGTTATGTCATCTTAAAGTGTAAGCGTAACTGCCGTGTACTATCGCTTGAGTCTGCGCAAAAGCTTCTGTTGGCAATGATTCAATGTTTGTAGTTCTTTTCTGTGTCGCTAGGGTTATGGGTTATATATGATGTGCTGCTTCTGAAATAAAATTAGTTGCGAGTGTAGCGAGTGTCGTGTGTTCTTGTTCTCTTTGTCCCCGTGAAAATTGCGCTACTACACCATATGGGTAAATGATGTCTCACCAACTAGCCCAGCTCTCAACCCTACTGTATGGCAGTATTGTATGCGAACGTGACGAAAGGAAGTATAGTGTCAAAGTTTTTGTAATCCGGTTTAACGTACATGTAGATCATGTTGAACAATGTTCTGTGAAAACGCTCAGTCAGACCAATTGTTTCTGGGTGATACACTGATGTGGTCTTGTGGATGGTGTTAGAGGCTTGGAAAACTTCAGCAAGGATGTGAAAGAAATGTCTGTCCACGGTCACTAAGCAGCACACGCGGTCCGCCATGTCGTAAAATAATGGCACGAAAAAAAATTTGGTGACTTCAAAGGTAGCACCAGACGGAAGAGCTGCCGTCTCTATGTAGCGAGTAAGGTGGTCCACGGCAGTAACGATCCAACGGTGACCGGCTGGCGTAAGCGGAAGAGGTCCGTGTAAGTCTATGCCCACAAATTCAAAAGAGAAATTGAATGGACGGGCATGGCAGTGGTTGAAATGGTCTCGCCAGAAGAGACGTGGTACGTTTTCGGTGCTCGCATGAAGGGCAGAAAGCGACGTACTTGGTGACAGAAGTGGAGAGGCAGACTAAAAGCAGTGAGTGTTGAGGCGGTCGTAAGTCTTGTGGAACGCTAAGTGGCCAGCTGTCGCGTCGTCATGAAACGCCTGTAAGACTTCCAGACGAAGTCAGCGAGGAATGATGGGGACCCATTGGTTACTGAGAGGATGGTCAATTCGTCGTTATAATGTTCCATCTTGAAGCTTGAAACGGGCAAGTTGTCGTCTTAGGTGGCTTTTTGGAGCACGCGATAAGCCAGTAAGCCGATCGATGATTGTGTAACAATAGGTATCGGCATCTTAGAGCGAGGCAAGATCTGTGGACGAAAGAAGGTCTGCCGAGGCAACGAACTCTTTCGAACTAGCAGATGTCTGCTTCGTCACTTTGGTGGGCAGTGACGAACAGATGGAAGGTGACTGTTCGGCGCATTGCGAGAGCGGGCAACGTGACAAAGCGTCGGCATCTTTGTGCTGCCGACCCGACCTATCTGTGACGCTGTAGTCATACTCTTGCAATCGTAGTACCCAATGGCCAAGGCGTCCCGACAAATTTTTGAGAGACGATAACCAACACAGAGCATGATGGTCAGTCACTATTGTGAAATGCCGGACGTATAAATAAGGGCGAAACTTTGGTACGGACCACACTATGGCGAGACATTCTTGCTCACTGATACTGTAATTTCGCCCAGCAGGTGAAAGAGTACGATTCGCGTAGGCCACGACTTGTTTTTCGAAAGCGTGGTTCCACTGAAGAAGGACAGCACCGATGCCAAGTCCACTTGCGTCAGTTTGTAGCAGAGTATGTGCTGCAGGGTCGTAAAAAAGAAGCACTAGCCGGGATGTGAGGCATCGCTTGAGGGTATGAAAAGCGGCTTAGCAGTCATCCGACTAGACAAAGAGTGCGCTCGTGGTCAGAGGTTTGGCCAGAGGAGCCGCAATAGTAGCGAAATCACGCACAAAATGGTGGAAATACGACGCCAAGCCTAGAAAGCTGCGGAGGTCTTTGAGTGTGGTTGGTGTAAGAAAATGCCGTACCGCGGCAACCTTGTCGGGATCGGGATCAACGCCATGTTTACTGGCGACGTGACCTAATACCTTGATGCTGTGACTGGCAAACCGACACTTCTTAGTGTTGAGCTGGAGACCGGCCTTAGCTGAACACGTGAGGACTTCGTCTAGTTGTTCGAGGTGCTGTGAGACGCTGGACAAAAATATGACAATGTCATCCAGGTAGCAAAGGCACGTCTTCCATTTTAATCTCCCCAGTACCGTGTCTATCATTCTTTGAAATGTGGCTGGGGCGTCGCATAGGCTATAAGGCATCACATTGAATTCAAAGAGCCCATTTGGTTAGCAAACGCAATCTTCTTTTTATCAGACTAGTGCATCGGAATCTGCCAAAAACCAGAGTGCAAGTCGATACTTGAAAAGTACACCGCACATTTTAACGTATCAAGAGCATCATCAATGCGAGGCATGGCGTAGACGTCCTTACGAGTAATTTTGTTGAGTGATCTGTAATCAATGGAAAACCGTACTGAGCCATCCTTTTTTTTACTAGTACGACAGGAGAAGACCATGCACTTGTCGAAGGCCTGATGACGTTGCGCGCGAGCATATTGTGGACCTGTTATTCAAATAGCTTGCGTTCAGAAGCCGACACACGGTAAGAGCGGCGGCGAATGACACTGGATCCGTCGGCGTCGATACAATGTGTGGCCACTATTGTTTGACCCAGACCTTCGTAACAAACGTCAAAACATGTTTTGTGCTTCATTAATAACGCTAATAAGGCATCAGTTTGCGTTGGATTGAGATGCTCAAACAAAGTGGCCTTGAAAGCAGGAGATGAAACTTCAGCTGGCATACACTTTGAGAATGACGAAGCAGATGAACCAGTGACGACACAAACCGGGGCTTTTTGGGTAATGCTGGCAACAGTGGACCCCTCTGGCAGAAGTAGTGGTTCTGGCGTCTTGTTGCAGGCGGTGATGCTTGCATGACCACGTGAGAACCGCACTAAACAAGATGCGATGGTGATCCCTCAAAAAATAGAGCGCTGTCAAGGAACCACCACAGCGTCACCATCTAGAATGTCTCGTGACTTGATCGTAAGGACACGTTCTTGTCCGGGAGGCAGGGGGAAATCCGCAGCTGTGACAAGGTTAGGCGACAAAAGGTCGGCAGCAGAAGAAAGCTCAGTGTCCGTAATACGAATGAGGGGCCGAACGCACGAAAAACAGCAGACGCAGCTGACAAGAAGTCCCAGCCTAAGATTATCTGTTGAGCGCACGAAGACAGCACAGCCCATTGTACGTGATGACGGATTCCATCGATGAGAACACGAGCAATACACAATCAAGTTGGGCAACTGGGACTGTCATTAGCGCCGCATCACATAGGACCGGAATAAGGAGTTTGCACTTTACGCAGGCGAAAACACAATTCACTATCAATTACTGAAATGGCGGCTCCAGTGTATATAAGGGCAAAAACAAAAACACCTTCCACACAAACAGGCAGTAAATTAGCGCGTCGAGACGGAGGAGTTGTAATGTTTCAACAACAAGCAATTTCCCCTCCAAAAACTGCACCTTCTAGTTTTCCGGGTCCAGAGAGATCGGCGCGGGACGCAGGGGTGATGACGTATGCTGAAACGGTGATGGAGAACCGCGGCGAGATGAACGAGAAGGATGAGGTCCAGATTGAGACCGTGGAGGGGAGGGTGACCGACGGGATGTCGACGGATATGGTGCGGGATTATTCACCGGATCTCGGGGCGAAGTCTCTTTGGTAAGCTGGGTAACCACGGCGTTCATCCTGCTGACGGTGGCGGCACAAACGGGATATATGACCCCTTATGCCACAGTAAAAGCAGACGGGGCGCGGAGGATGCCATGTAAAATAGTGGGGTGGCCTTGGCACTTGCGTTGCCATCGCAGCCAAATGTTCACATCCGATGTCCGCAGGCACGGTTGGAACTGGTGCCGGGGCCCGTGATGCATCTTCTGCGTACGAAGGCGCCGGAAAGCAAACAGGAGACGGGGCATGTGCAGCGCTTGTCATTGATGTCAGTTCGTCTTTGATTATCTCACGCAGGTTGGGAGGAGGTGGGTGGACAGACGCAATGTTTGGTTTGCTTGGAATAAGGCCGTGAAGTTCCTTCATTACAATTTTGCGGACAAGGGCTCGCAATTCATACTGTCTGGTAAAGCGAGCGTCGCAGGAGGCATGTGGAAGGCGCATGGAATAAAGCGTGTCCAGACGTTGGCATGTGGTGGTAACGTCCCGGCCGGTAGTTGAGTTCTAGATAACGAGAGCATTGAAGGCCAGAGAGTTGATACGTTTCAGTAGGTGTCGGATGCGATGCGCCTCCATCATGTCATTTTGTGCTCGGCGACAGAGAGCCAGAACATCTTCATTGTAGGACGTTTATGATTCGTCGTCCGCAAGGATGCGGGTTGCGAGCTTCTGTTTCGCTACCGCAGAGCATCCTGCAGACGTGCCAAATACCTGACGGAGATGCCCCGTGAAGGCCGACCAATTGGAGAAATTGCTCTCGTGGTTGTAATACCAGGTTTTAGCGACGCCATTGAGGTAAAAAGGAACGTGGCGCAGTTTGTGCGCCTCGTCCCAATAATTACACACGCTGGTTCGATCATAACTGACCAGCCGTTCTTCGACGTCTTCGCCACGATGACTGGAAAATACCGGAGGGTCTCGGTGAGAGGTATCACAGTGTAGTGAAGCCTAAGTGGCTAAGAAGAAGCGGCTGAGAAGGATACACAGAGTTTATCACCGGATTTATGCACAGGAGTAACTTTTGCAGTTTTCCAACCGTTTGGAACCACTCCGCTAAGTAGACTTTTGTTAAATATAATGTAAAGGTATTTCGAGCACCACTCCGCCTACCGGTAAAGGAATGCGTTTGGTATTCTGTCGGGACCTGCGGACGTTTTATAGTCAAGGTTTAGCAAAGCCAAAAATATTCCCGGCTCGCTAATACTTATATCGGGAATGTCAAAGCCAGGAATATTGAATATAGTCAGCAATGGGTTGCAAGTACAAATACAGACGAGAAAAAGGCATAAAAAGCTTTCGCTATCGAGCAGGAATCGGACACTTCCCTATCGTTTATTTTATTTTGCCAACTGCATGGGTCTTTCTTTTGGGTGATGTGAGTCCAGAACCACTTAGGGTTGGTGACTTGATGTGCTCGTGGCCGTTTCGCTAGCTTCACATGTACCAAACTTGGCAATGAGTGTCACGAACGGACGAGATAGGTAAATAGCACATCCAAACTTGATAATCACGGAATGCGTGTCATGTAACAACATGAGTACATCACACATTCATGATGCCATTTCGCTAGCTTCACATATGCCGAATTTTGAACTACGTGACGTCAATGAATGGTGCAGGTATGTGATCGGTGCAAGTATGATAATCATGAGATGCTTGTCATGTGAGAACATGACTGTGTGCCACCGTCAAGGCGCCAATACATTTCGACGTGATATGGTGCGTGTGCTAAGCGGCGTTAGTTTTGTCGCGTCACGCCGTCGTTGCCACGCCAGGCACCGGTTTTGGCATACACTCGCTGGTGCTTGCCGCGCTGCATTGCTTTGACGCATGCGCGTATCGGCGCGTCAGGCATCCCTCCGTCACAAAAAGAGGGAGAAGCAGTGTTGTCTGGGTAACGCGTCGGTGCTAATTTTGCGCCGGTTGCAGTCGAGCCGCGCCGACAGACGCTGGCCGCACCGGTCGCGCCTAGGCGTCAGACAATTCAGTGCTCGCGTTTTGCTAACGTAGCGTCGCTGTGCCCAGTGTGCGCGTGCGTCAACGCTACAGTGTAGTATACAGTTTAGCCATTCATGATGCGCTCTCGGTCGTTTTGCTAGCTCCACAAATACCAAGTTTGGTGCTATGTGACGTCAATGGATGACAAATTATATGACTAGTGCAAACATTATAATCCTGACACGCATGTCATCTTAGAGCATGACAACATACCACGCTAATAGCGTGCTCGCGGCCGTTTTGCTAACTCCACATATACTAAATTTCGTATCACATGATGTGAATAGATGACGAAGGTAAACGACATATCCAAACATGATAATCATGACACACAAGTCACGTACGGTGCATTTACGTCCACCTCGTAACGTTACGCTGATTTTAAAGTGACACAACAACCATTCTTATTTGTGCATCGCATATCATCGATTCCCACTCTACGTGGGATTGGCGAATTTTTTTAGACCGAATGGCAATGTAAATGTGAACAAAAAAAGTGGGCGAAAAGATAACCTGCCGTGGGCAGGAACCGAACCTGCGATTTCCGAATAACGTGTTAACGAGCATCGGACGCGTTATTCGAAGGTCGTAGGCTCGGTTCCTACGCAGGCAAGCTGGCTTTTCTTTCTTCACATTTATTTTATATTCGCTGTAATAAGTCAATTCCCATATACTTTCCTTGGCATTCATGTCTGTGAGAGCTATATATATATATACATATATATATATATATATATATATATATATATATATATATATATATATATATATATATATATATATATATATATATATAACGTAAGAAGGTGGCAATGGTTAGGAGTTAGAAGTAGATGATGAAGAAGTGAGAGTGAAATAAACATGGCGTATGAGCCAGGCCACGTATGCCACTCATCATAGCGTCACACGAGTCGTCAGGATCAAGACCTCGCAACCACTTCATCAACCAGCCATCATCATCAAAGACCTCAGCGAGACGCAGTGACCGAACGTGGACCACAGAAGTGCATCACCATTGGACACCGTTGCAACCATCATAACGGAACCATCGACGGACCTTCCCATCCCCAAGTACACCGGAGCAGCAGACGATCGACCCGTGCAGGACTGCTTCTATCTGTTCGAGCTCCACGCCACCGCTGCACCATGGTCGGAACGGGAGATGGTCGACAACTTTACCAACTACGTCTATGGTGAGGCCTTCCAATTCTACCTCACTCACATATTTCAAAACAACGAGTCATGGGAAAAGATCAAACAAGAAATGATCGTATGGTTTAAAGAATACAATGACGACTTCAACAAAGACTTGCTTATAACCTACCATCCAAAGACAACCGCACTCGGTCATCAAAGTCAAAAGCAACCTTCACGCATTGACCAACCTCCTGCTTTTTCATCGCGTGAATCATCGGTGGCTCACACCGCCCGCCTCGCGTCTCACACATTCACTATGGTCGGAATGAAGCAGAGAAGCTCGGAGCATACTCAGTCAAGCCCGGGACCTACAGTTCAGTTTCATGCGCCAGAAGAGCTCGCATCGTTCGTTGCAACAGCTACTAACTGGACACTACGTCAAAAATGACAAGAAAAACATTGTCCTATTCCAAAAAGGCTGTCACCTCAACACTTTTCGACACATCAGCAAGGTCAGCAAAAGTAAATCGACCTGATTAAGCGCCTTGTTATTCGACACGGACAACTAGAGACGTCGGAAAAGCACACACGACTTTAAGAAAAATGTTTATAAACGTGTCAACCAAAGTGACAACATATTCAAGATGTCTCACTCGAGAAAAAAAACCATCGAGTCCCGGACATTTTCCCAAGGGACGTCGAGTGCTTAGGACAGCAGAGATCAGTACTCAGACAACATGGCATATGACGACAGAAAAGGCGCAAACCAACACTCTGTATTCCGGAAGGACGCGGAAATCACCGCAACAACCTTGGTCAACAAATTAGCAAACGGGTGGCGCCACATGTGTACCAATCAAGACGAAAAGCACGACGCCTACGCAAGTTATGCTGCTGGTGCTCCAAAGCATTCACTCCACGTCCATTCCTCGCAAGAATACAAGAAGTGTCATCGTCAGTTTCCACGCTCAAGGTGTACTTGTATTTTCCAGAACGTAACAGTCAGCCTCGCCCCCCAGAGTTGTACAAACCTCGGATTGCTGCCCCCTCTTGTGAAATCTTTGTGTGACTTTACGGAACTTCAATCTGATTTGGAAGTACAACCCATTTCGACATTTTTTTGTGTGTTCTAAACCTGCTTGTTCATCATGCATCGTAATATGCTACGCGCACACTCTCTCGGGGGGAGGGGGAATTCTGTAACGTAAGAAGGTAGTGATGGTCAGGAGTTAGAAGTAGATGAGGAAGAATTGAGAGTGAAATAAACATGGCGTATGAGCACGCTACCACTCATCATAGCGTCACATAACTATGTATATATATATATATATATATATATATATATATATAGGGACAGGATATGACTGTCGCGTTCAACTCTTAAAGGCAACGCTTAGGCGTCACACAATTTTAATTGCGAAGCATTTCTTAGCGATTTTCGGTGACATTAAGCGTATCTATCTATCTATCTATCTATCTATCTATCTATCTATCTATCTATCTATCTATCTATCTATCTATCTATCTATCTGTCTGTCTGTCTGTCTGTCTATCTATCTATCTATCTATCTATCTATCTATCTATATATCTATCTATCTATCTCTCTATCTATCTATCTGTCTATCTATCTATCTATCTATCTATCTGTCTGCCTATCTATCTATCTATCTATCTGTCTATCTATCTATCTATCTATCTATCTATCTATCTATTGGTGTATCTATCTATCTATCTATGTGTATATCTATCTATCTATTTATCTATCTATAGCCACTCACGACGTTCAGCTTTCCTGGCCGTTTCGATAAAGGTATCAATACCAAACTTGGTATGCCATAACATTACTGTTATGTTATGATTTACATGTCAGGGTCTTGCTGCTTTTGCAGTAAGACAATGCTTTTGTCATGGTCTTGCTGCTTTTGACTACGTGCCACGATCATGATGCGCTCGCGGCTATTTCGCTAGGGTCAAATATACCAAATTTATATTTGGTATTGCGAGATGTGAATCAATGACAAAGGTATGATACTGGCCCGAACATGATAAAGATGAGATGCGTGTACTGAACAAAATGACTATAAACTACGCTTATGAAGCACTCGCAGTCGTTTCGCTTGCTTGACATGGACCCAATTCGGTATTACGTAACGCGAATGGACGACATAGGTAAATGACACATCCAAATGTGATAATCACGACATGCGTGTCTTGAAGTAACGTGACTACATGCCACCCTCATGATGCGCTCGCGGCCGTTTCGCTAGTTTCCCATATGCCATATTTCGTATTATGTGACGTCAATGGACGACGAAGGTATGTGACTGGTGCGAACATAATAATCCTGAGATCCGTGTCAAGTGAGAACATGATTACATGCCACAGTAAAGGCGCTCATACATTTAAAAGTGACTCGGTGCGCGGGCTCGGCGGCGGTGCCACGCTAGGTGCGGGTCCTGCCATATACTCGCAGGCGCGCGCCACGCTGCGTTGCTTTGGCGCATGCGCGTTTCAGTGCGTCCAGCGTCTCTCCGTCACGACAAGAGGAAGACGCAGTGGTGTCTGGGTAACGCATCGGCATGAAATGTAGCATGTCGCATTTCGCGCCGGTTGCCGTCGGGGCGCGCGCTGACGGACGCTGGTCGCGGCCGTCGCACCTGGCGTCAGACTAAGGTGCTCGTGTGCTGCCAACGCAGCGGCGCTGTGCCCAGCGTGTGCGCGCGTCAGCGCTACATTGGAGTATATTGGGCGCTTCATGATGCGCTAGCACCCGTTTCACTGGCTCCACATATACCAGATTTGGCGTTACGTGACGTCAATGAATGAACATATGACTGGCACAAAGATTATAATCCTGACACGCGTGTCATGTAAGAACATGACAGCATACCACGCTCATAGCGTGCTCACGGCCATTTCGCTAGCTCCACATATACTAAATTTGATATCACGTGACGTGAATTGACGACAAAGGTAAACGACACATGCAAACGTGGTAATAATGACACGGAAGTCATTTACTGCACCATTCACCTCCACCTCGTAACGTTGAGCTGATTTTACAGCTGCATATCAACATTTCTCATTCGTGCTTCGCATATTGTTGATTCCCACTGTACGTTGGGTCTGCCTTTTTTTCACTCTAATGCGAAATAATGACTTTAGGCAAAAAGTTAGACTTGCACGGTTCGAAAACATCTTCAGGTATAACCATTATTATGTTTACAAGAAAAACCGGCTCAAGTGCATCACTTTTTCAAGCTGCACACAACGTCCACGAAATGCAAAAAAAAACAACAGGTGGATAGCTCATTCCTGCCGTAAATTCGCTGCTCTGAGATGTCGGTTAAACAATCAGTTTTGTCTGTGGCAACGGCTAGCTGGCTGTGCAGCAGCGAAAGACCAATAACGTACTGGTGGTTTTGTGGATTCATCTGCTACAAGTTTCACCATCACGCAAGCAACCTAAAAAATAACAATATTATTAAAAGTAACTTGATCTCGTGCTATATAAGTCGCGACAAATTACAGCACTAAATAACTACGTTTTAGTGCTTGATGAAAATGTATTCTTAAGTCTCTTTGGTTTACAGCCAAAGTGGTTTACTGTAGTTTTCTTCCTTCATTTGAATTTCATGTGCTTGTAATAAACGCTGAATTCTCTATTTTGTAGTAAATGTTGAGAGTAAGTGAGTAGTAGTGAGTAAGTTGAGTAGTAAGTGAGAGTAGTGAGTAAGTTGAGTAGTAAGTGTTCTGCGCCGGGAATACCATATTGTGAAATGGTCAGCCTCATTTTTACTAATATTCTCTCGTTATAGCTGTGGCGTGTTTTTCAAATCATTTCTCTTTCTGTAATTATTACAGGCAATACCATGTGCTGTTTCGTAATGCCTCTACTGATGAGCATCCTTCTCACTACATGCACATTTATTGCTATGACTGAAGGTAAGTTGAATTATCGCAAAAAAAAAACTGGTGTATAGTAATGGGCTGAATATTTCTTTAGCATTTGAAAAGAAATGCATTGCATAATAAATAATGCTGGTATGTTATAAGACGCGAAAATTTCGTTTTATTCCCGTCAGTGAAATGGCGCAAAAAAAAACCAGAAGGTCAGGTGCTAAAGAACAAGAAAAAAATCTGTTAACGACAGCAAAAACCACCACCTCTCGTATAACAGATGCCAGGCATACTATCCGCCGCGTCATACGCACATATTCTACATCCTTCCCAAACGTGCACTTTATATCCCACACTTGCGTCTTACAGAGCTGTTGGTCACTGAGGTGTTGTTGCCAGAAAGTGGTCAAGTAATGCATCTAGAATACTACTACCATTACTAGAGAGGAGGAAACGACCAACACCCTAATTAGCTTCGACCCTAAAGGTCACTTTTACATGGTCAAGGATTGTGTATCAGTGTCCTGTGTCGGCTGTATGTTGACTTGTATTAGCTTATGCTTATTATGTGCTGGCTACCGGGGCTCAGTGTTGGCTACGCCAGGAATACGATGCCACACAATCAACATTGCTTTGCGTGGGGTGATATTTAATTTCTGTGGTTATTGTTGCTTAAAATAGGGCAGTTCTGCATAATGCTTCATAATTTTGGGTAATTAGGATGCTGCTATCTCCCTGTCGTATTTCGGTGGCTATATTTTGTAGTGTTGCCAAGCTACTGGCTGCCTTTATAAATCTTCAGTAACAGAAAGAGTCTTTCTATTCCTTGCGATCGCCAATATTGCAAGTTATGAGACAAATTGGTCTGCTGCTGTTTTGTACTGCAGCTGACCGACATTTATAACTAAAGAGTGGTTCCTCAATATTCTTCAAACTAACTGTGAATCTTAAAATTGAGCATTTTTATAATCCACATGATTGTGACCACGTATTCTGGCCCGTATAGACGGCGCATTGTAGTTGGTTTTTCTGAATGAAACCAGTGTGCGCACACTTATAAAATCTAATTCTGGTCTCTCGTTCAACTGGTGTGCCTGGGAAGCTCCCGGTCTCTGCATCATTTACTGTTCATTATCACGACATTAATCTTTGTTGTGAAATTTATTCTCAATGAACCTTAAACAGTTCCTTGCTGAATGACAGCGTGTGGGGTGTGCCTAATTTTTTTTACTTTGAACAATTTGGAATATGAAGTAGAAGTAAGCTCGTGATGGTATTCGGAAAAGATCAAAACATTATTTTATTTCTGATGGAAGTCGCCCGCAATGGGCATTCATGAAACGCACTGTTTATTTCTTACCCAGCATGTGCAGACTCTGAAAATCAAGAGCCCAGATTTTGCTGGGGTAAACAGCTTTTAAGCCAGAAGTATTGCAACAATATCATAAACCTAGATCGCTGGACGTGTTTTGGTGGAAGCTCATTAGGATGCGCATGCAAAACAAAATTCAGAGCTGATGACGGATCATGTGTGGAAGAACATGAATGTGGTAAGTGATACCAATGATACCTCCAAAGCTGTGTCAAATTTGTATACGGAGAGAGTCTGGTGAATGCCCGCAGCGTCATTGTAATTGTGCGTCTATGACACCAGACATATCATCCTTGCTCCTGCCTCAAACGGCACTTTGGAGCCAATCGACATGGTTACACCATCTGCGCGATGGCGTTCCAGCCTAGCTTGCTCACGGGATCTCCGTGCGGGAACTGTGGGGTCGGTAAGCAAATTGTGAAGGGCAGATAGTGCAGAAACAATAAAATTCTACTTTAATGAACAGTTTTTACCAGCATACGTGTGCGTCCACATCCAAGTCATAAAATAAATGATTGATATGTGCGGTTTAACGTCCCGAAACCACCATATGATTATGAGAGACGCCGTAGTGGAGGGCTCCAGAAATTTCGACCACCTGGGGTTCTTTAACGTGCACCCAAATCTGAGCACACGGGCCTACAACATTTCTGCCTCCATCGGAAATGCAGCCGCTGCAGCCGGGATTTGATCCCGCAAGTCATACAATATTCACTTCTGAAGCCTTGTAAGCAGACTCCCAGCCGATTGTATGCCTATTCTAACGTGCAGTGCTTTTTTGTACAATGAATTTTAGACCAAGTTTTTCTATATGGTTCGCTTACTCCGCTTGTATAACTTGTTTATTATGTACTTATATTGCGTAGATCACGTTTTTGTTTGTTGTTTCATTAATTTGTAGTAGTTTTTCGTACTTCTACTATTCACTTTCAGTTACGCTGTGTAAGACTAGATGCTGCTATATTTAAACTTTTTATTGCTATTGTTAACTGATGGTCTCACTGCAGTCGCCGGACGTTCGGACCCTTACCTGCATATTTTTAATTGTGTACTTTGCTTTTTGAATTATTAACAACTGAAACTGATAATGAATGAATGCTTGCACTTTTTGCCTGCGTGTACATCTGGACAAAATCCCCCAACGCTCCTGATGTTGCTTAGGAGTTGCACAAACAGGAAAACCACAGTCATCCTGTGTCTCTCTGCGAAAATTTTTGCGCGGATTTGCTGATAATATGAAAGCGTTCACTTTGTAAAAACTAGCTCGCCTTAAAGCATTAATAAGTTCCGAATTATTTGTCATGCGGATGTAGAGTCCTGCGAAGAGCTCTCCACTAGGAATTTTAAAATCGCACTGCAGCGCTACGCTAATCACGCGACACGCTTTCGCCAAAATCAAGTAACATTAGTCACGTGCCTTAGTCATGCAGCATTAGTCAACCATGTGGCATTACTTTCATGACACGTCCTTTACTCCACCTCAGCATGGAATCAGACAAGCCGGGGTCACTCGTAGCACGACCGTCACTATCCGGGCGACCCGCGCTCCTTGCTGTTGATGATAATTGTAGTTTGCGATGCAACAGTTTTTTCCTTCTTAAAAGTTCAAACAATCTGGAGCAAGGCGCTGTATCCTTGAGGGTCGCAATGGTTAAGTTGCCGGAGTTGGTGAATCTCTTGCGCTTTCACTCGGAAGTTTTCGAAAGGCCGAGAGCGTGTCGGTGTCGTATGATCCGTCAACTTGAGCGTTCCACCATTCATTTCACTGAGTCGTGTCCACTGCGATAGTGCGCTTGTCCTGCTTGTCTCGTACGATACCTGGTATCCACGTTTTCCGTATAACCAAACACGCTGTCCAACCAGCCATCGGTTTTCTCGACCATTTCACTGCTTTGTTCTTACAGCCTTAGTAGTCACCGTAATGTAGTCGGGTTTTGTTCGTATTTGATACCCCACAAAAGCTCCACTGAAAACTTGGCCTTCTTCACTGGCGTGCCGGGGTAAAGGAATAGAAGTTTTGATATTCAAGTCCGTAGGGGAATGTTCTTGTTTTAAAGATGATATTCTTTCTTGGAGACCTTCAACGCAAAAGTTTTGGTCTGTCTGTTAGTCTCTCTGTACATTTGTCTGTTTGTGCACTCTTAACGGCATCGGCTACTTGAAACGGCTGACCCCATCCGCAGCACCGAGCGATGTTACTCAAGGTTGAGCGTTCTTTCTTGTGCAATTGTCGATTAAAAAGCAATTATTGCACATGTCTGGGGCACTACAACAACACGTATATTTCCTACATGTGCGCCTTTTACTAGACAAGGCATACATAAGTAATTTTAAGGACCGTAGCGCTTATCACGCTGCGCTGACCATGCAATGCTTGCACGGAACGGGGAGTGTTTCCAGCGCTTTGCTAAGACGAGACGGTGGTGGCACTTACCTTTCGCCCTGCGTTCGGCATCTTATCACCTCTGAGATGGGGGCACACACCTGTCTCAGAGCCACGCACTTTGTTTTCTAAGAAAACTGCCAGATGGCGCTCATGTCTCATATGTGACGTGACTCAATGCGTTCGTTCGCCTCCACTGCATGGTCGAGGTACTCTAACACAGCGCCTCCAGAATACCAGTCACCGAATTTCTTGCACAGAACATCAAATAAATGTCTTGTTCACTTTCTACACACGCAAGACTATCGTCTTTCGACGACATTTGCAGAAACATGCAGATACGGGGCCAATTTTTTTTAGGGGCGAAGCTCCTTATGGCGTGGCTTGTGCGTTCCTCGTAGTACGTAACCACCAGTGGCACATACCCGAAATAGTGGTCCTTACAATGTCTTGTGGATGGGGGCACTTGTATATGATGAATACATGATGAAAAGATGCGAGATGGGTGTGCTTGGAGTTTTCTCTAGACATATGGAAGGACGAACGGACTGACACACGCACGGACGGGCAGACAGATGGGCGCACGGACGGATGGACAGACAGAGGGATGGCCGCAAAAAGAGATGGACGGAGAGACAGACGAACGAACAAATGGACGGATGCACCAAGGATCACACAGATAGGCGGACGCAAGAACGAATGGACAGACAGACTGACGAACGCTGCGCCCCACCAATCATCATTCACTCCGTGGATATGCTGTGATTTTTTTTCTTCAAGTCTTCCTTCAACGCTGTTATGGCTCATTCCGCTAAATCGTTTGATTGAGGATGATAAAAGGCTGTTGTGAAGTGTTTTGTTTGGTTCTTAGCTAGCAAATTGCGGAAACGGAAACCCGTGAAACAAGGTTCATTATCCGTCACAAGAATACGGGGTAGATCGAACTTCACATACATAGTCCTGAGGGCCTACGCTGCCACTTGTGCCGTTGCTGATTTCATTGAAACTGCTTCTACCTATTTTGTTTCTGAGTCCACAACTACCAATATCATGTGTCCTTCAATAGGACCTGCATGTTACGCGAGGCGCCTGCTCCGTTTCTCTTTTATCGTGAGATATGGTGCAAGTGTTTGGACTCGAGTCATCGCCTCAGCCTGTACACAAGCAGATTATTCATGCACCAATCACTCAATCTCACCTTCACACCAAAAACCAAAACACGGATCTTCCAATGTTCTTCATGGTCGCTATTTCTGGGTGCGCTTCATGAAGCAAGTCCAATATGCGCCGCCTTATAGCCGTGGGAAGCAAGACGTGGTGTCCCCGGTAGACAAAGCCTTGGTAGTAATTGAGCTCAGTCTTCTCTCTGAAGTACGGCAAAAGGCGGCTCTGCTCTTCAAGCAAAAGTTCAGGTGGCCTTATTTAATCCAGAATTTTACTTGGTGAAACAAATGATTCGTTTCTTTCAAACGTACTACATCTCTAATACTAGTCGCTTCCTTTTACAAGCCCTCCGAGTACAGTTCGTACCCTGGCAGATTTTTTGTGCCGGTGTCGTGTAGCTTGTTCGGTAATGGCAGGCGACCTTTTGCATCATCATTTGAGTTTTCTGTTCTCCTGTGATACTGCAACGAGTAATTGTAGATGTACAAGAAAAAAGACCACCCCTGAATCCTTGTCACAGCTACGGGAGGAATGGCTTTTTCTTGGTTAAACAAATAAGTAGGTACTTAAAGTCGGTCACCACAACAAAGTGAATTTATATAAGTAGTGCTTAAACCATGTGACACCAAATACAAGGGCAAATGCTTCTTTTTCTAGCTGGGAGTAGGCTCGTTGCGCTTTGGACAGAGTTCTGGTATGAAACCCCATACGGATAGTCCGTGCAATTGATGCGTTAAGAAAGTGCTGCCCCCACTTCTACAGAACAGGTGAAACCTCACAATCAAACTTGAAAGTTTGTTAGGTTAAATGTCTATCACAAGCTTTCACGCAGGTATTGCCTGCTTAACCCTTCGAACCACTTTCTCGTGTACCTCTTTCCATTTACAGATAGCTTCCTAAGTAGACTGTATAATGGCGGCAGCTCTGTGGAAAGGTTCGGTAAAAATTTGGCATAATAGTTGATTAAGCCCAAGAAAGGTTTTAGTGTGCTCACCGACTTTGAGACTGAAACTTCGAGAACTACTGCAATGTTGTCATCGTGTGGTTGGAGTGCATTGGTATCAACTAGATGTTCAAGAAAGGCTGCTTCTTGTCTAGATTAGAATTTATTGGTGTTTAGCCTGAGACCATAGTCACGTAAGCACATCAAAATGTGATTTAGCAAAGAAGCCTGCGCTTTTCAGCCACTATGATCTCATCCAGATGGGTTTGTACGCCTCAAAGGTCTTTGAACAGGGAATCAATATGCCTCTGAAAGATGGCCAGAGCTGAGCTGATTCCAAACGGAAGCTTACTGAAACAAAATAAACACTTGCCAGTGTTTAGGCCTGTCAGCTTCTTGGCTCCATTGTGGAGTATCTGGCTGAACACTCGAGTCAAGTCCAATTTAATAAATTCTTCACCACTATTCAGTCTTGCGAAGATGTCATCCGCACAAAATAGCGGGTACTGTTCACTCACTCTGGCCATGTTCATGGTCAGTCGGAAATCCCCACATAGTCGAATGGACTCATCAGTCTTAACGATCGGAACCACTGGTGTCGTCCAATTCACTGTCATACAACTGATATAAGGCCGTCGGCAACTACTAGGTGCGAAGCATAATTTATTTAATTGGTTGATTTTATAAGTGGGGTTTAACGTCCCAAAACCACCATATGAATATGAGAGACGCCGTAGTGGAGGGCTCCGGGGATTTCGACCACCTGGGGTTCTTTAACGTACACGCAAATCTGAGCACACCGGCCTACAGCATTTTCGGCTCCATCGAAAATCCAGCCGGTGCAGCCGATATTAGATCCCGCGAGATGCGGCTCAGCAGCCGAGTACCTCAGCCACTAGACCACCATGGCGGGGCGGTGCGAAGCATCAGACACCTTAGTTATGAAAACGTATGGCACGACACGTGTTTTGCAAAAGCGGGGCGTGCTATTTTCTTTCAGAATAAGATTTATAGGCAGCTTTTTTGTGTAGTTTTCAACCTTGCGCATAAACATCTTCGAACTGGTTGAGCAAAGCACGGAGTTCCTGGCTCATGCAGTCTTCATTGTGCCTGTTGAGGTTTGCGACGACATTTTACTTCAACATGGTCACTACAAAGTTGTTAAATGTCTTGATTGTATCCCTTTCACAGACCACTGGTCTAGGTGTATCGATGATAACCACGGTGCCCTGTACGTCGTGCTCCTTACAGGTTTGTTCTGATGTGCAATTCTCAAACCACTGAAATTTCTCTAAAAAACATGACAATTTGAGATTGATGCTGCTTGGTAGTGGATGTGTGCTTTCATTTTCCTTGAACAGGTTCATTGAAATAACCGCTAATAGGGGACACCGCATCGAAAATTATAGTAAGAGACACATCACTCAAACTGATTTCCTTGAACACTGGCGTAAACATGCGGCCATTACTAGTTTTATCAGTCAGTACAGTATACAGCTGCTTGTCGTCTACCGAGGTATCAGCTGCGACCGACAGGGCGTAAGTGTCATGGGGACTTGCACTGAGTTTGCTCTCGACATATTTCAGCGAGATGTCCTCCTTTACTCCATTGGCGGTATACCGAACAGATGCGATAGCACTGCTCCTTCGAGTGAGTTTCACTGCCACACCTTTGGTGAGGTGTCATGCCTTCGATTGCCATTTTCTTGGCCTATTTTGCCGCATGAATTGCAAGCTACTTTTATCTGCAGATCGCACGCTTCTAGCATTTCGTGCAGCGTTTTGAGCTGAAATAACGAAATCATCTCTTTCCGTACGCGTCAGATTTTTCATTGTCAGCAAGTCAGTATTACCTGGATAAAGAAAGTTTCACAACTGTCATAGCTGACTCAGACTGCACCAAAGTTTCATCTTGTAGTGATCCCAAAGAAGCCTGTTCGATTTTTTTCTTTATTTATAACGCATATTCCAAAATTCCCTTGAAAAAAGAAGTGTAAAAGTTATTAGCGTTTTCCCATAGCCGATAGGTACCTCATAAGCTATAGTCAGCTTTACGCAAACACGAGAACTTCAACAAAAACAAAAAAGTCAGCCGTTTTATATTAAGACAATTGCCTACGACAAAAAGTTACGTAAAGATGTAAACCAACAATAAAATTGGCAAAATGTTCATTTCTCGAAGAAAAAAAAATCACACGCAGGTAATAATGGTAAAATAAAAGAGGACATGTTGAGCTGCTTTCTAATTAAGGATTCTGGACAGCAATTATCCAGAATTTCAATTGATAACATTGAATAAAGCTCACATATCGACATACCTGACCCTTTCTGTTGCTACTTCTTTTGCATTGACGTGCCCTTTTCCACACTTATCACACCACTTAGAGGTCTCCCTCATTTTACTTCCTCTTTTTCACCACTCTTGAAGAAATAAATTGTGATATACAACACGTCAAGTTCACAGGTGCAGGAACTGATGAAGTCTTGCCTGCTAATATCAAATTGATTAGGTACCTAATTTTTCATGTCTTGCATCTCATTACAAATTTGATATTCAAGACTGGCTTGTTTCTTAATTACCTTAAACATGGTTAAATAATTCGCGACAATTAAAAAGGCGATTGCACAATAATTATCATTTATGGACCCATTTGCATTCTGCCCTTATTGGTTCTGAAGTAGGTAATTGGAGTACGCCTACCAAATTACCTTGATGAGTTTTATATTTTCTCTTCTTATCAGTTCAGCTTTCAAAACCATTTATCTACTGATCTGGCACTCAATCATCTAGCCGGTCACCTAAAAAAATCAATAACGAAGGTTTATTCGCAGGATTAATTAATCATCGATCTATGAAAAAGTTGGACAGTTTATATCATAGTAGTTTTTTCACTAATCTTGAGGCTATCGGTATATGTGGCCCTACTTTAGTGCGACTAGCAAGCTACCTAAATAACCATGTTCTACTTGTGTCAATTCGTAATGTGTACTAAAAAATTATCTTCTAACAGTGGCGTCTCTCAAGAATCTATTTGGGACCGCTCCTATTTTTCATCTATATATTGATCTTTTGAACTGCCTGTCCTCCAAGAATTCCCTTTTGTGTGCAGATGACACTACTATGTTTATTTCTGACAAAAGCATTTCACTTCTTGTTGACAAACTAAGCATAGATTTGAAAAAAAAGATTTCAAGTTGTTTTAGTGTTACTTTGTTACCTATTACCGCAACCAAGACTAAATTTGCAGTATTTTCATCGACACGAAACATATTCGGCAACCTTTCCTTTTTTTCCTTTTGGCCCGCATTATATTTTTTGCAGTCTTTGCTCTTTCTTTTGGCTCTAACTTGAAATACATAGATCACACTTATTCGGATAATCAGGCTGAACAGTGAAAGTGCCTCAGATAGGCTGGCCGATGTTTCGATATTATATATATAAACGTCGGCAACCCTGCCTGAGGCACTTCCACTGTTCCCTTTATTATTCCACTACGTTGTTTCCATCCGTCGGCTCCCATCTTGATTTTGCATAGATCATACCTGTAACATTAAAAAGAAAATAGCATACGGCGTCCGCTTTCTAGTTGAAATTAGTTCAGGCTTCACATATGCATCATTATTGCCACTCTAAAATCATTCGTTTATTCTCATATTATTTATAGCATAAGTGCTGGGGTAACACTATAACATTCATTTGGCTTTCGTTCATACAATACAGAAGAGTCCATAAGAATCATTACTAACAGTAAATGCCTACTACATGATAACAACATCTTGACCATCTCAGCTCCTCAAACACAACTTAGGTACTATATTCTATGAATACTTCACCAAGGCATCACCTTCAATCCGCTTCACATCTGCGGTCCCGGTTACCCATAGTAATACTAGATTTTCGCATATTAGTAAGGTTTTTATGCCTAAAGTACGAACTAATAATGGTAAACTGACTGCAACTTTTTCATTATTATCTATATAGAATACACTATCTGTTTACATCAAAAATGCAAGAAAGCTGCATCAATTAAGGACAGAACAAAAATCACACTTTATGCATGCATGTATTATTTATGCATGTATTACTGTTCCTTTCAGTGGGTTTACATTGTTTCTATTTCCACGTTTTCTGTGTTATAAATTTGTATTCTTTTTCAGAGACACTGCTTGCACTTTTATTTGTTTCATTATGTTCTCTTGTGTATATTTTAATTTTATTTAGTATAAATATTGTCACAATGAAGAAACAGCAGCAGTTGAATACAGGACAACTCGCTTTACTTGTACAAGAACACTGGCAAACTGATCGGATGAGAACCTCGTCTTTATCTCTCGCTGCGCGTGCTCTTCGTTGTTCTCTTGGTGCTGCATATTCAAAGCGGCATTTGCCCCCTCCAAAGAGCAGCATCTCGATGTTCTGCTGCAAAAGACGGTGCAGTAGATGTACGGTGCAAATCAGTCTGAAAAGTAGGGCTTCATTCACACAACGTGCACAATTTTTGGTTTTCACTTGCGAGTTGTCGAGGGGCTGTCGAGAACGACCGCGTAATTAAGGTCACTCAGACGTTGTAAAACTGAGTAGAGGCCAAAATACCTCTTCAGCAATTTACCGAGAGTCTCTGGCGGCAGATAAGACTACATACCGAGACTTTCTCACCAGGCCGATAGACGACATGTCAGTGGCGCAGATTATAACGTTAGGTGTCGTTTTTGTTTTGCTACTGGGTGATTCGGACGCGTGCAAGCTTCCTCGCGACTTCTGCTCATTGGGTAAAAAATGCAGCGTCTAAATAGATGTCTTTGCAGTCGTGCAGTAACATGGCGTCAAGCATCGTCGTTTTTTCACGGCCATGAAGGACACTGAACGGCGTTCTTTGTGTAGTTTCTTGCTGCGCTGTATTATAGGCGAACGTGATGTGCGGTAGAATGTCGTCCCTGTTCTTGTGATCCACGTCAATGTACATACTCAACATGTGGTGAATTGTCTTGTTGAGAAGTTCTGTTAAGCCGTTGTTTTGTGGATGACAGCAAGTGGTTTTCCGATGGGCTGTTCCACTGGGCTCAAGCGCTGTCTTCAGCAGCGTGGCCGTGAAAGCGGTACCTCGATCCGTTATTATGATTGTTGGAGCACCGTGCGTCAGAACAATATTTTCTATGAAGAATCGTGCGGTGTCAAAGGCAGTGGCACTTGACCAAACCTTTGTTTTCGCGTAGCGCGTAAGATAATCAGTGGTGACTATTACCCACTTGTTGCCAGCATGGGAAGTCTTATATGGTCCGAGGAGATTCATTTCACTTTGCGCAAAAGGTACCGTGAGCACTTGAATTAGTTGTAGTAGTCAAGCTAGGTTTAACGTTGGCGATTTTCGTCATTGGCAATTGAGGCACGCGCGCGCGTGATGTTTTACAATAGCTGGAAGTCTTGGTCAGTAGCATATCTGTTGGATTCTGGCCAATGTGCATGCGTATCCGAGATTAGTGGATGCTGGCTCATAGTGGCAAGCACTAAGTATCTCCTCACAGAGTAACGCCGGAACGACAAGTAGGTGGGTGCTTCCTCTGGGAGAAAAGTTCTTTTTATATAGCACTACTTAAGCTGAAACACGGCAGGCTCTTTGCTAATCTTCTAGGGACGGTACGTTGCCCGGCCATTCGAAAATTCAATAAAGGGAAACAACTCGCTGTCTTCCTTCTGCTTGCACAAAATGGTAGTGGTGTCGACGACTCCTACAAACGCCATGTTGTCATTTTCTGTGTTATCGTTGTGCTTTATCGGTGACCTTCATAAGCAATCGGTGTCGGCTTGCTGCCATCCGGACTTGTACACGACCGTCATATCAAACTCTTGAAGGTGTAAGCTCTACCGTGCGAGCCGACTAAACGGCTATTTCAAGTTAATCAGCCAGCAGAGAGATTGATGGTCGCTGACTACATAGAAGGAATGACCGTAGAGGTATGGACGGAGCTTCATAACCACCATACAACTGCAAGACACCCTTTTTTCATTGTGGACTAGTTGAAATCGGTGCGGGAAAGTGCCCTATTAGCTTATGCGATCACACGCTCGGCTGAGTCTTGCCACTGGACGAGTACAGCGTCTGAACTCACGTTGCTGGCATTTGTGTGGACGATGGTAGGAGCATACTCATCAAAGGGAGAAAGCACAGGCGGTTTCTGCAGGCATTGTCGGAGATCATCAAATAGCGCTTGTTGATCGTCGCTCCATGTGGACGAAACGTCTTCTCTTGTGAGTTGTGTTAACGGCGAGGCTATGTGTGGCAAATTGGCAATGAGCCTTCGGTAGTATGCGCATAGGCTAAAAAAACGCCTGACTGCTTTCTTATTTGTTGGTACCAGAAATTTTCTGACGGCTGCAATCTTACCGGGATCAGGTCGAACACCTCCATGGCTCACAACATGGCCTAAAAATTGGACCTCCTTGAAACCGAAATGACACTTTTCTGGTTTCAAAGTCAGGCTGGCAGACCTTTGCCCTGAATACTGATAGCAGCCTGCTCAGGTGTTCATCAAATGATTTTGAAAAAACAATGACGTCGTCCGGATAGACCATACATGTCTTCCACTTAAGGCCTGACAGAACGGTATCTATTAGTTTCTGAAATGTAGCGGCGGCTGAGCCCAATCCAAAGAGCAAAATTTTAAATTCATAAAGCCTGTCAGGCGTTACAAAAGCTGTTTTTTCTCTATCTCACTCGTCAAGCTCAATTTGCCAATACCCGGTTTTGAGGTCCATTGACGAAACGTAGTGGGCATACCTCAGCCTGTCGACTGAATCATCGATGCGCGTAATGGGTATACGTCTTTCTTTGTCACACGGTTCAGCTTGCGGTAGTCGACACAAAAAACGCAAGCTCCTGCCCTTCTTTTTAACCAGCGCTACCGGCGATGCCCAAGGACTTCTTGACAACTGGATGATATCATCATCGAGCATTTCGTTCACTTGTTCCTGAATTGCTTTACGCTTTTTCAGTGCTATGCGGCATGGGTTCTGTCATATTGGCCTTGCTGTGTCCTCCATTATTATTCGGTGCCTCGTCAGTGGCGTTTGACTGACCTTCGAGGTCGATGAAGTACAGTCTTTTAACTGGTGAAGAAGTTCTACTTGACGCTGTCCCTGCGCTGGTGATAAATCCGTGCTTACGTCAGTAGGTGGTGGGGCTGACGTGGCTTGCGGTTCGTCCTGTTGTACTACACAGCACTCGCGGATTTCGGTGATCTCGTCGAAGTAGGCAACTGTAGTGCCTTGTGTAAGGTGTCGTCGCTCGTTCGTAAAATTCGTCAACAGAACCTCCGCTTCACCACACACAACATTGACGATACTTCTGGCAATTGCTAAACTGCGAGAGAGTAGAAGCGTCAATACTTGTTCAGTGATCAATTCTCACGTACGCTGCGTGCTGTACGTGACCGAAACAAGACAGCGCGATAAAGGTGCATGCAGATGACGGACCGAATCAGGATGTGGCAGGACGGACGGCGCGTCATGTGACCTCACATCAGCGATTCCCCTCGTCCTCGTGGCTCGCGGACGGATGACCCCAATCTGTTTCTCACATCGAGATTCTGGTGGCAGAAAGCCGATAGTTCAGCGGATTAGCTCAGGGTTCCTGGTAACCAATACACTTTTCGTCGGCTCGGTGTAGCCCTACTCGCGGCATGTCCTCCATGGCTCGCGGCACCTTTCCTTCGTCCGTGGCTCGCGCACAGCTGCATGACTGGTTGGCATCATCTACGCTTGAGCATGGTTTACATAGTTTCCGGGGGATTTGTTCTCAGGGGATTAAATATGCAGAAATCACTTTTGGTGGTTCGGGAAATGTATTCGGCTCAGGAAGCGAGAGCGCTTGCCTGATCTCCTGGCGCACAACTTCTGTTACTGAGGCAATTGCGTAGTCATTTGGGTTGGCGACGAGCTTCTTGACCTCTTCTTGTACAATTTCTCGTATCGGTTGGCGCAAAGAACCTTTGTCGGGTATCGTTGCTATGGTCGTGGCTGCCGCGCTGATCGGTGCACAGTGGGCTGGGTGGTCATACTGCTGGTAGCGTAGATGCAGTGCGCGTTAGATGAATGTCACCTCCTTGAAAATGCATCAACACTTGTAGGCGGGTTTTGTACGAGACCAGCGAGCAACTGCTCCTTAACACCCGCATGAGATAGCTACCTTTTTGGCTTCTGGCATATTGGAATCTGCTCGACAAAACAGGCGTGTCGTGTCCTCAACAAACATCGTAACGGATTCATTTGGTTTCTGCATCCGTGACTAGAGGAGACGCTGTTCGATTTCTCGTCTTTCGGTGCTCGCCAACGTATCGAGGAACTTTTGCCAGAACTCGTCCAAAATGACCACACGTGATTCGTAAACCATGTCCGGGCTTCATCTTTAAGCGTAAAATGCATGTAGCCTAATTTCTGTGTGGTGTTCCACCCGTTAACATTAGCTGTGTGTTCGAATTACTCGAGCCAGTCATTTGCATTCTCATATGAGTTTCTGTGGAAGTCAACCGGAAGTCGAGGGTTCGAAACAGTCGTCACCTGTGTTGTGCTTGGGCTGGACAGGTTGAAGCCAGTGCTTGCAGGCGCCGTCATGCTTTCTGCCACGGTCACGCTTTCCAGCAATAGACCGAACTCCGGGCTGAATCCTAACAGACAGCGGCTGCTGCGGTGAACTGGGGTGTCGATGCGCGGAAGTCTTTCTGGACCAGATGCGGGGCTGTTGTCAGGCATCCCGACCATGTACCCAGCACCTCCACCAGTGTAACAATTCAGAAACAGCAGCAGTTGAATACAGGACAGCTCACTTTAATTCTACCAGAACACTGGCAAACTGATCGGATGAGAACCTCGTCTTTCTCGCCACGCGTGCTCTACGCTGTTCTCTTGGTGCTGCATATTGCCGCCTGGTGTTCTGTGCCAGCGAACAGTGAGCCAGTTCTGTACCAGTGAACGAAGAAGACAAATACAAGCAACCTGTACCAGCGGAGACTGCGTTCTCTGTGTTTCAAATTTATACAGTCGCGTTTCTTGTACGTTTCTTGCTCCTTGCGCGTGACAACTGGTGGAGGTTCTGGGTACACTACGCACGGAACCCCTCCCAGTACAAGAAACTCAAGCCCCATAACGGTGATTACGCCTGTTCACCATGCTAGCCGAAGGATCAGTGGAATGGATCCCGAGTTTGGACTTCTCTCAGAGAGCATGATGGCCCCAGCTATTCCGCCTCCCATCGCGGCCCCTGCCATGCTTCCTGCAGACCAAACTCTGCGCCAACCTGCACCGCATTTCACTCCGCCTCACACCACGGCCCCTGCCATGCTTCAGGCAGTTTAGGCGGGCCCGTACCTCAGCGACCACCGACCGATTCCGCGAAAATCGTACGTGTGGCGGGCCCCCTGATCGACGTCCTCTTTGCTATCACTGTGGCGAACCTGGGCACATCTACCGACAGTGCACTTATTGAGAGCTTGGACTTCGTGGTTTTTCGGCCAACTCCCCACCTCCTACGTTCAGCCAGTGGCCTCCGAAAATCGCGGACTACGTTGCCCAGCAGCGCGGATCGACATCTTGGGACCACTCACGTTCTCCATCACCGCGGCGGTCACCGAATCATCGCACCTATTTGGGCGTGGTGCAGAGCCGGTCACCTAGCCCGCGTCGGGAAAACTAGCCACAGCGACCTTCGCGGGCAAGGCCGCTCAGACTGGTCAGCTCAAGGCCCCCTATCGGCGCGGACTCAAGGTACCGACGATACATCGACAACGACATCACCGGCTGATTGCGGAAGAGTTTCCTTAGATATTTCTGTTCTGCTAGATGGTCGCAAAGTTAGCGCTTTAGTGGACACTGGTGCGGACTATTCTATAATTAGCGAAAAACTGGCCGCCCTTCTGAAGAATGTAAGGACTCCTTAGAACTGCACGCCAATTCGTACAGCTGGCGGGAATATCGTGACGCCACTCGGTATGTGCACGGCAAGACTTCAAGTCCACGGTTGTACGCCGACCCAGTCGCCAATGTCACCGAGTGTTTCGCTTCCGAGGCCGTCGACACTGCTGAAGCGCCTTTTTGCAGCGTTGACATCAATCCAGCGCTTTCTGAAGCGAACAAGCAGCGTTTGAGTGAGCTGTTGCTGGAATACCGCACATGCTTTGCACGTTCTTCGAAGATACGTCAAACACCGATTACAAAACATCGTATTAATACCTACGACGACGCGCATCCCGTACGGCCGCAGCCTTATCGTGTTTCGCAACCGAACGGCACGCGATTCAAACGCAGGTTAAGGACATGCTTCAGGATGGCGTGATACAGCCTTCAAGCAGCCCTTGCTCATCACCAGTCATTCTTGTGGAAAAGAAAAATGGCACGCTTCGCTTTTGTGTCGGCTACAGGAAGTTGAACAATGTCACAAAAAAAGACGTGTACCCGTTGCCCAGAGTGGATGATTCTCTGGACAGGCAGCGCAGCGCGAAGTATTTTTCGTCCGCCGACTTGAAGAGTGGTTATTGGCAAATAGAGGTCAATTACCGTGACCGGGAATAGACCGCTTTTGTAACGCCAGATGGCCTTTATGGATTAAAATTGCTCCCTTTCGGCCTCTGTTCCGCTTCAGCCACAATCTAGCAAATGATAGACACCGTCCTGGCAGACCTCAAGTGGAAAAGCTGTCTCGTCTACCTCCATGACGTCGTTGTGTTTTCAGAAACGTTTGACGAGCATCTTTGTCACCTTCGGAATGTACTCAAAGCCATTAGATCGCCCAGTTTCATACTCAAGCCTGAGAAATGTCAGTTCGATTATGAGGAATAACAGTTTCTTGGTCACGTCGTGAGCGCCGTCGGTGTTCGGCCTGATTCTGACAAAACAGCTGCCATCTCCACTTTTCCAATTCCAACTGCCAAGAAAAGTCTTAGACGATTTCTTAGTCTGTGCGCGTATTACCGGTGCTTTATTGAAAATTTCTCCAACATTGCGGACTACTCTTACGCCTCACGCGTGATGACACAACATTTGTCTGGGCTGACGAACAGCGGAATACCTTCGCGGAACTACAGCACCAGCTCTCTTCCCCTCCCGTGCTAGGCCACTTCGATGAAGATGCTGACACAGAAGTACGCACTGATTCCAGCAATATTGGTCTTGGAGCTATTTTCGTATTATAACAAGATGGCATTGCACGGGTAATAGTCTACGCAAGTTGCACACTGTCTCGCGCAGAATCTAACTATTCTATATAAGAGAAAGAATGTCTCGCGGTCACTTGGGCAATTACAAAGTTTAGGCCAAATCTCAACGGAAGACCACTTGAAGTGGTAAGTCAAATCTACGAGACCCTTCAAAACGATTAGCACGATGTATTCTGCGCCTACAGGAATTTGATGTCACCATCGTGTACAAGTCAGGCAAAGAGCACGAAGATGTCGACGTGCTCTCACGAGCACCCCTTCAATCCGCCAGTACAAGCGCAGAAGAGGACGGCGAATTCGTGGCAACTCTGAGCGGGCCGGATCTGATGTCTCATCAACAAAATTACGCCGATCTAAGAATGATTATAGTCACTTAGAAGGGGGAACCGCGCCCATTCCTCGTCCGACGTCGCGAACGCTGTCATCATTTTGCCTACGAAATGGCGTCGTTTACAAAAAGAACACTGGTGCTGGTGACAGATTGCATCTTCTCGTCGTGCTTGAAGCCCTCCGCGATGACGTCTTATTAGCTTGCCATGACGAGCCCACATCCGGCCATCTGGGCTACTCGATATAAAATATCATCATCAAACGCCGGAAGAAGAATAAAGAAGACTGCTGCCTGGAGCGAGCGCCCGCTACTTCACTTCTTCTAATAAACCGTATTTGTTCGAAGCAGCCCCTGGTCTCGATCGTCTTATTAATGGTGCAGTGACCAGAATACTACCTGCTCGCCGGCAAAAAAAGGTCAACCTGCCATGGAGCAGCAGAGAAGAAAACGGCGGAGGAGCAGAGGATCGACCTGGATCGAGCGACGAGACCACGGTGGACAGCACGAGCATCATAACAAACGATTGACAAGTAAGGAGTCATTGTTAACCACCTCAATATGAGCAAAGAAGTGATAACGAAGAAAAGAATAGCGCTTCGCTCCCAGATCACGCGACTGATTAACGCAGCCGAGCAGCAAATTAATGATGGAGCTAACCGGGAGCAGCTGCTTACAACGCAGGCGCTGATTAAAGCAATAAGCGACAGTCTCAAGAGAGCGAACGAGCAAATGGAAAATTTTCTAACAGAAGACAATGCCGAAGCTGAATTCGAAAGCGTCATAGAGTGCGACATGAAATTAACGACGATCTTATCTGCAATAGAATTCAGACTTTGACAGCCTGAACAATCGGATTCAAGCGATAGGACAAGGCAGGTGACGCCCTCAAGTACAGGACAAGAAGCAACGAAACTAGTTAAGCTACCAAGGCTTGAAATGATAAAGTTTGAGGGAAAAGCTTTGGAGTGGAACCGCTTTCGGTCTCAGTACGAGTCGGCAGTTCACCTGAGACTGAACATGAGCAAGGGACAGAAGTTCAATTACTTTTTAGCATCACTAACCGGAAAAGCGGCGGCTGCTATTGAAGGACTTCAGTACTCGGCAGAGGAAAATTATGATAACGCAATCAAAATACTGCAAAAAACGTTCCGAAATCAAGAACATTCCATTAAAATGCACATGAATGAGCTATTGAGTTTGGAGAAAGTGAGGTCTGTTCAAGATACCGATGACTTAAATAGGCTTGTACAGAGAGTGCAAGTTAGCATATTGGCACTCAAGTCACTAAAAGTGGAAACCGAGAGCTAAGCGCCAATGTTGTTAGCGGTATTGAAAAGAGCAATTTCACCAGAATTATCAGTGCAGTTCAAGTCAACAGAGGCTATGAGAAACAGCTCAGCTTCAGAAAACGGCGAGCAAAACAACGCAACGGGAAAAGCGTGCGAGGAAAAGCTGGACAGGCTTATGTTATTCTTAAGAGAGCAAGCGGCTTTTCGTGAAGAAACACAACGTGAACAAGAAAGGATAACTGCAAAACCAAGAGAGAACCGCGGACAGATGCGCACAACTTCAAACTTCTATAACTCAGCGGACAGAATATGCTTATTCTGCAAGCAGAAAACCCACGCAACCGAAACTGTCGTAGGAGCATTCCAACGAATGAAAAGAAAGCTATGCTTACCCAAAATAGAGCATGCTTCAGCTGCACGCGACCAAACCACACTGCACGCATTTGCAAGGCACAAGTAAAATGCAAGCAATGCAAGGGAAGACATGCCACGTGAGTGTGTAGAACGGTGATGCAAAAAACAAGGGCAGAGCTGATCTCGACAGCGCAAGCCGAAGCGACGACGTCTACCCTACACGCAACCAAAAACATCAAGCATAAGTTTGTGCTTTTGCAGACGGCTGTAGCATGCGTAGAAGGAGAAACATGTGGCCGACATTGCCCTTTGTTATTAGACAGCGGAAGTCGACGTCCATTTATTGAAGCGGGATTAGCGAAAGAAATAGGTGCGAAGGTGTTGCGACAGGAAAGGCTGACGTTTAGTTCATTTGGAGGAGACGAAAAGGTAAAACTAATGAACGTGGTGAAAGTGACTGTAGGATCACGAGAAACAAGCACGACAATAGTGATTGAAGCGTTACAAGTCGACGTCATCTCGCACAGTTGTGTACCCACTCCAACTAAGAAACTCAGCGAGAAAATGAAACAGTTAAAGATGCAAGCGGCTGATAACAGGACCGAGACGACTGCAACAAATTCTGTAGAACTACTGATTAGCTCAGACTATTATTGGGACTTCTTTACTGGTAGAACTCAAAGAATCGAGGACAGACTGATCGCTGTAGAAACTATACTGGGATGGGTACTGCAAGGGCCGTCAAAACAAGGCAAGACAAAACTAACACATAATCAAGCAGTCATGGTTCTGAAGGTCGAAACTGCAGAGACAGAACTCCAGCAAGAGCTAGAGAAGTTCTGGAGCCTGGAGTCAATGGGGATCACAAGAAATAGTTGGGATAACACCAGAAATGAAGTGGTCGTAAAATTCGAGCACAAAATTGTACTACAAAACGGTCGCTATCAAGTCAGCTTGCCATGGAAACAGGACGTAAACTTGGAAAGCAACAAGTAAAATGCGATAAAAAGACTACAGCAACTGACTAAAGGCTGCAGAAAAATGAAGACATGCTGTATCGCTACGACAAAGCTATACCAGAGTATATGGCATTAGGAGTCGCAGAGGAGGTGCAAGAGCCATCAGAACAGCCAAATGCGCTTTGCTACTACATGCCACATCATGCGATCATTAGAGAGGACCGAGCCACAACAAAGCTTCGAGTAGTGTTTGACGCCTCATCACATTCTCGAAAAGGCATGTCTTCAAACGAGAACCTAGAGGCAGGACCCAATTTGAATGAGGACATGCTATTGCTGCTCATTAATTTCCGAAAAGAAAAGGTGGCATTAGTTGGAGATGTTGAAAAGGCATTTCTACAAATCTCTATACATGAAGAGGGTAGAGATGCAATGAGATTTCTGTGGTGGAAGCATGACGCTGAAGGAAGGTTAATGAATGAAGTGCGAACATGGCGCATGACAAGAGTAGCGTTCGGAACAACACCAAGAACGTTTATACTGGCAGCTACAATTAAACACCATTTGAAACAAGTGAAAGACCAGTTTTCTGATATGACAAGGACACTGCAGAAAGCGATCTACGTGGATGATGTCATTTTGGGAGCAGCAACGCTTGATGAAGCAGTCAAGTTGTACAAAGAGGCAAAGCAAGTGTTCAGAGAGGCAGCGATGAACTTGAGAAAATGGACATCCAATGAAGAGCGATTAAACAAAATAATTGATGAAAACGAAAGGGACGATTCTCCCGCAGATATTCGATCTAGAGGATTTACAATGCTTCTGGGCTTGATAGGAAAACACTCAAAGGACATGATTTGCTTCCCAATGGAAAAGTGGAACTTATTAACTGATACAACGTACTTGACAAAAAGCACTGTGTTACAAACCACAGCGAAGCTATTTGACCCACTCGGTTTGTTGTCGCCATTCACAGTACGCGCGAAAATAGGACTGCAGAGTCTGTGGAAAACGAACGTCACGTGGGACGACCAGCTCCCTAAAGATCAATGCGACAAATGGAAGAACCTTATGTCTGAAGCGGAGGACTTTTGAGCTCTAGAAATTCCCCGATGCTACGCAAGCAAGAATCAACCAGTACAAGCATACAAGCTGCATGTATTTGCCGACGCGAGCCCATTAGCATATGGAGCGGCAGCATACTTGATAGCAGTATACCACGATGGAAGCAAAGAGTCAAGGCTGGTAACAGCAAAAAGCCACGTAGCTCCAAGTAAAGAGCTGACATTGGCGCGACTTGAGCTCATGGCAGCGTCAAGATTATGCGACTACATCAAAGGTCACTTCAACGAAATAATTCAGGAAATACACTTCTGGACGGACTCGATGATTGTGCTTCACTGAATCAAGAGAACAAGCAAAAGAGATCCGTTTGTTGCCAACATAATTGCAGAAATTAGAGAAAAAACACTTCAGGCAAGCTGGTCATTCGTTCAAAGTGACGACAACGCTGCTTACCTACTTACACGAAGAATAAGCGCAAAGGCATTGATAACGTCAAAGTTATGGTGGAATGGTCCCAAATGGATAACATCACTGGAAAAGAACTTAGTAAGCATAATTGGTACAAATACAGACGTGGAAGACCAGCATAAAACACAATGTCACCAATGCATGGGAAGAGCCGAAATTGCGCTAATCTTGGAAATTGAAAGGTATTCATCATACGGACGGCTTATAAGAGTGACAGCATGGGTGTTCAGATTTATAAACAACACAAGAAAGGAAAATCACAAAGGGCCGTTGGCAGGAAAAGAAGTAACAAATGCAGAGAAATACTGGATAAGACAGACCCAAATATCACTGAGACAACCAAAGGGTGAAGCCTATTTAAACAATCGATCATTTGAAATTAATGGACACGAAGTCTACCTTGATGACGATGGAATGATCAGACTGAAAGGACGATTGCAGTGCAGCCAAGGATTCAACAAGCACGTAATAGTAATTCCAAACGATGAGCATTTCACGGAACTGCTAATACGTCACGTGCATAAAATGTTATCACATGGAGCAGTTCAAGTGACGCCAGCGCAACTTCGAACTAAGTTCTGGATATTGCAGGGTAGACAAGCAATGAAAAGAGTTCTAAAGAAATGTGTCGTCTACAAGAGGCATAACTCCAGACCGGCGACTCAAGACATACCTCCACTTCCGGCAGAGAGAGTCACTGAAGCAGAGTCATTCAAAGTTACGGGAGTTAACTTCACAGGACCTCTTTACGCAAAGGACAAGTACCAGATTGTGAAGCAATATGTACTGATATTCACCTGCGCGGTAACAAGAGGAGTACACTTGGAAGTTACCAACGATTTGTCATCGTCAAGTTTTCTACAAGCATTCCGACGTTTACAGCTCGACGGGGAATGCCAGTAGTAATATACTCGGACAACGCCAAAACATTTATAAAAGCTGAAAAGGAAATCAATAGAATGCTCGAAACAATTACAAACGAGGTCTTAAAGAATTACTGCAGTGGCCAACAAATTCAATGGAAAACGATAGCTGAGTGCGCGCCATGGTGGGGAGGATTTTACGAGCGCCTCATAAGAAGCTTGAAGACGTCGATGCGAAAAATAATATCGAAAAGCACAGCTTCGGTAGAGGAGCTACGCACTATTGTAGCAGAAGTTGAAGGAACACTCAACAATGGACCATTGACTTAGGTATATGGAGAACCTGGCGAGCCAATGCCACTAACGCCGGCAGACATCCTAGGTGGACGGCGACAGCTTCAAGACGGACAAACAAGACTTTACAACGGTGATATTGAAGACGCATGGCGACGCAGATGAAAACTCGTGCGCGCTTGGTGCAGAAGATGCCATCAAGAATATATCAAGGAAATAGGAGCTACGGTCAAAGCCAAGATATGGCAAGCAAAACCACTCTCACAGGGTGACATCGTGTTGGTTGAGGACAAGGCTCCAAGAATATTTTGTAAAATGTGCCAGATTGAAAAACTCTACCCTGGGCGAGACGGAATAACAAGAGCTTGTCTCCTTCGCACAGGCAAAAAAGAGCTTCTAAGAAGATCGGTGAACCACATATACCCTATGGAAGGTTGTTTCAAATAGCCCGCGAGAGCTTATCACATTTTAACTTGGGCGGGCGGGAGCCTACAAAATATCATCCTCAAACGCCGGAAGAAGAAGAAAGAAGACTGCTGCCTGGAGCGAGCACGCGCTACTTCACTTCTTCTAATAAACCGTATTCGTTCGAACCAGTGCCTGGTCTCAATCGTCCTAATACTCGAGAACTATGGATCGGGTGTGACAACACTTCTGCAGGCCTAAAATGTCTGCCTGTGTCAAACGCTACGTGAAGGGATGCCGTGAACGCCAGCGTCGCAAGACACCACCCTTAAAGCCTGCAGGCCATCTACAACCGATTTATCCACCATCTACATCGTTTCATCAAGTGGCAACGGACCTCCTAGGCCCGTTTCATTTGTCTTTTTCCGGCCACAAATGAATAATTGTTGCAACTGATTTCTTGACGCGTTACGCTGAAACGAAGGCATTGCCACGAGGGACCACAACTGAAGTTGCCAGTTTTTTCATGCATCAAATTGTGCTTCGGAATGGCACCCCGTCAGATGCCATCAGTGATCGAGGGACAACATTCACAGCGAAGCTCTTGGATGATATCTTCAGGTTGAGCTATACAACCCATCGAATGACCCCTACGTATCACCCTGAGAGTAATGGTTTAACAGAAAAGCTAAACAAAACACTAGCCGACATGATCTCTATGTACGAAGATGTGCAGCAGAAAACTTGGGACGACATCCTGCCGTACGTCACATTTGCGTACAAAACTGCAACGCAGAAGACTACACGCTTCACGCCATCTCGGCTCGTTTATGGTCGAGCTGTCAGAACTAAGCTAGACGCCATGATTCCGTATGAGGAAATCGACGAGCTCGACCAATCAGCCCCCGACATCAATGAGTACACTCAGCGCGCTGAGGAAGCACGTCAACTGACCCGTGTGCACATCAGAACTACAGTGCGCAGATGCACAGCGGTACAACATCCGCCATTGAGAAGTTAATTATAAACCTGGTGACGAAGTTTGGGTTTGGACACCCATTAGGTGGCGAGGTCTCAGTGAGAAACTCTTGAGGAAGTACTTTGGACCTTACAAAGTACTCAGACGTGTAAGCGACGTCAACTACGAAGTGGTTCCAGACGGAGGCTCACCATCATCCCAGCGCAGGTTACCACGCCCGGAGATTGTACACGCCATCTGCCTAAAACCACAATTTACGCGGTGATGCGAATTTTCTTCGTGTGCCAGTGAACTCTTTATGTGAACAGTGAATGCCGTTTATTTCCGATTGTCGGGCCCAGGACGCATTTTTTCTCGTGCGCTATTTTGTTTAATCTTTGTTTATGTTGCCTACTTTGACCCACTACTGTGCACACTTTTCTTGAGCATTGGGTCAATGCTCTCTTGGGGGAAGGAGTAATGCCACCTGGTGTTCTGCGCCAGCGAACAGTGAGCCAGTTCTGTGCCAGTGAACGAAGAAGACGAAGACGAGCAACCCGTGCCAGCGGAGACGTCCTTCTTTGTGTCTCAGATTCTGACAGTCGCGTCTCCTTGTACGTTTCTTCGAGCTCCTAGCACGAGACAATATTCAATGCGGCAATACTTTATTATTCGGCTGAAAACGTGTTTAGTTTACGCTTTCGATTATTGTTTGTTTCCTCTAGCACTGTTTTATCACCATTTATTCTTAATAAGAGGTTCTCACACAGTCTTCGACTTCAGAATCACTTTTGTGTACTAAACACATGTAATACATGTATTTGTCTCAATAAAAAAGTCTGAAAAAAAGTCTCACATTTTCATCTAAGACTCCGCGCACGAATCTGTCTCGTAGGATATGTTGGAGACACGATTCGAATTTGCATTTTTCTGGCAGCCACCTTACTTCGGAAATCAATTTTTGTACAATCTCTCTTTCTATGTGAGATTGTACGAAAGAGCAAACATAACTTCTTGCTATTTTGTTGACTAGCGAGGGGTAGTACCCCTCGAGGTACTTATAGCATAGCTGTAGCCGAGTGCGTTGATATGCCACGGATGTCTCGGATTTGTCCCTGGGCCCCACGAATGGCGCTGTCTGGTAGCGAGGCCACTAATTACTGCTCGTCACTTTTCGTGGTGTCTTGCGATTTGAAGTAGGCTTCCAGGCAAACATGGAAAGTTGACCACGTCATTGAAGCACTGGTAGTCTCACACGCTCATTGCTGTGCTGGTCTAGGACTCCTTGAGGTCCTCGTTGTTTTCATCGTCAGTGCTACAATGCACGACACTCGCTCAACAAAACATCTGTGACACGTGATATATTTTCTCAGCATGAAATGAGGCAAGCCGAGTTCACTCGTGGCGTGAGCGTCGCACACCGGGTGAGCCGCGCTCCTTGTTGGCGATAATGATGGCACAAAAATACGTAACCGTAGTCACGTGACATGGTCCCGCCAAATCAATAACACAAGTCACCTGACGTAAAAATACGCGACAATCAACATGTGACGTGAAATTATGTGACACTTGCCACATCTCGTTAAAAATGGTTGCACTAGTCAGTTACCATGCTCCTTTCAAAATGAAGTAACATAAGTGACGGTACGTAATATGATATAACAGCAATCAGACGACATTAAAAAATTAATAACTTGTCACGTAGCATGTCCCCGACAAAATCAAGTGACATAATACGTGAGATGTGCTTTCCACAAGCTTCTTCCTGTCAAAAGAATGTAAAACTACCCACCTGATATTTTTCTTAAATTATCGGCGGACAGTGGCCACATGACATACTCGCACCAAGAACATCACTACTTAGGCTTCCAAGAAAAGCAGAGGTGTCTGTGGATTCAAAATACTTCCGCTACAAATGAAGCTCGAGTGAACGCTACAAGCTATACGTCATAATCCCGTAGTTTTATGCGGTGTCGGCCAGTGTAGAGTATTGCAATTCCTCGCAGAGAAAATTATTTTTCACGCTGTTAGGACCATCTATGCTAACAAGCATTGTAAATCATTTGTTATACTGTAAATAGGAGTTCTTCGAATCCTGTATTGAGAAATGAGCGCTTAATCAGTCCGTCTGTGTCAAAGCTAAAATGTCAGACAAACGAATTACAACAATATGTTCCCGCAACCATGTCATGCGTGAATATACATATTCGGTGCGCTACTACGCGGTGGTGTAAATGTGGTGGCTCATCTCCACCGCTCCACATGGAGCTGGCATCGCCGGCAAGAAGAAGGGTTCGATGTCACGATAATAAAAAGGTGTTCGGGGCTCGGAGCGGCGAGCGGCTCGCTGATGAAGTTGCCAAACTTTCTCGAAGTGTATGTATGCCTAAGGGCGGCGTGATAAAAAAGCCTGTCCTACCATGGCCTCGCCTGCCGCTCCAGTGCACGTTCAAGGGAGTGCCTGCCGTCACACTTTGGTTTACTCGCAATACTGTAAAGTTGCACTTGGACTGGTGCAGTTAGAACAATGTTTAGATAGGTAAAAAGAGGCGCCCGATATACATGGTATCGCTTCTCGTGTACACGCCAAGAGTATTCAATGAAATAGAATATGATGTGCTGTTTTCGAATACGACCCGCCTGGTTTACGCCCGAATCACGGCGTGTATTATGTGTGAGTGATCTTTTTTTGTGGCCTAAAATACTCTGGATACCTGAGTTTCTTGTCATCAAAACTGCCACCTTTCACCAAGATCGTCTGTCGGTTCTGTTGGTGAAAGGTGGCAGTGTTGATGAGAAGGATATAGTCTTGATGACAAATAATCTCTCGCCGACAGCATAAACTGTGTCCACACAGGATCTTCAAATCTGCCGAAGCAGTGGAACACTGCTGACTACGTGCCCATGCTCAGTAGTTGTCAGACTGCTTTTAAAATAGCAAGCTTTGCAATGTCAAGCCTAGTGATTTGTTTCGGTCACAATAATCCCTGGATTCGTGTGGCAAAACCAAGACATTTGTGACTAGCGCAGAGGAGTTTTCGCATAAATTTCGGGGAAACGTCTTTTTTTTTGTGGCAGTGAATTTTCGTCAGTCCCAAGTTCTGTGAAGAGACCTCTAACATATATTCCGAAAAAAATTTTTCTTAATAAGTTGCGACTCGCTGTTAGATGCCAAGCATCACGTGCTCTAGTCTGTGTCCCTCGGCGTCGGCGTTAGCGTACGCACTCACACTACGCATGAGCAGCTCACCTCCTCCTCTTTCTCCAACAGCTGCGCGTTAGTCTGTCCACTTCTCTCCTGGCACCTGCACGCGCTTCTCCAGTGGGCTCGCTTGTGCTCTAGCAGCGCGCGCGCTGCTACCCTTGTCTAGTCTCTTCTACTTCATAAGTGAATATATAGCGCATGCGCGCTGTCCGCCCAACTCTCCCCAATGCTCCACCGCTAACTCACCTTCCAAAGCCAACGCTGGCAGTCTGCTAGTCCACGCTCTGCTCCTGCCCCTCCTTCAGTCCCTCACCGTGTTACTCTCTCTCTCTCTCTCGTTTAGAGACCCCTGCCGTAGGCGTTTGCACACCCATTGCGCAAGCGCGCACTCCCGCACATTCCACCCCTACGCTCCTCTTTACTCGAGCCCCAAAATGCTGACGATGGCAGCGTGTTATACCGGGTTTCTTCATTGAAAAATCGGCAGATTCCACGTACTGAGAGAATCGATAATATGCGAAACATGAATGAGGAAGGTTGATATGTCACTCTCAGATGACAGCCGTAAATCATGCGGTATATGACTTCCATGTCATGATAACCATCTTTAGGCGTGTCTTCACTTTCACTGTCTATCCACGTGACGTGATACCAAATTTGCAATATGTGGACCTAGCGAAGGAGCCGTGAGCACGCTATGAGCGTAAAATGTTGTAATGTTTTCATCATCATCATCAGCCTGACTACGTCCACTGCAGGACAAAGGCCTCTCCCATGTTCCGCCAGTTAACCCGGTCCTGTGCTTGCTGCTGCCAATTTATACCCACAAACTTCTTAATCTCATCTGCCCACCTAACCTTGTGCCTCCCCCTAACCCGCTTCCCTTCTCTGGGAGTCCAGTTAGTTACCCTTAATGTCCAGCGGTTATCTTGTCTACGCGCTAGATGCCCGGCCCATGTCCATTTTCTCTTCTTTATTTCAACTATGATATCCTTAACCCCCGTTTGTCCCCTAATCCACTCTGCTCTCTTCTTGTCTCTTAAGGTTACACCTACCATTTTTCTTTTCATTGCTCGCTGCGTCGTCCTCAATTTAGGCTGAACCCTTACAGGCCGATCAGCTTGCTCTCTGTAGTATACAAGCTATTTACAAAGGTAATTGCTAACAGAGTAAAGAAAACATTAGAATTCAATCAACCAAAGGAACAAGCAGGATTTCGAACAGGCTACTCAACAATTTACCACATTCATACTATCAATCAGGTAATAGAGAAATGCTCAGAGTATAACCAACCACTATACATAGCCTTCATAGATTACGAGAAGGCGTTTGATTCAGTAGAAATATCAGCCGTCATGCAGACACTGCGGAATCAGGGCGTAGATGAAGTATATATAAACATTCTGGAAGAAACCTACAGGGGATCAACTGCTACCATAGTGCTTCATAAAGAAAGCAACAGAATACCAATCAAGAAGGGTGTAAGGCAGGGGGACACAATCTCCCCAATGCTAATTACCGCGTGCTTACAGGAGGTTTTCAGAAGCCTAGAATGGGAACAGTTAGGGATAAGAGCTAATGGAGAATACCTTAGTAACTTGCGCTTCGCCGATGACATTGCATTGCCGAGTAACTCAGGGGACGAATTGCAACTCATGATTACGGAGTTAGACAAGGAGAACAGAAAGGTGGGTCTTAAAATTAATCTGCAGAAAAGGAAAGTAATGTACAACAACCTCGGAAAGAAGCAGCGCTTCGAGATAGGTAATAGTGCACTTGAAGTTGTAAAATACTATGTCTACTTAGGGCAGGTAATAACCGCAGAGCCTAACCACGAGATTGAAGTAAGTAAGAAAAATAAGAATGGGGTGGAGCACATTCGGCAAGCACTCTCAAATTATGACAGGTAGATTGCCACTATCCCTTAAGAGGAAGGTATATAACAGCTGTATCTTGCCGGTACTTAGCTACGGAGCAGAAACCTGTAATGTTTTACATGACACGCAAAGCACGATTATCATTCTGGGACGTGTCAGTGCCTTTGTTATCTATACGCATCACGTGATGCCAAGTTCTGTATATGTGAAACTAGCGAAACGGCCGTGAGCGCATCATGAGCGTGGCACGCTGACTTGTTCTCGCATGACACGCAAGTCATGATTATAACGTTTGCACCAGTCATATACCTTTGTCATCCATTGATGTCAGGAAACACCAAGATTGTTATATGTGAAGATGGCAAAAGGACGGTGTGCGCATTATGAGCTTAGCATGTAGTAATGTTTTACATGACACACATGTTATAATTATTATGTGTGGACGTGTAGTTTACCGTCATCATCCGTTCGCGTCACGTAATACTAAATATGTAAAGCTATTGAAACGGCTGATGATGATGATGATGATGAACCTTCAGCTTTGCTGGCACTCACCCACAAAGGAGGATCGGCCAAGAACCGGGTGGCAGGATCATCAAGTGTGCTAATTCAGGCATTCAGGTAATCTCGTAGCCGTAAATAATAACAATAGGCTAAGAGGGTAATCTCTTTGTGGCCCTTATGTACTCGCACACAGCAGAGAAAACGTCCCTGTGGTTATAACCTAATGTAATCCCTCCGAAGGATAAAATTAGTTCCTCGTTTATTTTTAAACCTAGCTTCTCAATTGGTTCAACCAGGTATCTATTCCTTCTATAAGCATAACGTTGACAGGATAAAAAAATGGTCTATTGATTCCGATTCCTTGCAAAAGAGACACAACGGAGATGCTGTTAGTCCAGCTTTATGTAGGTAGTAATTCAGATGCGGAATTCTGCATCGTAATCTGGTGATTGTAATTTCTAACTGCCGAGATACACACCACTGTTTGTTCCAGCAATATCATAGATGTACGAAGTCTCTGACTTTATCCAATGATAATTTTTCTATTTCTTAGTGAAAACAAGCCTTTCTATATCTGAGTGCTGTTACGTAGGAGAAATCAGGTAAAATAGGTAAGAGTGGTCCGCTTAAAAATGCTTTGGCTAACGAGTCTGCCACCTCATTTGGATAAATCCCGCAGTGGCCGGGTATCCATAGCAAGTGAAAGTTTTTCAGGTTTTCTGGTAATAAACTGCTGATCATACTCAATAATGTCAAATTTTGTGCTGTAGATAGTGCAATGCATACTGACAGAGAATCGGTAAGTATGACCGCTTCTGATTTACTTGCAGGAAGTTTACGAAGCGCTAGAATTATAGCAAATAATTCAGCGATGAATATAGGCGTGTAATCTGGTAATCGAACTGAAAAAGACCAGTCGAGAAAAGTACAGAAGATGCCTATTCCAGCCTTTTCGTTGAATACGGATGCATCTGTCGCAATAATGTTGTTTATGGACAGATGAGTCAAGTAATCTTTTAACCGAATATTTAAATATTGAAGGGGCAGTTGTTTCGCATTAGAGGGGAAAATATCATCAAATTTAATTTCAAGTTTTGAATCAGGTGTCTTCGTTATGCAAATCTGATAAATATTTACATTGAGAGGCTCTAGCAACGCTTGGACGAACCTAATCTGAGGGGAGTGTAGTCTAGAGCATTGTGTTCCAAAGAATGCGGTTGGTTCTTGAATAAAAACGTATGAAGTTTGTCGCAGAGGTGAATTGTATATTTTTAAGAAAGTTCGAACGGTAAGTATTCTCAACCGAGTTAACAGGTGGAAGGCGCGCTTCCACATACAAAACATTATTTGCCACAAATTTTGGGAGTCCAAGACACAAGCGCAAAGCTTCTCTTTCTAACAATAATAATTGTCTCATCTTTTAAGCCGCGCTGCCTGAAAATAATACACACCCGAATTCCATAATAGGCCGCACATACATTTTGTAAATCATTATCAATGAACTCCTACGCAATCCTGATTTTCTGTTTCCCAATTTGCGTAACCATCCCAAGGCACGTGACGCTTTACAGCCAACGTCGTCTATATGGCTTTTCCAATTTAGCGTCCTATTATATACGATGCCTAGGTATTTCAGGAAATCGACCTGGGGAATGAGCTCGGTACGATACATCAGGGAAATGTTGACACGATCCTTAAAAGAGAATGGCAAAAGCGCACTTTTTTGACGTTCAAAGTTATATGGATATTGTCAAGCCATCCTTCTAGCATGTTCATGTAATTATGTAATGCCTGATACAATGAGTGCAGATCACTGTTTATTGCGAAGAAAGCAATATCATCTGCATGTACGTAAATTTGGATATCCTGATGAGTTGGAATGGAACTTAGTAATATGTTGAATAACACCGGGAATAATACTGAGCCCTGAGGTACACCTTGTGTCTGCTTATATTTTTTAGAAGAGCATCCATCCAAGTAGCAATAAAATTCTCTGTCTTTCACAAACTCTGCAATCTATGCTGTTATATATTTTGGAAAGCGATAGTCTTGCATCTGCTGGATTAGGATAGGATATTCCACTTTGTCGTACGCTTTAGCTAAGTCTAGAGTGACTAGTGCACAGTATTCGCGGTGATGCCGAGCCAGCTGTATGCGACTTTCCAAATCCACTTGTGCACACCAAATAGAGTATCCCGATCTAAAGCCAATTTGTCTGGTGTTTAGTATTGTATGTTAATTGATGTAGCTTATTATACGGGCATTTAAGACTCTCTCTACAAGCTTGACCAGGTTAGATGTCAATGAAATAGGCCTTATGTTATCCAGAGTAAACTCCATTCCCTGTTTCTTAAGTATCGAAATTATTTTGGAAAGGTTCCAATCAGCCGGAATCCAAGACTTTTTCAGTGAATAATTAACTATAATATGGATTTCATGTGGCGATATTTCGTATAGCATTTTAAGCATTGTAGAGGTCACCCCATCAGGTCCGGGAGCAGCGGGCGGTAAGCTCTTCACACATCCGCCAGTTCAGCTAAAGATACCTCCTGGAAATCACAATCCACCCTTAATTTCACCATGGACTTTGGCATAATTGTCGTAAACCTGGTTTGCAAGGCTTTATCAATATTTCCCAAGAATTCAGAGAGTTCGCGAGGAGACATAATGTTGGAATGACTGCTTTCTGTCTGTGTAAATATTTTTCTCGCGCGTAAAAACCTGAAAAGCATTCTCTTATTTTTAGACTTAGACAGATAAATAAATTTATTCATATCATAGTCTTCTTTTGCTTTGCGCACTAGACGCTTAAAATCGGTGGCCATGAATTTATAATCACTCCAATTTTTGAAGCATTGGTTAATTAACAGCTTTTTCAAAGCTGCTTTTCGCTTTCTATACCCCCTGACACATTCTAGATTCCACCACGGGCTAAAAGATCCCGCTGTGTTCGAGTTTACAATAAACGTTGAATTTTTTAGTGATCGTTTCAACACCGCACAGAGACTCATAGCTCTAAGGTCTTCCTGGATTTCCTCGCGCAAAGTTAACGTAGATTTTAAGTCTTTTTGTAATTTAGCATAGTTTACGAATGAGCCAACTTTCCCTGCCAAACTAAACCTCGGGAACTTAATTTCTAACGTAATGGGAAGGTGGGCGCTGTTTGTAGCTCAATCTAATATATTCCACGAGCATATGCTTAAAGTGGAGCTGGAAAATGTTAAATCAATCGTCGATTTGGAGTTACCCCTTACAAAAGTAGCAACGTGTGATCTTAAGCAGGAAAAGTTGTTATCAAGCGTCCATTCCCACAAACGTCTTCCGCATACATCAGATTTGAAGCCCCAAGACACATGGTGTGAATCACCACACAGTACCATTTCTTTTCCGCATGAAGCTACCATAACATCGAGGCACCTCGTGTCTTGAACTCCCGCAGGAAAGTATGCATTTGCAAAAGAGAAAGGCGAGCAGTCTGGTAGTGTTATGTCTAACACCAGAATTTCGTAATTCGCATCCATACACGGATACAATATCTTGGCTCTGTGACTAAATTTAGTTGATATTAAGAAAGCCAGACCGCCACCTCTACTCGGCCGATCCAGCCGTATTAATCGATAATTTTTCATGTAAAAATTTTTGCCATTACCAAGCCAGGTTTCCTGATTGGCAATTATGTCGGGAGAAATTTGCGAAGAAACATATTGTAAATCTGTAGTTGCCGACCAAATAGACCAGCAGTTCCGCTGAAAAATTTTTAGGGAACCTATTTTGATGCTATTACTGAAGAAACTACTTGATCCAGAATATCTTTTTTCAAGAAATCATTTTTTGAAAGGTTCCCGAAGAAGTCTTTCTTTGACAAGTATTTCCTTGATTTTGGGCTCTGAGAAGACTTTTTAGAAGGGGGAGATCTGTTACGTTTCAAAAATCTTATAGATTCTGTGTCCATATCTGTAAAGTCTCCTGAATCCTCTGTCACAGGTTCTGACTCAGCCTGAACTCTATTTTTTGAAGGTCGTGCTTTCGGAGAGATATATCTTTGATTGACTGTCTGATTTTCCTTCTCTGTACCCCTTGAAATCAACAGAGCGTGTGAATCCCGATTTTGCACAAAACTGTACCAATGATTTGTGTCAGCTGTTGCGTTAACATATCAGCCAAGGCTTCAAAGAGTAGCCGCCAGACGCTGCATTGCCTTTTCAGTGGACTTTTCAATAGCCTCAGTTATCGACTTTGCGAGCGATGCATCCATTGTCGCTGTGTGCCGAGATGTTACGCCTGCGTAACCTTTTGATCTTTATGCATTTTTGCTACCGCCTCCCTTCTAGAGCAACGCCTGCGTTCTATGATTTCTAGAACACCAATTTCTCTTTCTTTTGCACCACATTCAGCAGAGTCCGCAGGGTGCGCTCCATTACACAAGCAGCACTCTGGTCTTCGGATTTGCAATCGCAGCTGTCATGACTCTCTCCGCACAGGCGACATCTAGCCTGCGATCTGCATCCTTTCATGCTGTCGCCGAATCGCCAACATTTTGAGCATGCAAAGGTTTCGGGGAAAGTGGTTCTACTTTGTAGATTAGTGGCCATGCCTTAATTTCTTTTGGCCTAACTCTTCCTGCAAAAGTTACTATAACTGATTCAGTAGGAGATTTTGTTTTATCGGTCGTTCGGGTGCATCGATAGAGTGAAACTGCCCCAGCTACAGCATATAAGTCAAGAGTTTCTTGAGGTGCCAGACTCGTATCACCCCACGGACTATGCCCTTCTTACATGCAACATGGCCTGGAATAAACGGGCTCACCGGCTGTGCAGCAAATTCAGAGCAATTCAGAAGCTCTCCGACGCAATCCTGGTCTGCAGAGCAGCACAGGATACCCCCTCGGCCGAACAGGCGGACCTCCGTAAACTTCTGGAAAAGCGACGAGGCTTTCTGAAGCTCCACTTGTATCACCTTCGGATTCTTCATTGGAATGAAACCCCCATTTGTAGGAACCAGAGCCACAGGTACGTAGCTATCTCCACAGCGAAGCAAGGTATCGAGCGGCCAATCCTTGACCGGTAGTGAGGCCAGCCAAGAGGAGTGCCTTTGGCCGGTTGATGAGAAAGACATCAGAATATTCTGACTTGCCTGATCTCCAAAGGGCTGGAACAACGTTTCAGTAGAGAGAAACTAACAAGAAATACGAGGAATGAAAAGCAAACCAAATCTTAGCTGCAAGGATCCTGCCGCTCGACGATGAGCCGATCTCCGATGAGCCACCAGCGAATGACGATCCTCGAGCTTAGCCCCGCCGCGGTGGTCTAGTAGCTAAGGTACTCGGCTGCTGACCCGCAGGTCGCGGGTTCAAATCCCGGCTGCGGCGGCTGCATTTCCGATGGAGGCGGAAATGTTGTAGGCCCGTGTGCTCAGATTTGGGTGCACGTTAAAGAACCCCAGGTGGTCGAAATTTCCGGAGCCCTCCACTACGGCGTCTCTCATAATCATATAGTGGTTTAGGGACGTTAAACCCCACATATCAATCAATCCTCGAGCTTAAAGTGTTCTTGCTCACGGGATTCGAGCGCGTGCGCCAACGGCTGCAAGCGCATCACGAGCGCAGCATGTAGTCATCTTCTTTTCTTGACACGCATCACCCCTCCGAGGTGGTCTAGTGGCTAAGGTACTCGGCTGCTGAACCGCAGGTTGCGGGTCAAGTCCAAGCTGAAGCAGCTGCGTTTTCGATGGAGGCGAAAGCGATGTAGACCCTTGTTCTCAAATTTGGCTGCTTGTAAAGAACTTGAGGTGGCAAAATTTCCGGAGTACTCCACTACGCTGTCTATCACAATTATATTGTGATTTTCAGATCTTGAACCTCACATATAATCATCATCACGCATCTCATGATTATTGTGTTTGCAACAGTCATATACCTTTGTCATCCATTCATGTCCCGTTATACCAAACTAGATATATGTGAAGCCAGGAAAGCGAACACAAGCGCACCATGAGCGTGGCGTGATAGTCATGACCTACATGACATGATTTTCACGTTAGGGTCTGTCACTTTTGTTCCGCATGCAGTCATGTTATACTATACGAGTTTTTGCAATATATCATGTGAACGGAACCAACGCGAGAACAGCAAGCTCATGAAATGTAAATGATGACATTCAAGACATACACGTCATGATTGTCATGTTATGACTAGTCAGTTATAATCGTCATACAGTGATGTTATGTCACATCAATTTTGGTATCAATACCAATATAAAAACAGCCAGGAGATCTAAAAGGCGTAAGCGGCTAGATAGATAGATAGATAGATAGATAGATAGATAGATAGATAGATAGATAGATAGATAGATAGATAGATAGATAGATAGATAGATAGATAGATAGATATGCTCAAAGTCGCCGAAGCCCGCTAAGAAATGTTTCACATTTAAAAAACTGACTGCTCGCGCTGCACAACCACTCGCTGGCACACAGCAGCTAGATGAAAAAATTGGCCCGAATCTACATGTTACACCTTAAATAATGTCGAAAGACAATAGTCTTGCGTCTGGAGAGAGTGAACAAAACACTTATTTGATGTTGTGCGCAAGAAAATAGGTGATTGGTATTCTAAGGGCACTGCGTTAGAGTGCCTCGAGCGTGTAACGGAGGCGAACAAGCGCATCTAGGCACGTTTGGCACGAGCGCCATCTGGCACGTATCCCCGAAAACGAAGGCATGCGCGACCGCGGAGAACGATGCGTGCCAGTCTCGGAGGTGATAAGCTGTACAATGAAAAGCGACGGGCAGGTGCCACCACCGTGCCGTCGTAACAAACCATTGGAAACACCTTCTTGAGCATCGTGTTGCACCATCAGCGCAGCGCCTTAAACACTACAGTCCTTAGAGTGTTTTGTGTGTGTCCTCTTCTAGTATGAAGGCAGACATACAAAAGATAGACATGTTGTTATAGCGCCTCAGATATGCGCAATATTTGCTTTTTTATTGGCAATCGCACAACTATGAACGCTAAACCTTGAGCAATATTGGTGGGCGCTGCGGTTGGGGTTGGGCGATCGGTGCCGTTTGAGGTATCGTTAGGGCGGACAAAGAGACAAACGTACAGACAGACAGACAGACAGACAGACAGACAGACAGACAGATCAAATGTTTCCGTCGAAGGTCCCCAAGGAAGACTATCGTCTTTAAAAGCGCATGGCACGCCCTGCCGCGTGGGGTGGCTTTCTAGGGCAGAGCGCGTGTCAGCCGTAGGGTCAGTTGCGGCCGCGTCAGCGCGACGAGGCGGGGATGGGAGGGACGGGGAACAAGTGGCGGCGGCTCCCTCGAGGCTGGAGCCGCAGCAAATTTGCTTAAGTTTGCATACAACAGTTATCCACTCTGTTGTTCTAATCAGTGTTTTTTTAAAGACGATAATCTTTCTTGGGGACCTTCGGTGCAAAAATTTTGGTCTGTCTGTCTGTCTCTCTGTCTGTCTGTACATTTGTCTGTTTGTCCACTCTTAACGTCATCGGATATCTCAAACGGGCGACCCCATGCGCAGCGCCCACCTATGTTGCTCAAGGTTGAGCGTTCACGCTTGTGCCATTGTCAAATAAAAAACCATTATTGCGCATGTTTAAGGCACCATAACAACACGTATATATTTTGTATGTGAGCCTTCTACTAGAAAGACATGCATAAGTAATCTTAAGGACCGTACCGCTTATCACAGTGCGCTGACAATGCAACGCTAGCACGCAAAGACGAGTGTTTCCAACGCTTTGCTAAAATGCGACGGTGGTGGCACCTACCCGTCACCTAGGGCTCTACACCTTATCACTTCTGAGATGGGCGCGCCACCCGTCTCAAAGCCAGGCGCTCTGTTTTTCTAAAACAAAACTGCCAGATGGCGCCTATGTCTTGATGTGCTCGTTCACATTCGCTGCACGCTCAAGGCACTCTAACGCAGCGCCTTCAGAATATCATTCACCAGTTTCATTGCGCAGAACATCAAATGAGTGTCTTGTTCACTCTCTCCACACGCAAGACTATCGTCTTTCGATGACATTTGCAGATTACATGCAGATAAGGGGCAAATTTTTAAATCTTATTTATCACAGCGTTGACATATCACATAAGCAAATTACGAGGCACCAATTAGTTAAAAAAGCAAATTGATTTTTCCTGTGCGTGCCGAGAACGTGTGCTCAGATTTGTGTGCTCGTTGAAGAGCCCCAGGTGGTCGAAATTTCCAGAGGCCTCCGCTACGGCGTCTCTCATAATCATATGGTGGCTTTGGGACGTTCAGCCCCACATATCAATCATGTAGCTGAATAATGTGGCACTGAATGCGTGACAAAGTCATTGTTCTATTAATGAAGATGTCTTAAAGTAACAGCCCGAATTTTTGACAATAATTTTTGGATACTTTACAATAGACGTTCACAATTTTTATAGTGTGAAAGTCTATCAAAAGTATGCTTTGAATGTTTTTCGTGTTATCCGGTACACAACAGTATATATATATATATATATATATATATATATATATATATATATATATATATATATATATATGGCTTACGCATCGCCAAACCTTGGCTGCTGTAGGGGAGTCGAGTGCACGTGACGTGCCTTCGTTTGAGCGCACACAGGTGCCTATTTGTCAACGATACATAGTAGAAAAAATAAACAGTAATGGATGATGGAGATTGCCAGAAGACAAGCGCGTTGGAGTGCTATCGGGATTCGCCAGTGCACGTGGAGAGGCTAACATGAAAAGTTCGAATGGATGGTTTTAATGCCGACAGACACAGAAGTCAAAAGTTGGGCACAGAAGCTGGAGCAATTTTCAAGTCGTTTTATTATGTTAAAGTGTAAAGAAGTAAAAAAATAAAAATGCCAGGATGAGCCATGAATTGAGAATAAGTAAAATATTTTCATGCATCTTGTTCCAGTTATGTGCGCACTGTTGAATTAGTTGCATTATAGTAAGAATGTCGGGACGGAAAGAGACGAAAACACTCAAAGGTGCGGGAGCGCCAGCAGTTGTGTTCACATTTTGCAGCATTTCATCGCTCTTTTCGCCTCAAAGTTTTCGTAGTATTTACTTCATAACTGGTCGCTCAAACGCCAGCACTTGAATTGGTCACTGAAATTTCAAAGAGGCTCAAGTTCAATGTTATGAGATCGCACACATGCTAAGTATATTTCGTGGCTGTTGCATCTCATACTGCATTGTATTAATACTATAGGCGTGTTTGGAAAAAGTGAGAACTTTATCTTACTTTGTGTTAAAAGAATAGAGGCAACTGCACTTGCTGAGGTTAAATATTTCAAATGAAGTTACTAAATTTCAAGCAACGTTTTCTGAAGCGACATACTCACAGTTATTATAATCAAATTAGATACATTGAAAAAAGTGTAGCTCTACCAATTCTATTTGTTGTTATCTTGCAGGATCCGAGTAAAATGTGCTCACAATTTTTACTTTCGCGAAAAGTGATCGGTGTGAAAGGTTCCACCTCGGGTAAGGCAATACCAAAAATTTGCAAGGGCTGCAGGTATCTAAAAGCAAGTTCGGTAATTACCTGGTGCGCACACTCCAGACGGATAACAAAAAAGGATTTCGCGGTTCACACAAACGTACACGCGCTCAATCGGCCATATAACCGCAAGCTCGCCACGCATGCGATTATATGGGCGCTCGTGAAAACTCCCCCCCCCCCCCCCCCCCCTGGTGGTGCCTCAGCGGTGGTTCGGGAACTACATATGTCACGCCGGTTTTGGAGCACGTGGCGGGGCGTAACCGTGCGCTCTTTTATCCAGCAGCCCTGGCTGGCAACTCGTTTATATAAGCACTGCATCTTGATAATCAATGCAGTGCCGGTGAGAGATTTCTCCAGTGCGTTGCTGAACAATTCACATTCGTAGCGTGAGCGTTGACTTAGATCAGAAGACTGTGGGGCTCTATGTCCAATCGGAGTTTTCCCTCTCTCAATGTTTATTAGGAGCAACTGTGATGTTCCAGTAGGAAACACCGCTCCATCACTGCGTGCTTTGCACCTTCTCAATTTTCCACGCTGTGCAGCGCAGCGGTGAGCGGCAGCCTCAATGTCGCCACCAGTGTAAGCGTTGGTGCCTGCTGTTTTGCATGTAGACAAGGTTTCTTTTAGTGGCAGATGAGGTATTTTTTTTCTGCTTTCCCATATAGCACATATCGTTCACTGCTGCAAGTTCACCCTCTAAATAAAAAACAGCGGTCTTTCTTTGTACGTATAGTGTGTTGAAATGCTAAGTAGGAATGGATGTTTGCGGGATAAAATAACTATATGCGACACCATTCCGACCTCTGATTATTTTGTAGAAGATCACGTAAGACAGAAAAAACCAGCATCTACCATCGTCCGGATGACCACTGAAGCTTCGCCAGGGGTAACAAATGATTATCACGATGCCGCCGTGACGGTGAGTCAGATTCGTTTATCTTGCAACTAAGGAGCTGTAGAAGTGGCTTCTACAGGGCGCAACCTCGCTCACGTACGATGTAGAATTACACCAGTGCAATTGTTACAGGTTCATTTGCTAGTGGCTTTTGCTGTTCTAATAAAGGCAGACGCAGCAGCTCCTTTGTATATTTTCGTAAATAGTTTCTAAACGAGAGACATTTCACTGCGCTGCTGAGATCCAACAAACCACCTTCGTGCGCAGCGCGAAAAAAGTTATGTTCGTGCGTAAACAAAATGGGGCGTTTGAATCGTAGTGGAGTACTCTAACGAAAAATCATGCCACTGCTTGCGAAAGAATGCATTATGTTAGCCAAACCATTGCGTTGGTTTATATATCATACAAGAAGCGCAAAACAAACCAAACATCTCACACATCAAATAAAGAATAAGCGAGTGGTATAAATCTTTCCCGTGGTTAAAAATGGCGCAGTCATATTTCTCCGACGTCATCTATGACAGCTGTAACACGTCAGGTCTTATGGAAGCGTATAGCGGTGCGATTATATAAAAAATGATGGCGATTAATGGCGTACTGGGCCCCGTACAAATGTACGGGAGTTGAAAATGCCTTAGATTAAGACCACCTGGTGTTTACTGCATCTGTGCGGCGCGTGCCTCTTATCTTTGCCACTTCTTGCAGCAGGAATAAAAAAAAACCACAGCATATTCATGAAATGACGACGAGTGGGATGAAGCGTTCTTCAGCCAGTCCATGCTTACGTCCGTCCGTTCGTTCTTGCTTCCGTCCGACCACGTGACCATCCGCGCGTCTATCCATGCGTCCGTCCGTCTGTCCATGCGCCCATCCGTGAGTTCATTCATTCGTCTGTCTGTTCGTTTGTGCGTCCGTCCATCTGTCCGTCAATCCTCTAGTCATTCTGTCCGTCCGTCCATGCGTCCATCTTGTGAACACTCCAAGTTCCGCCATCTCACATCTCGCATCCCCTGTGGCACATAACCATTCCGCGCGTCCGTGCATCCATTCTTCCGTTTGCTAGTGTGTCTCTGCCCGTCCATCTACGGGTCCGTCCCTGCGTCCATCTGGTGCACACTCCAAGTATCGCCATCTCACATCTCGCATCTCCTGTGGCACATACCCGCTCTAGAGCGAGTATGTACCACCGGTGGCTACGTGCGACAACTACGGAGGAAGGAGCGACCCTCATCCTAAGAAGCTTTGTCCCTAAAATCAACAATGCGAATGTAAAGAATTGCGTCGACGCTTCCTGCGCTAGTGGGCAACGTTCGCAGAATCTCTAGGATAAAACGTGTTTATAGCGTTCACTTGTTCATACCACCTCTTTGCTCCCAATACGAAGCTGTTGGTCGTGATGGAAGAGCAGAATAATCATAACTAACATGCTCTGAAAACCATCAACTGGTTATCAAGTTAAAAACCTCTTGAATAGGTGAATTACATACTAAGTCGCAGTGAAGCGTTGCCAAACATTTGTTCAGGCAGTGGCACCTGTTTACGTCAATGAAGGTACCAGCATTGATTGTCACCCATATAACAGTGAATAAAGATCATACATGTTCACTGACAACTCAGCAAGCTATTTTGCTAGCGGTATTAGTAACCAAAGTGATTCCCCGACAACAGTTGGCTACATTATACGTATACGCCATAGCTCCGTTTAACCATAATTTTGATAAAACTCACACCATCGCTATTGGAGCGGCGATGGTGTAGTAATTGGAACATCCACCTCGCATGCAAAGGTCCGTGGTTCGAATCCCAGAGCCGCGCAGTTTCGAAACAGATAAAAATATCCACGTGGTGATGGAACTGCATTAGGAGCCCTGAAGTCTGGCTTACCGGTAACCACCACCGGTAACGCACTCCCTCACCAAAGAAGAATTGGCCACCCTGTTACAGTATCTTGAGACTACCTCGCACATGCATACGTCAATTAACTCATGTCCCTGAGTCTCCAGCAGCTGCGAAGCAACTGACCACGGCAGTGGTCAAATCTGCAACGCAGCAGAGGGTGCTAAGAATTTCTGTATCTGGACAGGCCGCCATTGGAACCTGAACTTGACAACGTTTAACGCTAGAATCTTATTTAGTGAGGGAAATCTAGCTGTAGTATTTGTGGAGCTAGAGGCTGTTAAATGGGATATAATAGGGCTCAGTAAGGTTAGGAGGACAGATGAGGGCTATACGATGCTGCAGAATGGGCACGCTCTTTGCTATCGGAGCTTGGCTGACAGAAGAGAACTGGGAGTGGGGTTCCTAATTCACAGAAAAATAGATGGAAATATAGAGGAATACGATAGCAATAATGAAAGTGCGGTAGGTATTGTAAATAAACCCAATAACAGATACAAGATAAAAGTGGTACAGGCTTACGCGCCCACATCCGGCCATGATGACGCTTCAGTTGTAAGCTTGTATGAAGACGTGGAATTGGCAATTAGTAAGGTAAAAATACAATACACTGTACTGACGGAAGGCTTTAATGCAAAGGTAAGGAAAAGGCAGGCTGGAGATTAGGCAGAAAGAGATTATGGCATTGGTACTAGTAGAACTTGAAGAACGCAATAATTACCGGATTTTGAATACCTTCTACTGAAAACGAGGAAAGCGCAAGTGAACACGCAGGAGCCCCAATGGCGAAAATAAGAACGAAATATACTTTATAGTGAGTGCACACAAAGGCATCGTGCAGAATGTGGAAGTGGTTGGCAAGGTACAATGCACTGACCATAGACTGGTACTGTCTCGAATTCGCCTAGTCTTGAAGAAGGAACGACAGAAATTGATACGCAAGAAGCCAATCAATCAGCTAGCACTGAGAAGAAAACTACAGCAATTCAGAGCCTCGATTCAGAACAGGTACTCGGCTTTTAGTAAGGAAACCAACCTTAGCGTAGAGACAATAAATGATAATATTGATTGATTGATTGATATGTGGGGTTTAACGTCCCAAAACCACCTTATGATTATGAGAGACGCCGTAGTGGAGGGCTCCGGGAATTTCGACCACCTGGGGTTCTTTAACGTGAACCCAAATCTGAGCACACGGGCCTACAACAAATAAACGATAATATGACGAGTATCATTGCGGAGTGTACAGTGGCAGTTGAGGCAGGGCAGTTATACAGGACACTGGCACGCTTTCCCGGGAAACAAAGAATCTGAATAAGAAACGCCAACTCATAAAACTCTCAAGTACAACAGACAAAATGGAACTGGTAGAGCTTTCGAAGTTGAATAATAGGCGTAAGCTATGCAATGTAAGAGTGACATGTAGAAAATTGAACATGCTCTGAAAAAAGGAGGAAGCGTCCAAGCAGTGAAGAGAGAACTTGGGATTGGCAAAAATCGGATATTTGCACTAAGGGACCAAGAAGGCAAAATAACAACCAATTTGGGTAGTATAGTTAAAGTAGCGGAGGAGTTTTGCAGAGTTCTGTACAGTAGCCAGCTCAACCACGACCTTAATACTATAAGAACTAGCAAAAACTCAGATGACAACGCACCAGTAATAATTGAAGAAGTCAGAAAAGCTTTGGAGAGCATACGAAGAGGCCAAGCTGCTGGTAAGGATCAGGTAACATCAGATCGGCTGAAAAGTGAAAGACAGATTGTGTTAGAAAAAACTAGCCACCCTGTTTACGAGGTGTCTCCTGGCGAGAAGAGTACCAGTGTCTTCGAAGACTGCTAACATCATCCTAATACAGAAGAAAGCAAATGACAAGGACTTGAAGATTTACAGGCTGATCAGCTTACTCTCCGTAGTATACAAGCTATTTAAAATGGTAATTCCTAACAGAGGTAAGAAAACATTAGAATTCAATCAACCAAAACAACAAGCAGGATTTCGAACAGGCTACTCAACAATCGACCACATTCATACTAACAATCAGGTAATAGAGAACTGCTCCGAATATAACCAACCACTTTACATAGCCTTCATAGACTACGAGAAGGCGTTTGATTGAGTAGAAATATCAGCCATCATGCAGACACTGCGTAATCAGGGCGTCGATGATGTATAGATAAACATCCTGGAAGAAATCTACAGGGGATTACCTGCTACCATATTGCTTCATTCAGAAAGCAACAGAATGATAATCAAGAAAGGTGTAAGGCAGGGAAACACAATCTCCCCGATGTCATTTAGCGTGTGCTTACAGGAGGTTTTCAGAAGCCTAGAATGGGAACAGTTAGGGATAAGAGTTAATGGAGAATACCTTAGTAACCTTCGCTTCGCCGATGGCATTGCATTGCTGAGTAACTCTGGGGACGAATTGCAACTCATGATTACGGAGTTACACAAGGAGAGCAGAAAGGTGGGTCTTAAAATTATTCTGAAGAAAACGAAAGTAATGTACAACAACCTCCGAAAGGAACAGCGCTTCGAGATAGGTAATAGTGCACTTGAAGTTGTAAAAGACTATGTCTACTTAGGGCAGGTAATAACCGCAGAGCCTAACCACGAGATTGAAGTAACTAGAAGAATAAAAATGGGGTGGAGCACATTTGGAGAGCACTCTAAAATTATGAAGGTACATTGCCATTATCCCTTAAGAGGAAGGTATATAACAGCTGTATCTTGCTGGTACTTAGCTACGAAGCAGAAACCTGGAGACTTACAAAGAGGGTTCAGTTTAAATTGAGGACGACGCAGCGAGCAATGGAAAGGAAAATGGTAGGCGTAACCTTAAGAGACAAGAAGAGAGCAGAGTGGATTAGGGGACAAACGCGCGTTAAGGATATCATAGTTGAAATCAAAAAGAATAAATGGACATGCATGGGCCGGGCATGTAGCGCGTAGACAGCATAACCGCTGGTCATTAAGAGTAACTAACTGAATTCCCAGTGAAAGCAAGCGGGTTAGGGGGAGGCAGAAGGTTAGGTGGGCAGATGAGATTAAGAATTTTACGGGTATAAATTGACAGCTGCAAGCACAGGGTCGAGTAACCGGCAGAACTTGGGAGAGGCCTCTCTCCTGCAGGGAACGTAGTCAGGCTGATGATTATGATTATAATTATGATGATGATGATGATGATGAGAGGGAGGAGGAGGACGTCCTTTTAGCAACCTAAGCGCCTACGCTTTGGGTTACTTTAGGCTTCGTTCCGATTCCGCTACAGTAAATGTGCCATGTAGCCTCAATATCGACACGACTACCCCAATAAACAGGTGGCTCTATTCGCCTCGTAATGTGCCGCTTGAAGTAAAATAAGAAAATTTCTGGCTGATTTCCATTAAGCGCCTGAGTGTGTTAGATGTGCTGAAAATTGCGGGTTCAACCATATCCTTGAACTGCCACTGCCCACGATTACACTCATTTCAGTTTACTCAGTGCATATTAGGCGTACGAAATTATCTACAACAGTCCCAGCTTTTCTCGCGAAATGCAATAAGACACTTCTCCGCTTATCTGACCCAATACTTCTTTTGCAGTTCCTTAAGACCCAAGATAGTATACAATTGTTGATGATCTCGGAAGAATCTTGGCATGATAGCGAGTGTGAGTGCATCAAGTCGGGTCTTTTTGTGCGAGGGATAAATGGAGCTGAACGAACATTGGAATGCTACAAATACGTAATGAGAAGGTAAGTGCATTCTCTTTAAAGATAGGAGATCACACCGAGAATTTTCGCCATAATTCTGATATTAGTGATTTTGCGGGGTTTAGTATCATAGCTACTGGTACTGCGTTTTCAATAACAATGAGACAGACGTTGAGCGGGTTATTTAAAGTCATCAACAGCCGATTCGCTTCACAGTTTCTCTTGTATTGCAAAGAGTATTTCCTCTGGAAAATCGTAAGCGTAATCTGTCAACAATGTATCTTTTCGTGCAATTAAACAAATGAACACTCGGGCTTTAGCTGTGGTGTTTAGAAAATATACCACGTAGTTTACGAAGCATTTCGGATGTAGAATTCTTTCTTTTGCGCATATAACTCAAAACAGTAGCATTTTAGGTCTATAATAAGATAATGTATCAATTACATTTAAAATATTTGCAATTATGGTAAGTTATCACTGTTATGTGTGAAGCATTTCATAGCAAACTACGGCGGCTTTAAGCGTATCTATCTATCTATGTATCTATCTATCTATCTAACATTCTATCTATCTATGTCTGTCTGTCTGTCTATCTATCTATCTATCTATCTATCTATCTATCTATCTATCTATCTATCTATCTATCTATCTATCTATCTAGATATATCTATCTATCTACCTTACTGTCTGTCTGTCTGTCCGTCTGTCCGTTTGTCCATCTGTCTGTCTATCCGTCCGTCTGTCTGTCTATCCGTCTGTTCGTCCATCCGTTCATTCGTTCGTCTATCCGTCCACTTGTCTATCTATCTATCTATCTATCTATCTATCTATTTATCTATCTATCTATCTATGTATCTATCTATCTATCTATCTATCTATCTATCGTTCCATTGTTCTATCGTTCTATCTAGCCGCCTACGCCTTTAGCTTTCCTGACCATTTCGATAGTGGTATCGATACCAAAATTGGTATGGCATAACATGATTATACGACTGAAAATTATGAACTCTACGTCATGAATGTCATGATTTCCATGTCATGGTTTTGCTGCTTTTGCGGTGCTTTCGTGCACATGACATGGTACACAATTGGTATTGTATGACATGACTGCATGGCGAGCACAGGCGACTGACACCAAAATGAAAATCACGACTTGCGTGTCATGTTAAACATGACAGCAAGCCACACTCATAATGTGCTCATGGCCATTTCGCTAGCTTTGCAAATACCGAATATGGTATTACGGGACGTGAATGGACGACAGGGGGAATGGACGAGTGGTGCAAACACGGTAATCATGAGATGCGCGTCATGTAAGACATGACTACATGCTATGCTCATAGTGCACTCGTGGTCGTTTCGCTAGCTTCACATATGCAAATTATAGTGTTACGGGACATAAATGAATGACAAAAACTTGTGATTGGTGCAAACATGACTATCATTAGATGCGTGTCATGAAAGAGCATGACTACATGCAATGCTCATGACGCGCTCGCGGCCGTTTCACTAGCTGTACATTTAACAATTTGGTATAACATGACGGGAACGAACGACAAAGGTAAATGATATGTCCAAATATAGTTACATTGAGATGCGCGTCATATAAAACTCGACTAGATGCTACATACGCTCATAGCATGCCCAAGGCCGTTTTGCTAGCTCCACAGATACCGAATTTGGTATGTTACGTGAATAGACGACGAAGATAAATGACACGTCCAAATATGGTGACCATGTTATGCGTGCCTCGTAAAACTTCACTACATGCTACGATCATAGCGCGCTCGAAGCCTTTTTGTCATCAAAATATACCAAATTTGGTATTACTTCAAGCAATTGACTATGAAGGTAAATGAAACGTCCAACCCTAATAATCATGACATGAAATTCTTGTACGGCATAATTTACCTGCGCCTCGAAACGTTTCGATGATTTTAAAGTGACATATTAACGTTCCTCATTTGTGCTTTGCTTATTATCGATTCCTAGTATACGTGTGATCTGCCATTCTGTTCTGCATTGTGTACATAATTAGTAGAATGTTAGAAAGTTGCTTATCGAACGTATGGCAAACTGATTAGCAACTTGCATATTGAAATTTGTCGCCTAGCTACGCATCTTCCAAATGTGATCAATGAGAAACACCAAAGTAGGTTATTTAGAAAAAAGAGAAAGTAGTGTGAATATTTTACACGTGTTTGCGGCAGCCCTTTTGATGGATGCTGTCATGAGCTTCAGACCCCTCGACCCCTCGCCCAGCGGCACTCATCGACGAGGAAGAGCCACGTTTGTGCCACACGACAATGCAGAGACCATGCTTCTATATCGGACGTTCACGTGGGCCATGCATGCCCGTCATCCTCGCCGGTTATGTGTGATCCATGATTGGACAGTGCCATCTGTACTCATTCCCATATCTAGGGATTTGGGAAGAACATACCCTATTTAATGAGCCCCCCGGCTTATTCGGGGTGATTTTTTTTACTGGAGAGCTCGCAATGTACGAAGAACGTCACTATGTAACTAAACTTTCTTATTGACCTCTCTCTAATTTAAATAAACGTCTGTTCTCAGTTTTCGTGTACAAGCATTGCTTTTCGTTGTAAGGGACGAGTTCAATGGGGTGGCCAGCTACCAATTACAACACCCACCGGACCCGAGTCGCAACAACTGGTTGGCAGCGGATCGAGCTCATCGACCAGAAGGCAATGCTGAGACCTGCTGCCCGGAGGACCTACCGTCGGACGAAAGTGCTTCGTGGCATCACTGACAACACTGGAAGGAACGTGTCCGAATTCACGACTGCATAGGTTGAGCGCACATCTTTTCTTCGCTGAGATGTCACCAGGGTTTGTGTCGAATTGTAAACAAAACACTGATTTGGTAACTGTTGAGGGAAGTATTGATAGTACATCAAAGTTGTTTAGTTAAACGTTAGCAGCACCAAGGACAGCCATGAATTGGAACGGACTAAAAAAGCCAAAGTTGTTAGAGTTGTTCCGAGAGGGGGGCCCGCAAATTGCCGAGACGAAAAGAAAGCCTGAGATCATGCACGCTATCGAGCGGACCGGGGCAGAGGACGAAGAGCTCAGCGAATGCTTAGAAGACATTAAGCAAAGAAAAGGGGAGCAAAGACTCCGTGAGGAAAAAGAGGAAAAAGAAAAAGAACGTATCGATCGTTTGGAAATGAAACGTCTAGAGGTTGAACTAGCGAAGGCTCAATCGACGAAGGGAACAAGCCCAGTAGCACAAGAAAGAGAGCACCGAATGACAGATATGATGCCATCCTACGTGGCAGAAGGGGGAATCGGTCTTTTTCTGGTGCACTTTGAGTGCACGAGAGAAAGGAAAAGTTTTGCTAGACACGTGGCCACAGCGCTTACCTACGCTGCTGCCGTCTCAAGTAGCTGACATTATAGCCCACATGGGAAAAGAAGACGCAGACGACTATGACGGAGACACAGCGAGTCTCCTCAAAAAGTACAAACTGTCAGCGGAAGCGTTCAGGCAAAAATTTCGTGAGGTCGAGAAATCCAGAAACGAGTCATACCCAGAGTTGGCGTACATCTTAAAGGTAAATACGGAGGAATTGCTTAGAGAAGAGGGTACGCTTGGCAACGCGGAAAGGACACTACAGTGCTTTGCGTTGGATAACTTCTTTTGTCGTCTACCTGAAAACACTAGGTAGACACAAGGTGTAGACACTATCACGAGAGCGGCAGAGCTCTCAGACGAGTACGTAAATCGCCGTGCTCTCGAAGGAAAGGATGTCCCTTGGAGGGAGAGGAATAAATACTGTGCCGACAAGCCTCCGCAATGGGCAAACTCGAGTCGGTATATGCCGAAGGAGGGGTTAGACTCCAAAAGATGTGGTGACGAGAACAACAAGCGAAAAAAGCACCCGAGAAAATGGCGCAGGGGCAACAGAAAAAGACGTTCGAGGCCAAGAAGCCGATAGTTTGCTGCAACTACCAGCAGACGGAGCAGTATGTTATAGGTTGTAAGAACCCGACAGTTGTGTTATTTTCGCTATGTTGTAACGACGAAAACATCAAATTGCTAGAACCATACATCCGAGACGTAGTCGTGAATGGCCAACCGCGCCGCGTGCTCCGCAATTCGGCGGCCCCTATGGATGTAGTGCACCCGTCTTATGTCAAGGAAAGTCAGTATACAGGAGAATGTGCGTGGATAAAACAAGCAGTACAGACTAATACTGCATGTCTGCCAGTAGCAAGAGTCTGCATCGAAGGCCCTTTTGGAGTTCCAGACACTGAAGCTGCCGTTTCGGCACTTCTCCCAGTGCAGTACACGTATTTGTTTCCTAATAAGTCGGAGTATTTGCTGCGATAAAGACGAATTCGGTTCAATAAGGGTATTGTACAGGGCCTAACTTGCTCCAAAGCAAGGGGGCTTGAGCTCAGACAGTTTGTAAAGATCTGGCATCAGAAGAAACAGCTTCAGCGGAGCCTTCCTTACCTGGCACCAAACCGGACAGCCCTATAAGGGAACCTGAAAACACACTATATAAAGAAAGATGTAGGAAACCGATGAGGCTGAAGCATCTCGAGACGTAGAATGCACTATAAAGCTGTTAAACGGAAGTCCTACAGAACTAATAGCGGAACAAGAAAGTGACTCCACTCTCCCTAACATAACGCCAGACGCGAAGGAAGGGGTAGCTCAGCATAAAATTCAGTTCACCAAGAAGGGAGGCGCCCTGTTCTGGAAGTTCACGAGTCGGAAAGGAGTTCGGTTTAATCAACTAGTCACACCGTATCCTTTCCGTAAGGAGATGCTGCACCTGGTCCACCGAGGTTTGTGGTCAGGGCACCTGGACATCAAAAAAAAAAAAACGAATGTTTGCCACGGAAGTTTTACTGGCCCGGATGCTTTCAGGAGGTGGAGGCATTCGTAAGAAGCTGCGACACATGCCAACGCGTTGGCATGCAGGGGATAAAGCTAAAGCACCCATGAAGCTGGTCCCCAGTATCACAGAACCGTTTCGCAGGCTAGTTATATATACAGTGGGTCCACTTCCTGTAACGCAGTCCGAGTACCAGCATATCCTCATAGTGCTCTGCCCAGCCACGAAATTCCCGGAAGCAGTACCATGAAAGGAGCTCGGCTCGGAGGAGATAGTTAAAGCACTTTTATCTATCTTTGCACGTGTAGGCTTCCCCACAGAAATTCAGTCAGACCAGTAATCTGTTGTCACAAGTTCACTGACCTCGACATTTCTAGAAAATTGTGGCGTTAAAATTATCCACAGTTCAGTGTACCACCCTCAGTCAAATGTCATAGCGAAGGTACAATCAGTCATGAAACGGCTGCTGAGAGCCCTTTGTCATGAGCGCAAAGAGAATAGGGAGGCTTGCTTGCTCGCAGCTTAGTTCGCGCTTCGGATCGCTCCTCACGAATCAACAGGGTTTTCACGTGCGGAGCTTGTTTACGGACGTGCTCTTTGGTCCCCACTTCGCATTATTTCAGAATCTTGCGAGGGCCTGGCGGACGAACCTTCGGTTGTAGCCTATGTGCTTGAGCTGTTGGACTGACGTCAGCAGCTAAAGACCTAGCGGAGCAGGAAATGCGCAGAGCTCAAAGCAACGCTAAGCGCTAATATGACAAGACAGCCCGGACGCGAAGCTATCGAGTAGAGGAAAAAGTGATCATACTAAAGTCCTCACTGAAAAATAAACTTCATGTCCAGTGAGAGGGACCTGCTAAAGTAGTTCAGAAATTGTCAGACATCAATTACTTGGTTACTGGACCGGGAAGGCGTAAAACGCAACACGTGTACCACAGTAAGCTGCTCAAACCGTACCAGCAGAGGCAAGCCATTGTAAACATGTCGCTCAATCAACCGGAAGAAATGCCTATTGCTTTCCCGGAGTTAACGACAGAGAGCAAAGACAGTGGCAATACTATTAGTAACCTGGTAGAGCAGGCGGAGTTGGAGCCAGATCAGAAGGCAGAACTGAAAGAACTATTGTTTGAATTCAAAGAAACATTTTCAGACACGCCCGGCAGAACCACAGCCCTAGTTCATGATATTGAGCTGACATCATTAGATCCAATACGTTCAAAAGCTTACTGTGTTTCCCCTAGGCAACGGGAAATAATGGCCATGGAGATAAACCGAATGTTCGAGTTAGGAGTGATTGAGCCAGGGGAGAAGGACTATACCTCGCATCTGATCTTGGTTGAGGTCCCAGGGAAGAAGCCGCTGCCGTGTATTGACTACCGGAAGATCAACTCGATTACAAAGGACCAAACATATCCAATTCCGCATATCGAAGAAAGGCTTGAGCACGTCAGCAGGGCCAATTTCATCTCGACTTCTGATGGTACTGGCAGAAGCCTCTAACCGAGAGGGCTATAGGCTTGCGGCGTTTATTTCCCCTTGGGAACCTTCCGGCCGAAGGTCCTTAGTTTTGAATTAAAGAATGCCCCCTATGGCTTTTTTGGTTTAATGGACAAAGTGCTACAGGGTATGGAGGACATTGCTCTCCCGTATCTAGATGATATTGCTATTATTTCTTCATCCTGGGTAGACCACATGAAACACTTGCGAGCTGAGCTATGTCGTCTACGTGAGGCCGGCTTAACGTTGAAGTTTGCGAAATGCCAATTGGGGTGCGCTGAGGTAGCTTATCTAGGGCATGTAATAGGTAAAGGCTACCGCCAGTCATCAGAGGTCAAGCTGGCCGCAATAGATAACTTTCCCCTACCACGAACCAAGAAGGACATTCGGTCGTTTGTTATTTTGGCCGGTTATTACTAAAGGTATATACCACGTTACCTTGACATTGCGAATTCCTTGACAGACGCTCTTAGGAAGACTGAACCCCAGATCGTACAATGGGATGAAGCCAAGGAATATGCGTTTACTACGCTAAAGAAGGCAATGATGAGTCAGCCAGTATTGAGCGCGCCTGTCTACTGTAAGCCATTCATTTTTCAGCGTGACGCCAGCGACCGTGGTATGGGTGTCGTGCTTTGTCAAAGGGGAGAGAACGACCAGGAACACCCTGTACCGTATGCCAGTAGAAAACTTTCGGTTCGTGAGGAAGCCTACAGTGCGTCAGAAAAAGAATGTGCCTGCATTTTTTGGGCTGTGCAGAAGCTAGCCGGGTACATCGCCGGTTCCAGGTTAACAATAGAGACTGATCACTGTCCTCTCACATGGCTAAAGCCAATGTCATCGAAAAACGGCCGTCTCTTGCGCTGGAGCTTCGCTCTTCAACAATACACTTTTGATATTCATTACAAGAAAGGTAAGCTCAACGGCCACGCAGATGGTCTGAGTCGTTGCCCCTAGTGCCCCGAAGGGTTCAAAACGATTTTCCGCTTTCCGTCTTTGGTTGGAGGTCTACTAAATTTCTCTTTTTATCCAACAAAGTGTCAAGTGTTTTGTTTATTATTATTTCTTCAGGAGTGGCTGAATTGGTATTTCTACGTGGAGTGGTTAACAAGATTAGGGTTAAGGTGGAGGGAAATGACTTCCATGGGTGGAGATAAGTCTGGTGATGTTTGGTAGGTAATCGCCGTGTGTTTGCTTGTTTGTGGGTGTGCTTTCGGCGCAGTTTCCACAGCCTCATTTGGCGTGTGCGGAGAGCATAATGAACGGGGCCACCTTATCCTTGCGAGCAACGCTCTCTTGGTCCATGATCATCGGATTCAGTGTTCGGGACAAGAGTAATAGAGGAAGAGCCAACAAGCTGCACTACAGATCCCACTGCACAGTCCCTGCTGGCCACTGCACATCGGGATCTTCTCTCCCCGGTGGAGAAGCTGTTCTAACCGGCGTCGGGGCTGACAAGGAATCGGCGTTCCTTTCGGTGCTCAAACAAGCCGCCGACTGTCGGCCGCCTACATGCACCAGGTATTGTTTCCCCCTGACGAGAGAGAGCGTAAGGCGTCTCGCCGCCCTGACGCCGTAAGCCGTACGGTAGACGACTACAAGTGCAGCATCTTCTTTAGAAAATGACGGCGGTGGCGGCCGCGAATCGCCCCGCTAATTAAGCGGGCCGTTCAGCAGACCATTTTAAGCTTGTTTGCGGCAGCCTTTTTGATGAATGCCGTCATGAGCTTCAGACCCCTCGCCCAGCGGCACACATCGACGAGGAAGAGCCACGTTTGTGCCACATAGCCGTGCAGAGACCACACTTTAATGGCGGACGTTCACGTGGGCCATGCATGCCCGTCACTCTCGCCTGTTATGTGTGATCTGTGATTGGACACTGCCATCTGTACGCATTCCCCTATCTAGAGATTTGCGGAGAACATTCCCCATTAATGAGCCCCTGGTTCATCCGGGGTGGTTTTTCGAGTGGAGAGCTCACCATGTACGAAGAACGCCACTATGTAACCAAACTTTTTTATTGACTTCTCTCTAATGTAAATAAACGTCTGTTCTCCGTTTTTACGTACAAGCATTGTTCTTCGTTGTAAAAGATGTGTAAAATGGGGTGGCCAGCTACAAACGACGAGACCCTCAGGACCCGGGTCGCAATAGCAGACAAAGTATAGCACAACATGAGTGCTGACTCTCAAGTAAAGACTTCATTAAGGAAAGGCACGAATACATACACAGGTTACCCCGCTTTACCAGAGCAACTACGCATGTGCAGCGGAGTAATTCACGTGATAGCACTATTTCAGGACACGTGAAGCATCCACGCTCGTCAAAAACAGAAAACAAAACAAGAAAACAAAGAAATAAATCTCCGCAACAGGTCATACTAACAAAAAAAAAACGGACTAGTGAGCCATGCTAAGAGATTTGGCACTAAAAATTCAGGTTTTTTTTTTCGCGGAGGGCAAGAGGCGGATGGCTTATGCACCATTCACCCTTTGTGTCAACGAAGAAGGCCTTCATTATCTTCTTTGTGCTCTGATGCTTGTGGCGGATCAAAATATCGGCTTCCCTCACCATCGACTCACAACCACAATCTCTGCAGTGCGATGGCAAGTTCAAACCACCTGTTGCGCTCAGCTACGCCAAATGCTCCCTCATTCTAGTATCTACACATCGTTCGTGCGAAACGCTACGTGATAAACGCTACGGTCCTAATAATTACTCATGTATGCTTTTTTAGTAAGGGACACATATACATGATATGTGCAGTTTACCGTCCCAAAACCTTCATATGATTATGAGAGACGCCGCAGTGGAGGGCTCCGGAAATTTCGACCACCTTGGGTTCTTTAACGTGCACCCAAATCTGAGCACATGGGTCTACAACATTTCCACCTCCATCGCAAATGCAGCCGCCGCAGCCGGAATTCGATCCCGCGACCTGCGGGTCAGCAGCCGAGTATCTTAACCACTAGACCACCACAGCGGGGCAAGGCACGCATACAGAATATGGACGTGTTGTTAGGGTGCCTCAGATATGCACAATATTAGCTTTTTAATTCACAATCACACAAGTATGAACGTAAAATCTTGAGCAATACTGGTGGGCACTGTGGATGCGGTCGGCCGTCTGGTGTATTGTTTGCCATTTTGGTGTCATTTAGGGTACCGTTAAAGACAGATGAAGAGACAAATGAACAGACAGGCAGAACAAATTTTTTTGCATCGAAGGTCCCCAAGAAAGACTGTCGTCTTTAAAAGTGGCCTAGGTAGGTAGTGGCTTTTCTAACGTCACGAGGTTCACCGACGGTGCAATTGCGCAGCCACCGATGTGTTCTGTGAACCACTGCAAGAAGTAAGCCCATTTCGCGTGTACATGTCGCTTGAAGAACCGTATAGAGTACATAGAGCGATACTCCATCGCAGCCGTGATTTACAATAGGTTTTAGGTTGAGCGTAAGGTCAGCGGGCACCCTATACCCTTCAAGGTATAGATTTTTGTGCTGACGTTTAGGTGGTTCTGCGGATGCTCCCTGCCTGATCAGCCGTCTTCAGTTAATCACGTAGCGAGGAACCTTTCCGCGACAGAAAAAAAGAGTCTCTGTTATCACGGTATCTTTGATGAGACACTGTTTGGGTGAGGCAAGAAAGTCAATGAGCCCCTCTACTTCATTGGGAACGAAAAAGAACCGTTTGGTGGCTTTCACGTTATGATATTCCTTGGATTTGTCAAGCTTGCAGCACCGTCACACCAGCTAGGCCAGAGACATCTCTTCCGGAAGGCCCTGCAACCTTCTTCGTCAGCATGGGCACGCTCCCAGAAGTAAGCATGATTCTTATGCAGCCTGATTGTGCGCACATTTGACCCAACTTAACGAAGTAGTTGTGCGGTTACGCCACTTACTCCCGACTGTCGAGAAAACTCTCCATCTGCTGAAACACACCCACCTTTTTTTAAAGTTTCACGCCAATTGAGGGTTGCACCATGTGCGCTTGAACCGTGACTCGCAGATCTATACGAGCTTCTTGAGTAGGTTTAGCAGATACCATGTGTAGCAGCTCTCATTCTGATTAACGTCAATTCAGGAATACTCTAGCGCAAGAATGCTCACCTGCTATATGGACTGCCGGGTGTTGTTATTCTTATTGATGACATTATCTCATTTTAATCGCATCACAGAACAAAAGAAAAAGACTAATGCATCCAGGTAGTCATTGATCGCCTTGCCTCCAACATGGAAGGGGGGGGGGGGGAGAGTGCTTTCAAAGCTGCAGAGTGAAGTTTCAGTGTGTTCACAGTGTGTTCAGTGAAGAATTATTGAGTGTTCGCATGTTGCCTATGGCATCGGTCCTATAGTACAGACGAATTTGTGGCCATTCAGTGAATTCAAGCTGCTTCAAAGGTTCATAGTGTCCAATATTTTCTTTCGGTTTTGCTCAACTAAGCGAGTCGCTTCGTCCTAGTTCAGTCCTAAACGAATGCACCAAAACGAAGTCGCCTTAACAAGACTGTAGCCTGGACGTTCACCAGCGCAAGCTTCAGCCTTTAAAAGGCCGAAGACTGTGCTGTCTTCAGACAAATTCTTCGCAAGGTACAACCCTGCATTGTTGACAACAGTCTCTTCAGATGCCAGTTCACTAGGATAGAGTGCTGTGCATCTTCAAGACCTGTTTTCAGGGGAGCGCCGACCAGTTCAACAGCTCTCTTGTGCACCAACTGAAAAAGAACGGATGTAGGCAAGGTCAAAAGAGAGATAGCACTGCCGACCACCAGCACCATTAACTGGTTCGACGAGTTTGTTCGGGTTCTTTCTTTAGATTAACCATATTCTACTTTTGAGGTTCTCTTAAACCGCTAATCTGTTGAATACAAAAGAAACTGAAGATGAGCGCTTGGAGAGATTAAATGAAGACGATGTTCTGGCATTGAATGCGCTAGTCCTGTACGTTATGATACAACATATTGGCGACGAGATTCAAGCCCATGCGAGCACTTGAGGTTTCCGTAGTTCAATATAGATTTCAGGTGAATTGTCCATATTGTGAAGGAGTTTTTCAAGTTCGCAGATTGGACTTTGAATCGTAGCATACTGTACCTGGTGTGACTGAGTAGAGCCCTGCTCACTGGTCTTAGAGCGCAGCCTCAATGCTCGTCTTCCGGTCTGAACAGTCACGTCGAATCCAAAGTCCTCTAACGTAGCCGAGTTCCAATGACCCGATACGGCCCAACGGCGTCACCACCTCAGATTTGACGGAAATTGAAAGAAAAACAAATTACTTCAAAAGTAACCAAGTAGCACAATGGTTTTTTCACCACCGCCGGCATCGAACAGTATCCGAATTCGCGCAAAGTAGCTTACCCTGGCAGTCAAGGGTGCTAGTACTTATTGTACCAAAGACAATTTGAATGAAGTCAGTGTGTGTTACCAAAACAGAAACACTGATGGTCGTTGCAGGTAGACAGCCAGAATGATGTCACGGTTTAAGGCAATGGTTACGGAGGTGTAGTTCATGTTGCTTAAAATATGTGAGTCATCTGTCCTGTAGTGGCAGAAGCAGCTCGTCCACCGACACCTGGATATCAATGGGCTGTTAGCTTATAGACAGACACTCACTCATTTTTGACGCCACATATTATGGTACTTGCACGGTTTTGCCACTAAATTAGGGTGAACTTTATTACTTCACAAATACGACTAAACTGCCTTCCTTGAAATCATAAAGCTACATTGAATTCTTGGCGTCAAGAACATCAATTTTCTTCTGTGGCATTTTAGTCTGTGGCAATTCACAAATTAACGAACTCAATTGTGCATTGTAATTTTTCAACAAGTCTTCATGTATTTAGGCATCCTAAGATGGTTGCGGCTACATAAAAACAAAAAGGTAATGCGTGAAATGAATGTTGCTATGAAATCAATCATTTATCCGAAGTTTTCACGTGTTTCATAAAACTCCCCCTGTAAGCCTTCCTCACCGATCATGCTGAGTTAGTGTCAGCTGTGGTACCCATTTATCCCGGCGGAATAATGTATCCGCCGAGGGTATTTTGTGGTCTCACCAGCTGCATCTTCATGAAAACACATAATATTAGATAATGCACTAAAATTTAACGATCTGGTGGTGCTTATAGATTAACATTGAATAACTGAAGCATATTTTAACAAAAGATAATTGCTTCTTGCTATCATAAATTTTACTCCGCGCGCTGCCAACATGCATTTTAGAGTGACCAAGTAACAACCTATTGGCATGGTTTGTCTTGATTTCAGCGGTATTTTTCTTGCATTTCAGCGGAGTTCCGACACACATGGAACATTTGTATGTACAGTTCATTTCAATTTTCATAAAATGATTGAGCTTTGTTCAGTAGGAAACACAAAAATAAATTTTAAACATTATTTGCAACCACTGTCCATACAAAAAGTTTTTTACGTTACCTACTAGGTGTGTGTCGATTGTAAATCTATGCCTGAGATGAAAAATTGTTTAAGTAACAAAGTTTTAGTTGGACAAATTGATGCTTTCTATCTGACAAACGTTTTTTTTTGTGAGTAATTGTAAAATCTAGCTCATTGCTAGAAAGCATATTATCTAACTAAGAAGATTGCTGTTGTTGATAAGTTCAGAAACAGATTTTGCTTATGCGTGAAGCATCAGGTATTTCTTTAGGTGAACTTAGAGAATGCAAATTATAGATGTGCATTTGCTAACCTGACGAAGAATACCATAACACTCTGAACTTCATTGACATGTTAAGTCATTGAATAGGTGTAAAGCATCGCGATTGTTGACCTTTACTGACAGTGGTGTGCTTCTATACTCAGAGACAACTTTCTGTGGCAATGAAGGGAAGGCTACGTAGGTGGAGCTACAGCTCCTGTACTCTTCCGTATTGTAGTCCGCTTCGGCTCGCGTTTTGAATGACAGCCGCGTTCATTTATTTCCACTGCACACAATGTCATACGCCTGCTCACACAGCCGTTTGTGAGAGAAATTCGACACAAGCTCCTTCGGCGACTCGTCGAAATAGCTGGAGGGCGACGAGCACTCACCTAAAGACGAAGACGCCATTTTGGTTGTGAGGACCATGTAAAACGTGCGACGTTTTCAGACGCGCAAAAACGCGAAAGGACTCTTCATAAATGGACAATAAATATTGGTATCTCCTCTGCGCGTGAAGCTTCACTTTATAAACAACATCTAGTACAAAATTGTGTTGTTCTTTTTATATACTTTCACGAGAAAACACGGCCGCATTCGTAACACTATATTCTATACCGGTAGCACATGTCCACTTTGCCTCAGTAGCCCTCCCTTCATTGCCACAAAAAGTTGTCCCCGAGTATAGTCTCGACAGCAACGTTCCCTGACCCGCAGTCACTGGAATGTCTCACGCAACAATTTTGGCATGATGACAGAAATGACCAGGCTTGCATAGCAGGTGCAGCACAACCACAGCGAAGGCTGGCATATTGGTATTTCTAAAGTCTTTTTAATCAATCTTGAAGCACCTATCACAAGTACACTTGAGAGATACGCTCTAGGCTATAAATCACTACATTTGTTTCTCTGGAGTTGGGATATATCGGCTATATTCAATATTTTGAGGAAAGGCGTTTCACCGCTACTTACTTGTTAGACATCATGCGAATTCGGTCGATGCTGTGGCTAACAGTGATGAACAATTGAGCCTGAGGCCTTTTTATGGGGTTGCAGCATTGAACGACTCACTCGTTGCGCAATTCACATTCTGTGAAGACTGGTTGTTCTCAACTATTTTAAAAGAATACATCACACATCTTAATGCTCTTCCTTACTTGATATCAAGGCAAGATGGAGTCGATCTCCAACAAAATTTTAAGCATTGGCGCAGCTCAGTGGTAGAATACTGGACTACAAAGCAGAGGTACTGGGGACAATCTCGTTGGATTATCATGCTTTTTTTATTTACTGAGTGTGCATCTTTTTTTTTGCGTTAGTGGTTACGAGCACCTGTCGTTGCGGTGGACAACTACAGCGCCAAATTGGCCTCTGTTGTGATCTCACAACAGCTATCACTGTAAGAAGAAAAGAAATTTAGGTTCGGGTTATTATTATCATAATAACAAGAGTACATACCTAATCCCAATGAATCTGTAGAGAATACTATAATAATTACAATGCATCTGCGTATTGTGCGCAGCAATGCGTTTTTGTGTAATGAAATATATGTGAGTCGCATCCAAGGGCATCGCTAAAAGCTCAATTCTAGAAGTAGAATAATAAATTGGCATTTGTTCTCCTACATTGCCAATGATACTAAAGCTCGTCGTGAAATTTGCATGTTGCATGTGTAACTTTAAATATATTTGGATGATTTTTGTCTTCTCAATATGGTTTGTAACAGTTTAAAATTCATTTACTTAAAGACGCGGCAAGGATCATCTCGTAAAGGTGTAAGTACACAAACTATTGTCACAATTGTTCACCTTTATTCTCGGTATTTTGAAAACGTTATGAAATTATCATTTCCTATAAATTTGCAAATATTTTGATTATTGTTACTGTGCCAAGCCCCGAACTGTATTTTGAGAGGTGGTGATAAAATTAGTGAACCATCATGTATCTCAGATTTTGGATGATCCTACATGTATTATAAATAGTCAGAGAAGCTACGCTGTCTAGTTGCTCTAGATAATTCTGCGAACTGATGGCATGTTTTTCTGGACAATATATTACCTTGATCAAAGCAATATTTTCCTGAAGCACTATAAGCGTACAGAAATGAGCGAAATCGAAATTGTGAGCGTACAAACACCTAGTTTTTTTTCTTTTACTACTTTGTACTTTTTCACATTTAACCACCCTAAGGTACCATATTGTGGTATATGTAAATATATACTAAAAAGAAAAATACTAACTCTCGCTATCCCGAGCTCTCTGCTCTTCAACACCGAACAATAAGGTTCAGCTACATAAAGCATGAGGTTAAGCGCAGATTTACAGTGCTCTCTCAGCTGATCACAACACCTGCTCGGCTGTTTATTCTCAAGAACGTTATGCCACATCAGCGCACTGCAGATGAACGAAGTTTCTCTGCTTATCTTTCACTTGCGGGATTGTGGCGTATTTTTAAATATTCTTACTATTTTAATGCAAGTTTATTTTAGAAACAAAAAGTAGGAGAGAAGTAATTTGAATACTTACACTACCTTTTTTTCTGAAGTGCTGTGATGTGACATTGCGTTTATGAGAAGGAACAGCGTAGCGGACGATGGGAACAGCAGCGTCATTTCTCTATGCAGCACTATGTAGCTTTAAGTAGTACGAACTACGTTTTCGCCATGCAAATAGAATGAATGCTTCAATGAGAGCTGACCTAAGCAAAATTTCCCTCAATAAAGGTCAGTTGAAGTCCAGCCTTTGTGCTTTCTGTATGCTTTTTTGATCGTCTTTTCACCCGCTGTGCGCTGCGAAACAGAGGAACTAGTAACTCGAAACAGGGGTGTTCTGAATTATCTTAGTCTAAATCGGGAAGAAGTGGACATTGGTCGGACATCCAGCGTGTAGGTGAAATAACCGCCAGTGGAAAAATGCGTAATAGAGAAACAGAAAGTTACGCAGAAAGGTGAGACAGAGAAGGTTGCGGCTCTAAAGTAGCTGCCGCAAGAACAAATCCAGGTCATTCACAGAACAAGGGAGAGGCATTTGCACTGCAATTGGTGCTATCAGCCTGTTGATTAAGACAGTGTAAATAAAGGATTTTATCTGCATTGTTTATTCCTCTTTATTGGCTTTTAAAGGTATTACAGAAAGAGAGAGGGCAAGGTCACGAATAGCTGTTTTTCTTTTTTATACCGTGGTAAAAAAAGTTATAGAAACAAACTATATATGTTTGAACAACAAAAGTTAAACATAAATGACTGCAATCGGTGTTACGAATGCTAGCGCAAATGTGTGGTACAACTGGTTTGACGTCTTAACAGAGAGGCTGCTTGAAAAATATATTGAAGCACTTAAATTTTTGAGATACGAAGCAGCTCATTGACCAGCCTGTATACCGCTGGCACTCCGTCCGCACCGCTCATTTCGGCGCAAGTGTCGGAGCGGTCCCAAGTAGCTCACGCCCTCCTAGCAGTGTGTGGTGATGTCTTTTTCCCTCGATCAATGCGTGTCACCTCACTTTCGGAAGCTACCGCGTTGTCTGCGTCGCTCCCGGTGGACCTGAGCACACTGTGCCACTTGGAGCATTTACACCGGACACCCTATGCTGGCCCCGTGCTCGTGCGGTTACGAGCTGTGCCAAATTTTCGTGTCGTCCAACTCCTGGACGTCTATGACGCCGCTGTGGCCGACGACCCCTCGCGCCCTTCGCGCTGGCCACCACCCCACCGGTGAGTGCCCCGGCGAGTAAATCTTCTCGTGCCGGGAGTCCAATCGAATTGCCACACCGCGCTCAGAGCCATGATGCAGGAGCCTGTGTCGCGAATGTACTGGGACCTGGCTGGAAGGACGCAAGTTTTCACATATGGGTTCGTCCTACGGGACGGCTCTACTGCGGCTTTTCGCATAGCCCCTTAGCTTGGCACGGATCGACAGTGCCGCTTGTGGTATTGTCGGTCCTCGAAATAGCCGAGGTAGTCAGGCTTTTGTTGGCTGCCGACCTCCAACGCTAGTCGCCAGCCGTCAAGAGCTCAGCAATATTATGCGACTGAAAGCCTGCACTCAGTCAGCTCGCGAGGGAGAAACGTGGCCCACTTCTGCATCAGCGCGCTGCAAGCAGCCTACTGGCCCTTCAAGAGCGCTGCTTTGATCTTGTACTCCAGTGGGTCCCATCACACGTCGGCATCGCGGGGAACGAGGCTGCAGGCCAACTTGCCGAACGTGCACCCTCTACCAAGACCCGCTTACCGACTACGCAAGCTCTTTCGACTCTGCACGCTAGATTCTTCACCGGGAGCTAACGTGCTAGCATTCCAACGCTCGGGTTGCCGCCGGACTCTACCCTCCTCTCATGCCAGCGATTGGTTTCACCCGCCGCGAGCGAGGGCTCCTCCTAGCCCTGAGGACCGGCTCTGTGTGGCGCTAGGGCCAGCTGAACAGAGACATCGTCTGCGCGGCGCGAACTCTTAAGAACTGCGCTGACTGCGGAGCGATGGAAACACTGTCCCACCTCTTGTGCGAGCGTCCTGCTCTCAGTGAAGTGCGCAAGTGGCTCGCGATGAGATACCGTCTCGTCGGACTGCCATGTCTGACCCGGCAGGACCTCCTACACCCCACCCGCTGCGAGGACCATCGCCACTCTGCCTTTGTGGCCATACTGGACTTTCTTGAGGACACCAGCTTGAGCGAGTGACATTTATAAGCCGCTCGCCACGGTGAAGCGTGTCCTCCTCCCATCACTATAGTTTCCTTTTTTTTTTCTTCTTGATTTCACATCTCTATTTTCTTCCCCTTTCTTTTCTTCTGTAACTTCGTTCTCCGTTCCCCCGTTTGTATATCGGTTGAGGTGTCCTCACATGGGAGACAGTTATCGTTCACTGCACACCCTATTTTCTTATCTTTCCGCCCTTTTTATTGTGAAGCACTTCTTAGCGAATTTCGGCGACTTCGAGCGCATCTAATTATGTATCTATCTGTTTAGCTTTCTGAGACTTAGCTCTCCTGGCTGTTTCGATAATGGTATCAACACCAAACTTGGTATGGCATAACAGGACTGTATAAAGAACATATTTGACTAGTCATAACTTTAAAAACATGACATTCATGTCATGAATATCATGATTTATATTTCATGGTTCTACAGCTCTTGCGGTGGTTCCCTTCACATGACATGTTGCAAAACTGGTATGGTATGGAATGCTTGCACGGCGACAACAAGCGACAGACCCTAACAAGAAAATCATGACATGCGTTTCATGTGACAACATCACTACATGCCACGCTTATGATGCGCTCGCGGCCATTTCGCTAGCGTCACATATACCAAATTTGGTGTTACAGTACGTGAATGGTTGACGAGGGTATATGATTGGTGCACGTATGATAATCATAAGATGCGTGTCATGTAGCAACATGACTACATGTCACGCTCTTGATATGGTGGCAGCCGTTTCCCTAGCTTCACTTATACCAAACTTAGTAATACGCGGCGAGAACGGACGATATAGGTAAATGACACACAAAAACACACTAATCCCGACATGCGTGTCATGTACCAACATGACTAAATGCCAAACTGAGAATGCGTTTACGGCCGTTTCAGTAGCTTTACATAGGCCAAATTCGGTATCAAGTGACACCAATGGATGACAAAGGTATGTGACTGGTGCGAACATGATAATCATGAAGTGCGTGTCATATGAAAACATGACTACATGCCACAGTCAAGGCACCAATACATTTTGACGTGACGTGGTGCGCGTGCTCGCCGGCGTTTATTTTCTCGAGTCACGCCGGCATTGCCACGCCAGGCGCTTGTCGTGCCATATACTCGCAGGCGTACGACGCGCTGCGTTGCTTTGACGCATGCGCGCTTCAGCGCATCCAGCATCCCTCCTTCACGAAAAGAGGGAGACGCAGTGTTGTCTGGGTAGCGCACCGACGCGAAATGCAGCGTATCGCCTTTCGGGCCGGTTGCCGTCGGGTCACGCCGACGGACGCTGGTGGCGCCTGGCGTCAGACTATAGACTCACGTTTTGCTAACGTAGCGTCGCTGTGCCCAGCGTACGCGCGCGTCCATGCTACATTGGAGTATGTTGGGCCCTTCATAAAGCTCTCGTGGCCGTTTTGCTAGCTCCACATAAACCGAATTTGGTGTTACATGACGTCAACGAATGACGAAATTTATGATTGGTGCAAACATGATAATCCTGACAAGCGTGTCACGTAAGAACATGACAACATACCATGCTCATAGCGTGCTCGTGGCGGTTTCGCTAGCTCCACATATACTATAGATGGTATCACGTGACATGATTAGATGACGAAGGTAAACGACGCATCCAAACATGATAATCATGACCCGGAAGTCCTGTAGGGCATCATTTACCTCCACCTCATAACCTTGCGCTGATTTTAAAGTGACATGTCAACATTTCTCATTCGTGCTTGGCATATCATTGATTCTCACTGTACGTGAAATCTGCCTATTTTTCTTTCTTTTTGCTAAAAATTCACCCTCCCTCTTCTCGATTCTTTCTCTTCACCGCTCGCAACGCGCCAGCCCACTCCTCACGTCAACATCACACCCAACTTTCCACTCGCACCACCTATCTCCTTCTGTGGGCAAGAAGAAGGTGCGAACCGGTGGGTGCGCACATCGCGTTCCCCTGGAGATTCTCGCGGCGCCGACAATGTGGACAGCGTGCTACTGCTTACCCCCCGGTGACGTCGACAGGCGGGACGCCGTCACGGCATTCTTTTGCTGGTGTGCGCATACCTTTCCCGGCTGTCGCCGGCGTGTCGAGGGTTAACGAATTCGATCACGTTCGCGAATGGCGACATCACCACCAACGAGGCGCGAGCCAGGGAAGCCGGCGCAATCGTTGGCAGTGAAAGACGAGCGACACCGACGAAGTGCTAGTCGGAAACACCCGTCGCTTTCGAGAATGCAGACCATGCGCAGGTAACAAGAATGAGACGCGAAAAAAATTGGCAGATCGCCCGTGCAGTGGGAATAAATGATATGTGAAGCACGAATGAGAAATGTTGATATGTCATTTTAACACTACCACAACGTTACGAGGTGGAGGTAAATTATGCCACACATGGCTTCCGTGTCATGATTATGATGCTTGGGTGTGTCATTTACCTTTTTCATTCATTCACGTCACGCGATACTAAGTTTAGTATGTGCGGAGTCAGCGAAATGGCTGCGAGTGTGATATGAGCGTGGTATGTTGTCATGTTCTTAGATGACAAGCGTGCAAGGATTATCATGTTTGCACCAGTTACATATTTTGTCATCCATTGACGTCACGTAGCACCAAACGTGGTAGATGTTGAGCTGGAAACACGGCCGCGAGCGCATCATGAAGGACCCAATATACTCTACTGTAGCCTTGACGCACACTCACGCGGGGCACAGCAATGCTACGTTAGTGAAACGCGAGCACTCAATAGTCAGACGCCAGGCGTGACCAGCATCTGTCGGCGCGGCCCGACGGCAACGGGCGCGAAATGTGAGATGGTGCATTTCGTTACCCAGACCACACTGCGTCTCGCACTTTTCGTGATGGAGAGACGCATGAGGCGCTGAAACGCGCATGCGTTTAGGCAACGCAGCGCGGTGCGCGCCTGCAATTATATGGCAGAAACGGTGCCTGGCGGCCAACGAGACGCGACAGAATGAACGCCGGCAAGCACGCGCACCACGTGACATCGAAATGCATTGGAGCCTTGACAGTGGCAAGTTGTCATGTTTTCACATGACCCGCATCTCAAGACTAACTTGTTTGCACCAGTCACATACCTTCGTCATTCATTGGCGTCACGTATTACCAAAATTGGCATACGTGACGCTAGCGAAACGGCCGCAAGCGCATCATGAGTGTGACATGTAGTCATGTTGTTACATGACATGTATGTTGTGATTATCATGTTTGGATGTGTCACTTAGCTATGTCGTCCATTCAAGTCATCTAATACCGAGTTTGGTACATGTGAAGCTAGTGAAGCGGCCGCGAGCGCATCATGAGCGTAGCATGTAGTCATGTTGTTAGATGACACGCATCTCATATTTATGATGTTTGCACCAGTATCATACCTGTTTCATCCATTAGCACCCGGTAATACCAAATTTGGTATAAGTGAAGCTATCAAAACGGTCGCAAGCGCATCATGAGCGTGGCATGTAGTCTTGTTACATGACACGCATCTCATGATTATCATATTTGAGCAGTGACATACCTTCGTCATTCATTCACGTACCAGAACACAAAATTTGGTATATGTGACGCTAGTGAAGTGGCCGTGAGTGCATCATGAACATGGCATGTAGTCATGTTGTTACATGACACGCATGTCAAGATTTTCATGTTATGACTAGTCAAATATGCTCTTCGTACATTCATGGTATGCCACACCGTGTTTGGTATCGATACCATTATTGAAAGGACCAGGAGTGCTGAAAGTCGTAGGCGGCTAGGTAAATAGATACTCTCAAAGTCGCCGAAGTTCGCTAAGAAGTCATTCACATTTAAAAGGAAGCCGAGTGCAAGCGTCTTCAATGCATCCCACCTCCCCTCCTGTATCTGCGTTTCAAACGAACATTTACTCGAGTAAACCCTACACCGAGTTTCGCTTCAAACACTTCCTCCAGCACCCGCGTCGACGCCCGTTTCAGCTGGGTCAACGCCGTGCGCACCGCTGCTGCTTCGTATTCCATCAAAATTTCCTTTGGAGAGATGGTCGGTAGTTTTTTTTTTGTCATCTTAAGTAAATATATTTAGATTTTAGTAGCGAAGCTGAATTTTCAAGGCTGCCCATCGGTTGTTGACGTAATGCTGGTCACATGGCCTATGGTGTACCAGGAGTGTGAGTCGGTAGGAAGGCGAACGGCTGCGTCGTGCTGAGATGCGCGTCGGTGAGCCTCAGTGGTATTAGGGAAACCTACAAGTGATGCATTAAAATGGGTAAAGTGGGGTGCAATGAGTCAACCAAAAAATCGCAGCATATCCCCGAGGTGAGTGTTGACGAGTATGGTAAAACAGACGGACGGCCGGACGAACATACGGAACGACGGACGGATAGACGGAAGCACAGACGGATGCATGGATGGACGCACAGACGGATGGATGGACGCATGGACAAACGCATGAATGTAAGCCCGGATGGACAGATAAATAGGTGCAAGGATGGATGCACGAGAGGACGGAGGAGCGTACTGACGGACGGTTGGACGGACGCACGCATTGACGCACGAGAGGACGGGCGGGCGCACGGAGGGATGCACGAAAGAACGGACCCACGGATGAACGGATGAACGAACGGATGGACGGACGCATGATCGAACGCAGCAACGGACGCACGGACGGACGAATGGAGGCACGAATGGACGCATGGGTGGACGCACGAGAAGACGAATGGATTTACGCACGAACACGCAGATGGATGCACGGACGGGCGGATGGCACACGGACAGACGCATAAATGGACGGAGGCACGGAAGAATGAATGGATGAACGGACTGACTGACTGACGCCTCGCCCGACTCATCATAATTCACCCCATAGATATGTTGTGCTTTTTATTTTTATCATACTACTAGTAACGTTCCTTAGTATCGTACTATTTTAATTTTTCAGCGTATATGCATTTCGCTATATGTACAAGTACCGCCCTCGACGGCTGATTAAAGAACTCACGAGAGGTGGTTACATATGATTAGGATGGGACGCTCAGCCCCCGCTTCATGGAGCTCTGCCCCTATTAAGAGAAGGAAAAAGAAAACTTGAATGCTTGAGGTTCACCTTTTAGAGCAAAACACGACAGTGTAATTTGGCCCCATGCACATTTCTTTGAACCATGGTGCAATAAAAGAAACGTCTGGGCGTGTAACGCTGGCTGTTTATTGCAATCATACAACGTATACTGGATGTGCAGTTGTCCAGTGTTCACTACGCCATAATTATTTCATTTTTTATTGAAGGAGTACCCACAATTCGTACGTAAGGTAGCCCGTGAGCTTATGTCACTGAAGGCTATCTTATAGAGTAGGAAGCTTAAAGGCGCCCTGCAACACCTTTCTAACATGGTCAGAAAACGCCGCAGATCGGTAGTAGAGCCCCTCGACAACACGCGAGCCAAATATTACAGCGCAGCACGTCTCCTAGATTTCACAATAAACTATCAAAGTCATGCAGCTAAATATTGCTTTCTCTTCTCTCAACAAACACGCAATATGCCCAAATATCACATGTCGCAAGCTCATTTATCAGCCATCGGCTGATATGAACATGGCGCGCTCGCTCGTTACAGAGATTGCCGTGGCAGGCCGCTACTTGTCCACGAGTGCACGAGCAATCACACTGAAAAAGCAGTGCATAAAACGAAAAATAAAATAAAAAGTCCTCAAGTTGACGAAGTGCACCTGACGTTTTTCTGTGGTTCTGCCATCTTTCCCTGCTTAGCTTCCAGCACTTTCGTCGGGGCGAGAGAAGAGAGAACGCTATTGCAACATGCGACAAACTTTTTTAACTTTACTTGCACTGGACGGAGTCTTAAAATTTGTGCGTCGTTGAATTCGTTAGGCAATAAGCTCTTTCAGGAAATTCGTTCTATGCTTACTAGAAAAAGTGTTTCAGGGCTCCTTTAAAGTAACCCACTTGTTACGCGATTTATATGTTTTGATACCTGGTATATACTTTTCATGATTATGTCATTCAATACTACACGCCTTAGAGAAACTCCTTTCCCCAGACATATAATGTAGTTTTACAAAGCAATTTTGAATGAAGACTCAGCTCCTTGGTAAGATACGTCTTCGCACACACACGGCCTGGTTTCAATTGTCACTTCGAACAGAAAGTTCTGATATATTTTACCTGAATCTTTTCCAAGTTGTCGGTCAAAGTCATGATTATTTCCACTGAGAATCAATGATGCAGATTCCGACGTCAATGCTGAAATTTTTACAAAATGAACCGGATATATTTCTCGCATGAAAAAACGAAGTGCCGAGGCTACGCAGAAATGGTTAAAAATTCGTCATCATCATCAGCCTTACTACGCCAACTGCAGGGCAAAAGCGTCTCTAATGATCGGCCTATCATCGCGGTCTTGTGCTTTCTGTTGCCAAGTTATAATAACGAACTTTTTAATCTCATCGGCCAACAAAACACTCCGTCTCCTGTTCGTGCGCTTGCCTTTACTGGGAATCTAGTATGTTCCCCTAATGACCAGTGGTTATCCTACCTACGTGGTACGCATCAACCCCATATCTATTTCTTTTTCTTGATTTCAACTATCATATTCTGAACCCCGGTTTGTTCCCTGGACCACTCCGTTTTCTTTTTGACACTTAAGGTTACACCTATCATCTCCTTTTCCAACGCTCGCTGCGTCGTCCTCAATTTAAGCTGAGCCCTTTGTGTAAGCTTCCAGGTTTCTGCTCCGTAGGTAAGTACTGTACTGGCAAGATGTAGCTGTTATATACCTTGCACTTGAGGGTTACTGGAGGATTACCCTTCAAGATTTGGTGAACGATTTGATGCGTGCTAATGTTGGTGTGGGAGAGTCTGATGAAGAGAGGCGTGAGTCTCGCAGTTTGTAAAGGTTTGGGAAGTAGAGCTGCCCTAATAGTTGCTTTTTGATCTTCACACTTCCATGAAATTGCTAAATGAACTTTTCTAGGCACACATGCATGCTGAGCTCCACCTATTGTAATAGATATATTCTTGTTACTAATCGCAATACTGTATTAAAAGGTGGCCATGTCGACCAAATGTTTCCGGACATTATTGAAGAGTGCGAAAGTCGTACGACCACAGGTGCCGCACTTGCTGACGTGGCATTGTGGGGGTGTGCGAATGAGACTCAGCAGAAAGGGCTGCGCCTCGGCGAAAACGTTGAGTGAGTTGGTCAGGAATAGTGCGTAGACGCATTTACGCGGCACCAAGCTTCGCCAAGGCGGGCATTTCCTGCACAGCAGCCAAAACTGAAATACTGTTCGCGTTCAATTGCAGCTAGGATAGGATTACGCGTTTTAGAGGAGTGGCTGAGTTCAAGAATCCAAAGCTGCTCTATGATCCTTTGCGACCCCTGAGGTCGTGAAGGAGAATGTTGTGCCTGTGCTCGTGAAGGATCACATTCTGACACGGAGCTTGATTGCTTAGTCTTCACAAAAAATACATTGGAGCAATCAGACGAAACTTGAAAAAACAATATTGCCACACAAACAGGCCGAAAACAGATGCTACGGTACTTAGTAAAACAACTGGCATATACCGATGTAAAATATAAAAGGGAGATCTTAGAAAATAATGGCTGAACAATAAAATAACCTGAAAAAAAAATCAGACCATATCCACGGAGTGAATAATGATGAGGGGGCAAAGTATACGTCCGTCTGTCCTTCCAACAGTCTGGCTGGGTGTCTGTCTGCCCGTCAACTTATGAAAACCACTAACACCACCTAGTGATAGAACATTACACACAATGTCATCTATTTAGCAATTCATAACCTGGGGTGGCTACATTAATACTACTACTATTTCTACTACTACTACTACTACTACTACTACTACTACTACTACTGCTACTAGTACTACTAAAAAGGAGGGAACGACTCACACCCATAGGAGCTTAGTCCCTAAAAAGGAACATAATCTGTGGGGATCAGATGGCTGTAACGGAGCAGAGGTGGCTCATTTCGTGCTCTGTATTTTGGAGAAACGTACGATATTACATTTTTTGTGGGGTTCAATGCCATTGATAGGACTCTTTGGTTCATGTGAACCTTATTGTCAGGCAAGTAATAGGTGAATTACGCTGCATGCGAATAGAGAATACTGTGTACATACCAGAGAATTTTTGTTTGTCAATTGTCTATTCCAAATGAATCTTTAAGCCTGCACTAATATATTTTCAGAACAGCAGAAATTGACTTTGATGTTAAGAGTGAAGGAGGCACAAAAATTATTCTTAAACGACCTGATCGCCGTGAGTATACCGATTCGCCCCGTCTTCTAAAGCCTGACTAACGCCTTTATTTTGCGTCCGCAGGAGTTAGCCTGTCGTAGCATAATATGAAAGCACAGCTTTGTATTTACGAAGGGTTCCACGGACATTTAGGTGGTCCCCACATAATCAAGAAATTGTAATTGTGTACCGGTTCGGAAAGCTGCCTTCAAATATATAGCGAAACAGTTTAACTATAAAGAAAGGACCTACCAGTATCACTTCATTGGGTACGACACCGCCTCTGCGCCATAATGGTGCGCCAACACCTCCTTATATATCATATCAATAAAAAAAGACCTACCAGTATAACAACTATTCATAATAAATACCATTGTTTGCAGCCGTTAAAGCAAGATTTTAAGTAGTAGTACGCAGCATACAAACTACAGTATATTGTTGTCGGGATGAAGTACCTTTACAAAGCATCTGATGAAGATGAAGTAATCTTACGTAGCAAAAAATAGTAGAAAAGCATCTTTGTTTAAACCATAGTCATGAAACCCACTTGCATATCGCATTGATTACTGTTCTTTTTCTTTTCAGTATTGTATTCTGTTTCTACTTGGTAACATTAACAAAGAGATCACAGAGTACCACGTACGATCAAGCTCTTAAAAGCCATAAAAAGCTCAAGCAATGTCGTGTAGCACCGCGCTATTGTTGAAAGTGAGGCGCCGCCACGCTGGCTGATGGTCCAAATTCTACCTGAGAGCCGTTGATTTACCCCGGACGCATCGCCACCCATTGCAACTCTCGTGCGTCGCTACAATCGGATTCTGTGAGGCTTCGCTTGAGAGAATTAGCTTTCAGGTTGCACTTGCACTTTATCATTAGCCAACGTTAGCCCGGAACGGGTACTTCAAAACAGCTATCCGTCAAAGTCACCCCATTTAGCGCTTGTTCAAGCACATATGCCTGATTGCTGGGTGCGCGCATGAGGTTTTCGAAGACTTGCTTGAGCAATGCTGGTGTTATATGCTGAAATGAACTTTTGCTATGCTCCACAAAAGTGCTCTCATATCTGAAAGTTGTGCTCGTATTTCGTAGGAAAACTGAGGTAGCAGTCTGCAAATCTACAGCAATTTCAACAGCAAATTAATGACACATTTACAATGTCGGAAGAAGTCACTGCGTCCAATAACTATACTTGTGTCACAGGTTCGAAATTCCAATGAAATAGTTGCAATTTTACTGAGGGCTTCACGCGTTTCTTTCGTAGAGCTTGATCGTACATAATCGATGATAATAGATGACGTACCTATTGCTCGGCGTAAAGGGGCCGTTGCTTGCGGCAATCTGCACAAGCCGCTGAACACTACGGTGGAATTTAATGAGAACACTACTCCTATCTAACGGGCAATTACCTAACAGTGCCGGCTGTGCGATCACTTGTTCAGCAGCAGCCGCACTAATACTGTCGTCATGACGTTTGATTGTCATATAACATTTTTTCACTTGGCCAGAGTGATTGCTCGCGAAGAACAGTCAAAGTTGACGACTCTGGTCGTGGACCACCCAGGGTTTCTGTCGTTGTTGTTGTCCAAGAGGAAATCTGTCACGCGTTATCAACTACTGATACTGCTGATGACTACTGTGCTGTGAGATACGCCACCACCCTGTCACAACTACCATCCACACTTCCGCCGATCACAGCCCTTATGCACACCCATGCGGAGGCCTAAATAAAGCGGAAGAGCGGCTTTTACTCGGACTCTTCACGAAAACTATGCTGTGCCCGGCAGCCCTCAAACATTTTGATCCCGCCTTTTCCGGCAGCTGCTCACACTGTGGGGAGGCGTCTGCCCCTGCAACCCTGCTGTACCCCCTATACTCAATCTTATCCGAGAGGAGTAGGAGGCGACTCTGCTTGGCTGCTCTAACCTTCAGGCCCAAAAGGCCTTGGTTCAACGTGCCCAGGCAGCAGACGACGCCAAGAGACGGCACCCACCTACTCGTTGTGGGTGCTGTCCTATTATGAGGCGGTCGCTGCGTACCTCCTGTTTTTTGTTAAATAAATGTTTTTCCACCAATCGCCAGCTTTCTCCAGCTATTACTCAGTCACTGCCTTAAGACGAGGGTTTGAGACACCCTGACAGCTTGCCACTATGCGAATATACATCTGCTGGCATGTCACAACACTTGTTGCGAAAGGACTCAATTTAACAACCACAGGCTCGCTAAACTGATGCTTCGTATCTTGTAGACAGGTGTAAACGTTGTTTTACCTGTGGAAGTGTGGCCCACTTTTTACCGTCATTGCAGGCACCACGTCACTTCGTTTCGCCCTCTCAGCTCATTGTTTTACAATCGATGGGTGAATGGTGGCCACTCATCGCAAAGCAGCAACGCTATTTTTCAACTTTCAGCGTTTCGGCTCCAATTTGATAACTGCCGTATGAACTATGACTAAAGCAAGCCTTCTTCACCACAAGGTTTCAGACATCGACTGAGCTGACTATTTCCTGCCCCCTCAACTTCATGCACCACCTAACCTTTGCTGATCGCAAAGCAGGGAGGTCCCCAGCCATCGACAGGTAAACAGAAATTGATGAGGCCCTGAATCAAGGGTGCACGCTGTCATGACGACTAAACACCCCCAATAAACTTACAATAGGACGCCGCAGAGCCGCGAAGTCACAACTCTAACGAAACATCAACAGCAAACCTTGCCGACATTGGTCTTGTACAGCAAGTAACAGTATTCGTCGACACGTGTATCGACTTTTTGATTATAAATAAAGGCCTCTTCAATGTCTCAAACAAGTAAAGTGACCGTGGACGGCACCTCACCTGACTGGTGGCTAGGTATTGATGCCTATCAGGAGGTCCAAAACAAAAATCCGTAAACTTCTATTTTCCTTCGTGGGAATGTTCGTCATTCGTAACTATATTGCTAAGCCCTAATGTTTGAGTAAGCTATCTTCAGAAGGTATGAGACCATGATCAATATTTCGGACATGATGTATATACGCTGCGAAATGGCCCTAGTTTAGTCCAGTGTTCAGACGGAAGACGAGAATTTGCGTTCAACAGCGATGACGATGTCATGCCGCTTCGTTCAGACACTATATTTTGCGGGGCACGACATTTCAGTACCTTGGCGTTTCGGTTGGCTGACGTATCATCACTGTCACGTGCTCCTTCCCATGTTTAATTTTCAGGTCCAGGACTTCTCGAAAAGCCCGGCTCAAGTGCATTTTGACAATGTCATCAAGTCAAAGGCTCCATAGTCATACTGGACAAAACACCTAAACAAGCATTTGTGCGTCTACTTTACATTACCACTACTTTGCCACAGAATGAGCAATATAGGCCTGTAGAGTTGGTACCTAATTGAAGGTGGGATCTTCATTGGCAACACGAGCTGGTCCATCGCATTTATCCAAGCATCAGATTATCACACCAGCCATATGATGAGTGCCACTTATCAGAACATTTTTAGGGACCCTATGTGAAGTGAATCAGCTACGAGTAGCGAAATTTTTTAAAGACGACATGGCTCAGCCATCACAGAGGCCCTGGGCATCGCTTGTAGTGTAAATAAAAAAAACAGGCCTGTGCGGAACATGCAGCAGTCACAGCGAAAGCAGGAAGAGTGGACTTGCTAGAGCATTTTTAACATTATTTGGGTAAATTAAACAAGAACACTTGCAGAATACCCACCACTCTTAAGTTATAATTTTGCGTGGTAGAGAGGCTTCATGATGATGATGATGCTTCCCTATATCTATGTCTCACACAGAGACTATGCCATATTTTGTCATTCCTTGCAAAAGCGTGCTTCCCGCTATGCGTTTGCAAGAAATTTCGTCCAAATTTTTGACGCTGTGGCTCCCTACAATGAACAACTATGTCTGAAGTTTTTGTAATGAGTTGTAAGATTTGACGAGCCACTCGCTAGGCGATCCGCAATGTGTGACGCCTTGTTGTTCGCTTACTGTTCCAAAACGTTTTATTTCTCATATTGAAGTGATACCTTTTGCGGCACGAAGAGTGCTTAGGTCAGTTTGCAGTGCAGTTTCAAGCACCAGCGTGGCTCGATGGTAGAATATTTGGCTGGAAAACAGGGAACCTGGGTATGAAAGCCTGGGCCTGGAATTTTTGAGTAATTAAGTTTTTTTCATTTCGAGCTTCATTGGTTGCAGACATTTGCGGTGGACTACTAAAGCGCCAGCAACGACCCTTTCCGTCAAAAACAACAAGAGAGAAGGCAGGGACTCTTGCTGTGGTCTCATGTTAGCTTTTGTTGTAAAAACACGACATCCTGCATTATGACACGAGCGAGCAAACACTATATCAGGCTACCAAGAAATGTGTGCTCGTTTTCCAAGTGACAATAGTTCCCTGAACGGACGTGGACACGCTTCCTACTTTCCTTCAATAAATGGCAGATTTATTATACGCAAAGAAGGTAAACTTGAAAGATGAAAAAAAGTGTTTATGTGATTCCAGATTTTTTTCTATTATATATTTTGCACTCTTCTGTTTGCTTTCAACGCCTCCTGTTTTTGGGAGGTTCATAGATGCCGTGCTTGTAGATTTGATGTCAAAAAACTGCTCAATTTATTTTGAAGACTGCATGCTTTTTCCACAACTTTTAACATGCACCTTGAAAACTTGAAGCCGTTTTACGAGTCGGTGAGGGCCCCAGCCTCATGTTCAAGCTTTGATCTTTGCAGCATGTTCTCGCTGAAAGAGTGCTAAAAGTGTCATTGATTGAAGACCCCTAAGCTTAACAAACATGACAGAGGGAGTGCCATTTCTAATAATTTTACCTCATTTCCTGGTTGCCAACTCAATGTTTGATACCATATGGCAGGCAGTATCTGCGAAAGCCGTATATACTAGGGTAACTCAAAGGCATTTAGATAAAAACTTGTGATACCGCCATAATCCGGTCAACCTCCAACGGATTCCACGAATGAAAAAACAAGGCCCTTCAGCTTCACTGTGCCAGCATTTTAACTATGTGAATATAGAGTAAAGAGGTTCCCGTAAAGCAACCTAAGTGCTGCAGAGCATATCGAAAATGATTGGAGCCTTAGATCTCTTGTCTAGAGTACTATGCAGAATGGCCCGAGCGTCTCAGTCAGATGAGTTTGTTCCGAGCTCGCCCTGCGGTGGCCATGGCATGAAGACAGTGCGGAGCGCGTGATGACAGTTGATAAAAAATGGCTACTAGAACGCGCGTAGTGTTGGAAACGCATGTGGCACATTTGCGGAGCTTATCAAATAAACACCGCGTGCGAAAACATATGAGCACCACCACTCAGTCAACATTTTAACAGTGCAGCGACGTCAGTATGATTGTCGCACTATCTTTTTGCCAACTCAAGACGCACCTACCACAGGCGTGTTCGTGGGCATTTGTCCTCTTTCGGACAGGTTTTTTGTTCCACCTGCAGCCTGAAAATTTGCACTCTCGAAAGCAGCAAACGTGCACATGCAGCACTTTTGTGCTGCTCGTTTCGCTCCTGTCAAATGTTGCAGATATATATAGGGACAGGTTGTCAGCAGGGGCGCTCTCATCATGGAGGCAACGTGGCTGTCATCGGCAACGTCGGAAGCACAGTGAAATTGAATGCGAAACATCGTAGTTACGTGGTGATATCACGTGGTGATATCACATTTAATTCTTCGTGTGTGTGTGTGGATAGTCTGCACGATAAAGCTGATAGATAAATAGTCCGTCTCGGCGTCAGTACAGCTCCTCGGAAAGAGCAAACGTGGTGGGCGTACCCGATCTCCACCGCAGGCGTCTGTCAATCAAACAGATTGACACGTGAACTCGGATACAAACTCTTTGATTATGAGATGGCCCCAGTTCAACTCGGGACTGGTGCCAGTGTGAATGTCGAGCGTTTGAGGCGGTGAACGCTAAGCGGCAGATTCTTTGCACATAAAATAGTTTGGCGAGCTTACACTACTTGTGCAAAGCTGCGGCTATGGAGGAGCTTGTGATCACTTAGCTTCTTGCAGCTTTTTAAGTTGGTTGTCTACTCATGTGCGTGCTTGGCTTCGAATTGACCACATCAGCTCTGTCCTAATTTTGATTCTACTAAATTATTGAGGCCTCATGACTATTTCACTGAGCTGTCTTGTCTTCATTGATGAGGCTTCACTTAAAAGGCAATTATCCGTGGTGCAATTAGCAAGACCATGATCTATAGGAAGATAGTAACGTAATCCTGCATATCATGATAATATTTGTCATACTATTTGTAAGAGATAATTAGCGTGGTTTTACTTAGCGCACTCGTGATTGACGTCACGGTAATAAGCATAGTTTATTGGACTCATCAACTGGCACAGTTTTGTTAGCCTGGTTCTAGCTTTACATGGCTTCATCAGCGTGGTCTTATTAAGACGTGGCGCTGCTAGCTAGGCCTTACCATGACATGGCGTCTTGGTCATAGCATGTCCTGGCCTATAAGTGGCGTCGCAACTGTCACGACCTATTGCTGGCGTGGCTATATATCCAACATGGCGGTCGTTCAGATGATCACCCAGAAAGATAAGATAGCGGAAAGTACACTTTTGTTGAAGACTGCCATTCTTCGCGCTTATGTGGCCCTTGGATTTTAGTTTTTGAGAAAGAAGGCAAGCACTCACATATTATGTTAAGTAAGGAAATGCCGGGCTCACAGTGTAATCAGTCGAATTTTTTTTCTTTCTACTTTTTCTTTAGTTCGAAAAACTCAATGGGTTACGGTAATATCTATAACGTTCAGAACGTTGAAACACGACCACCAACGTGTGAAAACAAGCAGCAGCGTCTGCTGTTTGAAGCAGGGTCAAAATTTCAATCATCTCAACAGAGCTTCAGGCCGCCACCGCTCAGCGGCGTCAGGGTACCTGGAAGTTGCGAATACCGTCCAACCAAATAGATAATTAGCCGTCCGCATGTGCTCGGGCGCTAGCGGTGATGACAACAAAGCCGACTCGCACTGGCTGAGCAGCGCACTAGAAGGTACAGGCTGAGACGTGGCCTCGCTTGAACGCGCAGATCAACACGTGTCCTCGGATTTGGCTGTGGTCAGAATGTTCTAAGACGCTCGGCCAGTACTGATCTCAGAGGCCACCATGCTGATTATTCTAAAACAGACATAGAGCAGGCATTATAAGCTCAAAATAAAGTAGAACTCCCAAGTCTCTAAATATATTACCACGAATTGTTTCTAACACTTTTATTGCATGGGTGCACTTCTGCTTTCAGTGACATTAAAAAAATGACAATAGGTGCCTCTGGTTTGAAAACACCGCCCAAATTAGTTGACCATCCTTGACGCAATGACTGGTTTCACCGCAAGCAATAACACAGTATGCTGAGGGGTTGATTTGACTTTTTTGTCCTGTCGGCTTGTTCATAAGGGCATGTCGGCAGAGCTCGATAATATGCTGAGTTTCGGAAAACTCAGCGTATGCTACCGAACCTGTGTAGCACTCCTATAGTCTTGATGAAAATCCAGAGCCTGCCGTATACAAGGGCAACGTCACAATTGTATAGAAAGAACATTGAGGAGTTTGGCGACGTTACTGGAGAGGTACGTGTGCAAAAACCACGAATAAAAATACTGATCTCTGCATTGAAAAAAAAATGTTGAAATGATCGATTTGGTAGCTCTGGATCAGCGATCACTTTTCGCCATATTTCCACAAAGTGTTACTGACGGCGATGCTTCATTGAAAGGTTGTTGTAAGAACTACTATCCAAGATACCAAGAAGACAATTGACTGCTCAGCGAAGTCACTTAAAGTTGATGCCATAACATAAGCAATGGTGCCATACCACTGATTTTTACGAGGGTTATTCTACAGCAATGTATATTAGGGCGTCGCTTTCATGCTCGTTTTGCTCACCAAGGAGCTTATTATATATAGGGTTCGCAAAAGGCAGTATGCGAGGCATGATAAACACAAAGAGAGGAAAAAGAAAATGAAGATAATTGTTATTAGCGAAATACTGTACTTGTAGCGTACGCCAGCACACTCAATAGGTATAAAATAGTACGCATCACCAAAGCGAAGAAAAAAAAGATTTCCGAAAATCCCACACACAATTCAGATTGATTTCATATGAGGCATGCAGTGAGTCGTTGATTAAGCCCATAAGTGATCATGCTCATCATGGTCCTACTTATTGTGCTAGTGGAACAGTGATGTACATATACTGTGCTGGCATTGAAGGCGTAATGGCAGCCCTCGTGTAACTGCACAGATGTGATTGGTTTTTCATTCAGGGCGAACAGCATTCGGAGGCGGACTCCTGCGAGGACGAGCAGCATTATAATATTATTTGTAATATGATTGCATAGAGAGTACTTTGCTTGTTGCAACAGCAGCACCAAATATGTCAAAATATTCCTCTTGGCTATTAATCGCAAAGTCATTTCTTAGGTCCCATATTCTATTTTTCTATCTTTGTGGACATGGAGTAGGAGTTACCCTTGGACGGTGAAACGTTTGTATGTGCCACGCGTGATTTTCGTAAAGGTTTTGTAGCGTGCACAACGCGTGTGTCAAGCTATTCCTGTCAAAAGCTCTCAGTCGTGCTCATCTAGCATTGCAACACCTATGTCAGTTTCGGCATGTGCTAATACAAATCTGATCTCAACAACAGCCAAATGTAGGCGGCTGGATAAATTGGTAAAAACAGGCAAAAGAGATATCAACCAAAATAATTATTGTACATCTCAACTCCAAAAGCTGGAGCTCTTCAAATAAGAGTTTTCACTGGGGCTACTGACCGAACTAGTCGTGGTGGCATTGCTTTACAGCCATACACAGCGCAACATTCCTTCAGCGTGCACTTTTCATCCACATGCACAGCGACCATACGCCCATTGTGCCCCAACGAAAAATGTTGGCCGTAGCATGACTGGTTTTCCGTGACTGCTATAGGCTAGCTTATAATCACTGAACTGTTTCACTGAAGTGAATAGCACATAAATATTGAATAACCAAAAAAGATTGTGCGCGGAATCACTCAGGAAAAGTGATTTGTGTCATTTTTAGCCGGCAAAAGATCAAGCGTCCAGAATTGGCTACTGTTATACCTGTGTCCACCACATCCAGCAATGGATCAAAAGACTAGTCATTCAACTGTTTTGCATTAAGCCAGAGAAGAAATGAAAGAATTGCAAATTTTCGCTGCAAATCATATACACAATAATGCACACGGGATAGTTAACACCAAAATTGTAGCCCTTCTTATCTTGCTTTTTGAGAATTTAACTGCACTTTATTTTCTTCATATAATCAGTAGGTCAATGAATCACTGAAACTTATTTTGTAATTTTTCTAGCGGGGACTATACCGTACAGAGATCATCCACCTTTCAATTTAAAGACAGAATATGGAGTGCTTAATGTCACAGCTACTTGCATGGTGGTTACCTTTGGCCCAGAAGTGGACGGTGAGTTAAGTTAATACAAATACGATAATAAGTAATGTAGTCTTGCTCACTAAATCAAATTCGAAAGAATTACTACCGGAAAAAACTTTTGCCGATGTACACACTCGCCTATCCCCCTATAAAACAGTTTTAAGGAAGCCCTAACCAAAACTCCCTAATCACATGCACGTGATTTCCGAGTGACAGCAACAAGTGGCAGCGACAAGCTTGCTCCATCTGGCTGTCGCGTCGCGACGGCTCCAACCACATGTCGGCGACAAAGTGTCGTTGCTCCTTGAATGAAAACTATCGCGTGAATACCCATAAATGGCAAATAAAAGTTTAAAAGTTGGTAGATGACAACATACTAAGTTTATTATGGTCTTGTGTGATATAAGAAAGCTGCAAAAGCCTTTCACGACTTTTTTTTAAATCTTAGATTTAGTTACGACAGGATGCCCAAAAGCGTATGTTATGACGGCTACGACGCATGACGATTTCACATTGCAGCAAGCAACCACATAGTCAGAAGCTACTGTCGAGACATCAAACTAAACATTTCATAACGATATTTACGACAAAATACCGCCGCTCTCTCAGTCGCCGCGTGAGATGAGAATGTAAAAATATGTAGCCGATGCTTTGCATCTCTTGAAGTACGTGCGGATAACAACCATCGAGAGCAAATCGCAACGGAAGTGAGGACCAGGGGGGCAGCCATGTTACCGGAAATCGTCATGCGGGCTTTCGGGCGACAAGCGATCTTTTCTAGTTTTCCAGAAACACGCGACACGATGAGCTGCGGTGACGGATAGGCCTTAACGACAGCAAATCTTGCCAGTCGTTGCTGATTGTTTGATTGATATCTGGGGTCTAACATCTCAAAACTTTCATATGATTATGAAAGACGCCTTAGTGATGTGCTCCAGAAATTTTAACCACTTGGGCTTCTTTAACATTCACCCAAATCTGAGCATATGGGCCTACATCCTTTTAGCCTCCGTCGAAAACACAGCCGCCACAACCGGGATTCGATCCTGCGACCTCCGGTTCTGCAGCCGGCTACTTTAGCCACTAGACCATTGAGGTCGCTCATCGCTATCGTTAGTTGCGGTCGCGAGGAAATCGCGAGCATGCATGCGGTTAGGGCTTAGTTATTTAGCGGCAATATATTCAGCTTGCACGTAAATAACTCTTGCCGATGCAGCAAACGAGCTTAGTGGAAGCCGTAAGAGCAGCTTTTCAAACGCAGAGCGTGACATTTTATAGACTGTTACCTTCAGTTGCAAAATACTCACAACTTAAAGATAAACATTTCTCTGAAGAAAATATTGACGTTTATTTTACTCAATAACGAATATTTTAGTGAATTAAATTTGTTGAGTCTTCCACAGGCAGCTGCTATTTATATGTACAATGTATTGATTTCATTATCGAATGTCACAAACGAGCGCTGAAGAAAACGTGTGCCTCAGATTTTTAATGTCTACGTTAAAACCTGGCACCGATGGGACGCGACAGAATCAGGCGCAACGAAGAAACAAGCATCAAAAGACGCCGTGCGCACACTTCTCTCCCTAGAAGCGGCCACCGAGAACTTCCTCAGATAAAACGCCAAACTAATTGTAGAACCTTAAGGAAAGGAAGGTGTGAAATACCACTAAAATTACGCTACGGGGAGCGGAAACTATCAATAATATCTCGTCCTTTTCCCAGCTTGGACTGTGCGGCATGCCGGTGAAGAAGCCTAGAAGCTTCGAGAATCATGAGGCCAGCACATATAAGCAAATGGGCGGAAGCAGGCGAGAGAGAGAGAGAGAGAGAAGAAACTTTATTCAAGTGTCCCTGCTGGGGTCAAAGGTAGCGGGGGCCGGGAGACGGGCTCCTCTGTAACCCCCTTCCTCAGGCGGCGGCCAGGCCTTGAATTCTGGCGGCGTCTTCGGCCAGCCGAACAGCCCACAGCTGGTCCTCCGGGCACGTGCTGAACAGCAAGGCCTCCGACTGCTCGGCCGTGGTGATTGTGAATGTAGGGTTCGTGCTGTGTTTAACTGAGTAGCTTCGGGGCAGGCCCACATAATATGGTCGAGCTCAGCATTAGGTGCACCGCACGTTTTGCATTGTGGTGTGTGAATAGCGGGGTAAATACGGCTGTACAGTGACAGACAGGGGAAAGTGCGTGTCTGTAATAGACGCCAGGTAGTGGACTGCTGCTTACTAAGGCACTTGTCTGGTGGTGGGTATTTAAGTCTGGCCTTGCGGTAATATATTAGGATTTCTCCAAAGGTAACCATTCTGTCCCTCGCATAGTCGCGAAACGAGGAGACCATCATCTCGCGCTCAGCCGCGTTAGCTCGCGAGGGATGGTGCTCTGTTGGATGACGTGCCCGGTGGACGAGAGCTCGGGCGCCGTCATGAGCGTGTTCGTTCCCCGCAAGCCCCGTGTTGCCCGGAGTACAGAGGATCTCAACGTGGCGACAACGTAACCGAGGTGTACTTGTAAGAATTCGGAGCGCCGGTTGGGAGATCAAACCTTTGGTGAAGTTGCGAATGGAGTCGCTGATGATGCAGTATGCTTGGGTTGAAGCGTAGGCGAGAGCGATGGCTGCTGCTTCGCCTTCTTCTGGTTTGTTTGCGCGAATGGTGCCAGTTGCGGTAATTATGTACTGCGGCCCGGTTGTGACAGCGAGGGCCATGGCCCGGTGCGTAGGATATTCCGCTGTGTCTACATTACGCCACGTACGTGGCTTTCGCGTAACGCTTGCCTAGTTGCTTGGCGCGGTCTACTCGTCTTTCCACGTTATATTCAGGGTGCATATTGCGTGGTATGGGGGAATCACGAAAGTTTCGCGAATGTCCGAAGGAATTGGGAGTTTCTGGCCAAACTGGGAGACGTAAGGTATGTCGAGCGAGCACATGAGATGACGTCCTGTAGGAGTTTGGCCTAATCGTTCGTAGTGCGATATACGTTGGGCTTCAAAGAATTCGTCTATAGTATTGTGAAGTCCTAGGGCATTGAGTTTCGCATTGGCGTAGACATGGGGAAATGCAGCGCGCACTTGTAGCAGCGCCTGATCATTATGCTCAGTTTTTTCTTGTCGGTGAGCGTAAGTTTCATAAATGGAGCAACGTAAAGGAATCTGCTTATGGAGAAGACGGTCACCAGTCGTATGAGATTGGCCTCTTTCATGCCGTGCTGTTTATTGGCGATGCGGGAGATGAGCCTAGTAGTCTGACAAACATGATGGTGTAGTAGTTGCATTGTTTCCGAATTGCCACCGTTCTGCTGAATGCGGAAGCCCAATACGCGAATGGTAGAGACTGTTCGTATAAGGTGATGTTGCACATGCAGATTTATCGTGGGAAGGTCTCGGTTGTAGGTAGATCTAGGTCGATAGACGAGTAACTCTGACTTTTGGGGCGAGCAGGACAATCCTCGTTGTTCAGCGTAAGGTGGGATTCTATCAATCGCCAATTGAAGTACATCTTGTATCTCTCCGTCATTACCTCTGGCAATCCACAAGGTGATATCGTCCGCGTATATGCTGTGGTGGAGGTGTGGGATATCTTTTAAAAGCGGCGGAAGGTGAAGCATGGCCAGGTTGAAAAGGAATGGAGAGAGGACCAGCCCCTGTAGTGTCCCTTTCGCACCAAGAGTGATGGAAGGTACAGGCAAATCGTTTACCGAGAGTGTGGCTGTCCTCTCCGTAAAAAAAGTTGCGAATGTAGCGGCAGGTACGGGCGCCTACGTTGAGCGTGGCGAGGGCGGCAAGGATAGATGAATGTAGCATATTGTCAAATGCCTTAGTAAGGTCTAGCCCCAGAATAGCACGTGTCCAATACCGAGAGAAGCAGGCGAGACAGATGATGAAGTGAGTGCGTGATACCGCCAGCGAGTGAAGGCGTGTCCTGCAGTGGCTGTGCGCGAGTGGCCGATGATGATGCCGGCCAAGAAGATTTGTTATTGTTGTACGGTCAGATGAAGTTTACGTGAAGAGTTACAATGCTTTCAAGAGCGTTTCCTGGAAGAGAAACTTCGGACGCAGTGGTACGACAACTGGCGCTAGACTTAGTGTGAGTGTTTCTTGTCAGGGAAACATCCAAGCTATGTTCCAAGCACTTTAGACAGAATACGTTTGACTAACATTGTGGTATCTTAGAGCTCTTGGATTAGAATACATTTTAGCGCGAATGGTTGTGCCCGTTGTTTTTAGCATATTGGCCCATCATGTGAGTTGAATCTTATCTGAAAACTGCCGTTTGTGCATGTTTGCGTGGTGTCTGTACTACCTTATCTGAGAATATCTTTTCACTTGGTTATCAACTCTCGTCTCTACCTCGTTTTTGTGACCACAACTGACCTCCGCTGGCACACCGAAGGGCCGCGCACTAAATTGTCCACGCTTTCATGGTATGTTTTGGGGGCGGGGGCATACGTAAGCTTTTGTAATCATTTCGGTGATTGCTTACTTACTAACGGGAATAGTCACAGCGAAATGTGAACAGGCATCACCTGCTTTTAGGGGCATAGGAGGGGAGGGTTTTGATGATTTTGTGGCATCATCTGCTGCTGGTACTGTTATCGGGATGGTGCCGCTCAGAGCAGAAGTAAATGCGCCATTCTTTAGGCAATCACGGCATAGCGTCAGATTGTGAGCGACTCGTGTTGACTCATGGCCTCAAAGATGGTGGGCGTGCGTCCCGCTCTCCAGCGAAACCAACGTGTATCACCTCGCATGTCCGGCTATACCGCGGGTTGGCGCATTCATAAAGCTTCATAAACTAACTATACTCGGCGACAACTATTTTTGGCATTAGAGTGAAAGCATTAAGCCAAATCATGTGCATCTTATGACCAGTGAATGTATTTCAACAATAGTGTCCGTATTTTGAACGTGAAATACGAAAGTTCCCCCGTCATTTTCTACGCGAAGCTAGTTTGAGACAGGGCGCGGCTCAAAGTAATAAGATATTAGTATTCCTTTTAGTTTATTTGTTGTGCCTTCGTGTTCTTGAACGCGTGAGAAAGTCTCGCCTTTTTACGTGTACTGAAAAGGCTAAGCGGCGTCTGCGTCTTCATAAAACGCCGATAATGCACACCCGTCATTATCTACAGCGTTACGAGACTCACACCAAAACGGACTACTTCGCGTAGTGCTACATGTGAAGCAGCACAGCCCCTGTAGCTTTCCCTTCAGTGCCAAGAAAAGTTGTCGCCAAATGTAGGGTGGACTCCGGTGCTGTTATCATTCAGCTACCAAGGCAGTTACAGGTATGACATCAATTTGCTTAGTCTTCGTGCATTTTGGCTGTAAATCGCACTTGTAGATTCGTTTATTGTTGTGTTTTGGTCTTGTTTCGAATGAAAAAAAGAAATGGCAGCATACCCACGGAGTGAATGATGGATAGTGGGGCGAAGCATCCCTCCGTCCATTCATTCTTGCTTCCGTCCATCCATGCGTGCGCCTATGTGGCCGCCCGTGAGTACATCAGCCCGTCCGCACGTGCGCCTGTTCGTGCGTTCACACGTTCATCAGTGCGTCCGTCTCTGCTTTCGTCTATGCTTTCGCTCCTGCGTTCGTCCATGCGTCCATCTGTCCGTGCAGTCATTCGTGCGTCCGTCCATGCATCTGTGTATGTGTCCATCGTCCACCTATTCAACACTCCAAGTACCACTATCTCGCATCTTTTCATCATATATTCCTCCTATAAAGCACCGCCACCCAGCGGACATTCCAAGGACTGAACGAGAGGAGGCACACGCACACTTTCTTCCGGCTTGCGCTTCGTGTCTACTTCCCACCTTTAACCACCTCGAGTTCATGGTATATACTAGTCACGGTATTCATGGCACTGCGGCTCAACGCTCGCTAAACCTTTCTGAAACCTAGGAGGTTACGCCTAGCGAGTATAACGTAGAAACCCTTCCTTGTCTTTTGTGCGTTGTTGAACAATATATAATTCGCAGCGTGCGCGTTAACTAAAAGCCGAACTCTCCTGTCTCTCATTGCCCCTTAGCAGCCATTGGCATGTACATTAAGCACTATAATTTATTGTTTAACAACGCACAGAAGAAATCTCTCACCGGCAAATCCTATGAATGAGGAATTCATAGTTAAAATGACGGCAATGGCAAAATGCTCTTGAGAGTGTTCGCATATTTGCTAACTTTCACAGCCACTCTCTCTCTCTCTCTGTATATATATATATATATATATATATATATATATATATATATATATTAGGGCAATCTATTTTGACCTGAAGAGTAGTGCCGGGACAAAATTTCTATTGTGCACAGTGTGGTCGTTTACCGAAGCAGATTGCCAGACTCTACGTATCATATGAGCCAATTGCTGCTCCGATTGCACCCGTGAAGAGTGCATGTTTCGCCCTTCTCCATGTTTTACAGGGGTAAAGCGATTACTATTTTGGTTTATGATACACTATCCTCGTTAGAAGTGAATAAGATCTTTGACTTACCTGTGTAACGCTGTCCATCCGTGTCTCCGTGTCAACGCCCCACACCGCGTTGCCCCCGTCGCAGTTGTTAGAACGATGCCAAGTAGGTCAAGGCACAGCTGCGCGTTGACGTCGCTTCCTTCCTCACCCTCTACAGCCACCGGGTGCCTCAAACACACCTAGGAGGTGTTGCTCTTCCTCTCACTGCAACACACTTCTTTTTTGCTTCGCCCTCTCCGCCGCCCGCAACGCTCAACTCTACGCTGAGTAGAAACGGTGTGTCGGCTCGTTTATCTGCGACAAAACTTAAGTGAAAGACAACCCGCTTCCCGTGTCGTTGCGTTCCCAAAAAAAACGTTTACTCAGTAAAGGCTACAACGGGTTTCCCTTCAAACCATTCTTCAAGCACCTGCGTCAACAACCGTTTCAGACGTGTCAACGGCAGCACACTACTGCTGGTTCGCATCCCATCATTGTTTCTTTCGGAATTGTTGTCCACATTATTTTTTTGCAAGCAGCTAATGACACATCTGGGTTGGAAGTGCATACAAATGAATTCAGTCTATCAAAAAAGAACACACTTTGTATTACGCACATTCTTTCATGTCCGATAATTTCCAACAGAGCAGCTGCATTCTACGGTTTGTTCATGTTGCCTACTTATACAGAATGTTTCATTTTCTAAGAGAGAAGCTTATAGTTGATTCACTGCATGCAGTATTGTTAATTTATGTTTCTTTCTAGGAGAGCCACAGTGTATGGTATGGGGAAAAGAAGTCAACGATATTGAACAGAGTGAATGCTACAATATTTCCTCGTCTTGTGCAAACATGTATACCGTCTGGGAATCAAAAAGAAACGACCATTGCTTGGTAGTAGAGAATGAAGAAAAGCGAAGCGAAAGGAGGGCGGCTATAGAAGCTGGAATGATAATCGAGTGAATTGCCTGTTGTCTTATGGCAATCGCATGTTTTGTTGTAGGAGATGTACACATGTGAAAACAAACTAATGATCATATAAAATATAATAAAATATCTCAGCTCCCTTCTCCTCTCGCACCTGAAAGGAGAAGAGGACCTTTCCTCTAATGAAATAAAGTTTGTTTATCATCATCATCTAAGCTTTTCAGAACAGTTTTCGAAGGTTCTTGTTTGAAAAAAAACAGCTTGGCTTATCGTTGATGTCAACGACAAAAAGGGGGTGAAGCAGTGGGTTTGTTCGCTGTCCCCATAAATCACCCGTGCATGCATGCAAATCAGTGACAAAGTGGTGTACAAATTTAAACAAGGTTCACTGGTTATAAACTATATATTGTATTGAGTGTGAATTTTGTTATATCTCCAATATTGCTACTCTGTGCTATTGCATCTAGCCAAAAGCTCGCAAAGCGAGGTCTGTGCACGTTTCTTGCGGTGGTTGGTGGTTGTTTCCAATTGCACACAACGCATTGTACGGCATATCACGGCGTTATACACTGCACAAGCGAGTTTTTGTCAGTGATCAGCATTGTCATCAGCGTCAACGTCATCACGGCAACGGCGCACACCAACGTGCAAACGGACAAGCCTCACGCTTAAAGAGCTTAGCCCCCATGAAAATGTACCATCTCCTACAATATGTAATCATGAGTTGCAAGCAAAGATACGCACGGGTCGATTTATTGTTCCGCTCATCACGGGCAACTTGCCAGATGATAACGCGTTATTGCAAGTGTAGCGCACTATGAATTCACTGTAGCTTCAGCTGTTGTTACTAGTCCCGAACTCTTGTTTAGTGTGACACGCCGGTGGATTTCCATGCCACGCTAGAACCGGTTAGTTCAACGTGCGTCCGTAGAATCTTGCTCTGAGACGCCATCACGTGATTGCTGAGAAAGTGTAAGGGGGAGAAGCCACAGCCTTTCACACAGCCGCTTGCACCGGCCCGAACCCCCTATCGAGTGAGCGCTTTCTGTCAATGGTTGGGCCAGCTGTTGCGCACGCATCGTAATGGCCGTTCCACGCGCTTCCCGCACAGCCGCAACGCACGTGCCGGGATCCCTGCCGCACGCAAGCGGGCGAAAAATAAGCCGATTGGCGACGCTCTTTCGCTTTCTACTTGGGTGCGGCCAGAGAGCCGGTTCGTTCTTCGCGGTTGAGCGGGAAGCGCGTGGAACGGCCCTAACGGTTGTCACGCTGCACACCATCGTATTGAACTCTTCGATAAACTGCTTCGCATTAAAAAAAAGCCAGGCTACCTCGCGTAAGCAGCAAAAGATGATCTGTGCCAAGCTGGGTGATGTGTCGTCCCACCTCCTAGGGCTGAATAAATTGCGTTCTTTCATTTTCCTCAACGTATCCCAAAAAAGTGGATGGAGGGAGGGCCGCTGTGATAGCTCACTGGTTTGAGCATCGAACGCGTAATTCGAAGGTCGTAGGTTCGATTCCTGCTCACTGTTGGTAATTTTTTCATCCACTTTTCTTCTTGTTATTTACATTCCATTGGTTTTAATAACTTCCCCTGTACATTCCTTGGCATTACTGTCTGTTATATCACATTTAATATTGTGTTAAAACACGGAAAAACGAGCCCTTAGGTATACACTTCTTTCCCCTATGTATGTATATATATATATATATATATATATATATATATATATATATATATATATATATATATATATATATATATATATATATATATATATATCTATAGTAGGGCAATCAATTTTGACCTGAAGAGTAGTACCGGGACAAAATTTCTATTGTGCACAGTGTCGTCGTTTACCGAAGCAGATTGCCGGACTCTACGTAACACATGATCCAATTCCTGCTCCGATTGCACCCGTGAAGAGTGCATGTTTCGCCCTTCTACATGTTTTACAATGATAAAGCGATTACTTTTTTGGTTTATGATACACTATCCTCGTTAGATGTGAATAAGATCTTTGACTTGCCTGGGTAACGCTGTCCATTCGTGTCTCCGTATCAATGCGCCACACTGCGTTGCCCCCGTCGCAGTTGTTAGAACGGTGCCAAGTAGGTCAAGGCACAGCTGCGCGTTGACGTCACTTCTTTCATCACCCGCTACAGCCACCGGGTGCCTCAAACACACCTAGGAGGTGTTGCTCTTCCTCCCGCTGCAACACACTTCTTTTTTGCTTCGCTCTCTCCGCCGCCCGCAACGCTCAACTCCACGCCGAGTAGAAACGGTGTGTCGGCTCGTTTATCTGCGACAAAACTTACGCGAAAGCCAACCCGCCTCCCGTCTTGTTGCGTTCCAAAAAAAAAAACGTTTACTCAGTAAAGGCTACAACGGGTTTCCCTTTAAACCATTCTTCAAGCACCTGCGTCAACAACCGTTTCAGCCGTGTAAACGGCAGCACATCACTGCTGGTCCGCATCCCATCATTGTTTCTTTCGAAATTGCTGTCCATATTATTTTTTTTTTCAAGCAGCTAATGACACATCTAGGTTGGAAGTGCATACAAATGAATTCAGTCTATCAAAAAAGAACACACTTTGTATTACGCGCATTATTTCATGTCCGATAAATTCCAACAGAGCAGCTGCATTCTACGGTTTGTTCATGTTGCCTACTTATACAGAATGCTGCATTTTCTAAGAGGGAAGCTTGTAATTGAATCACTGCGTGCAGTATTGTTAATTTATGTTTCTTTCTAGGAGAGCCACAGTGTATGGTATGGGGAAAAGAAGTCAATGATATTGAACAGAGTGAATGCTACAATATTTCCTTGTCTTGTGCAAACATGTATACCGTCTGGGAATCAAAAAGAAACGACCATTGTTTGGTAGTAGAGAATGAAGAAAAGCGAAGCGAAAGGAGGGCGGCTATAGAAGCTGGAATGATAATCGAGTGAATTGCCTGTTGTCTCATGGCAATCACATGTTTTGTTGTAGGAGATGTACACATGTGGAAACAAACTTATGATCATATAAAAATATAATAAAATATCTCAGCCTTTCAGAACAGTTTTCGAAGGTTCTTGTTTGAAAAAAAAAAAACAGCTTGGCATATCGGTGATGTGAACGACAAAAAGGGGGTGAAGCAGTGGGTTTGTTCGCTGTCCCCGTAAATCACCCATGCATGCATGCAAATCGGTGACAAAGTGGTGTACAATTTTAAACAAGGTTCACTAATTATAAACTGTATATTGTATTGAGTGTGAATTTTGTTGTATCTCCAATATTGCTACTTTGTGATATCGCATCTAGCCAAAAGCTCGCAAAGCGAGGTCTGTGCACGTTTCTTGCGGTGGCTGCTGATTGTTTCCAATCGCACACAACGCATCGTACAGCATTTCGCGGCGATATACGCTGTACAAGCGAGTTTTTGTCAGTGATCAGCATTGTCATCAGCGTCATCGTCATCACGGCAACGGAGCACACCAGCGTGCAAAACGGACAAGCCTCACGCTTAAAGAGCTTAGCCCCCATGAAAATGTACCATCTCCTACAGTATGTAACCTCGAGTTGCAAGCAAAGATAAGCACGGGTCGGTTTATTGTTCCGCTCATCACGGGCAACTTGCCGAATGATAACGCGTTATTGCAAGCGTAGCGCACTAAGAATTCACTGTAGCTTCTGCTGTTGTTACTAGCCCCGAACTCTTGTTTTAGTGTGACAGGCCGGTTGATTTCCATGCCACGCTAGAACCGGTTAGTTCAACGTGCGTCCGCAGAATCTTGTTCTCAGATGCCATCACGTGATTTCTGAGAAAGTGTAAGGGGGAGAGGACACAGCCTTTCACACAGACGCTTGCGCCGGCCCGAACACCCTAGCGAGTGAGCGCTTTCTGTCAATGGTTGGGCCAGCCGTTGCACACACACCGTAATGGCTGTTTCACGCGCGTCCCGCACAGCCGCAACGTACGTGCCGGGATCCCTGCCGCACGCAAGCGGGCGAAAAATAAGCCGATTGGCGACGCTCCTTCACTTTCTGCTTGGGTGCGGCCAGAGAGCCGGTTCGTTCTTCGCGGCTGTGCGGGAAGCGCATGGAACGGCCCTAACGGTTGTCACGCTGCACACCATCGTATTGAACTCTTCGATAAACTGCTTCGCATTAAAAAAAAAGCCAGGCTACCTCGCGTAAGCAGCGAAAGATGATCCGTGCAGCTGGGTGATGTGTCGTTCCACCTGCTAGGGCTAAAGAAGTTGCGTTCTTTCATTTTCCTCAACGTATCCTCGTGTTTCTTCCTAGCTGGTCTTGATCCTTTCATGTAATGCTAAGTTATACAAAGGAATGTGAAGTGATACTAACTTGTATGAAGTATTAGGTGGTGTTCAGTGATTCTAATGGGTTTCAGTGCAGTCACATTTCAGCTTCATTTTACACATTTCAGGTTTTGGTCGTGCTACGTAGTGAGCTACCAGTAGAGTCCAGCAGTCTCGGTTGGAAGCCCGCCGCGATTCCCTGTAAATGGTTTCGACTTCTGCAGAGTGATCGTATCTTGGTCTACCCATATTACACCGCGCGACACTCATAAGCGTTGGCCCTACAGTTCAAGAGTACGTATGATTAGTTGGCCGTTACAACACACCTGGCTTTACCAGTGTTTCACCGCAGTGTCCAGGCAGCAGGGCTGGTGGTAGATGCAGGAGTCCGCAACCAGTTGCTAGACGACGCGCGCTCGGAAGCCTGCCAAGCAGACTGGAGTTATCACAAAACCTATAACTAAAAGCTCTTTATTTCTGCCTTCTCGAGACTGAATAAACTCTCCCAGTTAGGTAAAAATGATAATATGGAAACACTCAAAAAATAAAGAAAGTAATTGTTTTACATCTTAACAATTTCATTTTCAAGAACACGGGTTTTCAAGCATTTTGATGTGTCCTGCTGAACCTCTTTCACTCCCTTCTTTTATGCAAGCTTTTCTAATTTATTTCACGGTATGATCAAGCGCAAAAAATTTAGGAGCAATATTACATAATAGCTTATTCAGTGACATGAAACTGTTCTCTGTTTTTTTTCACCGACAAATCAATGCAAACGTCGTACACTTCTAGGGCCAGCAACATTTGAGCTCTGAATTTAGCCAATTTTTGTACTTATCTTTGAGATGGCAAAATTTGGAAGACGACTTCCAACAAGAATATGCTGTTGGAATTGGCAGCATTATCTCCAATACCTTGAATTTTGCGCCTATAATAAAGAAAAGATTTAATGCGATAGCTTAAGAATGTGGTTGTTGTTTGGACCACTACAAGCAACTGGAGTGTCAGCATGCCGTTTGTTGTGATTTACCACAAAGATTTCTTTCCCCTGCAGGTGATGTGGCCAGCGGTGTAAATTGCTTGAAGGTTCCTTCACTGACAACCAGCAAAGTGCATGATTGTCGGTCATGGCATCATAATGGCGACCATAGAAATATGGGCATTACTTCCATTTTCTTCCCTTGATACCACTGGCCTAAGTGATTGATTTCCCACGGTCCGGGCTAGCAAAACAGGCGCCAGCATACCTGGGACAGATGTGGATTCAAGGCCCACTCTTTTTCCAATTTGAAGCAACCACCCCCCATAATAGCCTTCATGAGACTGTGGTAGATAGTGATAATATTCCCAATCATATTGAAATATATCTTTAGACGGTTTCGCCAGAGACTGCTGGTCTTTGGCAACATTGTGCGTTCGCTGAAAACAATCCCTGGAAAGTTCCGGTTTAGCTTGTTTTTGCATGGTCATAGCGTATGTTGCTGGCGATGGCTGCTTGTGTTGCGAAGTTTTATGCGGATAAAATTATTTCAATGAAGCACTGGCAACTCTAGCACAGCTGTATCAGTTCTAGATGCAGTGTACATGCCTGAATTATTTTATATGCTAGTCAAAACGTGCTGTTTCCTGACCGATAACGATAGAAAGAGTGTCTGCATTGCAGCAATCACTTGAGAAAACTGGATTCCCACGGAAAGCGTGTAGGCTTGTTCTGCCAATTTTATCAAAGGCAATGTAAAGCTAGCACAGGGCAGAATAGTAGCACAGAGTCGATACTCAGACGTTGGACTAGTCGAAGGCCCCCGTTACCTGGAACACATCAGTCACTGTTGTCTTCCACTCGTGGCAGATAAGCGTACTCACGCGGGAAATGGGTAGCAAAACGTGGAAGATAACAGTGAAAATCCATCACAAAGGTTTTTATTGTATAGTTTGAGCTATATCAATGATACATACTGTTCGAAATAACACGGCGCACAAAGTAGCCGCGCTTAACATTGATCGTCGCACGTGTACGTCATGGTGTCCACGTTTCGTTGTCGTTGCATTCAATTTTTTTTAAGTGACGTCGGCGAGTGGGCTCTCATCTGTGCGAGCAAATAACTAATTAACATCGCCGCATTCAAGCTCATTTATTGTTTTAGGGGCGAAGCTCCTTAGGGCGTGGGCTGTGCGTCCCCTGTAGCCTCTATGTAGCCACCTCTAGTTTAGTTCTTGCAGTGTCCACTAGATGGCGGTACCGTCCCCTGTATGAAGCCACCTCTAGTTTAGTTCTTGCAGTGTTCACTAGATGGCGGTACCGTCTCCTGTATGTAGCCACCTCTCGTTTAGTTCTTGTAGTGTTTACTAGATGGTGGTACTTGTAGCTGATGATGAAAAGATGCAAGATGTTATAAACTAGAAAGCGGTACTTGTAGTTGATGAAAGACGCGAGATCTTATAAAATAGGAATGATGTCACATATGGAGCGTGTCATTGGTTGAAGGAAATCGTTCGATTTAGTGCGGCGACGTACGCTAGGGGGAGCGTTGTAATAAAATCCGTTCGCTGTTGGCGGGCGCTCGGAGTCGCTGGATGGATAAGGCTGCACAGCGGAGAGAGCGCAAGGCGGCAGCAGCGCGCGCTCGCAGACAGAATCCCGATGTGCGAGCGCGCGAGGCAAGGGACATCGCAAGCCATCCATCGTCTAAGAACAAATAAAAGTTGATTTGTGTATATACGCACACAGCGTTTCTCACGTCTTTACATGATGATTGACTGGGCGAATTAAACGGAAGATTCACAGTTTACCGATGAATCCCTCCGGAGCTTCGCCCATTCATCATCATTCACCCCGTGAATATGCCGTAATTTTTTTGGTGTGAACACGAACTGCCGGCTTAGGTAGGTTCAACTTGAAAGTTTTCTTCATGAATAGCATGCTCGTGAGTAAAACATAATAGTTCGCGTAACCCTGCAGCCGCAGTTTACGTCATCACATCAGTAAATATCACAATTTCCCAGTCACACAAACACTTCGGATCGTGAGCGGTTCCGATCGCCACTGGTCTCTTGAAAAAGTGACCGGTGTGACACAGACGCAGAAATGCAGAAATAAGCGTTTCATTCTGAGGTTGTGTGCTTAGACGAAAATGCATATATGTACGGGGTTCAACAGGAGGGAAGTTTTTGAGTTCTAGTTGAAAAGCTGAATTGAACAACTTCACTTTTCTTCTGCAGATCGAGATGTGGGTGCGCTTTGAAGACGTGGACAGGAAAAAGATAGGTGTGCGCTGTCAATTGCCGGTCCGCGTCTTCAAAGCACATCCACGTCGTCGACCTAAAGAACCAACTGGCCCTATTAGGTTCCCTGACAAAGTTGTCCAGGAATTTATGCTTTACCACTATCACAGGTAAAACAGAGCAGGGGGCCGCGCTCATCGGAAGGCCACGATGGATATTTGGCGCGGCGCCCGTCGGCCACGCGAGCCGCCTTACCTGCAGCAGTGGCCACGCCTGTGCCTGCCATGTGCTACGTCGAGCCCCTTCATGCAGCCGCTAGGCGTTGCTCCAAACACATCATAAGTAACGCGCCAGAAATAATATAGCAACAAACTCAAACACACCAGGAATACACCGCCGGAACCATTGAAAAAGAATTGTTGAAATTGCCGCACTGGAAGACTACCGGGGTAGGCCGTTCGGCGCGAGCCAGTTTGTTTACAAACACCCAAACCGTCTATAAAGTAGTGCACTTCATTCACACAGAGTATTCCGGAACTAATAAGAACGCAGTGGTATAGCTGGAACCATCGAATATTTATGCATAAATCTCGACGTGTTTTGCTGATGATCTATTCTTTCACTCATCGAGGAGTATGTGCACCAATTTTCTTGCAGTCTGTGGTTTATTTTTTCTTGGGCTGAAGCACAACCAGAGAAACGTTTCACCTTTTTGGGATGCATGAGAGCGCTGCAAAAAATTAACTTGACTGTTTCCACCTTCAAATATTTTCGGCGAAATAATACAGTAACCTAAGCTTTAGGAATCACTTTTTTAAAGTTTAGATTTATCAATTCGGTCGGCAAACCTCAACTGAAATAGCTTTTCTAGGAATAATCGAAATACATCTGTTAAGTCCAGCTGGAGGCATCCTTTCATATTCCGTGGTAGGAAATCCTTACCAAATGAACGCATGCTGAATAATTTTAATGAAGCGTATATAATAAAGCTTGTAGCATTCTCTCAAACTTTCGGTGGTTACAATGGACTGCCAAGCCCTATCGTTACTGCGTCATAAATATGTATATGTGCTATTTTATTGTCTACCTGATGAAAAAATGGAAGCGTTTTTTTTTTCAATTTCTAGATAATCTGCTTACATATACGAGCACTAACAAGTTACACGTAATCATATGGGGCGATGCAACATTAACCTTTTACACCAAGGTGAAACAACTTGCAATATTAAATGGCTACTTGATTCATTTGCGTCTGATAATAATATTACTGAGCCTACACGAGTCACTTCAGATACTGAAGCCTCATCTATTTACTTATCACAAACGACATAAGTGATACAACAGAATATGGTACTGTTATTGCCGATATTAGTGATGACTACCCTATATGCATATATCAGAATCGCAAAGAATTTCTTAATGCTACAAAAGTGACAGCTCCAGAGTCATACAAAATGCAAGAAATTAATAAAGAAAGCATTAGACAACTTTAGTTGTGAAATTGCTAAGAATAAGTATTTCCATCTATAGATAAATCAAATAACACTAATGGGGATTATGAAATAATAATGTGCGTGTTAAGAAAAACTCTAAATAGCTGCTTTATTTATAAAATTGTCTAAGCCCTCAGAAAAGGTCGGAAGCAATGAACAACGTGAAAATATTTGAAAATAATTGGCAAGAGAAACCTATTCTACGCGAACTTCGTGGAAAGAAGAGCGCTTAATAATCTTTGGAAATTCAAGTGGTACCGAGTTCTTGTAACCAAGCACTTGAACAAAACTAAAAATCCGTACTATCAAGCTCTCTTTGCGAGAGTTAGCACTCGTGGTTACATGCCTTGGCGAGAAATAAGTAAGATTTTAAAGCTTAAATTGTGGTTCCTGGTTCCTCTCGAAACAACGCACTCGAATTAAACTTAGATGATAAGACGGTAAAAGACAAAAAACGTGCTGGTAACTTTGACATGTACTTCACAACACTAGTTCCAATCAATTTGTGTGACCCTTGTCGTGTGCACAATATTATTTACAGCAACTTTTTGGGTGTGTCACTCTTGTGCACTTCATACTTTTTACACACAGCTCCTGAAGAAGTATTCTCGGCATTCAAGTCATTAAAAAGTACTACTCCAGGAATTATGGATAACCTACAAGTTGTCCCTAATAAAGCAGCACTGATCTTCTGTTACCTGTTTTTCCCAACTATTTAACGTCTGCGTGCCTGAGTTTTTTAAGGAAGGATGAAATACGTGAGAGTAGGTGTATCATAGTAATTTTCTCACCTAAATGTTTTTGCTAACTATCGTCCCATCTCGATACTTCTTGGTATATGTAAACGGTTAGGGAAAATATATACAAACCTGTCATGACTTTTTGTGAGAAGTACTTTATATTATCTTCACATCAATTTAACTTTCGACAGGCTATGTCCACAGAACTGGCTCTACTTACAAAAGAAGAGCTCATACTTATTTTATTGGAAAACAAAGTGTTAACATTGGGTGTTTTTATAGACTATACCAAAGCCCTACACAAAATTACCCATGAAATACAATATACGAAGTTGCCTCATTATGATTTTTGCGGAACGCCTCCTGACTTCGTTAAATCATACCTATCGCAAAGAAAGTAATTGGTAGTCATAAATGACAGCCCATTCTCTTTACAAACTATAACGTGAGCAGTACCTCAGAGCAGCATATTAGAGCCCCTACTCTTCAATATTTATATTAACGGCATAAGAAGGATCGGCAATATTGTGGATTTCAAAATTTATGCAGATGACACTAGTATATTTTTTACGGTAATGATTTAGGTTAACTTGAAGATACAGCCAATAACATTCTTAAGGATATTTGCGTTATAATCTAGAAGGGAGACAGTCAAAACTGTTATCCGAGACCAGGTAAGAGCGTAGGCCTAGCTAGCAAAATCAGCGACAGTCGGGGCCGAGCGTCTCGTGCTTAGCACTGACAGTGTGTGTGCCGAGATTTGCATGACCCACTACATTCATCATTACATATTTCCCCCTCGCTGAAGATGGTGCGAAGTAAGTGTTCTAAGGTGTCGTGAGGACAAGTGGTTCGTGATATGGTTTGAGGCGATTCACATGTACGATTTCGCGGCCTCAGCGACGCAGGTCCACAGTGGCCGTGAGGGGTTCGATGAGGTAGTTAACAGCGGAAGTTTGTTCTATGACGCGATAAGGTCCATGGTACCTGCTGACAAACTTTGTAGAGGTACCAGGAGCAGCACTGGGGGGCACCCAGAGCCAAACAAGAGAGTTGGGCGAAAATCGGTAGTTGGACCGTCCATCGTCATGACGAAATTTCTGTAGCCCTTGTTCTTGTGTTGTAAGGGTGCGAGCTAATTGCCGACATTCTTCCGCATACCGCGCGGCTTCGGAAATTGGTTTGCCTTCGGATGAGTCCAGTCGGTAGGGGAGAATGGTGTCAATTGGAGACGATGGTTCTCGACCATAAAGTAAAAATAATGGAGAAAAGCCTGTCGTCGCTTGAGGTGCCGTGTTGTAAGCGTACGTTACGTAAGGAAGGATAAGATCCCAGTTGGTGTGGTCGGAGGCGACATACATAGAAAGCATGTCACCAAGAGTACGGTTGAAACGCTCGGTCAAGCCATTTGTTTGTGGGCGATATGCAGCAGTACAGCGGTGAATTACATGGCAATCTGCAAGAAGTTCTCGAATAACATCCGCGAGAAAGACGCGGCCTCGGTCGCTCAAAAGTTCACGTGGAGCGCCGTGACGCAGAACAAAACGTTGAAGCAGGAAAGACGCAACGTCACGTGCCGTCGCGGCTGGTAGAGCGGCCGTTTCTGCATATCTCGTGAAATGGTCGATCGCTACAATAATCCAGCGATTCCCAGCTGATGTATATGGTAGAGGACCATAAAGGTCTATTCCAACCCAGTCGAATGGTCGCACTGGGCACGGTAACGGCTGCATTGGTGCAGTAGGACGGCTAGGATTGTGCTTGCGGCGTTGGCACTCTGTGCAAGATCGAATGTACTTTTGAACGAATGTGTACATGCCACGCCAATAAAACTGAAAACGTAGCCTGGCGTAGGTTTTAAACAAACCGGCATGCGCACACTGCGGATCGGCATGGAAAGCAGCACATATGCTGGCGCGGAGATGCCTGGGTATGACGAGTAGCCATTTGCGACCGTCAGGGTGGTAGTTGCGGCGATAAAATATTCCATCACGGATGGCGAAGTGAGAGGCTTGTCGTTGTAGCACTCGAGATGGCGGGTGGGCGAGTGTTTCAGATAGGTAATCCATCGGAGACGCAACCCACGAATCTTTGCGCTGCTCCGCAGCCATGTTGATGGGTCCTGATAGTGGAAAGAAGTTGTCTTGGATGGAGACACTCGCAATATCAGTAGAAACAGGCGAACGCGAAAGAGCGTCGGCATCGGCGTGCTTCTGGCCTGAGCGATAAATGACGCGGATGTCGTACTCTTGGAGCCGTAAAGCCCATCGTGCCAAGCGTCCTGCGGGATCTTTGAGGGAGGATAACCAGCAGAGCGCGTGGTGGTCAGTAACAACATCGAAAGGGCGGCCGTACAGATAAGGCCGAAATTTTGTAATGGCCCAGATAATCGCTAGGCATTCTTTCTCAGTTACCGAATAATTTGCTTCTGTTCTTGTAAGAGTGCAGCTCGCGTACGCAACAACATATTCTTGGTAACCAGGCTTTCGTTGGGCGAGTACAGCGCCAAGACCGACACCGCTAGCATCTGTGTGGATTTCTGTGGGAGCGCTTGAATCGAAATGACTCAGTATGGGTGGTGTTGTAAGCAGTTCACGGAGCTTTGCAAAGGCACTGTCGCAAGCTGGAGACCACGCAGATAGATTGCGGTCTCCCTGAAGTAGGTCTGTCAGAGGCGCCATGATCGAGGCGAAATCTCGTACGAAGCGGCGGAAGTATGAGCAAAGCCCAATGAAACTACGCAGCTGCTTGAGAGACGCGGGCCTCGGCAACTCGCGAACAGCACGTAGCTTAGCGGGGTTAGGAAGAACGCCGTTCTTCGGCACGACGTGTCCGAAAATGGTCAGCTTGCGCGCTCCAAAGTGACACTTCTTCAAGTTGAGTTGGAGGCCTGCTGCAGAAAGGCAGCGTAGAACCTGTTCCAAGCGACGAAGGTGCGTGGGAAAATCGGGCGAGAATACCACTACATCGTCTAAGTAGCACAAGCACGTGTTCCATTCGAGGCCTCGTAGGATAGTGTCCATCATGCGCTCAAATGTTGCCGGCGCATTGCATAGCCCGAATGGCATCACGTTAAATTCGTATAAGCCGTCTGGTGTAACAAATGCAGTTTTTGGCCTATCATCTGTATTCATGGGCACTTGCCAGTACCCACAGCGTTGATCAAGGGAAGAAAAGAACTCTGCGCCTTGTAAAGAGTCGAGGGCGTCATCAATTCGAGGCAAAGGATAAACATCCTTTCGTGTTATTTTGTTTAGGCGACGATAATCTACGCAAAAGCGTATCTTGCCATCCTTCTTTTTAACTAAAACAACCGGCGACGCCCAAGGACTGTTTGACAGTTGAACGACGCCTCGCTTCAGCATGTCACCTACTTGTTCATCGATGATACGGCATTCAGTCGGCGAAACACGGTATGGTCGCTGCCGTAGTGGTGGGTGATTACCTGTGCCGATCTGGTGGCATACGGTAGATGTGCGACCTAAAGTAGCGCTGTGACTGTCAAAAGATGGTCGAAACTTGTCAAGGAGGCTCAAAAGCTCCCACCTCTGTATTGGGTTTAGGCCTTCGTCGATGACACGGTTGAAAATGTCGGTAGTGGAAGGGTCATTCACGGAAGTACACGAGAGGGCGATTACTTCCGATGATTCATCAGGAACGTCAAGTGTAGCGATGGTTTCGAATGATTCTATCGAACCAATACATTCGCCTCGAAGTAGCGTAATCGTGAATGGAAACGGATTCTCCACAGGCACGTTGGTCGCACCACCTTGAAGAGTAACGAGAGCGGTTGGGAGCGGTGATAGGTGGCGATGAACGAAAGCAGCGGAAGGCGTGAAAAATGCGGTAGCGTCGACGACGGTGGAACACGACACAGGTGCGAAGACAGTAGCGCGTGGAGGGATTTGGGTGTCGTCACTAATGACCAACTTCGCGTCGGAAGGGCGATCGTGCACTGGTAGCGCATCACCAAGGGGACAAAAGGCGACTTCGGCACAGGCGCAATAAATGACGGCTTGGTGATGGGAGAGAAAGTCCAACCTAAAATGATGTCATGAGAACTGTGCGGGAGTACTACGAACTGCACTGTGTAGGGCACTCCTTGAATTACAAGTCTGGCAGTACACGCGGCCACAGGCTGCACAGGCTGTGCAGTGGCAGTATGAAGACCTGAACCCAAGTAAGGCGTTGTCACTTTTCGAATTGAACGGCAAACTTTTTCGGCGATGACAGAAATTTCGGCAACAGTATCAATAAGGGCAAGTACGGGTACACCTTCGAGAACGGCATTAATTACATTCGGCGGCGAACGAAGAGGGCTTGTGCTTTGCGACGAGGACGCAGTTTTTGCCTCGAGAACTGCGTCATTTAGTTTTCCGCGTCGATTGTAGGGGGGCGTCGGCGCATCGGGGAGGGCGAGCGTCGACGTGGAGAAGGAGATCGGCGATCAGGAGCTGGTCGGTGGCTTGGACGAGGAGCGTACAATTCGGGGTCTGGGGTGTATTGAGTGTACGTGTAATCGTTCTCATATGGACGTAGGTTTTCACGTGAGTGGAGTGGGCGGCGGCGGCACAGACGTGCGACGTGCCCAGGTAGACCACACGAAAAGCAGATCGGTCGGTTGTCGGCAGTGCGCTATGGATTAGGGACTCGGCGAACTGGAGGTCGTGGCGGCTGGGCGGCATAAACAGGAGCAGGCTATGGAGGCGGCGCTTGGAACGTCTGTGGTCGTGGTCGTGCTGCTGCTTCGGCGTACGTCAATGGTGCATTGACTGGTGGCACCAGCTGCGGAGGAAGGACCTCAGACCCTTGATCTCGTATAATAGTCCGTAGAGTAGGGCTAAGCGGTGCACTGCGCTCCGGTAGGCCAGAGATGAGCGAGAGTTGGCGGGCAACTTCTTCGCGCTCGAAATCTTTGATCTGTGAGAGGAGGACGGGGTGTTGCGAGGGAGTTAAGCCGGACATCGATTCCTGATGTGGGACAGCACGGCGGGTGACGAGACGTTGCCGGCGGAGCTCATCATAGCTTTGGCAGAGCTCGGTAACTTGGGCGACAGTAGCAGGGCTTTTTGAAATGAGCATCTGGAAAGCGTCCTCGTCAATACTCTTAAAAATATGCTTGATGCGGTCCACCTCTGTCATGTTCACATCGACGCGTTTGCACAAGTGAATGACGTCTTCTATGTAACTTGTAAAGTTCTCACCAGGCAGTTGAGATCTCGACTGAAGGCACTGCTGCGCACGAAGTTTGCGGACAGAAGGACGACCAAAGACTTCGCTGAACTTTGCTTTGAATGCTGTCCAGGTGGGAACGTCGGTCTCATGGTTCCGAAGCCATAAGTGGGCAATTCCACTGAGATAAATGCCGACAGTGGCCAGTCTCGTGGCTTCGTCCCATTTGTTCAAGACATTCACGAGTTCGTAAGTAGCCAGCCAGTCGTCGACGTCGTGGTCGTCAGTGCCGAAGAATGTGGGAGGATCCCGCTGACGGACCGCGCCGGAGCACACGATGGCCTGAGAAGGCCATAGGAGGAGGCTTGTGGCAGATGCAGTGGGGTCCAGAGTCATACCAAATGCATGAAATTATTAAAAAGCGTTAGACAACTTTAGGTGTGAAATTGCTAATAATAATATTTCCATCTCTAGATAAATCAGATAACACTAATGGAGATTATGAAATAATAATGTGCTTGTTAACACAAACTCTAAATAAGTGTATTATTTATAAAATTGTCTAAGCCCTCAGAAAAGGTCGGAAGCAATGAATAACGTGAAAATGTCTGAAAATGATTGGCAAGAGAAACCTACTCTACGCGAAATTCGTGGAAACAAGAGCGCCTAATAATCTTTGGAAATTCAAGTGGTACCGAGGTCTTGTAACCAAGCACTTGAACAAAACTAAAAATCCGTACTATCAAGCTCTCTTTGCGAGAGTTAGCCCTCGTGGTTACATGCCTTGGCGAGAAATAAGTAAGATTTAAAGTTTAAATAGTGGTTCCTCTCGAAATAAACTTTGATGATAGGACGGTAAAAGACAAAAAACGTGCTGGTAACTTTGATATGTGCCTCACAACACTAGTGCCAATAAATTCGTGTGACCCTTGTCTTGTGCAAAATAATATTTAGAGAAACTTCTTGGGTGTGTCACTCTTGTGCACTTCATACTTTTTACACACAGCTCCTGAAGAAGTATTCTCGGCATTCAAGTCAATAAAAAGTACTACTCCTGGAACTATAGATAACCTACAAGTTGTCCGTAATAAAACAGCACTGATCTTTTGTTACCTGTTTTTTCCCAACTATTTAACGCCTGCCTGCCTGAGTTTTTTAAGGAAGGATGAAATACGTGAGAGTAGGTCTATCATAGTAACTTTGTGACCTAAATGTTTTTGCCAACTAACGTCCCATCTCGATACTTTTCGGAATATCTAAACGGTTAGGGAAAATATATACGAACCTGTCATGACTTTTCGTGAGAAGTACTCTATATTATCTTCACATCAATTTAGCTTTCGGCATGCTATGTCCACAGAACTGGCTCTACTTACACAAGAAGAGCTCACACTTATTTTATTGGAAAACAAAGTGTTAACTATGGGTGTTTTTATAGACTATACCAAAGCCCTACACATAATTACTCATGACATGCTATATGCAAAGTTGCCTCATCATGGTTTTCGCGGAACGCCTCTTGACTTCCTTAAATCATACCTATCGCAAAGAAAGTGATTGGTAGTCATAAATGAAAGCCCATTCTTTTTACAAACCTTAACGTAAGCAGTACCTCAGGGCAGCATATTAGAGCCCCTACACTTCAATATTTATATCAACGGCATAAGAAGGATCAGCAATATTGTGGATTTCAAAATTTATGCTGATAACACTAGTATATCTTTTACGTTGATGATTCGGGTAAACTTGTAGATACAGCCAACAACATTCTTAAGAATATTTGCGTGTAAAATATCACAAATTGTTTAACGAAACACAACAAAATCCAAAACTGTGGTGTTCACACCGGCTTCCAAAGCAATCTATCCAAGTCTGGATATACACGTAGGACCCAAAAAAGTTTATGTCGTAAAAAGAGATCTGCGCAGTGATTCAATCTGACCCAAACATGTTCAAACGGGTCATAGAACTGATATTGTAGACATGCTCACCCCTCATGTAGAACCCCTTCCTTTAGGGGTGTTTGAAGTATCATAAGTAGATAAAAAATAAATAAAACACTGTTACTTTTTGAAGGCTCAGGAGTTATGCAAAGCTGAAAGGGCTGTGCAGAACGAAAGCGAATCTCCGACTATGAATTCCCGGCTATTGTGCGTCTGAAGTTTTCGATGCGCCATGACGACCACCATGAGCTCAGCTTCAGAAACCAGAGTGAAGTCGCGTATCCTCGCAGCGACTCACCCAACCAGACGAGCGACTCGCATACTATTCGCACAGCTGCTCTTCGGTCATTCACAGAAGCATGTCCTAGCAAATATTCTAACCTGTTTTGTACAGGAAGTAATGGGATGGAAGTTTATATTTTGGAGGAAAATGCTCATCCTAGTCTATCTTGAGAGACTGATTGGGTTAATTACTTATCAATACTTCTACGATGTTTTCACTTATACATTCAAGTTTCTTTAGCATGTAGATTATCTGAGCTGTATGAAAACGCAGCCATTGGGTGAGAAAGAAGGAGTCTTTGTCACTGATAAAAACGTATTCATTTCTTCTTACCGGCAAGCTATCTAATTTTAAAATTGTTTTCACGATTAATAGGTGGAATCGATAGGGCAGTGAAGGGAGACGTTCTTTCTGATCCACAGCATAAAATGCTGCCGATCTAGGGAGCCCCAGACACAAGCACAGAGCTTCTCACTGATTGATTGATTGATTTGTGGGGTTTAACGTCCCAAAACCACCATTTGATTATGAGAGACGCCGTAGTTGAGGGCTCCGGAAATTTTGACCACCTGGGGTTCTTTAACGTGCACCCCAAACTGAGTACAGGGGCCTACAACATTTTCGCCTCCATTGAAAATGCAGCCGCCGCAGCCGGGAATCGAACCCGCGACCTGCGGGTCAGCAGCCGAGTACTTTAGCCACTAGACAGAGCTTCTCACTTCAAGGTTATGAATGGCTTAGTTTTAGAGGCTTATTTTTTTCGCTTTTATGCTGCTGTCACTGTTGCTAAGTTCTTACCTATTGTTTTAAACAGTGTTTATTAGTGTGAACATGACCTTGAATATGGGTACTGAGTTTTCGGATTTCAAACGTGACAGTCCCAAACAGATCAGAGTTAAATAAGAGCCTAAGAATGTTGTGTAACAAGTTATAATTAGACAAACCATTCATTACGAAATGAGAGGAGGTTGTTTGTCTGCGCTCACCGCGGGGTAGTGCACAAAATATATCTAACATCTCTGTAGATGGAGCTACTGCTCATTCGACTCTACGTACAAGCTTTTCACGAGGCTAGTGTGGAAATCACATGAGAAACAATGACCCCGCAGTCTTACCGAGCGCGGATGAGGCTTATGTACAAATTCATCAGACATTTCCTGTCACTACGCTGCGTTGTGCATGACAACACTTTGAAGATACTCACGGTTTTCAAGCATCTGTTCTTGAATTGCTCAATGTACGGTATGAAGGTTCGAATTGTGTACAATATTAGGCCCAGAAGCTCATGCTCCGACTTTACAGCAGGTTATTGACAATGCAAGTTAGTCTCAGTATCCAATATCGTAGTCCAAAGCATGGCCGGAACAATCTGGTTAGTCTGTGTTGAAAGCGCCACTTGCTCTTGGTGCTTTAATAATGGTGCGGCAAGTGTTCCCGTTGCTTTAGTTTTATAATTGTCAGTAAAGGGCTATGTGATTCTGTACAGTGCACGGTATTGTTACGGTAAGTGGGTGGTTACTGCTGAGGTTAGCGATATACCGTTGGGAAGTCTGTGAAGCGCCACCTCCACTAAGCGGGTAAGTCAATCAATAAGCGACGCAACTAGGTGGTGGTAGGAGTGTTTGTATGTGTAGATTGAGGCACTGCTTTCGAAGCAGCAGTTGCCCTTTTCTTTGTTGGGAGCAGGGGGATGGCGGCTGCGGACAAATTATGACAGGTGGGCAAAGGAGAATCTACGTTGAGCTGCACAGCCACTGCCACTCATCGAATCAATTGATTTGATTTAGGGGTAAACTTCTGTATCCCTCCAGAAAAAGAGGAAGACTCATAAAACACCCTGAAGCACCTTGGAGCTAAAGAAAACGTAGTTATAGGTGTAATGCGGGTTATCCAGAGCAGTGTAGGAATTTTTATGGAGATTGGATGCTTGTAGGTAATGGATTTGCACAACCAAATTTAACGATAGTGGCACGTTTCATGGCCCCAACACCAGCTAGACCAAATCATTTTTTAAGACTTTGCATATATAGTTACTGAGTGCTTTTCACATCTGTAAATAAACTATATTACCGCACTGTGAAAACTGTACAGTCTTACGCTCTGAAACGTACTTGTAAAACACTATAGGTCAAGTTTAAGCGGCTAGCTTTAATTATTATGAATTAGTAGCGCAATTTTGTACGAAATATTTACGCCACAGCCATTCAACACTACCTTTCTACTTTCTATAGTTAACCAGTGGGCTCAGTTTCGTAAAAATAGGTTTTGACTTCATAGTGCAAGATACATTCACTTGCAATTAGCATGAAATTTGTTTCATTGTATTGTGCCAGATACCTAATGAAAAAAACTGAAATTACACTGCAGTCACGGCACAAGCCTAAGTTGTGACACTTAGGGTATAATCAATAAAATAACCACCTTGCGCAATTGTTGGTGGTCGGACATACAGCTAGGTACATGACGAGCCACTACCCCATAAGAAATTCGCGAAGCAGTAGCATAACATTTGTCTCAGAACAGTTTTATCAGCCCTAATAAAACTTGCATATGTGGCACAAAAACACAAATACTCAAAGAGGTCTTCTTGCCATTCTAAATGATGTAAAAAAAACTTGCGATGAAATTATTCTAAAGGCTAGAAACTGTCACTGGTTTTATGGCATTCTAGTATATTGGTCTTATTGTTTCTAGAAACTTTGCATTCTGTACAGAAGCTACTCTCCATACAATGCAAGAAGTCAGCTTTGATTTTTCACAGTGTGCCATTTTATTTTGGAATTATTCCAAAAGTCGTGAAATACGTATATGAGAGCAGTATGCGATGCTTTGGTGATCGGTGTACTTTGCTGAGTACGAGATCACGTTTTAGAGGGTGATGCTGTCGTAAAAGAAATATTGGTCCCAATACTGTAACTGGATTCCGTATGGAAGATTTCAGGACATTGTCTGTAGTGAAAACATTCTCTAAAGCGACAAACCGCATCCGACACTTTGTGATGTCACAGATATCAATCATAAGATTGCAACAGAGCCCTGTATGGAATGCTATTGCGGATGTGTGTATTGGAAATATAGTGCGAAATAACAAAAACGCCAATCAAGGTGAAAGACACAAAAGTTAAAAAGACGTTTGAGCTCTCTTTACGGGAGCCTTGTTCACAGTGACCCGGCCAACTTTTGTGTATTTCACCTTGGTCGGCGTTTTTGTTATTTCGCACTATGTATGTCCCCGACTAGACGGGACTCCGTCGGGAAAATATCCTCGAAAGCAAGAAAGCACACCTGGCTCCTAATGGTGCAAGAGGTATTGGTCATAAGATAAAAACCAAGCACTGCGTAGGATGTTTTTGGGCATAGTCTGTAGTTTAAATATGCTTTAACGAACTAACTGTGTTTGACACTTCATGATGTTACAGATATTGATCAAAAGACTGCAACTGAAGCCTTTATGAAAGATTTCTGAACGTTGTCTGCAGGTAAAATATTCTTTGAAGCGACAAACCAAACCCAATACTTTATGAAGCCACAGATATCGGTCATAACATTGCAACTGGACCCTGTATGAAAGGCTTATCAACGTTGTCTGCAACCGAAATATTCCTTTGTGCAACGACCCACGCCCTACACTTTAGGATGTGTTAGATTTAAGTAATAAGACTGCAGTTGTGCCCTACTTAGAAGACTTTTGATGATGTGTGTTTTAAAAATATCCCCTAATGGAAGAAAGCACACCTAGCTCCTATTGATACAACCGATTACGACATACGATAAGAACCAAACACAGCATAGAATGCTTTTGAACATTGTTTCTAGTACGCTTTAACGCAACTAACTGTGCCTTCTACTTCATTACGCGACAGATACTGCTCATAAGACTGGAAATAAGTTCTCTATGGAACACATTTTGACGTCGTCTGTAGTGAAAATATTCTCTGAAGCGACAAACTGCACTCAACACTTCGTGATGTCACAAATATCGATCATAGAATTACAACTGTACCCTGTATGGAAGGCTTTTGATGATGTCTGTATTCCAAGTTTCCTCTAATGCGAGAAAACCCACCTTGCTCCCAATGATGCAACAGATATTGGTCATAAGATAGGAACCAACACTGCGTAAAATGCTTTTGGGCATTGTCGGTTGTCGAAATATGCTCTAACGCAACTAACTGTGCCTGACGCTTCATGATGTGACAAATACTGGTCCTAAGACTGCAACTAAATCCAGCGTGTAGGACTTTTTGACGTTGTCTGCAGTAAAAATATTCTCTAAAGCCACAAATCGTGCCCAACATTTCATAATGTCACAATCGGTCATAAGATTGCAACTGAACCCTGTGCGGAAGACTTTAGAACGTTGCCTGTAGCCAAAATGTTTTACAAGCCAATAAAACACACCAGACACTTTATCCTGCAACAGATATCAGTCATAACACTCAAACAGAGCACTGCGTGGAACGATTTCGTTCGGTATATTTATTTATTTTTAAATGCTGCATCCATATGCGGGGCAACTACTGGAGTGGTGTACATAAATGCAAAATGAAAGCTTTTAAACAGTAATATCACAATAGGTGTGCAAATGTAAACAAATATTACTACCTCCTGACGGCAGCCTGGTAAAAAATGAGAGAAATAGAACATTCATACGATACAAGTGCCTCCTAAAAGTCACACACATTGGTATCAAGAAGCAAACTCAGTAGATTATTCCAGTGTTTGACAACTTTATTTGAACGTGTTAAAGAGCACTACAAATGGCTTCTAAGCTTGATAATGCTTGCAGATCAGTGCTGTGTCTAAGGCTTTTTCACTTTGCTGTTAGTTCAAATATCTTTCCCCATCTACAAATTGCATCTGACAATTCTTGATGTATGTGCCACTATTTGGCGGGAAGTGTTTTACGACGTACGTGACAGGATTGTGACCTTATTCATGTCTTGACCAGCGCGTCACATTTGTCAAAAGATCTTATCCTCCCATGCTGATTTTGGTTCGCGCCACGTTATGGGAGTGACCACCAGAGCACCTAAAAGTAAGCGGCTAGATAGATAGATTGATAGATACGCTCAAAGTCGCGAAACTTCGCTAGAAAATGCTTCGCATTTAATAGTTAGAATGTCCTATAAGAACGATGAAGATGCATCGCCTATCTATATTCTGCTATCGGAGGCTATTACCCAGTTAGACGAGTATAAAACAGATGAGAATTATGGTCATGTGATGGTTAAGAAAAATTCACCGTTGGTTATAAATTTAAACATCTCGAAATCAGAATATGATAATGAGGGAAGCTGAAGTAGAGGGCTCTGGGAATTTCAGAACCTGGCGTTCTGTACTCGTAAATTGATAATAATATGTGGGGCTTAACGTCCCGAAACCACCATAGGATTATGAGAGACGCCGCAGTGGAGGGCTCCGAAAATTTCGACCACCTGGGGTTCCTTAACGTGCACCCAAATCTGTGCACACGGGCCTAAAACTGTGCTCCTTAATCGTACACAGCCTTAGTTTGCAGTTTAGAGCAGGTGCTCAGCCGGTTCTTGCTTACGGCCATCGATATATTGGATGCGACTGTGGTGGAGATAAAACATACTGTGAAAAACAAAGCGATAGATGACCAATTCTATTATCTGCAATTGTGTAAGAGATAAAAGGATAGACGCGAAGTTACTTAAAGTGCGCACAAGACATAAGTAACTCGCCTTAATGCAGTTACTCGGTATAACTGCTTCATGGGAGGTGCTGGCAAGACGAATTCAAACATAGGCAGCTTATTAGATTGTAAAGCGTCGAAACAAATGTTGGCCAGTGACTTATACTTTGCTAGGTAGCGATAAGCAACGTTCATTGCTTATTCAAAGCACATGATTCGACGTCACTGAATTTCAATTCTGAAGGTTAACCCCAAAGCTATAAGAAAAGTGGGATAACAAGCCAAAGTAAACTGGCCGTTGAACAACGTCAATGCTTACTGACAGTGCGTCTTTTGTTCTAAATTCTGGCTGATCAAACATTGCACTTCGTTGGAATTGCGCCTAACGCAAAATACGCACGTGCAATAGAAAAAACTGGCACAGCATGATGCCCACGGAGTGCAGTAATTGTTATGTTCGCATATGGATTGCATATTTCATATCATTTCACATTAGGTGCCCAACAAATCTGTAAATTTGTTTTTTGCGATATATCAAGGCCCAAAATATATTCAACCTGTGATGACGTTTATTGAACCGGAGAAGTCGCAACGATGTCGCAACGAAAAATGGCCGTACGACAAGTCTGGCAAAAGGCGGCCCAGGTTCTCGTGCAATCAGAGCACGAGGTTTTTCCTTCTCTTTGGAAGGCGCATACACGTTAGTGCGTATGCTCCACTACAATACCCCCCGGGTTGAAGAGTAGCCCTCCTGGCGACTCAGGGAGTAGGCACAACGAGGGGGTCGTAGTAGGGCTTGAGACGGTCGACGTGTACGGTCTCGCGTCCTCGACGGCGCAAATCTGGCGATTGTGTTAGGGGCTCGATGATGTAATTCACCGGTGAGGTTGCGTCAATGACACGGTATGGACCATGGTACCGGGCCAGAAGTTTAGAAGACAGGCCAGGAACGTGCGGGGCACCCAAAGCCACACGAGGGAGCCAGTACGAAACGTAGGCGCTATGTGATGAGCGTCATCATGTCGGGTTTTTTGCAGACCTTGAGCCTCACTTGTCGTAGACCGAGCCAACTGACGGCAGTCTTCAGCGTATCTGGCGACTTCCAAAAGCGGGGAGCACTCCGATGCATCAGGGCGGTACGGGAGTATGGTGTCGAGTGGGTGGGATGGTTCGCGGCCGTACAACAGAAAGAACGGGGAAAAACCGGTAGTCGCTTGCGTCGTGGTGTTGTAAGCGAAGGTAACAAAAGGCAAGACAGCGTCCCAGTTAGTGTGGTCAGAGGAGGTGTAAATCCTCAGCATGTCGCCAAGTGTGCGGTTGAACCGTTCAGTGAGACCATTCGTCTGTGGATGGTATGCGGTATCATATAGTGGTTTTGGGACGTTAAACCCCACATACCAATCAATCAATCATGGTATGCGGTAGATTTCCGGTGGATGATGTTGCATTCAGCGAGAATAGCTTGGATGACCTCCGACAGGAACTCTCGATACCTATCCCTGAGTAATTCCCGTGGAGCCCCATGGCGGAGAATGAAGCTGCGCAGAATGAAGAGTGCAACTTCGTGGGCGGTCGCTGCCGGTAGAGCTGCAGTCTCAGCATAGCGTGTCAGATGATCGACGCCGACAATAATCCACCGGATTCCAGAGCGACTATATGGGAGGGGGCCATAGAGATCGATACCCACGCGGGCGAATGGGCGAGCTGGGCATGGGAGCGACTGTAACATGCCAGTAAGGTGCCGCGGAGGTGTCTTGTTCTGTTGGCAAGTGGTGCAAGACTGAACGTATTTCTGCACAAAGCGATACTTTCCTCGCCAGTAATATTGTTGGCGCAGCCTTTCGTAGGTTTTCAGGACACCTGCGTGAGCACTTTGAAGGTCTGCATGACAATTCATGCAGATGTCAGAGCGCATATGAGTTGGGACAGCAAGGAGCCACTTCCGACCTCCAGGCATGTAGTTGCGGCAGTACAGAATGCTGTCTTGCACGGAAAAGTGGGCTGCTTGTCGGCGTAGCGCTCTCGTGGAAAGGACAGCAGACAGATCGGTAAGGTAGTCGAATAACAATATAAGGTATGGATCTTTACGCTGCTCCGAAAGCATGTCAGTGGTGTCTATTGGTGACAAGGTGGTAAAAAGTGGTGACAGAGAAGCCACATCTGGGGTTAATGGCGATCGCGAAAGTGCATCGGCATCCGCATGCTTGCGACCGGAACGATATACTACACGGATTTCGTATTCTTGCAATCAAAGTGCCCAACAACCCAGGCGTCCGGACGGGTCTTTCAATGTGGACAGCCAACATAGTGCGTGACGGTCTGTCACCACGTCGAAAGGGCGGCCGTAAAGGTACGGGCGAAACTTCGTCAAGGCCCAGATTATGGCCAAACACTCCTTCTCTGTCACGGAGCAATTCAATTCAGCCTTCTTGAAAGCGCGGCTTGCATAGGCGACTACGTATTCGGCTTCGGTGCCTTTCCGTTGTGCCAAAACTGCACCAAGACCGATGCCACTTGCATCGGTGTGAATTTCTGTGGCAGCAGTGGGGTCGTAGAGATTAAGAGTGGGTGGTGAGGTCAGCAGGCGGCGCAGCTGGCGAAATGCGTTGTCACATGCAGGTGACCATGCAGGTGACCATGTCGTACGGCAATTTTTCGTTGCGACATCGTTGCGACTTCTCCGGTTCAATAAACGTCATCACATTTGGTGGAGGCTGCTGAGATCCCCAAGAAGACCTGGAGCTCCGCTCTCGCAAGTTGCCCGAGAGACCACTGCAAAACATGACTGACGCAGTCGCCAACCAGCCCATCCCAGCCCAGTCAGCACCACCGGCTGTCCCGTCTACCTGCTCCGGCGCTACTCGCCAACGGGACCCACCAATCTTCAGCGGCAGTGGTGAGCAAGACGTCGAAGACAGACTCTCCTTGTACGAACGCGTAAGCGCCAGCAACAAGTGGGACAACGACTCTAAGCTCGCCTACGTTATCTTTTACTTGGCAGACGTAGCTAAACTTTGGTTTACGAACTGCGAAACCGCCATCGCCAACTGGTCCTCCTTTAAGACACTCGTCACTGAAGCGTTCGGCCGACCAGAGATCCGCAAGCTCCGCGCTGACCAGCGCCTGCGCCACTGAGCCCAGCAGCCTGGCGAGACATCTACTAGTTACATAGAGGACGTGCTCGACCTTTGCAGCCGTGTGAATCCATCTATGCCCGAAGGAGAGAAAATTCGGCAGATTCTCAAGGGCATCGAGGATGGCGCATTCCAGATGTTGCTAGCGAAAAGCCCGAACATGGTGGCGATCCTCGTAAGCCTCTGCCAGAGCTTTGATGAATTGCGCCATCAGCGTTCCATCGCCCGACAGAGTGTCCCACCGCCGGATTCGATCTCGGCCGTCGCACTCACAAATGCCAACGTTTGCCAAGAAAGTCTGTCCAACCAGATCAAAGACTTCATCAGGGAAGAAGTCGCCCGACAGCTCTCCCTGCTGCCGCATAGCGACGCGCCCACCGGAAGCCTGCCTTCGACACTGCAGCAGGCCATACGCACGGAAATTCGTGATGTCCTCCCTACAGTGCAGGCCCCTTACCCAGCACCTCCACCAAATGTGATGACGTTTATTGAACCGGAGAAGTCACAACGATGTCGCAACAAAAAACGGCCTACAAGAAGTCTGGCAAAAGGCGGCCCAGGTTCTCGTGCAATCAGAGCACGGGGTTTTTCCTTCTCTTTGAAAGGCGCATACACGTTAGTGCGTATGCTCCACTACAAACCACTTTGTTATATTCTAATAACTTAAACGTTTGGCCTGACCGTTGATCATGGGCCATATCTTTTAAACTAGGTGCTTGTTCACGATGAAATTTGCAGTATGATCTATGCAGACAGAGATACAATGAAAATCCTGTCTGTTTTTATGGTACTCATAAAAGGACCGATCCCAAAAAATTATCGAAACACGCGCAGTAACGTGTGTGCCATTGGAATGAGTCGGCTGCTTTAAACCATAAATTATTTGTTATAGTCACATTCGCTAACGCCTGGCGGCAATGTACGCTTTGTAAGTTCAACATTGCTGCGTACCACCGGTCGTATTCTGAAGCCTGTACATGGGAGGAGTGTAATTTTCAAGCACTACACCTAGTTTCTGTGGATTTTCATGCATAGGAAGTTCTTGTTATACGGTATTTTCAAGAATAGACGTGGCTGCATGGCGAAACAGCCGAACACACGCAAATTACCAGGGTTTGATTCTCACTCTGACCTGCAAAATTTAATGTATTATATTTGCACCTTTCTAAATTTTTAGGTCACGAACAAGAATATTTCTCGCTGGCTGCTAACGACGCACATGCCGACATGAATGCCGACGCCGGAATTTTCGAGAAACAAGCTCTTTGACGCAATCGCATTAAAAAGATCAAGAGCTTTACTAAACATAGATGGACGTTTTAATATAACAAGGTCGAATATTTTTCTGAAATTATTCTCCTTGTTTCCACATTGCATTCGTTACCATACATCAAACGAGGCTGTTATATGTAGGCGACAACGTCCCCTAATTAGGCTTCAGTACATCACTTCAGTAGAAGCATGACATTTTTTCAGGCCCAGGATATTGTCACGTACTACGCATCCTTAACTAGCACAACTTACCTATAGTTTAGGAAAATAAATCTTATGAGGTCTAATGCACATAGTATTCGATGCATTACAATACAATAAATTGCTTCACTTTATACAATGCTTTTTTTCATCCTTTGACATCTTACAAGCCATTCTCGAATAAGAGTAACGCTTCCAAGCAAACTAAAAGTGAAAGTACTGCGCTAGCTACAGTATGTGCCTGTTTTCAAAAAAACATTCGTGCCAGGACAATTCATAAGAGCAAAATACGTATTTGTGCCACTTTCAAAATTGTGTTAATTTTGCATAGCAAGAATTCATCACGAAATCCGTAAAGTGTATTGTGCACCAGTTATCTCAAGCACCCCATTCACAAAATGGATATCACGGAACCAACATTAGACAGCATCTCACGTACAATGCATAACTGTAGCGTTATAGCCTTTTCGCTGAAACTATGCCCAAGCATCAATGTCGCGCTGTGAAATGACTGCTTAGGTACAAGGTTGACATTTGCTAGCCCTAATTAAGAGCAAGAACTCTAAGTATAAGTAACCACTTTATTTATTTTACTCCCCATTAGGAAACCAAATAGACCAGAAGTGATAATCTAGGTAGTGTTTTCTGTAGTGCAGTGTAAATGTTACAGAATTGAAAAAGAAAGAATATAGATGTAAGAGACCATTATTTTCCTCTCGTTCAGTTTAAAAGCGAAAGGTGAGTTGCAAATGATTCAACAAGTGGAGATAAAGTCAGCGTCCTAATATATTACGTATGCACTGTAGCTGAGTTCATGCCAGTTAAGTGGAAGTTAAACCACGTCAAATTGGAATTTTTGTTTTCCAAAGTCCCTGAATTTGGACTAAAGAAGAAAGCCCTGCTTCAGCTTTTCGCGTCTGTTTTTGTCAAATCTTTACAAAAACACACACGGCACGTCAAAATAAGGAACTCATGCGTAGCACGAATATAGCGGGTGATTACCGCAAACAGCGTTCCGAGCAGTTGTGCCTCCGGATGCCACTAGGCCCACCGACCTCTCCTTGCATTTATGAGCCAAACGAACCTGGCCACCCGTTTATAGACAATTGATTATTATTTTTTATTTGTTTTTTTACTCATACTTATCGAAGTTTTCGTCATTTTTTTCCCTTCGCCATCTTCTTTCCTCTTTCTCCCCTCTAATCTTTGTTTCCTCTGTTTCTTCCCTCCTCCCGAAAGAGTGAGCAGGCGTTGTGCCCCTGCAGGTGGCAGTTGTCAGCTTGCCCTCTCCCTCTTTCCTCCGTGTCCTTGTGTATTTGTTTATGCAAATCAAATAAATAAACAAAGAAATAAATACATAAATAAATTAAGAAATAAATAAATAAATGCTAGCAGCGCAATAGGCAAAATTGGTAACACTGGCTTTTGCACGCGATTTACGTATTCTGTATTTTCTGGTGCAGCGTACATTTAGTTTGCATGAATGGATGCGCATAAGCCTGCAAGTATTAAGAGAAAGCGGGTACATCAGGTGACAACAGGAAAGATGAGAAGTGGCACTTCTTTCAGAAATAAAAGCAAACAAAACAGGCGAAGCTTGCTCTATGCCACGAAATGATTAAAACAGCAAAACTTGACGACTAGATAAGTTATTTTTACGGTATTTCTAGCCTTTAACGGGGCTTCAAAGCTTGTTTCTAAGTGAACGGTAGCCTTAAACTGTGCAATGCTATACAATTGCATAGTTTGCAACATCTATGCACTCTTCTCAGCAACTTCTCTGCGTTTACTAAAAATAACCGCTAGGAGAACTAAGTTCTCCTCACGGTTATATTTAGGGAGCGCAGAAAGTTCGAGTAAAACAGCACGTGGTTAGAGACATGTCAAGACTGCCCAAAATCCAGGGACATATACTTGTACTGGCACAGAGCGCTCGCATCTCTCATACATATGCGGGCTCGTGGTGATAGGATGGGCGTGTCATCCCTTCTCGGTCTTCTCACAGCTGCCATTGACTTTTGCGTGCCCTGGTATTCTCTCGTTGAATGTACGGGTCTTCAGCTCACTGCCATCGCTTCGCAGCCATTTTCTGATCTAACTCTTGTGTTCTGCATAATTGGCAGTCCAGTGTGGAGTAGTGGGATGAAGCTAGTTTTTATGGCCCATGCCATTTACTGATTTCACTAGTTTTCAGGTTCAACTGGTGGGAAAAATTTGCCAAACAGCCGATCTGTTTAGCAAATCTACACAAGTAGACAGAGACACAAGATTTCTGATATTCCAACGTTCGTTACGACTAAATCTCCCATAAACAGCTTGTATATTCACAACATCGTCGAACGAAATTCTCCTTTGCTCTTTTATATCAGTCAACATAGCAATTCTGCAAAACAGATGAAAAACTGTTTTCCCTAAAATGTGTCGGAAACCATAAATAGAACTTGCAACTCTTCTCGTCACTATCCTGTTCATTTTCAGTGTGCTGTATACCCTGTTATTGCTAGAAGTTACAGTTATTCTCATTATTTTATCGGTATTTATTACGTTTTATTTATTGCGGCAAGTTCCAAGTTTTCTTTTGTCCTTGCATGATGTTTTTATCTAAGGCATGATTCCCCTTTTGTTTTTCTGAACAAATCTGTTTTCCGCACTATAGCAATGAGTTGCATCAGTTTTATGTTCTGTTTATATATTTTTTCTTGAAAATTTTGTATTGTTTCATCACGTTGTGACTTGTGACTGTATAGTCCTTGCATGCGCTAACACGCTGGCTCGCAGTTTGTAGAAATGCATAAACAATTCAGTAAACAAATAACTACATAAATGGTTAAATGCTTCATAAACCCGTTAACTGCGGTGTAGGTCAACAGTTGGCCACGGCTTGTACTCCTTGTATATGATTGCAAATTTACGTGCATTTGTCAGCTTGCAGCTGCGATAATTTTTTACCCTTTAACGCAGAGGTCTGACTTTGTTGCAGGAGGATGCACACGCTCAGCTAAAAACTTATCCGATGTGAAAGTCTAAGACCCGCTGGTGACCCACGAATGCACCCAATCAAAATGTTTTTGTACCCTGTGCGGCGTGACCAAGCAGTGGTCCACGTGCTATAGAATTTTCCATCTTGTGCTCCCCAGGAAGTCCAAAATAGCAAATAATATATATTGTCTAGTGCGCTGTACACAAATTGGTGCAATTGTGTCTAAGCAGCCCAGCAGTGGCACGTTCCTTCATTGTGTTGCTTGCAGGCATTTACCGCCATTGTGAAGTGAATGCCGTTGGACTAAGAGTAAAAATTCTCGCCGCTGCTCCAAACATAATTCAGGGGGCCTAATGAAGGCTTGTGACTCTTAAAAAGGAAGTGCAGCCCCTAAGAAAAAAAAACCGACTTACCGCAAAAATTGACCTCATGTGAGTTTTCAGCGAAAGAATATTTAAACATGTATTTGTGAGAAAGTGACTGAAGAAATTTTTGTATCGTGCAATAAACGCCCCAAACGCCCGTTGCAAAGGTGGTGGTGAATGATTATATTTCTATGTTTTTATACCTAATAAATATTTATCTCACAGAAAATAACCTCATCTGTTCTTCTGTGGCAAGCACTTTGTAGCAAAAGATGGAGGCATAACTGCGTGATCCACCAGTGGGTCACGACACACATGGAAGATATACCCAATGACCCACTGGTGGGTCACTTCACCCGTAAAGCCATACCAACAAGAAAGATACCGTAGTGAACATGCTTGTATGTAAATAAGGAAAGAAATAAAATTGCTAATTGATGGAACAAAACTGAAGTCAATAAGTAGACACTAGGTAGGTGCAGAGACTACCTAAGTTTTAGCTAACATATTGGAATTATTGATTTTTGAGTTTAGGCTATCTAGCAGCCAATGCCAACAGCGAATAAGAGTGCAGTTGTTTTCTTATTAACTGGGGTGATTATGGGTTGTATGGAATGTAGAGAGCGCTTCTAAAAGTTCAATGCAGACTAATTGGGACTACAATATAACGCCTGAGATGGTTGATCATGACATTTCTTTGATCACCTTTCTGTCTAATTATTCATCCAGAACGTCTTCCCTGCAGTTATTTGCTGCAGTAAGATTCACATAAAACAAAAGGTTTCAATAAAAGCTAAACATGAATGATTATCGAGAGGTAGCTCATTTTAATACTGAAACACAACAAGGCTTGGTTGATGCTTCTAATATACATGGTACCTTATCAGTACTGCAAACGTGAATTCTTTCATGTTGGTAATTAAGACTGAGTTTCCGAAAGTTCGCAAGTTACCATAAAGGTTATCTCGCATATACACAGCCTTCATACAACGCGTGTCCTTGTTCTTATAGCAGCAACTCTCCACAATTTCATATAAAATTCTTACCTTCACATGTTCGTAACACAGTCCACGAGGCAGCCGCAGACGCTCCGCCTGAAACGCAGAAGACTATTGTAGTTTGACTTGTTTCCAAACGACGGTGGTTGACTATCTAAACAGCGCTTGCGTAAGTTTTAGTGCTAGAGTAACAATTTTCAAGTCAGTAATTTTTTTCTGGATATTTACTGAAATGAAACTGTCCATTTCGCTTTCGTATAGATAGACTACAGAAAGCCATCTAAGCTTTATAGATCCTATCATTCTAATAAGCAACAGTCATATATTTTACCAGATAAATCGCTTAAGATCTGCATATTCCACCAAACGTTTACGTATCTTACGCAACCTGGTGCTTCACTTTGAGCTGTGTGTGCGTTTGCATAAGCATGTGCTCAATTAGGCAAGCAGGTTCTTGATAGTTTACGTATTGTTATCCCATATTACACGGAAAACGCTGCCAGTATACCTTGTGAGCTTAAGACGAATTCTACCGTTCATCGGAAGTCGCCTTCATTGTTCAGCTTTAACATCCCAATTTTCACTATTACATAATAATGGTGTATTTGTTCAACAAATTTGTCTGACAAATTTTAGGTGTCATTATACGAGCGTCTGACAAGTTATTACAAGCACGGGTCTTGTATAATATATAGAGCATGTTGAGGTGGTAATACGTAATATAGGCATACTATTTTTTCGTAATAATATTTAATTATTATAGTCCTGGGCTGCGTTATCTCCATAACCTAATATAATTGTAAACTGTCTAACCAAAGAGGGAAGTTTGAAATATTTATCCTGAAGCATAGCCGCCCACTGGCACCACTTGGGTTCACAAAACATGTCTTTAAGCGCTCCTAAAAGCACTTACAAGCTGAACTTGTCGCGTGGGCCTATCGTTGTGCCGAGAGTCATCGGACCCTATCGATTCAAGCTGACGCGATGAGGTGAGTGATGCAAACACTTCATTGTTTTCGTAGGAAGTTTTATTGTCTTTCGCAGCTCTCTGGAATCAGAAATAATTTGCTCCATCTCTTTTCATCCACTGTTCTACGTAATTAGGCTAGCCGCATATGTAATTACTTGTATGCATATCTGACTCCCGACTGAGGATCATTACTATATCTATATACCAGTGTTTTCATTATTGCTCTGAAACACCAACAAAATACGATTCAGTCTTGAAAGCAACGCCTGATTGTTTTTAGTAATTAAAAACTTTTCGCGTTTACTTTTCATGCACTCCAACCACCCGCGTCATATACGCTCAGCGTAACAATCACGCCGATTAGCTCGCCGATTAACAAGCAGCCGATTAGCTCACAAACCAGGAGCACGCACCTCGTCAGTTTACAAGAAACGTTTAAGTGAGAGTGCGATCTCTCGAAATCTGCAAAACTCTGACATTGCGGACACTTTGAAGCCAACAATGTCAAAAATGAGTGAGACAGGAAGACGGAGTTAGGAGAGAATAAACGCGTGAAAAGATTGGTTATCCAGGGCACCAATCTGGTTCAATCTCACAGAGGTCAGAAGTTCGAAACCCAACCGTGTTTGATTTTTTATAATCGAAATGTGAACTTTAAAACAGCTCAGAAAAGGCCAGCTTAACCACGAGTCTTGTGAAGTTGAGAACTGTTTGGTGGTGAAGTATAATTCTACAGTGCTAATAAAGTGCAACAGAATCCAGTACTTAGGGATGGCAGTACAGTCTAGCACACAATGACAAAATTTGGATTGAATGCAGATGCTGAACCATTTCGATTCATATATTTAACTTATAACAACTGATAAAGTAACCGTAAAAAAAGTCTGGGGTGCGGCTTCACTGGGGACCATGCACCGGTAATCCACTTTTTCACCAGAGAAGGGTTGACCGCCCTTGTACAGTACCTGGGAACTACCTTCCTTATGAAAGTACCAATAAACCCTGGGCCCTTAGTTCCCAGTTGCTGAGCAGCAACTGTTCAAGGCGGCCGTCACACCTGCTACGCAGCGGAGGGGGCTAAGAATGTCTAGGTCTGGACAGGCTACCATTGAAATCTGAACTTCGCTACGTTTAACACTCGATGGTATCGAGTGAAGCTAGCCCAGCTGCGCTGCTCGTGGACTTAGAACAGAGCTCGGCGAAGTCAGGACGACAAGCGAGGCTTTTACAGTGCTGAAGAATGGGCACGTCCTATGCTACCGTGAATTAGTTAAGAGAAAAAAAACGAGGGGTGGGGTTTCTCATACACAAGAATATCGCTGGCAACTAGACAATTCAAAGATTCTGCATATGATCGCAATTACGTCGAGCTTTCTTACCTCCAATGTTCGGTTACCGATTCAAACCTGTTGATGTGGGAAGCTGCCAAAGAGAGAAATCGCTCTAGTAATTACAATTGACACAAGAAGTATGTCGTAAAACTAGTGATTCTTGAGTATAGGCGAACTATTGCCGTATTCATGCCTCTTTGACAACAACAAGACATCATAACGTCAAATGAAGGTGGTTTGATTTGACGATAATAATTTGGTGATAATAATGAACAGTTTGGCCTAGAAATATTCACGTAGCCGAGACAGAGTTCAAACAGCAGGCTCCTTTCGTAGGAGAGAACAAATGCTAGCAGACAACATTCTTGCGCGACAGACCCAGCTTGTTATTGGCGTGGTGTGATCGATAGCTACACTGTGAACCATGCCTGTATGGAATCAGAACGGGGATGGCGGCGCCATATAGACGCTTTTCCGCAGCTAGTTTTCTCAATAAAACTAGTTGGCGCTACCGCAGCAAAGCCCCATGGCTTGCTCCTTGGCGGCGCGGCTGCGATGTGGCGTGTGACGGTCATTGTGGCGTGTGACGGTCGGTGGCGTGTGACGGAAACTGCGGGCGCAGACTGTGCGGGCGCGGGCGTGCATAACAAGAAGATACGTCTAGTCATATAGGTGGCTCTTTATTAGAAAATGAAAAAAAAAGATGTAAGAGGAGACGCTTCTTTTTGTCTCGCGTATTGCGGACATGACTAAGCGCCTACTTGTTAGCAGTTAGCAGTTTGCCGAGTCTTGTACGTGACCGGGTGACAATGCGAGAGTATGTGAAACACCAGTGCTCATCGCACTGTTTACTATGCCGACAGCTCACACTATAAGCGCTTTGCTGGCCTACAACCAAGAAGCGGCAACAGTGAACCGGCCAGCCGTCGGCCACGGTGGAAAGGAGATCATCAGATCATGCGTTCAAACCTGGCGATACCCGTTTGTCGCTGCGAAGAAAGGTCAATAGGAACCACCACCATGATAAAAACCAACAATGGCGCAGTTCAGATGGTTATCTTGTGTGTGGTGGCTACTGAAATTGTTCGAATAACAATGGTCTTCCGCTTTAAGCGTTCATTTTTACACCGAAAAGCTTTGTTCCTTAGAACTGCAACCGCTTGCCACTTGTCTCTGTGGTGAGTTATGCACACTGATGAAGTGCTGCTCTGTGCTTATGTAAAATCATCCACCCGTGAAAAGGGTGTTAGGTTTCGCAATCATTTTAGATAATCAAAGCTGATGAAAAAGTACATAGTCCAGCTCAAAATAGGAAAGTGCTCCTGCCTTCATCGACCATGTGCAGCAAGCGCTTCACTAACAGTGACTTCTGCTCTACGCGCCGTACGCGCCACTCCTCTGTAAGCTCGCAACTGTCTTTCAGTGCCTTGCCAGTACTTCAACCGTTTATTGCACTAAGTGTACAAGCATAGGTGGCTAACACCAGGTGCCGTCCCATCTCATAAAGTATAGTGCGTTGGCCCCTAGGCAGAGAGTCCACGACACAATCTCCTAATCACCTCGGGTATGCGCCTCGTGAGCGCAACTTAGCGGTGCAAGATATCGGAGACGACGGATTTATTTGGTTGCTTTGAGTACATATATACGTACTTTACTCATTATGACAAGCGCACGCATACCACTGCTTATCTACAATTTATGGGCAAAACCTGCTGTCACTGTTGAGTGCACTTTCTCAAGTTTTTCCTCTGAGGCTTTGCAGACACTTAAAACGGTGCACCTTGATCTTTTTGTTATGCTGCGTGCGTGAAAAAAAGCTCTACTAAACTTGTCTTTGCCACGTTAATCTCTGTGGCATTGTGCGCGGTGCATTTTAATGCATTATAACTAGTTGTTATATTCGAATACCAAAGTGTAGGTTTTGTGGGGTATTAATATTGTCGCGGTTCAACGTAAGCAGATCACCGAGATCTTGAGTCTGAGAACTGACGGCGTGTATTTTTATGCAGGAGCCAAGAGCAAGAGACATAAACAAAATTACGTCATCCTCTTCAATGTCCCTCTTCACGAGACTACTGGCGCGAACATTGTCTTTGTTTTCTGCCTATTTCGTGCGCGGCATTTGCGCCTCCCCCCCCCCCCCCTTAAAAGAGCATCACCCCGACGCTATAGCTGAGCCAGTCATTCGCGCATGAAGTCAATTTGTACAAGTGACCATGCTTCGCAGATTCACTCGTTGACGTATGGCTTAGTGTGCACTACTTTCTCAAGTTCAGGTCGGTGCTGGCGATGACTTGTACAGTTTGGGCTATCCTGGACGACTTCGCAGGTAATGTCAGTTAGTCGTCGCAGCACTGGAAAAGGTCCGAAGTATAACCTGAGCAACTTTTCGGATTGTCTCCGTCTTCATACAGGCGTCCACACCCATACCCTGTTTCCGGTTTTGTACGTTACAAGTGTATGACGTAGGTTATTCGCAAGTTTCGTCGCCTATAGGGGGCGCAGTGGGTGATTCGATATGGCGTCTACAGAGAGTATCAGAGTGCATCTTTCACAAAACGCCAAGTGCGTCTTTCATGAACAGTTACGTCTTTATATCGGTTTCCCAAACTGCTACGTCTTTGCACTCTGCGTCTTTCACAAGACACTGAGGGCGTTCTTCACAAACGCCCTGCCGTGGTGGTCTAGTGGCTAAGGTACTCGGCTGCTGACCCGCAGGTCGCGGGTTCAAATCCCGGCTGCGGCGGCTGCATTTCCGATGGAGGCGGAAATGTTGTAGGCCCGTGTACTCAGATTTGGGTGCACGTTAAAGAACCCCAGGTGGTCGAAATTTCCGGAGCCCTCCACTACGGCGTCTCTCATAATCATATGGTGGTTTTGGGACGTTAAACCCCACAAATCAATCAATCAAATCAGCGTTCTTCACAAACAGTTACGTCTTTATAAAGCACATGGGATGGCCTAAGCTGCTCATCCCCGCTGCACTGTCTACAACTGCGCAGCTCAACCTAGTGACGGCATACTGGGTGCAGCCCAAGATGTAAAGATATGCGTTTCTAACAAGATGAGTTGTATCGGCGACCATGACGCAAGCAAAAATTAGGTATTCTCGTTTTCTTGCCTACGTTGCTGCAGATTTATTCGGGGCTGATAACGTGTGTGCTGCACACTTTCATTAGTGATGTGACCGACCTGCGACTTCTCAGCTTCTCTATCCATTCCTTTTTCCTCGCTTCATCTCTAGGGAAGGTATTGAGGCTGACTGTCGTGGATTCTCTGTTTGTACGCTGTGGCGTGCAGCAGATGCGATTGCTTTTGAAGCCTGTAAATTTAAGCATTTTGTTGCCACGATGACGACTCGAACAACACAAAGTGAATGCACCCCGGGACGCCGCCGCCCCACCGACCAATGCTCTTTGAAAAATTCCGCCGGCTTCCGCGGGGCGGCTTGACACTCTACAAAACTTGCGAATAGTGACCTGCGTCGTACTCTTGCTGTTGGTTTATTCGCAGACGTGCGAGCTGCCTGGCTTCCCCTGTGCGTTGAGTAAGCGCTTCAGCACTCGTTTCGTTGTCATTAAATTCGTGTGGCAGCATCACGTCCAACATCGTCCTTACTTCTCGTCCGTGAACAAGGCTGAATGGGCTCATTTGTGTGGTTTCGTGTTTAGCAGTATTGTATGCAAACCTTATGTAAGAGAGAATCTTGTTCCAGTTGTTGTATTTCATGTCCACATACATTGAAAGCATGTCTTCCAGAGTTTTGTTGAGCCGCTCGGTCAACCCGTTGGTTTTTGGATGATAAGCGGTCGAGTTGCCATGAATACTACCGCTGAGCACCAAAGCATGATCTAAAAGCACTGCTGTGATTGCGGTTCCACGATCTGTTATAACGATCGATGGTGCACCGTGTCTTAGCCCAATGTCTCTATGAAGAATCGGGCCACCTCCTCAGCTGTGCCTCTATGGATAACTTTTGTCTCGGTGTACCGAGTAAAATAGTCGGTCGCCACTATAACACAGTGGTGTCCAGCACTAGAGGTGGAACGTAGACCCAAAAGTTCCATTGCGATCTGGTGAAATGGCGTTGTCGGGATCTGGACAGGGTGTAGCAAACCGGCTGGTTTCGTCGGAGGTAACTTGCGCCGCTGGCATTCGAGGCAGGTCCGAACATGATGCTTCACAGCAGCGGTGCATCTAGCCCAGCAATTCCTGTCTAGAACTCTACCCAGTGTGCGCGTGTAGCCTAAATGTCCAGGTGTGACCTCATTGTGGCACGCTTGCAATACCACAGAATGAAGAGTGGTAGGGACGAAAAGAAGGTAGGTGGACCCGTCTGACGAAAAGTTCATTTTGTAAAGGACATTGTTTCGCAGACATAACCACGATAGTCCTCCTGCAAAGGCTTTGGGAGCGTTCTGGCTTTGTCCTTCTAAATAATTAATCAAGCGTAGTAGCTGAGTCATCATGCTGGTGATCTGTGGTGGTTGGCGTGTCAAGGATTCCGAGGTACGCTGTCTCTTCATCAAGGAAAGCAGCCGACTCTAATGGTGATCAGGACAGGAAGTCGGCGTCCTTGTGTTGTTTTCCCGACTTATACACCATCGTTATATCAAATTCCTGTAGTCTAAGGCTCCAGCGTGCCTATCACCTGGAAGGGTCTTTCAGACTTGTTAACAAACTCAACGAATGGTAGTCACTGATAACCTTGAATGGGTGGCCGAGGCTGGTGGCAATGGCTGCCAGATAAAGCCGTGTTAAAATGTATTTCGTTTTTGTGTGTTTAGTGGCCGTTACATTTGGTGGCAGCGGTGAGATATGGCATAATGAATCACCCGAAGGACGACTTGTCGAGGGACGCACTTAAGGATATCTTGTCAATGTATGACAGAAATTGGGTGACCTTTATTGAACAGGTGCGCTTTGACTTGACCAATAGACTAGGAAGTAAGTATACTGCTCTTGCCCTTCACTCATTTGTAGTTGCGGGCACACAGGACGTCTGAGACGAACGTGTGGTTGCTCAGAAACAAAGCCATGTTTTTTTCAAGAATACGCCAAGCGTGCGCCAAGATGAACCGATGTGGTTTTCGGTGGTGTGTGTAATGATGAGGAGGACGCATGCGGAGAACGATGTCGAAACGAACGCAACGAGAGAAAAAAAAAACGGAGGAGATGGCCGTATGCAAAATTGCCCCTCTCAGCTTTGTTCAGAGCAGCAGTTCTGAGAATCTGGCGAATGCGAATGGCACAAATGGAGAAGCACGACGCAGACGCTGAAGAAAGAAGAAAAGAAAATTGGACGACTTTGCTGATGGACATTTCCAGAGTCTGGCGTTTGCTTCTCGTAACTTTCGATCACAGTTGGGACCAACCACAATGACTGTGCAAGACACATCAAAGAACCTGTGCTCTAGGCTACGGCGTCAACCATGTAAATCATACCAACAGCCTAAGCGCCTACTTCGCTCACTTCGAACAGCTTTACCGGAATCACCGAACACAGGTGGCTATGAAACCACTGTGTTTAATGTTTGAATATCAGGGCACGGTAAAGAGGCGGAAGACATACGTCACTCTCATTGTGAGCTGAACAACATCGAGCAGGCACCTGCTCTTCAACAACTGATGACAAGTAAAATGATTGTGTAGAGGCTGCCGAGCCAAGAGACAAGTTTCGAGGACCAGGTTCGCACTTCGGAGAACACTACTGAAAAAATTAGCCGTGTATCTGCATGTTAATCTGCAAATGTCGTTTAAAGACGATAGTCTTGCGTGTAGAGACAGTGAACAAAACCTTTATTTGATGTTCTGCGCAAGAAAATTAGTGAATAGTATTCTGGAGGCGCTACGTTAGAGTGCCTCGAGAGTGCAATGGAGGCGAACGAGCGCATCAAGTCACGTGACACGTGAGACATGAGCACTATCTGGCAGTTGCTTTAGAAAACGAAGCGTGAGGCTCTGAGACGGGCGCGCAAGCCCGTCTCAGAGGTGATAAATTGTAGTACGCAAGGCGACGGGTAGGTGCCGCCACCGTGTCGTCTTAGCAAAGCGTTAGAAATATTTGTCTCTTCGTGCAAGCGTTGCATGGTCAGCGCAGTGTGATAAACGCTTCGGTGCTGAGAATTACTTATGTATGCCTTTTCTAATAAAATATGCACATACAGAATATATATGTGTTGTTATGGTGCCTCAGATACGCGCAATATTTGCTTTTTAATTGACGATTTCACAAGTATGAACGCTTAAACTTGAGCAACATTGGTGGGCGCTGCGGATGGGGTCAGCCGTTTGGTATATACACTGGTGCCTTGTCACCATATTCCTCGCAAAGTCAAGAAATGTTTTACTTGTGTTCTCTTTTTTCTCATCGCAACTTGTCCTTCAGCCTACTCGCATAACTAATGAGAGTGCAAATAAACTACACCTTATTCTATCTACTCAATCTGATCTCTTTCCTGATTTATCATACTTACCTGAATTAAGGGATTATTTGGCTATTTTGTTTGCTCTTTCTATCCCCACTAAGCAAAAAATAAAACTGACAAAGTGCATTAATAATTATAAAAGAGCTAATTTCAATGGGATTAACACCGAGATGATCTATCATTTCGAAACCCGAAGCGTAATGTTAAATTGGAACCTTTTTCTGGGTAAAATGCATGAACTAACGGAGAAGCATATTCCACTGCGTAAAATTTCATGTAGTTCTGGCTCGCAATGGTACACCAACCTTCTAAAAAGATTATCCAATAAAAAAAGCGACTCTATCGCCTTGCAATGAATTCGTCATTGAGCGTCCGGTGAAATAACTATGAAGGAGCAAACATGGCCTACGTAACGGCCTTCAAAGAAGCAAAAGCTAACTTCCAGCAGCATATTTTACCATCATTGTTAAAATACAACCCAAGAAAGTTTTGGTGCGTCATTAATCCTAACCATAACAGCATGTTTCATCTAATCAACAATAATGGCATGCGGATAGCCAAATCTGATTGCGCAAAATATTAAAGAACGTCTTCTGCAATATCTTCGCAAAGTATAATGGCGTGACACCTACTTATCAACCCGGTTATAACTACTCAATCATGGATCCTATTACCATTTCACCCTCTGGTATCTCTAAGCTTATTGATTCACTGAAGGCATCATCAAGCCCTGGCTCATACTCAGTTACTCCCAAATTTTTGAAAAAAGCACCAGTACCATTTGTCATTGTTTCTTGCACATATTTTTCAGCAATCCATAGATAATAGTGTTCTCCCGCAAGACTGGCAGGTCGGGAAGGTGGTTCCCATACACAAAGCAGGTAGTAAAAGTTCACCCTTAAACTACCGTCTCATATCATCGCAAAATATTAGAACTCATTATTTACGCTAACGTCGCCTCATTTTCGGAAACACATTCTTTTTTTTTAAGACGGGCAACATGGTTTCCTTAAAAATCGATCTTGCGAAACACAATTGGCATCCTTCATTCACCAACTTCATGTTACTTTAGATCGTAGGTCACCGATTCTATTTTTCTCCACTTCTCTAAAGCTTTCGACAAAGTAAGTCATAATTTACTTCTCTTAAACCTCAAACAACTAAGCCTTGATAGTAACGTCATCAGATGGATAGAAAATTTCCTACTTGACCGCACGCAGTTTGTAACTGCCAACGGGTGCTATTCTTCATCTCGTGCTGTTTATTCTGGAGTACCACAGGGTTCCGTCTTAGGACCCCTTTTATTTCTAGTTTACAGTAATGATATGCCTTTATGTGTTTCTTCTAACATAAAACTGTTTGCAGATGACTGTGTGGTGTTCCATGAAATTAACAGCCCGAATGACATCACTGCCGTTAAAATGACATTGACTCCATTTTTAACTGGTGTACGACTTCGCAAATGGAACTAAATATTTCCAAGTGCAAGGTATTGCACATTTCCCGAATATCATCTTCTCCTGCTTCTCACTTACTTAATAGTATCCCACTCGAATTAGTCACCTCTTACCGTTATCTAGGCGTACGCATCACCACTTGCATAAGCTGGTTACTCCATATCCGCTCTATTATTAATCACGCAAACCGCATGCTTGGGTACATTCATCGCAACTTCTCTTCCGCCCTTGTCTCTCTTAAACTACTAATGTACAAGACGCTGATTCGTAGCAAGATTGTGTACGCCGCTGCAGTGTGGGATCCGAGTTCAACTAATTTAATCAATGCTCATGAGCTAATCCTAAACAATCTGTTCATTTCATTCTTCACAACTACAGTCGTCACTCCAGCATTTCTGCCATGAAAAATTCACTCGAACTGCCGTATCTTGCCTCTCGTCGTAGGCTCTTCCGCCTCTGTCTATTTTACAAAATTTATCATAATATTGCAACTCTTCATGAGGCACTTATTTTTCAGCCTTCTTACGAATCATCTAGAATTGATCATCCTAATAAAGTTGGCCTTATGTCATGTCTAACCAAGACGTGCAGCGATTCATTTATTCCCAGAACATCAGTAGACTGGAACCACCTTCCCGGATCTGTGGCCATCTTGACCGATTGTCACTTGTTTCGTTCTGCGCTAACTAGCATTGCATAAACGCCCATACTTACTTACTTGTTCTGTGTGTACAGAATGCTTATATTGTGTTCTTTTTGTCTGTTTTTATTTATTTTTATTATTACCTAACATTGTATGAGTAAAAACTCGTGTTTCAATCCCCTCCTTAATGCCTTAGACCTGAAGGGTATTAGGAACTAAAAAATAAGAAAAAAAGTACCAGGTACTGTTAAAAGTTGGCAAGCAGACAAATGTACAGACAGACAGACAGACAGACAGACAGACAGACAGACAGACCAAAGTTTTTGCTTTGAAGGCATAAAAGCAGCACAACGGGACAGTGCGTTGTTCACGATCCGGCAGGCGAAGTCACGTATCGTGCGGCATAACATTCTTCCCAAGCTCACGGTTGTCGACAACAGCTTTTTCATCACCCCGTGCAAGTTTTCCACAACAGCCTGTGTCTCAAGAATGAAGACAGTTCGTCATCGCAAAGACCGTCCACTGCGTTCAGTTTAGCACCATGCACTGCACTTTGGTCAAGAACGTTAGTAGAACTGCCCTAAGGCACAATAGTATCTCCCACCCTCTCGCCTTCTTCTACCTCCTCCCTAGTCTTCGGTGGAAAAATGTTATGGGGCAAACTGAAGGGCAGTGGAATACTAGCAGAGAAAAGCTGCAGGAGAGAGAACGATAAAGACGAAGTGTTTGAGAACGTTGAAGCTTGCTCTTAGGGTGTGACCAAGAATTAAGTACTTGTTGCTGGTTAATTGATCTATCATCGTTTCTTATACGTTTCTCATCATTTCTATCATCGTTTCTCCGAAGTACTAGAGCTGTTTTCGCCAGCAGGTGCTATTCCAGTCTATCGGTGTGGACGGGTGGTTGATAAGAACAAAACACCAACTGAGTCTGTAATTGTGACCTTTGCGGGATCTGTCCGACCATCAAAAATTAAGGCTTTGTCTTTAATTTACATCGTAGAGGCGCTCTCTCCTCGTCCGCTCCAATGCATAAAGTGTTGGCGTTATGGTCACACAATGAAAGGTTGTAAGTCAGCGGTCAGGTGTAAGGTATGCGGGGAAGGTCACAATTCTAGTGACTGTCAGAGTGATAAAGAAAAGTGTTGCCTATGTAACGAAGCCCATGAGGCCGATAGCTCTAGTTGTTCGGCAAAGGTACGTGAGCTGCAAATTCTAGAGATAGTAGAACGAAGACGGTGTTCACGGAAGAAAGCAGCACTTGAATTCAAGCACGAACACAAGGCTACGCCGCTGTTACAGCTCGTAATATGCCAACAATGGAAACTCTCTCTGTCCTTATTGCGGAAACAATTGAGAAGGCAGTGGAGAAGGCAATGAAGGGCATCGCTGGGAATCTTTGTGAGTCCTTGGCCTAGATTCTATCTCACCAGATGGCTCAAATGTTGGATACAGCGGAAAACAACCCCAGTGCACCACGTAACATTAGTGACTCCTCAGAGTTTGCAAAAGAGTATGACTCTGATACGCCACAGCAGTGTGGCAGCTTAGGCTAGTTGGTATGGCATGACGATAGTTATAGCGCGAGAACAAAACGACGACACAGAGACAAGAAGGACGCGAAAGACACGAGCGCTCGTGTCTTTCGTGTCCTTCTTGTCTCTGTGTCGTCGTTTTGTTCTCGCGCTATAACTATCGTCATGCCACAGCAGGCTACGGAAGCCCTTCACATTCATGACTCCCCTGAAATTTTAAAGGAGTATGGCTCCGATACGCCACAGCAACCTACGGTAGCTGCAGATTCAGTAGAGGAAGGTAGCGTATCTCAATGGGAGCTTACCAGGAAATTGGAGGACTCAGACGAAGTGGAGTTGGATCCCCGATCGCTAAACCGCTCGAGATCCCCTTTATACAAAAAAAGGCATCGCACCTGTCAATTCAAAAACCAAAAAGTGCCAGAAGAACACCCTGTCTAAAGCTGATTTTCTTAAAGAAAATATTCTAAACAAGGCCATCGCTGATGCTACTTTAGAGCAACAATCGGGTCACCTAAAATCCTTCACTGGAATTGCCGATTGATTCACTCTGCAGCAACTGATCTAATATATTTGGCATCAAAATTTTCTCCAGATAATATTGCACTACAAGAAACATGGCTTTCAATGCATCAATCTTTTCAATTAAATAGATTCAGATCTTTCCGTCTAGACCGCCCATCGAAAGGTGGAGGTTTGGCATTTTTTATTAATAATAGAATAAGTCTCAAAGCGAAAATTGCCTATAAGCTCATGTCACCTGGCAGTGAAATTCTCGCCTTAGAAATAACCTTACCAGGCTGCATGATTTTTTTGGTGGTGAATGCATACTTTCCTGAAGGTGTAATAGATACTCGATTATTAGACGCTGCAGTGACTTCTACTTATCACAATAAAATTCTAATCGGTGATTTCAATTCTCATCTTACGTGCTGGTGTTTCCGAACAGATCAATGCGATAAGAGATTGTGGGAGTGGACAGCGGATAATAACTTGTGTTGTCTGAATTCAAGAACACCCAATTACATTAGTGATTGGTCTCGTTCAGCCTTAGATTTAAGCTTTGTGAGTTCATCACTCACTGGTTTGTCGTGGAGTGCGTGTGATTGTGCAACTAACAGCGATCATTTGCCTATATTATTCGAGATTGCTTGCCAAGTTATAATGTCAGGCTCTCTAACTCGAGTGTTTATTCATTACACCAAATTTAGCAAAGATTTAGAATCTGCTTTGGCAACTCATTCTGAAGAGCAAGAAGATACTAGAGACATGAGACTAAGTGCTCTCATCAAAACACATAAAAATGCAGAATTTGTTGTGGAATCCGCAAAGAGCACAACCCATAGTCCGTGGTCGAACTCGGACTGTACCCGTGATTTCTGTTGAAGAAAGGCAGCTTGGAAAAACTTATGTATAACCAGTGCCCCCAAAACTGGTCTGATTACCAGTATCAAGCTGCAATTTTAAACGCACAGTCTCTTTAGCTAAGGAACAATATGATAGAAAATATTATGATCACCTTTCAAAAGCTTGTAACAAAAAGGCGCTGTTCAGGTTGATGAGATCACGTAAAATGATGCCATCTCCAAATATTATAATGTTTGAGATTATGTCCTTGGAAGAAAGATTATAAGATTATGTCTCGCCTTTCTTTCTTCTATATGGCCGTGAGCCATGCTCCACCCTTGACAACATTTTGCCGTATCGTCCCGACGTCTCAGAGTTCAGCCCCCTTTCTGAAGTTTTGCACCACGCTGAAGAGGGTCGTCAGTTGGCCCGATCATTCACCTCGGACAAGCAAGCATTCGAAAAAGACCGCCACGACCGTGACCAGCAAGTCGAGACTTTTGCCGTGGGCTCGCTTGTCTGGCTCCGACTGCCCTTCCACTCCCCAGGTCTGTCCGCTAAGCTTGCCCCCAAGTTTCATGGTCCTTATCGCGTCGTCAAACGTCAATCTCCTGTCACATACGTGATCGAGCCGGTCACGCCATCTACAGAGAGGCCATGCCTTGGTCGTGAGACTGTCCACGTGAGTCTTCTCAAGCCATATCACGACCCACTCTTAATCTCGTCACCTTGACTTGCCAGGATGGCTCGTCTTCGTCGCCGAGGTATTGTAGAGAGGAAGAGGAATATGTGCCACAGTGGGTCACGCCTTTAGCAAGAGGAGCCGAGCGCGAGCTGGCCCCCCGAGCATTGTGTTTCCTGTGTCGGTTCCTGCCGCCCGCTTTCCGCATCAATAGACCTGCTGTGAGAGTACTACTTGCGCAAATAAACCCCGTTTCACAAATAAATCCTTAGAAACCATGGCTAAAGGCCTGGAGTATAGATTTACGTCAAATAATCCTTACGATCCACAAAAACCAGTGTTAACGATTGAAGTTACTGAAGTTACAGAGGAAGAGTTAGCACAAGTGATACAAGGTTTGCCCTCGTCAGCTCCTGGTCAGAATGGAATCACAACTGGTATGATAAAAATATTAATCAAATTATCACCATGTGACCTACTAAACACTGTAAATTATTCGTTAAAATATGCCTGGATTGTGTGAGTAGAAATTAGCTAAAATAGTGCTGATACAAAAAAGACAAGGATTCGGATATGTCATAGAAAACATTCGACCCATTTCTCTTGCGTCTAATATGGTGAAGCTCATCGAAAGTGTGCTCCATAAAAGAATTCTATCATGGATGGAGGAAAATTTAATATTAAATCTAAATCAAATTGGCTTCAGAACGGATTGTTCAATCTGGTGTGCACCCGCAGATTTAGAAAGCCGCATTCAGCTTGCTCGCAAAAAAAGACAGCATGCGGCACTAGTGACATTAGATATAGCTAATACATACGACAGTGTAGAACTTTCAGTTTTATAAGACATTTTAGAGAGCCACAATCTCCCAAATTATATATTGGCGTGGGTGAGGAAATTTTTGAGAGGAAGAGAGTTCTATTGTTTTCAGGATGGTTGCGCATCGTCAAAGTACAAACAAACACGCGGTGTCCCCCAAGGCACTGTATTATCGCCAGTTCTATTTAACGTCTTAATGAGCACTATACCGCATTGCCGGACGTGAAGGTGTGTGTATATGCTGATGATATTTCATTTTTCACGGCACATAGTGACATATATTCTTTATATCAAAAGCTACAGAGATACGTCAATAAGCTGCAGAAATGGCTAGATGCAGTCTGCATGACCTTAAATGTAAAGGAGAGTGCAGTATTGATATTCCCGTTATCCGATCCCATCTCAATTTCAATATGTTATAAACAAGAGCCCATTCCGCAGGTGTAAGCTCTTAAAAATTTGGGAGTAATTTATAATGCCAGCCTAAATTGTACTCATCACATAGAAAGCATGGCATCTAAAGCACAACGCGCCTTAGGAATTATTCGTAGACTGAGCAGCCCCCAACATGGTCTACGCAGAAGCACCATGGTGATCATATATAAAATGTATATGCGACCGATCCTAGAATTTGGGTGCGTATTGTTCTCAGGTGACCGTGCTTATAAAATAAAGCCGCTGGTTTGCTGGAAAAAAAAGCCTTGAGATTGTGTCTAGGACTTCCTAGGTTTGTAACAAACAATGTTTTGTATCAGGAAGCACGATTACCTACATTGCCTGGCTGTTTTCGTATCCTAACGGTTCAGACGTTTCTGAAATTTTACAGCTATGCGCTAAGACGATCTGAATATGATTTTATAAATGCCCCAGACAGCATTTTTCTTGCCCGTTGGCCACGGTTTCAAACACCTCAAATTGCTTTTGTCCAAAAACAACTAGATAGGTTAAATGTAAAAATTTGAGATGTGATTGCGGCGCAGTTTACAAATCAGATTATTAAGATAGAATTTGATGAGATTTTCCCTCTAAGCCCAAACTACAATCCTATAGGGTCTTAAATAGCCGACTGCAGCATTATCTTGCACACGCAGAAACGAGTAATACTATAGCCACAGACGCTTCAGTAATGGTTGAAAAGACAGGTGTAGGTATATACTCCCATTCACTTGACTGGTCTTTTTCCTAAGGATTACCGGATTTCACCGCAGTTTTTGAAGCGGAACTGTTGGCAATAGTTCTAGTGCTGCGAAAACTACCTTTGAATGCCCCTAACGTGATCACATTCACGGATTCCCTGTCAGTATGTACGTTGATTACGGCGTCAACAAAATTGATGGCCTTAAAGACGCTCCTTATGCTAGTTCCTCCTCAGCTGCAGCTACTCAAATTAGTATGGTGACCTGGTCATTGCAGCTTAGAAGTAAATTAAATCGCCGAATCTCTAGCACGAGCAGCATTGGAAGGGCCAGTACTATCAGTCCTTTCCGAAGTGGTCACTATAACTGCAACAAGATACAGAAAACTTGCGCTAAGTGCAGACGCTATGGAAGCAACACCAGAATTTACTCACTTAAGATATCTAAGGAAAATTCATTGGTGTCCTACAAGACAGTTGAAAACAATAATAACCAGATTCCGATGTCGTGTCCCCCAGTTAAACTTCTATTCATATAGGGCTGGTCTGGTGATATCACCACATTGCAACTTTTGTTCAGAATTCGAAAAAATAGAGCCCTATTTTTTATCATGTCGCCAATACAAATTGCTCAGGAAAACACTCTTAGTCCTCCCATTCGCTAGCCTGGGGCTGAATTTCTGTATAGAAAACATACTTTCCTTCGGTGCTTACGATCTGGGCTTCAGCCACGAGAACGTTTTCTATGCAGTTTGCAAGTACCCCAATGAAAGTAAAAGAATTAGGCTTTTAATTGGGTGATTGTTATTCGTGCAAAAAAATTCCAACATACACAAGAGCATTGTTTAACCATGCTGATTCCTATTGAAGGTAATGAATAATTGTCTTATCTGAACGAGTGACAAACAAGTATTGCACTCCTTTCATTCTGCCTAGGGTGTCTTTTCTTTTTTCTTTCTTTTTTCTGGTGGGTGGTTTCGATATTGAAAAAAAATCTTACTGGATTAGGTCATCGATTTTTGGTCGATCCCTTTGAGTGGGTACGAGCGATGGCTGTGGAATCATCATCATCATCATCATCAGTGAGGCTGGTAGCAATGGCTGCCAGATCAAAGCCGGATTAGAATATATTTCATTTTTGTATGTTTAGTGGCCGTTACATTGTGTTCTGAAGGTGCGAAACGTGTTCTTCAAATATTCGACTGAAGACAACGCAGTCATCCTTATACACCAGGGCATTGTCGTATTTATTACCGTTAATCATCGTATCCACGTGTCGCTGACATTTGAATGGGGCACCTTTAAGGCCAACTGGCATCCGAAGAAATTCGTAAATACCCCGCGGCGTGACAAAGGCACTCTTCTGTATTTCATCTGGATGCATGGTGATCTAATAAAATCCAGACACCAAGTCCATAACAGAAAAGTATTTGCTTCCGCTGAGTGCCTAGCAGCGCATCTTCAATTCTTGAGAAAGGGTACACAATGTCCTCAATGACGGCGTTGAGACGTCGATAATCAACGCACATGCGCATTGTCCCGTCTTTCTTTGCTACAAGGACAAGGGGTGACGCCCAAGGACTCCGAGAAGGTCGCACTATATTGGCATCATTGAGGTCCTTGATCATACTTTTGAAGAGATCACGCTGTGCTGGTGAGGACGTTGGGAGGATCTGGGAGGACGTTGCTGTATTGGCTTTGTGTTTCCTGTTGGAATGCAATGTAGCTCAACTGTGCAGGAGCCTACATCTGTACTTGATTGTGCAAAGCAAACCTAATGTTGCACCAACAAATCTCTCCCGACCTGCAGCTCATTGGAAGATAACGGTATATTAATGCTATAGCTGACGCCTCCTATTGTAATTGAACGGTGCTGCGGATCGACGACTGTATGAGCTGGTTGTGCATCAAGGTCCACAGGAGAAGGAAGGCATAGAATTTGGAGGATCTGTTGGCAGACCTTTCCAGAAAGTTCAATATCGTTAATTCTACTTGCTTCTTTTATGACGGCAATTGTCATCTGATAAGGAAGGAAGACGGCTTCAGAAGAGCAGTTCGTGATCAATACCTTTGTTGTATTTTCCGATGCAGCTGTTACCATGGGCTTCAATATGACTGAATAGCGGTCGTACAAGAGCTTTGTCCCGGTGATGACCAATAAATGATTTTCATCTTCCGACTCGCGATGCCAGGCCACAAAAACTAACTTCCGCGATAAAGCTGGCAGTGGTTGCTTCGTAATAAGGTAGACCTTGCGTAGCCTTTGGGGGACAGATCCCGCGAAGGTCTCCGAGCGACAGGCGATGACGCCTGTTGAAGCCCACAAAAGTCATCGCCTAGAAGTATTCTTTCAGGAGGTAACTGGGGAACAACAACTAAGTCATGCTGCAGTGTTTGGTCATCCTCTGTCACCACAGCACTGACTTGACCTTAATTATGTATCTGATGGCCGCTTGCTCCTACGAAACGTAAGGATGAAGGTCTTAGGCTTAATTCAATTTGTGAACTTTGGTACCATAATCAAGTTTTTGGCAGCTCCAGAATGCAAGATGCTTTTAATCGTTTGCTCGTTGATTGCGATAGGAACAGAAAAACTACCCACTTCAGAGACTCATGACACCTGCTCAATTAATTACTGGCGACTGCCCATGGGCATCGGCGTCACCAGCTGTTCGTTTCCCCGCTGGTTTGAGCTGGACGAATTGAAATCTTCCTGCCTCTTTGAAAATTCTGCACTCAGCGGTAGACGACACTGCGGGACAAAATAGACACTTCGGGAGCAGATCATGTACAGTTTACGAACTCCCAAAGCATTTCCTTGCGACCTTTCAAAAACACGTGTTGCGAAATGAGTCGATTGCCGCGACGGTGATGCCTTCGCTTTCGTATCCCCTTTCACCTTTCTCTCAGCTACTTCATAATCGGAGGCGGAAATGTTGTAGGCCTGTGTACTCAGATTTGATTGCACGTTACAGAACCCCAGGTGGTCAAAATTTTCGGAGCCCTCCACTACGGCGTCTCTCATAATCATATGGTGGTTTTGGGACGTTAAACCCCACAAATCAATCAATCAATCAATCATAATCTGAGGAACCGCTAGACTCTATGCTGTACGCGCGTTGACGATGGCGCATAGACTTCAAGGTGAACGCTTTGCCATAACACGGCATTCGGCAGATGGTGTTATGGATGGCGTTCTGCGTTCTTTCGCAGAAAAAAATTTTAATGGTTTCCTCCGAATTCCTGATCTTGTCCAAGCGCCGAAAAGAGCTTATCATATCATCTAGCCGCTTAATTGTTTTATCAAAAAGTGCTGTTTTGCCTTGGGTGACAGAGCAGTCATAATAACTTGGCATTGTTTCTGTTGTTGTACAGGATAGTTGCACTGCTTCATCAGGTCGAGCTTTCGGTATGCGAAATCTGTACATGACTCGCATGCGCGTTGCGTTGCACTGAACATTCGCTGCTTAGATGTTACATCGCAGTCAATGCTATAACAACAGCGGAACGCTGCCTTCATGTCAGGCCATGTACTGATACTAGCCATCTTCATGTGGTAACGCATCCATGTAATGTATTTAGCTGGGAACCTTGAAATAATGAATGGTATGGCAATCTCATCGGAAACGCGGAAAGTTCTAAACAAAACGTCAACTTGGTGAAACCAGACGTTTAGATATTTTCCGAGTTGCGGTAAGGAGATTGCCACGAAGTCAGTCACGAGCGTCTCCACTTAGACATGCACACGGGAATATCGCTTCTGACTTGTTTTTGTTGCTTTCTCGAGCCGCGTTTGAGATTCATCGACGCAGTGTTTTCTTCTGCACTCATGCTTGATTCAGCATCTAAATTTTCATGCGTTTTTATCTCCAGACGCTCGATGCGCTCAACTAGTGGAGCAAGTGGGTTACTCACGAGGTCGTGACTTGCCTTCATCTGCGTGTAAAGAGGCGGCTTTGGTGCGTCGTCATTTTGGGCGGCGTCGTGGTCCTTGAGAATCAGCAGTTTAAGTTCCTCCGAATTGCTCCGAAGCTGGCCCACTTCAGTCCTTAAGATATCGGCTTCAAACACAGCTGACCGGTAGGCTCCCACCCGGGCGGCGTCATGCAGCTTCTGGAACACGTCGACAGAACACGGGGCCGTCGCCATCTTGGGATCACGGGAGCCGACGCTGTCCAAATATCAGTGGATGAGCCAGAGGAGCGCGTAGGGAGCAACGTCCCCGCATAGAGGATGTAAACGTCTTCTTAGCTCACCTTGAGCCGTTGGGTGCCAATTGTGGCGTGCCGTTATGGCCGTCAAATATACTGGGTTCCGAGGCGGCCTAAAATGGACGTCCACACCCTTTCAAGATCAGCAAGGGACCGCCAGACCTGTTTTTTATTCCACGTTCTTCGAGCGCCCGCGAGCTCGGCGCCAATTTACTTCGCTTTCTTCGCGCTAAGGCGCAAGGCACGCACCGAGCATCGTCTGCTATCGCTCATCACAGCTAGTAAGAGTGATGTGCCTATTATTACAGTGAAGTTAAACAGATTTTATGCTAACTACGAAGACTGTTCTCCCGCGTACATCAACGGATCATGCCGCGTTCTACGACAGCGTTATTTCTATCTTCATCATGATCATCATCATCATCATTATCACCAGCCTGACTACGTAAACTGCAGGAGAAAGGCCTCTTCCATGTTCCGCCAGTCAATTCGGTCCTGTGCTTGCTGCTGCCAATTTATACCCGCAATCTTTTTAATCTCATCTGCCCACCTAACCTTCTGTCTTCCCCTAAGCGACTTTTCTTCTTGAGTATGCCGGTTAGTTATCCCTAATAAGCAGCGGTTATCGTTTCTATGTGACACATGCCCGGCCCATGTCCATTTACTCTTCTTGATTTCAACTATGAAATCCTTAACCCCGGTTCATTCCCTAATACACTATGTTCTCTTATTGTCTCTTGACGTTACACCTACCATTCTCCTTTCCATTGCTCACTGCGTCGTTCTCAATTTAAGCTGAACCTTTTTTGTAAGTCTCCAGGTTTCTGCTCCATACCTATGTAACGGCAAGATGCAGCTGTTATATGCCTTCCTCTAAAGGGGTAGTGGCAATCTACCAGTCATAGATTGAGAGTGTTTGTCAAATGTACTCTACCTCATTCTTATTCTTCTAGTTACTTCAGTCTTCTGGTTCGGCTCCGCAGTTATTACCTGTCCTAGTCTTTTAGAACTTCAAGTGCACTATTACCGATCTCGAAGTGCTGTTCTCTTCCGAGGTTGATGTACGTTACTTTCGTTTTCTGCAGTATAACTTTAAGACCTACTTTTCTCCTCTCCTTGTCTAAGTCCGTAATCATGAGTTGCCATCCATGCCCTGTGTAACTCAGCAAGGCAATGTCACCGGCTAAGCGCAGGCTACTAAAATATTCTCCATTAACTCTTATTTCTAACTGTTCCCATTCTAGGCCTCTGAAGACCTCCTGTAAGCACGCGGTAAATAGTATTGGGAAGATTGTATGCCTCTGCCTTGCACCCTCCTTGATTGGTATTATGTTGCTTTTTTTTATGAAGCACTACAATTCATCCCCTGTTGATATTTTTCAGGATGTTTATGTATGCTTTATCGACGCCCTGATTCCACAGTGTCTGCAGCACTGGTGATATTTCTACTGAGTCAAAACACCTTCGTCAAACTGAAATTACATATTCCCACTTCCTGAAGAGAACCGTGAGGAAATGCGAATGCATTTATTTCTTGCACCGAGAGTACACCGCGTAGTAACTTTAAGGACCCAAATTACTGACGAGACGAGAATTTGTACCGTAACCAGTTATTTACAGATTCATCAGCCAGCGAACGACAGAGAGTAAGGCATGCACTCCACTTCATTTATAGATACGTACAAACGAGTCGACGGGAGGGTGCCAGCATTGCGCATGCGTGGTCCCTCTCCCTCCTCTCATGCGCTACCCATCTCTCACCTAGCAATGCTGACGCAGGCAGCGTCTGCTAGCGAGTTTCTTGATTGAAAAACAAAAAAAAAAACAACTGCTGATGCTGCACAACCACGGGCCACCGTACAAGTCATGGGTCACCTCATATGCGCGTATATAGGCACTGGATCTTCGCCTACAACGTAGTGCTTGGAGGAAATTCCTCCAGTGCTATGTTGAACAATGAAAATTTGCAGCGTGTGCGTTAACTAAGAGCAAACTGCTGGTCTATGTGTCCAATCAGAGCCTTCTGTTTCTCATTGCCCATTAGAAGTGATTGGCTTGTTCCAGTAGGAAACGCCAGTCCACTCTGTGCTTTGCGCCTCCCAATTTTTCTATCTTTCGCGACGCTGCGATGAAAGTCGCATATAAGCGAGTGTAATCGTGAAAGTCGCGCTTAAGTGTAAGTGTAAGCATTAGTGCCCGCTGCTTCGCATCTACGCATAGTTCCCTTCAGCGGGAAATGGTGTAATCTTTAGAGTTATAGTTCTTGAAGATCCCCACTGACAAACACTTTCGATCGGTTCATTTTTTCACAGCGCAGAGCTAAAGCGAATAAAAGATATGAGGTTTGTATTCATCACCATGGCTTCGATGGTAGCCGATATCGGAGTGGTTCTTGAGAGAAAGGAAGAGAAAAGTGAGCCCCGTTATTGTCTGCTTCAGTGAGCGACACCGCCACAGAGCTCACAAAGGGATGGGGGTAAGGAGGGATAAAAGGGGAGAGGTAAAAGTATAGGAAAGAGGAAGAAGAAGCAACAACAAACTGAGGGGATAGAAGAGACAGGAAAGATGGAAAAACGGTCACTGGAGTCCGAGGACGGGGTACACTTGCGAGAGATGGTGTCGGCGTCTGTAGATGGCGTAGAGCAGGTCCAGTAGGTCAGAGCTGCGCTGTCACCGAAGACAGCCGGCGACAGGAGATGACGTAGGGCCAGCCCAGTCGGCCAGAGCTACGATGACGCCGAAGGTCGCGAGCGCGCGGAGCGCGCGGGCGCACAACCGGTCGGCACGAAATCCAGGGAGCGTCTCCGGTAGCCGATATCAGTGATGGTAAGTGACTTTCGTTATTACACCCAGACGTAAATAGCTTTGAACAATGTCGAGGTGCCTATACAGCATAAATAGCAACGTGTGTTCACAAACGTTACCATATGGCATTCTTGTGCTGCATTATTATTTTATTAGCGTATAGCTGTCGGTTTTGATAATCCAGTCTTTTACGGGCAACAACACTGATCTATACTCTCTGCAGGAAGTGACTCTGTGTCCGTGACATCCCTACACTTCCAACATATTTCTTTTTACTGTCATTAGGAAAACTGTCAACCAAAAACAGAACATGCGATTAGCCACAGACTTTTTAAGCATGCCTAAAAATGTTATACTATTTCTGTTCGCTATATGCACACTCGTTGATAATCATCAAATATGAGCCAAAAAAATGTTTATGAACAACGAAGAGATAACTTCCCACAAAATTCAACGCTGTAAGCAAGATATACTCAATGCGTCCTAACAGTTGAGCCAATAACGAATATTCAACTTACCTCCAAAACATCAGTAATATTTAAAAGAGAGGAACGTCACTACACAGTGACTACATGTAAATACATCCTGTGGATACTGTTCCAAGTACAAAGTGGTAGCACTACTTTTTTTGAGATGGAAGTATGAGTAAACATTATCAATATTTTTCTGATTGGAGTGATACTCAACCTAGTGTGAAAATCTTAACAAGGCATTGGAGGCATGCTAAAACACGTAACAGCCCTCATTTCCACCACGCTATAATCAAGTACTCATTTTTCGTAGGCTCCACAAACATGTGTGTGGAACATGAAAAATAACGCGTGGCTAAACTCCAACTCGTAATAAAAGCGGGAGCTTAGTCTTGACTTGCTACTTAATAGGTGCAGGCGTTGAATGAAGATAATTGCCACAGTCTAGTCGTGTGTCATTTGTGATATTTCGGGAGCTTTCTTTGTTTGGCAAATGAAAGCGCACACCATTAGTACGTTCACTAAAATAACGCTTATTAACGTTTTTGACTGTACCAATGGGGTCTTTTACGAGTACATTTTAGTACCGTGATATTGGGCTGTTAAGCATTGCGTTTTGCGCCTATAACACCAAACGAACAATGTTCTGGCAGATCCGTTAAACATGGAAATGGTTGCGTTGGGGCATATCATGTTTTGTGACCTTATCCCTTCACGTCGCAGTAAACAAAATAGGAAAACACCAGTTTTACAGTTCAAGGTGGTGACACTCTCATGTCATTGGTGAAATGTTCAATATATGCTCTTTGTAGAACACGCCCTTCGTAGCAAGTGGTGCATTGTAGCCCATTTCTACGAAAGACATGCCAAGGGATGATGGTGACGACGTTAACCAAACACACATTGGTGTGACGCCCTAATCGAGGTCGACCATATTTCTTCATTCCACTGCCGCTACTCATTTTACAGATTGTTGCACCCAGTTGCTCAAACTGGAGCGTTAATTGAGAATCGTTCTGCGCTCAATGCGATTAGGGGAACCTATGAAGTATTGATATATTCGCGAACTCCGCCTTGTCATTCGAAACCTTAATGATGTACTGTAAACAGCGCCGACAATTCCAGCTTGGAAACAAGCGAATTACACGAACGAGCTGCGAGCTATTCACTATTGGCTAAAGCTAGGAAGAAAATCTTTAAGGTCGTCTCGTTTCAGTAAAGTTATCTTTCAACCTTTTTTATTAACGCGACATGGCAGCGCAGAGATTAAAATGCACTCTTCTTAGAGAAACTTGCTTCAGTGCTCTGCGATTGAGCAAGATGCAGCGTAAGTGAGACGGATGGACTCGACCACTGCAAAAGCCCACAAAGCCGTTTTTTCGATACATATCGCGAAAGAAAATACCTAAGCCTCGGAAGTGGGAACTTTGTGAATACAGCATTAGAAAGAAATCCAACTATTGTACAGGGAAACATACGTGAAAAAAACGTTGTCCATCCAATCATGCAAATAATTCATCGTGTAGACGTACGATGAGTCACCGGATGAAACAAGTTATATGATTAGCTTTTTCCTTCTAAGCTTCACCCTCAGCATTCAAAGATAAAAGTTCGGGGACGCTGGAGTTTCATCTTCATGAGTGGAATGCAGTAGAGTATTCGGGGGCTGTTGGCGTGGTCTTCTCAATCGCTAGACTGCTTGCTTTATCGAACTGTGGGCACTGGAACACTGCCGCAAAGAAGCGAGCGTCTGTGCTTACAACATTGGCTGCTTCAACTATTCTAGCAATACGCCACGGGGGAGCAATGGTTACGGTGCTAGGCTGGCAACCCGCAGGTGGTGGTTTTGATCATGGCTGCAGTGGGCACATTTAGGGCCGGGTATTGTCCGATGTCAGCGCACGTTCAAAATTTTCGGAGATTTGTCCTGCGGTGCTCCTCATAATCATGTTGTAGTTTGGGGACGTAAAACTTGATTTATTATATTAATATTGTAGATTATTTTATACTAATAGTATTATTATGATTATTATAAACTATTATTTCAAACCTACCGATTTTACTGTCCTGAAGTGCTCTATACAGGTGCCTATTTTGCCAAGCACACTTGTGCAGATATGCATTATGTTAATTTTGTTCGTGATAGTTCATTAGGCCTGAGTGCTTTGTAATTCTTGGGCTTCAGAACACCCGCTCCTTACACTACTCAGAAGTTTTGAGGCTTGGTGTCAATTCAAGCTTCTGTCACGTAATATCAAATGCGTGATGAAAATTTATTTTGAGACATGGATATCATGTGTTTTTGTGTCCCAAGCAGGTTTGAGCAAGGCCGTGGCTCTGTGGCAGAACATCTGCTTCCCGCCAGGATGGCAAGGGTTTAATTTTGAGTTGAGACAAATTTTAATTATTCATTTATGTGCATCTTGCTGAATTTTTTTTCTTCATGACAAACGTTGATTTTCTGTTCACAACAAATGATGCCAGCGCCATCACTAAAATCTCTTCGAAACTAACTCTTCGACGCTATAAATTTTAAATCTACTAAATATCTCACGAATTCCTTGAAGTTGTGTTCATGAATACATGTGTGCGTGATGTGTCCCTTTGAAAATACGTGGAACTGTAGGCGACTTCGAACTTTCAGACAGGTCCTTGACTATTTTGTACATGTTAAATTGTCCTGTCAGTACTACATCGTTTGCCGTAACACACTCAGTTTCGTATACTTCTGTTTTATAGTATACAAACTCTTCTATTTCATACGGAGTAGCAATCGTTAATTTAATAAACTCGTTGGTGTACATTTGTTGAGTGTTATTCTTTCTTGAAATCACGTACGTTAGGAACACCAAGGTGGAAGCACGCCACAGTTACAATATAACATAGATGACACGCCTTATTCCACAAGAAATGTTGGCTTTACCTGATTGCACGACGCGTAGACACTGTCTGTAGTGTTCAAGAGTTTGGAGCCCTCGTTCCCTCGACCGCGTGAATTGTCAGAGTCCTATAAGCGCAACATATGATGACAATTTCTCAAACCAGCTCTGTTGACATCGATTTGCCTCATAAAGCTACACTTGCACTCGGCAGGTGTCCACGTTGTGCCCGAGTGGAAGTTGCTGTTAAAATGATTGAAGCGTCGTGGAAGTGTTGATGCACTTGAATACAAATCAAGCGAGTCCTGTAAGATAACGCAACTGTAAGGCAACTAAACCTTTTCTATGTGGGTTTTCGTACCACCAGGTGTTCAATTTCCCGAGTTCAGCCCGAAAGAAGAAAGCAATGAGTTTGGCGCCAGCGTGCCTAAGTGCTCGTGAGTTCGTTCGAAGAAGACGAGGAGTAGCCATGTCTTACGCTTGGGGCTCATGCGGGCGCTAATAAATGTTTGTCTAAACTCCTAAAGTTGTGTTGGCTGTTCAGTCTGCCACATATATTACACCAGGTGTTTTGTCTTGTGAACTGGTATCTGGTGTTGGAAGATTTTTTTAGGGATTTCGGACTTCGTAACTGTGGCATGCATAACCATTATACAGTTGAAAAAATTGGGGAATTCACCCCCAGTTGTGCGAAGCGTGGCACTGCAGAGCATGGGCTAGTCACCGCTGCTTGGGCAACCTGATCCATTCCTTTCAAATAATTTTTTCGCTTCTCCTGCATGTTTATTTTTTTAATTATTTATTTATTTTCTTAGTTTTTTTCAGCTTGTCTATGTTTCTTGCCTGTTTAATGAAGATTTCAATATTTTTTCTATGTATTTCTTTTTTTTCATTTTGTTCTGTTCTTTTTGTCGCTTTATTTCCTTCTTTCTGTTTCTTTGATTCTGTTTGTTGCTACTTTTAAAGACGATAGTCTTTCATAAAATAAAAATTTTGGTCTATCTGTACATTTGTCTGTTTGTCCACCGTAACTACACTTCAAACGCCCTCAAACAATACTCCAAATGGTAAACCCCATTCGCAGTACCCACCTATATTGCTCAAGTTTCAGCGTTATTATTGTGCAATTTTCAATTAAAAAGCAATTATTGCTCATATCTGAGGCATCATAGCAACACGTCAATCATTTGTATGCCTGTCTTTATAATAGAGAAGACATGCATAGGTAATTCTAAGGACCGGAGCGCTTATCACGTGGCGCCGAAAATGCAAAGTTATGCTCAAAAAGGCGTTTCGAACGCTTCGCTAAGACGACATGGTGGTGACACCTGCCAGTCACTTTGCGTTCTACAGCTTATCGCCTCCGAGACAGGCGCACACGCCTTCCTACAATTTTGAAGATAACTGCCAGATAGCGCTCGTGTCTAACATGCCTCGATGAGCTCGTTCGCCTTCGCTGCACGGATAGAGATTAACGCAGCGCCTTCAAAATACAATGCATCGATTTTCTCACGCAGAAAGTCAAATAAACAATTTTTTCATTCTTCAGATGCGTGGCTATCATCTTTCTATGACATTTGCAGTGTAACATGCATATGGTGGCAAATTTTTAACGTTTCATTATTCTCCACTTCTTTCATTTTGTTTCTCTTATTTTCATTGGTGTAAGACACGTTATTTATATGTATGCTGTGCTTTACTCTTTCGCACACCTCACTTGCTTGTTCCTCAATGTGCATACGAATGCATGCGAAACATATCTCGATTATAGTCTCCCTCTCCCTCTTTCTAGGTCTCTGCTTTTTCACCTCAAGCAGGTGAATTCGCGAAACTGCCGCTTCGCCCTGTCGTCCGTTCAGTGGTTGGTCGGCAAACTGGGCTATCTCGTGCTACGCTGCACACGCCGGACATTCAATAGCTGAACCACTCCCACCACCGATCACAGCAAATGCTCTCACCACCCACTCCCCACACTACTGTATTCATGAAAGCCAGCAGCGAGATCAGGCGCATAGTTATTTGCATGCTATATGTAAGGAGCCTCACTTATCGATTGTATTCGTTCACCGAAGTGCTGGTTCTTTCTTTAGGTATTTCTGTTTTGCATATTATTTTCTTTCAAAGACGATAGTGTTTCTTGGGGTACTTCAATGCAAAAATTTCTGTCTGTCTTTCTGTCTGTACACTTGCCTGTTTTCCCACCGTAACGATACTCGAAACGGCTCCAAATACACCAAACGTCCAACCCCATCGTCAGCGCCTACCAATGTTGCTCAAGTTCCAGCGTTCGTACTTGTGCGATTGTCAATTAAAAGCAAATAATGCGCATAACTGAGGCACCATAACAACACTTCATTATTCTGTATATGTGTCTATACACTAGAGAAGGCATACATAGGTATTTCTAAGGGCCATAGCGTTGATCACGCTGCGATGACAATGCAACGCTAGGCAAATGTTTCCAGGGCTTTGCTAAGATGACGTGGTGGTGGCACCTGCCCGTCTTTTTGCGTTCTACGTCTTATCAGCTCCGCGCCAGGCGTGCACGACTTCCTTCGCTTTCGAAGATAACTGCCAGATAGCGCTCGTGTCTAACGTGCTTCGATGCGCTCGTTCGGCTTCGCTGCACGGATAGACACACTCTAACGCAGCGTCTCCAGAATTCAATCCATCGATTTTCTCGCGAAAAACATCAAATAAACGTTTTGTTCATTCTCTCCAGATACAATACTATCGTCTTTCGATGACCTTTCTAGTGAAACATGCAGATTCGCGGTCAATTCTTTTTTAAAGACGATAGTCTTTCTTGGGGAACTTTCATGCAAAAACTTTGGTCTGTCTGTTTGTCTGTTTTTCTGTCTTTCTGTACATTTCTCTGTTTGCCCACCGTTACCGCGAACCGGGTACTCTAAACAGCACCAGCTGATACCCCAAATGGCCGACCCCATTCGCAGCGCCCACCAATGTTACTCAAGAATCTGCATTCATACGTGTGCGATTCTCAATTAAAAAGCAATTATTGCGCATATCTGAAGCACCATAACGACACATATCTATTCTGCATGTTCGTATTTTACTAGAAAAGGCATACATAAGTAATTTTAAGGACCGTAGCGCTTATCACGCTGCGGTGACCATGCAACGCTTGGACGCAACGGGGAGTGTTTCCAACACTTTGCTAACACCAGACGGTGGTGGCACCTACCCGTTGACTTGATTTCTACACCTTATCACCTCTGAGACGGGCTAAGAAGCATTTTGGTCGCACGAGCTCTTTCCTGCACATGGTCGCTTGATGAGGTGATGTAATTGACTAATAGAGCATTCGCAAATTAGCGTAAGTACGCTATTGCCATCACGGCAAATTAGCGCACAAACTTGAAGCTCCCGCGATGCGAGCGCCCTCACACGACAAAGCGCACTCCTTCTTTTCACCCACTGTCCGCTACTCCACCCGTAACAACTGCTCCGGTTTCTAGGGACGAGGATAAGCGTGCGCACATGGAGCTGTTGCTATAGAAGAGGGAGTAAGAGCGGAGAGGTAACACCAGCCGACGCGCGGACTCCACTGGACGCCTGACAAAGCTTGACTAAGAATTACTTTCATTTAAAACTTGCCTTGAAGGATAAGTGGGTGCATGTTTGACATAACGAAACACCAAAGAGTACGTTTAGCCATAGTGAACACTATAAAGCTAAGACGACTACTTTCATTAATGAGAACTAACACACAGTGATGCCAAGCATTTCATAGCTGATGTTAATAATATTATTTCAAATGTAATTATGAAGAAATAAAAATGGACGCACTGAACGCTTGCCAGCGGCAGGATAACAAACAAGTACCTGCGAATAACCTGTCTGATGCTGTAACACTGAGCTATGACGGCGGTCCTCCTTCCGTCCGTTGAGCAATCTTAGCATTGGGTTGCGAAATGTGAAGGAAGTGTGAGGTGAGTCGTCTTACTTTTGCAGGTTATCTTTCGTAACATTTGTCTCCTTCTCTTTTTTTCCACTGGCACTTTAAATGCATTTGCGCCTTGGCGGACTTTGCTTGAGCTTGGTGTTTTGTGGTTCAGTATGCTGTCATAGTCGCTTGAAGTAACGCTGCATGTGTAGCATCTTGATGACGCAGTCACGTGAAGTAGAAGCTTTGATGTTTTTGTTCTTCGAGCGCCTGAATGATAGTTAGTTACCACCATTAGTAAAAATATAGCAGCAGTTCTGAGAATCTGGCGAGTGCGAATGGCAGAAGCGGAGAAGCACGACGTAGACGCCGAAGAAAGAAGAAAAGAAAATTTGACGACTTTGCTGAAGGGCATTTCCTGAGTCTGGCGTTTGTTTCTCGCGCCTTTCGAATACAGCCGGGACCAACCAAAATGACTGTGAAAGACACATCAAAGAACCTGTGCTCTAAGCTACGGCATCAACCATGGTAATCATACCAACAGCCTAAACGTTTATTTAGCTCACTTCAAACAGCTATTCGGGAATCACCGAAAACAGGTGGCTATGGGACCTCTGTGTTTAACGTTGGAATATCAGAGACGGTAAAGAGGCGGAAGACATACGTCACTCTCACTGTGAGCTGAACAACATAAAGCAGGTATCTGCTCTTCAACAACTGATGACAAGTAAAATGATCGTGGAGAGACCGCCGAGCCAAGAGACAAGTTACGAGGACCAGGTTGCCACTTCGTAGAACACTATTGAAAAAACTAGTCGCGTATCTGCATCTTAATCTGCAAATGTCGAAAGACAATAGTCTTACGTGTGGAGAGAGTGAGCAAAACTTTTATTTGATTTTCTGCGCAAAAAACATCGGAGAATGGTATTCTGGAGGTGCTGCGTTACAGGGCCTCGAGTGTGCAGCGGATGAAAACGAGCGTATCAAGCCACGTCACACGTGAGCCATGAGTGCTATCTGGCAGTTTTCTTAGAAAACGAAGCCCGTGGCTTTGACACTGGTGTGCGCGCCCGTCTCAGAGGCGATAAGGTGTAAATCCAAGGCGACGGGTAGGTGCGACCACCATCTCGTCTTAGCAAAGCGTTAGAAACATTCGCCTTTTCTTGCGAGCGCTGCATGGTCAGCGCAGCGTGATAAGTGTTACGGTCATTAAAACTACTTATGTCTGCCTTTTCGAATAAAACACGTACAATCATTATATAAATGTGTTGTTATGGTGCCCCAGACATGCGCAATATCGCTTTTTAATTGATAATTGCACAAGTATAAACGTTGAGTCCTGAGCAACATTCTTGGCCCTACGGATGGGGTCAGCCGTTTCAAGTACCCGGTGCCGCTAAGAGTGGACAAACAGACAAATGTGCATACCGAGAAAGAGAGAGAGAGACAGACAGACAGACAGACAGACAGACCAATATTTTGCGTCGAAGGTCCCCAAAAAAGACTATCGTCTTTAAAAATAGCACGCGTACTATAGCACAGCAAAAACCATGTATGAAGAACAAAAAAATCAGTGCTATTTAAAAGTGAGAGGGAAAAATAGACAGAAAATAGAGAGGGTCAGAGCGAGAAAGAAGCATCTGATCAGGAAGAAATAAATAGATGTGGACAGAAAAAAAACGAAAAAAAGAAGAAAACCAAAGAGAAACAAATAGGCCACGAGGTCCGCCCTTCTTGCAGGCTTGTCACTCGAAATGCCAAACTACTTGATCTTTTGGTTTTTGTTTGCTTGACTCTGCTAGGAGTAGAAGATGAATATCAAGCATGAAAATATAGGCATAAGGCGTTTCTGCTCTGATGACGGGAGCTTTTTACATAGCAATAAAGAGGACGAATGAAGCTATGTCGATGCGGATTTTAAAAATCTTACTTAACCAGCAGTAGTAGAAAAGACGCAGGCTTACATCACTTCGGTTTAACCTTTCAGTTCGCTTAGCAATTTGTGTTAGTGATGCTATGTTATAAGAGCCTTCATGCCGCAGAGCGTCTGGAGGGCCGGAGATGGAGGAGGTGCTATTCGATTTTATAGACCAGGCGAGAACTGCATTGAATGGCACACTGGCACCAGATTCCTAAAGCAAGGATGTGCAACCAGTCCATCACTCCACGTGGTGGTGCTAGAGTCCGGGATGTTGTGGGCTCTGAAGAAACCCGGTGGAAACGCGGTCACCGTCAGGAAGGTTTCCGGCATGCATGTGACAAGGGGTAGCAGTAGTTAAGAAGCGAGTGCTAGGCCTACCGTTGGTAGTGCTCGGCGAACGGCAGTCGCCATTGTCGGTAGGAAAGTAGGTCTCGTCAGCACCATACAAAAACCTTGCGGAGCTCGTTGTATTTAATCTAGAAAGAAGCCTGGAGCCTTCAACCTCATACGCAAGTGCGGATTCTCCGACAGCAGCTTGCTGGATTTCGTGCCGACCGGTTGTGCCCTCGCGATCTCCGGTGTCAGCGTAGCTATGGCCGACTGGGCTCGCCCTACGTCACCTCCTGACGCCGACGACCTTCACCGACAGTGTAGCTCTGACCGACTGGAGTCGCTCTACGCCGTCTACTGACGCCGACAAGAGCTCTCGCAAGTGGTGCCCCGTGCTCGGACTCCTGTGATCGTGTTTCCATCTTTCCTATCTCTCCTATCCCCTCAGTTTGTTGTCGCTCCTTCTGGCTTACCACCTCACGTCTCTTCCTCTTTTTTACACATTTACTCCTACCCCTTTTATCCCTCCTCGCCCCCATTTCTTGTGACCTACTGTTGAGGTGTCGCTCACTGAAGCAGACAGTTACGGGGCTCACTTTTCTCTTCCTTTCTCTCTTAAGAATCACCTTCTCTCTCCGACAGCAGCAGGTCAATTACCCGGTTTTCCAAGATCAGCAATGAGAGGCCATCGTTGCCTTGAAAAAATGCATCCGTGAGTGGGTGCAAGTTCCGTGGCCGTTCGGCCTAAGGCATTCTAACCACAATCCCGAACTGTCTCACCTGCGCGAGCACGCCCCTCTTTTTTTCTCGGAAGAACCTTATATTCCTGTTTATTTCTCTTCTTTTGAATATCGGATGCTCCGTCATCTACTCTCACTGGCTCGCCTTACGTTCTCCTTCAAAGCAATGTTAGTGATGACGTAGTAGATTTGGTCCACAGGATGTGGATATATGTGGATATATCCTGGTCTCATTATTGTTTCGCGCAGCCCAAGCTTCAACGTCTACACATACATTACCGGTGAAGTCCTTGCTGCTGCTGTTTCCGGGAATTTCAAGCGAAGGCTAGAAGTGAACGGCCATGCCTGGCGTCATTTATTTGTTTCTTTTATTATTTTATTCATCTCTACTGCATGATACTCGCTATTTTTCGGGCAGAGATTCTCGGCTCAGAGAAAGAATAAAAGGCTGAACAGACCACCTCCAGGGTCATCACGACGACAATGTTTTTTTGTGTGTGATCAAGCCAGATTTTTAAGGCTAAAACGATTTCACTGTTCTACTATCTTTACCCTGTACGTCATTTCTATTAAAGAGCACTTGAAGCCCCCCGTTTGCTCAATATAGCTTTGTTTTTCATCCCCAATAGCTTGTGCGGACTCAGAAAACCAAGTACCTAGGTTTTGCTGGGGTGGACATATTTTATGTCAAGCATATTGCCCGAACATCGAAAACTTTTCGGAGTACACTTGTGTTGGAGGAAGTTCTTTGGGATGTGCATGCAAAAGCCTTTACCGAGCAATCAACGGAGAATGCGTGAAGCAGGAGGAATGCGGTAAGCAACCTATGCTACACTGGCGATTCAGGGAGCATGTTAGTGACACAGAATGAGTTTGAATATGTTAAAGTATTCTTCGTTAGATTGTAGAAACATGAACATCAGTCTACCCCCCAACACACCAGGAGTATGGAAACTCGTTGTACTTGTTTTTTGACAAAGCTGCAACTTTTCCTGTGAAAGGAGTTGAGGACATCTTGTTTAAATGCTTCATTTTCAGTTTCAGTTTCGCATAACGCAAAAGCCTCACGTGTTTATTCGTTACACGATGCCCCATACAAACTTTTTTCATAATTGCTGCTTAAAGTTTGAACAAAAAGCAATGGCACCGAATATTATTGATCAAGCATAGAACGTAGTGCCAAGAACAGTGGTTGCGCACAGGAGTAAGATACCAGATGATGAAATCAACGTGGAAATTCGTGTGTTTTAATTCTTATTCACTCGTTCTGTGTAGTAAATATATTTTGAGAATCAAGATAAAGAGTGATTTCCAGGCATTCGAGAAAGCGTGGACGATGTATATTCTTTCTAAGCATATTTAGGATTTTCTGTGCAAGTATTTCTCAAGGTAACCACCAAAGCTAACGGAGTACGCGAGCGCATGCTGAATAACCTTTCCGCACTCTCTCGTAGTACGTAATCTATCGTCGACCGCAGCGCTAGACCAGAAACAGGTCTTCGTTTTATATTTTGGCCCCTCAATTTCCTACTACCACGCATAATATTGATGTTTGTTTTCACGGAAAGCGCTTATGTGTGGTATGAGCATCACACCTCTACTTAGGGCGTCATCCATCGACGAATTCGGAGTGACCCACGATGTCTACGCTGTAGCACTCAACTCTGGCGGAGGGCAACAGAAAGAAATCTACCAATAAAACATGCGCACTCCCTCTGAAGCAAATGGCAGAGTCAGAATGAAACGTGATGCGCGTGTCACTCTTCTAGCTTGAGTGGGCACGCTGGACACAGCTGTGCCACGCTAGCAAACCTCCAGCTCCGTTGCGAGACACAACTGACGCGACCAGCGTCCCTTGGCGTGCCGAAAGCTAGCACTGTTATGTTGAATTCAAATGGCAGATCCAGGTCAAGTTTTTCTGCTCTGAGCGGAGCAATCACATTCCAATGGCAGATTGGGTGCGTGAATTGTGTGTTCTATAGAATGGCAGACTGAGAGCACCCCGAGATCAGGGATTGCTCCGTAGAGCAAGAATTCTTGCTCCGCCAAAATGGGCGCATTTGACTCGAAGTTCAAGTGACGTATTGTGTGTAGCCGCCTTTCATTTATTCACCAATAGATGTTCAGAAAACGCTTTGTACTTTCTCGCACCCTCGCGTGCTCCCTCGATAGTTTTCCGCTCACTAAGTGGGCCCGTCTTGACGCATGCGTTCCAATCGCAGATTTGGCGACAGCAATTCTGATTAGGGAGCCTTCATGTGCACGCGTCTTCATGTTTCAGCGTGGTGACAACTCCAATCATGGTTGTTTACAACTGGCTAAAACGGCCCCCATACTTGATGGGCCGCCATGTTGGTTATGAGTGGTCGCTCATTTACATTGATGGCAGCGTGGGTTTCAACGAGGAGATTGATTGATATGTGGGGTTTAACGTCCCAAAACCAGTATATGATTATGAGAGACGCCGTAGTGGAGGGCTCCGGAAATTTAGACCACCTGGGGTTCTTTAACGTGCACCCAAATCTGAGTACACGGGCCTACTTCAACGAGGAGAGGGCTTCTTTTTCATAGCAAGTGCTGAAGGCTGAAGGGTTGTTTTCTGAAGTGAGCCGTGGTTCGGTATAACAGGAAAGACATGTTCGTGACTCGATTTTGTATAAAATACTGTTAGAACAGTTCGTTTCTCCCACTTGGTAGACCCACTGCATTGGCGAAGTGAGGTTATTTAGGGAGCCTATATTTGCGATGGGGAGAACCTGGATGTCACTATGAATGGAATTCAATGTCGGTGCGTCATTCATGAAGCATATTCACCTTAGCACTGCAATTACCTCAAAGGCCTCTTAGTAGAGGGCTCGAAACCGTGCATGTTTATATGATGGAACTCGTAACGACAGCGAAGGCAGAACAAACAGCCGGGTAGCTCGCTGATGTTCTCTGATAACCGAATAGGCTCAGCTAGCCTGTTTCTCATACCCTAAACATTGCGTTTCTCCGCAATATAATTCCTACAGCAAGTTTAGTTCCTGCGAACGAATCTGTACAATGACTGCTTAAAAACCTTACAAGTTGTAAGCATTGCCCAAGAAAGTAGGGCATTTAATCACATTACACCGCCCTCCACTTATGCCCACAAGCCTGTATATTAGGCTAGAAGAAAAGCAAAGGGGAGCAACGAGGGATAAATCAAGTTTTTCCAGATCAGATTTTATTGCAAATAGCATCCAAATGGCCTCTGGCCTTGTGTCTTTAAACCATCCTGCCTCCTTTGCTGGAAGCTTGTGTCCTCGCAGTGGGCCTAGAGTAAAGCAATCAGACAAAAAATCATACATGGCTACAACTACGTATATGGAGTTTATACACATTTTCTCTACAAGCACTAAATAAAAGCAGAGTTTACGATATCAAATCATCTGTGTGTCAGGTTATGAAACAAAAGGACGACACAAATAACGGTGCACCACATAGGGCATATTTGAGTTATGGGCTGACAACCGACTTGCTTAGTGCACATATACTGCTCCGTTCAGGACCGACAGATAGACAGAAGGATGGACGGACACGAACAGTAAATCTGTCGCATTCTATGTCATTAAAGAGAAGTCCTGTTTGCACTTATTGTGCGAGTTTTGATGTGGTTGCGCGTGTTATTGAAGCGAAGAACGAATACCCCATGGCAAGGCACACAAAAAGTTAGTTGCGTTGCAACTGTGCAAGACAAACGCCTACAGGGAACCCGTTCATCGGCTCGTCTGTCTACCTCTCCAAGTGCCCTTCCTCAGCAACCGAGGTAAAATTGCAGAAATGGGAACATCTGCCAGAAAAGGAAGAAGCGAACGGGAGCGTCTGTAGGTGGTTTACAAGCCGGGCGTTTTCCGCGACGAATGCAGTGACGGCTTCGGAAACCGACTAAGTGCCGATATTGAATGCATGCAGGATCACACATTCGACTAGTCATATCATTCGATTGAGAAACTGCGCTTCGACTACAAGGATAAACAAGCATATTCAGCCATTTTCCGCTTGCACAGCGTAGCCGAACGAAGCCTAATTTATTATTATACTGTGCACGTTGTCGTGCTTACTTTGCTCAAACTGCTTTTCTTTGCATGGCTAAGTCAGCCATTTCACGAAATGTACGGTGATATACTCAACCCACTCGCAATACAACGGGTACTCACCTCACTAACACGGCGAGAAGTAGTCGCCTCGAAGCAGTCTCACTTCACTTGTGTAGCCCAGCGTTTTCGTTGGCTAGAGCAAGTCGGGAAGCAGGAAGGTTTCCGGATGGTTTTGCATTGTGGCACGCAGCACCCTGGCATATAGATTTCAAAGTTATTTTATGTGTGGTTAGCACGAGGATGGTGTCGTACTGGAAGCTACGTCTATGGGGTAATCAAAGGCAGCTCATACTGCAGCTTGCACACTCGCACCAACATGCAGCTGGTGCAGTGCAATGGAGAAGGAACACCTGGCCGCAAGAACCAACATGATGCTTGTTGCCACGAAAACCGGGACTGGCAATATTGTGTTTTAGTGGGTGGCGGCAAGTGGTGAGTCAAAGGCTGACACCCCACTAAAACACGGAGACGCGCGCACATTAAGGCTCCCTAATTCCGCTTGCGCCTGAGCGCTCCATTCCCAGTCCGACCCAGCGCTTGCGATCTGTCATAGGCACCGTTCAGTCACGTTTTTCAGTCTGACTGCAGCGCCAGAATACATAGCCTAGTGGATAAAAAAGAATCCTTGAGGCGGCATCGGTGAAAATGAAACGCGAAATGCACGTCTCGCGCCCTACATCTGTTGGCGGAATGTGTCCGCGGCCGCGGGATACATTGTGGACACGAGCACGCGTCTCTTTTCTGCGTACTCCTAACGGTGAATGTCAAAAAACTTTCAGACGGGGCAGTGTGGGCAACGCAACTTCCTCTGCTCAGTATGCAGTGCCTATTGGAATTCAACAATAAATGTCCCGGGGTGTTTCCGCCCATTTTCGCAGAATAGAAAAAGTTGCTCCGTGGAGTGAATCTTACGGCGGAGCTGCTCCAAATCTGCCAATAAAACATACAGGGAGCACTCTCAATCAGCCATTGGAATAGACTTTCTCCGCATGGAGAAGAATAAAGTATTACCGGAAGTGATTCAAACCTGTCAATGGATGACGCCACTAGATAGCAAAATCTAAGTTACAATGAGTCGCTTCGAAGGAAATGCCGTTGGGTAGATATATTTTGGGTGGATTATGACTGAAATTATGCCTATATGCTGTCGTGCTGCTCTCTAGACCGAAGCACGTATCTCCGGTTGCAAAAAAGCACACTGCGAAAAAAAGTGAAATGTGGAAAGTATTCGTACCGAGTGCAAAACTTGTCAGGCGTTTGATTAAAAAACAAGCGCATTTTTGGTGTAGAGATGCTGTGAATCACTCTTTACGTTGCCGAAATGTCGCGTAGAGACGCTTGCCCCCATGAATTTTCGTGTTTGACAGTACATAGCATGTGACACAGTTAGTGTCAGATTTTCTTGCGTTCTTCAATGCGTAAAGCGTCCTTTGTTACACAGAGAGTAGCGAAAATTGGCTTCTCTTTATGGAATGAGATCTTGTCATTATCTGCGTGAAGCTGACCTCACTTCAAAAGAGCATATTCCTTGCCAACAAGTCAATCCATTTTGTCAGTTTCACTAATTATTGGGAAACATGCGTTATAATTAAAAAAGACAAGAAAAGTCAATAAAAGGTCGTGCTATTAATACCTCCAATGCTGTGGCACCTCCTAACATCGGCACTACACACAAGTCTTCTTTGCGATTCATCCCCTTTCAACAAAGTTTGGGTTAAGAGATTAAGAGAAAACCCTGCATACGTTGAAGAGAATAAAAAGGATATTACCTGCCTTTGAAGTTCTCTCTACCTATACGTTTGCTCAGGTGTATTCGGCACAAAAATACAATGACTCATTCCGTTTTTTTATGAGCACAATTGTACTGTTCAAACTGTATAAATAATTTATGAAACATGCACGCCAAAATATAACAGGTGAATACCAGTAAGCCATTGTAAAATGAAAAAGAAATGAACAGTGCATTGAGTTCAAATAATATTTTAAGTCAAGGGATTTTCACTATACAAAGTGGCAAATGCAAATTTTTAGACATAAGTTGGTTTCGCACAATTATAAATGAGCACATATATACTTGAATAAATATCTCGAATTGGTAATATATACAGGGCAAAAGAGCAGCTAGTAACTGCATTTCAACATTTTTCATTATAGAATTAGGGTAATATCTTTTCTTTCAGTATTACCCCTATATGGCTAGATTTCCTGAAAAGCAAGACTGAGCAGATATACTCACTGTATTTCAAAATGTCGATATCAAAATATAGAGACATAAAATTTTATATACAAATAAATACACAGGTTTGTTTTTGACGCAGTGGAATGTTTTGTAGATACATTTGTAAGCCAATGTGTATAGTCCCGATCACTGTTATTAGGTCAGATGTACAAGAATGCGCATAGACGAATACTTTTTGGGACAAAGCTTCTTACAGCCTAGTGCCGTCCACCCACTCGGCGTTGCCACAACAGCATATCCACATATAGACAGACAGACACGGACAGACGGATGCTTCGCCCCATTCATTGTCATTCACTCCATAGATATGCTGTGATTTTTTTCATACGGAAAATGTTTGTGCTCCGCTCAGACATTTATCAAGTTCACGATTATATTGGGATCATTGTTGTAACGCACCCAGACTTGCGAGTCAAGAGCATCACTGGAGTAACTAGTGAACCCAGGTGCATTACCACGACGCGCTGAATTATTTAGGCACCAAGTTTTTAAATCTAGTTAGCAGCACTTGAGTGACAGCAGCTTTTCAATCACGCTGTCATTTACTTCTCGTCAATTTGGTCTTGAGGAGACACCCTCGAACTTCAGTATCGCTAAGATACTATGCCAATATTCTTGTGTCACTATACTGTGATGTCCTGCTTATAATAAGAGCTTGGTGTAATATTTGTGGAATAAAATTCTTCGCTTGAAGTGACGAAATGAACTACGCCTGCACTATAACCGAATTTTCGGTATTTTGTTTTTACATTTCCCATTTATCTCGTGGGTGGGACAGGGTTGCACACGCATAAATACCCAGACATAAGAAGTGGAACGCACAAGATCGAAGTCCAGCATACAGCCCTTGAACTATTCGGAGAGACGACCAAGATACCTACTGGCACTGTCCCTGGTCGACCGAAGAGCACTGTTGAAGTGAATGTTGCTGGGGATAGCAACCTTGTAGCTGCGACGAATGTAAGTCAATGCCCGTGTTCCAGGTCACATGAGCTTCCGGCACACTATTACCTGTCGTTCTGTACATATAGAAAAACTCGCCTAATATTAGACCACTGACGTCGTACGCTAATGCACACGTAGTTTATTGCGTCCCGTGAGAACTTAAATCAATTTGCAGGCCGAGTCGTCCAGTAACGCAGATCTTTTATGCTTGCAAGATACAGGTGAAGACTCAGTTTGTGCACTGTAGAAGTGGTGGCGTATCAGGTCCCCCTTGCTGAAAGCACTATGTCCGACAGACGGGTCGGGAAGATTTCGAGAGCACCGGAACAGACAGAAAACGGAAGCACTAAATCTTGTAAAGATGGGTAACGATGTCTGGCTCACGATTCATTGTAGAACTTGTGCCTGCGCGCTGTTTTAGACAAACCGCGTTGTTGGCAAACAGTGATGAACTAACCAGACTAATATTAGAAATTACCGAATTCGCGTAGTTGGGTAGCGATTGTATAACACGCCAACCCTCACTCAATCAGAAAAGAACTTGTATTTTTTGAACGAGCATTAGTTTAGTTAACGTAGATTGCTTTGTGAACGTCTTGCAAAAATATTAGGAGAATATTAGGTTCAGTTGCATGCACATCACTTGTAAAAAAAAAAGATGATAAAAATGGCAGATCTCTCGTGCAGTGAGAATCGATATGCGAAGCATGAATGAGAAATGTTGATATGTCACTTTAAAATCAGCACAACGTTACGAGGTGGAGGTAAATTATGCCGTACATGACTTCCGTGTGATCACTATCATGTTTGGATGTGTCGTTTACTTTCGTCATCTATTCACGTCACGTGGTAATATATTAATATATGCGTGGAGCTAACGCAACGGCTGCGAGCACGCTATGAGCGTGGTACGTTGTTCTGTTCTGACATGGCATGCGTGCCAGGATTATCATGTTTGCACACGTTATATATTTCGTCATCCATCGATGTTACGTAACACCAGGTTTGGTATATGTGCAGCGAGTAAAACGGCCGCGAGCGCATCATGGAGGGTCCATTATATTCCAATGTAGCCTTGACGCACGCGCACGCTGAGCAGGGTGACGCTACGTTAGCAAAACGCGAACACTCTATACAGGTTGTGTTCCAATACTCACCGTAGACGGCTAACTAGATAGCAAAATGGACGGTGGTCATCTTAAGTCTCTTTGCAATTCTCACGTAGCCGGCGACAATGACAGCTCTGAGAAGACCGCATCGTAGACAAGTACGATGCAGGCTACTTTGTTGTCTAATCAAGATGGCGGCTGAGCAAATTGCTTAGACATATCAAATCTCGCCGGAATGGTCCTATAATCTGCACACAAGTAGACGCTTCTTCAGATGCTCAATGTGAGTAACGTTTAATTTTTTTTTAGATTTTAATCAAAATAAGGCACAAAATACAACTGTTAGGTTGTTTATTTTGTCTCTCTTTTCTCGGCGCGAGATGGTGCCTCGTAGCGGAAAAGCCATCCAAACGTGTTCCAATTCTCGGACAGCATGGGCTCGGTGCTGTCTTCTAAGCAGTCTACATACACTGTATACGTGCTCTCTAAGAATTGGAACACAGCCATAGTCCGACGCCTGATGCGAGCAGCGTCCGTCGGCACGGCCCGACGGCAAACGGCGCGAAATGCGACACGCTGCATTTTGCGCCGATGTGTTACCCCGACTACACTGCGTCTCTCTCTTTTCGTGACGGAGGGATGCCGGACGCGCTGGAACACGCATGCGTCATAGCAATGCAGCGCGGCGCGCGACTGCGAGTATAAGGCAGGACTAGCGCCTTGCGTGGCAACACCAGCGTGACGCGACGAAACGAACGCCGGGTCACGTGGAAATGTATTGGCGCCTACACTGCGGCATATAGTCATGTTCCCACATGACACGCATCTCATGATTGTCATGTTTGCACCAGCCACATACCTTCGTCATCCAATGGCGTCACGTGAATGTATGTGAAGCTACCGAAACAGCCACGAGCACATCATCAGTGTGGCATGTAGTCATGCTATTACATGACAAGCGTGTCGCGATTATCATGTTTAGATGTGTCATTTACCTATGTCGTTCGTTCGTGTCACGTAATATTGAGTTTGGTACATGTGAAGCTAGCGAAACGGCCGCAAGCACATCATGAGCGTAGCATATAGTCACGTTGTTAAATGACACGCAACTCTAGTTTATCAATTTGCACCAGTATCATACTTTCGTTATCTATTCACTTCCTGTAATACCAAAATCGCTAATCATAGGGTGGTTTTGGGACGTTAAACCCTACAAATCAATACAAATTTGGTGTGTGTGAAGCTAGCGAAACGGCGGCGAGTGCGTCATGAAGGGCCCAATACACTCTTACGTAACGCTGATGCGCGTCCGCACTCGGCTTAGCGGTGGTGGTGGTGGTAAAAAACATTTATTTCAGAAAAAGTCTACTAGAGAGTGCCGACGTGGCCCATCGGCGTGCTAGAGTGACCAGACCCTATTCCGGGACGCCAGTGGAGCTGGAAGCTGCCCGTGTGCGCTCCACCAGGGAGCGTTGCGCAGCCAAGGTAGAGCAGCCGAGCAGGTGCTCCTCCCAAGCCTCTCTAGTTGGGATAGGAAAAGGGGATGAGAAAGGGACGGGATTAACTGGGCACGATGCTACGACGTGATATGTGTCGGCGAGGACATGACAGGTCGAGCAGGTGCCATTGATTTCCGGCAAAAAGTGCCTGGCGACCGCCGGACTGATAAAGGTGTTCGTCTGCAGGCGGCGTAGCAGTCGTTCATCCGCTTTCTCCAAACCGCGTGCGGGGTCCGGGTAGAGGCGGCGCGAAGCCCGGTAATAAGCCAAAATTTCGCGAAAGCGCGTCAGGTTGGTATTGCCGGATTCCGTCTCGCGAAATGGAGGAGCAACGGCCCGGACAGGAGAAGCGCGGGCAGCGGCATTTTCCGCCTCGTTGCCGGGCAGGCCCGAGTGGCCTGGGGTCCAAACTATACGAATGGGATGAGGGTTAAAGCGCCAAGAGGCTGCCTGTAGTAGGCTAGCTGCCAGCGGGGCAATGGAACCATGAAGGTACTGAGAACAGGCCGAGCGCGAGTCCGTCAGGATGGTGCGTGAACAGGGTGAGAGGCGGCCAAAGCTATGGCAACCTCTTCAGCATGCGTTACTGTGTCTGCTCGAAAGGAGAGGCCATCGGCGCGTTTGCCCTCTGTAATCACGGCAGCCGTGAAGTGACCCGAGGGGGAGGGACCCGAGACGTCCACGTAGAAAACACCAGGACGATCGGAGTGTCGCGTATGAAGGGCCGCAGCGCGTGCTAGTCTACGGCCAGGATGGAGTTCGGGGTTCATATTACGGGGTAGAGGTTCCACCCATAGCTTTTGACGCCAGAGCTCTGGTACCGGCTGCAGAGGGTCTTGGTCAGATATCGGGTTAAGGCCAAGTCTGTGTAGAAGACGACGCCCTGAAGGCGTCTGCGACAGTCGATTGATTTGATTACCGCGATGAGCTTCGCGCATCTCTGCAAAGGTGTTGTGTACCCCCAGAGCCGCGAATCGGCTGTTGGAAGTTGCAATAGGTAGGTCCAGATCGCGTTTGTATACTGAACGAAGAAAGACGTCTAGCTGGTGCTCGTGTCGACGACGCAGGCAAAGGTAAGGCAAGGCGTAGAGGACACGACTGTTCACAAACGCGTGGGCCAATCGGAGGGACTGAGACCCGCGGAGGCCGCCACGCTTGGTAGACACTCGCCGTATCATGCGGCTCACCTGCTCGCTGGTGCGTCTGAGGCCTGCTATTGTGCCCTTTGGATCCAAAGACGATGTGAGGTGAAGGCCAAGAACCCGAATATTTTGCACTGACGGGACGGGCCCGGACGGAAGAAAAATTTGAGGCGGCGGTAGCGGAGAGACTGAAAGAAGAGCCGATTTAGCTGGAGAGCACTCCAGGCCGCATGAATCTGCGTAGGTGTCCACCAGAAGGGCAGCCTTTTGCAGGCATTCTTCGATTTGTGCTAAGGAGCCGGTGTTGGTTCAGATTGTGATATCGTCCGCATATAGTGCGTGTTGTATTCCCTCGACCTCGCTTAGAAGAGAGGGGAGGTTCATCATCGCCAGGTTAAAAAGCAGAGGAGACAGGACTGCCCCTTGAGGTGTACCCCGCGTGCCTAATAAGTACGGGCCGTGTTCGGTAGAATTAAGGCAAATGAAGGTGGTGCGATGTGATAGAAAGGCGCGAATGTAGTTGAAAGTCTTCTGCCCGCAGTTGGTAGTAGACAGGTTAGTGAGTGTAGTGCTGTGTTTGACGTTGTCGAACGCCCCACGGAGATCGAGAGCGAGCACGGCTTTATCGTTATGGCGCATAGTAGTCGGCTCTATAATAATGTGTTGAAGCTGGAGCAGGACGTCCTGCGCCGACAGATGCGGACGAATGCCAAACATTGTGTCGGCAAAGGTCCTCCTAGCCTCCAAGTAGGCGGAAAAGCGTTCGCGAACCATGGTTTCCATGAGTTTGCCTGCGCAGGACGTAAGTGAGATTGGCCTCAGTGCCTCGATACTAACGGACTTTGCCAATTTGGGTATGAATGTCGCGACCGATGTGGTCCATTCTGTTGGAAGTGGAGAGCCATCCCATTTTGAATTTAAAAGCTGGAGTAGCGAGAGGTGTGCTTGGTCGGGAAGATTTGCCAGGAGCGATACTGTGATTCCGTCGCGTCCAGGGGCCGTGCCCCGTCGCATTTTCGTGAGTGCAAATCGTAAATCGGAAAGCGTGTATGGGGCGTCGAGGTCGTTGTTAGGGGCGCCGGAATACGTATATGCTGGTCCTGGGGGATCAATTGTGCGGCAGATGTAGCGGTCACAAAGTTCTCGCGCGAGTTGATCCGTAGTGCCCTGAAAGGCATGCAGAGCACGGCGGAGCTGGCGTTGCGTTTCTCCCCTTGTGGTGGAGGGATCGAGAAGGCTTCGAAAGAGTCGCCACGCCCTCTCAGAGCTCATCTGGTGTGCAACCTTCGAACAGGTGTCTGCCCAGTTAGCATCGGAAAGTTGTGCAGAGTATGCGGCCGCCTCTACAGTGAGCGCCTCAATGCGAGCGCGAAGTTTCCGATTAAGTTTGTTGCGTTTCCGGCGCCTTACGAGCAACGCGGCGAGCATGCCAAAGATGTAGGAGGTGTGGATCGATTGCAGGAGTCAAATTAGTGGTTGCAAGGGTGCGAGTGTTCGCTTCTTTCATATGGAGGGCGTATGATGCCCACGCTGCATATTCGGTCGAGGAGAGGATGGCGGGGAATGGTTGCATTCTGAACTGAGTCCAATCGGTGAGACGGGCTTAGCCCCAGTGTTGGCGCATTTTCTCCAGCGGTGTGAACGAAATGCGGAGTAAAAAGTGATTGCTGCCTAGGGTTTCGCCTAAATTTTCCCATGTAGCATCGCGGATGTGACGGGTGAGGGAGAGGTCGGGGCATGTGTCTCGCGTGACCGAGTTGCCGGAACGTGTGGGTTGTGCCGGATCGGTAAGAATCGTGAGTCTCAGCGAGGAAATGAGCTCCTTGAGCTTTCTGCCCCGGGCCTTCTCGTAGTGGTGACCCCAGTGAGGACTGGGGGCATTGAAGTCCCCGACAATCACCAGTGGTTGTCGGGCCGCTATACGCAGCGCCCGATGGAAGAGATGCACAAACGAAGCCCTCGCAAGGCGAAGGGGACAGTACACGTTTAAGATATGTATTGATGGTTGGCCCCTCCGCTGAGACAGCACTGATATCATGCAGTAGTCGTAAGGAAGATCCAGAATTAGGTCAATCTGTATCGCCGTGTAAGCTTTATGCACGAGGAGGCATGTGGTGGTGCCGCCTACATAGGAGCAGTATCCAGAAAGGGATGGAGCAGGGCCAGATTATTGGAGCGCCAAGACGGCCGGCGGAGAGCCAAGTGAGTTGAAAAAAAGGGAAAGATGTGAACGCTTTCGCCTGTTCCCGAAGCCTCCAGGGTTCCACTGTATGATCTTGAATTTAGACGCAATGTTTGAATGGGACGTACGATTGGTAGCCATCGTGACTGTCTTAGGTTTTATATTTGGTCCTCCATGTCTCGCTCAGAATCCTCAGAGGCAGGGAGGGGCACGGAGGCCGGATTGTCCGACGGCAGGGTGGTGGTAGTCACCTTACGCCGACGCCGCGGAGCTGCACCCTCACTGCTCACCGAGCAGGAGCGGGAACGCGATACCTTGGGTTGAAACTGTGTGATTTCCCAGGCTTGAATAGCCTGGGTAACCTCTACTACTATGCGTTGGATAGAGAAGCTGGTGAGGAGGTGATAAATCGAAGCTTCGACGCGCGTAAGACGTTCCTCTATGCGCGGGGCGCGCTCCTCGCGAGGGAGAGTTTGGTTAGCAGGCAAGAGAACCTGAGGTGCCCCAGGAGCCTCAAGAGCTTCTGGAGTAGATGCGGCACCGGTTCCGAGTGCTGGAGTACACATGGCTGCTTGAACCAGCGGTTTAATGGGAGTGGACTTAGCGCGAGGACTAAGCTTGGACGTAGCTGGCGTAGCCGCCTGGACAGAGGAGGCAATACCGGATGGCCTTGCAGTACACTGTTGTTGGGGTTGAAGTCGCTTATTTAAGAATTCGAGTTGTTTAGTTAAAAGAGAACTTTGCTTTTGAAGTGCCGCAACTTGCTGGCGAAGGGCCGCAAGTTCGGGAGAAGTAGGATCGACAGAAGGTGGTGAGAGAGGCTTAGAAGCAGCATTCCCTGCCCAACTGCTCACATGAAGTACCGCCGCTGGTGCTTCGAGCGGTGGGAATGCCTGAGTGTCGGCGTGGAGTGGTAGAGCCGACTGATGAAGGTTGGTGCCGCTGTCTGGCTGTGACGAATATGAGGTGGTCCCTCGAGGAGATGTTGAGGGCTGCTTGTGTTTCTGATATTTTGCCGTGCAGCCACTGGTCCCAGTCTCATGGGCGCCGTGGCAGAGAAGGCACTTGGGGTGGCAGTCGTGGGCATTGAGACCTGCAGGTGCGGGGTTCCACATTTGCACACTGCGTTGGAGCGGGGTGAAGACGCTAAAGTGGTCGATGGCCGATGGTACCGCACTTGGTGCAAACCGGGACCGTTTTCTTGTAGGCGCGGGTATACGTCGCCACGCAGTGGTAGAAGAGAAAGCGGGGTAACTTCGTGCCCTCGAAAGTCACCACCGCCGCCGCGGAATCTCCGAGTTTGCGGACCGCGAGGATAATACCTCGAGGCCAATGCAGTTCAGACTTGATCTTGTCCGGGCTTTCAGCAGGGTTTATTGTGATGACGCTCTTGCATGTATCCCCTTGTGCCTTGGCGTGGCCTCGAACGGGCAGCTGCTGATCCCCCACTTGCAGCTGGAAGTCCCCGAGGAGTCGCTGTGCCATAGGCAAAATATTGGTGCTACAGACTAAGACGTTTTGCTCCCAGATCGGCCATACTTGAATTTGCGTGGTAGTCCGGTCGCCGAGGTAGCTACGGATGGCGTCGCCCGCGCGATCGGCCAGGACGAATGTGCGTAGCTCGCAGGGAACGCGAGGTTTCACTACCACGATGTAGTCGTCGTGAGAGAGGCGAGGAGTCTGACGCGGACGCCACTTGCGTTGCTTCGCTGGCTGCGAGGACGGATTGATTGATTTGTGGGGTTTAACGTCCCAAAACCTCTATATGATTATGAGAGACGCCGTAGTGGAGGGCTCCGGAAATTTCGACCACCTGGGGTTCTTTAACGTTCACCCAAATCTGAGCACACGGGCCTACAACATTTCCGCCTCCATCGGAAATGCAGCCGCCGCAGCCGGGATTCGAACCCGCGCCCTGCGGGTCAGCAGCCGAGTACCTTAGCCACTAGACCACCGCGGCGGGCTGCGAGGACGGAGCAGAGGTAGGCACACCACCGGAGGGATGGCGCGCCGGCGTTCCTTGCCAGGCTGGGGAATGGAGGCCAGCTGTGGCGTCTCGTTGTTGTTGAGACGCAGACTTCGATTTCGATTTCGCTTGCTTGCGTTGCCACAGTCTCACCATGTCGTCGAGGTATTCGTCTTCTGATGGCATAGTGTTTACAGATGATAAAATCTCCATGGACAGTACTTGGCTTGAGGTAGGATCATAGCCCGTAACCACGTTAGCGGCCACCATCGCCGGGCTGAGAGCCCTTAGCGAGGCGGCCTTGTAGCCGGGAGTGAAGAACGTCCCTCAAGTGGTCAAAGCTGGACCCACCTGGACGAAGGTGTTGTCTAGGCGAAGCGGAGAACTTGGCGACGACGATAAACGCAAGTTTTAGGGGTACCAGGGTCGATGTCCACAGAAATAGCAGAAAATATACGGAGGTGATGTGGAGTGCGTCCGTCACCATCGATCGCTCGCAGCGCCCCCCCCCCCCCCCGGATTAGCGACGCTACGATAGCAGAACGCGGAAACTCTAAAGTCTGACGCCAGACGCGACCAGCACGACCAGCATCCATCGGCGCGGCACGGCGGCAACAGGCGCGGAATGTGACATGCTGCATTTCGCGCCGACAACGTTACCCAGACAGCACCACGCCTGCCTCTCTTCGTGACGGAGGGACGCCGGGTGCGCTGGAACTCAAATGCGTCAAAACACGAAGCGCCTGCAAGCACATAGCACGCAGATCGGTGCCTGGCGTGGCGTCGCCAGCCTTACACGACGAAAAAAACGCCGGCACGAACGCGCGCCGCGTCACGTCGAAGGACCTTGGCGCCTTAAGTGTGGCATGTGGTCATATCGCTACGTGACACCATTTTATAATTATCATGTTTCCTCCAGTCATATACATTTGTCATCTATTCACGTGACGCAACACCAAATTCCGCATATGTGATGTTAGTGAAACGGCCACGAACACATCATGACTCCGGCATGTAATACTGTCGTTACATGCAGTATGTCATGAATATCATGTTTCAACGTGTGATTTACCTATGTGATGCACTCGCGTCACGTAATAGCGAATTCGGTTCATGTGGAGCTAGTGAAACTGCCGCGAACGCAACATGAAAGTGGAATGTAGTGATGTTGTTACATGCCACTAATGACATGAATCTGATGTTTCGACGTGTGATTTAAATGTTTCGTCTGTTCGCATCACACAATACCGCACTCCGTACACGTGAAGCTAGCAAAACGACCGCGAGCGCATCATCACTGTGGCATGTAGTCATGTTGTTACATGCCACTGATGTCATGAAGCTGATGTTTGGACGTGTGATTTACCTAAGTCGTGCGTTCCCGCCACGTAATACCAAATTCTATAGAGGTAAAGAAAGCGAAACGGCAGCGAACGCATCTTCAGTTTAGCATGTAGTCATGTTGCTACATGACAAAAATGTCATGAATATTATGTTTCGACGTGTGATTTACCTACGTCGTGCCTTCGGTTCAAGTAATACCAAATTCGGCACATTTGAGCTAGTGAAACAACCATGAACGCATCATTACTGTGGCATGTAGTCATGTTACTTGCCACTAATATAAATACCATGTTCTGACGTGTGATTCACCTATGCCGTGCGCTCGCGTCACGTATTATAGAATTCGGTACATGGGAAGCTAGCGAAACGGCCGCAAGCGCTTCGTGAGTGTAGCATATAAACATGCTGTTACATACTAATAATGTCGTATTGGGACGTGTAGTGTACCAAATTTGGTACATGTTAATTCAGCGAAACGGCCGCGAACGCGTCATGACTGTGGCATGCAGTCTTGTTGTTACATGCCACTAATATCATGAATATTACGTTTGGACGAGCGATTTACCTAAGTCGTGCGTTCAAACCACGTAATACGGAATTCCGTACACGTGAATCTAGCGAAACAGCCGCGAACGCATCAAGACTGTGGCATGTAGTCATGATGTTACGTGCCACTAATATCATGAATATCACGTTTGGACGTGTGATTTACCTATGTCGTGCGTTCGAGTCACGTAATACATAATTTGGCATAAGTGAAACTAACAAAACGGCCGCGAGTGCATGAAGACTATGGCATATAGTCATGTTGTTACACGCAACTAATGTGATGAATATCATTCTTGGACATGTGACTTACCTATGGCGTGTGTTCGCGTCACGTAATACCGAATTCGGAACAGGTGAAGCTAGCGAAACGGCCGCAAACGTATCATGACTTCAATGTACTCATGTTGCTACATGCCACTAATGTCGTGGATATAAAGTTGGACTTCCGATTTACCTATGTCATGCGTTCGTGTCGCGTTCTACCGAATTTCGTACACGTGAAGCTAGTGAAACGGCCGTGAACGCATGATGACTATGGCAAGTAGTGTTGTTACACGTCAATAATGTAAAGAATATCATGCTCGGACATGTGACTTACCTATGTCGTGCGTTCGCGTGAAGTAATACCGAATACGGAACAGGTGAAGCTAGCGAAACGGCCACGAACGCATCATGATTTGAATGTAGTCAGGTTGTTATATGCCACTAATGTCAAGAATATCATGTTTGGACGTGTGATATACCTATGTAGCGCATTCGCATCACGTAGTACCGTATTTGTCAAATGTGAAGCTTGCAAAACAGCCGCAATTGCGTCATGACTGCGGCATGTGCTGATGTTGTTACAAACTACTAAAGTCATGAATATCATGTTTGGACGTGTGGTTTACCTATAGCATGCATTCACGTCACGTAATACCAAATTTGGTTAATATGAAGCTAGCGAAACGGCTAAGCGCATCACGAGTGTAGCATGTAGTCGCGTTTTGAGATAGCACGCATCTCATCATTAGAGAGTTTTAGTACTGCGTACGCTGCGTACGTGGCGGCGTTGCGTACGTAAGGACGCCACGTTCTGCGTAGTGCGCATGCGCTGACCGCAACGCGCACGTATCGCGTTACGTACGCAGCCGCTACGTACGCACGCATGAGATGCGTGCGTGCGTACGTATGAGGTGATCGCGCCGCTCTCGAACAAGTTCGCGACAGCGCGAGACTTCGTTTTGCAAAATGGCAGCATCGAAGGGAACGAAGGGAAGCACTGACCGGTTCTGTGGCTTAAAATATGGCCATAAGCTGGCTATAACACTTGGATTGGCTCACATTGGCTGTCAAAAACACGTGCTTCTATATTTATCTACCAGATGGCGCAACACGCTTCACGCTCGTTACGTACGCGGGTACTACGGCGTACTAAAAGCCGATAAGTGGCAAACGACACCACGTAACGCAAGGCGCTTGCGTGATGCGTACGTAGCACCATTCTGCAGTACTAAAACTCTCTATTATGTTTGCACAAGCCACATACCTTCGTTATTCATTCACGATACGTAAAACTCAATTACGTATAGGTGAAGCTTGCGAAACGGCCGCGAGTGCGTCAAGAGTGTAGCATGTATAGTCACGTGTTTGCATGCGACTAATGTCATAAATGATGTCCTTGGAAGTGTGATTAACTTATGTCGTGCGTTCGCGTCACGTAATACCGAATTCGGTACATGCTAAGCTAGCAAAATGGCTGAAACCGCATCGTGAGTGTAGCATGCAGTTATGTCGGTACATGCGACTATTGTGATGAATATCATGTTTGGGCATGTGAATTACCTATGTCGTGCGTTCGAGTGAAGCAAAACGAAATTCAGTAAATGGGATGCTAGCGTAACGTCCATGAGCGCAGCATGGCTGTGGCATGCATTCATCTCGGTACATGTAACAAATATCAAGAATATCATATTTGAAGGAGACGCTCTAGGTGCCGACCAGTGCGGACGCGCGAAGATCGGCTCCTGCTTTCAAGAATGATTTCCTGTGGTATTCACGAATTTGTCGCCGAGTTTTCAGTCCCATCGTGTGCCTAAGTTCTCAAGAACTCAGCAGATACCACCTTTGTGCGGGTAAGTGGACTTTTTAACCATTTTTGGGGCATTTTTACACGGAAACGCCACCCGGGGATTTAAGCCTAACAACCAAGGAGGCGATTGTCGCCGATGCGCCGACCCGGTGCCAACGTGACGCAATGCTCTGCGCGTTCCAGTACCTGCAACTGAGAATGGAATACCAAGTAGATGGAGATGACATCTCTCCAGAGGATTGCACGGAAGACATGGGTTGGAAGGAAGCCGAAACGAGACGCTCAAGGAATAAGCAAGCCACGGTAAGCGTTGCTGCTGCCAAGGATTCGACCAAGGCTGGCGTTGCGGGAGACGCTCGAACCAGTCGTAGTAGGTATGATACAAGCATACAATCGCGCGAGCTGGATGCATGCCGCCACTACCCAAGGACTTCAGCAAAATTGTGCTACGACCACGTGAAGGATTAAATATCTCGAGAATTGGCACTGGAGCCGTGGCAGACGCGATAGTACTGGCGGCCGGCATCACAGAGGAGGAGGCCAAGCAGGACATCATCTGTTCCAACTTGCAGCAGAACATTATGGTGGCGAGAACTCCGGACCAAGAGGGAGCTTCAAGATACCTCAAGGTCAAACAAATTGACATTGGAGGCGAAGTTTTCAAGGTTAGCGCGTACGCCACGGAACCCCACAATACTTGTAAAGGAGTGATTCGCGGGATCCCGTAAGCGATACTCAGGACATTTTGACCCGAAAGATTGTGAAGGCGAACAACCCGCTCGCGCTGCAGGCCAAGAGAATCAAGGACACCGGGACAATCATCATAGCGTTCGAAGGTCACAAGGTGCCCAGATTCGTGAGATATGGACCTTCACTTTTGCAGTGCTCCCTTTACCGCAAGAACATCGATATTTGTTACGTCTGTAGAAAGCTGGGACATCGGTCTTATGTCTGTCCGAACCCAGCTGAAACCATCTGCAGAGGCTGCGAGATCAAGAACCCAGATAGCCTGCACCAGTGCAATCCAAGATGCAGGCTGTGTGATGGTCACCATCCCACGGCAGACAAAGAGTGCAAGAACAGGTTCTTAGTGCCATACGTCGTCAGACGCAGACGTTGGGAAAGATCTCGAGCAGCCGCAGAAGCCCGGGACGCATCAATCACATCGAGTCCAGACATCAACGACAAGCAGCTTAATCCAGCCTACGGGACCCAGAGCATCCAGACTACTCAAGAACAGCAAGCAAAGGCGGCCCCACTCCAGGGGGAGGTCGCGTTCCAGAAGAGGTTCTAGACCCAAGGCCCGCTCCCAATCACAGGGGCACTCGAGTTCTCAAGGTCACCATCAGGGTCGGGATCAGCCTGGGCGGCACCCGAATGGCCAGCTGCCTGGCGTTCAGTTCGAGATCACGGCTTCACACCCGGGGAGGACGCCTGCAGTTGCATCGAAAGGCAGCTGGGCTGAGCGAGTGCGCAACGGCGCAGCAGAGGTGATGACAGGTAAGCTGCCAGAGCATGATAGAATTGCACAGCTAGAGCAAGAAAACGCGAGACTTACAAAACCGAATGAGAGGCTATCAGCTGAATTAAAGGAAATAATAATTCTTCTCACTAAGCTAACCAGCGCGCAGTCTTCACAGCCAATGCCTCAGCCAGTCGATGTCCCTGTGGCTGAAAACGTGGGGGACTCGAGAACCACAAAAAAGAGGGCAGTCATGGCAGAACACGTGGAAGCCAACCAAACGAGCATGTCAGATATGAAAGAGGTCCTTGACACGCTTAGCAAAGTAGCAGCCAATCTTAGCGAGCAGATGGGTAGGCTACAGTCAAGCGTGGCGGCATTGGAAGGGCATATGACTTTGCGCATTACAAAGATCGAAGCATATCTGCACAATACAGCAAGGCCTCCTCATGCACCGAACTGACCCCTTCGGCCACCAATACTAGTGGTATCAAACCTGTCGACAGGTGCAGCATCAGTCTCTGGCCGCCCATGTAATAACCATGATGGCAGCGCTACGTGAAGCATTTCGTATCTGGCAATGGAACTGTAGAGGTTGCCTTAAAAAGAAGGCAGCCCTACAGCAGTATATCAGGAGCAGCCAAGAAAAGCCCCATATTATATTATCACAAGAAACCATTTCACCGCAAGCCACGTTGCCTGGATTCCGGCCTGTAATAGGGGATACTGAAGGGAGGGGAGTCTGCACCTTCGTATGCAACAAACTAACGCACGTAACCCACGACCTCAAGATAGAAGCAGGCCGGTTGGAACACGTCATGGTAGAGATCGTGCCAGGTACCAGCAACCGTCAGAGCATTTTCATTCTTAATATATACAGCAGTCCAAAGGAACAAAAGCAAGTGTTCAAGACGGTTCTAAAGAAAGCTGTTAATATTGCCGGCGAATGTCCACTCGTCATAGCAGGTGATTTCAACGCCCCTCATCATACATGTGGTTAAAAGTACAACACTGGGAAAGGAAATCGACTCTGGCAAAGTGCCAGCGAACTTGATCTCACCCTAATCACAGACCTCAGCATACCAACAAGGCTTGGTACATCTTGCTGCAGGGATTCCACCCCGGACCTTACATTTGTAAGGAACATCAAGAAGGCCCAGTGGATGAACCTTGCTGTAGACCTAGGGAGTGACCACTGCATTCTTGCCACTACCTTCTCCGTGGAGCGTAAAAAGCAGAGAGAATTCCACTTAACAGATTGGAGTAAGTTCAGGAAGATAAGGATGGAAAGGGAACAAGATGGCCACAGACAAGGCTTAGAGCAGTGGGTCAAACAAAGAAAAGATGACATCAAATCTGTCTCCTCCACCATTGCCGCAGATTTTTCGGTTGAAATAATGGATAGCCAGCTCGCTCATCTTCTTGAGGCAAAGCAAGCACTACTGAACCGCTGGAAGGGTCAGCGCCTGAACCGAAGACTGAGGAAGAAGATAGCTGAGGTAAACAGATCAGTTGAGGAACATTGTCGCGTACTATCCAGGCAGCAATGGGGCGAAATCTGCAACTCCGTTGATAGTCAGATGCGCAATGGCAAGACATGGAATATGTTAAAGCATCTCCTCAACGAAAACACCACCAAAACAAATCAAAAGCATGTTATCGCTCGAATTTTGCATAAAGAGATAGGGCGCACTACAGAACAGCAAGTTGTGCAGCGGCTCGTGCATATATACCTCCCAATCAAAAGAGGATTGGCACCACCAAGTAGACAGTACAGGGAAAGGCCCAATCCAGGTTTTGAGGGCGACTTTAACATCGAGGAGATCCGAAGAGCCTTGCATGATCTCAACGGCAGGTCGGCCCCTGGCCCGGAGGGTATATCAAACAAGGCCCTTCGTAACCTTGATGACGATTCAATTGAAACCCTGAGGGATATGATCAATGCAGCATGGAAAGAAGGCAGGGTGCCAGAGCAGTGGTACCTGGCCAGGACAATCCTTAATCCTAAGCCAGGAAAGCCCCCTAACTTGGACAACATGAGGCCAATATCCTTGACATCATGTATCGGCAAGGTTGCAGAACATGCCATACTGCACAGGATAAACAAGTACTTGGAAGATAACGACATATATACACAAAATATGATTGGATTCAGGGCACGGCTATCCACACAAGATGCATTGAAGCTTGTCAAACACCAGGTCATCGACAACAAAACCAGAGACGTGAGAGTCATTCTGTGCCTAGATCTAGAAAAAGCGTTTGACAACATCCACCACTCAATCATACTCGAAGCAATTTCCAAGCTTGGTCTGGGGAAAGCCTTCTATGACTACGTATGGTCCTTTCTTACAGATCGGAAAGCCGTGATGAAGATTGCAGAAATCGAGACCACAGCAATCGAACTAGAAGCAGGGGGCACGCCGCAAGGGGCAGTGATTCCACCATTGCTGTTCAACATTGCCATGATTGGACTGTCAAAGAAATTATCGAGCATTGAAGGATTGAAGCACAGCATCTACGCAGATGACATTACCATCTGGTGCACAGGTGGAAGCGAGGGGCAGATTGAGAGCGCCCTGCAAGAGGCGATTGACACCGTAGTAGAGTACCTTCGTCTTTCTGGGCTCCAGTGCTCCTCGAGTAAGTCAGAACTTTTACTGTATAAGACCGCACGCCGGGGACCGAAACCCAGGGGATGGAAGCGGTTAAACCAGATAGACATCCACCTCCGTACACATCAAGGGGATTCTACCCAGAGCGTCGACTCCATCAATGTCCTGGGCATGCTGATTGAGTCTACCGGCGCCAACAGCAAATCTATAGCCAAGTTAACTTGGAAAACAGACAGTGCGGTGCACCTCATACGCAGAGTGGCCAACAAAAGAAATGGGATCAAGGAAGACAACCTCATCAGGTTGATGCATGCGTTTGTTCTAAGCCACTTCACGTACGAGGCAGCAACGCACAACTGGTCAAGAGCAGAGTCCGAGACACTGAATGTGCTCCTCAGGAAAGTTATCAAGAAGGTCCTGGGCCTACCCATACATACCAGCACCGAGCGTCTGCTTGAGCTTAACATTCACAACACGCTCGAAGAAATAGCAGAAGCCCAAGAGAGAGCACAGTTTGCAAGGTTATCTACAACAAGGTCGGGGAGAATGATCCTGCAGGAGCTGGGCCAACACCCAATGGCAATCAGGCACAATTACAATATCCCTGACAACATCAGGGAGAATATCACGGTGTCTCCTATACCAAGAAACATGCACCCAGAACACAACGTCGGAAGAAGAGTAGCGAGGGCCAGGACTATACTTCGTCAAGTCTCAAACGAGGAATGAGGAGTCGTATTTGTTGACGCGGCTTCCTACGCCAATGGGAAAGCGTTTATGGCAGTGGTGGTCGATGGGGCTGGCCATGTCGTCAACTCAGCGACGGTCAAGACGAAAGACCCAATCATTGCGGAACAGGTGGCCATCGCCTTAGCACTCAAGATGGATAACATTGAAGTCGTCTACAGTGATTCCATGGCAGCACTACGGGCGTTCGCCAAGGGAACGGTCTCTGAACAAACGCTGAGAATACTGCAAGGCAACAACATAACGCATCATCTTCTGAGTTGGTTCCCAGCTCACCTTGGGCAAATCAACGATTCCCCTCCCAATCTCAATGAAGCAGCACACGAGGCGGCGCGAGAACTCTCCAGCCGCGCCTCCCTGGGGATGCGTTCTACCGGTGAAGGGGATAACCGGGAAATTCTTACAACATATAACGAGCTCACTAAACATTTGTACCTGTCTAGAAGGATTTTCCCTCCACCTCACAAAAATCTAACCCGGCCCCAAGCACTTACATTAAGGCTTTTGCAAACGCGGGCATACCCTACTTTGAAAATGTTACACATCACTTACCCTGACCTATACCTAAGTTATCTTTGTCCACATTGTGGGGAAATAGCTTCATTAGAACACATGCTCTGGCAGTGCACCAAATTCACTCATATATCGAACATCACCTCTGCCAGATGGGAGGCGGCAATCTGCAGCTCATCCTTGGCAGATCAGCTCTGGGCTGTCCACCAAGCCCGCGAGGCGGCTGAGGAGCTTGGCATCTCAGTCCCCACGTGGGAGCTGCCCGCAACACAGTGATCTGTGTTTTGGAGGACCAAATAAAAGTTTATTCAATCCAATCCAATATTTTAACGCGTGATTTACATATGTCGTGCGTTCGCTTCACGTAATACTGAATTCGGCACATGTGAAGCTAGCAAAACGGCCGCGAACGCATGATGAATTTGAAATGTAGTGGGGTTGTTACACGCCACTAATGTAAAGAATATCGTTCTTGGACATTTGACTAACCTATGTCGTGCGTTCGCGTCACGTAATACCGAAATCGGAACAGGTGAAGCTAGCGAAACGGCCACCAACGCATCATGACATGTATGTAGTCATGTTGCCACATGCCACTAATGTCATGAATATAATGTTTGAGTGAGTCATTTACCCGTGCCATGCGTTTGCGTCACATTATACTAAATTCGGTACATGTGAAGCCAGCGAAACGGCCGTAAACACACCATGACTGTGGCATTTATACATGTTATTACATGCCAGTAATATCATGAATATCATGTTTGGACGTGTGATTTAGCTATGTCGTGCCTTCGCGTCCTGTAATACCATATTCGGTACATGTTAGGCTAGTGAAATAGCCACAAACGTATCAAGAGTGGGGCATGCGGTCATGTCTGTACATGCCACTAATGTCATGACTATCATATTTGGTCGCATGGTATACCTACATGGCGGGTTCGCTTCACGTAATACTGAGTTCGGCACATGTGAAGCTAGCGAAACGACAGCAAACGCATAATGAATTTGGCATGTAGTCGGGTTGTTACACGCCACTAATGTAATGAATATCATGCTTGGACATGTAACTTACCTATGTCGTGCGTTCGCGTCCCGCAATACTGAATTCGGAACAGTTGAAGCTAGCGAAACGGCCGCGAACGCACCATGACTTGAATGTTGTCATGTTGCTACGTGCCACTAATGTCGAATATCATGTTTGGACATGTGATATAACTGTGTAGTGCGCTCGCATCACGTAATATACCGTATTCGGCACATGTGGAGCTTGCGAAACAGCCATGAACGTATGATGACTGTGGCATGTAAACATGTTGTTACACGCCACTAATGTCGTGTATATATTGTTTGGACATGTGATCTTCCAATTCTTGCGTTCGCGTCATGTAATACCGAACTCAGTTATAGTGAAGCTAGCGAAACTGCCGCGAACGCATCCCGACTGTGGCATGTAGTAAAGTTTGCAGGAGTTAGAGGCATTGGTGGCTGCGACACTGCACGTGAAACAAAATGTGGCTGCAAGTGTGCTGATATGCAGGCGCGCCGGCCTCATTTGTATTAAACTGCACCATTTTTATTATTTGATAATTCCTATATCCTGAAATAATCGGTGATCAACCGCTCTTAATATAGGCAACCTATATACGATCGAAGTTATTTGTCAATTGCTGTTGCCAAATATCACTGTGGAGAATGTTGCACTGGTACACATGTCTTTGATTATTCGATGCCTGGCTCGAACGAAAATAAACGTTAGCAGTTGGTATCATGCAATGCCTTAGGAAGAAGTCTCCGCCATGGTGGTCTAGTGGCTAAGGTACTCGGCTGCAGACCCGAAGGTCGCGGGATTGAATCCCGGCTGTGGCGGCTGGAGCAATTCCGATGGAGGCGGAATTGTTGTAGGCCCGTGTGCTCAGATTCGGTGCACGTTAAGGAACCCCAGGTGGTCGAAATTCCCGGCGCCCTCCACTACGGCGTCTCTCATAATCGAATGGTGGTTTTGGGACGTTAACCCCACATATCAATCAATCATAGAAAGAAAACACTAGGTCAGGAACGCACGCATCCATATACTTTTGCCCCCACTCTTGGCCTTTGTAAAGCACATGAAAGCGTGTCCACTTCCTAGCATGTCGGAAAGAAAAGGCTCAGTGGGAGCAATGCGCAATGCAATAGAAAGAAAGAAAGAGCGACAAGTTGTGGGTAAGGCATGCTAACAGCAATATTTGCTCGTCCTCATTTTTTAAATACAAAAAGTGCTTCTAATTCTTTTTGTGATGCTTCAAGCACACATTATTTTATTTCTATCACTTCATCTGACAGAAAAAGTGTGCACAATAACAAAAATGCCGACCAAGGTGAAATATACAAAATTTAAAAAGACGTTTCGGCTCCCCACACGGGAGCCTTGTTCACAGTGACCGCAAATGGCGTAGTGCACTCTTCTTATGCACGTTTCATCACGTGTTGCAGACATCGCGCGTACACAGGGGGGTGTGTCCCAATATTTCTGTTCAACGTATGCGCATTAGTTTGAATGGCCAGAGATTCCATGTGCAATCATGCTAACAACTTTCTTTTCGTGGCAATGATGCAGGATTTATGCCAGTCGATAGCGCGCCAAGTAGACGCAACAAGTTCTGCGAGGGCATTAGAAGCTACTTTCTTGTTTTTGACGTCATTAAAATGTTCCCGGAGCCTTCTTTTGTAATTGCCCGTTTCGCCAATGTATCCGTATTCACAGTCTTTGCAAGGAATTTTATACACCACGCCGGGAAAATCATGTCTGTCCAACTTATCTCTGACATTTGTAAGACGGCATCGGAGCTTTTGTGTCGGAACGTGAGCCACTTGGACGTCGTAGCCGCGCAATATCCGAGTGAGGGTCTCGCTGAAGCCTGGGACGTAAGGCACCGATGCGCGTTTTTTTGTAGCAATGGTGTGTGACTGAGCCGGACGCTGCAGTTGTCGCTGCACCGAGTTCATGAAGGAAAGCGGGTATCCGCAAGTAGCCAGCTCCCGTCGAACGGACTCAACATCTTCTACTCCGTCTTCTCCCTTAGAACAAATCCTCCAAGCGCACTGTTTGAAAATATATTAATATTTTGAAAAAAAGTATTCTGCTTTCACTTAGCGTGTATTACGCGTTACTAAAACTATCTGCTTGTTGTTTTGCAGCTCATGAAAAGCTCACTGCGGCTCGAATTACTAATGACGTCTGAAAAATCATGGGTTCGCGATCAATGCCTTTGTCTCAAGTCAATGTGGATGGCAGACTCACCTAAAGGAGCCGAGCGAAGCCTTGAATGCTATGCTTACAGGAATCGGCTGTCAGTATCTTGATAGTTTACATTGTTTTTAGTACATTTACTGATGTCAATTTTACTCAATATTCCAGTTTTTAAAAGTGCTTATTTCGCTGCATAATGCGGCGGTAAGAACCCATAAAGGACGCTTCTGCTGTGTAGAGATAGGCACTTATCCATGTTTGTCTTTCCGTATTTCTGTCTATTTTGTGGCACATAACAGTTTACCCTGAAAAGGTCCTAATTTCATCTACGAATCTAATATTGTGCACTTAGCAATACAGCCGGTGGTCTTTTGCTAGTTTTTGCATTTTCATCTTTGCAGTATAGTGGTTATAATCTTGATAAGCTATGTGCCTTAGATAAAAATTTGGCAGGTCCCGCGTACCTGGGAACCGACGTTTTGCGAAGCATGCGCAGGAAACGTGACCATGTGTTGCAATCTTTTATTGAGCGAGGCGTCATCAAATATCGTTATGTATATATATATATATATATATATATATATATATATATATATATTTATATATATATAGTCCAGTAGATCCTCCGTGAACGGTCACAACGTGATTTATTTCGACGTTTCGGCCTAGAGTCTGGCCTTCATCAGCATGAACGCCAGACTCTAGGCCGAAACATCGAAATAAACCACGTTGTGACCGCTCACGGAGGATCTACTGGACTATATGCAACGCTACGGCCACTCAACCACCATGCTTGTCTATATATATATATATATATATTGTAAAGAAGAGGAAATACTTCCTCTTCTTCACAATATATATATGTAAATTTAAATATATGTATATATATAAATATATATATATATATGTATATGTATATATATATATAAATATATATATATATATATGTGTGTGTGTGTGTGTGTGTGTTGCGCGCACAGACTTATGGTAAAGAGTTGCAGGTGTTTATAGTTTATATAACCAGTTTTCCGACTAGCGCAATGATGCCAACTGGAGCACGCGTATTAGCAACACCAGAGGCTGATATTGATGCTCGCGAGGGTGCTGGTCCTGGACAATGCAACATAAATCAACTTCAGTGCAAGGCAACTAAAAACAATGGACGTTAACCCGACATGATGGCTGTAACGAGTACATATGCAATGTTTAAAAATAAGGTAGGAAGCACTGCAACCAATATTGATGTTTCATTAAGATTGGCGTCTAATTGAAAAGTAGTTCCGACACCTAGCGTAGCTCTGTGGTGAAATGCTTCATTTCCACGCAGAATGCTTAGGTCCGATTCCACCTAGGACCCTAACATTTATTCTTTGCATTCGTCGGGTCGACGCTTCTGATGTCGGGTGTTTCTTAACTCTTGCGCGTTGAAATTGCCCATGTGTGTTCTCGTCAATCCTGGGTAGATACTAGGGGTCAATCACCTTTAGTTTGAGTTTATTCAACCACGTGACAAGTACACGAAAATACACTGTATACGTGGTTTGGTGCGAAGGGGAAAAACCCTGCATTTCACAGCTTGACTGGCCCCTTCACCCAGAAAAAGTCTAAACTACAAATTTACAAAACTTACAAAAATTATAGGCAGCGGAAAGCGACAATACAAAAAAACACGCATGTGGCCCATGACAGCAAATATTAGAATGACAACTCTGAAATACATACGAAAAAATTCATAACAAAGCAATTTATGAAAGAATAAAAACTGAATAACCATTACAGAAATCACCCAACATTCATTTACAACACAATCAGCACATCCGATTTAACATTTCAGTTTTAGACAATGTACGCAGATTATCAGTTGTTAATTTCCATTTGTTCAACACACTTGGAAGGTGGTAACGTAGTGTTTCAAACCCATAGTTTGTACGAGGACAAGGTACGTGCCAAGTGTCCGTACACCGAGTAACGCGACTGGCAGGATTTGAATGCAAGGTGGCCAAAGTGCGTAAAAAGATACTTCCTCTGCGTATTTCTAATTTAAAAGATGAGAGAACCTGGTATTTGTAATAACAGGTAATTCTTAAAATTCTATACTTTGCAAATATTTAAGCAGTGCGTGCGTTATGGGATACACCTTCAATGCACCGCAAGGCATTTTTTCGTAACACGACCAGGTTCTTTAAAGATGCTTTACAACCTGTAGACCAGACCAGATGACAATAGTGTAAATGTGAAGAACGAAGAGCATTGTACACTAATATTTTTTGTTTCAGAGGTAGTATGTTCTGGCATCGACGCAACACACCTAAAACTTTACAAAGTTTGTGACTATTGTATTCGGCATGGTGATTTCATGACATGTGTTCGTGAAAATGTACACCGAAAGTTTTAACTGTTTGACAAAGTTTAATTTCCACGTTATTAAGTACTAGTGTGTGAGACGTTTCAAATGACCTGGCTTTCGCACGGAACAGTACAGGCTTGCTTATGGAGCAATTAATGTGTAGAGAATTAGCCACAGTCCATGCATATATTTTATTTAGTATTTCATTAGCAGAAACAATAAGGTCATCAGCCATTTCCCCAGAAAAAAATATACTTGTATCGTCCGCGTAGATTACATATTCTACAGAGCTGTCAATACGTACAATATCGTTGATAAAAATAATAAAAATAGGGGTCTCAAAATGCTACTTTGAGATACACCATTCTTAACGTTCATGGATAATGATAGCTCTCGATTGATTGATACACATTGTTTACTATTAGATAAGTAGCTTCTTATTAAAGCTAAAACGGTACTGTGAACTCCATAACTGTCAAGTTTTTGTAGCAAAATATCATTATTTATTCTATCGAAAGCTTTCGAGAAATCTAGAAATATTCCTAGGGTAAGTTTTTATGCTTCTTTATTTCTTAGAATCGATTCTTTTTGGTATAGTAAGGCTTTTTCGGTTGAGAGGCCTGACTTAAAAGTGAACTGCGACGGCGTAATATTGTTGTGTTTATTAAAGAAATCAGATAACCGAATGAAAATAAGTTTTTCACACCCCTTAGAGAAAACTGGTAAAATCGAAATTGGCCTGTAGTTTTCTAAATTGCTTTTGTCCCCACCTTTATATATAACCGTTACTTTACCGTTTTTCATTCCCTGAGGAAACAGCCCTGTGGTGAACACGAGATTATAAATATGTACTGAGCAGGTGCACACGAGATCTAAATTGTATATTATAGGTTCTAAGCTTAAGCCTTCTATGTCCTCGCTTTTACTCAATTTGAAATGCTGAAAAACGCTGATGACCTCTTGCGCGTCTGTAGGATTACCAAACACAGAATTATTTAAAGCAGGAGGCAAATAACCTTATGAATCACAATTATGACTACTGTCAACTAGTGAGGTAAAGTACTCGTTAAATTTGTTTGCTAGTACTCCGCCCTTGTATATTTTATTTTCAATCACCAGCTCACCTGTGGAGCATTCCCGCATACGAGCGGCATATACCTGCCCATGGGTATGTGCCATTATCTCGCGAGAATCGTTTGACAACGTAAGTGACGGGACCATGATATTATTCATCTATTGACGACTGCGTCATATTCGTCAAATCATCTTACTCTCCCATGCTAATTCTCGTTAACGCCAAGTTGAGAGGCTGACCACGCGAGCATTCACACTTAAACGGCTAGATAGATAGATAGATAGATAGATAGATAGATAGATAGATAGATAGATAGATAGATAGATAGATAGATAGATAGATAGATAGATTGTGGCGAAGCCTTCAAACAGTGGGTCGTCCTCTTCAGCGCCTTCTAGTGGGTTGCCCTTCTTAGCAAAAAGAAGAGCAGCTCGTGCAGAGAGTCGGTACCCGCATTGACTGTCGCTGTCAAGCATCGTCGACAAGTGTCCGCCAATAAACGTCGCAACAATTTGGTGGAGAGTGCTGTGCCCTTCTAACACCTTCGGTTAGCATTTGATGCCCTTGGAGCTTCGATCCCGCACCGTGCCTTCTACCATGCACCAAGACGCCGCATAGCAAACGCTTCCTCCTGCGCCGATGCCATGTTTCGGTGTCCCCCGCATCCGCGACCCTCCTGTCTTCACCGGCGCGGATGGCACCGATGTCGAGGACTGGCTTGCTATGTACGAACGCGTCAGCGTCCCAAATCATTGGGACGAGGCAGGTAAACTCGGCAACCTGGTTTTATACCTCGCGGGTGTGGCCGGCATGTGGTACAACAACCACGCATCCGATTTCCCCACTTGGTCCGCTTTTAAAACCGCCGTCGACGTGTTCGGCCGTCCTGCCGTTCGTAATCTCCAAGCCGAACAGCGGTTACGTGAACGAGCACAGCAGACCGGTGAGTCCTTCACAAGTTACATAGAGGACATCCTTGACTTGTGCGAGCATGTCAGAGGCCGACAGAATTACCCATGTTCTAAAAGGCATCGCCGACGATGCCTTCACCATGCTCCTGGCCGAAAACCCTCGCACTGTGGCAGAGATCATTACACTTTTTCAAAGTTACGAGGAGCTGCGACGGCAGCGCTCGATGACCCGTCGACCACCCTCACGTGACGCTGATCTCTCGGCCTTGTCAACACTTCCTGACCACACTGCCTTGCTTGCTGAAATCAAGTCATTCGTGCGTGAGAAAGTTACCCGCCAGGTCTCTTTACTGGCCTTTGCTTCCCCGCAACGTGCTGAACAGTCGTCAAGCACACTTCTGCCTCCCCTCCGCCGAGCCATTCAGCAGGAAATCGCGGAGGTCGTTCCAGAATATCACCAGCCGCCTCCAGTATCTACATCACTCAGTTACGCCCAAGTTGTCGCCGGGCCACCCCCACCGATTCCTGTGACTGGCCCCCTTGGTTACACCGAAACAATCGCCAGACCCCAGGCCTTCGGAGAAACTGTGCCTCCTACATAAACCGACGTCATCCACGTGCCCCGTGTGCCACCCTCTATGCAGTTATATCAGCAGCCGGCTCGCCCATCGCGTTCTTCGACATGGATGGGACCCGCGAACCGATGGCGCACTGCGGACAATCGCCCCATCTGCTTTGCTTGTGGTTGCGTCGCTCACGTAGCACGCTACTGCAATCGTGTGCAGCGAACGCAGGTCGCCTCCAATTTTCCCAGCCAATCGAGCCGCTTTTATGACCAACCGCCACCTACGTCACCGTCGTCCCGCCCCGATCCATCTACCCGCCGTTCACATTCTCCGCGACGTCGCTCACTGTCGCCGATGCGGCCACGTCCACTAGAGGGTGACCAGGAAAACTAGTCGTCGCAGTCCACGAGGCAAGGGCTGCGACGCTGTCGAACAGCGGAAGCCCTCAGCAAAGACCATCGAACGTGATAGACGTGCTTGTGGATGGTGTTCGTGCATCTGCCCTTGTAGATGCTGGAGCCACCGTATCCGTCATGGACGCAAAGCTTAGCCGATTACTGCGCAAAGTGACCACGCCACTTTCCGGGCTCTCCCTCCGTACAGCCAACGCCCAAAGCATTCACTCTACAGCAATGTGTACAGCCCGCCTCATGATTCAGGGCGTGATGTATGCCGTCGAATTCATCATAATTCCTTCATGCTCTCAAGACGTCATCCTAGGATGGCATTTTCTCTCCCGCCACGACGCCGTCATTCATTGCGCACCAGCAGAAATAGAGCTGACACCATTCTCTTCTTTGACGCCGGCCGACAGTCCATCTGCTGCAAGCAAGTTACTCGTCAGGGACGAGACGCAAGTGCCTGCAAACTCGTCCGCGGCTGTGTCGGTCCACTGCGCAAATCTTTCCGACACCGCTGCACTCCTCTCACCATCTCATCGTGTTTTCACCAGAAAAGGTTTGCTGGTTCCTTTCGTGACCGTGTAAGTAACTCGCGGCAGCACCCCCATTTTCGTTCTGAACTCATCCCCGTACAGTGTTACGTTGGTGCGAGGGGACTGTCTCGGCAGCGTGGAACCCATCGAAGACGCACAAGTCATGGATTAACCTGATGACACGCACTGCCGAAGCTCCAATACGCTTAGTGCTGTTTCTACATCTGTTTCATCATCCGCTGATGTATTCGGTTCTTCCATTGTCGACAACCTTACGCCGGTCCAACGCTCCCAGCTTCTGGCCCTGTTGGAAGAATTCCGCTCTTCTTTCGATGTCGCTCAACCTTCTCTCGGCCGCACATCCACTGTTACGCATCGCATTGACACAGGCGCACAACCACCACTACGGCAACGTCCATATCGCGTATCTCCCACAGAACGCCGTGTAATCAACGAGCAAGTGGACGACATGCTACGCCGCAATGTTATTCGACCCTGTAACAGCCCCTGAGCGTCTCCTGTCGTTCTCGTCGCGAAGAAGGACGGTTCTGTGCGGTTCTGTGTGGACTACCGACGTCTCAACAAGATCACTCGTAAGAACGTGTACCCACTACCGCATGTGGATGACGCGATTGACAGCCTGCAAGGAGCCGAATTCTTTTCATCTCTAGATTTGCGCTCAGGGTACTGGCAAGTACCTATGGCTGAGGACGCTCGACCGAAGACCGCTTTCGTCACTCCCGACGGCTTGTACGAATTCAACGTCATGCCGTTTGGGCTGTGCAATGCGCTCGCCACCTTTGAGCGCGTGATGGATACCGTTCTGCGTGACCTGAAATGGCACACGTGCCTGTGCTACCTCGATAACGTCGTCGTTTTCGCTCCGGACTTCTCTACGCAATTTCAACGCCTGCGGCATGTTTTAACGTGTCTGAGTGACGCCAGTCTGCAACTGAACCTAAAGAAGTGCCGATATGCAGCTCGGCAGTTGACAATACTCGGCTACGTCGTGTCCATGACGGAATTCTCCCCGAACCAGCCAAGCTTCGGGCCGTGACCGAGTTCCCCAAGCTGACATCCGTCAAGCAACTGCGAAGTTTCATAGGACTGTGTTCCTACTTTCGGCGCTTCATCCGAAACTTCGCGTCTATCGTATCGCCGTTGACAAAGCTCCTCGTTAGTAACGGGCCTCTCCATTCGTGGTCATCACAGTGTGACGACGCATTCACAACGCTCCGTCGTTTGTTGACGTCGCCTCCCATACTCCGCCACTACGAACCTACTGCCCCTACAGAGGTACACACGGACGCCAGTGGTGTCGGTCTCGGCGCTGTCCTTGTGCAGCGCAAACCAGGGTTCCCGGAATATGTGATGGCGTATGCAAGCCGTACGCTTACAAAAGCCGAGACTAATTACACCGTCACTGAGAAAGATTGTCTGGCAATCGTCTGGGCCCTTACCAAGTTCCGACCTCATTTATATGGTCGCCCATTTGATGTAGTCACCGACCATCACGCACTATGCTGGTTATCATCATTGAAATATCCATCAGGCCGTCTCGCCCGGTGGGCACTTCGCCTGCAAGACTACGACATCCGCGTGCTGTACTGCAACGGAAGGCAACATGCTGACGCCGACGCCCTGTCACGCTCTCCCTTGCCTGACGACAATGCCCACTACTCAGCGTCTCACCTTGCCCTTTCTTCCATTAGCATTCATGCCGTTGCTACTGAACAGCGCAAGGATCAATGAATTGCCTCACTGATAGACTTGCTGACTGATCCATCCACTCCATCCACTCGCGCGTTGCGTCGTCAAGCCCACCGTTTCGCCGTTCGCGACGACCTTCTCCACCGACGCAATTACAACGGTGACGGCCGCCAGTGGCTACTAGTCATACCCCGCAGTCTGCGCTCTGACATATGTGAATTCTTTCATACTGATCCGCAATGTGCGCACTCCGGGGTATCGAAGACTTACCAGCGCATTCGCCAACGGTACTTTTGGCGCGGCATGTACCGCTATGTACAGAAATTTGTTCGCTCCTGCATAGAATGTCAGCGCCGCAAAACTTCAACGCACCTGTCGCCGGTAGGTCTGCAACCTCTACCTTGCCCTACCAGGCCGTTTGGGCGCGTTGGCATCGATTTGTATGGGCCACTTCCACTAACGTCGGCTGGTAACCGCTGGGCCATTGTTGCTGTGGACCACCTCACGCGATACGCCGAAACTGCCGCTCTCCCCGCGGCTACAGCGAGCGATGTGGCCTCCTTCCTGCTCCAACGATTCATTCTGCGACACGGTCCACCTCAGGAACTGCTCAGTGATCGAGGTCGCGTCTTCCTGTCTGAAGTCGTCGAAGCCATTCTCAAAGAGTGCAACGTTGTTCACCGCGAAACTGCTGCTTACCACCCGCAGACAAATGGCCTCACTGAATGCTTCAACCGTACGCTCGGTAACATGCTCTCCAAGTACGTCGCCGCCGATCACACTAATTGGGATTCCATTCTACCCTTCGTCACCTACGCATATAGCACCGCCCCTCAGAGCACTACTGGCTTTTCACCTTCCTTTTTATTATATGGAAAGCACCCATCGCACACCATCGACACTATACTTCCGTACAAGCCAGATCCGTCAGAGTGGGCGCCTATTTCTGCTACAGCCAAGCTTGCTGAAGAGTGTCGAGAGCTTGCAAGGACCTTTACAGCGCATGAACAAGAGCGGCAAAAAGGCATTCACGCTGACACCAGCACTACTGCGCCCACGTTCCTCCCTGGAGCGCTCGTCTGGCTCTCGATCCCTACCACTTCAACTGGCCTATCTTCAAAACTATTGCCCAAATATGAGGGCCCCTACCGTGTCGTCGAACGCACTTCCCCTGTAAATTACTTAATCGAACCCATCAAACCAACTTCGGACATGCGCCGTCGAGGGCGCGACATTGTCAAAGTGGAGCGCCTCAAAGCCTACCACAACCCGCTCATAGCAACCAGCTGTTAGGTCGCCAGGCGGCTCCCTCTTCGTACCCGGGGTAGTTGTGGCGAAGTCTTCGAACAGTGGGTCGTCCTCTTCAGCACCTTCTAGTGGGTTGCCCTCTTTAGCAAAAAGAAGAGCAGCTCGTGCAGAGAGTCAGTAACCGCATTGACTGTCGCTGTCAAGCATCGTCGACAAGTGTCCACCAATAAACGTCTCAACAAGATAGATAGATAGATAGATAGATAGATAGATAGATAGATAGATAGATAGATAGATAGATAGATAGATAGATAGATAGATAGATAGATAGATAGATAGATAGATAGATAGATAGGCTCAGAGTCGCTGAAGTTTGCTAAAAGATGCTTCGCATTTAAAAATAATCATCAGCACGAACCCCCGCTTGCTCCTACGTCCTCTTCGTAACTGTTCTCGCTTTTATCATCTCATGCTTCGCTGCACAGAACACGTGCATGCGAGTTTTTTGGCGTAGGATGCAATTACTCCTGTGTGAAAAACAAGCCCACAGACAGGGTGACAAAATGTGAAAAAGCGAGAGGAAGTAAAATTATATAAACAATAGATAACTCTTCAGCGAAGGCATTTTTCGGCGAGAGGGATTCAGAACCGCCGAACCATGACTAGAAGGCGGCATTTGTAAAAGCTTGGCTGCTCGGCCAATTTAGTAGAGTACAGCGTATCCTGGCGTTGTGTAGTGTGACAGTGAAAGATATATACCACTATTTGGGCTAGTTGGTTGAATTTCATGTTGATATTGGTTGCAGCGCAAGCATGAACGTGCTGAAAGGAAAGAGTAACGCAAGGAAAAGAGAGACAACACAAGAGCTGAATACCAGCTGAAGGTTATGTTTTTCTTTCAGCAGTTTCGTGCTTGAGCTGCAACCCTGTTTAAGGTAGTTTTGCAGAGGTGTAAGAGAGAAAACTGGGTGTGAAGAGGAGAAATATAACGTGAGGATAAAATAAAGTGGGAGGGTAAAGAGTGAAATGCAGCATATAAGTAAAGGGACACAATCAAACAGATATACTTAAATCAAAAAGAATATCAAGAGACAAAAAGCAAAAGAAGTACGCGGTTTCAATGACGTCTCCCGAAAACAAAGTGCAGCTAAAGTGGTAAAGCACATGATTTATCTCAGTACAAGTCGTTACCCAAATATGATTCGCTGCACTGACACTTGTTTCATTTGTGAACATTTTAATGTACCAGAAACACTTGAGTCCATATTTTCTGGCTGCCTAGCATACGCACGTGAACGACAAACACCGGTTTCTTCTGCTGAATGATTCCGCAATAGGTCGTCCAATGACGAGACTCTATTGTGTCATTGGCCAGGCACAGAAACAGTGCAACTGCGGTCACAAGAGAGTTTGTAGCCTTCTTAAAAGCAACGGGAAGATGTGCCCACCTATAACAATTTCTTAATTTCAGAGGAATGTATATACGCCCCTCTCTCTGTAATTATCGCCAAACGTTACACGTTTTTCTTCTCTTTCTTCTCACCGAGCGCAGGGTAGCAGGCTAGAGCATGCTATCACTCAGGCCAAGCTATCTGCCTTTCTGTGCATAAACCTGTTTCTCTCCAACAATATAAACAGTCCAACTAATGGCCTATCAGGTGGTCATCAAAACCCGGTTGAGAAACTCAAACGTTTCGAAGTCGGAATTTTGCTGAAACATTTCCCGATGTCGACCTTAGCGTTTTCCAACAGATCGCTTTTATTGTGACAACGTAATATATACTAATAAAGCTCCCACAGCAAGAACACTGTTTCTTGAATGTGATGACTTCGTCGTCAAAATGCATTCACATGCTTCAGTATTGTTCAAAATGGGCAAGCATGGGCATTTGGAATAGTGTTAAAAGCACTGATTCTCAGACCGCTAGAACCATGCTTGAATGCGAGCACCAAAAGTACATGCATCTTTTCATTCATAATATTTTGATGCGCACGCACTGGCTGTGAGTGAGGAAGGTTTTTTTAAAAGAGCCCCGTGCTACAGGACAGTCAAAACAAGCTTCATTTTGAAATCATCGTTTGGGGTAAAACCGAACCAAGACGTTCGTCGTGGCAGCCAAGCATTTTACTACAGAACCCCGGCAATACTTGAAATTTCATTTAAAAAATAATGTGTAGTCTACGTGAACTGTCGTTCCAGTGTCGCCCGTGCATTCTTACAACGTTATAAATGTTGCGTATATATTCTTAAGACTCAATGACCAAAAATAAGGTGTTGCACACCCAAAAAGAAAACGCAAACTACAGCTACTCAAATTATACAGATCATCGCAGAGTAGCGTGCTGTTAATTTTTGGAAAACTGGCCTCTGTGCTGTGACATTTGGATCGCCTTGATATTCGAATGGTAAGCTACGCTTTAGGCGGCAAGGTTGTCGGATTGCATGTTATGCCCTCGATATGCCCATCTATTCCTTGTAAATTGACACCCCCTTCCCATTCCCCCAGCATAGGATAGAAAACCGAGCTTGTGTCTGGTTAACCTCCCTGCCTTCTTTCTCGTTTTTCATGTCCTCCCTGACAACGCTGACCTGATATGAATGGCGTTGCTTCAAGCAAAAATGAAAGCACTATGCACAGGCAGAACTACTCGGTGATTGTTTCGCCTACGACGAATTGTTGAAATGCGCGGAATCTGCCGGAATATTTTTATTTCGTCTGTCAGTCGTGTTTATTATAAAGTTATAGCTTCCTATGCTAATTTGGTGGATAAGAAGGTAAAGAGACGAGCAAAATTTACTAAGATGCGGGGACTATTCAGACAGACAGACAGACAGACAGACAGACAGACAGACAGACAGACAGACCGATAGATAGATAGACAGACAGACAGACAGATCGATAGATAGATAGATAGATATATAGATATATAGATAGATATATAGATATATAGATAGATAGATAGATAGATAGATAGGACAGACAGACAGACAGACAGACAGACAGACAGACAGACAGACAGACAGACAGACAGACAGACAGACAGACAGACAGACAGACAGACAGACAGACAGACAGACAGACAGACAGACAGATAGACAGATAGATAGACAGATAGATAGATAGATAGATAGATAGATAGATAGATAGATAGATAGATAGATAGATAGATAGATAGATAGATAGATAGATAGATAGATAGATAGATAGATAGATAGATAGATAGATAGATTCAACCTCACCGACGTTCACTAAGATATGCTTGGCATGAAAAAACATTGGATGGCCCTTAAGTTTCACCTTTAAGTGTTGAACGCGTAGCGAAATCCGGCCCCTAGTGCGCCCTTCAACCGCTAAGTGCATACTTATCGCTATGTTTTGTTACAAACACGCACACACACACACACACACAAACAGGCCACAAGCATGACGTATCTATAGTATTGCAGTGACACTGCAGTGGGGCCACATACCTCTGCCATAAAGAGTCTCACAATGCCTCACAGACGGCAACACATTATCTAGCGTTTGCTGTTTGCTTGATCAATGCAACGCCTCTTCTACGTCTCTCGAAAGGCGTTATATGTTTTCGGATAGATGGACATAGTTGTCCATATTTAGAGCTGTTTGAAATTTCTTGCGTGTTTTTAGCGGCGATGGCAGCACTATCTCGGCCTTTTTCGACGTAGTTAGATGGATTCTTGAATGCGCCTACAAATCGGCGAACGGGCTCATTTTCGTCGTGACACCTGTCTAACGAAATGCGTTGAGGAGATTCCTTCCAGCACATAACATTTATGTAGCATTTTTCTCCAAGCAGCTGCAAGTCACATTGTGGCTTTGTGGTAGAACATCTGCTTGCATCGCGAACGGCCCGGGTCTAATCCTCAATGGGTCCAAAAATTTTATTCCTCAATAAACACGATGGTCTTTTTTGGGGACCTTCGGCGCAAAAGTTTCGCCTCTCGTTCTTGTCTGTTAGTACACTTGTCTGTTTGGCCGCATTTAACAGTACCTTAATTGGCACCAAAGTGGCCAAACGATACTCCGAATGGCCGACCCCATCCGTAGCGCCCCCCAATATTTCTCAAGGTTCAGCGTTCATACTTGTGCAATTGTCAATTAAAAAGCAATTATTGCGCATATCTGAGACCCCAAACAACATGTCAATATTCTCTATGTGTATTTTTTACTAGAAAAGGCATACATAAGTAATTCTAACCCCAGAATGCAGAGTTGTTACTTGACTCGTTTTTGACTCAGGACAGTCTTGCCAGTCGCCATAAATCGTTCTCCAACTTGCGGATGAATTGAAGGTGGCTTGCTCGGTCGAAGTCAGGACAAGTTTCAAGTCAGCTGCGGAGTTAGCTTGAAAGTGACTTCATGCCTTATTCCAACATGACCACCTACCGAATGGACGTCACGCGGAGGGTGGCCGCTTTTGAGTTTGCTTGCCTCGCCATAAGCGTAGCATTTTCTGAGGCGCACTGCCTGCCAAAGATTACTCGACCCGCTTTACGTTACCGAGGAAATCCGATTAAGTTGTACTACGAGCAACAATTGATTGATTTTTAGGGTTTAACGTCCCAAAACCAGCATATGATTATGAGAGACGCCGTATGGAGGGCTGCGGAAATTCCCACCACCTGGCGTTCTTTAACGTGCACCCAAATCTGAGCACACGGGCTTACATTTCCGCCTCCATCGGAAACGCAGCCACCGCAGCCGGGATTCAATCCCACGACCTGCGGGTCAGCAGCCGAGTATCTTAGCCCCCAGATCACTGTGGCGGGGCGAAAAGCAACACTTCTACGCTCGTTACAGATTTACGAAGAACGCCATGCAGCAGCTGCTGGATATATCCGTTCGTGAAAGTGGGGACAACCGAAAACAGCCTGTGCCTCCAGTGTTGCAGCTACTGATGGGTGTATGGTTTTACAGCGCTGGCACATTCAGCCCAGTCACCGGAAATCTCGCCCGCATTTCGTATTGGACAGTGTGCCGTGCTGTCGAAAAAGTTACGCTACTCATCGCAGAGCTCCTGTACGTGAAGCTCGTGCGCTTACCGCTGCCGGCGGCAATTTCTATAGTTATGCGGGACCTTTATGAAGTGGCTGAGTTCCACGCTATTAAAATTTATGTCGACTACACATACTTACGTATTAATATCCCTGGTGGTGACGACGCCCAAGTGTTCCGTGACCGCAAAGGCTATTTCTGTTTTTTCAAAAACACGACGACATTTTTCGTCTCTTTCGGTACAAAACTTACTCGGCGCTATATCCTTTCGTCCCGTCTAGGGCACTGTATCTCACCCAGAAAGGCATTGCTTGCAGCGCAGCGCTACAAAAAAACTCCACACACACAAAAAAGAGGTCTCCCCCTCAGGGGTTTCCTGATCATGTGCCTCCCCATTCACCATTAGGCAGCGAGACATTGCTGCACACCGCGAGACAAAATTCAGCTGAGGGTATGTCCAGACCCCTGCTTTTTCTCTTGTGTTTACCAAGCTCAACAAAAGGATATGAATCCCTTTTATTACCGGAACATGTTTTTTTATTTTCTTATATAACTGCCACCTAGCCCGCTACAAGCATGTCCACAGGCAAACAGAAAGGTGAATACCGTGAAAATCGCGTTGCCTCGTGAGCCATGCCAGTACAAATGCATGCTGCGGTGTTCGATTGAAAAAAAAACTGGCAGCATATCCACGGAGTGAATGATGGAGAGTGGGGCGAAGAATTCGTCCGTTCATTCGTTCTTGCTTTCGTCCGTCCATGCGTCCGTCAGTGTAACCGTCCATGCGTCCATCAGCCCGTCCGTGCGTGCGTCTGTTCGTGCGTTCGTCCCTGCATTCGTCCATGCAGCCGCCCCTGCGTCCGTTCATGCTTCCATCCATACATCTGTCTATGTGTCCGTTCTTCCATCTATTCAACACACCAAGTACCACCATCTCGCATCTTTTCATCATGTATTCCCCATATAGAAGCACCGCCATCCAGCGGACATTCCAAGGACTTAACGAGAGGTGGCACACGCACATTTTCTTAGGGTTTGCGCTTCGGGTTTACTTCCCACCTTTAACCACCTCGAGTTCATGGTATATACTAGTTCACTGTATTCATGGCACTGCGGCTCAACGCTCGCTAAACCTTTCTAAAGCTAAGGAGGTTACACCCAGCGAGTATAACGTAGCAACCCTTTCTTGCCAGATAGTGCTCAATGTACATGCCAATGGCTGCTAATGGTGATCGCAGCCTACGCGTTATTTAAAAGCCGATTGCTCCTGTCTGTCATTCCCCACTAGCAGCAATTGACATGTATATTGAGCACTATTTTTTCTTGTTCAACAACGCACAGAAGAAGTCTCTCACCGGATCCATCTTGGAGGTCAAACTGTTATACTTGTTACATACTACGGGGGACGAATGGGTGCCGCTATAAGGAGCTTCGCCCCTAAAAAACGATGAAAAAACCCAAGCGATGCTTGTTTCGTCTCCAAACAAACAGAGTTTCTCTCGAGCTTTCGAAGAGAGCGGAAGTGCGTTTCTTGCTCTCGCGTCTGTGAGAGACGCTCTCGCGTTTATTGCAACGCTTCCGCTTTCTTTAGCGTTTCTCCCCGCGTTTCTGCCACGCCCGGTCGCCCCCGACATAGAGTACAAGGTTGAAGGAGCCACGATTTCGGCAGAAGAATGGCCGGATGGCTCTTGGTAGCCATTGCGTGCTGTTCGCGCCCAGGAGAAGAGACGCCTCGAGCTCCACTAGGCAACGCCGCACCCGAACGGTGCCCAGCAAGAGACGCTCCTACGTAACGACCTGAAACCATGCCCACCGCTCTTGCGAATACATGGTCCACTATCTAGGATGCTGCCTGACGCCATCCACATTATTGGACGGCCAAAAACTCCCGTCAACCTAACGAAACCAGCGCCATGGCAACTGTACGAAGCCCTGCTGAAGGCCGCGTCGCTACCAGATCAGCCACCAGCGTCCCGCAATAAAGTGCGGGTTCACTCCACAATCAACACCTTCACCCTTAGTGTGCGAGAATCTGTCCGAGCACAAGCCTACCTACGCATCAGGTCACAGCAGATCAGAGTCCGGACCATCGAATTTCGTGTTTACGCCCCACCTCACGACGATGCATTTCGCGGCATTGTGGTCAACGCCTCTGACAGCTTTACTGATGAAGAAATCTTGAAGGACTTGCAATAGAGCAACCCCACTATGCCTGTCTTGTGTGGCCGTCGGATGGGATGAACCTACCATGTACTCGTCACCATGCTTGGAGATTCGTTTCCATGATAGATCTTCTCTCACGGCTTCTACGTTCGCCTCTACCTTTTTTACCCAAGAGTAGAAGCATGCCTTACCTTCCGCAAGGTAGGTCATCGAACTGACGTTGGCCCTCATCGAAAACGCAACCGCTGTGGGCATTGTGGCCAGGAGCACCCTACGATTTCACAGAGCACCCAACCGACTTGCCGTGCCCGCTGCATCGTTTGTAATGGTGGTCACGCAACGAACAGTTCGAACTGCAAACACCGTTTCGTTAAGAAGCCTACCCCGTCCGGCCATGCACCGGCGCAAGCACCTGACGAAGAGCCATAACCGCAGCAGCAATAATCCTTTGCACCAATCACTCACCGTCCCAAGAGCAGTCGTACACGCCTCACGGCTGCAGCAGTAGCAGCAAACCAACCAATCCGGACCCCGCAACCGTGGCCGGTACCGGTCGAGGTCCCTGTCAAGGACCCGGTCCAAGTCCAGGTGCAAGCCACGGTCCAAGTCACGGTCCAATCCCGATCATGGTCTCGTTCGCTAAGCCACATCAACTCGTCCTCGTCACCTCTCTCCTCTCCCCTGGTTCGTCCCAGGGATTGTCACAGTCGTCATCCGTGCCTGGTTCAAGAAGCTTGTCTCGGCCCAAGGGCTCCCAGCGTCGCTCAAAGCATCACCGGCGTCGTCGCATCCAGAGGTGAGGGATTTGGTCTGGGAGAACTGCTCACTTATGACACAACTTTCCTCGCGGCAGTCTCAGCATTCTAAGGTAATGTCCTAGAGAGGAAATCTCACACAATACATCCAGTCATTAGAATCAAGGCTAGACAAAACCCTTGAGCAACCAGCCACGAACTGACGGAGGCCGTCTCTTCCCCATTCTAGCCGATATCACAGCCCACGGGTAAGCACAAAGCAAACATCTCTACCACGTCGCTTCGTGCCGAAACCAATATCGCTACGGCGGTCTCTAAAGCAGTACCTGTGGCTTTGGCGACCCTAGACGTAAAATTCGAAGTCCGTTTAAACACTATGAAACAAGCTTTTGCAGACACGAATACCTCACTGAACGCCCTGAAAAGTTATACGGAGGCCACCATTAATTCACTGAATTATTGGTGGCCACCACACCACCACCACCTCAGAAATCCATGCATGGCTCGAGCGCCGCAAGCATACGCCCACGTTTGGCCAACCTGCCACGCTGCAGGTGGGCGCCAAGCCAGCAATGGCTTAATCATGGCGTGTCCCACACTGAAAATATGGCAGTGGTATTGCAGGGGGTAGGGGTAAGAAACGGAACCACCTGCAGCAGCTCGTACAGAGACTGCAAGCTGATCCGCAGGCGACGGAACCGGCCCCGGATGTTATCGCCTTGCAAGAGACGTCTATTCTCTCCACCCTGCCCTGTTACGTGACCTACCATCAGCTTGATACGCATGCTTCCCCCTGCACGTTTACGCTCGTTCACAACATTCTCACAGGTGTACAGCACGAATTGGAAGCAACAGGCATTCAGCATACGATCGTAAAGATTTTACCACGCAAACGCACAGGCAAGTCGCTCTTCGTCCTGAATGTGTACAGCTCACCTCATGAGAAAGCGGCAGATTTCTCTCGCCTCTTCACTGAGACGATCGTTCTCGTCGGAGACGCGCAGCTGCTCTTGCCCGGGGACATTAACGCACGACATCCCGATTAGGGCTACACGCACACGGATTCGAAAGGAAAAAAGCTATGGTCGTTAGTACAAGACCTTCGCCTTACCCTACATAACAATTCGAGCAGCCGCGCACACGCCTAGGCAACAGTGTGTGCCGTGACACATCGCCAGACCTAACATTGTGCAAGAACGCTACGCATGGTACTTGGGACAACACGGGCCTTTTAGTGGGCAGCGACCACAACATCCTCACGATAACAATTCAAACGCGCCTCAGCAAGAAGACAAAACCCACAGATCGCATTACCGATTGGCCGAAATTACGCCAGTTGCGTGAAGAACAAGCCTCCGACACCATTACGGACATCAATGAATGGATAACTTCTTTGCAAGAGCACGTGCAAGTCACAACCCGTAAGTGGAGACTATCACCGACTTACCCACAACCGACTCTAATCTCCTCCACATGTGCGAAGCACACGCTGGCCTCATGCGCAGGTGGCGCCGGCAGCGTCACAACAAGAAATTACGCCACCGCATCGAAGCGCTAGCGCGCGAAATTGAGAACCAGAGCAACGCCCTCGCGAGACAGCAGTGGGGTCAGCTGCGTGACAGTCTCAATGGGCAGATGAGCTCCAAGAGAACGTGGCATCTTATACGACACTTGCTCGATCCCTGAGCGTCCAAGTGGTCTGCGCGAAAACAGCTTCACCGGCTGCTACATCGTTACCCTGGCACAGACGCCGAACTGCTTGAAGAGTTGGCTCGTCGTTATGTGAACCTCGCCCAGCCAAACGCGCCACCGGAGCGCTTTCCCTTATATAGCGGCTAACCGAACCCCCGACTGGACGAAGATATTACGCAGGCGGAAATCTACGCCGCAATGCTCAAACTTCACACAATGTCGGCGCCTGGTCCTGATGGCGTAAGCAATAGGTCTCTCTGAAATCTCGACGTGAAATCAGTGGCTGCGCTGATGAAGTACGCTAATGAATGCTGGCGCTCGGGACACATATCACTAGAGTGGAGACTCGCGAGGCTCGTATTTATCCCCAGACCAGGCAAGAAGATGGAAATCGGCAACCTACGCCCCATATCGCTCACATCTTGCATTGGCAAGCTAATAGAACACGTTGTCCTTGTTCGAATACAGACCTACGCTGAAGGAAATGACCTTCTCCCTCCCAGGATGCTCGGCTTTCGCGTCCACCTATCGACGCAAGACGCACTAGTGCAAATACACCACGACCTCCTTCGTACCCCGCCGAAGGCCGGCATTCGACCCTGCTCGGTCTAGATCTTCATAAGGCATTCGACTCGGTGCGACACGAAGCCATCGCCTCAAACCTGGCCGCAATTGACCCGGGTGAACGTACGTATATCTACGTATGTGACTTCCTTTCGAACCGTAGCGTTGAAATATCACTAGCCGGTGGCTCCGCTTCTAAACACCTCACTCTCGGAGACAGAGGCACCCCTCAAGGAGCGGTTTTGTCTCCATTGCTATTTAATCTTGCTAATGCGTACGCTGCCTTTTTCATTCGATGGCATCCCGTGCCTTCGTTGTACAATATATGCAGACGACGTCACGCTGTAAACGACTATGCGTTCAGACCGCGAGATAGAGGAGACCCTCCAACGTGCAGCCAGCGCCGTCATTAGCCACGCGACGTAGGCAGGCCTCACGTGCTCGGAGAGCAAGTTGAAGCTCTTGCTGCTTCGTCCTCCCGACCACCGTCGGAACAAGTACCCTCCCCAACCGGTCATCCAAATTTATGTCAACGGTGTAGCCGTACCACAAGTTGACCACATTCGCATTTTAGACATATTCATTCAATCAAATCAACGGTACACCATCGCACTGGAACGCCTCAACGTTGCCGTCACTCAAACAACCCACCTCATTGCTCGCGTGTCCTCTCGAAAGCAAGGCATGAAAGAAAAAGAGCTACTACAGCTTATCCATGCCTTCGTCATATCTCGTCTAACGTACGCACTATCATACCGGCGCCTACTGGGATGCGAGAGGAACAAACTGGACCAACTTATACGCATAGTGTACTAGACGGCTCTTGTACTTAATTGCACGACCTCTACGTCACATCTCCTCAGCCTCGGCATCCACAACACTGTCGACGAACTGATCGAAGCGCATCGCACAGCACAGATTCAGAGACTTCGTGGTAGCAAGACCGGCCGCTGGATACTCGCTCACATAGGACTCACCGCCTCGCCATCGGGCGCAGACCCGGTCTCTATACTTCCGACTTTACGTCGATGTTTTCTCATTAAATCACTGTCGAAAAACATGCTTGCAGGACACCACGATGGTAGACGGCGAGCTCGAGCCCAAGCCTTACACGACGACTACGCCTCGCGGTGCAATGTGGCCTACCTGGACGCGGCCCGCCACCCCTCTCAAGAAAGCGTGCACGCAGCGTAATAACTAGTCGCACCCACCTCAACACCGATTCAATCTTGCGAGTAGCAGGCTCTGTCCGTGCCCTCCACCCCGTCGAAGCTGAGGAAGTGGCCATAGCTCTCGCTGTGTCCTCCGGGTTCATTACAATTCCGAACGACTCGAAAACCGCTATCTCCCATTTCGCTCGTGGTACTGTTGCTCCTGGTACCTTACGGCTCCTTGAGGCCCTCACCTACTTCAAAGACGAGGATCCGCCTCCCATATCTATTATCTGGGTCCCGGTGCACGCAGGAAACCCGGGGTACAAGGCCACCCACCGACAAGCTCGAGAATTCGTCAACCGAGCGTTGAGCCCAGCCACGAACCCAGAGAACTACGGCGAGCCCCTCATATCCTATCACGAAATTGCTCAGCACTATCGCCTCACACGTCGAACAAAACCACCGCCGCATCCCAAACTCACGCAACCACATGAAATCACATGGTCCCGCACCCAAACGAATTCGTTCCCGTGCCCGCGGGTGTACGCGCACATTTACCCCAATCTGTTCAGTCCGCATTGCCCGAAATGTGGCTCCGTCGCCTCCCTCTCTCATATACCATGGGACTGCAGCGAGGATCCATCACCGCCTGATCTCCTGGCCACTCCCTCGTCCGAGGCATGGGAAAGAATACTCCGAGATACGAGCCTAGACGTGCAGCTCCAGGTCATACTGCGAGCTGAGGTGGCGGCCAGGCACAGCCTGATCGCCATTCCTCCGTGATTTTTTTTTTCATTTGAATAAAGTTGTTTCTTTTTCTCCAAACAAGCTAGCGTGAGGAAACACGCCACACTTGGGTGGCCACTAAAACCAGCGGGCAATGAATGCTTTACAGAAGCAACACTGTGCATCGCTGTGGCGGCAGGCACCACGTGCTGCTCATTAGCCGTAAAATGGCAAAAATATGCTTGTGGCGCTTCGTGTTTATAGTTATTATCAAAGAGAGAGAGAGAGAATAAACATTTATTAATAACAAATGAACAATGAGCCTTCTTTGGGTGGGGCCCTCGGTCCCGGGCTCCATTGCCTTGCGCGACCCTGCGAGCCCGCTGGACCAGCTGCTGCTGTTCCTGCCGGCGTAAGCTAAGCAGTGCAGACTCCCAAGAGAAAGGGGTGAGATTGGGAATGGGAGGAACGCCCTGTAGGGCAGAGCATTCCCACGTGGAGTGGTACACCGTCGGTACGGATCCACAGAAGGGGCAGTAGGAGGGGTAGAGAGTCGGATGAAAGCGATTTAGCATATAAAGGCAAGAAAATGAATTGGTCTGTAGTTGCCGCCAAGCGACAGCATCTGCTCTGTTAAGTGAAGGATGAGAGGGAGAATATGTATAACGGCTCTGTCGGTAGTACTCCAGCGTAGCGTTGTAGTTTAGTGGTTCTGTCGATGCGTCGTCTGGATTGCACAGCTCTTCCAATGGAGCCCGGCCGGTCAGCTCTCGAGAAACCGCATGAATGCGTTCATAACCATGGAGAGAGGCGAGTCCAGGAGTCCAGACGATACGCACAGGACGTAATGCAGACGGTGAGACAGAAGAGAGGATATTGTGTGTATGTGCAGCCACAAGTCCTCGAGCGAAAGCACGGCAAGCAGCTTGTGAATCTGTTATAATAGTGACAGGCGAGTCATGTGACAGTGGCGTAGCGTGAACAATTGCCAGAGCGAGAGCTCCCTTCTCTGCCAGACAAGTGTCTGTAGTGCGAAGTGTGGCAGATGCCCCAAGGGCGTCAGTGTCATCTGTCACGGCTAAACACATGGCTGACTTCTCTGGGTAGCGTGCTGCATCAGTGTAAAGTACTTGTAAGTCTGAGGTACCATCACCAAAGACGCGTGTCATAGCCTGAGCTCGGGCACGTCGACGACCGGCGTGACTGGAGGGATTCATATTGCGTGGAATCGGAGGCACTTTGATGAGTGCGCGGACAGTAGAAGCACGTTTATGTCGCGGTACTTGTGCGGGTTTTTGAGGAATCGGGTAGCCAAGACGAGACAGGATGGCGCAGCCCTGACGGGTCTGCTTGAGCCATTCGAGCTGACTGTTGTGCTGGGCCTCGATGAATTCGGTTATGGTGTTGTGGACTCCTAATTGAAGGAGGCGTTGTGTAGATGCGTGTGGAGGCAAGCCAATAGCCGCCTTCACAGCTGTCCGTAGAAGGATGTCCATCTTTTTTATTTGAGCTAGCGTGAGATTGTGAAAGGGAATATGATAGGTGAGCCAACTAACTATGAGTGCTTGTACTAAGCGGAGGACATCCTTCTCACTGAGGCCTCTCTTGCGATTGGTGATGCGTTGGATCATGTGTGTAATTTGAGTTATCTGCTGAGCCAGAAGGTGTGTAGTGTGCGAGGCCTTGCCGTCGGACTGTAGGTAGAGGCCTAAAATGCGAATTCGTGGTACCATAGGGATAGGATGGCCATCAAGAAACAGCGAAATGTCAGGAGAATCAGCTGTTTTGCGGCGCCGCTTGTATACCAATAACAACTCCGACTTATCCTCTGAGCACGTAAGGCTGCCGGCAGCAGCATAGTCTTGTACCACAGACACAGCTTCCTGTAGGGCGTCCTGAATGGTTTCGTATGATGCTTTGGTGGCCCAAATTGTAATGTCATCTGCATAGATGGCATGCTGGATGTTGGGAACCTGTTGTAATAGGGAAGGGAGTTTAGCCATAGCCACGTTGAACAAAGTGGGCGAGAGAACAGAGCCCTGTGATGTTCCTCTGCCTGTGAGACGAATGACGTCCGAACGGAGGTCTCCAATCTCAATAGTGGCCGTGCGGTCAGAAAGAAAGGACATGACGTAATTGCAGATACGTGAGTCACACTGAGATGAAGCGAGATTGTCAAGAATAAGGTCGTGGGAGACGTTGTCAAAAGCACCCTTGAGATCCAGGGCCAGAATAGCTCGGGCCTGGTTTAAAGTGGGGCTATCTATATCTAACACGTCCTCCTTAAGCTGTAATAATACGTCCTGTCTAGAGATACCAGGACGGTAGCCGAATAGTGTATCAGGAAAGAATTGGTTGTCTTCGAGAAATCGTTGTAGTCGAGAAAGGACAACGCGTTCAAATAGTTTAGCTACACATGAAGTTAAAGATATAAGGCGAAGATTCTGGAGGGATAGCGGCTTGCAGGCTTTGGAATAAGAATGAATTCTGCGTGTCGCCACTGCTGTGGTAGCGTGCGGTTTTTCCAATGTTCGTTGTAAAAAGCGGTTAAATTATCGATGGACTGGTCATCTAAATTACGCAGAAGTGTGTACGTAATCCCGTCTGTACCGGGTGCTCTGTTGCGCTTAATGCTTTGCAAAGCTGCCCTAACCTCTGCTTCTGTAATGTCCTCATCTAGAGGCGTATCGTGTACGTGTGGATAATCACGGTAGGCATGACGGGGGCCCGTGAATACATAGTGTTGCTTTAAGGTGTGCAGTAGAGTGTTATCGTCGAGCCCTGAGTTGTGGAGAATGGGGCGGATTGCGTTAGCAGTCTGTGATTTTGTCTGCGTGAGATTTGAAAGAGCACGGAGCATACGGCACGTACGAGGTGTACTTATTGAGCCGTTGAGTCGATCACAGAAGTTATGCCAATTGTTGCTGGTGAGGATGTTCGCATAGTCATGTACCTCAGTAGCTAGTTTGGCGATTCGGAGACAAAGTTTTCGGTTATGTTTCTGTCGCCGCACCGCTGTGGCAAGCCTCTGTGGGCATCCAAGAGATGTAGCAGATGCCGGTCCACATCCGGCGTTTCTCTCGTCGCAGCGATGAGTTTCGTAGCTCTTTGAAAAATCGGAGTAAGTTGTAATATCCAAGCATCTAGGGAAGGAGAAACCTGATGGGTAGTTGTACGATTACGCCTAAATGCATCCCAATTCGTTAGTTTTATTATGCGCTCTGGGGCACGCGTGGCTGCTACTTGGAGCTCTGTAGTTAGTATATGGTGATCACTGCCTAGATTCACCATGAGGATGCACCAGGAATAGTGACTAACGCCGTTGACTATCGTGAGGTCGGGGCATGTGTCCCTGCTCACACTATTACCTAGGCGAGTGGGTTGATCAGGTTTTGTCAGCAGGGTCATGCGATGAATCGCGAGAACCTGTGCGAGTCGTCGGCCTTTAGGCGTTTCAGTTGCGTAGCCCCAAGCCGGATGGGGGGCATTGAAATCTCCTACAATAACTATGTGTTTACCCAACTTGAATAGTTGTGCAAATAGATGACCGAAGTCATCGTTCCGGGCGTTAGGTGCACTGTAAACGTTAAGCACGTACAGGCTCCTACTGAAACGAGAGCACGGGACTAATTCGACAAGTACGTGTGAGATGGAGGTGCTTCGAAGAGTGTGTTCTATGTTACTGACATGCTTAGAAACTAATGTAGCTGTGCGATGTCGTGTATACTCGTTAAGTCAGTGTATGTGGTGTAACCCGGAAGCGTAGGGGTTACATTGTACTTCTTGTAACGCCATGACATCGGGAGTAATCTGCTGCAACGCAATGAATTGCATTAGAGCTCCGCGTTTTCTACGATACCCCCTGCAATTCCACTGTCACACACGTAGGAGTTGAGGGGTGTCACGCGTTGACCTACGGTTTCTCGCCATGATCATGCAATAGCGGGGCCTCGGTAGTACACGGAGGCATTTCGGACTGTGCTAAATCTTGGTGGAGGGTGGTGGGAAGCGGGACTGCAGCAGCTGCGGCTGTTGGGACGGTTTTTCGGAACGGTGATAGGAAACGGGAGGGGCGTATGTAAGGATGCTGTCGCTGTGTTTTACGTGTCTGGGACGTGGTGCGTTTTGATGCAGATGGCGAAATAGTAAGTTGACCAAGTGCAGCCGATATCTGCTGTTTAACATCCGTTACAATCTGCTGGACAGCAGGTTGCAGGGCCTGCTGGATCAATTGTTGGAGTGGAGCTGTTAGTTCAGCCATAATGCTATCCTTCATTTTCTGCATTTCTACCTGCATCATAGCTGCGAATTCGTTCCTTAAAGAAGTAGCCATTTGTTTAACGCCTCTCGTGTGCAACAGTCAGATCGTGTCGTAGTGGACGACATATCAGGGTGAAGCTGAGTGTCTACTGACATGGGTTGTGGTAGTCTAGGTGGCGTTCGTTGTGGTGTTCTTTCCTGCGTTGATGTTTGTGTGAGGGAGTGGGACTGGTGTGGAGAGGGAGGGAGAGGAGGGAACTGCCCTGCCCAGCTTACCGTTTGTGCTTTCTTGTGGGCACCGCTTTGCTGGCCATGATGATGCGTTGTCCCGTCCGTGTGCCAGCTTTGAGATCCCGGCTGGCCAGCGAAACCGCTCCGCGATGACAAGTTTCCTCGCTTGGGCCCCGACTTATCCCTGGAATGGCTCCTTCGCCTGGCTGCACTTCCGGACGCACTGCTCTGCCGTCCGGGGCTGGGAGATGGTGACTGGGCCTTTTTGGTGGGAGTAGCTTATCGGGGTGGTTTGCGTCGGTTGACTGGTGGCAAAAACCGCTTTGGGCATGGTTTGGCAGCCGTCGGGTGGTCGCCACCACAAAGCATGCAAGAAGGGCGGCACTCGTGGTTGTTGGGTGATAGTGAATCCCGGCACACTCGACATTTCGGTATGTCAGGAGGCTGTGGGCACACATCCTCACGGTGTCCAGTTTTGTTGCACTTTCTACAGTGGGGAATAGTCCGTTTGTAGAGGTAGCAGCGAAGAGCCTGTCCGTACGCGTTCACGAAGAAAGGGACTCGCTTGCCACAAAATGTGAGCACCATTGCTCCGGAGTTGCCGAGGCGTCTGCACGTAAGGAACTCGTAGCCCGGTACTTCAACGTCTGTCAGGAAGTCGTCTGGTGTGATTTCATGGCCTCTTTCGTTGACCACCCCTTTGCACGAATTATCAGGTGCAATTCCATAAGAAGTGATGTTGTAGGTTGCTGCGTGCACTGTAATTTTGGTGATTTGTCCAAGTGCCATGGCAATGTGTTCAGATGAGGTGCTTATTGTTAGCACATTTTGATTTTCATCAACTCGAAGCTTGATATCAGGCTTCTCACTGCGTATATTTGCTGCATGAACTACGGCGAGAAGTAATGTCTTGGGGCTAACCTTGCTCAGATTTAATCCACCATGGGGACGGATTGCTAGCTTGTAGTCCTCGGTAGGGAGCGGTGGGAGTCTTGGTAGACGCGTCTTAGGCCGGCTCTGGCGTAGAGTGGGCTCAGATGGCGTGCTGGGCAGCTGTTGAGTCGGTACGGTATGGGGTTGCAGCTGTCGGCGTTCGTTCGCTCTCTTGGTAACAGTGATCCTTGGATTTACGTTGTGCTCATTGCTCACCTGCGTATCGGCGTCTTGACTGGTGTGCGTATTCATCATGTGGTCCGTGGAGCGAGAAGGCAGTGAGTGCTTCCCGTCGGCTGCGACGCTCCCAGAGACGCTCGCCATCCGCTGTAGAGCGGACGGCGTTCTGTCTAAGCCGCGTCTCCGGCTTGTTAGGGTTAGTGAGGTGGACCTCTTCAAGAACTTTCGAAAGCGTTAAAACGTTTGAAATCGCACTCACAGGTTGAAGTCTGGTATAGGCTTGACAGCGATGATGCTAGGAACAAGTTTCTATTGTTGCAACAGGTTGCCAGGAAGAAATTTCTCTTGAAAATTAACCTGAGCCGGAGCCGATGTGATTCGCGTCCGTCGCATGCTCTCGCTACTCGGCGACCTCTATTATCATTATTAAACGCATGGTCTTTTTTTTTGCTGTAAAGGCTGGTGCACACCGGTGACTAGCAGCGGTCGCGCGACCATTCGCGACTGGCGACCAAAGTGCGACTGATGTTCACACCGGCAGAGGCTGCATGCGAGCGACCGGACGTTGCGAAACCGCAAAGTCACGTCCGGATCTCGTTATCAGCAAAAACTCTGAAGACCGGCGCCGATCAGCTGATCACCGCCACCTTATTGAGCGGAGCAAACCGAGCACGCCGCATTTATTGTCTTTGTCCGTTCTCACACAGCGTTCCCAACAGCCTCAAGTTCGATTCAAGCGAAGAACAAAACATTGTAGTGGTGCTGGTGCGCTGTGCCATGGTGTCACCACTGGCGTCACAGATGCCTCCAAAGAATAAAGCCGCTAGTGGATGTTACCGTCCTTTCGATCGCGGGAGTTAGCCGGCCATGCAAGCCGCCTGCCTCCCGAGCTACGCTGAGACGACGAGGAGTATGTCCGAAAGTCGTACATATTCAGAAACGGTCCTTGAATTGAACTTGACTTGCCACAGCCTACAATGCAGCACAAACGCGTCTTGAACGCGGTTTCCTAAGTCGTTGCCAAGGCTTGAAGCACAAATGCGTTCCCAACGCGCTGCATTGAAGGCGGTAACAAGTCAAGTTCAAGACAAAAAAACATTTCTGAATACATAGAAAAGATAGTGCACACTTTATTTTCTCTTTATTTTGTCGGTGTTTAGCTTCTTTCGAATCCCGCCACGTAAATTCGATACTTTGCTTGAGCTGCTGGCCCCGCCATCTCTAAGCCAATTATTCCGTGGTGTCCATGGTGTCACAGACCCAGAGGAACGCGCTCGTTTGTATCTGGCGGCAGGAAGCCAGCGCAGTGAGTGAGTGAGTAAAAACTTTATTGAACATGTCCGGCGTCATTGAGCAGGGTGGGGCTGCAAGCACCCCGGCCTAGGTGACGGCCTCGAGTCCTTGGACCCGGGCGGCATCCTGGGCTTGCCGGACGGCCCACAGTTGATCGGCAAGGTCGTGGCTGAGCAGAGCCGCCTCTCATCGCGCCTCGCGGTTCGAGACTGCCATGTCTACCGGGTTCGTAGGGGACTGCTGCGCGTTACTGGTACACTTCCAAAGCATGTGCTGCAGCGTCGCTCTGGCTCCGCACGCCTTACACGCGTCGGACGTATAAATTCCTGGGTAGCAGAGGCGAAGGATCACCGGATTCGGGTACGTGTGTGTCTGTAGTTGTCTCCAGGCAACCTGCTGTTTCTTGTTTAGTTTGGCGTGGGGTGGTGAATATTTGCATCTGTTCAGTCTGTAGTGTTGCGTGATGTCCCTGAAAGTGGTCATGCGATCCCCCCACGTCCATTCCCGCATCTCTGTCGAAGTGTGCGAGACATCGAGACTGTCGGCAGGCGTCGCAGCTCGGCGTGTAAGTCCTCGAGCCACGGCGTGGGCAGTCGCGTTGCCCGCAAGGGGAGGGTCCGTGTGGGCGGGGGTCCATACGAGGAAACTGTCGTTTTTGCGGCAGATGTTGCGTTCGTGAATTTGGAGAATGCGGGCCGCTTCGCGGGAGATCCGGCCGCTGGCGTAGTTGCGTATCGCCGCCTGCGAGTCGCCTATTATCACCTCGGCGTCCGTGGTGGCTATCGCGAGGGCTATGACAGCTTCTTCGGCCGCCTCCGTCTCTTCCGTGCCTATCGTCGCACTCGTGACGCAAGTTCCAACATGATCCGTGATCGTGACCGCGAAGCCGCGGTGGCAGTCGTAACGGGCCGCGTCCACGTAAACTGTGTCTTTGCTATTGCCGAATTTCTTTTCAAGATCTTGGGCGCGCCTGTTGCGCCGACCGATGTGATGTGTCGGGTGCATGTTCTTAGGCAACGGCATAACGACGATGCGCTCGCGAATACGTCTGGGTATCCCGACCTTTTCGCCGCGCTGCGTATGGTAGTTGATACCCAGTGTCTCGAGGATGTGTCGACCAGTTCTGGTCTTCGCCAGACGTTCGTACTGGGCGATGTTGTGTGCTTCGATTATCTCATCTAGAGTATTGTGCAACCCCAGCTCGAGAAATTTTTCCGTGCTGGTATTGGCCGGTAATCCGATTGCGCGTTTGTACGCCTCGCGGATGAGACAATCTAGCTTGGTGCGTTCAGTCGCCTGCCACTTGAGGTAGGAGGCGACGTACGTTATATGGTTCATAGCGAAAGCATGTACCAGGCGAATGGTATTGCTTTCCTTCATTCCGCTATGCCGATTTGTTATTCGTTTCAGCAACCCGATTGTTTCATTGACCGCGCCCTCTAGTCTGCGAACGGTTTCGCCGTTGTGGTCGTTGGCGGACAGGCGCAAGCCCAGTACCCTAATGGTGTTAACTTGTGGGATGACAGCGCCGTCTGATGTGCGTACATTAATTTCTCTATATGCGCACTCGAATGCGGAATCGGCGTTCTTGGGTTTACGGCCCCTGCGCGATGGTCTATAGAGCAGGAGCTCCGATTTAGCGGCGGAACATTCGAGGCCAGTGTCGCGAAGGTAGTCCTGCACCACGTCGACGGCTTCCTGCAGCATTTGCTCTACGTGGCCGTCATTTCCCTCGGCAACCCAGAGGGTGATATCATCGGCGTACAAGCTATGGTGGAGGCCTTCTATCTCAGCGAGTTTTCGTGGTAATCCGACAAGCACGAGGTTAAAGAGCATGGGCGAGATTACGGAGCCCTGCGGCGTGCCCGTACAACCCAAGTATATGTCCTGCGATTCTAGTCCGCCGATCGCTAATTGGGCCCGGCGGCCCGTAAGAAAATCCCGTACGTAGTGGTACGTTCTCTCGCCCAGTCCCAACGCTCGTATACTTTCAAGTATTGCAGCATGGCTAACGTTGTCGAACGCCTTTTTGAGGTCGAGCCCGAGTATCGCTTTGGTGGATCGTGTGGGATTGTCTAGAATATCGTGCTTGAGTTGAAGCATAACGTCCTGCGTGGAAAGGTTACGACGGAACCCCAGCATCATGTGTGGGAGCATGTTTCGGTCCTCGAGGTAGTTGGTAAGGCGAGCGAGAACCACATGTTCCATGACCTTACCAACGCAGGACGTCAGGGATATCGGTCGAAGGTTGTCAATCTGTACTCGTTTGCCCGGTTTGGGGATCATAATTATGCGCGCCGTTTTCCACGAGTTCGGTATAGCGCCCGCATTCCAGCACTCGTTCATGTAAGCCGTCAGTTGTTCTATCGACTCATCGTCCAAGTTACGTAGCGCTTTGTTGGTTATCCCGTCCGGGCCTGGCGCCGACTTTGTGTTGAGCCTGTGCAGCACCGCCCTCACCTCTGCAAAGCTGAAGTCCTCGTCTAGCTCCGCGTTACCCTCACCCTCCCAGGCGTATGCCGAGTGCGCGAGGGGGCTACGTGACTGAAAGTAACGGCTTCGCACGTCATCTAGAAAGTCCGCGTGGGTGCCTTTGTAGTCGTGCAGCAAGTTGTTAAGCTTATGTGCGTGCGATGTTTTCGTCTCCTCTGGATCGAAGAGGTGCCGGAGGAGATGCCACGTCTTGGCCCGTCCCAGCTGGTTCTCCATCCCATTGCAGATCTCTTCCCATTGCGTTTTGCATACCTGTAACGCGTGCTCTTCCATGTCCCTGCTTAGCCGTGCTATGCGTCTGCGCAGCGTTCGATTGTGGCGTTGATGCTTCCACCTGTCTTGCAGGCTGCGCTTGGCTTCCCACATGTGTAGGAGTTTGCTGTCTACCACTTCGAGCTGTGCTTCTGGCGGAACCTCCCGCGTCGCCGTTTCTAAATCCCCCTTGAGCGTCGCAGTCCAGCTATCTATATCCTCAATAGCCGCACTGCCACGATTATGCTCTTTCCGGACTTTGCGAAACGCGTCCCAATCCACCAGCCGGATGTTCTTGCCCTTGGTACCTTCCCGATGAACGCGGTGGTGAGGTTCAGCGTCGACCTGGATCTCGATCACTGAGTGATCGCTACCCAGGTCCTCCTGTGTATTGTGCCATCGCGAACTAGCAACGTTCTTGGTAAATGTGAGGTCGGGTGAGGTGTCTGCACATACGCTGTTGCCCCTGCGCGTAGGCGCGGAAGGGTCTGTGATGAGCTCGAGGCCCTCATTCTGCGCATCGTCCCAAAGGCGCTTACCTTTTGGCGTTTCGTAGCCGTACCCCCACGCCACGTGGGGCGCGTTGAAGTCGCCCGCGATGAGCAAGGGCCCGTCGGCAGCTGCCTCGCGTGCCTCTCGCAGTAACGTGCTAAAGCGGTGTCTGGCTTTGGGTCTGCTATACACGTTCAGCACAAACAGGCCAGGGCCGCGCCCTTTCGTCGGAATGAGCTCTATGAATACATGCGGTATGCTAACGTTCATACGTTCGCGTTGCGCCACGGTGAGGTTGCGTCGCACTAGCGTTGCAGCGGCCGGTGGGGCTCCCGCGGTCACAGCTTCGTCTATAGATTTGTACCCCGCCAGCTTGACCGGGTCATTGGTTTCCTGCAATAGTATTACGTCCGGTCGTTGCCGGCTACGTAAGAATTGTTGGAGAAGCGCCCGTTTCCTCCTGTACCCCCTGCAGTTCCACTGCCAGATAGTGAACGTGTTCCGTGTGTTATGCTGTTGTGGGCGTTGTGTTTGTGTGGTTTCGTGTCGAGCCATGGTGACTGTACGTGTTATGGTTTGCCGTCCGGCTGATCCTGCGCCTCTTCGTCGGGTAACGGCCTAAAGTACGGTTTCCCAGTCGTTCGTACAGGGCGACCCACTGCGCTCGGAAGTCGCATTTCGATATTGTCTATGCGCGTTTGCAGCGTCGCGACCATTTTTGTGAGCTGAGATATTGCAATGCTGAACTGTTCGGTTTGTGCGGTTCGCTGAGCGATTGCGTTGTTAAGTTGCGCGGTTTGCTGCGCGTGTTGGGTCTTCATCGCGTCTACCTTGTCGTCGAGTCTATCGACTCGTTCGCGGAGTTTCTCCTCGCGTTTTTGCGATTTGACGTCGAATTGTTCCGGGTCAAGTGCCTTACGTTTGGTGGGTGCGGGGTGCGCGTCTTGAGCCTCCATGACTTCCTCCACTCTCTCGTCTGTACTAGCAGCCGCGTCGGCTGCGACGGGTTTAATTGGAGGAGGAGGAGGAGGAGGAAAGGGAACTGTCGGGGCCTCCCCCTTCAACGTGGCAATTTCGTTTCTTAACCTTGCATTTTCCTGCTTTAGTTCTTGGATAATTGATTCGAATTGATCCAATCGTGTCTGCACTAGACTTTCTGGGTCGCTGTTGCGTTTGTAAGCAGAGCTGCCGCGTCTGTCTACATCTGGGTTTCTATCAATGGCAGTCTCGGTTCGCGTTAGCGGTGCGCTGGGCGCGCGTCCGGAGGTGACGTCCACCCACCTCAATTTATGGGGGTCAACCTCTCTTCCGCCTTTTGGAAGCCAGCGCAATGAAAAAAAATTGAGCATTGCTGATTGGTTTCAGCAGCTTTGCAACTACACTCGCGCGACTGAAAAATCGGTCAGGACGCGACTAGCCAAAGCAGTCGCTTTGCGACCGTTCGCGACTGTTTGCGACCAGTCACTAATGGTCCCGCGACCGCTGCTAGTCACCGGTGTGCAGCGGGCTTAACCCGTGCCTTCCGCGAACAAATTCATTATTAACCTCGTTAGCAAGTGAGTTGCCTGTCTCTGCTTTGAAGCTCGTTCTTGACTTGACCAAGCAAAACAGCTTGAGCAGATATGAAACGCGAAGGCTGACTTGGGCGTTTTGAAGTCCGCTTGTTGCTTTACGCCGACTTACTCAAGTCAAGTCAAAGGTGCGAGCCAAGTAACATCTCTGAATTCGTGAGTAAGCACTGTCGCGTTTATCACGCTGCGCTGACCATGCAACGCTTGCGCGAAAAAACAACCGTTTCCCACGCTTTGCTAAGACGACACAGTGGTGGAACCAGCCGTCACCTTGCGTTCGCAAGTTTCATCACCTATAGAGAGCGCATAGGGTGGTTCATTGGCGCCCACAGAGTGTATCGGAGTCGCTGAGCATATGTGCGGCCTGCACTGCAGAGTTTTTCTTTTCTTGCTTCGCGATGGCTCCACCCTTTTTGCAGTCGGACATTGTGCGCCAACTAGACATCTCAGAAACTCGCATATGATGCCTCATTGAAGGCGAAGAGGTCCTGAATGTCAAACACATCACTTTTTGTGGCGTGAAAGCCTGTAGTCCATCTGTCGTTGTGCAAGGACTCTGCCTACAGATGTCTCATGTCCGCCAGAAGCCACACGAAGTGGAATTTACATGTGACTGGGAAGGTTGTGTATAGGAATGCTAGCTTTTTCTTCGTGTTCTCGCTAATCGTGCCGGTCCGCAATATGGGCCTTTAGTGCACTGACACAATTGATGTTTCTGTTCGTTAATGCTCCATACGTGTGTGCCGCGGTAAAGTGGGGGTTACGATGTTCTGCTCTCACCCGAGCGTCGCGTATTCGATCGCGGCTGCGGCGGTTGCTTTGCGATGTAGGTGGAATGCTAGAGGCCGAGTACTGCACTATGTCCGTGCACGTCACCCTCCACTAAAGGCGTGCCTCACGTGGTTTGTCACGCAGAACCCAAAATACTATTACGGTATTCAGTATTTCCTTTCACGTCCTCAGTTTTGGGCGGATACTTACCGATGTGAAATTTCTCTAAGTTGTCACAATGCTGATACCTTTGACGCAATAAAACAATATATGCCACAATACTATAGCACTTACTTATGTTACCTAGTGCAGCTGTTTGTGGTTAGAAGAGAAAAGTCCAGAGATGAAGGCAGTGCTAGTTCTCTGGAACTTTAGTTTTCAGGGACATTGCTGCTGCAGAGCAGGCAATTCACGACGAATGCAAGCACATCGTCGCGATGTGCATGCAGCGACTTTTCTTGAACAGGAAACCTCAAAGACTTTTGCATTATTAAATATACTATTATTTTGTTAAAATATTATTTCTTGATTGTTGCATGCTGTAAAACTGTGCCCATATGCGCGCCCAGGCAAAATCTAAATCAATTCGTTTAGACACAAGCCGAAGGTGCTGCATTTTTTTTTCGCCTACAAAACACGGTGCTTTCCCTACACCACGCACCATAAATGTATGGTGGTTTCGCATGTGATGCTCTTAGCTGTTTTGTAAATTTTATGCAATAATAACAGCACACATGCTCTAAAAAGAAACTTTATTGAGCATGTGCCATCAGATGAACTAAATATTACACAGTAAAGCCGTTATCATATGCACACGTTTTGAAATGATACAAACCTTGAGAGCGCCTCACAGATACACGAGCACTATGTTCTGCTGTGGTTTGCGTTCAATGCAAGTACTTGTCGTGAGGCCACGGAGGCAAATATTCACAACGATCAGCTTCAGTCGCTTCCTTGCAGGCTTCCATATCTGGGGGTCTGCATACAGAAAAAACGAATTATGGCTTCACCAACGAATATTTCTTCCAGGAATAGATTCAAATGATTAATTATTTTTCACAACACAAGACGCCAAGTGCGTCGTTAACAAGCTGTCACGTATTTCTAAAGCATAAACTAAGCTGCTCGTTCCCGTTACGCTGACCACAACTGTGCAGCTCGAGCTCGCTTTAGTGATGCCATACGGGCGCAGGATTTTGATGAGGCGAGATGCAACGGCCACCATAAACTGGGCCTTGACACAAGAAAACCATAAGAAATGTTATATAACGACCACAGCAATGTTAGTGCTACTGCAACACGCTGTCGCAAGCTCTACTTCATTTTTAATGAACGTCTTCTTTTTCCTCATAAAAATAATGAAAGCATGCACACAAATCAGATATTCTTATTTTCTTACCTATTGCTCCAGAAGTAGTCGTTGTCGACAAAGTGTGCCCGGCACTCTCCCTTCAGTGACGTGTCTTGCCGAATCTCAGCCTCACGATCCATTCTTTTTTTTTCTGGCTGCGTCTCTTCATTGACAAGGCGTGGAGGCTGACTCTTGTCGACGCTCTGTTTGTACCATGCGGCACGCGGCATGTACGATTGTTTTTAAAGCCTTTAAGTTTGGTCATTTCCCGCCAACTGCTACAATATGTGACCAGTAAAAGAGCGTGTGGTTGTGGAATGCGTCGTCTGCTGCAGGCTTCCGGTTCGAAAAGAACAGACAATGGAACCACTTCGCCTCCAGCCTCAGATTATTTGGGATTAGCGCGCGCGGTTGCCCGTTTATCTTCATTCTGATAAACCAAGGTCGGTTGTTCAGTGGTTGGCTGCTCCAACTCGAGCGTGAAAGGCAAATGCATGCATCGATTCTCATGAAACGAAGAAAGCAAAATGAGGTGGGCCGTAGCTACGAAGAGAGCCACACCGACAAGTAGACTTTGTGTACCGATTCTTTAAGTCAGAGTGTGCGAATACCATTTTATCACAGGTACGTATGTATTACGCACTAATAAAAAGTTTACGCATGGATTTGCTACGATATTATATGAAGAAATGAACTGTCGCGCAGACGCACCTAGCAAAAATATTATGGAAGCGCTCGGGCTAAATCTGCCTGCCATATTAGATGAGCGCCGGCAAAGGCTCCCATATAATATGACAAAAAAAAACGCGAAAAGCTTCACTTAAGAGTAAGTTTACACGAATTGCTGGACGAGTTCATTTGCGTTTATCATGGTTAAACTGTGCGCCAGGATGGCACACAATTTAAGAACTGCGTTAAACAAGCGCAGGGTTTTGATTATTCAGCGCCGTCTAAGTCTGACTGTATTGCTTATGTGCCGCCGTGCCTCGTAGCTTGATCAAAGTTAGCGTTCCAATAAGCATCTGACTTCGCCTAAAAAATAGGTGGTCGAAATTTCCGGAGCCCTCCACTACGGTGTCTCCCATAATCATATGGTGGTTTTGGTACCTTAAACCCCACATATCAATCAATGAATAAGTAAATCAACTAATAAATGCATCTTATAGCACGCTGCGGGCTAGAAAAAAAACAAGATATTTCACCGCGCTCAGTAAGTGCTGCGCTTCATGCCGATGGACCGATCATGTCGGCCGAAGCAGCGATCAAGAAATGAACTCTTAGCACACTGCTACATTTATTCCCATCCCCTGATACCTTTACAATGGTGATTTTTATCTGCAGTAACATATCCTACAATGAAAACTATCTTGTGTATCGAGTGATCTGCTAGCGAAATTGACAGTATACCCCTTGCTACATAAGAGCATTGCAGATCATTTTAGTGCTGTAAAACATTGCCCGCAGCTTCCCTCGGGGGAACACTGAGGAGGATGCGGAGCATATAATAGGTTAACGGGGTGTTAAAGTGCGACTTACTTGGGTCGATGGCTAAATTGGTTAACGTGGTTGTGAAATGGGGTGGTAAATTGCGACTTACTTGGGTCGCTGGCTAAATTGGTTAACGTGGTCGTAGGAGGGGTGTTAAATGAGTGAACACGTACGACACGTATGCGAAAGGGCGGTGTTTATTTATTGCGACGAACTTTGAGTACGATGGCTTTTTGGTCGGTAAAGTGCATGCGCTGTCGACGCTTACGTTTCAAAGCGGCCGAATCCGGTGCTGCTGCTCGACGCTGACGTCTCTCAGCGGCTTCACGTTCTCTAAGTTGAGCATCTTCCGCTCGACGCCGACGTTTACGTTCGGCGTCGCGAGCTCTTCTCCGCGCTGCCTTGTCTTCGGACGACGACTTGGTTGCGGTTCCGCCAACACTTTGGCCGGCGCTGGTCGAAGGGACGTCAATCATTGCGACCTCGGACGTCGACGCGCCGTACAAACCAACCGACGAGCGGCAACTGAGCGAGCGAGCACCGACCTTGAGTATATATACAGCGCGACGGCGCATGCACTGTCAGCTGTCGAATGTTCGAGAAGGGGGAGAAGCGCAAGGGCGCATGCGCGCGCGTCAGCTGCCGATGTTCTCGAAGCGCGACGGCGCATGCGCGCGCGTCAGCTGCCGATGTTCTCGAAGCGTGACGGCGCATGCGCGCTACATTATACAGCTAGCGAATGTTCGTGAAGAGAAGCGCACGCGGTGTGTAGAGGAGGAAGGGTGCACAGATGGTGGAGGAGTGAAGCGCGCGCGGTGTGTAGAGGAGGAAGGGATGCACAGATGGTGGAAGAAGGAGGAGGAAGCTTGCGGACGGCGCCGCACTACAAGCCTCTATTATTAGATGCTCCGCATCTAAAAAAGCTTTCTTATCGTTTATAGAAAAAAAGCCGCCATGGGGCTGAGGTGTGTAGTCACACCTCACATGGGCTCCTGCTCTTATTGCTATTTTCTGTGCAACCTTGCCTGGACACTGCTCGCGTTTAGTGACCTGGGATTCCTCGCGTCGCAAGGCATCGTTTGACACCAGACTCATCGCAGTGAGTGTACTTTTTTACTAGATATTGAACTCTAAACATATTGTGCCTGCTCGCTGGGACGCGCCAAGGAATTCAGAGGACGCGCTGCACGCGAACGCCGCTGTGGCGACGGGCCTGCGAAACGAGCTGGACGCCAGCGTCTCGTAGGTGCACGAGCACGCTGCTCGCGCAACACAGAGACGCAGCGTCTGAGGTAAAGAGCTCTCATGGAAACGCAGACGTCTAACCCACGTCAAGAAAACCCGAGTACGATGCAAGTGGACAACACGGAGGGTAACTCAAGAACGGCATCACAATGGACGTTTGATGAAAATAGTGGCAAAACGAAAGGCAAAGCCCACATTGAGTGGCTTCAAGCTGGCCGTAAAGGCACGTCAGCCAAAGAATAAAAGTCAGCCGAAGAACGAGCTACGCAACCTGTGAAGCCAGACGCCGAATCTCAACCGCAACGTCAACGCAGCACTAGGATGCGGCCATTCCCTACTGATTACTTCAAAGTCATATTCCGTCCGCAACCAGAACTAGATCTTTCAAAACGAACACTCATCGAGGTTACACATGCCATCGGAAGATCCAGTGGCTTGGCCCAGCAGGACTTCTATGACCATGTGCAAGTGCAGGTGCAAAAAGTAGAGAATGTGATCATCGCAAGCACAGCAAGTACTGAACGAGCTTCCAAACTGCAAAGTATAAATGCTATACAGCTCGGTGGAGTAATATATCAAGTGAATCCGCACATTCGACCCCCCGATGATGTGTGCCGCGAAGTGATCTACGGCCTCGAACCAGGAACAAGCCCCACAAAGATTGTTGCAGGACTTCGCGTAGACCCAAGATACCACGTCCTTGGCGCGCGCATGCTGGGATCTTTCACAGCCGCAGTTATCACTTTCGACGGGCAGCACGTTCCTTTTTACGTGACGTACCTCAGTGGAGACTACCGATGCAAGCCATACCGGAAGTCCATCCAATATTGCCGAACCTGTGGCGCCCTAGGTCACCGACAAGACATCTGCCCTCAGCCGAAAGCGAACTTCTGCTACAAATGCGGCCACGACAAGGACACAGAACCACATGACTGCCAACCGATGTGCAAGATCTGCGGAGAAGACCATAAGACTGCTGGAAAGGAATGCAAGAAGAAACTCCGCAGCAACCCCCCTCCTTATCAAGTAAGACGCCACCAGCTCGATAACGCCCGCGCCCGTGAGAATCACTGGAGTGCTTGCACCAATGATTTACCCGGGTCAGTTATCACACCAGAAAATTCACGGGCCCCCTCTTTTCCCCAAAAATTTGACCGAAGCCGCTCTCGCTCTAAGAAAAAAGGTCGCTATGGATCCCGCACGCCATCACGGTCTCGCTCCGTTAGGGGAATCAGTTACGCCGCCGCGGTGACCGGTAGTGACGGGCCCAGTTCTCTAAATACTACAAGTGCCTCGACCATCTCACCTGCTCAGACAGTGACCATCCGGGCTCTAGAAAATAAAGTCCAAGATCTACAACGGAGGGTACAACAACGCCCACCAGCCGAGTGTAGCACACTAGAACTTGACGACAGCATACTCAAACAGACGGAAGCCAGAATAATGAAGCGGGTAGAAGAAAGGCTGCAAGCACATGAAGCGAAGATGCTCGACCTCGTCGAACGACGCCTTGAAGCTTTCGAGAAAGCCCTCACTGCGAAACTCCTCGCATCCATAGACACAACCATAGAGAAATTGGTTACTAAAATTATGGGAAAGGTAGACCCACTGACCCGTACTGTAAGCACGCTCGACGCCAAGCTTGATGGCTTCATGGCACAACAGCATAACTTCATAACATATGCATACAAAAATTTCGTTACCCATGAGCAGCTGGTGGAGCAATCAGGGACCAAGCGGAAAGAGCGAAAAACTTTAGGGGATGAAACTGCAGCGGAAATTCGATCTACAGCACCAAACGACCGGCACCAGGCGGGAATCAACTGCCAGAATGGCAGCTCCCACACATAGACAGTCTGAGCCACTCCCCACTCTTCGAATTTGGCAATGGATTTGCAGATCCTACAGACCTCGTTCTGCAAACTTGCAAGAATATGTTAAAACAAATAATCCAGATATGATCGCGTTGCAGGAAACCCACACAGAAAAAATCAAGCTCCCTGTCTACAGCACTCTCACATGCTCACCCCGCACCACAATTCTAGTCAAGAAGACTAACCGCACAGGCTGATGAGATTGAAGACATTGGCATCGAACACACCATCGTGGAGATAATCCCCACTCGGAAGACTGAACAAAGCTTATACCTGGCCAACCTTTACAGCCCTCCGCGGGAGCAGTTACACCAATACGACCACTTCGTCCACGAGCTCCGTCAAATGGTGAACGGCAACCGACTCGTCATAGTTGGGGACTTCAATGCCCCACACGCGGCCTGGGGCTATCACAGCACCACCAAGAAGGGAGCGCGTGTTCACGACGCTGCGCAGCAACACGGTCTGACGCTGAGGAATGACTTGCTCCATCCAACCCGAGTTGGCAACAGCGTCTCGAGGGATACTAATCCTGATCTCACGTTCACTAGAGACGTGCCCAACGCAACGTGGACAAGGCTACCAGACACTCTAGGGAGTGACCATCACATAATTCAAATAGAGGTCGAACAGGCTCACCGCTCGCTCAAGACAGGAAAAGCTCAGCTCACGGACTGGACCGCCTACAGGAATGAGCTTGATGATGCTTCGACTATCGAAGACATTGAAGCCTGGTTAAACAGTATTGTAAGTGTTGCTGACGGACATACCAAAACGATACACTTGAACGAGGACAATCCGGCAGTCGATAATCATCTCCTTCACCTATGGGAAGCTCGAAGATCGCTTATAAAACGATGGCAACGACAAAAGCTCAACCGCAAGCTGAAGCGCCGCATCGCCGTACTCACTGGACAGGCACAGGAGTACGCTGAAAACCTTGCGAGCCAGAACTGGCTGTCCTTCTGCGACAAACTTCAAGGGACATTGAGCACAAAGAAGACGTGGCGCATTCTTCGAGCCCTGATTGACGACACCCACACCAAAACTAATCAAAGAAATACAATTCAGCAGCTCATACACTACTATGAGGGCACAGAGCACCAGTTACTCCAAGAACTTCAAGCAAAACTTTGTGGCTCGGTTAACCAGCAAGCTACCTCCATCAACAATTCGACGCCCAGGGAGTACCGAGGAGCACCGAACGAAGCACTAGACCAGCCTTTCACGCTGGCAGAGCTACACGCGGCCCTTGCTAAGCTTACGCGCAACACGAGCCCGGGAAAAGACGGAGTGACCAATAAGCACCTACGACAGCTACCGCCCCGGGCGTTGACGGCGCTCCTTCGGCACTATAACGACTGCTGGAGGAAGGGCGAGCTACCACAAGCCTGGAAGCACTCAGAGGTGACCTTGGTACCCAAGCCAAAGAAGCCAATCTCGATTGCGAATCTTCGTCCCATTTCCCTTACGTCTTGCGCTGGGAAACTCTTTGAGCACATGGTAAACGAGCGGCTCACCACACATCTCGAAGACAATGGTCACTATCTGAACACCATGTTCGGCTTCCGCCAAATGCTCAGCACACAAGACGTCCTCTTGCAGATAAAGGAAGATATTCTTCTCCGCTTGAGCAAGCACAGTAAGTCATCTGTTCTAGATTTGGACGTAAAGGGCGCATTTGACAATGTGAGCCACGAAGCCATTCTGCGTAGCCTGGAAGATGTCGGCTGCGCTGCCAAGACATACGCCTATATGCTGGCTTTCCTCACCAACCGCACTGCCACTGTAGGGATTGCCAATATCAGGAGCGAGCTTTTTCAACTCCCTAACAAAGGCACGCCGCAGGGCTTAGTGATATCACCAGTGCTTTTCAACTTGGCCCTCCTTAAGCTCCCACGTCTCTTGGACGCTGTCCCTGGGTTACATCACGCGTTATACGCCGATGATATCACTATGTGGCCAAGAGGTTCAAGCACGGGTGAACAGGAGGACCGACTTCAAGAGGCGGTTAACATCACTGAAGGATATCTCAAGACCTGCGGCCTCGAATGTGCTCCGGAAAAGTCGGAACTGTTAGTACTTGCGGCACGCACCCGGGGTAGACCACCAAGCTACGACACTCCTCACCCACAAGTCTTTCTACAGGGAGTCCAAGTACCACAAGTTGACACGCTTCGAGTCGTTGGACTACACATACATAAAGATGGGTCTGGCTCCACTGCCCTACCCCGGCTGCAGAACACTGTGACACAGCTCACCCACCTAATCGGAAGGGTGGCTAATCGCCGCAGTGGCTTCAAAGAGCACGACACCCTAAAAATGATACAAGCTCTCCTTTACAGCCGCATAACGTACGGAACTCCCTACCTCAACCTGAAGATAGCGGAGAAACAAAAACTTAATCTGCTGATACGAAAGGCTACAAAGCTTGCCCTAGGACTGCCACCAGCCGCCTCCACTGACCGACTGCTTCGCATGGGAGTTCATAATACGTGGGAAGAACTCACCGAAGCACACCTCATAAACCAGGTCGAGAGACTCAAGCTGTCACTCACAAGGGCAAGCCGTCCTTCGACGCACAGGATACCAGACCACTCTAGAACCCAACGAAGAATGCAAAGGCAAAATACCGTCACAGCTGCGAGAAAGCCTCGAAATTCAGCAGTTACCTCGGAACATGCATCCTCAACATCACCGAGAAAGGCGGCTCGCCAGGGTTAACATGATCCGGAAAAAACATGGCAATGACCCGCAGGCGCGATACGTGGACGCAGCCAAATATCCGAGACGTAAGGCCTTCGCGGTTACCGTCGCAGATTACAAGGGCGCGGTACTGGCATCGGCGACCATCCTCGCCAAACGTGCGAAAACAGCTGAAGAGGCTGCTATAGCACTCGCCACCCAGACGAGTGAGGATCCCATCGTGGTCTTTACCGACTCACAAACAGCGGCACGGAACTACCTGAAAGGCAGGGTCTCCACGGTGGCGATTAGGCTACTAAAGCGCATGGACAATCCTCCTCCCTACACATGCATCGTGTGGATTCCGGGTCATGAAGGTCTCGAGGGAAACGAAGCGGCACACACCGCAGCCCGCGAATGCGTCAACCGGGCATTCCCATACAAGATCCGAGGCACCTCCCACTCAACAACAGAATCAGAGACAAGAGAAGCCATACCAATAACGTACCATGCATTACTGCAACATTATCGGCTCGAACGCAGGTTATACTTCCCGCCACATCGAAAACTCACAAGAGGCGAAGGGACTGACTATAGGCGTATTCAAAGCAACACGTTCACACACGGCGTACTATTGCACCATATGAGGCCAACGTTGCACAGCTACATCTGCCCTCACTGCAATGTGGCGGACACTCTGGCGCACCTCCTACTGCAGTGCAAAGTAAGCGTCCCAAGACTACGAGCAGCAGCACCAGATGCGAACCAAGACCTCCTCAGTGAAGCGTGAGAGGCTGCGATCTCCCAGCCGGACCTGTTCGAGCAGCGTCAACTCGTCGCTCGAGCTCGGCGGGCTGTCCAAGCCAGAGGGTTCCTGGAATAAGGGACCCTCCCACCTTCACTCAGAAGCTTCTTTCAATAAATGTTTTCTCTCTCTCTCTTATCGTTTATAGCTTTCGCAGCTTGTCATTGTTGCAGTCATGATTAGCAGAAACAAAAAAACAACGTGTAAAGCACTGACATTGCACAGACAGATGCTTTTTTCAATGAAGCGGTACAAAAATGCACGTGTGCCGCTGCTGACCCGCATGGTGTGTCGCACCCGAAGCCGTCGTATCCCACAGTTTTCAGCGATTGCCTATATTACCGGTCACATATTCAGAGGGGGGGGGGGGCGATGATAACGACTTGAAGAAGAAAAAAAAGCGAACGCATCCTTGGAGCGCCACCATCCCGCCGCTACTCCGATACTCTGAAAAAGTTACGCTGGTGGCCATGGGGCGGTATCACAGTCTACGGAACTTGCGAATACCTTATCACCTCAAAGACGGGCGCGCATGCCGAACGCTTCGCTTTTCCGTATAACTGACAGATAGCGCTAATTTATCACGTTTGACGTGACTTGGTGCGCTCGTTCGCCTCCACTGCACGCTCGAGGCACAGTGAAACACACTGAAACACACAGTTCGCACTGAAACATCCGCTTTCTACAGCGACCGAATTTCCCCTGCCGCCAAAACGCAGTGTCGTTCGCACTGGACGAGCCCCGCGCCGCCGAATATGCCATCTACTACGGGGAGAACGCGGGAAGGATGCGCTGTCATCTGGTTGTTGCCGCGGCTCGCAAACACTACTACGCTATCCGGTGGTGTATACTTCGACGATTCTCGTACGCAAGAAGCAAGAAAAGACAGTACTGCTTACTTTGCTGGCAAGTGGCGGTCTTGCAATGCACGAAGAGCAGAAAAACCACACACGCCAGCGGTGTTGGTGGGTTCGTTTTGCTCTGCAAGACCGCAACAAGCTCGGTCTCGCCAACAGCAAGCTCGGTCACCTCTTTCACGAAATATGGAGGCGAAGTAGGCACAGAGTAGTTTAAACTCCCGTTGGTTTCAACATTCAGTTGCGTGCACTGCAGCATAACAAGTGAGTAGGGCTTGGCCGCCATTTTTTCAATGTTCCTTCACTAGCACTCCTACTGGTCCGCCGTGACCGATTCGGCGGCAGACTCCGCAAAAATCGGTCCGAGAGCGATCGGCGCGGAGAAGGCCCTTTCGGCGGATCTCGCCGCCGCCGAACCGGATTCGGAGCACTTTCGGCGGCCAAAATGCTCAGTGTGAACGCGGCCTTATTACGCCTCCAGAATACCATTCACCGATTTTCTTGCGCAGAACATCAAATAAACGTTCTTTTTCACTTTCTCTAGACGCAAAACTATCCTCTTTCAACGATATGTGCAATGTAACATGCAGATACGGCGCCATTTTTTTATTCGCTTTTTTCTCTAATTTTCGCTCATGGACTAGTTTTCGCTCACAGTCAACGGTGCCGACGCCAACGGCGGAATTTCCGTGACACAAGCTATCTAACGCTATCGCGTTAAAATGTGAGTGAAGGATTGTTTGCAGTGCGAGGAGTGGAACCTAAAAGGCGGCCGGTTGAGCGAAGCGTGAAGCTGCGTCTACTTCATTTCACCGTCATTTCCGTCCAAGAAAACTACGTCTCTGCATATGCGCTCGTCAAAAACGCGAAATCTAGGCAGTTCTTAGCACTATCTCGGCATGATGCGTTGTCGTGCGGGCGAGCGCCAGCGCCATTCAGGTAAAAGTGTGCAAGGTCAAGGCATCTGCTAACATGCCATTAGCGTACGCGACGCCATTTTACGGAAGGAACTGAATTTTCTAAAGGTGGCACCTTCAAAACCTCAACAGCAAGTAGTATAGACGCGCACTTACCTTCGAATCTCGAAGAGAACGCAGATGAGTGTAATTCCGGTGAACGGTACACTATCAATTCGCTTTTCGGTCGTCCTTTCGCTTACGCTGAATAATAACACTGTAACCTTCGGCAAATTGTCAATATCGGTGACAGCTGGGCCACAGCATTGCTTCATTCGAGAGCTTGCAGGTGTATACTACACCAACATTACGAGAACGAGCACTTCACATTCCCTCGCAGCACTTGACAGACGACGAAGAACACGTTCATATTCATGCAGTCGCCAAAAGCAACAACAGTTCTTCACAACAGGCTTCATCAGGCTTAGCAATCCTGCTATCTCAAATAGCGGGAGCATGCATGTGCCCGTCTAGTCAGCAGGACACGCGTGTCAAAACTGAGTGACGTCATAAGCCATGCCCGAAGTAGTAAGCAGGCCTGAATTTTTTCTCTAGGTGGCAGTGGCCAAACACTACTGCTGCAAACGATGACGTCAGAACTCACGTAACGCACGCTTGCGTGGCGACGGGCTACCATATAAGCACGAACGTCTGATCTAAAAGACTGATGCGCACCTTTTGTGCGCTGATACTTCTTTTTGAACGTGCCTGTCCCCTTCGGTGTTTCGTAATTTTCGAATGAATATCCCACTATTTATCCAAACTCCTGGGTACCAGCTAAGAAATACTTTTGCCGCCTCTCTCCTGTTTCCGTTCGCTCGGGCAAAGGCGCGAGCCATGCCCGCACGTTCTTCATTACAAAAAGGTATCGTTCCAGAATCGGAATTTCGCTTGTCCAAGCCAGTCAAAGAAAAACAAACAGCGCACTGCGCATTCCCATCGTACTTTTTTATACCCTTCGTTTATCAGAATATGTTCCTCTCTTTCACCATCATGTTTATTGCTGGCCCGAATCGAAAAGACGAAAATTTGGGATATCCCAGATGCCTTGCGAAACGACGTCATGGGAAGCATGCGGAGGGAAAGTGACCAAGTTTTAATTTTTGATATTGAGTGACATGTTACAAAATGGCATTCCATATATGTAAGAATGTACGCACTGACGTGTGTTCAACAGTCTCACATATTTTATGTAACCAGTTGTTTACGGTTGCGCAATGATCCCAACAGCAACATGAATATTAGCGACACGTGAAGCGGTATGCTGATATGTAACACTTGTACTCGCGAGGATGGGAGCCCTGGGCACTGCGACATAAGTTTATTCCAGAGAATGGCATTAACTACAGCTACTAAGTGACATTACTCCAACCACCCGGCTGTATGATTGAACGATATTTGGGTTTAACGTCGCAAAACACCCATAACATTATAAAAGATGCCGTACATACTAAACAAAAATGACCTGAAATAACCTCAGAAACTGGTTAAACCATTTCTCCTCTAGCGCACTGCCTTTCCTGGGTTTTTTTTACCACCTACTACCGAGGTAAGAATTTACTCTCGTGCTAACTGAGTTTTTGAACGTAGCGAGAGTAGTAATTATTTACCCCAGTGAGGTTTTCAGCGAGTATAAGGAGAGTAAATTTTTACTACCTTCACAAGGTTTTTGAGGTGATTGCTGGGAGTTATTTCTGGTGGTAAAAAAAATAAAAATGACGGGTGCATTTGCCCAGAGTCGACAAATTTATTGAACAGCAGAATTGATTGAATTTATTGAACGGCAGAATTGGTGACACATACATTCACATACAGACAAACACGCACACACAACAAATGCAGAATAATACACCACTAGCACAGACTGCACGCGTTGCTCGACTATACTTCGACAATCCGGTATATATATAGGCACGACTTTTTGACCGGCAATGTAGTACTGGTAGGAGAGCTCTTTTTTTGCATCGATTAACAACAACGCTTGAAGGTGCAAGCGTAAGCTTCAGGTGGGCTGCAGGACACTAAATGTCACACCAACCTTTTACTATAAATCTACACGATCTCACCTTTTTGATTATCCAATAATTTCTTGGCACACCGGGCTCTTTGCGCCACGCGTGTTAGCACTGCTGATGCACAAGTCCACAAAATATACCTAAATACGCACAAAGCATGGTAGCTCAATGATTTTTATTCAGCGACGGTGCACAAACACAGTAGCAACACGTATTCATCACAACGGGCGTAGAAGAGCGGTCCACGCCTGCATACAAGCTGCTTACCGACGGCGTTCTAGGCCTTTTTGAGGAGCATGGCTACCCGATAAAACACAGCTGGCGATCACAGAACACATATCCTGTGCGAATTTCGTCGTCATTTCAGACACAAGTAAACATGTCACCGCTATCTTACGGGGACGGGGCGGTGTATGCACACTTCCAACGAAAGACCACCATCCGGGTTTTCTTCGTGCTCACGGGCAGCCTCTTGTTGTTTCCGTCTGCCTCATATCGGCTTCGCGCTACATGTTTGAGAAGAGTTGGTGCATGAGGTGGGCAATTCGGGCAGCACTTTACTCGTGCAGACATCGCCTACTGTGGAACAAAATATATGCGATGCTTCTTTCACTTGCCCCGGCGACACACTCCCACTGGTCACTGGTGGCCACGGCTCGGTGACGACGACAGAGTGAAGCATTTTGCTTATTGCTTCTCCAGCAGGCAAGCATGGACGATGACATCAGATTGATTTTGTTACCACTGGCAGATCTTCACGATTCGGCTCGGAAGTGAGATATCCGCGACGTGCAGGTTCGGAGGCGCTCGGAAGAGCACGGTCGCTCGGTGATGTGGGAAACACGTGACATCCATCAGCCCAACCAGACACACTGATACCGAGCTTCTTGCACTGTCTGTCTCCAAGGCCACCGCCGAGCAAAAGCAACATTTTGCGAAAATATGCTGGACAGCTTTCCACAGCAGGTTTTCTTTCTCTTTTTTTTCTCTTTTGAGAGTCCCCCCCCCCCGGCTTTTTTTTTTCGTTCAAAGAATGCTGTTCTCGCTTGTTGTGCTTATGCTGCCTCCAGTTCCAGTAAAAGTGCGCTGACTCGAGGTCAGTTCAGAGGCGCGGCGATGCAAAAAAAAAAACAAAAAAAAACATCTGTGGGCTTCGCGTACCTTCACTATTCACTGAGAGCGTCACAAGGGGGGTATGGGGCAAAAGCCGCCGAAGCAGCTGCACCTTGCAGTCACGTGGTAATAAACTCTGAAACGCAGGTTAAAAATCAAGTGATAGAAAACTCCCTAAGTGGTAAAACTAGATTTTGACATCCTTTTACTACTTGCCTGAGAGGTGGTGGTAAAACTATGTCATGTACCATCTTTTACTCCTACGCGAGGTAGTTATTTTAAACCCGAGAGAGTTTTCAGAGGTCATGAGCCGGAAAAACCCCAAACTCGGATAGTTTTTGCTTACAGTGTAGTGAAGGGCTTGACGAATTTCGACCACCCAGCTCTAAGCGCACAGGCCCACAGCATTTTTGCCTCTTTCTATAGTGGCTAAGGTTTCAGCGGCTGCATTTTGGAATACCACGGCGGGGATAGACAGCTGTATGATAAGAGTACATATGTAATGTTTCTAAAACTGGATAACCAGCATTGCAAACACAATTGACGTTCCACCGACGTTTCATTAGAATAGTGTATTTTTCTAAATAAATAAAGAGGTGTTCTCTTTTACTGGCTTCTTCAGAACGTCCTAAAGCACGTTCTCAAGAAGCAAATGAAATTCATTCATCCATTCAATACTGAGACGTGGCCTGGCCCTGTGCTCAATAAAGAAAAAAAAAAGTGGCGTGGCTCTGAGGTTGGATACTTGATTGCCACGCAGACTGCTTAAGTTCAATTCCCGCTGGCACCCTGTTTTTCAGATCAACGCTGCTGTTGTAAGTTTTACTTAAAGCTTACGCGTAAGTAAAGCAGCCATGTGTGCTGTCGCCGTTCATGCGCACTTATATTATACCAATCACCTGTGACACGTATCCCCATACCAGTGACACATATCTACTCACGGGTATATGCCACTGTCTGGCGGAACGTGTTTGATGATGTGCGCGGCGGGATTGTGACAATATTCTTGTTACAACCAGCGGGTCCTAATCGTCAAACCATCTTATCGTTTCATATTAATTTTAGTTTGCCCCACGTTAAAGGGGTAATGACGAGAGCACTCAGACGTAGGTGGCTAGATAGATACGTAGATAGATATGTGTCTGCAATACGCCAAAAAGTGATTAACATTTTAAAAAGTCATCGCTTTGCCAAAACGCCGAAGCAATGAATGCGATAGAAACATATTCGAATGTTTTACGAAGCAAGGCTGGCATTTTTATAAGCAATACTAATTATAGTAAACATACGCTTGCTAACTAGAAAAAATTGCTGTGGTGTGGCCACTGCGACAAAATACTACGGTATACGCAGTGAGGCCGGAAATCAACTCATTTAGATCCTATATCACGTAACTCTACAAAACGCTGGTGCAAGAGAGCACAGCCGCTCCAGGTACACTTTTGGCTCTGTTTTTTGTGCAGAGAGCCCGGCCCGTAGAAGATCACGCTTGCTGTGGAGGCACACGCCACGCACTGTTTGTTAGGGAGCTTTAGAATAGCGCACCGCGAGCCCTTGCGGTGCGGTCGCCGCCACTGCGCATGCGTCGTAACGCGAGTCGGCATTTGCGTTCGCGGACCGCACGCAACAAATCCGAAATTGCGTGCGGTAATGGCGGCCCGCAAGTGCTGGTTTCGAGGCTACGGTGTCGCTGGGATCGTGCGTTGCAGTTTGCAGCCGGGCAAACGCAATTATAAAACTCATATGGCGCCCGCTACGCCCGGAACGCCCGCAACGCTTACAAACGGTATTCTAAAACTTCCTGTTGTCAAAATAGCGCCTTGCTCGCTTATCGGATAAGCGCGTGCATGCTAAGACGATACCGGGCGGAAAGTCGATGTTCGCTCCGCAGGAAGAGGAGGCTAGCGCATTCTTCCCCATATATATATATATATATATATATATATATATATACGTTAGTCGCGGCGGCGGGGGTGGCAACGGCAAGAACCAGCCGACACGGTCCATATAATTATTATCGCAATAAAAAAACTCTGCTGCGCCCAATCCCGCCCTTGGTCTCGTATCGCACTGCACATGACGGTCACTTTTTGGCCTTCCTTTTGTTTCTGATTTTTTACCTTTTGAATCGGTAACATCCAAACATCGTTTAAAGTTCACTGCAGTTGGTTCAAACGACCTTCGCGTGCGAGAATACTTTGCTAATTCACTCAGCGTACATTTGAGGGCACTAAAAGCGCTGCACATTAGGCGGCAATGACGTGGCGTTTCTCGAATTGAAGAAAGAAGAGTGAGCATTGACAAGTGATGGGAAAGAGGGTGATTTCTTAATTTACAAAAAATATAATTTATGACGTAGTGGATACCTTATATGCATTCTTATATTATGTATCCCAAGAACGTTTAGAATATTCTCTGGAAAGGCCGAATATTCTAGTTTTGAATAGAGAGACCACAGCGCGTTGCACGCACACCTGGTGTATTTCTGGCCTACCTAATTTGGTGCTACAATCAATCTGTCAAATGAAGTTTCTGCAAATGAAGAGGTACATTCAGTAGTTATTTCACTCACACTATGGATTGGTGCGTACCCACAGTGTGAATACCAAGGCTGATAATTGATTAATATGTGAGGTTTATCGTTCCGAACACGACACGATCATGAGAGACGTCTTAGTTCAGAGGTCGGGAAATTTCGACCACTTGGGGTCCTTTAACGTACACACAAATCTGAGCACATGAGCCTACAGCATTTTCGCCTCCACCGAAAATGCGGACACCGCCGCCGGAGTTCGATCGCGCGGCTTTCGGACTAGCAGCCGAGTACCTTAGCCACTAGACCACCACGGCGAGGCGTGATTATCAAGGCTACTCCGTCATAGGTATTCTACTTGAGGCGTGCAAAAACTGTGGTTTTAACCATGTTATTGCTTGACCCAACAAAGGGTGCAAACACTTTCAAAACAACAGCTTACCATTCGAACATCGGTACGAATGGTTCCTGAATTTAAGTGCATTATACCGGCTGTTTATGTAAATTGCTAAGTTGTCACTTTAAAATGCTAGAGCCTAAACATGATGACGAATGGTTGCAGCTAAATTTAAACGCATGCACAAATAAAACAAACACGAGGACAGTTTCCTTCCTTCATGCGTACGTTTAAATTTAGCTGCCATCAAATCGAGATGCAAACCACTCTAAATGTGATGTTTTTTTTTGCAGTTATGTTCCTCACTCTAAAGCAAACTTGTAAGTATATTTTGTGAGAATTACTTCAAATAAATTTATATAGGTCTTAGGGGACCCCATATTTTTTTTTATGACGCTTGCAAACAACAAAAAGCGAAATATTTTTTGAACTGGTTTTGGATTCCTAATGCATGTGGCAGGCTTGCCAAGAAAGCACGGATGAAGAAGGGAAGTACAAAGAATGGGCAAAATCGTTCTTTAGCGGCCCTGGTATAAGGCTTGAAAGACACCGCTTCAAACTTCTGATCAAAATGAAGTTTAGCTACGTCGTCCCCGCTATTCAATAAGTTGTACAACTAGAGCCATTGTAGAAGTGATTCAGATAACGCCACTTGAAACACAAGAATTCAATAACATGCGAGAAAAAAGAATATGAGCCCATTGAGTGGTAGCCCTGTACGACTCTTGAAAGAATAGTTTTAGAATGAAATTTTTCTAACACAGTGGTAATACGACCTGGTGGTCTTTTTTGCGAGTTCATCTTCGTTAACTTTTCGACAGCGGCTTGATTGGCCTTCGTGAGCGCAATAATGAGCTCCGTCTACTCCGTTTCCAGCGTGACACATGTCATTTCAGGATACCCTATTAAAGCAAGCTGCGTGCAATGATTTGTGTCATTATACAGGAGAAAAAATTAGCCCCGTATCTGCATGTTAATCTGCAAATGTCGAAATATTGCGTCTGGAGAGAGTGAAGAAAATGTTTATTTGATGTTCTGCGGAAGAAATTCGGTAAATGACATACTGGAGGTGCTGCATTAGAGTGCCTCGATGCGTTGGTAATGAACGAGCGTATCAAGTCACGTCACACGTGAGACATAAGCGCTCTCTGGCAGTTATCTAGGAAAACTAAGCGTGCGCGGCTCTAAGACGGGCATGCTTTCAGAGGTGATAAGGTGTATAACGCAAGGCGAAGAGTAAGTGCCATCACCGTCTTAGCGAAGCGTTGCCGTTTCGTGCAAGCGTTGCATGGTCAGCGCAGCGTGATAAACGCTACGCCCCTTAGAATTACTCATGTATGCCTTTTTAAGTAAAAGGCGCACATACAAAATATACACGTGTTGTTTTGGAGCCTCAAATATGCGCAATATTTGCTTTTCAATTGACAGTCACACAAGTATGAACGCTGAATCATGAGCAACATTCGAGAGTTTTAGTGCTGGGTACCTAAGCTCTTGGGGCGCTGCGGGCTTGGGGGTGCGCGGCGTTGCGTACTCAATCCATACCCAACTGGAATACCTTATAGAGGCGCGCACGCAAACGCAAGCCGCACGAAGGTAACACGCGCTCGGAGCGCCATAGCATCTTGTCGCGTAAGTATAATTTATTATTTTTGCAATTTAAAGTGTTAAATTAAACATACATAGTTACATGAAGTAAATTAATTTCAATCAATTATTTTCAAATAATATGACAGTTATCAACACGAAACAAAAAAAAGCTTTTTCGTATGCGCCATACTTGCGACTGAAGCCGGCACTGTCGATGCCAAGCAATCCAGAAGGCTGGTCGTAGATCAACAAGCGTGATGACAGAGCAACGGTGTAACGTTTACCTCTGTGTAACTTTTAGCTCGTACGTATAATTCTTTACGTTAACGTGTTACCGGATACCAGTTTGCGTTTACCGTCTTACAGGAACGCGCCTCTTCCAACGTTTTGAGCTCCTCATACGTAAACATGTATGCCTTTACGTTTTCGCAAACCACAAATGGTGATGCTAACTGCATTTAAATTGCATTTACCGTACATAGGAATGAATCATCGCGACGGCAAAATCACGAGGCTTTCTTTTTATCGTGTACAGAATCCAAGTGTACGCAAAAAAAAAAGAAAAATAGAAGGTTAGTGTAACGATAGTATTGACATCTTGTGACACTTTGTGCAACCACAGTCATGAACATGTTGGCTTACGCGTAATGTTTTTGAGGTGAAAATGAATGAAAAGTTTACTCATTTGTAATAACGCCACTGCGTGGTTTTCACCCAAGACGTACAATGCACAATGTTTCTGCAATAACAATATTGTGATTGTCTGATTCACTGTGGCCGCGCTAGATCACACCACCTAATCAGCTGGTCGGGGGCTGGCATATACTTTATTTCTATGTTCCTGCTAGGCCATTCTAGCTTTGGTAATCTGGCTGAAACAATGTAATCGCTATTGGTGCTCGCACGTTGGCTTATTTTAACTCGATGGCTAGAGTATCCACTGTGCGGATACCGTGAGTTTCTGCGAAGGTGGACCTTACAAGGCGGCCCATCCATCCTGGCCGAGATTTCGCGCCTTTGTGCCCTGCTATTTGTATAGTGGCTAGCCACTATATTATTTGCGTTTAAAGCCTAAAAGTCAAAGTGGTGGCTCTGGCCAGCCTCGGCGTTACTCGCCGTGAAGGGAACATGATGCGCAAGCATGTGCGCCAGGGCAGCTTGTCTCCGCTAGGAGGCCAGTGGTGGCAGCGTTGTTTATGGCCACGCGGATGCATGGCCCCATCGCCCCAGCGATCTTGCGACGCATCTGTTTGGGGTTTGGCGCATGCGCAATACCACTGCCCCAACCTCCTGGGTACGCAAGCCACTTGGTTACCCAGCCCTATCTTTGCGTTGAAGGTCCCCAAGAAAGACTGTCATCTTTAAAACGCCAGGCACAAGCTGCTATCTACACCCCCCCCCCCTCGCGTCGTGGTGGTGTAGTAGTTGCGGTACATGGCTACTGAGGGAAACGTGGCGGCAATGTTTCGGGCTGAGCCTTGCCTTGGTGACCTCATAGATGGATCGAAAACGCAATGGGTGTGTACTTATAGTTCATGCAGTGTAGTATACATCAGCTCTTTGAAATTGTCGGTACTTTCTACTATGACATGCGTGACGATCGTGTTGTGGTTTCGAAACGTAAAGCCATTCCCCGCCTCGTAGTTATTGCAGAATAACACTGATCATTATAAAATAGGCTGCGATACTGCATCTGTGTTACTGCGCGAAAAGCTCTTCGGTTCGCCTCACGTGTTGTTGTTGTTGTTAGTGGTTCATGAGGAAAAAGAAGAAGGCACCTAATTTCTGTCTGCCTACAGGCGACACGGCGCAGTGCCTACTCACGTGTTAGACACTTCCATAGCCATTTTGTCGCATTCAGGTAAATTGAACTCTCTAAGAATACCCTCTGTAGGAATAACTGGTATTCGTGACAAAAAGCCAGCGACGAGAAAGCCATTTTGCACCCCACCCTCGTAGTGGCATCGTTAAGCTCAACACATTTCCCATCTAGACAATTAAAAAGAGGCAAGTGTCTATGCTGTCAGATAAATACAAGTCAATTTGAAATTACCCCTGACATTACAAGCTCATGTGCACTTAGTGGAAATATTGGCATAGAGCAATCGAACGCTGTGGTAACTCGACTGGTCTCTCAGGCGTGATTGAAATAGAAGATAAACACTCCGAGGTAAGAAAGGTCATTCAAAAAAATGTCGAACTTGAATAATTAGTGACAACACATACTGACGATCAAATACAAGTTATGATGAAATGACAAGCTCTGCTTACAACTTACTCTTTTACCGTCACGCATGTACCCCTGTGATGAGAAAAGAAAATGACGTACGACAATCTTTTAGGCTATTCGGCGCGGAAAAACAGAAGGGAAATGACGCGCCGAAAAAGCGCACACAGAGAATAAAATACATGCGTAATGACAAAGCGGGCCACAATCTATGTATTTCGTCGTCTTCTGAATATTTCCATTCTAGCGTCTCTGCAGCACATCGATTACCTTGCTAAACTAAGCTGTCCCAAAAATGGGTAACTGTATATCCTATCAAATGGGCAAAGCCCTCATCTTGCCATCTAACACAGTATTGTGCCTAAGATGAGAATGGTGGTATTTTGAGTAGCCCGCTCTTGCATCCTGAACCACTTTTTTTTCAGAGCCAGCACCAAGCGATTGATCAAAATGTAAGTAATTAAATATTTTGTTGGTGCGTTTCATTCTGCTTGATTGCTCTAAAATATGACAAGTGATAGTTTTAAAGTTCTCAATAATTCATGCCCTCTTCAGGAGGCACTGGTTTGCCAGGCAATGAGTTTGTTCTAATCGAAGGTGCAATATATTTCTACGAAAATCGTGCGATAAAACAAACTATGCCTAATTGTGCTGCTTATAACACGTTTCATAACACATGAAAACATCGCATGTTCTGTAAAAAAAGAAAAAAGAACCACTATGATGCATAAACAACACATATTTAAATCACTACAAAAAGTTATCCAAGCAATCGTTTCTTATCTGCGTCAGCACACATGAGAAGTTAGCTAGATTGAATACACAATAATATTGGTAGTGAATTGTTCGTAGCAGGTAATTTACTGAGGTTTCTAGCTTTGTGCTGCAACATTCACGCAGAGTCGTTGAACAAAGTTGAACGACTTGGCGTAAATGTTATGGCGGTGGCTCATCGGAACAACTATGAGTCGGTTATGGCGGGGCACATATATTTTTAGAGCTCTTGAGCACCAAACGAGACAGATTTTCCGAGAAACTCAAAAGCTTCATGTGCTGGGAAGTTGTTCGAGAGATAATTTCACTGGAAATAATGTTTTGAAGGGTGAACTTGTCTTCGTCGGCGCAGCAGCATTGACTTGGTGAAGAAAGTTTCCCATGAAAAAATTTTCACTTCAGTGGCATTCTCTGTACTTCTTTCTTATAGCATTGAATACATCACATGTATCTGAGTAACATCATCAGAAGTAAAGGGTGAGAAAGTTTGAAGTCGTGGCTATATGCGTTTATTGAAAAAGAAGAAGCTTCTAATTGCTTCAACTCATTTCAGTTACATGACGGTAGCAAAAGTAAAAAAAAAGAATGTAGCCGAGCTAAAATGAATTCAAGCCTTTCATTAAATGTATTTGACCAACAGAATAGGCAATCGTCATGACGAATTAGTTTACTGACACTGCGTTTATGTCACCCCTCTGATGTTTGCAGAGAACTGGCTTTGCTCTTGTACTCATGTAAAATATTGCCTAATACCCTCTTGAAAAATAAGCCCAAATACTTTTGCTCATCCGTCGCTTCTACGAAACCCAAAAAACCTTCGCAGAACCACTGAGACCTTCGGGTTAACACACCGGAGAACCGAGAAAACTATGTGTTTCCCAATTTAGCCATCCTGGTGACGTGGATGGTAGACTTGTTCGGCATGGCTCACTAGGGCTTCTAGTCGCTGCACGCCAGCCCTTTGCCATATCTTTGCTGCAGGTCTTACGCCAGCCTATCGAGATAACTGCGCGTGATTCAGCGTGCGATATTGCTGAGCGAGCGGCAAGAAGGAGCGGAGGAATGCGCTACGAACTCATATGAACAACTTCCCACGCTTCACCCGACTTAAAATTCAGAAAATAAGTGAAAATAGACAAAGAAGAAAAGAAGAACTATTTACAGATAAGTCGTATTTTTTATCAGTAAAAACCATCCAAAACCAATAGGTGAGACTATCCACCTTGATGTCACTTTGTTCGACCAGATTTTAGGATGCCCAGCAACCGCTTCGAGCGTGCATGTTTCTTGAAACCGAAACTGGCGCCCAGCCTCCGGTGCCTGCTATCAACCCCCGAAGCGCCGGTTCCATGCAAGTTTAATGTGCCTGAGTGCCGACTACAGCGGCAGCACTAGGCAAAGTCTGTGTGGTGTCTTGTGGTGCAATATCAGCTAAGGTTAGCTGTTGTCACTCAAAGAACAAGTTCTAGCTGCACCAAGTGATTCATGTACTCCACGGAACAGGATAACACTATATATTGCGTTCAACTTTTACATTTCTTGCGAGAACAATCTGTGATTTATAAAGATACGCCATTATTTAAAAGTGGGCGAGGACGCGACATAGTGACGTCTCATGCTAATGTAAGCAATTTCTACGCGTTACAACAAAACCCGTCGCACCGTCTCTTCCTCGGTAGAAGAAACTATATAGTATTATTAAAAAAACTGGCCCCGTACCTGCATATTAATCTGCAAATGTCGTCAGAAGACAATAGTGTTGCGTGTGGAGAGAGTGAACAAAACGTTTATTTGATGATCTGCGCAAGAAAATCAGTGAATGATATTCTGGAGGTGCTGCGTTAGAGTGCCTCAAGCGTGCAGTGGAGACGAACGAGCGCATCAAGTCACGTCACATGTGGGCCATGAGCACCATCTGGCAGTTTTCTTGGAAAACGAAGCGAGTGGCTCCGAGACGGGTGTGTGCGCCCGTCTCAGAGGTGATAAGGTGTAGAACGCAAGGCGACAGGTAGGTGCCACCGCCATCTCGTCTTAGCAAAGCGTTGGAAACACTCGCCTTTTCGTGCAAGCGTTGCATGATCAGCACAGCATGGTACGCGCTATGGTCCTAAAATGACCTATGTATGCCTTTTCTAGTAAAAGACGCACGTGCAGAGTATATACGTTTTGTTCAGTGGATTAGCGCTCAGTAGTCGAATTCACACAAATTTCACGACAATTGCTACATTATAATGACGATAGTTTTCTCGTACACCCACCAAACTACGGCTACAGCTCGAACAGCTTCGCCTAAAATGAAATAACGCTAACTCATCTGACGCTTGGCACCGAAGTACCGAAGGCAGGCTTTTCTACAACGAGGTTACGCAGCCAGGTAAGAAAAAAAAAGCAGGCCCATAGGCAAGTCGAAAAGCGGAGTGGAATCGACTATTTATTGAATTCTGTAGAGATCACTCCACCATACTCTGTTTCATTCTGCTTGCGGTCATAATTTCACAGTGGCGTGGGATGCGCAATCAGCTGCCATTTCGGAGCAGCGCTAGCGTTGCGTGAGAACGAACACTTGGCTTGCGTACTTTCTACATTGTTTCCTTCAGGCACTGCTGTAAAGAATTACTGGATGTCAAGTTAGAGAATATGACGCAGGCGCTCACGTGTTCCAGCACATATTGCTGATATAGTGCGTATCGGGCTGCCATATAACACCGCAAAACTTGTCATCTCGTAACTTGCACCCAAACTGGCGTAAAAGTTGCTATATCTGGGCGTTCATGGTTTCGCCGTAAGTCAGAGTTTAACACGACGTTATCAGCACCTGGTCAGTCGACAATATAAACTAACAAGATCATATCCCACCAATGATTATCACTTCACCCTTCAAAAAATCTGTGGCGCCATATTTTAGCGATAGTTGAATTAGCCGTGTTTTTTATTGTTGTCGTTTTGCTCTGGCCGGAGGCCTTCCGTGAGCTCAGCCGTTGCCTGCAATCGCCGTAGCAGGCAGCGCCATTGGCCGCACAATCTGGCCTGACGTCAAATTAGGAGCAAGTGAAAGCGCTTTGAAATAATACAAAAGGAGCCATCGTTGCATCTTATATACAAAAGGAGTGGCTCAGAGAGATTCGTGGGCAGATACAAAAAATTATTCGGAGAAACTGAAATAAGGTAGTTTTCTTCATCGGAACGAAGCCAAATAGAGCCAGCGTGCCAAGGAGATGGAGGAAAAACGAGCTCCACACCTCGAGAAGTCTTACTGTACAAATCACCAAGCCAAACAACCAGATTATCTCTACTTCGCGCTACGCGCACGCCGACCACAGACACGAATGAGGTAAGACAAGTCAATTTTAAAGAACGCAGAACAGCCCCGCAATGCGCGCTGGCGGAGCGTGAAGTTTCGACGTTGTCTTCCGCATAGTTAGGCTGTCCACGATTCGATTTCACAACCATCGGACAGCTTGGCGTTTTCAGGTTTCCAGAAAATTTGACCATGACGTTGTTTGCTGTCAGTACCAGAATCCCGCCTTGCTCTCTGGCAGCCGGCCTCCTGCCAGGACAATATGATAATTGATGTGTCCGAAGTTGTCATTTTTTAGGGCTCATCGTATGCGCGAGACACAGTCGGTACTGTAAGGGTCGGAAATGACAACGAAATTAGGTTTGTTTCCCTAACAAGAAAAACTCCGAATTTTGTTACTTGTGAAGGAAAGGTAAACCTTTGGATGTCACATGAAGTTCAAAAGTTGACCGTTGTTGGCAACAGCGGTGTCGGGGTCTCGCATCATGCATCACCGGTGTCAACACGAGTGATTAAAAACACATAACATAATTAGATCGTCATAGCACGCCTATGACGTCACTATTGCGCCCCATATTCACGTCTTTAAATATAATCGTCAGTTGGTATGAAAAGTGGGCTGATAGAGGACCAAATGCAATATCAGGTGAGCTTCTGAAAGCACCCTATCCATCGGACGTTATAGGAAGTGCACGTTGGGTGCACGAAACTTCCACAAAATTGGCGAGAATTGTACAACGAGTGAGAAACAAAACAAGTCATACACGTATTCACAGGTAACCCGGGGAGTCTTTTATTGTTTTTTATCGGCTGAATGCGTATTGTTTTATGTTGAGACGAGGCAAGCTTGTGGTATTCAGTCTATTGTTAGAGTAAAAATGCACATTTCTTACATTACCAAAGCACAGCAAACACTTGCAAGCCAGCCTAAAAAAATTCAAATCAATTTTTTATCCGATTGAAGTTAGGTGCATCGATTATCTTGTATATGCACGGCCCAGTAATTCCACTTGATGTTGTGAAGAAAGTTTTTATATAATAACTTTTAGACAAAGTCTAGAGTGCACAGAATCATGATGTAAGAGTAGGCATATAGGACGTTCGCCTTCATCAAGTGGCACTGTTTGAAAAAAAGCACAGTTAAGTGTTCTCAGCAACAAATGACTGGTTTTATATTTATGTAGGGATATCATACATCATCGTCCAACAAGTGGTGCGAGTATAAAAAATGACGTTTTTTATTTTGTGGCTAGCGATTTCTTGTGGTTTCGTCAGGTCTATGGGCAGCCTATTTGAGAGCTGCGATGCATAAGTGTTGACATGTAAGTTCATAAGATCCCTTATTATTCAGAGAGTTCGTGCAACTTGAAAAATACGTGCGAGATTTGAAATATAAATTTTGTGAGGTAGCAGGTGAGCATTGAGTTATTTAGATATTTTTATAAAAAAATGGGGTGTAACTAATACCTTACTAAAAAGTTTTCCCATCGCACGCGTCCTCTATATGCTGTGTTTTCTTCTGCATCAATGACTAATAATACACCAGCCACTGCGAAGTGTGCACTATTGTAGAACTGCATCTAAACACTCTACTCCGATGAATTATAGCTCATGTTGCTATATAATATGTAAGGAACAGAGAAGTTTGAGAAAACATTATAAATGAGCGTATTTTCTTGAAACTCAGATAATATTCGCGTGTTCCGCAGTGCAGGATCACTGGCTCCGGTACTCGATTGCAGATCCTAAGGTTGCGGGTTTGACCCTGGCCATGACGGTCACATTTTAATTGAGGTAAAATGCCGAAGACCGGTTAAGTGCAATGCACATGCACGTTAAAGAGCACCAGATGTTCGGCATTTCTGAAGCCCTTCATTATGGCGTCCCTCACTGTCATAAAGTGGTTTTTGGATGTAAAACCACTTGGATTTTTATTCTAACAGTGCGCCTTATGCTTGGTGGTCATTGCGTATTCAGGTCGTTCCGTTGATTCGTCGGGTCATGTTTAATATGAAACTCATTGTATGTTTAGCGTAATACGTTAATAAACATTCTAGAAATACTATTAGTTCCTATAGTGGTAATGCATTCTTTATTGAACATTTCTGTTGTTTTTACACTGGTAATTTTCAGAACAAAGGATGTAGAAGTTACCGTGGGGAACTGGAACACGGGAGGTAAAACAAAGGTATACATCACGCCTGCTAAACGACGTAAGTCTTTCTATTTTGCATGCATTCTGCACTAAATACGTAATTTCAATACTTCGCAGGAAACGGGTGCGCTATATCTTTGCTTCGGTCAGTTAATATCAAGACTACAAATGTCTCTTAATTACGCTTTCACAAGTCACCCATTTTCGGAAGTGTGCTTATGCAACTGTAAAGTTCGAAACGTAAATGTCAATACGCGGCGTGAGAGATCTCACGTGTCTCTATATTTACACTTCCTCTCCACTAATATTATCAGTGTTTATGAAGGATATAGAATAACAGCCCGGGAAGCCCCACAGTCTAATAAAGTTTCCGCGCTTCATGGGAAGGCATGCAATTACGCCCATGCTTGAGCCTAAAACTAACGATAGATTGATATGTGGGGTTTAACGTCCCAAAACCACCATATGATTATGAGAGACGCCGTAGTGGAGGGCTCCGGAAATATTGACCACCTGTAGTTATTTAACGTGCACCCAAATCTGAGTACACGGGCCTACAACATTTTCGCCTCCATCGGAAATGCAGCCGCTGCAGCCGGGATGTGATCCCACTACCTGCGGGTCAGCAGCCGAGACCCACTACACTACCACGAAGGGGCATATATATATATATATATATATATATATATATATATATAATAAGGGAGAGAAGTGTATACCTAAGGGCTCGTATTTCCGTGTTTTAACACAATAATAATGAGATATAACAGACAGTAATGCCAACGAATGTACAGGGGAAGTTATTACAACCAATGGAATGCAAATAAGAAGAAAGAAGAAAGAAAAGTGGATGAAAAAATTACCAGCTGTGAGCAGAAATATATATATGTATATATATATAGATATATATATATATATATAGGCAGGCATGGTGGTTGAGGAGTGGCCGTAGCGTTGCATATATATATATATATATATATATATATATATATATATATATATATGTGTGTGTGTGCGAGTGTGTGTGTGTGTGAATTTAAACGTGGGAGTGTCAGTAAGCGCTATCTGTAGCCAAGCGGCGGGTGTGGAACACCCTTCTATGAGCCTGTGTGGCGTCACATAGCACGTGAACTTATTAGGAGTGGGCAGCTGACCAATAGTTCCTCGTATACAACCTAACGGGACCAAGTCTGCCAGTACGAGACCCTTGTTACTGAATAAAGGGAAGACGTGTATACCTAAGGGCTCGTTTTTTCGTGTTTTCACGCAATATTAATGAGATCTAAGAGGCAATAATGCCAAGGAATGTATAGGGAAAGTTATTAGAACAAATGTAATGTAAATAAGAAGAAAGAAAGCAGGGTGGAAAAATAACCTACCGTGAGAAGGAATCAAGCCTACGACCTTCGAATAACGCGTTCGATGCACTAACCACTGAGCTATCATGGCGGCCTTCCCTCCATCCACTTTTTTGCGTTTATATATATACGAGGGACCATTGGTCAGCTGCCCGCTCGGTATAAGTTCACGTGCTACGTGACGCCACACAGGCTCATAGAAGGGTGTTCCACATTCGCCGCTTGGCTACAGATGGCGCTGACTGACACTCCCACGTTTAAATTCACGTGTAAACCCAAAAAAGTGGATGGCGGGAAGGGCGCCGTGATAGCTCAGTGGTTAGAGCATCGAACGCGTTATTTGGAGGTCATAGGTTCGATTCCTACTCACGGTAGGTTATCTTTCACCCACCTTTCTTTTTTATTAGCTACATCAGATTTGTTCTAAGCAATTCCCCTATACGATCTTTGGCATTATTGTCTGTTAGATCTCATTATTATTGTGTCAAAACACGGAAAAACGAGCCCTTAGGTATACACTTCTTTCCCTTACATATATATATATATATATATATATATATATATATATATATATGTGTGTGTGTGTGTGTGTGTATATATATATATGTATGTATGTATGTATGTATGTATGTGTATATAAAGTTTATCTATGTACTTACTGGATAGCAGGTAGCCAGTGAACCACCTTTATCTAAACGTCTTCGTGTTGGTCTCTTTTACTTGTTAATGCCCGCACCCTTGGTATATAAGCCGGTATTTAAAGTGTGGTGGGAATTTTTGCTTCTAGGCATACGTGCTGTGCATTCTTCTTCTTTTATCGTGTTTAAGCTGCGCACATTCACGTGACAGCAGCCTGTATGCGCGTATATTCAAAAGACCGTGAATCCTTTTCAAGTTTTCTGCTCACGTGTATCGCATTTATCCCTCCCACTCTCCAGAAAATTCTTAGAATGCGCAGCATAAGGCCAATCGGAACAATATAACACAATTTCGCTATGCATTGCCTTCTGTACGTCTTGTGATAAAATATTTGGTTGCTATAGATATTCAAAAGTTATTTTATCGTTACAGCATTAGAATTCAAGCAAGAGAAATTCTTTCATTTTCATAGAAATTAGATGTGTTAGTTACGAGTTTCTTGTGTGTTTCAAACACAAACAATTTTTCTTGTGTGTTTCTTCCAGCAAACGGTATAGCAGACGTCGATAAATCACTTTTTGGTCTATGGAACGAATACGACGTTCTTGTGGCGAATACAACTTGCGTGACCCTTACGTTCACGTCACTGGTTGATGGTGAGTACGGTTCCAGTATTCACAAAATCCACAGACTGTCAAACTGTCAGTCGGGATTTGGGAGAGTCGTCTGTCTGTGTGGGATGGGTGGGGTAATAAATGACACAATAGCAGCACCACGCAGTCGTTGTCTGGTTCCGCTGTGATAACCTCATTGTGTAAACGCATTACCCAGAAACGAACACTACGATTTTGCATATTTTTTGCATCCGTGAACTAACCGACCTCTTAGCGACATCATAAATCTGATTCGTTGTTGACACAAAGAGTTTTAGTTAAAATATGTGATGAATTGTGCTTTGAACGATGGCCCACAGAAAACGCACATCAGCTTACCCGGGGTGTCTGTAGCCACATGGGTCAGATTACCCTTACCATCTGACCCTCACCGAGTTTAACTTAAACAAAGCATTTGTCGGTGTTTTTTTTTTTGAAATGCATGAGTCTCTTAGCACTGTACGAAGGAAGTCGCACGACTCACCATGTGGTCTTTTGTAGCTCAGCAATTTCAAAGTGACAGCAAGCACTTCGCCTGCTTCGCTTTTAGCTCCGCACTACCTGTTTTTGTACGCTTCTGAATAGGAAACCGCACACAGCAGGTAATTCACCTGTTGGCCGCTTGGAAAAGGAAACGCCGGGAGAAATGTTCTGATAAGCACCGAGAGTGACAGTGACAATGAACGAACAGATACTAATGGGCCCATTGCACTTCAGATCCTCAATAGCTTAAATGTTCTTTTTATGCTGATAAGTCACTTTGTATCCAATGTTTAACATTACTGAGTGAGATCAAATGCAGTTATTTCCTGTGCATTGCTTGTTATGTACCATCAAATGTTATTTTTATGCTCGTAAATCACTTTGTATCTGTTTAACATTACTGAGCGAGATCAAATGCAGTTATTCCCTGTGCATTGCTTGTTACGTAACAATAAACGTTCTTTTTATGCTCGTAAGTCACTTTGTATCTAATGTTTAACATTACTGAGTTAGATCAAATGCAGTTATTTCCTGTGCATTGCTTGTTGTGTAACATCAAATGTTCTTTTTATGCTCGTAAGTCACTTTGTATCTAATGTTTAACATTACTGAGTGAGATAAAATGCAGTTATTTTCTGCGCATTTCTTGTTATGCAACAATAAATGTTCTTTTTATGCTCGTAAGTCACTTTGTATCTAATGTTTAACATTACTGAGCGAGATGAAATGCAGTTATTCCCTGTGCATTGCTTGTCATGTAACAATAGCTGTTCTTTTTATGCTCGTAAGTCACTTTGTATATAATGTTTAACATTACTGAGTGAGATCGAATGCAGTTACTTCCTGTGCATTGCTTGTTATGTAACATTTGTGCATATTATGGAGCATTGCGTTGAGCGATGAAACGTGCAGTCACGGCCCCACTCTCCGCCTCTCGGCTAACTTCACGATTGCTCCACTGGTTCCTTCCGTACGTCATTTGTAAGTTTCCTTGTAGTGGACGTACAGGACAGAAAAACATGAAGACAAATATAAACCACAGCATCTGTCTATCAGTTCCTTCATTTTTTCCTGTTCTTTACGTTCTCCTAAAAGATGTGCTATGAAAAAACCCCCATCCTATCCCTCAAGGACCATTCGTTTTCGAAAAACTTTCGCAGCGTCGAAGCGTTTGTCGTAAAAGCTTGTTGAGTTCGGCGTTTGGTATTTCTGTTTCAATCAAGCTTCGAACATACAATATCCTAGTGCACTGTAAATGCACTTTGAATGGCTTCGGTCTAAAAATGGCCGTGACAGACGCGCCCCTGAATGTGATAATAAAGGATTGCGCTCGCTCGAAAAAAAATTACGCACATCTCCCCGCCAATGAACCTGAAGGGCATTCAAAACAGCTGCATTTACGTTTTGCTGCTGCTTTTTTGGCACGGAGCTTCGAGTCCGCTTGGGTGTGTTCACATTGCGCTCCAGTCGCGTGAGCACGGAACTGAAGGTACACTTCTGCGCTCATGTTGCGCCACAGCCACGCGAGATTTTGTTTCTTCAGAAGTAGCATTGTGGCATTTCCGTGGAGCTTTAGCTTCCCTAGCACGGAGTTCAAAGTTAGCTTGGTACCACTGCTGTTTCGCGGCAGCGGCTGGAGCCGTTCAGCTGCTGCGAATAAGTCAGTCTGCTGTTTCCGCTCATACCTGTGCAGTGCCATTGATTATCACTGAACAAAATTGGCCTCGTATCTGCATGTTTCACTGGAAATGTAGTCGAAAGACGACAGCCTTGCGTCTGGAGAGTAAACATAACGTTTATTTGTGTTTACGCGCGGGAAAATTGGTGAATTGTATTCTGGAGGCGCCGCGTTAGAGTCTCGATACGTGCAGCGAAGGCGAACAAGCTCATCGAAGCACGTTAGGCACGAGCGCTACCGGGCAGTTATCTTGGAAAACGTAGGAAGGCGTGCGCGCCTGTCTCGGAGGCGAGACAGGCGAGCTGTAAAAGGCAAAGCGATGGGCAGGCGCTACCACCAGGTCGCCTTAGCAAAGCGTCAGAAACACTTGCCTTTTTGAACATTGCGTTCCATTGTCAACGGAGCGTGATAAACACTACGATCTTTAGAATTACTTTTGTGTGCCTTATCTGGTATAATACCACGCAGAAAATATTGAGGTGTTGTTATGGTACCTGAGATATGCGCAATATTTGCATTTTAATTGACAATTGCACTAGGATGAACGATGAATCTTGAGCAATATTGGTGGGCGCTGCGGATGAGTTGGCCGTTTGAGGTTTCATTTGGTGCCGTTTGGTGTGTTGTTAGCGCGGACAAACAGACAATTGTAAAAAAAACAGACACACAAAATTTTTGCGCCGAAGGTCCCCAAAAAGGAATATCGTCTTCTATAATGCGCAATCACTACGCAAAACCTGGGATCATGGCACGTGGCCCGGCGACTTCTAGTGAATTCCTCAACAAGTTTCTTAAGTAGCGCCTCTCGCGGAAGGAGTGGTAGGTAGAGGGGACGGTGTCTAACACGGGTGGTATAGGTTACAGTAAAGGTGCCTCGCATCAAAATTAGGTACGTTCCTGAATCCGCAGGTAATCATGATGACGTCATATACTAGGTGCTTGCTCCTACAGCTCGCACCCTTTCTGGTGGTCACTCGCGTGTACACAAGTGTTGCCATTCTACACTTCTCAGGTTAATGCTTAAGGTCACCTCTCAGTTTTTCTGTCGAGTGATTCCTGCAATGCTCAAAAGATGGCGTGCCGGCACCCAAGCAGTCGGTTGGACTGTCATGGTGGATGGACGTCTTTTTTGAGCGCTCCCTATCAACTGCGCAGATAAGTTGTTTTGCAAGTTTTGAGCTTGTCTTTATAATTATAGGGCAGCAGTTAAAATCCCTGTAGAACTTATATTATTGTACGACCTTTTCGAGGGTCAGTCACCAGGTATTTATTAGTTTGTGCGTGGGTGTGTGTTTGATTTTTTGTTTTTTTGTTGTTTTTCTTTTTCTTATGCCACCCCCCGGGGTGGAGGTGCATTTACATAGAACACGCAAATTTTTGTAGTAGAGCTTTACTTTCTCTGTTTCGTAGGGCAGGGCTCGAGTTTCGTAATTATCGAGTGAGACAAGTCATAGGGACAATTGGTGTCGGAAAGACATGGTTAAAAAGACTTTGAAGTGTTCAGGATGTGGGGTTGGTTTGAAAGTGGACCCAAGTGTAGAAGCGGAAGGAGAAGAGGCTGACGCAAAGTGTAGGCGATGTGAGGTCGAGGGAAAAATGGAGAAAATGATGATTACCCAGAGGGAGCTGCTGATGAGAATCACCGAGCTCGAGACTGCGTTGGCGACAGAGCAAGAGAAAACGAGGGCTATGGGAGAAAAGCTGAAGTCCGCCGAAGAAGCACTGTCCAAGGTAAACAGAGAAGCGCCCTTCGTAGAGACCAGTAGGGAACCGGCAACCAAAACTGCGGAGAAGAAAGAGCAAGCAAGCTTGGAAAAAAAAAAGGTTCAGCCGGTTCATTTGTTGCAAAGCCCAGCTTCAGCGAAGTAGTGGTGGGGCTGGGAGGGGACAAAGCAGCCACCGTCACAGATGCAAGTAACCCCCAGGTGAAGGACGCTCCAGCTGAAATGTCTCAACTTGTGATAATCACCGGGGACTCGATTTTTTACCTATGCACTAAAGCCATCAAAGAGAGGGTAAGAGGTGACAAGAGGGTTGCAGTAGGGGCGTTCCCAGGACGCAAGCTGGAAGCAGTCATGAGGCAAGCGAGCGCAACACTCAAAACTACACCTGATAGAAGAAACCTCGTGATAATTTCAGGCGGTTCAAATGATGTCTTAAATGAAGATACAGCAGGACTAGCTACTACACTGGCGAAAGGCGTCAATGACATGCGCGCCACTTCTCTCAGGTACAGGTAGCGATATGCTCGATACCGGAGGTACCGGTGCGTGAGAGCAACCTGCAAAAAGCGGTTGTCAACGCAAACCAAGAGATATAGCGGATGAGTCGAGAGAAAGGCTTTGGTGTGGTGGAAATAAACAGAGAGGTGCATAGGGGGGGGGGTGGTTTTCAACAAGACGGAATTCACTTCGATGGGCGGCTAGGTGATGAGGTAGGTTGGCGACTTGCAGGACAAGCAGTAGCTTTTTTGGGAAGCAAGCGGGCCCTTCGGTGTGCAGGCTAACTATTAACGAGTAAAACAACCAGGGAGACTCTTTGACACGTGGCATGGACAGATACGATTCCAAAGTGGCACCAGTATCTAAGATAGATAGAGTCTGGGGCAGAAATAGACGTAGCCACGAGCACCGAGCCAATTCAGACATTGGTATATTAACATGCAGGGTGGTAGGAACAGGCTGAAGTGGGAAGAGATAGCAAAACAGCTAAGGAGGAGAGGCCGATGCATACGGTTTTGTAGAAACACATCTCAGGGACATGGAACAACCTCCTAACAATGCGGACTACGTATGGAAATATTGTAATGAAATAGAAGGCAGCAGAAAGATGGTGGTATTGGGGCATCCATTCATAAAAATACAGACTGGCAAAGGGTCAGGCAGAAGTGCAAGGAACATTTATGGCTAAAAGGGAAAGTGGCAGGGCAAATGACACTCCTTGGTTTTGTGTACTATTGGACGGGAGCAAAGGCCAGAGAAGAAAACCAGGCAATGTTAGAGTGTATATCAAAGGACATTCAGGAGTTAGGAGGAGAGTACGAGATTATTATACTAGGACATATGAATGCGCACATAGAAGATATAGATGGGTATACTGAACCGACAGACAAAATGATCATGGTTATGTGTGAAAGGCTTGATTTGATCATTTGCAACAGTACCGAGAAGTGTGAAGGGCAAATAACATTGGAGGTAGGAAGGCTGCAGTCGACGATAGATAACGTACTGATGTCACATACGATGTATGATGAGCTCAGGGGAATGCACATAGATGAAGGTGGCTCCAAAAGTCTCGGTAGTGATCACAAACGTATGAAGCTAAGTTTTGGAAGGGCAGTGAAAGTGGGAAAAGCGCAAGATGAGCAACTACAGGAAAAATTTTATTCAGAAAGGCAAATTGAAATGGCCGCTAAACAAATTGAGAAAGTAATCACTGAGGATAATAAAACAGTGTGGACATACACGAATCTAATTACACTGTTTGAGCTAGAGCTTGCTAAAACGTGACAAGCCACCCCGAAGAAGAAGAAATAAACCAAAAGTTGATGGAATAAGGAAGTCAAGAGGGCCATAGCAAAACGTCAGGAAGCGTCTAGGGAACACAGATATGCTAAGCAGCGGGGTGAACCGACAGATTATGTTGAAAGAAAATGGGAAATCTTTCTAAGCTGTAAAATGGATGCATCCCTTCTGATCAATGAAAACATTAGAAGAAAGCGAGCCCAGTGACTGGCAGACGTACATAAAAGAGATATAAAGGCTGCTGCGAAATTTTGGAACCATCTAAATTTCTTAAGACATGAGACGAGCCTAGAGCAGAGGTTTATGACTACAGGTCAAAGTGCTAGGCTAGAAGGGGGCGAAGCTATTGAATATATAAGAACAAGGGTGACAGAAAAATTTCAACAAAGAAGTGCTTTATGCACAACAATAGACAAGGATGAATCAAGTGACGCAATGGCTCAATTTTCACAACAAAAGTGGGAAAGGACTGAGAAAAGGGTTCTTAGTAGTACATCAACAGGCCCAGAAGCCATTCCAATTTTGCTGATAAAGACATTAGGACCGAAGTCTAAGCAGGCTTTGAGAGAGGCAGTGAGCAAAATATTAATCGATGGAGAAGTTCCCGGTCGATGGAAACTTAGCAGAATGAGCATGATCTATAAAGTAAAGGGGGACAAAGCTGACATAAACAACCACCGTCCTATAACAGTGACATCAGTGGACTATAGGCTGGCGATGCAAGTTATAAAGCAAAGACTGCAGGCATGAATAGAGGATGAGGGGGTGCTTGGAGAACTACAGAATGGGTTTTGGAAACACAGGAGGTTGGAAGACAATCTGTTCTCACTGACGCAGTGCATCGAAATAGCATAAAAGGAACACAGACCCCTGTGGCTAGCATTTTTCGATATCAGGGGAGCGTCCGATAGCATGGTTCAAGAGGACTTTTGTTGAATACTAGACACACTAGGCGTAGAAAATGTAGTCACTAATATTTTAAAGAATATATATAAAGGTAACAAGGTAATTAAAAAGAGGGAAAAACAGGTATCCAAGCCTGCGGAGGTAAAACGTGGGCTTAGGCAGGGCTGTCCTCTGTCACCCTTATTATTCATGATCTACCTACAAGGATTAGAGGCCAAATTAGAGGGAAGTGGACTTGGCTTCAAGCTCTCTTTCGTTCAACAAAGAAAACTCATTGATCAGGCACTACCAGCATTGATGTACGCAGATAATAGAGTGCTAATGGCCAACAACAAGGAAGATTTGCAGAGATTGGTGGACATCTGCGGTAATGAGGGAGATAGCTTAAATTTCAGATTCAGTAAGGAAAAACCAGCTGTCAGGATTTTTATTGACAATGAAAGTAGTGAGCTTAGAATATAGGAGGTCAAACTAGAGATAACAGATGAATACAAATATCTGGTCTTGGTGGTGCAAGCCACCACCCGATCTAAAGGGTACAGCCATATCTATCCATACAGTTATGGTGCCTTGGTGCGCTCGTTCGTCTTTTTTTTTTTTGTAATATGCCTCAAATGTATACTACCTCCCAAATGTGTAGGAAAACGTGCACCAATCGTTTCTGGTTTGATAATGATTAGAATATGACATCCCTATGGCATTTAAAAACCACGCTCTTATCGGAAGGTTTTTGCAGAAAGTGTTGCGGTGTGTATTTAAAAAAAAAGAACATTTTTGCATTTGCAGCCGCCTGATATTTTTTACTTACTTAAGTGCATTCTGATTATTGCGTGCTGCATATAGCCCTCTGTACCGTGGGCTGAAGAGCACCATGTCATATGAATCTTTTTACAGTTTTCCGTACAACAGGTTGAAAGAACGAAAGGTCTGCGTGGTAGGCGTAGCACAATCGCAGCTAAAGCTAGAAGAGTGGCCTTTCAGAGCCTTTTTAAAACACTCATTGGATAACAACTGCAAGCACACTTGCTTGGTACCCACTAGTATATTATTAATAAACTTTTGGGATTTAGGCCGGCATTCGCTACGCTATTTTTAGTCATTATTGTGAGAAGCAAGGTATCCGCTAAACACTTGCAAGGTATTTTGTGATATTTTATAACTTAGTGCTAAAATATTCAGCTGGCACCCAACGGACGTGCGTTCATGCCCCACTCTGTCATTATTCCAAACATTTTCACTCAATGTGGTTACAAACACCGGAAGTGGCGGTGGTGGCGGCGGCGGCGGACAACAAGAACTGCGCGTGGCCCGAAATGTGATCTCATAACAGATTTAGCTGTAAAACAGACACACAAAAACCGCACGCTAGCCACAACTTCCTTCCTGTAGCCTTGCGCAGCCCCTGTCGTAGCTTGAGTGTTCGCAACAAACTCCGTGTGGTGTAGTATAGTGACGTGGTGGTGTTTGTGAAGTGTGGTGGCACCGTGGTGTTATGTATAACGTGCTCTGAGGTGACGGCAGCGGTGCTTCTCGATTGAGCGGCGGAAAGACGATGACGTTGGCGCGAAACGTCACGCATGAAACTGAGGCCCGCCAAAAGGAAGAGGAAGTTTGCGCGAAAGGTTGCTCTGCCAATGCACGAGAGGGAAGAAGAGAAAGACGAGTCGGGAGCAGAAGAAAGCATGGCATGTAAAGCACAACGCGCCTTAGGAATTCTTCGTAGAGTGAGCATCCGTCGATATGGTCTACGCCGTAGCACAATGGTGATGATATATAAAATGTATATGCGAGCAATCCTAGAATTTGGGTGCGTATTTTTCTCAGGTGGCCCTGCTTACAAAATAAAGCCTCTAGTTATGCTTGAACGAGAAGCCTTGAGATTGTGTCTAGGAATTCCTAGGTTTGTAACAAACAAGGTTTTGTATCAGGAAGCACGATTACCTACATTGCCTTGCCGTTTTCGTATCCTAATGGTTCAGACCTTTCTGAAAATTTATAGCTATGCGCCAAGACGATCTGAATATGATTTTATAAGTGACCCAGACACCTTTTTTCTTGCACATTGGCCACGGTTTCGAACACTTCAAATTGCTTTTGTTCAGAAACAACTAGATAGGGTAAATGTAAAGATTCGATATGTGATTGCGGCGCAGGTTACAAATCAAACTCTTAAGAGAGAATTCAATGAGATTTTTCCCTCTAAGCCCAAATTACAATCCTATAGGGTCTTAAATAGCCGACTGCAGGGATATCTTGCACACGCATAAACGAATAATATTATAGCCACAGATGCTTCAGTAATGGATGAAAAGACAGGTGTAGGTATATATACTCCCAATCGCTTAACTGGTCTTTTTCATTAGGATTACCGGATTTCACCCCAGTTTTTGAAGCTGAACTGTTGGCAATAGTTCTAGCGCTGCGACAGGTACCTTTGAATGCCGATAACGCGATCATAATCACGGATTCTCTCTCTGTCAGTATGTACGTCGATTACGGCGTCAACAAAATCGCTGGCCTTAAAGACGCTCCTTATGCTAGTCCCTCCTCAGCTGCAGCTACTGAAATATGGGTACCTGGTCATTGCGGCTTAGAAGTAAATGAAATCGCCGACTCTATAGCCCGAGGAGCATTGGAAGGGCCAGTACAATCAGTCCTTCCCGAAGTGGCCACTATAACTGCGACAAGTTACAGAAACCTTGCGCTCAGTGCAGACGCTATGGAAGCAATATTGTCAACACCAGAATTTACTCACTTAAGATATCCATGGAAAATTTTTTGGTGTCTTACAAGGCAGTTCGAAACCATAATAACTAGATTTCGCTGTCGTGTCCCCCCGTTAAATTTCTATTCACATAGGGCTTGTCTGGCGATATCGCCACTATGCAACTTTTGTTCAGAATCGGAAACAATAGAGCACTATTTTTTATCATGTTGCCAATACAAATTGCTCAGGAAAACACTCTTAGTCCTCCCATTTGCTAGCCTGGAGCTGAATTTCACTATACAAAATATACTTTCCTTTGGTGCTTACGATCTGGGCTTCAGCCAAGAGAACGTTTTCTATGCAGTTTGCAAGTGCCTTAATGAAAGCAAAAGAATTGAGTTTTTAATTGCGTGATTATTATTAGTGCAAAAAAAATCCAACATACACAAGAGCAGTTTTAACAATGCTGATTCCTATTCAAGGTAATGAATATTTGTCTTATCTGAACGAGTGACAAACAACTATTGCACTCGTTTCGTTCTCCAGAGGGTTTCTTTTTTTTCTTTCTTTTTTCCGGTAGGTGGCTTCGATAGTGAAAAAAAATCTTACTGAATTAAGTCATCGATGCTTGGCCGATCCCCCTGAGTAGGTACGAGCCATGGCTGTGGAATCATCATCATCATCATCAACGAGATCGAGCTGGCTGGAGTGCAGATGCTGGGTGCCGCGCGACTGCGGTGTCGGGTTCCGCACCCAACCGCGTGAAGTCAGGCAAGGCCAGGATGGTCTAGCTGCCCACGGTGTACTCGGAGGTACGTGGCCTTCCAGAGTTCTGGCCGTGACTGTTCAAGGTCACGTCCCAGGTATTCGTTCCGTCCGTGACTGTCCAAGGTCACATCCAAGGTGTCCGGGCTTCGACTCCGATCCCGAACCACCCGTGGAGGGTGGAACCTTCTGCGTGGTGATCATCTCCTTGAAACGAGCCACCATCTGCAAGCAGCCGCAGTTCTTGCTAAGGCAAGGGCTACCTCGTCTTCCGCCTAGCGTCGCCCTGCTGGTAAGCACGTGACTCCAGCTGCTGAGACATCGCCAGCGTCTGCCGTCTCAATCCACCAAGCCACAGCCACCATCATCGCCACCGGCGACTGTTGATTTTTATAAATATTATATCTGGAGAACTTACAGGACATGTTTTTATTTGCCACTTATACTCGGTGTCTGTCAATTTCAACTTAATCTCTTTGTTTTTCTCTTAAATATGCTTAATGTTTCTACTTTTCTTTTCACACCTTAAGCGTATTCGTCATTTTTTAGCTCCGAGGCTTTCCCTCCGAGCAACAATTCATACAATCGTAAACCTGCATCACAAACTGGCGTCCACGGCAGGACGAAGCCGTTAGCAGTAGCGGTAGGCGTATTAAGAATGGCAAGCGCACGAGTTGTAGTGACTTTGGCCGAGCGCATGGGGCTCGAAGGCGAAGAGCTGAGGGCTTGGTTAGATGAACAGGAGGCACGGACACGAGATGAGTGAGCTGCAGAAAGTGAGGCAAGAAAGGAGTTGCTAGAGCTGGAAAAAAGAAGGGAGAGAAATTTGCAGTTGCAGCTGAAAGTAGCCGAATCGGAAAGCAATCGTGGCGACACGAGAACGCCTGACCGTGGATCTGGAGGGAACGCTTTTTGCACTGTGAGCCCTAACAGCCTAATTCCAGGATTTAATGAAAACCGGAACGACTTGGATGCCTACCTAAAAAGTTTCCAGGCCGTTGCCACCAGACAGGAGTGGCTGAAAAAAAAATTGGCCACAGCCTTAAGCTTATGTCTGAGTGGGGAGGCCTTGAAAGTCTTCGGACGGTTGTTTACCGAAGATTCCCTCGACTATAAACGACGAAGGCAGCTTCGCTTCAACAATTTTGGTTTACGGCGGAGGGCCACCGGGAGAAGTTCCGCCAGAGCGAGCCCCAAGATGGCGAGACCGGAAAACAATACAAGGCTAGGCTATCGAGTTTTTTTTCGATCGGTGGGTAGAAATGTCAAAGACAAAGAGTACTTGGCACTCCGTATCTAATTGTGTCGAAGCAATTTTTGAGCAACTTCCATCAACGGCTAACACTGTTTCTTCGTGAAAAGAAGCACAGCAAGCTTGAAGACATAGCAGAAGCCGCCGATGATTTTTTAGAGGCACAACGACAGCCCAACTTGCTCTTGTTTCCTGAGAGAACGGAGAATAGTAGTATCACGGAGAAGAACGGAGGCTTATCTGTGAAAACGACCATAACGTGTTTTGTATGTGGAAAAGCTGGTCACAGGGCCTCGGAGGGCCGAACCAAGCCTAAATAATTTTACTGTGGATATTGCCATAAAGCAGGGCACGAAACGAAGGTCTGCACAAAAAGATATTGCTCCATAAAGAAAAATCTTGTTTGCTGTCTCCTGAAGAAGACCCCATTGAAAGTACCGATCCACCATCCAACGAACCAGAGGGAAATGTTGCTAGCGCGGTGAGAACTCACCCAAAAGCTGTAACTCGCCAGACGCCGGTTTTGTAGGGCATAGTGTTTGGCCAGACAGTTTTAGTGCTGCTAGATACGGGAAGCAAGGCGCTAGTAGTCAGTCGAGATCTGGTGCCAGATGAAGGTCTAACAGCTACAACTGATGTGTTGTTTTTCGCCAATGGTAGTAGCATTGCCGTTCCGGAGGCAAAGGTTGCAATCCAGTCACCCTAATTTTCGAGTATTTCAGTGGTCAAATGCATGACAAGACCTTTGTTCGATGTCACCGTTGGCAATGTTCCAGTAGCAAGGGAAGTCCAAAATCCCGTCGAAAACTGGAAACAGAGAATTCCTGAAAGTAAGTCGAAATCAGAATGGTCATGTGGGAGAGGAACGAAGGAAAAAGATTCTCCAGATTCTGTGGTGGGTGGTATCAAGGGCCAAGAACGGTCGACATCATCAAAGGTCGACATGAAGATTGAATTTGACCAGAGAGGATGTGAGCAAAGCTCAAAAAGAAGACAGAACTTTAGATTCATGTAGAAAAAAAGTGGGTGAAGTGTTCCGAGAAAAGTGTGCAACGCAGTCGGTCAAGGTAGAAAAGAGAATTCTATAGCGTTGTTACCGAGGACCCTCAGACAAAATGATTCAACAAGTGGTGCTACCCCAAAAACTGCGTGGTAAAGTGTTGGCTTTGGCTCACGAAATATTGATGTCGGGGCATCAGGGAATGAAAAGGACTATCGATCGAGTTTTAAGCGCATTCTACTGGCCTGGCATTCAGGAGGCAGTGAAAAGATATGTACGATCTTGCGACATATGCCAGCGGACCTATTCTAAGAGCACGGTTGGAAAGGCCCCACTTGGTCGCATGCCGTTAATTGACACTCTTTTGAAAGAGTGGCGGTGGACATCATAGGAACTTTAAAGCCCACATCGCATAGGGAGAACCGCTACATACTGACTCTGGTAGACTTCGCTACTCGATACCCCGACGCAGTAGCTCCGCCATCGATTGATTCCGCTACTCTCGCCGAGGGATTAATCGAAATGTTTTCTCGCATTGGGTTCCCTAACGAGGTACTGTGCGATCGGGCGTCATGTTTTAGACCTGAGCTGATGAGGGAAGTGAATTATTTGTTAGCCATTAAGCATCTTAGATCGACACCCTACCATCCAATGTGTAATGGTTTCGGGGAGCGATTAATTGGTACATTGAAACAAATGCTGCGGAAATTGAGTCAAGAGGAACCCAAGTCATGGGATCGATTGTTGGCACCTTTGCTCTTTGCGTACCGCGAAGTACCGCAGACCAGTACGGGCTTCTCACCATTCGAGTTGTTGTATGGCAGACATGTTCGAGGACCGCTAAGCATACTCAAAGAGTTAATCAGCCGGTGGAAGACACGATTTAGAAGATAGAAAAAGCTTCATGACCTGAGACCAAGAAGCAACATCAATCTTTCCTTGGTCTTACAGGGTATTATCGTGATTTGATACCCCATTAGGCGGAGAAGGCTCAGCCCCTAATCAAAATGACCAAGAAAAGTGAAAGCAACACTGTCCGCTGGAAAAGCGAGAGGGAAGCCGCCTTCGAAATCCTCAAGAAGGCGCTCACCCAAGTATCGATCGCCAAGGCTCCGGATGTCAAACGACCCTTCATACTACACAGTGATGCTTCCGATACATGCATAGGCGCAGTCCTTATGCAAGACCATGACTCGGTGTTACACTCTGTCTCATACGCTAGCCGACAGTCATTCCCTCGAGAACAAAAATACTAGGCTATAGAGCGTGAGTGTTTAGCACTTGTGTGGGTTATAAAAATTTTAGTATATATTTATAAGGAATTCCTTTTGTTGTTCAGACCGATCATAAACCCTTGCAATATTTGTCGCAGGCAAAACACCTCAACAGCAGAGTCTTGAAATGGAGTTTGGCCTTGCAGGAATATGAATTTCACGTAGAGCACATAAAGGAGTCTTAAAATGTCGTGGCGGATTACATGAGCCGAATTCAGTGACTATACACTGATGCAACTATTTCAGCATGGTGAGATTACATCTCAATGCAGTAAACCGCCGACATAATCCAACTGACATATTCAGTTTTCGGCCTACCGTGTGTGAGTGTGTGTTTTAGATGACTTCATCCAAGAATTGAGCAGCAATTTTTTGTGCAGAAACACTTTCCCCAAAACGGGCCTATTTTGGTGTAGTATAGTGACGCGGTGGTTTTTGTGAAGTGTGGTGGCACCTTGGTGTTATGTATAACGTGATCGGAGGCGACGGCAGCGGTGATTCTCGATTGAGTGGCGAAAAGAAGATGACGTTGGCGCGAAACGTCACGCATGAAACTGTGGCCCGCCAAAAGGAAGCGGTAGTTTGCGCGAAAGGTTGCGCTGCTGACGCACGAGAGGGAAGAAGAGGAAGACGAGTCGGGGGCAAAACGAGATCGAGCTGGCTGGAGTGCAGATCCTGGGTGTCGCGCGACTACGGTGTCGGGTTCCGGACCCGACCGCGTGAAGTCAGGCAAGGTCAGGATGCTCCAGCTGCCCACTGTATACTCGGAGGTACGCGGCCTTCCAGAGTTCTGGCCGTGACCTTTCAAGGTCACGTCCCAGGTGTTAGTTCCGGCAGTGACTGTTCAAGCTCACGTCCCAGGTGTCCGGGCTTCGGCTCTAATCCCAAACCACACGTGGAGGGAGGAACCTTCCGCGTGGTGATCATCTCCTCCAAACGAGCCAGCATCGGCAAGCGGCCGCAGTTCTTGCAAAGGCAAGAGCTACCTCGTCTTTCGCCTAGCATCACCGTGCTGGTCAGCGCGTAACTCCAGCTGCTGAGACATCGCCAGCGTCCGCCGCCTCAACCCACCAAGCCACCGCCACTATCAACGCCACCGGTGACTGTTGATTTTTATAAACGTTATAGCTGGACAACTTACAGGACATGTTTGATTTGCCAGCCTACACTCGGTGTCTGAGAATTACAACGTCATCTCTTTTTTTTTCCTAATTATGTTTAAAGTTTCTACTTTTCTTTTCGCACCTTAAGCGGCTTAGTTATTTTTTAGCTCCGAGGCTTTCCCTCCGAGCAACAATTTATTCAATCGTAAACCTGCATCACACTCCGGCAACAGTCTATTGATTTCTGTTAGACCCCAATGGAATCAGGCATTTAGCAATACAGAATACTGATGGATTACCTTTTAATTTATTTATGATGACGGCCTTGCACAGTACAGGACGCTCTAGAATGATGAAATTTCACTGTAATTTTGACAGGATACCAGCAAGACAGCACTTTAAAGAAAAGATCTCGAAGTTTCTAAGGGTAGTAGCAACAATTGAATGTGTTCCTTTATGGTTAAAAAGGGTAAGAGACCAACAGACCATGAAGGAATTTTAAGACACCCCCGTACTTCCTTTCCTCATCCTTAACACATGATGTGATATAGTTGTGCTTAACGACGGTAGTAACTTTTCTGCCATGTTTGCTGTGTATTGTGATATATTTGTCTTATCCCCGCGGTTGTAAAGTTTAACCGGTAAAAAGGGGAAAGAAAGCTCCTTTGCTTTTTAGATGACCCGCGCGCTTGCCTCCACACTAGTATACATCCACTTCGTTCTCGTCGATTGGTAGGCACAGAAGCACTTCAAAAATTCCCACTATGAGAAGTGCATGATGGGTACCAATATTTTCCCTAAGCCCCCTCACCTGCATGCTTTCAAATTTCCCGTTTAGCCGTTTCGATATTGATACCAAACTTGGTATTGCATAACATGACTGTATGAAGAACATATTTGACTAGTCAAAACATTAAAATTATGACATGGATGTCATGAACGTCATGATTTACATTTCATGGTCCTGTAGCTATTGTGGTGGTTTCGTTCACATGGCATGTTGCGAAACTGGTATGGTGTGACATGATTGCATGGCGAACACAAGCTACAGACCCTAAAATGAAAATTAGGGCATGCGTGTCATGTAACAGCGTGAGTACATGCCAAGCTCATGATGCGCTCGCGGGTGTTTCGCTAGCTTCACTTATACCAAATTTGGCATTACGGGACGTGAATGGATGACGAAGTTACGTTACTGGTGCAAATGTGATTAACATGAGATGCATGTCATGTAACAGCATGACTACATGCTACGCTCATGATGCACTCGCGGTCATTTCGATAGCTTCCCATGTACCAAACTCAGTGTTACGCGACGCGAACAGACGAGATAGGTAAATGAGGCATGCAAACATGATAATCACGACATTCGTGTCGTGTAACAACATGACTACATGCCACTCTCATGTTGCGCTCAAGGCCACTTGGCTAGCTTTTCATATGCCAAATTTGGTATTACTTGACCTCAAGGGATGACGAAGGTATATGACTAGTGCAAACATGATAATCATTACACGTGTGTCATGTGAGAACATGACTACATGCCACAGTCAGGGCGCCAATAGATTTTGACGTGACGTGGCGCGCGTGCTCACCGCCGTTCATTTCGTCGGGTCAAGCCGGCGTTGCCACGCCAAGCAGCGGCCCTGCCATATACTCGCAGGCGCACGCCGCACTGCGTTGCTTTGCCGCATGTGCGTTTCTGTGTGTCCGGCGTCCCTCCATCACGAAAAAAGGGAGACGCAGTGTTGTCTGGGTAACGCCTCGGCATGAAATGCAGCAGCATGTCGCATTTCGCGCCGGTTGCCGTTGGGCCGCGCTGACGGACGCTGGTTTTGCTAACGTAGTGTCGCTGTGCCCAGCGTGAGCGCACATCAACGCTACTTGGAGTATAGTGGGCCCTTCATGATGCGCTCGTGGCCGTTTTGCTAGCGCCACATATACCAAATTTGGTGTTAGGTGACGTCACTGGATGAAGAAAGTACTTGACTGGTGCAAACATGATAATCCTGACATGCATGTTATGTAAGAATATGACAACATACCACGCTCATAACCTGCTTGCGGTCGTTTCGCTAGCTGAAAATATACTAAATTTGGTATCACGTTACGTGAATACACGACGAAGGTAAACCACACATGCAAACATGGTAATCATGACGCGGAAGTCCTGTACGGTATCATTAACCTCCACTTCGTAACGTTGTGATGATTTTAAAGTGACATATCAACCCTTGTCATTTTTGCTTCGCATATCTGCGATTCCCACTGTACGTGGGATCTGCCAATTTTGTTTTCCTGTCCTCTTTTGTATATTTTCCGGATTTTGAGTGCGAAGCATTTCTTAGCGAACTTCAGCGACTTCGAGCGTATCTATCTATCTATCTATCATCTATCTATCTATCTATCTATCTATCTATCTATCTATCTATCTATCTATCTATCTATCTATCTATCTATCTGTCTATCTATCTATCTATCTATCTATCTAGCCACCTATGACTTTAAGCTCTCCTGGCCGTTTTGATAATGGTATCACTACCTAACTTGGTATGGTATAGCATGGCTGTATGAAAAACATATTTGAGTAGTCATGGCATGGAAAGTGTGACACGTATGTCATGAATGTCATGATTTACGTCTCACGGTCCTGCAGCTCTTGCGGTGGTTTCGTTCACATGGCATGTTGCAAAACTGGTATATGGTATGGAATGATTGCATGGCGAACACAAGCGAGAGACTGTAATATGAAAACTATTGCATGCGTATGATGTGTCTTCATGACTACACGCCACGCTCATGATGCGCTTGCGGCCGTTTTTAAAGCTTCCCATATGGCAAATTTGGTATTACTTGACGTCAATGGATGACAAAGTTATGCGACTGGTGCAAACATGATAACCATGAGATGCGTGTCATGTGAGAACAGGACTATATGCCACAGTTAAGGCGCCAATACAATTTGACGTGACGCTGTGGGCGTGCTCACCGGCATTCATTTTGTCGCGTCGCGCCGGCGCTGTGGTGCCCGGCACTGGTCCTGCCATATACTCGCATGCGCGCACTGCGCTGCGTTGCTTTGACGCATGCGTGTTCGAGCGCGTCCAGCGTCCATCCTTCACGAAAAGAGGGAGACGGAGTATTGTTCGGGTCAAACACCGGAGCGAAATTCGCGCGGATGTGACGGACCGCGCGAAATTCTCGACTGGCGTCAGACTATATTGTGCTCGCGTTTCGCTAACGTGGCATCGCCATGCTCAACGTGCGCACACGGCAACGCTACATTGAAGTATATTGGGCCCTTCATGATCCGGTCACCGCGGTTTTGATAGCTCTAAATATACCAGATTTGGCGTTACGTGACGTCAATGCATCACAAAATATATGACTGGTGCAAACATGATAATCCTGACAGGCGTGTCATGTAAGAAAATGACTACAAACCACGCTCATAGCGTGCTCGCGGCCGTTTCGCTAGCTCCATATATACTAAATTTGGTCACGTGACATGAATACATGACGAAGGTAAACAAAACATCCAAACATGATAATCATGACACAAAAGTCATGTATGGCTTCATTTACCTCCACCTCGTAACGTTATGCTGATTTTAAAGTGACATATCAAACTTTCTTATTTGTGCTTCGCGTATCATCGATTCTCACTGTACGTGGGATCTGCCAATTTTTTTTGAGTGCAATGTATATACTGATGCACCCCTTACTCAACGCACAATATTGGGCCTGTAAGGCATATGGAACAAATGGAACGACATGCCAAAACTATTCCATACAGTGTTGTAATTTTGCGTCCGTGCTGCTAAACACTTCGTTCAGGCACTTTAACGAAGCGGAAGTTTATTGAATTCTTTATTTACTTATTTACTTTACATACTGTAACTCTTAGGATTGCCATTTTAGGAGTGGTAATATAGAGTACAAAATAAAAACTGCAAAAAAGGATACATGAGAATTAACAACACAAGAACAAAAGGTGTTTATTAATTATTACCAACGCCTCATTTTGCATGATTGTAAACTTTCACAATGTGGCCAATCATTAGTTGGACCCCAAAATTTCCAGAATTTGGAAAATATTTCAGCCTCATATGGTAAATTGGTGAAGAGTATTTTGGTTCTTGGCCTCATGTGGTGTAAGGGGCACGAGCGGTATGCCTGCACGTGCGCTGTGCTCCTAAGCTGATGAGCGGATTGACTTTCCACTGAGTGTCATCTTGATTCGCACAGCACGCAACCTACATTTCGTGAGAAATGCCATTTGTCGCAGGGCTTGGAGAGGGCAAATAATCAAAACATTGCTTGTGCTTTGTACTGAGTTTCCTCAGATCATCTGACATAAAAAAAAAACATACTAACCTTTCGCCGAGTACGCTGCAAAATGCATTCTTTAGGCGGATATCATACACACATAGGAGTTCATTGTGTAATTCATTGGTGCAACATCACACAGTGATAGATACCAAATGACAATAACTACTGATACCGGATACGTTGTTCCGTATGAAATTTTTTTCTTATATAAAAACTGAGTTTTCGAACCTCATACCAGCATAGTACACTACAGAAAAGAGTCCAACCTATGTTTTCGCATGGACAGCTACATCGCCAAAGTGCACGCCACAATAAGGGTATCAGTGCTATTTTTCTGAACTATGTCACAAAATTGTGGCACTGTGTGTGCTTCATTCAATACCAAATATTTTATAATTTATTGTACACACTTGTAAATACCACAACGAGAGTCTTTTATCCGCTGAACAACTTTGTTTCTTCTACAAAAAATTACAGAGAAGACTTTTCCTCCACGCTAAAACTTATGAAAGTTAAAACAAAAAGGATTAAACTATTGGGACACGTAGACGCGCGGTGACGGCAATAAACCGCACGGCTTGAGAGCTCTCAAGCAACTTTATTCTTGTCGCTTCACTCCCCTCACTTTTTTTTGCCCACAAGTTGAGGATGTTGAGTAGGCGAGGGCAGAATCGGTTTTGAAATAAAAAAAAACTAAAACAACAGACTCTGGCTTCGTTTGTCTGTTGCCAGAATTGCCACTACAAATCCTAGCATAGTCATGAAGCATGAGCGGCTTGAGATTACATATACAAATTAATCACAGTAATTGGGCAAATCAGTGTTATTTAAAAGTTATGTAGCTTGATAATTTGTTCATTATTGTCCCAAACTACCTTTTTTACTGCTAGTGTTGCACCGAACCGTCATCGATAAATTCATGTGTAGCATCAAGTGTTTCTGGTTACTATTTTGTTTCACAGGGAAACTACACTGCATGATATGGGGAACACGTTCCGGTGAAAAAATGAAGAAAACGACTGCTACAACAGCTCCTCCGTGGCCTGTGGAAAGCTGCATAAAGCAGTGAGGAACCGAAGAAAAGATCCTTGTCGTTCATATGATGATATTGATGAAATTACTACAAAATTAGCTCAAAAGGAAGAAGGAATTGTGACGGAGCCATGAAAAACACTTACAACAAAGAAACACATGTATTCTGTAGATTTAGTAAGGCTCAGTATCAGCTGAAGTTTATTGACAGAGCTGAAATGTTGGCAACGCCAGAATAAAAGAGTGTACCTCGCTAACTCGTTGCGGTAGTGGGTCTACCATCCTTTCAAATAATGAAATATTATTCATGAACTCTCGTTGGACACTACTCTTTGACCGGTGTGTATAGCAATAAAAAGAATACACATTAGTTTCAATTAGTGTTGGGTACTGTAGGCGTTTAGCTCAATAAAATTTTATTGTCAACATGTTGTGACGATGTAAATTTGTGCAGCAGGGGCTGGAATAGAAATTTGAACTCTTTCTACGGCAAAATTTTTACCTGGCAAAATGATTTTGCCTCACTACACTGACGGGAAATAGCGGAAAAACGGGACGGAGAAAGAATGATCACAAACACAAGCGTCGTGTTGTATGATCATTTTTTCTTCGTTCCGTTTTTGCGCTGTTTCTCTCAGTTTCATGTACCCACTGACCCTTCAAGACACCCTTTTGCTTCACAAAATAAGGTTCTAGCATTAAACACTGACAAGTTCAGGTTTCAATGGCGGCCTGTCCGGACCCACAAATTATTAGCTCCTCTACAGTGCCGCAGAACTGACCACCACTTTGGTCAGTGGCTTCACAGGAGACGATGGCCGCGGGTATCCATCTGAGATGTAGTGGCCAGATACTTCATTGTGGTGGCCAATTCTTCTCTGGTGAGGGAATACATTACTGGTGGTGGTCACTGGGGAGGCCACTCCCCAGGCCCCTTTAATGTATTTCAATCATCACGTGGATGGAAGTTTTCAATGTGGTGGGGAATGGCACCGCACCGGGATTCCAACTGCGGACCTCTTGCATGCGAGGCTGATACTCTAACCACTATGCCATCCCTGCATCCAGTCTTTCTCAGTAATGAAGTTGAACTTGTGGTAATCTACATAGAATGAGTGCGAGCCATCTTTCTTCTAAACCAGTATAAAGGGTGGCGGTCACGGACTTGAAGGCGGTTGAATAACATCGTCATCGAGCATTTGTTTGACTTGACTACGAATAGCGTACTGGTCTTTCTGTGAGATGTTGCAAGCGTGTTGACGCATTGGTTGCTCGATTGGCTCAGTGATTCTTTGTTTGGTTAATGGAGTCTGTCGTTGCTCCGCAACCACACTAAATGGGTGCCCGTAAAGATAGAATTGAAACTTGCCTATGGCCCATGCAATGGCTAAACACTCCTTTTACTGTAACTGAATAGTTGGCTTCAGCTTTGATTAGAGCATGACTGGCATAGGAGGCGAAGTATTCGTCAAATAATGGTTTACGCTGGATGAGCACAGCACTAAGACAGACACCACTAGCTTTCGTGCAAATTTCAGTCAGGGCAAGTGAACCAAAACGTCACAGGACTGGAGGTGACGTAAGAAGGCGACGGAATGTGACGAATGCATCATAACATGCGGGTAACTACCCGGAAAAGTCATTGTTTTATTGATTGATATGTGGGGTTTAACGTCCCAAAACCACCGTATGATTATGAGAGACGCCGTAGTGGAGGGTCCGGAAATTTCGATCCCCTGGAGTTCTTTAACGTGCATCCAAATCTGAGCACATGTGCCTACAACATTTCCGCCTCCATCAGAAATGCAGCCGCCGCAGCCGGGATAAGGTCATGGTTCCAGCAGAGAATTCAGTGAAGGGTGATAGGAGGCAGGCAATGTTTCGAAGAAAACGACGAAAATACGAACACAGGACGAGCTTGCTGGGAAGTTCAACGTTTTCGACTTAGGGAACTTGGCAAAGGCACGCACATTTGTCGCAACAGGAAGAACAGCATCTCCATAGATGTTATGGCCCAAAATTAAAAGTTGCCGCGCGCTGAAGCAGCGCAACTTTAGGTTGAGCTGTAAACCGGCAATGCTGGGGCTAGTGATAAATGTTAGGAAGCTGTTTCGAGGATGTGTTGAGAAGTCGCACGAAAATACTACGATATCGTACAGTGTCGAGAAAGTCTTTGTAAATGAGAGGAGCATCTGCCTACCATGAACAGGTAGCTTTGCCATGCCGGGCCACCCGGAGAAAAATTTAGTGGAGAACAGCGTTTGCGCATTCATTGTGTGGCATGAGGCGTCACCAGGAGTCTAGAGAAAGCAGGTGCAAAAATTATCAATAACTATAAAGTGTAGACGACGGCCAAAAAAGTCACAGCTTTGCCGCAAAGGTTAATCAATGAACGCGCTAGCAACACATTAGAAGGTAACGCGCAGAGTGGCAAGCAGATCAAAATGTGCTCCGCGTTTCTCACGCACAAATGACGCACGAAGCATACTCACAGGTACAGATGTACGCGAATAAGCGTCTCATTTGTTACTTCGCTGTGCCTGAAAAGCACGCCCTTTTTGCAAACGGAGGCTGTGCAACGATTGCAGTGACTTTTTTGCGCCCCGTAACTACAACAGAATTGTTCAAGTCATGCCCACCGTCAGCCAAGACGGATAATCCTCTCTACCGGGAAATAAGGACGCTCGAGAGATTGTCCACTCCCCTCCCCTCCTCTCCGCGAGCCAAAGTACGCGTGAGAGATGACAGGCGCCGTGCGCTCTTTGCGCTATCTTGCTGATAATGCTGAAAACACAATAGTCGCCCCCCCCCCACAACCCCTGAATGCCCACCAACCGCGGTAAGTCGTAGGGATAAAAAGCTTGTCCTTCGGACGTTGAAGGAGTTACCTCTCGGTGGCTCAGTGAATAAAGCCTCACAGTCACTACGTGGAGGTCCCACGTTCAATTCCACGTGCCGGAGCCTATTTATCAGGATTTTTTTTCTTTCTTGAGTTAATGCATATATATAAACACGTATACAAATAGGGTGCATAACATCGACGCCGACGTTCACGCTGACGCCAGCGGAAAAATGTAGCCGAAAGTGTCCATTTATTTGCTATCGAAATAAAAATTGGTGTACTGTTCTCGGGTGCCGTGTGCTGACAGAAAGACCTGACATGCCCTTTGCAAATCTCTGGCAATAAATACACCTCCCCTCGAACATGGACTGCGCATTAAAATCTTCAGAGCGACACTAAGAATTTAACCTATAGTTACAATCGCGACAGCAATCTTCACACAATGCGCTCGTTTACTTGACATGTTTCCAAAATTACTGCAAGTGGTTTACGGGCCCTTTAGGTATCCTAGCCGAAAGAGGGGATGACACCCAGTAAGAGTGAGTAGAGGGTACGTTGGCACTGGCTGACCTAAGCTGCCTCTAGCAGCTAGCCTATTGTGTTGTGTCTCCAAATTGAAAAGAGGACTTGTGGAAGAACTGTTCCGAAATTTATAGACCTGCTTTGCCGCTTTGCGAATCACTGCGTCTGTGCACAGTTTTTCTGCTTGGGTCAAGTGCTGGGAGAGTAGGTGATTTGTCTGCCAGCTGATCATAGAAGCGTCAACCAAGCGCAGCAGCTTCGTTTCATGAAGCCCAGAATACGCGTTACAGAACCACCGGTTCATTGACAAAACATCTTTAATTTAGCTTGCTGCTATATAAAAACCAACAGTGCGTTAGCTTTGTCATCCGCTTCAACGTGTAGCCCAAGAATGTTGGCGTGATGGAATTGTGGTATGGGTTAGTAGGGTATGGGTTAGTAGTAGTGTGATGTGATGCGTTTCTTTTAGGAGCGAAGCTCCTTAATGCGTGGGTCTGTCCATCCCTTGTATGTATGTAGAAGTACGTAGCCACCAGTGACACATACCCACTCTAGAGCGGGTGTGCCAAAGGGGATGCTAGATGGGAGATTGCGGTACTTGGAGTGTTCACTAGATAGACGCATGGACAGATGAACCGACAAACAATCAGATGGGCGGACGGGTGAATAGACGCGCGGAGGTACGGACGGATCGAAGCACAGACAGACGGACGGACGCACGGATGGACGCACGGATGGACGCACAGATATTCGCGCAGACAGACGGAAGCAGCAACAAACGGACAGACGGAAGCATGGACTGGCTGGCGAACACTTCACCCCACTCATCATCATTCACTCTGTGGAAATGCTGTGAATTTTTTTCTTTTCAACTGGTACTCAAATAGCGCTGCTCAAATATCAAGCACTCATTTAATGGGACATCTATAAATACATGACGGCATCAGTAAGGCACTCAATAAAAGCATCACCTGTTTTTATGTGGCTAATTTTAAGAGGCACAAATCATTCTTATTAGCACAAGTGGCTGACTGTTCAGGAGAATGAAATATGAATTGCTAATAGAGACCACTACGGACCATTTGTTCTGGATATCTCACTTATCACAAGTGGTTTCTTAAATTAGAAAAAAAAATCTGGCATAAAGTTTTCGGAAATGACAAAAAGAACAGAAAATGTTCAGATGTCGATTGTTTTTACTACCTAATAAAATTGCTAGATTGGTGGCTTCTCTCAGATACCCTTTCGCGCCAATTTCTGATAAGGAAAAAAAATTGATTCTTGTTGCAGAAAGAAATATTCAATCAATTATCAAAGGTAGTTCCTAGTAGGGAAATATATAGAACGTTAAGTACATGCCACAATATTAAGCATCATGTTGATAATGCGGGTAAAATTGCGAAGTAAATGTCACTCACTAAACATTGCTACAGCGGTTATGGATTCGTGCCGTGTTTTCGTGACATTTTTTGCAGGCAAAATTGGTTGTTCTGCTATATACCTAATACGTCGTTGACTTCAATGATCTTTTATTGCCTTTTAAAATGCTGAGTTGTACTTGCTAAGATTGCTTTATTAAAAAATTTAAATTTGCATATTCTTTCCTTGAAATCTAAATAAAATTCAGTATCTTCCTAAGTATGAAAAAAATCAATTATTGCGATACAAACATTCGTTTATTAGTATATCTATGTAGTATAAGAACGAGACACAGAGGCAGCAGCTGCTTCTGGGCAGGGTCTTTTATTTTATGCCTTCGTCGTTGTCTTCCTCTCAATTTTCCAGTTAACACTCGAGCTCTGGTGGATTTTTCTGCTATTGCAATATTTGTAAAGAACTGCTTTGTGCAAAGTTTATCTTCTGTCCTTATCACTTGGTTCATGAAATCACAGACATGACTCACAGAAGTGTTTTAGATTAATAAAATAATATAAAAGACAAAAATAAAAACGCAGAGTTCAAAAAGCTAATCGAAATATATAACGAGGTGTATAACCGATTCCAGCTGGTTTCACGAGCTCACTATTTGCGGGAACGGCTCTATGGTAATGGACTCACGTAGAGCAAAATGGCATAATGCACGTCACAAGCGCATGTTACAATTAAAAGTATTTTTGTTGGATTTCAAAATTGTTGCAAACTTTTCAGGGTGCCGTGAAGTCTTAAAATAAGAGAAACAGGTTAACTTGTGGCATTCCAATGCTATGTATCTTATTTATCGCGAACTGCAGGTGTTAATCTCCGCGGGGAGCTGATTCTCAAAATTTTTAATATAAAAGGTAACAATATATTATAAACCTGTTTACGACAAATACTCGCCCTAAAAACAAAAATAGTTATGGTAATTAGGTTCTTCATTACAGTGTACACAATAAGTGATCACCTAATGCTAATACACGTTATTTTGGGCAGGTAATCGTAACTAAGTGAACTAATGGTCACAAATTTCGATAGCTGTCACTTCGATTATCCATGCCTTTCTTTAACTCGTGTCAGTATACCTAACAAACAAGCTGTCCAGATTTATATATGAAAGGGACTTCATAGCTTTATCTTGTATCCGTAACTAACTGCATCAGGAGCCACGAATGCTGCTTTCCTAACTAAGGCGCCCATTGTTGTTTCACTTCTTTCAAAACAACCAATCTGAACGCAAAAAAAAATAAAGCCTGTGTAAAATTTACTATAAGAGCAATATTTGTACTGTGCGATATATTTTGGGCACACTAGCACACTACTGAAAAAAAAACATTTATTTAGTATGCTGTTGGACGCAAAAATATTACACCAGGTGCCGCAACTAGCTGTATTTTGAAAAAAATGAATGACGCACTTCGATGAATACAAGACAATCTATATAGTGACGACTAAAACAGGTTGTCACATTTTCTTGTTGTACTCAATTGATTGCGCAAGTTTTCCAGGAAAGAAGAAAATGGGAATATATCTATTACAATGTTGTTCACAGGTTCACGGAGTAAGTACTAAACAACTTCTTGAAAAAGGCTGTCTACTTTCGTGTTATACTGATTGCTATTATGAAAGGATCAACCAAAATTTTGTCTTTGTTGTTCTCACTAGATTACGCAAGATTCTCAAGAAAGAATTAAGAGAAAAGTGTCGATTACGATACTGTTCATAGGTTCACCGAACGTTAGATTAGACAGTTTTAGGTGCGAAGCACGTTAGGATCTGGTCTTACCAGAATGTAATCTCATCACGGTGTCTGCAGTAGTCATGGTCCACGGTAGTCCTTCCAACTCTGAGTTGTTTAGGTGCAAAATGTTTTTCTTGTGAATGTGCACTGGCTACCACCTCTGACTCACACAAGCATTACATCCTGAGCTCACCTTCAGCATACAATTAAAATAGTACCTTGTCCAACTATTAGTACATTAAGGCTTAGCTGTTGTAAAACGAAAAATAGTAAGGTTAAATACTTCAATTTTTGCATCCCTTGAACACGTGAAAATGTTGTGCATCTAAACACATAACAACGACATATTCGCTAGACCATCTGAAATGTGAAAAATATATTTGTCGCTTTTAGCGTTCATCATACACGGCTAAACTTTGCATTCGAAAGCCCGTTAGCTAATCACCGAACACTTCGCAAGAGCAAAAATTGTAAAGATCACTGCGTCCGGTTTTGCTGCGTCAATATAATTTTTGTTCTTGTCTAAAAGGGCAAGTTGACCAAATTTCACTTCACCGTCGTCGTTTTTTAGTTTTGGCACGTCTCTTTCAGGTTGTGCCTAAAGTGTATTTAGGCCTGCTACGTACAATGTCGCTGTTGGCAAAGCCTTATATATCGGCTAAGAAATCAAGGCTTGGTACTTCAGTTGAATAACTAGAAACTTCAACCTTACACAATCACTACGGCTCTGAAAAAGCATGCGATGTCTTTGAATCTTAAAAAACCGCTCATACTGATGTCCTATATTACTGGGCTGACGATTGAATGTTAGACAAGACTCGCTTTGTAAACAAGCAGTGAACCATTTCAGAATCACTAGAAAAATTACGAAAGGCAACGGTACAATAGCTAATCACTTAACAATCAAGCGTCCTTTTCCGGCGATTGTCGTCTTTTTTTGCGTTCAGCTATCTTGCTTTGCACTTTCTATGTTTCAAATAGTTAACCATGAAACAAAAAACTGCTACCAGGTTTTGCGCAGGTGTTCTTACAATACCGAAGACACAATGAAAATTTGTATGTGATTTGAACGACAATACTTAGTAATATCTGTTCATCTCGTTTTTATAGGACGTCAGGGCCGAAAAGGCTAAACAGGTATGCAACACAAGAACTGGCTAAATTTCACCACTCACCACCGGTGGTTCACTGGAACTGAAGAAGTCAAAAGTAGCCCAACAAATATCAGTTGGCGGTCGTGCATCCAAGCCACTTTTTACCACACGAGTTACGGAACTAAAAGCAGGTACGTAGGGAAAAAAGAAAAGAAAAAAAACATCTTAGCGCAAGCTGCATTGTGATAGAGTTTTCAGACGACGTTTCTTTACCACGTGTTCGCTTCCCTACAGGCATGGTGTCATCCTCGGCATCACTTTTGCCTCATTAATAAAATTACTGTGAGAACACTGCAGGCGTCACCTTTCCTTAGGTTTCGCGTTAGTGAATTTGAAAGAGCCTTACCTACAAGTTTACTGCCTTAGTTTTCTGTTTTTTTTTTATTTCGCAAGCAATAATTTCTATGTGCATATGACCGCAGCCCGTGTAACAAGGAAAAGAAACGTGGCTGGTACAATCGCGAAAGAAAAACTGAAACATATCTTTACAGCAATTGTTGATGTTTTCTTGTGTTGTAATTTATAAAGACTTCTGCAATATACTGCGCTTGTTGGCAGCTACCACACTGTTTGACGAGGATGCAGCCACGTTGATGCCTGGTGGCACTTCTGCATCGCTAAAATTATTGTCGATGATACTTAATAGTGTCTGTGGTACCTGAAGCATAAAACATACGTTTTTCGATGCATACGGCGAATTGCGCAGAACAATGACATCAACGACTCATATTAGACATTCGTCACTCAATATGCACTGCTTCAAAGCGTAAAGTTAGTCACAATTGACAAGGTGCGTTCTCTCTAGTGATAGGGAGTCCAACATCTTTGATTCTACATGCGGTACGACAAAAGCTTCAGGAACATGAGATGCAGAATTGCTTAGGTTGAGCGCTAAATGCATGAACAATTTTCGCTTCTCGTCCCTCGTCGAACCAAAGAGTGGCGTTTGCTCATTGATGACATTAGCTTTCTGCCGCTCCTATTGCAGCAGGCATAATAGTCGACTATCGCACTCGAAGCAATACGCACCGGTGCATGTGGAGTTGTATGCCGCCACAAAACAACATGCGATGCCTGTGTAAAACCAATTTCACAAAACCGATTCGTCTCCTTCACTGTCCTGAGACTATTGATGCATGTCTTAGTAAGCGCTCGTCAGTGCCATTATGAAGTACATTTAAGCTCTGGATGTATAACATCACTCTCTTCATAGAAATGCCCTTTGATAGTGACTCACAGTGAATTACTCCAGATCATAGATCTACAGTTTTTTATAATTTAGCGATCGTTATCTTATTACGGTAGGACACGAGAATTTGTAAGACACTGAATTTTCCAACCAATGGAAAGTAAAAATCACGCCTTGACTTGTGCCCCAGTTCAAAACGACCTTGGAGTCAACGTCCACCACACCTCATGTCACATGTCTGCTTCATTAAAAGGTGGCCTGCCTCCTTGGTCATTGCCTATCCTTACAGAAAAGCTATGCCGCTTTATGGGAAGAAATCAGGGCATTATATATTAATAAATAAAATAAACTGTTAATTCTATAGAATAGACTCAACAGAGATTTCAGTGAAACTTGAGAACAAACCAGAACTACAGAAGCGATCTAGGGAGGTGGTACACGGAAATTTTTAAGACACTGAATTTGCCAGCCAATGGAAAGTAAAAAATCACGCCTTGACTTGTGCCCCAGCTCAAAACGACCATGGAGTCAACGTCCACCACACCTCATGTCGCATGTCTGCTTCATTGAAAGGTGGCCTGCCTCCTTGGTCATTGCCTATCCTTACAGAAAAGCTAAGCCACTTGATGGGAAAAAAATCAGGGCAATATATATTAACAAATTAAAATAAACTGTTAATCCTATAGAATAGACTCAACAGAGATTTCAGTGAAACTTGAGAACAAACCAGAACTCCAGAAGCGATCTAGGGAGGTGGTAAACTGTGACTCCAAGTTTTAGCACTGTGTTGTTCGGCAACCAGAAAAATAATTGAAGAATATATGCTGGCGCGTAAGAAAAGAACAATTTGCTTAACGTGTGTGCTGTAGGCATCATTTTTATACGGACCAGCCAAAGAGTAAGCGCGTAGCTGTCAACATGGCATTCTCTCGATTCACTTTAAGTGTTCCGATGAGGATTGGCGTGTTTCGTAAATTGGAAAGTAGTGTTTGTCTTAAGGGCTTGCTATGCAGATCGACCACACTAGTGATTACAAGGTAACTTAGGGAGACATTTAAAGAAAGCACTCACTTTCCTAATATTTCGTGGTGCAGGAATATTTGAATTACTGAGTCATGCGAGCACAATCGAGCCGACAAAACTTTAGTGATGCTCCGAAGGAGCTCACGGCGAGGAAGGTTGGTTTTATGACGGTCCCTAGCTCACCGCGGGATGCTTCCAAGTTGCCATCACAAACCACGCTTTTTCGCTCTATCAAAAAAAAAAAAACTCGACGGCATATAGGGGTACTTATTGTGGTAATATAAATATCCTCTTCCTTGTTCCTGTTAGCTGGTGCGTGAGGTATCATGTAACGTCGAGCACTGCCGGGAGTAGATCTAGGAGTACCTATGTATTGTTTGCTACGTGGTCGTTTTTTAGTGCTGGTAATAGTGATTGATGTTTACGACGTGGTGAATTGATAGTGCTGCAGCCATAATATACGTTACACCCAAAATAAAATCTAAATTGCGCAGTATTGCAAATATGTTTGACTACCTCAGTCAGCTGTGCGTTGGTGTATTGACTGCCATGCAAAAGTGCGTGGCTTTTATTCCTACTTGAATTGAGAGTTTATATTTGGCGTGCACAGCCCCTCCGAGGACAGGACATGGCCGGGTAAACACTGGTGGTGTGAAAATATGCCATGCATTAGTGTATCATCATAGTGTCTGTTGTCGCTTTCCCAGAGTACAGATACGAACCCTGAACCACCTGTGGCACCTACTCTTGTATCAATGTGCGTGGTACATGGATACGTGTCACACTTGACACGATGGAACGGTTTGTCATGAAACAGCGGCAGGATTCTCATTTTCTATGTGTCAAGGTCAAAACGTTGATGTTCGCTATAGCTTATTGCACTTCTATGCCAATTTTTTGTATAAAAAGTTGAGACTTGGGCCATGAGAAGATGCAGTATGCATGCGGCTGGATATATAGAAATAATTATAATGAGTCAGGCAGATATAAACGTTCCTAGAGCATTCAGTTTACTTATAAAGATGTTGCATTTGAAAAGAATACAAAGCGCCAGGTGTTCTACTCCTCTGGATGATGTATTGTATATGATTGCAAACATTGCTTAAGGTTTCAGAGAACCATATTAGTAAGGATATAATTCTGGTTTTTTATGGCGAATCAGCAAAATGCACCTGCTCGAGACATTTGTTGTTTTTATTTTTAATACAGAGCCAAGCCAAGTGGGATTAGCAATGACATTGCTGTTGGCATTTTATGTGCTTACGACTCAAGTCTACAAAACAGTCGTCTGTAAGTCAGGTTTCTCCATACACGAGAATCAGTTTGGAAGTTTTAACACCTGTCAGACCATAAAATTTTTTGCTGATCCTAATTGCCGCAGTAGCAACTCTGCCTTTGATTGGCAGTTTTTTTATTCCTATATATTGTATGCTTTAAATAAAAGGAATGAGAAGTGCGTAAATGATTGAAGTGCGATAGGAAGAATCGATTATTTTTCGATGAAGCTATGTTATTCAAGAAATGTGCTGCTTTGCTATGGAAGGTAAGCTTGCCCCATTTACTCTTACAAGAATATATGGACGGCAACTAACATGTGAATTTAGTTTTGGGTTAAGCCAGTATATTATGTTAACAAATGAGCATTAAACAGCAAACGTGAACTTTAACCCGGACCCTATTTAGTTGGCAATGTAATCGCCAACATGTATCGCTATGATTACTGACACATAGCTAGCTATGACAAGTTAGGTAAGTATTAGAAAAGAAGTGATGGGAAGATAAAACAGAAAGAACACACTTATTATTTCGCAAATCACAGTTTTGTGTAGAATGCTTGTTTCTAAAAAATGAGAACATAACAAGAAAGCACAAAAGAAAAATAAACTCGCATTTCCCCCTCCAGGACGGTGCAGTGCATGGGATAGCAACAAGTTACAATATTAAATGAAGTAAGGATGGCCGCAATTTTTTATCCAGTGTCACGTAACTCTCAAAACTCTTGTGTAATAGAATATGCGCTCCCGGAAGAGGGCTGCGCAGCATGTGGAGAGTGCAGTGGCCGAATCGGTATATCACCCGTACACTGATGCATGCCCAGGTACCGCATGCACCAGCTTTTGCAGCCGAGACGTTGGCATCAAACTTAAGAGCAGCTGCTTGAGTGAGACTCCTTCTCCCTCCATCAACCCTTAAGTTTTTCATGCTGTTTCGAGAATAACTGGGCGATTTTTTTCGGCTTAAGTAGCAATGAACGGCAGACTTTTGCGAATGTTACCACAAGCGCCCTTTGAGTGGAATGTGTGGATCACTTACATTATTCACTGCATCACCCAAGGTTTGCTGACCGTATGGCAATTATCATATTTAGAGGGCAGTTTGGTATCTCTGGCCAGCCTAGCGTAGTAAAGCAGTAATAAAATTTTTTCTATAAGACGTAGAGTCATTTCAGCATTTTGCTCGTCCATTATCCTTGGCAATCGTAAAATATCTTCGCGATGTATCCTATGGTCACATTTTAAAAAGATATAGAATCTAAATAATTTTTGAATATAATTGAAATGGTCTTAGTTTACATGTCCCCAAAACACATTAAAAAACCAAGACGATATCCTCCCCATTCTTGTGGTGGCATGGTTGTTTTTCCTAGTGTATGGTTCTGTTCTTTTATCTCCCAATAAATTTGTTCGTTGCACGGAAAACCTCTTAAACTTTCTAGCTTTGCGCAGAGGCGGTGTCGTACACAATGAAGTAGGGGCGACTATTGCTAGTTGAAAACTTTTTTTTTCTTAAACTTTCTTACGCTTGCCGGCTTGGGTTGTGAATGCGAAAGCTTCAGATGCTTCATCAATCACAAGAAGTAAGCGTCGACTTCAACGTGAGCGCTGCGAGAAATGACCTTTATGAGCGACGCGACAGCATTTCCCCATCATAGCTTCATATATCACCACAAGTCATTTTGACGTCAACGTCCCGCTACAATGTGACGTCAAACGACAACGTCATCACATGTCATTGTGACGTCGTCATTGATGCACCGAGCAGCGCTGGACTCTTTAAAAGCTTGTGATGCCTTCAATACCGGAGACAATGTGAAACCACGTATATGGTACCGAAATCAAAATATTTATTTTTATAGCTATGGTATCATACATGCCTCTAAGATCATTGAGTAGGGGGGGGGGGTCAGAACAATCACCACATATAAAGCATAAAAAGAAACTTTATCAAGCAAGAAACGAAGATAATTTAACAATAAAAAAGAAAAACACAAACATTAAAGTACATTGTAGGACAATACAAAGTAAAAAACATTTCATGAAGATCAATAAAGTGTAAAACTAGAAAATGCACACAAAACTTCGCTGGGTCTTCTAAATAAACGATTTCATCAGGAAGACTATATAAAAGTGTGATAGCGAGTGGCAAAGCAGAATTATTCAATGACTGTGTATGGCCAAACATGCGTCTGAAATTAAGATAATTATGAAGACGACGTGATGCATGCGAACGAATTGCAATCTAGAGGCGCCTGGTCAACGACTTGTATTGGTATGAGGATAGTTATAGCGCGAGTACAAAACGACGACGCAGAGACAAGAAGGACACGAAGGATACGAGCGCCCCAAGCTGTCACACTGGTAATGGTACTAATTATTAGGCATAGAAGGGTGACAGATCGGCGGTAATCCTTGTTACAAAGGGCAATATCGCATTTAATTTGGGAGATGCTGTAACACTGATCGTACTTTGAGGTTATGAAGCAGGCTGCACGATTATGCATGAATTTCATTTATTCGATTAAGTATTGTTTATGAGGAGACCAGATCGATGAAGCTATTTTATTTGAGGGTGTACAAAGCTTAAATGGGTCTGTTGCCGAGTAGAATATGGGGAATGACGCAAATTGCGGCGTGAAAATCTCAGAGTTTTGTTAGCTTTTTTCATGCGTCTACACAAGGCAAAATTAGAACAAAGATGAACGCCGAGATATTTGTAAGTAGATGAAGAGGGAATTTGCCTGTGTGTTGGGCACTTTTGTGGTGGCGATACCATCATCGGCCCTCACATGGATGGTGTGTATGCCGTTCATGCAAAAGGAATTATCTGTGAGTATATGGATTTATGAGGCAATGCCGGAGCCTTCTCCCATGATGCAGTGGTATCACCACAAAGCTTCATGACGCTGCCTTCATGTAGTACATTTTTTTAATTTTAAAAATAAAAATTGAAGCTTTTTTGAACCACACAAAATATTGAACCACATTAGTAATAAAACAACTATATAACGAGGATACCTTTTCGAAATGGAGAAAGCCGTGCCATTGCTAAAAAATTCGTGGCCAATAAGAAGCCGGTTTTGGTCACAAGCATCGGTTAAACTACAAAAGCACACTGCATGCGAATAACCGGGGCATGCGATTGCTGCACAATTCGCTTGGTTGAGCGAGGAACTGATCATTCTTATATAATAAAGAGCTGTGACAGTCAGAACTGTTATTTGAAACTGGGTAGAAGCGTAGGCCTAGCCAGCGAAAGTTGTTGTTGTTGTTTTGCTATTGTTAGTGGCGCATACCTACTGTGGGGGATCGGCCAAGAATCGAGTGGTTTCAACATTTACTTCTGACGGATTTAGGAAGTGATCATTATATTACAGTTACTAAATTACAGATGGAGGCAAAATCTAAAAGAAAGTTTACTTACGTGGATTGGGATAAATTTCGGGAGTCACGCAGCGCTCGAGCGGAACAGGGGGAAATCCGGGACTCTCTGGGGCAATGGACAGAGATGCTGCTGCAGGACGTTAGAGCGGTTACCAGAACCATTGAGACAGAGGTACAGACAAACAAAATGGACAGTCGGCTTGCGCATTTACTGGAGGCAAAGCAGTCGCTATTGGCCAGATGGAAGGGTCAGAGACTTAATCGTAGGCTTCGGAAAAAGATAGCAGAGTTAAATACACAAATTGAAGAACATTGCAAAAACTTGTCGAGGCAGCAGTGGGATGAAATTTGTAATTCAGTCGATGGACAAATGCGAACCAGAGGTAAATGGAATCTTTTAAAACACTTGCTTGACGAGTCGGGCACTAAATCTAATCAGAGGGGGGTCCTTGCTAGAATACTTCATCTTGCTCAAAAATCCTCCTCGGGCGCGGAGCTATTGGGGCAGCTTGCTGAGAAGTATCTACCGCTAGCAGTTGATTCCATGCAAGCCTATCCGGGGTATATGGGAACACCTTGTGCCCATTTGGATGAACCCTTCACCATCAGCGATGTGCGACGTGCCCTGCACGAACTCAATGGCCGATCGGCACCGGGTCCAGATAGGATCACCAACAAAGCGCTTCGGAATTTGGAAGATGACTCTGTTGAATTTCTTACTGATGAGATTAATAGGATTTGGAAGGGAGGTGACATCCCGGAACAATGGAAGTTGGCCAAGGTGATCCTCATTCCCAAGCCCGGTAAAGCACCAAGTTTGGACAATCTGCGCCCCATCTCTCTCACGTCATGCGTGGGAAAGGTGGTGGAACACGTTGTCCAGAACCGAATCGCGGACTACATAGAGCACAATGATCTCTTCCCTCACTACCTTATTGGCTTTAGGCCAGGCCTCTGTACGCAGGATGCTATTAAAATCATTAAGTGTCAAATTTTAGATAATCATACCAGAGACACCCGGGCGATCCTAGGCTTGGATATAAAAAAAGCGTTTGATAATGTCCGCCATGATTCTATTTTAGATGCGATCTCAAGTCTCAACCTAGGTTCCTCATTTCATGCGTTTGTCAGATCCTTCCTGTGTGGTCGAAAAGCCATACTTAAAGTTGGAGATCTAGAATCGGATGTGCAAGCGCTGGGAAATAGGGGCACCCCGCAGGGATCTGTTCTATCACCCTTACTTTTTAACATCGTCATGGCTGGTCTCTCGAGGCAGCTTTCTGGAATTTCAGATGTTGGTCATACAATTTATGCCGATGATATCACCATTTGGTGTAGAGGAGGAAGTGATGGCACTGTAGAGGCGGCCCTGCAAGAGGCCATCGACACTACCGAGAGTTTTCTGGAAGACACAGGCCTTTCTTGCTCTCCGGAAAAGTCTGAGCTTCTCCTCTATAAACCGGTCAGGAGGGGCCGTCGACCGCGAGGCTGGGTGCCGCCCCTAGAAAATGACATCCACTTACGTACCAAAAGTGGACGATCAATCCCCAAAGTCGCTTCCATTCGGATCTTAGGTATGACGCTAGAAGCAACGGGCACCAACACCATCACGATTAAAAGGTTGGAAAAAAAGACAGACAGTGTTATTAGGCTCATAAGACGGGTGGCTAACCGAAGGACAGGACTATCAGAGGACAACTTGGTCAGGCTTATACATGCTTTTCTGCTGTGTCATTTTGCATATGTGGCGGCAATGCATGTCTGGAAGAGAATGGAAAGGGACAAGCTTAATGCAATGATCAGGAGAGCTGTAAAGAATGCCCTTGGGCTCCCCAACTACACCCACACCAATCGTCTCCTGCAGTTGGGAATTCATAATACATTGGAGGAAATTGCGGAAGCACAAGAAAGAACACAGGTAATTAGGCTGTCTGGCTCAAAAGCGGGGAGGATGATTCTCGCAGAAATGGGTATTCCACCAGCTCAGATTGAGGCTCTGTACCAAGGGTTGACGAGGGATCAGAAGGAAAACATCATTGTCTCGCCTGCCCCGCGGAACATGCATCCCCAACGTAATGTTGGAAGGAGGAGAGCGCGCGCTCGGGCCCTTCTTCGCCAAGTTGCGGATCTTGACGGGGGGGCCTGTTTCGTAGACGCGGCGCAATATGATGGCCAGAGAGACCGATTCACGGTAGTGGCAATCAACCACAAAGGCATTACAATTAATGCGGCGTCGGTATGCGCCAGAACTGCCAATGCAGCTGAGCAGGTTGCCATCGCCTTGGCTCTTTTAGATCAGCGTAATGAACACATATTTAGCGATTCTAGAGCTGCCATTCGTGCCTTCAGTGTTGGAGCTGTGTGCAAAGAGGCCAAAAACATACTCGGTGATAAGTTGCTTACAACCCATACCATTACATGGTTCCCAGCTCATATGGGAAACATGGACGGAGGGATCATAAATCTCAATGAGTTGGCCCACTCCAGGGCGCGAGTGTTAGCTGTCCGCGGCCATGGAGGACCTTTGGGTCGAACTGGAGATTTCGTAAACAGGGATCCGCCAACTACATATAATGAAATAACCCAACATTTCGCTATGGATAGGAGAATCTTTCCACCTCCACATGCGAAGCTAAATAGAGCGCAGGCGCTTACATTGCGATTACTTCAAACAGAAACGTACCCTAACCCTGCCTTTCTTCACAAGCTTTATCCTGATGTTTATTTAACCAACTCGTGTACAAAATGTGGCGGTTTAGCCACCTTACACCACATGCTCTGGGAGTGCCCTTCGGTACGTGGCACCGATACAGCATCGTCCAGAAAGTGGGACTCCGCTCTCCGGAGTCCAGACATAACATCGCAACTTTGGGCTGTCCAGAGGGCCCACGATGCGGCGCTAGGGCTCGGCCTTACTGTCCCATCGTGGGAGCGGCCCGCCGTGTGCTAGGGCGCACGCCTTCGGACTTGTCAATAAAGTTTTTCCAAACCAAACATTTACTGTTCATATTTGGAATGATGGAGGTTTTACAGAAAGATTACCAATAGCCTAGGAAAGTGTGGTGCTAAATGTAATGCAGACAAATATTAACATAAACGAATTTATTCTCAGAATAGAGCAATAATCAGATTTTATACGTATATAATTATCTGAACCTGTTAGTATAATGAAACTGGTTAATTAGTCAACCTATTAGTTTCATCAATATAGTCCCGGACGGCCGCGCATACTGTCGCATTAGAGAAACCAGAAATGGAAGCTCCAAAAGACAAAATGGCAGGCAGGGATAAGTCCATACCAATACCACGTAAAGGTACTTCTAATAGGGTTTTTTGTAATGTCTTAAACCGCCTGCAGGTCAAAAAGAAATGGTCTATTGTTTCCAGTTCATCACAGAATGCACACAGTGGCGAAGGTGCCTGAGCAGACCTGTGTTTATAGGAATTTAGTTTTGGTACTCGGCAACGCAGCCAGCGAAAAGCAGCGATGAAGTCCAGCGCGAGCGTCTCGTGCTTAGCACTGACGATGTGTTTTCCGAGCTATGCATGACCCAATACATTCATCATTACATATTTTCCCCTCGCTGAAGACGGAGCCAAGTAGGTGTCCTAAGGTGTCGTGAGAACAAGTCGTTGGTGATACGGTTTGAGACGATCCACGTGTACGATTTCGCGTCCTCGGCGACGCATGTCCTGAGTAGGCGTGATGAGTTCAATACGGTAGTTGAAAGCGGAAGTTTTCTCTATGACGCGATAAAGCCCATGGTACCTGCTGACGAACTTTGTAGATTCACCAGGAGCAGCAGTGGAAGGCACCCACAGCCAAACAAGAGAGCTGGGCGAATACTGGTAGTGGGCCTGTCCATCGTCGTGAAGACATTTTTGTAGCCCTTGGTCTTCTGTTGTAAGAGTGTGACCTGATTGTCGACACTTTTCCGCATAGCGAGTGGCTTCGGAAACTGGTGTTCCTTTGGATGAGTCGAGTTGATAAGAGAGAATGGTGTCGACTGAAGATGATGGCTCTCGACCATAGAGTAAACAGTCAGTGCTAAGCACGACACGATGTGTTTTCCGAGCTATGCATGACCCACTACATTCATGATTACAGTTATTTGGAGAAACCAAAAACTATTTGTTGTAGTATTCATGCGAGTTGATTGATAACTATTGTTTTACGTGACAAATTTAGGCTTTATATATTTACGGCAGGCGCTGTAGAAGACTCAAGAATTGACAACCTGGCATTACCTAATATGCACCTCATTCGAACTATCGGGACGAATAACATTGTGCACCAATATAAATGCGGCTGCCGCAACCTTCGGGCGAGCTGTAGGGCTTTCAAGCAAAACCGAAATTCTACTGGTGGGATATGCGTAGCTGGCTTGTTGTCGGTGGGTAAATAGGGCTAGTCTCGGTTTAGTTGATTGTACTGCCTGCATGTGAGAGCTGAAAGATAGGCGGAATTTCGAGGCACGAACTTTTAGATAAATGTAGAAATATCTCAAGAATGGGAAGTCTTGGGGCAGAAATATCAGGTTGGGGCTATTTCTTATTTTAGCTATGTGCCTCGTTCTCTTATCACGTTTTGATTCCACCTACCTGGTCAGAGATGCACAAGTAAAGCGGGTTCAATTCCCCTCTCAGGGCCAGAGCCTCCCTGGCAATGTAGAAATTTCATTTCTTTGTTGATATCGCCGCATGCTAACTCACAAAAGCACTGAGGTCACTCGTGTGGGTTAGTGTGCGTGCCCACAAGTGTACATGTCCATTCGTGGTTTAGGAATTCGCCGTTCAAGAAGATTTCGGTGGCTTAAAAGACGTGATGCATGCCTTCAAGAAATCAACAGGTGCACAAATAGAGGTGTCTATCTGTACGCAGTGAGGACGTCGTCGGGCCGCTGTGGTACTACAAAGGCCGTCGTTGTGAGCAGTGGGACTTCCCGGGGGGCCTGTGCCCGGCCGCAAATGAGAGCCAGGGAAGCTTATTTGCAACGTCAGAAGAATGCCGGCGTACCTGCCACAGTGAGAATTCACAGACCGGCCGCTGTATAGCGCCCAGGGAAATGGCGTGCGCTGAAGACATGCTGAAACAGCCCTACTTCGCCAACATGGTCGAGTCGGTGGTGGCTGAGCGATGTCTGAAAGCCACGGTCAAAAATCTTGTTGGCCAGCTGTGACTGGCAGAAAGAAATCATTTCAACACGTTGGAAACGTGCAGGAAAGCTCGTGTGCACTAAAGTTTGCTGACTGTGCGACAGCATGCCCCCTTAGGTTGCATTCTCAAGCCGTATTGAACATGTGAATGCTCAGTCGCGCTTTATTTCTGATTAAATAATTCTTCTCAGGCACTCTATGCAGAAATAAGTTGTAACGCAGACAAGTTTTCTCATGTATTTCTATATATAAAAGAGGACGCTCATCGTAAGACGCTTTATTAATACAAAATTTGTAATATTGGTACTAATTCAGCAGTGCCATTCTAACGTTTCTCATGACAAATGTGGCCTCAAGACATGAAGCTTTTTGAAGCTAAATTTAATGAAATAAAAATGAAACTGAAGAAAATTGCGATCGAGTCACTAGTATTGCCTCCCTCGTCCCTTTTAAGCACTGAAGCAACTCAATGCCACTTAGTGACTAACAATGATGTGCCGGCCTGCTCCCACGTATGTTGATATCTACATTACTGTGTTTTTCCCCGAAAAGGCCGTACTTTTTCATAACTTCTCTGTTGAGTATAACAACAAGAGTAAAGGCTGAGTGAAAAAATTGCTTCTCTCGCGTCTCGTGGTAATCAATGTATGTGAAAATTTCAGAACGTAGTCCCATGCTAATTTTTTTTAGTTTTGAGTCAAATGTTAAAAGTGAATGAACGTGTTTTTGTATTTTTGGCTAACGGAAGAGCTGTATACATATTGTCGACTTAAAGCTCCTACGTATGTGATAGATATTGCCCCGTGAGCGAAGCGGCAGCCGCTGCGTGAGCTCAAAACAGATTTCTAAAGCGTTTTCTAGACGTGGCGATCAACATCGCCAGAGTTGAAAAACCTCGCTCGTGGCAGAACATTTGCTCAAGGTTAACCAAAAGAGGAGCAGTGAAGTGAGCGCTCGTGCTCGGCGAGAGCAACTCGCTCCGACTCCTCCGTCAGCACAGCACATCAGAGGGGCGGGCATCACGCAAAAGCGGGGCATGTGAAACGAACTCCTGGTCGCGCGTCCTGCTGCCACTGATCGCAGTGACCACAGGCGCTTTTTCGCTTGCATGTGAAACAGCCTTTACTCGGCACGCCAACTAGACAGAGGTAAACTCAACAAGTAAAACTACTGCTTTGGTCAAGATGTAGTAGAGTTTCTGGGTAAGAATATCGACGCCAATGGTATTTCGTCGAGTCCTAGTAAACTTCAAGACGCAGGCAACTTAAAGGCACCCAGGTACGTTGCTGGCGCTATGTTGATTGATTTGTGGGGTTTAACGTCCCAAAACCACCATATGATTATGAGAGACGCCGTAGTTGAGGGCTCCGGAAATTTTGACCACCTGGGGTTCTTTAACGTGCACCCAAATCTTAGCACACGGGCCTCGACATTTCCGCCTCCATCGGAAATGCAGCCGCTGCAGCCGGGATTTGAACCCGCGACCTGCGGGTCAGCAGCCGAGTACCTTTGCCACTAGACCACCGCGGCGGGGCAGCTGCTGGCGCTATGTTCTTGCTCTGCATAGCTAATGAAATTGGTCGCTTCGTACGCAACCTTTTTCTGACAAACGATTCTATTCACGCCCTGCAAGGCTATAAGAATGCATCGGAGTGAAATTCACTTCAGAGTTTGCTTGCAATCTGATCAAGGTAATGCTCACTGTAGGCCTCTGCGTCGTCAAGTATCGTCCTATCTCAAACAATTGCATAAACGACGCAAGTTTATTGAAACTGGGCAATGTCCTTCGGCGGGAATAACCTTCGGGGGAGCCGTGCGCGGTAGCGTTGTAATCACGGTCGTCATCTCACGCGGAGAAACGTTACAGCTAAATCGAGAAAGAACTGTTGGCGATAGCTTGGACATTACTTCATTGTAAGCAGTGGGTGAGGGACCTGAACTTCACGATAGAAAACGAAAAGCAGCTGCTAGTGGCGATTCTCGGAAACGCTGACCTGAACACGAAGCCCCCACGTGTTCCAAGGTACCACATCAAACTCAACCGCTACCAAGTCAACGTAGTGTACGTTGCGGCCAAACAGCTAACCACTGTTGATACTCTTTCGAAGGGTCCCAACGCGAAGCCATACTAGCCCGGTGAATGTGCTAGAGCACTTCGTAGAATCGCAAGCGGCTGCGATGACTGACATGACAAAGGTTACTGCAGAAGATCTCTACATCCCGCTTAGCTGGTGGGCAATACAACCAGCTACTGAAGTGTTCCGCCCAGGACTGGTCTGTCGAGACAAGCTTTATTACTACATGAAAAAGTATTGTAACCATCGTGGTGATGTGAAAAAAAACGTGTATCAAAAGGTAACGTGCCGTGGGCAGGGTCCGAACCGGCAACCTTCAAATAACGCGTTAGGTCGCTTGTACGGTTCCTGCTCACGATGCGTTATTTTCTCACTCACTTTTCGTTGTTCAAAATTACATTACAGTTACTTCTTATTCTGTCCATTGTATTTTCTTCTCATGAAGTTCTGTTCGGTCTCATCATAATTGTCATTTAAAAAATGAGCCCTTAAATTTGCCCATTTTTCCTCAATTCATGGCGGGGGTCTCGTTGTGGCAGACTTCGTGCCTTCAGTTGGTACGCAAAAAAATCATGGTTAGCTTCCAGCTCGTAATAGGATCCCGTGCTACGTGACACTAATAGGCAAAAAATGAGTGCCCTACGTTCACAGCAATGGCAACAGGCAGCGCTGACTGGCGCTCCCACGTTTAATGTGCATACATACACCAATAAATGTATGAGGGGATAGCCGCCATGGTAGCTCAGTTGGTAAAGAATCGAACGCGTTATTCAAAAGTTTGGTCCCTGGCCACGGCAAGTTATCATTTTAACCACGTTTCTTTCTTCACATTTACATTACAATTACTTATAATACTGTTCCCTATTCTTTCCCTGGCATGGTTTTCTGTCAGTTTTCTTTATTATCGCTTCTAACATAGAAAATGAGCCCTTAAGTTTGCACTTCTTTCTTCCGTTCTATATATGAGGTTGTCGAAGAAAGCTGGAGACACTCGTTCGGTCAACATCATGACTCCGCGTCAACTTAAGTAGACGCATCTAGCATTTGTCTGCCTGTTTCGTCGCGCAGTGCCGTGTCTTTTTTTTTTCTCCTTACCATCTTCACATCACTTTTCCCCAGTCTGACTTTCGTCTTCCTTTCTCTCGACATGTCCAGCTCTCATTACACCATATTACTCAGGCTAATTCTAAACAGGGTTTTTTCAGCATTGCATAGTGATAAAGTCTCTTAATTTCGACTTTCAACAGCAGTTCCCGCAAAAGCGCCTAAAAAGGTGAAAGCTTGGTAGCCCTTGTTCACCGTCAAGAAGTTTTTCAGTTTCAGCTCCGTAATGCCTTATAAATGAGAAAATCGATTTGTTCGATGTAAAAGAGTAAAACCTGTTGGAAATATTATAACCTGACATGCCCAGTTAAACATAAATTGACGTGCCAACATTGTTCACACAGCAATAATTAGGACAGCATAATGTAAATATTCATGCTTGTGCGTGTGTAAAACACAAGCTCTATTCGGTATTCGCCTCTAGTCATGCAGCAGTTAAATCTTGCAAAAATAGGTGAAGCATAATGAAAGCGACTTAGTTTCGATAGAAATGTTTATTCAGTGAAGCAGCACAAACGCAGGGCTTACTTTACTATTACTAACTGTAGTATAAGAAACGCAGTTCAAATTTGTTTTACGAGATAGCGTCAGTTCAGGTAATCAATGCGGTAAAATTGACAACAAACGGCCGTGTAAATTTTGTTGACTGTGCCCCTTATTTTTCGCAAACGGTCGTGTGTTCATGGTTATGCGCCATATTAAAGATGCAGACGCCGTCACCGAGTAATTATGCTGTGAGTGTGAGTGCATTAATATTGGTCGCTTCAGGCGCAGACTCTACTTTTTGTGGGTGATGGTGTTTGAATTGAATCGACTGGTGGCAAGGAATAAACCAAACCAAAGCAAAACAAAAAACACTGATTAACTCTTTGTTTGATTTTACAGCTCTCAAAAAGCTGATGATAATATTATTGGTAAAGGTATTACACTATTAGGTTGGAGTTCAATGTAAGCGTTTTCGTGATCTAGAACGAAAGCAATATCCTTGCTTCTTCGTGAAAAATCGAATGTTCTTCTCTTTGGGCAAAATAGAGAATGATTAACATCCCGCTAAACAGTTATTGTTAATACCGAGAATGAGATTATTTCACCTCTTATCGGCATGTGACTTATTGGGAGCGTTTTCCTTCTTATTCACACGCAACCAATCTGCCTGCACTTTTTTGTCATTACCTATTGTTGCCATTGTGTCACGATTTATCAAGCTTGTATTAAATTATCGTATATTCCCATCTGCTATAATCTCTCTGGTTTTGGCAGTATATTCAAATAGCTAAATAGTTAAATCATTGCACTGTGCAACCCTGAACGTACCGCAACGGTCTCTTGGTCGGTACAAAATTCTGAGTGGCTTCAAATTAGTTGAATGAACACTCTACATTTGCACGCTCCCCCCACATTAGCCCTAAACTTTAAAATAATAATCTGCAGAAAAACTTGCACATCATAGGAATGCGCACATTTTATGTATACCACGCGCTAATACATAAAAAAGTGTTGAAGTGTTGCTAGAAATGTGTCAATATTGAATTGTACGGTTCAACTGTTTTCAAACAGAGGTGGATTCCAGACAAACCTTAAGCAGACGCAATCAGAGCATATGAATAGTGGTGGGATCACGTATTCAGATTAATGTGACGTGCCGAACTCTTGGAATTGGGACGGAAGTATAGCTTCTTCTGGTTGATTGCACCGATGAAAACTGGTAACAATTTGTTTGAAAAATGCTGTTTCACATCTCGTGTGGTAACTGCTTCACAATAAATGAAAGCTAAACGTGAAGCAATCGTAGAAGCTTTGCTGAGTTTAGTATGACAATGAGTTTTCTCGCGTGAACCAGATTTCAATCTACACCAGACAAACGCCAGTACAAATTCCATGAGATGAATAAGTAAGCCTGAAAAATTTGTTGTGTTTTCAATATACGCATCAAATAAATGTGATTGTCGTTCATTTAGCTGATGAAATGACAGCAATTAAGTAAAATCTGCACTTGACGATTGAACAGCGTTTCATTAGTGCTCTGACATAATTAATTATTAGAATTTCAGCCTATACCGCTTTCACAATCTGTACCATTATAAATTAGGCTATATTAGAGAACATTTTTATGCTGCTAATCAGGTATGATGAAATTCTGTTCCAATTTACTGCAGTAATTTGTCACGTTAAGAACTTGAATAAATCAAGATTAATGTTCATCACGTGCCTAGCTAACATCTTTATTTTAAAATATAAGATTTGTGAACTAAATATCAAACCCTTTGACCACGTATATATTCGAAAGATCTACACATTATTCATTCATGATGTTGTAGGAGGTTGTCTTGAAATCAGAGAGAAACGTTTCTGGAAAATTTCTGAAAAACTTAATCTTGATGAAATGAATCTATGTTCACAATTAGGTTTCGTTGTTCGGAGACCATGTTGAAACGAAGCCTAAGCTCTACGGAAAATAAAGCACGTTTGTAGCACAACACTTGAAGGATTAGGAGAAAGTAAAAAAATTGGCCCGAATCTACATGTTACACTGAAAATGTCGAAAGACGATAGTCTTGCGTCTGAAGAGAGTGAACAAAACGTTTATTTGATGTTCTGCACAAGAAAATCGGTGAAGGGTATTCTGAAGGCGCTGCGTTAGAGTGCTTCGAGCGTTTGGAGGAGGCGAACAAGCGCATCTAGGCACGTTAGACACAAGCGCTATCTGGCAATTATCTTCGAAAACGAAGGCGCACGCGACCGCGGAGAAAGATGCGTGCCAGTCTCGGAGGTAATAAGTGGTAGAATGCAAAGTGACGGGCAGGTGCCAACACCGTGTCGTCGTAGCAAATCATTGGAAACACCTCCTTGAGCATCGCATTGCAGTGTCAGTGCAGCGCGATCAACGCTACAGTCCTTAGAGTTACTTGTGTGTGCCTCTTCTAGTATTTAGGAAGACATACAAAACATAGACGTGTTGGTATGGCGCCTCTGATATGCGCAATACTTGCTTTTTTAATTGATAATTGCACAACTATGAACGCTAAACCTTGAGGAATATTGGTGGGCGCTGTGAATGGGTTTGGCCGGTTGGTGCCGTATGAGATATCTTTAGGGTGGACAAACAGAGAAACGTACAGACAGACAGACAGACAGACAGACAGACAGACAGACCAAAAGTTTTCTGTTGAAGGTCCCCAAGAAAGAGTATCGTCTTTAAGAAGAAGGCAGGAATACCACTTGCACCATGTTCTGGGGAACGTAAGTAGGATGTCAAAAGGAAGAAAATCAGTACACAGAAGCGAGTAGTGCGTCCCTTGAAAGAAAAATTTGGTTGGCAATTCTATGCCTCTAAGGCTTGGTCACGCACCCCCACATCATTTCTACTTCTCGCACGCACGCGATAAGATTTTCACTAAAAAGACAGAAAAGGTGTCTGGCTGCAAATGTTCGACTATGATGGCACTACACGTGCTGTCTGCGTTCAATGACGCGCGAGCAACGGCAGGTCCTTGTGATTGTATAGTGTGCGTCATCCCCTTATCTCCATGCACAGAGGCACATACGTGCGCAGAGCTGCCACAAAGGAGGCGTGTGCCTGTCAATCATGATCACCAGATGGCGCGCACTAAACCATCCCGAAGGCTTGTCGCTATGCGGGTTTTATTTGACGCTTATCTATCTGTCCGTCCATCCTTCCATCCACCCACCCATCCATTCATCCATCCACACACCCACCCACCCATCCATTCATCCACCCATCCATTCACCCAACGGACCCAACCCACCCATTCATCCATCCATTCACCCAACGCATTCAACCCACCCATTCATCCATCCATTCACCCAACCCCACCATCCATCCATCCATTCACCAAACCCACCCAATCTATCCATCCATCCATCCATCCATCCATCCATTCATTCATCCATACATCCATCCATCAATCAATCAATCAATTCATTCATTCATTCATTCATCCATTCAATCACCCACTCGTTCATCCATTTATTAATTCATTCACTCACTCATCCATCCATTCATCCATCCATCCATCCATCCATCCATCCATCCATCCATCCATCCATCCATCCATCCATCCATCCATCCATCCATCCATTCATCCATCCATCCATCCATCCATGCTGTGCGAAACGGGAGATCAGCGGCTAGAAATTAGTGCACAGAAGCGAATAGTTTGTGTCATGAAGAGCAAGCAACTAACTTCTTTTCTGCAATTCTACAAGATCTATAACTAAGTTTTGACATTCTTTGTTGCGTTGAAATAACTGTCACACATTTCGTACGTACTCTTTCAAAAGTAACAGTGTACAATCATGTACATGAACATGAACATTTACATTAAGAGGCAACGTTTTAGAAATTAGCTTTGTGTGCACAAGTTCTTTTCTTCAGACTGCGTGCATAGGATTTTTTTGTTCTTCCTAAATTTGAAGTTGAATGTGGTCTTTCTTCTACCATTCTTTTCTCCTCGTTCTTTCACTTTCCCTCCCCCTCCTGGAGCCGTGAAGGTGCCTTCGTATTGAAAGACAGTAACAGCTCCGCGCTTTTTCCTTCATTTTCTTCCCCTCAAGAACCTGTATGAATTTCTCTTACACACATTCAACGAAGCATAGAACAGCGGCTGCCGTTCAAGCTCTTAGACCTCCTCTCTAATTTGCACGATTCCGAAGCCGGGCAAGCCTCCATCTCTCTCTCTCTCTCCTTCGCCCTATCTCTTTGATGTCGTGCATTGCCAAGACTCTTGAGCCACAGGCCTTCACTCGACTGTCTGATTTTATTGAGGTGAAAGAGTTGTCCCTCCTTCTCTTATTGGCTTCCGACGCCGCGTATGTGCGCAAGACATGTTCCTTGTTCTTCAACAAACTTTTATTTCACCTATTCGTAGTCAGATTCATGCTCTTTTAACCATCGATACGCCGAAGTCATTCGACGGCATGAGTCATGGCCATATACTTGCTCAGCTCTCCACCCTGTCATGTGGCTGCCGCATGTATTCTTAGAAGCGGTCCTTTCTTTCCAATCGAGTTGCTCACTTTAGAGTCGATACTCATTTGTCTACCTCACACTCCCTCACCCGTGACACTCCTGTGGTGCCATACTATCTCCTACTCTTGGCTATGCCCCCCTTGCCTCCTAACGGTCCCAAATATCTGACCTCCACCATATTACTTATGCAGACGACATCACTCTCTGGTGTACATCAGGATGCCCCAGCCACGTTCAGGATACCTTGCAACTGGCCTGAACCTTATCACCTCCTTTCTCGTTACTGCTGGTCTGTCTGCTGCACCGGAGAAATCTGAGCTGCTTTTGCTGAACCGCTCTGCGTACCAGTGCTCCCACAACACCCTCATCTTGCTACATCTTTCTAGCTCTCTCATACCTACTGTTCAGCACTGCAAAGCTATTGGCTTCCCTTTGCATGCGAAAAAGAACGCACAGGCCCTACTTCACGTCATGAGAACTTGCCACTTGGTGACTCACCTCTTGCGAGGCATTGTCACTCGGCTGTCGGGGCTCCACGAGGCTTATGCGTGCCAGGTCGAACATGCGCTCGCCCTTAACAAGTTCTTGTACTTTGCACCCTACGTTCAATTCACCAAAACGCAACACAAAATACTCGAAAGAGCTCTAATAGACCTCTAGAAGGCAGCTCTTAACCTCCCTGTCACTACCTCTACTACTAAACTGTTTGCCACAGGCCTCTTCCATTCATTACTTTCTCTTAATTCGCTACAGTCAGCTCTCAGATTGCCCGTATTTCTCTCACTCGTCAAGGCCAATGGCTATTGGCCCAATCGGGCATCCCTCACATTCGCGTTTCCGTTCCCATCTTGCCTTCTGCCGCTAGCACCCCTGCTTCAAACCTTCGCATCATTGCCCTCCTATCCAATATGTCCCCCAGTCTTCACGCCGGCTGGCGTCATGTGGCAGCACAGCATCAATCCCCTCCTCTCTCTACACAGGAAGTTGCATACATGGATGCCTCCTACATGGCTCCTCGTGGCTCGTGTTGCTACGATATCTACCATCCACACCTTTCGGCACCTGACACGCACACCAGTGGGCCATACTTGCACCCGCCAAATATACTTTCGCTCGAGGTCCTTTCCGCGATCTATGCCCTGCAGTCATTTTCCTTCCTCCCTTCTCTCCTCGAGTACACAATTTACTCTGACTCTTACACCGCCATCCGTCACATACAGAAAAACACGTTGCCCCCTGGTCTTCAACAGGAGGTCGAGCGAGTGGTCTCTGCTCTTCAATCCTCCACTCTCTTCCTCCAGTGGGTTCCTGGGCATACAGGTATTAACGACAATGAGCTGGTTCATCAGCTTGGCCGTGGTATATTGCACCATGCACCATTCATTACCTGACCCACACCTTTGAAAGACAGTGGGAGCTCCACGAATAACGATGGGGAGACCTTCTTGTGTCACACTATCAATGAGGTATATCTTCAGCTCCGGCTCAACAAGCGTCTCTACCCTCCCCCTCATCCATCATCTAAAGCGCTTGAGGCTTGAACTCTACGGCACACTTAAACGAATTACCTGATAACCCCCTCTCACCCATTTTTGTGTATATAGGTTCAACTACTGCTGTCTCAATCACCCCTCCCCATATGCCGACCTGTCACACAGCCTGTTTTACTGCCCAACTGCTCAGCAATTCAGCTATTGCCCTCCCCCATGCCATTCCATCATCTCCTGGCTCGACTGGATTGACGCCGAAGGGAAGATCAGCGTCAACTGGTCGCACGGGTGGTCGAAATGCTTGGCCTGTAAACTGTGGCTGAATAAAAGCCTACTACTACTACTACTACTACTACTACTACTACTACTACTACTACTACTACTACTACTACTTCTACTACTACTACTACTACTACATTGTTCTGAAGTGTGTTTTTTGTTGCAAGGTCCTCGTTTCTGTGGGATATGTTGAATGTGCAACATACAAGAACTATGCAATAAATCTGCGTATAAGTACTTTATTTGCGGAATCATTTAAAGGTTTCTATTTGAAGCTCCTGTTTAGTCGAGATATCGTCTGTTATGGCGACCCTATGGAATGAGGTTGTCGACGAAGGATATATAAACATCCTAGAAGAAAGCGAAAGAGGATCTACTGCCACCATAGTGCTATATAAAAAAGCATCATGATACCATTTATGCAGCATGTAAGACAGATGGATACAATATCTCCAAAGCCATTTACGGCGTGCTTGCAGGAGGTTCCCAAGGCCTCAAATAGGAGAAGTTAGGGATAGCAGCTGATGAATAGCACCATAGTAACCATCGCTTCGCCAATGACATTGCATTGCTGAGTAACTGAGGGGACGAATCGCCAATAATTATTACTAAATTAAACAATAAAAGCAAAAAGGTAGGTCTCAAAATTATTCCGCAGCAAACCTAAGAACTATACCACAACCTTGGAATAGAATACAGCTTCGTGACACCTAGCTTTTACTTGTAATTTTGAAAGAGCACTCATGTTTAGGACAGATAGTAAACTGCGAAGCCGAACATCGATTTGGAAGTTACTAGAATAAGAAAAATAGAGTGGAGCACATACGGCAACCATTCTAGAACCATGACTGGTAGGTTGCCGGTATCGCTCAATAATAAGGCATATTTATTCATTTTATTTCTTTGAATGTACTGCAGCCCTAATGCGGGGCTGTAGCAGGAGTGGATGAGTTATACAAAACAAATACATACAGAGCAACAACAATAAAACGACAATAAAACAACAATAAAACTGAAATACAATACAGATATACATAAGAAGACCTCACTGTGGTATTGCAAACACGATCTTTACCTATTTTATAAATGGACAATAGCGGAATCAATAAAATTTTGCAAAGATAGTGAACAAATACTGCCAGGTAAGGAATTCCAGAGGTCTATAGAACGTGCAAAAAATCTAAAATTGAATGTGTTTGTACGAGCAAATAAAGGCTTTATGTTCAAAATGTGGGAGCTGCGGGTGCAAGATTCTTCCATAACTGCAATGTAGTTACCTCTAAAGATGCCAGGAGAGGAGTTGATGACAGTATGTAATAGTTTTAAAGATTCGATGCAATAACGAGAATGTAACGGTACAATGTTCAGTGACTGCAGAACTTGTGTTGGTGAGAAGTTGCGGCTGTAGTTATGGCATATGAAGAGGATTGCCTTACGTTAAACGCTATCGAGGATTTTTAGGTCACCTTGTTTGTGAGGGTACCAAACGACAGATGCGTATTCTAGAATAGGGCGAATGAACGTTTTATACAGAAGTAATTTGGTAAAGCGTGGCGCAAATAACCTATCTTTTTTAGAGCTTTCACGCTGATATATTCAACGTGGTTGGTCCAGGAAAGATTTTTTTGTCAGAATCACACCCAAATATCTATATTAGGAGACTCTTTTAAGTTGTATATCATTCAAGTAATAATAAAAAAACGGATTCTGTGCAATGGTAAATGACATGACGACTGTTTTAATACAATTGACGTTCATCTGCCATGTTTCACACCAAGAGCTGAAAGAAATGAGCGATTGTGAAAGACGGTGATGATCTTCCGCAGAATTATTAGGTTCGTATAATACACAATCATCAGCATTAAGTCTTATTTTAGATGATGTGAAATGAGGTAAATCATTAATATATATAGGAAGCAATAACGGGCCCCGTTCAGATCCCTGAGGAACACCTGACGTGACGTCCACAAGCGATGAATTCTCTGAGTTGAAGGAAACAAATTGTGAGCGATAATGAAGAAAACTGGCGATACAAGAAACAAGACGCGAATTATTGAGTATGGTATCTAATTTCACTAGCAACTTAGAATGAAGAACAGAGTCAAAAGCTTTAGAGAAGTCAACGAAAATGGCATCTATTTAATTTTCTATGTCTAGGTTAAAGGTGACATCATGAACAAAATCGACAAATTGTCTAACCGTGCTGTACCTGACGGAAACCGTGCTGAGCAGACGTTAGAATTTCATTGGGGTCGAGGAATTCAATGATATTCTTGTGAATAGTGCGTTCCAACATCTTGCATGACTGTGGTGTAAGAGATATTGGCCTGTAATTGGATAAGAGTTGTTTATCACCAGATTTATACAAAGGCAAAACTTTCACTGTTTTTCATGAAGAAGGTACTTAACCTCGGTCTAGGGATTTCTGGAAAATTACAGTGAGGTAACGGGCTGTCCATGCGGAGTATCTCACAAGAAAGGAATTCGGTATACCATCAGAACCGGAACGTTTCTTGGTGTCGAGATTGAAGATTAGGTTCAATACACCTTGAGTGCTTATTACAATATAACCTATTTTATTGGTTTGTACATCATGAGTGAAATTAGAACATGATTGTAGCGGGTGAAAACTGACTGAAAATAAAACCTAAATGCATTAGAAACTACGACGGAATCGTTTGTAATGGTGTCATTAATCTTGAAAGAGGTACTGGTTGTTGTACTAGGCAAGATTGAAGTCCAAAACCTGCGAGGATTGGATTTACGTAATAAAGGAAGTTGTACAGAAAAGTAGAAGTCTTTAGCGTTTTTTGTGCAAGTCCAAAGTTCCACCTTGGCTTTCTCAAAGGAAGCTTGAAGCTTAGGTTTAGCATGTCTGGTTTTATGCAGTCTGGCAACACGGCCAGATAAATGCGATATATTCCTGTTAATTCAAGGCAGATTGTTATTCACTTTTTTGTCTTTAATAGAATGTAATTATTGATGCAGAATTTCACTAATGTCTCAAAATAACCAACAACACTGTTGACAGGAGACACAGTGCTAAGTGACAAGAAATGGTCAAAGTTATCCGCCAGAGTATCAGAGATGGACGTGTCATCAGCTTTGTTGAAATCCCGAAATGTAGAGTAGCTGTAACGTTTATGCGGGATAGAAAAATTAATGTGTACAAGCACGGCGTCATGGTCCGAAATTTCTTCCAATACATTTTATTTAAAGCGTAAGTTAGCAAGACTCTCACTGATAAAGACTAGGTCTAGTATAGAGTTCTGCCGCGAGTTCTTTTCAACTAATTGTATCAGGTTATAGGACGAGGAAAATAAAATAATGCCCTACAGATAGATATAACCCTACAGATAGATACAACCGCTGCATCTGGCCTGTACTTACCGACGGATCAGAAATCTGGAGGCTTACAAATAGGGTTCAGCCTGAATTGAGGCTGATGCAGCGAGCAGTGGAAAGGAAGGTAATAGGTGTAATCTTAAAAGAACAGAAGGAAGCATAGTGGCTCCTGGAACAAACTGGTGTTAAGGACATCAGTGTTGAAATCAAGAAGAAATGATCATGGACCCAACGCGTAGGGCGTAGGCAGAAGAACGGTTGGTTATCAGGGGTAACTGCTGAGGTTGCCAGAAAAGGCCAGCGCGTTAGGGGGACACAGAAAGTGAGGTGGGTAGATAAAATTAAGAAGTTAGCGGGCGTAACGTGGCAGCATCAAGCATAGGACCAAGATAGCTAGTGAAGCGTGGGTGAGACTTTCACCATGCAGTGGGTATAGTCAGGCTGACGACGACGACGATGATGATATATTTCGAAAACTGTTCTATAATTTCTCCTAGAGCAAGCGAATTTTTTCTCCTGTACTGAGTTGTGTGTTCACCATATCTGTTGTTTCACGCTACATTTCTGGCTGAGTGACAGTGAGTTTTCTATCATGAGCGTCCTTTGCTTTGTAGCGACGAATTATTAAAGTTTGGCAGCTGCTATTATGATGGATAAAGTACTATCAGCTGCTGATGTGGTGCTCAAGCACGTCACGTCGTATCAGTTGGCTCCGACGCGCTCGTAGCCAAAACGACAACTGGGTGTCGCTGTCCTTACTTCATCAAATTTGTGCCATTCTCTTTCTAAATGAAAAGCATTTCTTAGTGAACTTCAACTTCGGCGACTTTGGGCGTATCTATCTATCTATCTATCTATCTATCTATCTATCTATCTATCTATCTATCTATCTATCTATCTATCTATCTATCTATGTATCTATCTATCTATCTATCTATCTATCTATCTATCTATCTATCTATCTATCTATCTATCTATCTATCTATCTATCTATCTATCTATCTATCCGCCTTCGACATTTAGCTCTCCTGGCCGTGTTGATACTGTTGTCGCTACCAAGCTTGGTATGGCATAACACGACTGTATGAAGACCATATCTGACTGGTCGTGTAATAAAAGTCATGATATGTATGTCCCTAACATGAAAATCGAGTAAATGCCTGGTATAAATTTGATTTTAGCGTTGCGACATTCATCGATTAAGGCTTGACGTGTGGGCTCTACTGAATTCAAAACACGAGTACTGCGGGATCGAACATGGGCACTGATATATCGTAAAGTGTCACACCTCTGGAGTGCGTTTTTGGCGTTAGCCATTTTGGCTGTATAGGCCTCACGTTCAAGCTCATATATGGTTTTGAAGATTTTGCTTTAGCATGCTTTGTTATAATTTTCTGTAGAAGCTCCTCACAGATCCCATTTTTATACCTATTGCCCAAACTTCTTTGAATGATTACCAAGAGGCAAAAAAAGGCATGTCAGCCCACAAATAGTTCCTCAGTGCTAAGCGCACGCGTGCTGTAAGCTCCTGGTCGCTCACAATTTTGAGGAGTTGAGTTTTCAAAGTGCCCAGTGTGGTCTTAAGTTAGATCGAATGTTGCTACCTATCTGACCCACAACAATGCAGTGATCTGAAAAGGAAATAGGCTCCATTTTGCATGACACGTCATGGAAAATGTGTGATGCTGAACCATGAATGCGATTAGGGTGAATATGCGTACTTCCTTGTGCAGGCGTATACGAAAGTGGTTTGTTGAATGATCTTCTATCAACTAGTCCCACAGTTTCAACTATAAGCTAGAGCACTTCAGCACTCCTATCTTTGCGACTAAGCCCGGTACTATCGGATGGATGGCAGACGCAGTTGAAATCGCCCATGAGCACAATGTTACTTTCGGGATCTCACAAGGTGCCAAATGTTCAAAGAAACCGATGCGCCGTGGCACATCTCTAAAAGCATACACGTTGATTAGGTGTCGCGGCAAACCATACAACACAAAGTCACATTTTATCAGCCACCCTTCATGGTCAACACTATAAGCTATGGATAACACTATAAGCTATCGATATATAAACACTTCCTGAGAAACAGAACGCAGCCCGCCCAAAGGTCCACGGCATGTGACACAAATACATAATATACACAGAAATAAGGCTGCAAGGCCCTCTTTGTATCCCCTTCACTCTCGACCTTCGTTTCTTGAACGGCGACGAAATCGAGATGTCCAAAGAGCAACCGGTAGAACGGCACCTGTTTCTGCTTGGATCGTAATCCACAAACGTTGACCATTGCGAAAGTGACTTTCTGGGGCAGCGCCACGAAATTTGTATCCTTTTCAGAGTTGCATTCCCCGATCTGGTGCAGATGGGGCGTGTGAATGCGCCCTGTCACCAGTACTCGGCATTTTTTATCTTGAGCGTCTGCACTTTCCTGGAGACTCTGAAGACTTGCGACGACGTTACAGACAAGGACATGCAATCGAGTCGTTTTCCTCGCTTGTCGCGAAGTTGAGTGATGCTCATCGTTTACTTATGAAGGCATAGGTGCCTCCTCGCACATAGGTAGCAGTCATCTTTGTATTTAGTGCCTCATTATCACCCTTGCTTTCGAAGCTTTCTTTACGAGTGTCTTCTGACCCTGATGAAGGGACTACCTGCTTTTCGCCGCTGTCTTTCGCGCCATTTTCTTTCGACGCTTGTTCGGATGTCTCCGATACAGCACAGTCATTAGCCTCGTCTTTCTCGGCAGCATAGGGTTCAACAACTACAGTACGTAGAAGGTCACCAGTTTCTTCAAGGACTTTCGTAGCATTCATAATGTGATCAAAGCGTTATCAGGTGGTCGTATGCGATAGCGCAGTTTGTTGGCATACGTTGCCACACATTCTTCAGTCGTGTGTCCAAACCAATGACAATCATCACAGCGTGGTGTCCGGCAGTGACGATGATTGTGTCCTACTCTGTTACAGCGCAGGCTTAATGGTGGTCTGCGGGGAATGAGCACGAGGCTTTGTAGACCGCAAACCGAGAGTAGATGTGCCTTGTCGCACACACGGACTCTATCTGCGAGTGTCAATACATAATCTCGATTAAGGGTATGCATCTGTTCTATCTCTGACAGTCTTCAAGTTCCTGCTGTAATTGACTTCATCTTTCCGAATGACTGCAAGGCTTCATGCACATAGATATCTTCTAAACGTCCATAGAGCCACAATACCTTCATTTTATTTTCCGCTGGCTCAGGGTCTACCACAACACACCTTCGACCGCAGAATTCACCGCAGGTTACAAGCTTCATTTTTGCTAGTGCTGTCCTGCAAGTCACCATTCGAACATGGGGCATTTGAAACTGTCCAATTGAGGTTACATCGGTAAGGTATATGATATTACAGGGAGCATCTCGAATGTCCTTTGCAAGGTATGGACGACCAGCAAGGCCTGCATGCAGAAAAACGGAGATGGTGACGAGTTTACAAGTGGGAAGACGGGGCAGGACAATGCGGTATTCATTACTGCTGTTGGAAACCTGAGCAGTACCTCGGCTTGAAGCCGATTGATTCTTCGTGGTGGAGAACATCAAAAACGCAAGCATTCCGTGTGGCGTCTTTGTCTTTCGCCCGCGCCATTCCGACTTCCAGGAAGCTCGTAAGTTGAATGGAGATTTAACAGCTTCGAGGAAGTTTCGAGGAAATCGCCAATCAAGTTAAAACTAACCATTCAACTCAGTTTTGTTTGTTGCTCACTCCAGATGGACGTAATTTGCACCAGCTGCTAAAACGGGCACCTTTACTAAACACAAACAACTGCTGCCTAGAACAATTTCCACTGCGATAATGGCAACAGCACTATAATTTTCTTACGATTCACTATCGCAAGAAGAAAAAAACTGAACAGTTTACTGGCGGTTACTGTGAGGTTTATTATCTGTTTCTCACTCGTACCCAAGGGCAATCTTTTCTCAGGCTTTATGACGCCTATAGACTATTTTGATAGGCACCCGCACAAAAGTGATTGAGTAACGCGATTTTTTCGCGCAACGTACAGCACAGTCGTGTCAGCGCACTGCTGTAGCTCTACCGTTAGCAACAACTGTTTAACAGCTTGGCCAAAACAAATGCAGTGCGCAGGAAACATAATACAATCATATTGTTTCAGTAAGCGTACGAATGGACAAGTCTGTGTTCTCGCGTAAAAGCCAGAGAAGTGCTGGCGAGTGCGAGTGACGGCTGTCGGTGACCGGAGGCATGTAAGTTTGCAGGAAGTGCTCACAACGCGTCGCACCGATGTTTGTCGCTTCTTGCGCAGACACTGTACACTATAAACAATCCTTTATTTAGGTTAAATGATGCCACGGCTGTGCTGTATTGTGGTTCTTACTCTTGAAATTGTGTATTCTGAAACCCAAAAGTACCGATAACACTTGTACGGGCTCGGTCGGTAGGCTTAAACTTTGGTGCAAATCATGGTGGTAGAACAGAAGGCTAGAAAACCAAACTCACTGGGACTCGTCTCCACGAATATCGAATGTAGAAGTTTATTCATTTTAGTCGCACGCACTTTGTTAGCTTAAATGTATGGCTGAAGTAATTGGGTCAGCCAGAACTGCCGGAATTGCATTATTGCATTTCTAGCGTGGCGGCATCAAGTGACGGCTGTATTCAGTGTACCGTTGAAAAGGGTAATCGCAAACTGGAGCTTATTTATTTATCGACAACTGCGCGGCGATGTAACGCATTTTTTGTCGCTGTTCACAGAGACACCTATAGTCTTCTAAACATCACAACAAAGCAGCACATCGTAAATGTCAAACTGATGTATACGTGCAAGAAATGTAAACATTCACGGCCACACTTTACGCTCCACAAAAAGTGAAGCGTCGTTGACGCCACAAAAAAGAAAAGCGTGCTAGAAAGTGTAATGAGCGGCGTTGTTTTTTTTTCGACTGTAAATTAATTTCTGCTCGCATTCGAAAGTGAAACACAACGAATGATTAAGTGATTTGACATACTGCCATCGGCTTTTTCATCATGCCACCAAGCTTCCATCATGCCACCGTCATCGTGCTTGTGAACGAAACCATCGACCAGTCACCTTTCAAATCGCCATCATCAGCCGGCATTTGCCACCGTCACCACCATCGGCTCGCCGCTACCACCACCACCTGTCAACATAATTTTCACTCTCGCCATCATCAGCTATTGTGACCACTACAGCTTCCACTGTATCCACTAATAATTCCACCATATGTATTATTTAGACCATATCCACCCACGATACCAGCATCCACCAACCCGGGATTTTCAATAGGTTTGGTGAATTATTCTCCATAAACTTTGCCTTGAATTTGATGCTTACTGAAAAAAGCTAGTAACAGAAGGAGGCACTTTGAGCAGTATTTGACCAGAAAGGTTACCACGTACGTTGAACTCACTGGGCGCAACCCCCTTGATTTTAGCAAGCTTTAGCGAGGGTCGAGACGCAGTGCCATGAACTACTGGCAGCGAAAGGTGGGAAGTATACACGAAGCACCGGCCGTAAGAGAGTGCGTGCGTGCCGCTCCTCTAGTCCGGCCATGCCCCCTCTCGTTTAGTCCTCATAATATCCGCTGGATTGTGGTACTTCTGTATAATGAATATATCACGAAAAGATGTGATGGCGGTACTTGGGTGTTCACTAGATGGACGGACGGATGAACAGACGCATGGATGGATGGACAGACAGACAGATGCACGGACGGATGGACGGACGCTTAGACAGACGCTTGGATGGACGGACGTACGAAGAGACCTATGTACCGACGGACGAATCGACAAACTCACGGACTAAGGCAGGAACGGACGCACGGACGCACGCGTAGACGGACGGACGTATGGACGGACGCATGTATGGTCGCATGGCAGGATGGACGTATGAACAGGTGGAGGGTCGGACACACGTACGGACGAATGCACAGACAGACGAATGGACGCGCGGGCGGGTGGAAGCGTGGACGAACAGATGCATAGACGCACAGATGGACGGATTGCCGGCCGCATAGACGGTCGCACGGACAGACGGAAGCGCACACAGACTCACGGAAGCTTTGCTCCACCTATTGTCATGCGCTCTATATATATTCTGTGATTTTTTTCTATGGGATGAATTTATTCGGCATGTAGTGCTTGTATACGCTTTAGATTTTAAAGTGTGTACATATTTGTTAGGTTTTATTTTCGTGCGTGTGGCTTTATTGTAATCAGTGGAAACATGTTCTATGTGTTCCAGTGAACCCACATGTGACCTAGGAATGTAAATTGCGAACAACGCTTTTGGCGCATATGACGAACACATAAGTCTTTCTAAAACGTAAGCCGCAGATCTTTATACGTACCAATCCCCCTCCTGTAACCTTTCTGGAGGAGCGCATTCCCGAGACATTTGAGCAGATTAGGAAAATCCGAAATCAAATGCAATTTGCGCTTCTCGTCTACAGAATGCTGATATGTTGCAGCGTATAATTTTCAATGACGCCAACACTCCGGCTATCTTCCACATCTTCCGTATCTGCGGGCGCCTCTCACAAGTGGTATGGTCAACGAACAAGCCTGCCTCTTCAACGAGAATGATCGCTTTCAAAGGAGTTTTGAATACAATGTCCTTTTTACCATTTTCTTTTGTTGCAAAAAAGGCCAACAATGTCGCTTCGTTTCTCTGCGAAAAGCACCAACCAAATGATCATGCCGTGGTCACTATGCTGGTGCTTTTCCTCGGGCCGTTAGAATTTACCAAGGTCAACGAAGCCTTCAATTTGGGCAGATGCTGTCACGCTGAAATGTTCCGACAGCTTACCTTGTTTACTAATAACCAACCCTGCCTTTGGAGGTCTGTCATTCTTGCAGTTTTCTTTTTTACAGTATTTATTAATGTGGCATCAAAGCCAAAAGTCGATTTGTACGACCTCAAGTACCCCTTCAAAGCAGATTTGCTAAGAATCATGAGTTTTTCAATTTTCATAGTGTACTGATATAGCCGGGGACTTTTTTAGTTTAATAAACAAACATCAAGAATCCACTTTTGATTGTAGCGCATGCCCTTTCCGTTGGTTTGTTTGGCAGCTTGAAAGCAAACGCGAACACTTGAACACTTGCTTGCTGATGTCCAGGAATATTGATATTCTCACCTCTAGTATTTGATCTGCTACATTCGCATTTCGGCCCTCATTTCTTCAAAGCAACCTTCAAAGTCAAGGAGCCTTGCTGTTGTTCGCTTGTTTTGCTGGCTCAAGACCCACAGTTTGGTGGAGGCTGGGTTTCTTCATTCCTTTCGTTTGAGGTAGCTTCTTCTGGTGAGTATTACCTTCCTCACGTAGTTGTTTGAAATCCACGAAGAGCCTGAAAGTACACGAAGATAAAGAAACGAAGTGCTTGTAGTATCCTTGAGTATATGATATGCTAGAAACGCTAGTATTCATGCAATTTTCCTTTTGCAAGCCACATTATCCTGTAGTACTGGCAGCGGGAAGTGTCGCATTACTTTTTCTACATCGAACTTAGTACGGAATACATTAGTTTAAAATATATAGGCGTCCTCTCCGTAAACATTTGCGTGCAGACACCTTGTTTATTTGCAGTTCCCTTGCACTTAAAACTGAATGCCAAGCCATCATATCAGGAAATTCACTTCTCCAGTTTCTTTGCTAGAACTTCATAAGTGTGGTCACTCGACATACCGGCCCCTCTCCAACGGTAAAGACACTTCGCACTCTGAAGGACTTGCTTGGCCTCGTCTACGTTATACGTGACCGTTTTGCCCGTTTTGGAGACAAGTATCCTGCGAACGTATGTCCGACAAATGACTTTCCTGCCATTCGTGCCGTAGTTCATGAGCATGGTCTTTTCAATGATCGCAAGTCCGTGACTAATGGATACCGACAAATGAACGATTCCGTCGTAGTGAGAACATTTACGAAGTGCCCTGTGAACATTTGGCTGGATGACGTCTCCGAAATCAAATGTGTTCTCGCGGTCATTTTGCCTCCCTCTTTCACACTCCTCAAGTGTCACTTCCAATTCAACTGATACCGGCACAGTTATTCTTAACAGCTTGTCTTCAGAGCATGGCGCTGAAGCCGCTCTTGTTCTTGTTGACAGCTCAGGTGTGCGCTGCTCGTAAGCACAGTCCATAGGGGTGGTAAAATTCTGGTTACCGCATCATTGCGAAGCTCCGACTTCGCACTCTCTTTACACACTTTCCGGTCTTCGATAATGTGTAGATAATGTTTCAGTATGTATTATTATTGAACTGCAGCTCACAAATGACAACGGTGACTTGCAAGGGCCAATCACCTCGGTTGAGAATCTGGTCCCATAGCCGACGCCCTACTTTACCTCGAGGAACTCTAAACAGAGAGAGCTTAGGCTGAATTCTTACTCTGCTGTATCTGGTTTTGCAGCCCGTGACAGAACAGTAATTGTTACGTTGACGCGTAATCATACTATCATCTTAAAAGCAATTTCGAACAGTCCGCCAAGCAACCACACTTACGCGTATGCATACACACACGCGCGCATGCAAAACTGCCATCTGCCCGCGTATTCTTTGTCCAGAAAATTTTGCTGCAACAAAGCGGTGAAGCTCCATTCACGCCAAATGTATATTTTCATCATCATCATCAGCAGCAGCAGCCTGACTACGTCCACTGCAGGACAAAGGCCTCTCCCATGTTCCACCAGTTAACCCGGTCCTGTGCTTGCTGCTGCCAATTTATACCGGCAAACTTCTTAATCTCATCTGCCTACCTAATCTTCTGTCTCCCCCTAACCCGCTTCCCTTCTCTGGGAATCCAGTCAGTTACCCTTAATGACTAGCAGTTATCCTGTCTACGCGCTACATGCCCTGCCCATGTCCATTTCTTCTTCTTGATTTCAGCTATAATATCCTTAACCCCCGTTTGTTCCCTAATCCATTCTGCTCTCTTCTTGTCTCTTAAGGTTACACCTACCATTTTTCTTTCCATTGCTCGCTGCGTCGTCCTCAATTTAAGCTGAACCCTCTTTGTAAGTCACCAGGTTTCTGCTCCGTAGCTAAGTACCGGCAAGATACAGCTGTTATATACCTTCCTCTTGAGGGATAGAGGCAATCTACCTGTCATAATTTGAGAGTGCTTGCCGAATGTGCTCCACCCCATTCTTATTCTTCTAGTTACTTTAATCTCGTGGTTCGGCTCTGCGGTTATTACCTGCCCTAAGTAGACATAGTCTTTTACAACTTCAAGTGCACTATTACCTATCTCGAAGCGCTGCTCCTTGCCGAGGTTGTTGTACATTACTTTCGTTTTCTGCAGATTAATTTTAAGACCCACCTTTCTGCTCTCCTTGTCTAACTCCGTGATCATGAGCTGCAATTCATCCCCTGAGTTACTCAGCAATGCAATGTCATCGGCAAAGCACAGGTTACTAAGGTATTCTCCATTGACTCTTATTCCTAACTGTTCCCATTCTAGGCTTCTGAAAACCTCCTGTAAGCACGCGGTAAATAGCATTGGGGAAATTGTGTCCCCCTGTCTTACACCCTTCTTGATTGGTATTCTGTTGCTTTCTTTATGAAGCACTATGGTAGCAGTTGATCCCCTGTATATTTCTTTCAGAATGTATATTTTATTTTATTTAAATGAATTTTACTGTCAACAAGGTGTGAAAAAAGAACCAGGACACAAAAAGCGAGAAGAGAGCAACAACACCGCACCCAACAGACGACACCGTATCTAACAGACAACTGAATTGAGAGCTCAGCGGCTCCCTCAGCGTGCCATGCGTACCGAACCACCACTACCACCGAAGCACACGACATTTTGAGGTGCAGACGACTGCAGCGCCTAACAAATTTCCCGCGCCTTTTCCTTCAGCCGCCCCACTTGCCGCCCGCTCCCGTGGACCCAGTCCCCAGCTAGTACACCCTACCCGAGATGGTGGTCGCCAGTGCTAATGGTAGAAATAAATGGCTTGTCGTTTGAGCTTTGAAGGAGGTGCTCCTTCGTGGCTCAGTGGCTAACGTCTCGCACTCACACGAAAGTGGTCGGATGGGTGATTTCGTGCGCCAGATAATTTTTTTCTGAATTATATTTTTTTCTTGCGTTTTGTATGTATAAGTACGTATATATGTATGCTGAATGACAGTGACGTCGATGTTGACGCCGGTGGTGGCGGCGAAATCCAGCCAATATTGTCCATATAATTGCTATCGCAAGGAATCAAAACACAAAGTTGTTCCAAGATACCAAGATATAACCGTAGCTGCACTTTCAAATGCGATTAGATAACGAGCAATCATTACTGCAGTCATTCGATGAACGTGACTCCACTACCAGCTGCTGGCAAAACAGAATGAATCAGGCGTGCCTTCTACTATGCCTATCCCCAGTTTCCCAAGAACTAGCCGCCATAGCCGCTGCATGGCGATGTCATCGCTTCCCAGCATTGAGTTTTCACGGCCAAACCGTTCCTCTCCTGCGTGAAAACGAAGCCACATTGTAACAGTCTAAATGTCAATAAACATTACGACACACTACACGTTATTGAAACAGCACGATACACATATTTATTTGATTGATATGTGGAGTTTAACGTCCCTAAACCACCATATGATTATGAGAGATGCCGTAGTAGAGGGCTCAGGAAATTTCGACCACCTGTGGTTCTTTAACGTGCACCCAAATCTGAGCACACGGGCCTACAACATTTCCGTCTCCATCAGAAATGCAGCCGCCGCAGCCGTGATTTGATCCCGCGAAATGCGGGTCAGCAGCCGAGTACCTTAGCCACTAGACCACCGCGGTGGGGCAACAATAATACCCATAACGCAGTGACAGAACTCGCCACCTTTATAACAATAACAACAAAATGATAACAACATGGCAACAGAAATTCCTTCGATTCGATGCTAGAGGCTTTTACAGGCTTCACAGTAATTGATCTGCGTTTTTTGTAATTGTAGTAGCTTTCACTGTATCTTTTTCTATTTATTGCATTTCGATAATAACAAAGATATTTATGTACCTATTCCTGCTAGAGTTCAACGAGAACCTGCCGTGATCCTAAATAAATGAATACATCACGTAAAAAGAAAGAGCAAATGGATTCTGTTCTAAATGACGTATTTGCTTAAAATCTTCAACGAAACATATTTCAATGACAACATAACAATGCCCACTTCGACGGTAAACCGTGTCATGATTCCTCGTTTCGTCTCGTTGCTCGTGTCGTAGCGCTGCCCTTGTAAAAATGAGTACTAAGAACTAGCTAGCCCCAACCAAAGTACTTCGCGTAACCCAGGAGTTCTAAAGATTTGTTGCGTGGGCGAACATCGGCGGCTTTGCCAGAGTGCTGCGGAACCGCAAACTTTCAAAGACGATAGTATTTCTTAAAAAGGTTCGACGCCAAAATTTTCGTCTGTCTGTACAATAGTCTGTTTGTCCGTGGTGACAATCCCCCTTAAGTCACCAAAGAGACCAAACGATACCTTAAACGGCCAACCACATCAGCAGCGCCCACCAATATTGCTCACGTTTTAGCGTTCATATTTGTGCGTTTGTCAATGAAAAAGCAATTATAGCGCATATGTGAGGCACCATAACAACACTTCAATGTTTTGTATGTAGGCATTTATACTAGAGAAGGCACACACAAGTAGTTCTAAGAACCGTAGCGCTAATCACGCTGCGCTGGCAGTGACACGCAATGCTCGAAAAGGCAAGTGTTTCCGACGCTTTGCTAAGATGACACGGTGGTGGCACCTGCCCGTCGCTTTGCGTTCTACTCCTCATCGCCTCCGAGGCAGGTAGGAATCTTTCTCTGCGGGCGTGCGGACAAAGATACTTCGTTTTCGAAGATAACTGCTAGAAGGCGCTCGTGTCTAACGTGCCTCGATGCGCTCACTAGCCTTCGCTGCAGGAATCGAGACTCTCCAACGCAGCACTTCCAGAATACAATTCACCGATTCGCTCGCGCAGAACATCAAATAAACGTTTTGTTCACTCTCTCCACACGCAAGGCTATCGTCTTCCGATGACATTTGCAGTGAAACATAAAAATATGGGACCAATTTTTTTCTTCAGGGGGTGACAGCCTCTCTCAACGCATGCAAACGCAGTAGTAATGCGGCGGTCATTGGTATGTTCATTTTGTTTATAAAAAAGGCAAGCAAATGGCATGTTGCGAGATTCGCGGTCGCGTCGGGACGTGTCACCATCATCGAAAGGACGACAGAGCACCTCTGGCATAGGTAAACCAAACCGAGCGAAGCATTTTTAGGCAATTTTTTTGCTAAACAAATCAACTTAAGACTTGAAAATAAACAATTCTCTTATTAATCTTCATGCAAACATATTAGGAGCCAATTGAAACGTTTAAATAAATATTCGCGAAACGGCAGTTGCTAACCACTGGAGGAGACGACAGTAGCAAATGACTCGTATGCGGGAGCATCAGCAACATACGTGGGTGCAGTCGCAGCAAGCTGCATCTGTTCGTGATTGCATTGAATTGCCATGCATAATGCTGCACAAAATGTTGCAGCTGCTCCGGAAAAAAAGACTACGAGTCACTTCTTCAAAGTTTCTACAGATAACAGGTACGTTCATCCATGGTAGTTCATATGAATTCTGCTGACTAATTAGAGGCGAGCAACAGCACACGCCATTCAGCAACAAAGACATTACTCAAATTGGTTGAAAATAATTTGTATCGTTATCAACACAAATATTCAGGCATTCTTTAATTTATGTCTATACAGTTGATGGAAAATAAAATAAAATCGGCATTTGATTGCTCGAGAAAAGGATCTGCGGCACAATACTTTGGTTGGTCACTATATTTGCTACCACACTCATTAAAGTGAGCCTCATGGTAGAATAAGTGAGCCTAATGCCAGGCGTGAGAAACGTACATATTCTTGGCGTAGTTATATTATTAGCAAGAGCTTCAGTGTATCTCTAGGTATCTCTACAACGAGGTCGCGATTCTCTCCAAGTCTTCTTACATAATACTGCAGCAAGTTTGTGGCAGTCTGCTGATTTATGCGGCGCCAAAAATGTATGTACGAACTAGGAATTGGCGATTCCAGAAATGGTGAGTTTATGGTATCGCGAGTTAACCAACAAAGACAAAATACAATTGCCGAGGGGGGGGGGGGGGGAGTGCACTTGCACGTGTGCTTTGATTGGTTATGCCGTCCGCGACGTCCCGGCCGGTGCTTGCAGAGCTCTTTTCAATCATCCCGCCGTACTTGAACTCCTCCGACCGTCATAAGTCTTTTGAAGGTGAATCTTCCTATTCCGAGGGTCGTGCGCCCGCGATGTATGTAGCAGTAGTAGTAGTTATCGTAGTAGTAGGTACCCACCTCCACGACCGGACTAGAGCAGTGGCTACGAGCGCATTATTTCCAATTCAGCAGGCAACCCGCACACGTTGATCATAAATATAAAGATAAAATTTCTCCGATCAAATACCCAACAGAGACGAGTATTGTTGACCTAATCTCCAATAAAATTTATCTTCAGTTTGATGCTTACTAAAAAGATTAGTATCAGAAGGACGAACTTCAAGCACCACCTGAGCAGAAAGGGTTGCCATGTTAAACTCGCTATGCGTAACCTCCTTGCTTTCAGCAAAATTCAGTAACGGTTAGGCCGCTGTGCCATGAATATAGTTAACTGGTATATATCCATGAACTAGACGTGGAGAATGGTGAGAAGTAGACACGAAGTACAGGCCGTAAGAAAGTGCGCGAGTGCCACCTCTCGTTTAGTCCTTGAAATGTCCGCTGGATGGCGGTACTTCTATATGCTGAATATATGGTGAAATATTGCGAGTGGGTGGTACCTGAAGGCTTCACAAGATGTGCAGATGGGCAGACAGCCAGATGCATGGACGGACGCACGGGTGAACGCACAGACCGCCGGTCAGACGAACGCACGGACAGACAGAAGCAAGAACGAACACACGGCCGGACGCTTCGCCTCCCTCATCATCATGCACTCCATTGAGATGCTGTGATTTCTTCTGTCATATTGAAGTTTGTCTTTCTCTGTGTATCACTTTTGATCTCTTCTTATCTCTTCCCTTGTGAGTTGAATTATGGGGCTCACTTAGCATTTTTCTCATTCTTAAATCACCACTCCCCCTTCCCTCTGGCTGCAATGTTTGCCCGAAATCAAATCCTACGTGTACACCTCCCTGGCGAGAGAAATCAAATTTGTCCATGTTTTTTCACCTTTTCATGTGTCATACACAGTGTCTCTCTCTCACAAGCAGCAGACCCGTAGGCAGAAATATTTATTTTCGGAGGAGGAGGGGCTCACTTACATTTTATGTATGTTCGTGTGTGCGTTTGTACGGGGGTTTGCGTGGTACCAAGTGAAATGCTAAATTTTCAGAGGAGTTCGGCTGCATTTATATACATACACACACACATGCGAATATATACTTATATAATAGAGATTAAATGTGTGCACCATTCCCGACAATTCAGATTTGAAGCGTGGTTTGGTTCCGCAAACCGGCAAGATCAACAAGAAAAGCTGAAAAGCCAAGTACATGCCACTTACATGCTGTGCTCGAAACACTTCACAAGGGCCTGCTTCACCAGTGATGCTTGAAAAAGACACACCTGTAGAGCAGTACCATCTGTGAAAGTGCAAGAGCCCAAGCTGAGGCTCTTGGTGCACCCAGGTGAATAAAAGTTGGTGAAGCATTACTCTCGCTGTTCACTAATATACACATAAATGTTTCCAAATACTTTGTAGTGCCTGACAAATTATGTTTTATATTACAGATTTTTCTCGAGAGCTCAACCAGTATGGTAAGCCACACAAAAAGCGATATTGCTTCTACTCAGAAGGCATTGCTTGTTAAGTACACATAATCAAGAGCGAAATCTGCAATATACTATGTATGCATTGTAATTGTACTCGCTTATAGTCTTCTTAACCACTTCCGAAAATATTGTTAATATTTTGTCGCTAGAAGCTACTGCCGAACATAAACGGTGGCAGAAGTAGAAGACTGTGGTCGAGGAGATAACAAAGCTGCTTATTTAAAGTGCATGGCAAAAGCTGTGGCTTCTTGCCACACAATTGTTGGCTCAAAAGCGCTGCTTACTTAACACAAAGTTTATATCAACACATGCACAGGCTATGGTAGGCACATTATTCATTGCGAAAACAACCTCTATAGAGGTGATTTCTAGATGAAAAAGAATGTCAGCCATGACAAGAACTCCCAAGCGTGCAGACAAAGAAATAATAAAATAAATCCACGTAAACCTTAGCAGACAGAATAGAAAACATGAGAAATGAATGCCAATGTTCGAAATACCACGAACCAGCTTTCCTTGTATGATGCCGTGCAAAAAGCATAAGAACAGGAAGCACAAGAATAAGATCTGTGCGTGGCCTTTAATGGAGGAAACTTCGTGCATTCAAGATGGCCATACTATAGTTTGATCCCGCCAGCTTTACTGTAAAATGCTGCCCCATACTCGTTGTTCGGCGAACTGACTCAAAAGTCGACTCGCTCAAGCTCTTTCAGATTCGAATCAAGCTGTGAGTCCGAGTGAGATCAGTTACGGAAAAATTTCGTGAGCGTGATTTCAAGTGAGACTAGCTCAGAAAAATTATGATGAGTACGAGTACGAGTGAAGCCTCAACGCAAAGTTTATTTCTTGAGTAAGCCTAAATGAGCTTCACCATTTCTGCCGACCTAGGATTCATACTACTGTACCACTGCATGGGAGAGAAATTTCCTATAAGTGCTGCTCCACATGATCTTTTACCATATTCTCATTGAATAAAGCCAGCTGTCAAACATCTGCGCATATGAGAGTGTAGTAAATATGCCACAATTTCACCAATAGAATGTGTGAAGTAAAACTGAATTTTCCTGGTGGGTTACTGGCAGCCATCTAGCTCTGCAGAATCACAACTAGTGCTCAATGGGCAGTATTTCATTTACTCTACTATATAGCTACAGGCTAATCTTTTATGCATGACATCTGAGTTGCATTCATTTCCTTCATATATGTTTTGCTTGTGGCTTCAATACTATGCTCAAAACAGTATGGCGACATGTTCTCATGTACTGGTGAACACAAGCAGAGAGAAAGAGTGAGAGACGATTATGGGAAGGCAGATGGGTCAGTGTGCGCTAGTATGCTCTAGCCCACTGCTCTGCTCAAAAGAAAGTGTAAAATGGGTGAACGGGAAAGAAAAGAGTAGCGAGTATATGCAATAGCTGTGTACCATAACTTTTGCTAGAGTAGCAACGATTCACAACAACAAGAAATAAAGCTGGTTTTAAAACTTAATTTCAGATCGACACAATGTTATGACAAACATCTCTTGTCTCTTGCCTTTGCATGTCCCAATCAATAATATTTTGGAATTTTCAGCCAGTGATATCCGCCCAGAAGCCTTATTTGCAAGGCTCGAAACTGTAAAAGAGGTCCAACAGTGGTCATGAAACTTGATACTGAAAGAGCTTTCATTCCGGTTACAGCCAGTGCAGTGTTTGTATGACAACAGTGCATATTTGCATGACGTGCTCCTTAAATGAAAATGGTGAGAATACACGCATACACAAATTGATTTGAGCTACAGTTCGCAAACACTGTCTGTGCCATTGGCTGAGTGTGCAAACTGTGCGCACCGTAATGGAACCAGACGGAACCATGGAAATACTGCCGCAATAAAGGTATTTGTGTATCTGCAACGTGCGCTGTTCTCGTTCAGTGATCCCACAACTACGACAATCTATAAACGTCTTACTATATGAATCGAACACAGTTCAAGAAGATAAAGGTAATGAACACGGTTACAAAAGGTTTAAAACGCTCTACAATCATGGCCTACCCACTGTAAGACACCGTTAAGTTAGAACACGTCGATAACAAGCTGAATAAGCTGCTGACTGCAAGCAACCACGTTGCATTACAACGCCGTGAAAGCAAGAGTGTTGGGAAAAAAGACGATGGAGAGGGGGACACTACTAAAAAAAGTGGCTAGCTTTGAAGCCGGCCAAACAGCCACTCTGAAGAAGAGGCCATAAGGGTACAGAAACGTGGGGCCAGTTTATAGTTTTTTAACATTAAACACTTTTTACTAAATGTAGGACTGCAATTGGTTTTCTTTGCTTCAATTTTTACCCAGAAAGACAGTTCTCTGCCGACTATATTCACCTCTAAATCAGCGATATATGCATTTTGTCCGGCTTTTGCAAACTCAAAGATTTGGACAACGCGTGAACTCCTGCCTTGTCAGTGAGCTGCTCCTTCTATCTACAAAGTAACCTTTGTAATTTCACTCGTTATTTATACTAGTACATAAACAAGAGCTGACGCCACTCATTAACAGAAGGTGCTTCTTGCGAATTTTACTTGATGTTTCCTAGCAGCTGCCGCGGGCATCTCGAATCGCATATGTGAGCTGTAGTACAAAAGGAGTGATGTCGTCGCACTTCAACTTCAGACTTGAAAAACTACTCTTTTGGTGTGCGCTTCTTCAGAACTTTTCGGCATTACAGGAGTGCTTACGTTTCTTATATTGGGTAGATGAAAGTGTAGTTGGCAGTTTTGATGATGCAATTTTTGTCTTTCTCTAGATTTTTTGTGGCGCCAGTGCCCTCTCTTGATGAACTCCGCATTACGAGAACTTCTACGGGTCATTAAGGCAAATTTTTTTGTTAAATTATGCAAATGCTTCATTACAATTTTTAGTATATACTAATCAAGCCACTGCCGCAACTCAGCTTCTCACCGCGCATTTTCAATGGATATTACGATGAGAGGCAATGCGAGTAAATCTAGGCTCTTTCATTATGGCCTACCGTGTCTTCCGCGCCCGCGGCTAAGGCCTGAACTGTCCTTCTTGGTTCTTATGCTTGGGCCTAAAAGCGAAAGGGAATATTTTACATGAAATCCATACCTCACTACGCCACCTCCAAAATATGCGAGGCTTAAGACTTAAGCTGGTGCACACTTATTAATTCAAACTATTAAAATAGTTTATACGTAAGTAAGTCCAGCTACCTCAGCTGCTTTTTTTTTTCAAAGTTTCAAAAATAGTAACTGTCAATTTTATGAGCTGGATCATGATAACAAATGAGCTGTAATGGCTCAATCATCAGCATGGGTGCAAAAGCCATTTGTTTCCTCTACATCTAGTTTACTGAGAAACCCACAAAATTCATTTCTACAACACTTTCAAGTTCACCCAAAGCAGTATGGAAACATTATAAAAACTAGGAAATATCACCCACTGTTCTAATTGATGTTGTGCGACCCAGGTGGTGTGAGTGTTCAACGCGAAACCATTTCGTATTAAAAAAAGCGATGATATCGAGATGCGCAAACAACATTTTCAGAGAAGTAGTGAAGAGTACAGATGAGTAATTATTCATTGATGCGCGAGTTGATGATATAATTGGTGCGTATGGGGAAATATTTTGTAAAAATAGGAATTCTTTTGATTCATTTTTGTTTGTTTACGATTATCGTGCAAGCTTCCCCGTCATTCATATTTTCTTTTCTTAGTACGGCGGTTAAGCAGAAAGAAGCCATGACACTCATTTTGATCATCGTGATTGGTGCTTGCAAGGCAGCCCATATTGCTGATGGTAAGTTGCTTTAAATTTTATGAACATAATATAAACCACTGATACCACTGTACACATATATTTCCTTCTGAAATAGCAGTGTGTCATAGCGTACGCTAAATGATGTAGCAGTTCAAATTAGGTGACACAGTCTCTTTCTTATGAGCTAGAGTACTGATGTCTACGTTCTAAATAAATTGCTTGATGTATACAATAACTGAATACCTGCATCGGTGTCAGTAGCCGGTAACATTTATTATCAGTACTATGCATTTATACAGTGTTGATAAGTAGAGCGATACAAGCTTGCTTTGTTACACGCTCTTTTTTACAAACAAAAACATTGTTATTTAGAAATATCCTAAAGAGCCTGCTAACAGTTTAAAAAAATGTTCATAATAGTCCTGATGGCAAGGCTGCAGTTATTCCCTTGCTCACCTGCTGTCTTCGCGATATTATTTTCTGTAGTTAACTAGCCCAAGCCACAAGTCTTTTGCTGCTACTGCTTTCATCAACATTGTTTTTATGACCTCAACCCCATTCTCTGTGAGGCTATTTGAAGTAGAAAATAGGGGCTGAATATAATATGTTCAAAGTCAAATATCCGAGAAAGGTATTTATCTGTATCTGGCCTTTTCTTCATGCGCAGCTGTTTGAGTACGCCGTAGCCAATAGAAGTACGAGACTGTTGGCTACTGCTCAAGCAGGAGTTTCCTAGAGCTCCTCAAAGTACGGAAAACTTGAATACGAGTCATACACAACGAAGTAAGACTTTCCGGCATATTCAATGAAGTCTGCTCCCACTCTTTCTTATGGATTATCAGGCATATCCCGCCAAAGTAAATACTTCTAGCCACAGCACTTGCAGTAGTTTCTTGAAGCTACTCAAAGTTCGGTGAATTCAAGTACTATCGACACACAACAATACAATGCTTTCCGACCTATTCAAGCAAGTCTGCTCACACTCACCCTTTCTTTATTTATTTCGAAAAGCAAAGGTTCGTTTGCTTGTCTGTAGGCCTCCAACTGACAGGAAGGGCCGTGCTCTATCATATCAGTTATGTCATCGTTCTTGCCAGCACATGAACTGTATCACTTGTATTTCATACTTTTCAAAGCTAAGATGACTGTAGTGGAGGTTATTTAACGTTTATTGGTACATTGAAGTCGAAATTACAAGTTTTCTTCTCTTAGCAGTAGGTCCTTGACAACCAATAGCTTATTCGGGCATATTTTACACTGACCTTTGATAGGCTGTGAAGCTTTCAGCCGCTTTATAACAAGGAGCAGTTTACATTGAGCTGCAGTAAAACGAGCTTGTTCTGGCATTATTTTGAACTTACTCGATGAGGCAAAATGCTTATAGCTTTAATTGCGACATACGCCTAGGAACCACCTGACCATTCTAGCCCTTGAAGGTCAGACAGAATGTCTGCTATTATCAGCTTCTTCCCAGTAACGTGCTGTATATCATAGTTCTAATACTACATGTGACAGGAACGTGCTGTATATCATAGTTCTAATAATACATGTGCAAAAATTCTTGTCTTGGCGGTATATCACTGGGGCTCATTTTAAAAAAGTTGCAAACAAAGGTATGTGGTGAGTTTATGCGACTACGTGCCTGCCGACAACAAATTATCTTGCCCTTTTACACCCAAAATTGATGTTCATGGCTCATTTCTTATCTCTGTGTACGAGTTCTTCGCATCTCTTAACGATTTGGAGCCCCATTGTGGTGGTCTAGTGACTAAGGTACTCGGCTGTTGACCCGCTGGTCGCGGGACAGAATTCCGTATGCAGCAGCTGCATGTTAAAGGAAGGCGGAAATGCTGTTGGCCCGTGTGCTCAGATTTGGATGCACGTTAAAAATGCCCAGCTGGTCGAAATATCCGGAGCCCTCCACTACGGCGTCTTTCATAACCATATGGTGGCTTCGGGACGCTAAACTCCACATATCAATCAATCAATCAATTAGCGGTTTGGAAGCGCAGTCAACCGGACGCGGTATACTGCTTCATACAAGTGAATAGTCCTCTGCTCCTGCTCCCTTCACGGCCATCGCGAGGGTCATTTCTTTATTGACTAACAGCTTTTCGTGAAGGGTTTTGCTTATTTAATCGACGTAGCGCGTTAGAAACATAGGACAAGGAAAGGGACAGAAGGGAGTGCTTTCGAAAAACTATGTCGTCCTATAACATCGATGCACGCAATGTGCCAAAATTACTGATCCCGGCCTTGAACGACCAGTTCCTGTAGAATTGTCGAAATTGCTCGCCATCCGCTTGAACTCTGCTGCGAAAGGCGTTCCTCTCGTGTCTCACTAGTTTGTGACCGACAGTAGTCTTTGGAGACTTCCATCAGTTTGTCATGGTCGACTTTGTCTTGTTCGCTGACGCTACAGGTGTTGAACACTTCCATGGTCTGTTGTCAGGCAAGATTACAAAGAGATGACCGCTTTCTGCCTCTTGGTGTGTTGTTGCTGTGGTTCCTATGCCACGGCAGTGGCCTAATAAAACTCTATACGGTGCTCGAACTTCAACCATTTCCCAAGCAGTGTCAACGCCCTGTAGCGTTTCCGATGAATTAAACCTTTCTGCTTTTTCTTCTCTGCGGTTTCTTCTTTTTTCTAGTTAAGATAGCAAACCAGCGGCTTCAATTTGCATAAAAAATACAAGTAATAATGTCAATACTGTATCTAGTTTAAACTGAAAATGTAGATTTTGGCTCTAGTGAGGCAAGGCTGCCACGTGCCGCCCATGTGCAAAAAAAACTGCAGAAAATTTCACACAATATGCAAAAAACATGCAAACGACATATATGAATGTGAGCGCAAAAACTTTGAAGAATTTGCGAAGAATTGAAAGCAGCTTACGCTATTATAAAACCGTGCTACTGAAGCCAGGGCTCAGATTTTCATGCTGCTTATGACTTCAAGTAAGTTATTTTGACGTGTACAATCCGTGAACATCATGAGCTTTCTGATAATCCCACTTAATAAACAAACGTGAGCTCGTGGGAAACCTTATCTTGTGTCGCTAGTTAAGTCAACTGCCTTTTCAGCCCAGACCTTGGGTTTGCCAAGAGTTTTGTTCATATCATCAAGGGGCGAATCGAGGTGCCAACTGTGACAAAAAAATTTCGGAGTCTTTCACTAACACTCCAACCTCAATTTTCGTAAGAGCTCCGTAGATTGAAAGAACTTTGAGTCACTATATGCATTAATACCTGTGCATTGGTGCCCTTAAAGTCATGGTAAGGAAGAAAGACGACTGCTGTAGGCTCTGTGTCGACTTCTGGGAACCCAAAAAAAGCTATTCTCACTCACAGTTTTTCGTTTCCTCAGACTGAAGAGCTATTGAGCAGCTTTGTCGGTCCAATAGTCTTCTCCTAGTTAGATCCTGCATGCACCTACCACCAGATTGTGCTTCACACCGAAAGCTGACACTTTATTGTATTTGTGACTCATGACCGCCTGCTGCGTTTCAAGCGTGTATGCTTTGGCCTTGGGTCTATTTCCACAGGCTTCCAGAAGGTGATGTCACAGACTAACAATGAGTGCGCTTGGGTTTTTTCTACACAAATGATATTATTGCATTCAGATGCCACGAATCTATCCACAGTTCTCCTCTGTATCAAGGCCGCTGAACTCAAACTCCACCACAAGTGCACCTTTTGCGTCAGAGAATCGTCTTTCCTGGACCATAAGTACACCGCCCAAGGCATTTTAGCACTGCCTAAAAAAGTTTATTCAACACTTAACACCCCTTGTACAATTTACGCCGCTACACTGTGTTTGTTTCTTGGCATAGTCAAGCGCTATGCCAAGCGCGCTCCCTACCTTGCTGAAATAGTAGATACAAAGCGTGCACCGCCCTGCAAGAATCAAGGTTTTAACTCGAGTGATGCTATTGAGTGTATTTTCACGAAGGTAAAGTTGCTGTTTTCATCTAGTATCTATTATGTTTGATCTGGCTCTTCCAGTGGTTCTCCCCAGAGATGCGTCTGACTGCAACGTTGAGGCAGTTTTTCAACATGGGGATGGACACCAGGTACGCACAGTCACCTTCAAATTTCTTCGCATCTTGCACTGTGTCGTCAGGAGCAACAAAGTATGCAGTGAGTGAACGGAAAGCACTTGCCTACGTATAAGCCTGCGAGCGTTGAACCAGCGTTTCACACCTCGTTCGGACCACCAAGCCAAGGTCTTCCTTCTGTCATCACAATACCCAGGAAGTGCTCCTATTCGCGTTGCGCACTGGGCATAGCGTCTTATGCGTAAAGTTCTAAGGCGTACTCAATCTAATATAATTGGTTTGCGTGTACCCAGTCCCACCTTGCAGTGTCCGTTTAACAAAAAGATGTCTTGTTCACACAAGAGGTTCTGTCTGCAATTGCCCCACTCTGCCTCACCAGAGAGCAGTTTTAGCCGTCCCTGGGTGAAGATGCTACGACTGATCATCTTGCCTTCCACACAAGTCTATCGCTGGTGAACTAATACTGATATTTGCCATTCGTAAAATCTGGGCGATGACTTCGTTTTGCGTGCAAACACTTCGCCGCTCCTTCATGTCTTTGCCTATTGATAAATTCTACCACACACAGAGCACACCCTTGAATAGTTCGCACCAAGGCAAGACTTACAGAGTGATTTTGGTCACCTACAATTCAGAAACAACAACGTGGAACTTGTCATTCATAACAGATTAGTTTGTCAGAATACAGACAAGACTGCAAAGACTGCAGTACCTCCACTGCGACTTGTTTATTCCAGAGCCGTGACAAAAGGTCGCCATCGACATTATTGGTGAAATAGAGTTCCACACCACTGCAACATCACCATCAACCTCGTAGACTACTTTTCGGAATGGCCGGGAGTACCGTTCTGCCTCGAGGTGTCAATGCACATATTGACAAGATTTCTGCTCTCAGTATATTCTCGAGAGGACTACCCCGAGAAAATAGTGAGTGACCTTAGCCCTGAGTTGCCAACACCAGAGTTCAACCAGTTCCCGAAAGATTATGCGATTGACTTCTTGAACTCTTTCTTGTACTACCCCCATGTAGATAAACTTGTAAACCACTTCCACCATGTGTTCTAAACGTTGTGCAAACATCTTTGCTGGAAGACCAACCACTACGCCCAGTGGCCATTGAGTGCCTGAGCATCTACCGCTACACGCCATACATGACCGTGGGGGTTGCCCATGCTCTCTTGCTGCATAGCGTGCTGCCGAGAACAAATCTGCATGTCGTCGGGTACCAGTCGTCTTCCTTCCTCAACGACCGAGTGAACCACTCAGTTTAATGCATCGCAGAGAGAAGCAAGAGCAAGAGAGCCACAATAAGCGAACACATTTTGGCGAACCACAATGACCAACTTTACTTTTGGCGACCTTGCCGAGTCAGAAAACCTTTATTACTTTCAAGGGACACCTTTTCTTTTTTCCTTTAGCAGTCTCCGCTGAAAGGTATATTTAGCAATCTGTTAGTGATATCAGTTACGCATATACGACAATAGAGCCGTAGTAGGCCCCGACGTAGAACACTTTATTTTTAAAAAAACTCCTTATCGAAAAAGTAGATGATGTTAGCAGAGCTTGCTCGGAGATGATTGGGCAACCTACCAATACTCCGTACACATCTCTTACCATCACATAAGGAAGTGTCAACATCACTATATATAGGTTACATACACAATCTTTTTTTTTAATTTACACTTGGATACACTATATAGTTTTGATGAACTATATACATATATATACGTAATAGATACTATTTTGCAAAGTACAAGGGCGTCCCTAGATGTGCTTGAGGACTCGTTTTCCTTTAAAGATGATTAAATTATGATGCCTCAACTAAGTTAGTAGATATAGACAAGAGATGTTATTTCACAAAATAGAGCACCTGCAGGCCATTCCAATTCCAACGACGGCGATGAATAAATAGATGTGCATATTTACAGCGTCCCCAGTCTCCATGAAGCAGAGCAGGTTGGCTACGGCTAGAACTAGATCATGTTCAATGTCATGAACGCACGCACTGAGAGACCACACGCTGAGAAGAGCAAACGACAACTCGGTCGAGTGGTCAACATCTTCTCGCAGGGTATGAAGATGTTGCATTAGCGTGGGTGACCAGTGCTGCTCGAGACGCCAAAACTTGCCGAGTACTTCTGTTAGTTGGATGTTTTATGGTAAAAGTGGGTGCTTGTTCTGTTAGCACTTTTTGTGGTGCCATAATGGTGATTCACGTGACATGATTTGGGCACATATTAGCCGAATGGTTTTTATAGGGGAAATATCAGTTGTAAATTGTTTTCTAATATACTTTCGCGTGCATTCTCGCCCTCCCCCCCCCCTTTCTGACGTCTCACATTATTATCATTCGCGAAGAACCTGTGATTTCTCGGCATTTGATGAGAATTCGAATGCGCAAATGACAATAACAGAGTGTAGACCACAAGTGAAGCTCTAAATCCTGATAGGCTCGACGCTTAGCGCTCATATTGTACAAGTCTTTATGAAGACATAAATGTCGAAGAGATATAGCTTGTAAGAACTTTATATATAGTAAAGGGAGCGCACTAGAATGTAATAAAGAACACAATCAAAGGAATAGGCTCCAAATTATTCCTTTTTCTCGCATGATGAATTCATCACAACGAAGACGATGCAGCTCTTCACAAAAAAGGCCAGCCCACTTCGACGGTTTCAGTATACACTTGATTGCGAGAATAACTATATAGACATTTTCTACAGCCTTTTATCGTCGCTGTCATGTTTCTTATGAAGTCCGAATGAATAAATTTTGTATACACACAGTATGCTATTTCAAAAAATAAAATCTGGGGAGCACTAGCTAGCAACTCTGCTGAAGCATAGATTAAACAAGCCGCCGATTGCCATCTTGAGGAGGGCGAATGTAATACCATCACTCCGCTTGCGATGCCTTTCATCATTTTTCTCTAAACCGGAAAGGAACCTCTATCTGTCTTTCGCTGAATAAAGAAGTATGGGGAGATAATCAGGTAAAAGGCTGCTTGGCTGAACGCGCAACTGTGAGGATTCATTATAAGGGCGCGGACAGTGCTAGCGCGCGATATTTCAGCAGGTATCAGCGAGAGGCTCGTGTACCATTCTACACTCTATGAGATCACTGTACAAACACTGCCCTTTTCCCGCAAGCAGCCGTATTCTCATACAACAGCGTTCTGTAGTTTCACGAGATCAGATGAAAAAGAGTTACCTGCCGCCAAAGGTCGTTTTGTGGCTGCGTGCTTATATCGTGCAGTGTAAATTGTGAAGTCTTCGAATGGTTTTTTGAACATAAAACTTTCGAAGCCACTTAAAATTAGCTGTTCTTTTCAAAGGCCTGAGATCAAAGCTGTTTTGAACTTCCAAAAATTGATGACACTTCCGTACTGGACACTTTAGCCTTATATTTTGAGGAATTTGACTGTTGTAGTGGCTTTCGCAATGTAGATGCACTTCATTTTAAGTTAGGTGACATTTTTCACAAATGCCTATTGAAGTATGTGCTGCAAAAATATAATTAAAAGAACCTAGAACACCCATGATATCCTAAAGATATAATAAACCTCACTAATGGCATAGAGCGCGAAAGTAATATTCGTCATTCAGAGATTCACGATAATGCTTCTTAATTTGGAGCATTGAAAAGTAGATTAGAAGCTAAAATGAAAGAGTTTATGAACTGCTACAACTTTAGCAATGCCTTCGCTATTTTTATGGAAAATTCAACCAATTTTTAGAGGTCGATTATTCCTGCATCATTTAGACCTTCATCGTTTATTCTTGGTGAGCGATCTTCATCAAATCTTGAAGCTATAGCAAATGCTTTTATCAATTACTTCAGATCTTTTTTTTTCTTCTGATAATGGCATCACTGTATCATTTTCTACGTGCACCAAACTATACCTGTTTTTCTAATCTTGAAAGAAGCTCCTCTGGAGTACATAACCTTACACAAATTATTGAGGTGTCAAAACGATCTTGCAATGTGGTATTCCAAATAGGTCGCTAAAGTTGAATGGTTCGTGGACTATCTCCACTCACAGTAATATATAAAAAAAAGAACTATGTTTGTAGCAGTTTTCCAGCTGCAGTGATTGGCAAACGTCGTGGAAGTATTTAAGTCCGGGAACGAGCAAGCATTAATGAAATATAGGGCTCTATTTTGATTTCTACAAGCTCTAAACTATTGGAGCATATCACTGGCAAATATGTTGTATAATACCTAAAAGCACACGTGCAGTATACTTTCACGATCATAGCATGTCTCTGGTGCTGGCGATTCGACTGTTACACAGTTGATTTAACTTGCGCACGGTATTGTGTCTTCCCTTAACGACTGAAAACAGGTGCATGTCGTATTTATTGACCATTGAAAAATCTTTGACAGGCTTGTGATGCTAAACTTTTAGTTTTTTCACAATCATTTTCCCGACCACAAGTTGGTTGATTGGATAGATTACTTGCTGTCGCGCTCAGAATTTTCTACGTTTAACCACACTCAATATATCTGACTTACGTACCACATCAGGAACGGGCCTGGAATACTTGGTTTGTTTTTGTTTATTATTCCTAAATGACTTGGAAAAGTTATTGGCAATACTGAAATTCAATTTCGAATTTCTGCAGGCGACATTCGTAATCTGTAAAACATCTCTGATCCTCAAAATCAGGGTCACTAAATTGTGTTTTTTGTCATTTTTTAATGGCAGGAATCACTTTAAACACAAAAAAACTGTAGTCACGACGTTTTCAAATGAGAAATAGCCTCTTACTTTTACAATTGCTAGTGACGATGTATATGTAAAAGGTGTTATGTAACTGTCACAGTGAATTTAAAACGGCACACGCACGTCAAAACAATCTGCAACGAACTCTGCGAAAACATCAGTGTTTCCGGCACAGGTTAAACTACTCGACCGAAGAATGCTGATTGAGCGCATAAGACTTTCGTCGCACTCAAATATGCGTTGGTTGCTTGGGCGCCTTGCCACAATCTTCACATGAGTATGTTAGAATATTTTTTAAAACACAGTACTGCTTATATTTCATCGCTATGACCAACGTCCCCCTCCTACACTGCATGCGCATGTTTTATCGCTCCAGCCCCTCTCGAACATTGGCGCACTTGCAATCGCGTCATCATTGTGCATGAATAAGACTGTTCAGACGGGTTTGAGTGCTCTTGTACCCATATATCGTTACTTCTTCTGCATATCGCACGCAGTTATTTCATCCCCTAAATATTATGCCCAATAATACATTCAGAATTGTTTTCGCGTTCTAATGTTTTTTTTTTCTTTTCTACAGACCGTGCATTTTCGAACTGAGCTTGATGGGAACTAAGCTTGATGGGTATTGGGACTCTGTGTAGAGCAATTGAAAAAAAAAAGTGTTGATTACACATGTATTTTGTTAAATTGTAATTTTTCAAGGTGCTGAACCTTTGTATATACACATGCTCTGTCTTGAAAACTGAGATTGATAGTAGTCTTTGTAAATAAAATATATTAAGGCACGCTACTGTCGCGTTAACTGCTTCGCCCTTCCGGGAAAACTGATTTTGTTTTTAGAAATTCAAGAAACACGTTTTTACACCTCTAACTATGAACTATTAAACCTACACATCGCCCCCTTTTCCCCCGCGCCGCACCGCCACCGAAGGTAGAAAGACCGTTGCGCCACTGCCGGCAATTTTATACCGGCACACTGGTCTTGTGCCGCGTACACGAGTGTCTGCTGGTGCGCGTTGTTGTACTCGTATACTACCAAATAGTACGTGCCTTCTTGAGACTTGGGTACCCTTACAGCACTGGCCTCTATGAGGGGGATCTGCTTGCGTCTGCAAAAAACGCCTGTCTTGTAGTCGAGGGTGAACGTGACCATGCGAGGTTTGATTGGCATTCAGAATGGTGAGATATTGTAGTCATTCGGCATGGCTTCGCTGGCCTGAAGCTTCGGGTTCGCTTGACGGTGAGCCCGCTTCGCATTGGCCTCCAGGGATGTCGCCACAGGGAGTTCGTTGGGAGCCTGAGCTACTGTTGAATTACGAGGCCACCACGCTACTGCATTGGCTTCTGAGGTGTTCACGCGGACGAGTGGTAAGGATTTTTATCTACGTGAACTCCCGGCGAAGAGAAAGCGAGCGCTTGGCCCGAGAGGCTCTCTGAAATCACCGGGGAAGTGCACACGTTGCATCCGCCACTGCAGGACAGAGCGTGAGCACATCAAGATTGCTGAGCAAGCTCCTCAAATGGGACTTTTGAATTGCTTCTCAAAATATTTTACAGAATGGGTAAGAGACCAATATGTTTCAATTGACCATCATACTTTTTCTAAAAAAAATCATCCCTCTTTAAAAATGACAGATTGTCCAGAACAAACGTCCACCAACACTCATTTTTTCCACACCCAATCTCTTAGAGGAATCAGCTTCGACAGAAGATTTCTAGCTGTTGTACTGGAACATCCTTTAAAGACATACTGTTACACTGAGAGGAACGTTTTTTTAATGTTCATTTTGTTTGCATAGTTATTATTTTTTGTTGGTATATATTACCATATGTAATGCCCGTGGGTGCTGCTGGTACTTGAAAAAAAATAATAAACTCTTCTAGAGTTGTTTTATGCGAAGCTCTACTTACAAATGTGTGCCAAAAAAAGAAAAATATGTCAATTAAAAATTGCCTTCGCTCTTAGTCATTGCACAGTGGCACATCTCTTAACAGATGCAAGCCATATTTCAATACAGCGACGAATCGCTCGGATGTGCAGCTTACGTACTGTCGCCTCGCTTTCTCTTCATATAGCCTGTGCAGACTGGATAAACGAAGTACCTAGATTTTGCTGGGGTGGCCAACGTTTACAACAACAATATTGCCCGGGCTTCAAAGACAATTCACAGTACACATGTTATAGAGGAAGTACCCTGGGATGTGCGTGCAGCACACTCTATCGAGCAATGGACGGGAAGTGCGTGCGCTTAGAAGAATGTGGTAAGCAAAGCAATGCCCACATTGCTACATCAAGCACGAATGCATTTTTGGTCTTGCGAGCTGTGTATGTGCGGTTAAGTTACTAAAGCATAAGCTAACATCGACGCGGTGTCTACAAAAGACTGCATCAGGTATGTAGTTCAGAAGCGCTAACTTTTGCTCGCAACAGAGGCCATAATCTAAAACCTTCAAAAAAAAAGAAAATACGCTACAGTACTTTTTTAAGGAAGATAGCCTTTCAAGGAATATTTGGAAGCAGAAATTGTTGTCTGTCTATATATCTGTCTGTCCCACAACTCAGGCACCTAGCCAAAAATTTAGCACTTTCTCCATGCCCAACCATCTTGAACTGGTAGCTGCGTTCACACTTGTGAATATGGTCGATCAAAAAGCACATTTATGCACATCTGAGCTGCAACATTATTACGTGAGTATTAGTATGTGCCTCTTCAGTTGAAAATTTATGGATATGTAATTCTAAAGACCATATTGTTTCTAACGCTGTGCTCAAAATGTGACGCTCTGCACAAAGAAGCGCTCTGCCGACCATACGGTGCTGTCATCTTTGGCAGGCTGCATCTACCTTGATGCCCCGGTAGTACAAACTTCACCAATAAACATAATCTTCAGCGCAGCATGTCCAGGATATTAATTGTTTCTATGTTGCAAGCGTTGTACCCCCAACACCTTCTAGTCACCTCATTTACCAGTGCCTAACTTTGAAATTTTGAAACTGAAAGCCCGTTTTCAAGCTTTTTTTCAAGGGTAAGGGAAGCCTATTTTCCATTTTTCACGTAATAGAAACGTGCGTAAAGTACAAGAAAATGTTTCATAATTTTTACGTATTTCAAAACAACATTCATTTTAATATATTTTACCAAATAAGCAAGAGAGAGAGATAAAGATGCAAAGAAAGGCAGGGAGGTTAACCAGACGCACATCCGGTTTGCTACCCTGCACTGGGGAGGGGATAAAGGGGAGAAAAGAGGTTGCAGAAAGATGAGAAGGTACACACAATCACGAGCACACTCGGGGAGCACACACAGTTTACAGGCGGTCGCTCAGGTTTGTTGACTTAAGGTAAAGTAGCAGTGCTTTAGTTGCTTTCTGCGCAACTGAGGCAGATGCCCAAGGTCCTAGTATCTTCTGCACACAAAATGGTCCGGGGTCAAGTCGATTCAAAACCATCCGTAGCTGGCATCGCTGTGTGTCGTAGCAAGCGCAGCTGCACAGGACGTGTTCGATGGTCTCTTCATCTCCGCAGTAGTCACATGTAGGAGTGTCTGCCATACCAATGCGAAAGGAGTACGCCTTTGTGAATGCAACACCCAACCAAAGGCGGCATAATAGTGTCGCATCAGAGCGGCAAAGTTGTGATGGTAGCTTTAGCTTGAGCGAAGGATCCAGTTCATAAAATTGACACCTTTGGAAGCTGGTAGACGACCAGAACGTGCGTGTGAGATCTCGAGCCAGCAGGTAAAGTTGTCTTGCTGCATCATTCCTTGATAGAGGAATCGGGACTACACGGGTTTCTTCATGGGCTGAGCGGGCTGCATCATCGGCTAATTGAAAGGAATAGATTTAATAAGCGGGCTACTTTCTGAAGCTCTTGTTGACCACTGATGCACGTGGATTCACCGATGACCACCGATGAGCTATCATGCTACACAGTACCACACGTGACCAAAACATTGTTGACCTCTTGTTAGGGTACCTACGCATGCATGCCGGCGTTGATAATGCAGCAAAATTAGATCTGTTTAAACAAACATTCATCGCAATTATTGTGGAAGGACGAAAATGGCTCGAGGACAGAATTCCGAGTGCATGGTCGTGGCGGAGATCAGTACCTATGTACCACGGCCGGCAGAGTAATATCATCGTTGTACGACATTTCCAGCAAAAGCACGGATGCGCAGCGATTTGTTAATTACGTGAAAGGATGTTCCCCACAATTATTGTCGGGCCTGCTTTAAAATATTTCCGCGCAAAAACCTTTACATTTTAAAAAAGTTCATGTAGAACATACGCTCAGCATTGCTTGCGTAAAGAACGATTTTGAATGCAAGACGGAAAATGACACAGGGGCCATTTCAATTGTTCTATCCTAATCTGCGCTGTGTGTGCTGATCATCGAAGCACCGTGAAAGCAATGGCTTCATAGCAGGTAGACAGTAAGCTTGGCCCAATGAATTCACTGCAAAAAAATTTTAGTGATTCAATCAGTCTCCAACGAATACGTGTGTATGTTATCCAAGAATTTTCATGATCTGTGAACTTCAGGTTGCGCATTAAGGTGAAACACCTTGTCGTGCTACAAATTCAATGGAGCAAAGTGACATTTTTATTGTGATGGGCGTTGTCGATATCCGCGCGAACAACAGGTCGCAATAAAACCAAATGTTTCTTCCTGAATGGCACTAAACATTAATCAGTACGACTATATACTGAGTAAAATGCTCTCTAATGAAAATAACGTCCGCCAAGGTGACTTATCGGTGAAGATGTTTGGCTGCTTACCCGTAACTAACTGCTTCGATTTCGGCCGCAGTGGTTCCATTTCAGTGACGGCGAAGTGGTAGATAATCCGATACTGTGCGATGTCAAAGCACGGTGAACAAAAACGCCACAGTGTGAAAAGTTGTAGAGCCCCCCACAACGAAGTATCCCATACTCATATCATTGTTTTGTGTTCTAAAATACTGTAGTATTGTTACAGGTGATAACTTAGAATAGAAGGTAATAAAATCTTGTGTAAAAATTAGTTTCGTGGTTGTAGCATGGACTAACTTCGACTATATTTGACAATATCTTTTGGCAATACGGCCAAAGTAAAAAAAATATAACAACTTGTCATATTGTTTGTCCGAGAATGTTGCGTACACAAAAGCTTATAGTGACATACACTGCTATGGCCCACAATATGAATTTGTGTTATGCTGTTTCTACAACTTCTCTCTGATTTGTGGGTATGGTAGAAGCACATGAGCATAAAGGTGCCGATATAAGAAGTGGAACACACATGAGGAGAGTAGGACATTCACCCGTTCCAACATCCGGGAACGCGGCTGTTTCAGCAACCACCACTGTGGCAGCACCTGCGGATAACCTTTACGTACGCACAACACAGGTAGGTGTATTTCTGTTTTCTAATTTGGAACAATTGGGCCTTGGAAGCCTCTTCTGTATATATTTCACGCTGTAACCACATATACAAAAAACTTGATTTAATTGATTTAACCAATTTATAGCCGAAGCGAATTCCTGTGATATACAGTGTTGTTTGATATGCTTGCTTTACATATGGGAAATGTGCCGCACCTATACACAGTGCCTCAGTGCATTCCGCAAGCACGTCGTCATCATCATGGAAGAAAGCTGAGTTTTGACCATAGTGCTGTCAATAGTGGCCTCCTACTGAGAGGTAATTCTAGACGCCTAAAGCACCACAGGAAGAAATAATCACAGAGAAAGAGCGTCAACTCGCAGCTGATTTATTTGCAGGAGAAACGCAGGAAATATATAGCTGCACACGCATGTGCAGAGCACACTACTTCATCTAGTCACATGACCACAGGCTTAAACTGAGGACGTTCAACCGGCATATCTAATCAAGCAACGAAGCGCGAAAATCAAACTTGCGCAAGACGATTGACGTGCCACTTATACACAAGTCACCTTTTTTCTTTATCTAGAACGCTTCCATTATTTCACAAGCCAGAGCATCTGGGCTTTTGGCGAGGACAGAAACGCTTCAAAACCTCGCCTCACAAGAACAGGAAAGGCAATGCGCAGGTAAATGTGCTCCGAAATTATTTCTAATTGAAACCTCATGTTCCCTAATTCTCACGTTCAAACACCATCCAGTTTGGCCGATGTAAACCCGGCCACAACTCAGTGGGATTAAGTACACCACACCCACTACGCAAACCACATACATCGAAGCGTGTATTTTTCCACAAGTGGAGGTGCTCGGTGTTTTAGAAATACGTGGGCATAGGCAGGCCAGCTTTCGTGGCGCAGAAAAAAACAACAGACAAATTGTGCCTGCTCGCCACGTTCTTAAGGTTGTGCGCTACCTTATGAAAATATGGAACAACCATAGGTCGTTTAACCCTCGGCTGCCTGCATTTTCGTTTGCCATTAAACTTTTGAAGGAGGGTTTCCGAAACGGATACAATGACAGAGTTAGGATAGCCAGCTGAATGCAGCCGCCTAACCTGATTCCAGTAGCTATCCTGCATCCTGTGATGGCAAGATTTCACTAGCACTCCCTCGAGACACATGGTTGCAATGGCTCTTTTTACAAGTTTAGAACGAGCTGCATCAAAAGGTAAAAGTTCTTTGCGCGAACGTAGATGATACGCCCAGCACACGCGTCGAAATAATTCCGGAGCACATTTGCCTGCGCATTGCCGTTCCTGTTCTTGTGAGGCGAGGTTTTCAAGCGTTTCTGTCCTCGCCAAAAGCCCAGATGCTCTGGCCCGTGAAATAATGGAAGCGTTCTGGATAAAGAAAAAAAGGTGACTTGTGTATAAGTGACACGTCAGTCGTCTTGCGCAAGTCTGAGTTTGATTTTTGCGCTTCGTTGCTTGATTAGATATGCCGCTTGAACGTCCTAAGTTTATGTCTGTGGTCATGTGATTGGGTGAAGTAGTGTGCTTTGCACATGCGTGTGCGGCTATATATTTCCTGCGTTTCTCCTGCAAATAAATCAGTTGCGAGTTGACGCTCTTTCTCTGTGATTATTTCTTCCTGTGGTGCTTTAGGCGACTAGAATTACCCCTCAGTATGACGAACCAACTAGCCCAGAAACAAGTACTTCTAAATAGTGGTCTCTGTTACGAAAGACGGCGACGCCAACAGGGTACCGAAGGCGCCACTGCTCCGATCTCCGCCGACACCGTCACCAGCTGTTTGGTAGCGTAGGTTTCTCAGCTCGCGACTGCTTCTGCGCATAGCTGATAGACAAGCGGACGAGACGACGGTGAGTTAAACAAGGTTTATGTACAGCATATGTACAGAGGCGTTACAAATTCAGCACTGGGACCGACAGCTAAGAGACCCGAACGGCCGAGCTCTCTCCTCTGACACATCGGTCAACTACTCGCGACGCGCCGCAGGGCTTTTTTTTATATGCACCGGGTGGATTCTTTGAGTAACCAAATGTCCAACTATAAGCACCGATGGTCATGAGGTCAGAATCCTCCAATGGGGTCGCCGCTGGGCCACGTCATTCTCATCGAATGCGGAGCCGCTGCGCTGCACGTGGCTGCACCCAAGGACGAGTGATGCCACGCATTGCGTCAGACTCGCCAGAGAGGAAGGCGCCGATTGCTTCGACGGGCTTGCTGTGCGTGCGCGACAGAAGGGCACCGCCGCTTGATGACGCCGTTGAATTGTTCGCGTCAGGCGGGCTCGCGTGCTGGCCTTGACACAGATTGCCCCTTTCAGAGGCATGGGCGTTTGGTGTGGACTGGCAGGCATAACACCTCTGTATCTACTACGCAGGGACAGCTGATACGCGCCTATGGTTGCCGTAGGAAATGCAGGCTGCACACTCTAGAGAAAATTGGCGGGTGCGACTCAGTTCGGTCAGCACCGCGGAAGCATGAGGTATTTCACGTGGATAGTGAATTAACCGTGAAGCAGAAGCAGAACACATTTCTTAAGCTGGCTCAAGCTTATTTGCTTCAAACGGTATACGCTGCACTTTAGATCATTTCCGTGGAGCCAATGCACCAGTCGCTACTGTTTATCACGTGAACAATAACTTGCGGGAGCTACCACGAACTGTGGGAGTCAATTTTTGCGACGCTCTCAGAAATTCGTAGTCTAAGCGTGATTTTTCTCTTTGAGCCAAACAGCACATTTTGCAGCATTGTATTTGTGGTAATTAGCGTGGCGACAGAAAGCACAAGACCGGGTTGATTGGCTGATCATAGGAGAGGTTGTTGCCCTGCAGAAGACGTAGCCAGGCTGATGGCGATGAACAGGAAACGTACGCAAACATTGGTTTCCAAGACACACCCCCTACACAAGCGTGTAAAAGGTGGTAATAGAATGACATACCTTTAAACCTCAGGCAAGAGCAGATATGAAAGTATTATGGCAATGACGTGCACACTATGCTGTGATGGTAAGCAAAAAATAGTAGTGTTCGCCACCGTACTCGAGCAAGGTTTCAATAAAGCTTGCGTAGTCATTGGGATTCGCAATGGTCTAAAAACAGCTATGTTCCAACCATAGCTCTCGTAACCGCGACACGACGCACAGCCGAGTCTACTTTTGAAGAAGCTTCAAGTGCTACCGTAGCTTTGAGGAAGGATACTAGTCATGCAGGTAGGATTTCAGCGTTTCATTTTTACTGGAGCTCTGGTTTTTAAGTGATTTCTTAGCCCACTAGAGGCCTATTCACCGCTCTTGTCTGTCTGTCTGTCTGTCTGTCTGTCTGTCTGTCTGTCTGTCTTAATTAGGCGAGCTTGCAGTCACTGTCTTTAGCTGGTAGAAACCAAATTAGCACACGACACATGTGTATATGAAAAAGAATGACGATAAGAATGTTTTGTAGATTTCAAATAGTGGGACAGGCGGTTTTCGAGACGATAACAGAGCAGGCGTCTTGCTCTGGTGGGTGGTTTCAAAATTGAATATAAAAAACCTTACTGAATTAAGTCATCAATTCTTGGCCGATCCCACTGGGTGGGTACGAGCCATGGCTGTGGAATCATCATCATCATCATCATCATCTCCATCATCATCATCATCCGCTGTACAGCTGATCCTGGACACGCTCTTTTCGCTGCCCTAAGCTGCTGTCAACCTTTGTTCGCTTTGCACTGTGACAACACATTATCTTATGACCAACCAGAATGACAAATTATGAAATGAACAATTTGGCACATCTCAGGTACCAGGCGAATGAATGTTGTGCGAAACCTTTTAAGGAAAGATGACTGGCATTAATTTAATTGAACGAAATGCTTACACTGACACTAATTATATGTGCAGATCTTGGCACAACTATTTCTGGAGGTGTCGCATACTGTTAAGCAATTTGGAAATGTGGGGTTGGCTCAGACTAGACGAAAAACAGGGCGCCAACGCCTCTATGAGCGGGTGAATACCCGCCCCCTACTGCACCATTTCTGCATCAGCACTGCGCCGACGCGGTGCTGTACCGCCATGTAGCTATTCCTCATGATGGACACAATTAGACGCAACTTCCTGCAGAGGATGCCTATCATAACTGCCGAAAACCAAGAAGACGATAAAGGGCAACTCCAAAGTGCACATGGCGTTCACCTTCATCAAGAATCTGTCTAAAAAGTTTGTACACATGCTTTGGAAATTATACAAGCTCAACCTGAAACATGTACGTCATTGACGCATTTGTATACGGAGCAGTGGCAACGACAGGAATGGTAATCACTGGGTGGCCCCGCAGCATACTTCCTCATGTTTCACTGTAACGCACCTACCATTGTTTTTTTTTATTCTGAGGGTATTATCGCAGTTCTTACGTGCAGTTCTCTGCTCGAGATACTCTCAGTGCGCAATATTTATATATTTTCGGTCATTGGAATTCTAAGCAAGTCAGAATTTTGTAGAAGGATTGACAGTGAAAAGGAGGGCGTGGTGTCAAAAGAGTGCGAAAGGAGCGAATGGTATCGATATATGTAAATGGACTCAGCAAAGGAGATAACCAAATGAAGAGGCTGTAGACGTTCTTTGTTTGTTCACGAATGCATGTTCAGTGACATCGATAGACTTCATTATTGGGTTTGTTGACGTCTGTCTACATGACCACTTTCAAAACTCTGTCTAGCACTAGCCACATTGTTGCGTTGAGCATAGTACACTGAAGAACACAATCAGATACGTACGCACAGGGCACACGAAAATCTTTAGGGCTAAGCAACGAATGTACTTTCATTTGCAGCGTGCTCAGTTAGCATTTTATTGATGTATAGTTTTAAATTGGACACTTTCATAACAGCTATCATTACCTCTCCTTGCTTAGAATGAATTGATGCCTGCGTTATAGCACAGGGACATTCGAGCATCGACATAGTGTATAGCAATCAAGTTTGTGGCGACATTCCGCGGTCATTTTGATTAATTTCTAATAGCGCTAATGCGTTTATATGTGCGAGTGCTGTATATGGACGCAGCGCACACACATATGTGCTGGCACAATTACACAAAAAGACAAGCTTTCAGACAGGGCTGATAACTCCTGCTACCTCAGGAGAATTTGTTGCGGGGCCTGTTGGTACATACTTGAAAAAATGGAGAAACCAGCTTATGAGCGCCTGCAGGAGAGGAATAATTGACTGATTGACTGATTGATATGTGGAGTTTAACGTCCCAAAACCACCATATGAATCTGAGAGACGCCGTAGTGGAGGGCTTCAGAAATTTCGACCACCTGGGGCTCTGTAACGTGCACTCAAATCTGAGCACACGGTTTTTTAATATTTCCGCCGCCATCGGAAACGCAGCCGCCGAAGCCGGAAGTCGATCCCGCGACATGCGGGTCAGGAGCGGAGTACCTTAGCAACTAGACCACCGCGGCGGGGAGTACATAAGAGAAGAATAAGACACGCGCACGCTGGATCCAGCATGTGTGTGTCGTCTTCTTCTCTTTTGAATGCGCTCCTAAGCTCGTTTTTTCGTTTTTTTTTCAATTCTGCAACACACTTGTGATTTCTTCACTACACAAACTGATGTTCCCAATGAAATGGCTAACGTTATTCATTACCTTGATGATTGATATGTGGGGTTTACCGTTTCAAAACCACCATATGATTATGAGAGACGCCGTAGTGGAGGGCTCCGGAAATTTCGACCAGCTGGGGTTCTCTAACGTGGGCCCAAATATGAGCACACGGGCCTACAGCTAATCGCTTCCATCGGAAATTCAGCCGCCGCAGCCGGGATTCGATCCCGCGACCTGCGGGTCAGCAGCCGAGTACCTTAGCCACTAGACCACCGCGGCGGAGCTTTATTCATTACCTTATTTTGCGCTTATGATAACATATTGCATAAAGTACAAAGATCGGGAAAAAACTTTCAATTTGTGAGGCTGATGGTCCTGTGGTGTACACGTATCGCGAAGGAGTACGGCCACTAGCGTGGGTCCAGTCTTAGCGAGCCGCAGGGTACGCGTTAACCGTCGCCGTGGCGAGAACACGATACTGCTCAAAGTCGCAACTTTTTATTGTGGCAACACCAAGCGCAGTACAGCCCGTTGCAAAGGCACGGCGGGAGAGCAAATAGGCTTATCCACGCCACGGGCATAAAAGTACTACACAGGGTGCCACGAGCACGTCTCCGCGGTAAATGTGATCCACGGAGACACCGGGACCGAGGCCCGGTTGCTCGAGCGAGGGCAAAGGCGCTCGCGTTGGCTTCGGAGGGAGACGGGTCGGCGTAGCTAGGCCACGCACTAGGACACCGTACCGCCCTTCAGCCGTGCATACGCAGCGGGGCAACAAAAGGTGAGCGTTCGCCTCGGGCGCGAGGCGCCGTCAGCGAAGTCCGACGAGCCGGGAGCGACGGGAGTCGACGGCCGGAAAAGATTGCGTGGCTCACCGTTTGCAGTCCCGGAGAGTATCTGTCCGCTCCTGACGCAGCGCGCAAAAACCTCTCGGGAAACTCCGCGCGCGGTGCCACAGTCAACATCCGCTACCAGGCGAGGCAGTTAAACATCACTCCGCTCTCCCACCGCGGCAGACAGCAAAGGAGGGCAGACATGTCGGGACATGAGAACGGCAGAAAAGGTGGCAAAGCCCGCGCAAAGGCAGCGGGCTAGCCTCAATTCCCACATCCCCCTCTCCTAAATTTGCCCTTTACCGGTCTGCAAAAGGCAGCCGGATGTCACCCATGCAGTTAAAATGACACTGCTATAAGTGACAGCTAATCTCAGTCCAGCCCTGTTACTGCAGCTAAAAAATGATGACAAAGGAGAAAGAAAAATATAAATAACAAAATAAACACATGACACTATAAAAACAATTGAGAAAGGGAGCACAGGAAAGTAGCAGTAGTGTTCGTGGTGCAGAAGCGGGATAGCGTCCAGCACGCGGAGAGGCGGAAGGGCACGACAGTGTCCGCTGGTTGCGATGCCCGAGTGTGAGGTCAGAGGCACGGAAGGGGCTCACTGATGGCTCGTTGTTGCGCTTGTTTAGCTGCGAGTCCGACGAACGCCGCCTCGGTTGTGGTTCGGAGGCCCCGCATTTCCGGCTCGATGATGGAGCTGGGACGTTGCGAGAAGCCGGGCCTCTCCAGTGTTCAGGGAGGCCGAACCAGAAATGACTGCGAGGCGCCCTGGCGTTGCCGGCAGCATATAGCTGCTTTCAGCTGGCCTCGCGCAGGAGCCACAGTGGGAAAGGCAGCAGGGCTTCTTCGTCGACGGCCGAGAGCAGAGCACAGCCAGACGGTCTGACGTCAGTGGGCCAATGCCCCCCCATCACCTCCAGTGTCCGCGTCGATGGGGGGAAGCCATGACGCACTCTTCACGGGCACATACTGAAGCGTCACGCAGTTACACGAGCACAGAAGCACGCACACACACATCGCCGACGGCTGCGTGAACGTTGGCGCAATGCGTCCTTCGTCTCTCTCTCCCGGCAAGCACCTACACTCAAGGTCACACACAGCTCCCTTCGCAGTAGACGAAATGAACACGAAAAAAAAGTAAAAACAGAGCGAAATGACACTCAACATCTGGCCGAGAAAAAAATAAAAACAAAATACAAATAACACATAATATTAGACAAAAGAAACATAATGTACACATGAACACTTAAAAAAGAAAAACTGGCAGCATACTGGGTGGGGTCGACTTCTTTACGAGAAAAGGCCGTAAAGAAGCTAACCTATACTGAGGCTAGACAGTAAACTGAGGGCCTTCGGTTGTGAAGAAGTCCGCCGTCCGGCGTGAAATCACAAAGGTGACCGCTTCCTCAGATTATACCGGTGCGGGATTCGAATGCGGTCCGCCTCTCCGGGTGTGCCTTGTTGCTTGCTCGAAGTGCCGCAGGGCTCTGGCGCGAGCTCGTCAGACCGTGAGACAAAGGGTTTCAGATCTGCGATATGGGCACGGCTGAGTTTTCCCATGTGGGAATCTTTCAGCAAGTACGCGAGTGGAGTGCAAGCTTTCTCCACTTGGTACAGACCAAGCCACTTAGGAGCGAGTGAGGTTGAGAACCCCTTACTGGCATCACTAAGAGCGTGGTTACGCTTCAGGACAAGATCGCCCACCTAAAAAACTAGGTCGCGATGCTTGCGGTCATATTGGGCCTTCTGCTTAGCCCTGGCCGACGCCAAACTTTGCCTTGCTTTGCAGAAAGCTCGACAAAGCCTGTCCCGAAGTGTCGACGCGTAAGCAGAGCAGTCTGCCGGCGCCTCCTCGTCCTCGAGCTGGCATTGAGTGACGCTGGTCACCGGATTTGCAAACTCCATTCCAAAATTTAAGAAGGCGGGCGAGAAACCAGTTGAGCGACTCTCGGATGTTCGAATAGCGAACGCGAGCTCACTCAAATGGTCTGCCCAGTCCCTTTGACTTTCGGCAAAGTACGATTGACGCGCGAAGGTACGATTGACGCGCTTCGTCAAATTGGACTGGGGATGGTAGGGTGAAGTGGTGCAGTGATCAATTCCGAGGGAACGTCTCGTGACATCAAACACCCGAGCGGTGAAATACGAAGCATTGTCAGTGATGGGACTTTCCGGGAAGCCGAACCGGCAAAACACTTCCTGCAGCTTCTCAAGCACCGCTCGCGCTGTCACCTTCCGAAGTGAGAAAAGTTCCACCCATTTCGAAAAGTGATCAACGACTACCATCAGGTGAATGATCCCCTGCTTACTTCTGGGAAATGGTCCCATTAGGTAGCAGGTGGCCACTTGCCACGGACGCTCACTGACAATCGGTTTCATCAGACCGGGTGGTTTGCCACCCCTTGATTTCACCGTTTGACAGATGCGGCAAGAACGGCAATAGCGAAAAATGTCTCGCATTATGCCGGGCCAGGTCACAATGTGGCTCAGTTTTGCAAAAACCTTCGAGTCACTCAGGTGACCGGCCATGGGTTCGTCGTGAGAGGATTGCAACAGTGCGGCTCTCAGACTTTTGGGCATAACCACCTTCAACGGGTGGATAGACTCGTCGTCAGTGGCTATATACTTCAACAGGAGCCCGTCATGGTCCAGCAAATATGAATCCACCGGGGATCCAGTGACACACGCTGGTTCGAGCCCCTTATTCGCGCCCGCTGCAGGGCAAGCAGCGTCACGGCGCTCCGTCTCGTCGAGACAGTCGCTATCGGACCCCGCTGCAGGACAAGCAGCGTCACGGCGCTCCATCTCTCTGAGACCGTCGCACATTTCGCGACAGAACAAGTCACTTTGCTGGGCCTTCAGAAGCTCTTCTCTGCTGAAAGCGATGCCAATTCTCCCAAAATGGGGGAGTCTGATATCACGCCCACTCAGGACCGCCGCAACAACCACTTGAGTCGGCGTTACGGGTTCGCTCTCGGCCTCGTGTCCTTCGGAAAGCTCCCCCGCTCGGCCGCTTCGCGGTGCGCCACTTACCTGGTTGGCAGCCAAGGTTTGCCCGCATGGGGACTCACCCTTCTCGCCGAATGGCGGCGAAGCTGCTGTTTCGCCCCCGACGCTTGCATGTGCTAAGGCACCGCTAGCGGCTGCGCACCGGGATCAAGGTCCTCGGCCGACAATGGGGCACGACATAGCGCGTCAGCTACCACGTTGGTGCTCCCCTTTCGATACTGCACTGAAAAGTCATTGTGCTGTATCAGGAGAGCCCAGCGCGCCAGCCTGCCGGCAGGCTTACGGAGCCACATCAGGCAGCTGAGCGCACTGTGACCCGTTTGCACTACGAATTTCGTCCCATCAAGATAGACGTCAAACTTCCGCAGTGCAAACACGATGGCGAGGCACTCCTTTTCGGTCACGCAATAATTTTTCTCCGCAGAGACCAAGGAGCGGCTTGCAAAGGCCAACGGCTGCAACACTTTATTGTATTCCTGTAGGAGAACAGCTCCTAAACCCAGATTGCTCGCATCAGTATGTACAACGAACGGTCTGGTCAGGTCGGGGAGCTTGAGCTGCGCTGTCTCCGCTATGGCGTTAGACAGTCGGAAAGCGCCTCCTGCTGCTCAAGTCCCCATTGCCACTCAGCAGACTTACCCAGAGTTTGCTCAAGGGCGCCTGCAGTCGGGCACAGGACGGAATGAAGGAACGGTAAAAGTTAACCATTCCTGAAAAGTGGTGAAGGCCACGTACGTTCTTGAGCACGGGAAAACCGAGAATAGCTAGAAGTTTTTCCCGATCCGGCTCTATGGAGCCTTCGTCCAGCGTAAACTCAAGCAACTGAACACGGGTCTGCGCTAATTGGACCTTAGTGGGGTTTAATGTCATCCCGGCGGTCCTCACCCTCTCAAGCACATCGGCAACATGGGCCAAGTGATCTTCGAAGGTTCGTGAATAAATCACGATGTCGTCGAGGTAGCACATGCAGTATTACCACTTTGCTTCCCCGAGGACGCGGTCCATGAGTCTTTGAAACGTCGCAGGAGCATTGCAAAAACCAAAGGGCATACGAGTAAACTCAAACAACCCTCTGTAGGACGTGAACGCAGTTTTACACTGGTCACGGTTACCCATCCGGGCCTGTAGGTAACCTTTAGAAGCGTCAAGCGTGGTAAAGTACCGTGCATCACTTAGGTTACCTACGATGGAGTTTATTGTGGGGAGCGGATAGGCATCCTTACGAGTCACTCCATTCAGACGGCGATAGTCGACGCAAAGGCCATGACTGCCATCTTTTTTAGGCACCAGCACAATTGGAGACGCCCAGGAGCTAGACGTGCGGCGAATAATGCCAGCCGCAAGCATGTCATCTAGCAACCCATGGATAATCTGCCTTTTGGCGAGAATGGCGGGCCTGGGGTTACACTTCAAAGGAAGCGCGTCACCAGTTTCGACCACATGGCTCACTAAATCGGCGCAGCCAGGTTGATCGGTGAAGAGCTCGTCGTTCTGACGTAACAGTGTCGACAGAAGAGCCTTCAGTGCTTCATCCAACTGAGTCGCGCAGGCGACCAAAAAATGTAGTGCCTCTTCGTATTGTGTCGGTCGATCCACACAGGTGTTTTGAGCCGAAGAGCGCGGAACGCAAGGGTACGACCCCAGAATTGGCGCACGACACGGTTCGTGCCGCGCCTCTTGTTCCCGAATCAGACTGTGAGAGGGCAAATGCGTTGAGCGGGGGTTGGCCCCGAACTCTGCACAGGGCGCGTTTCCAACGCTTCTGCCGCAAAGGCGACCATAAGCGCCGGAAGGCTGATGAACGGCTTGAGTTGGCAAAATGAGCTATCACGATAGCCACCATTTGCAATGTCCACAACGATACAGGTGTCACAAATGGCAGAGTTAAGCAGAATACTTTTTCTTTTTTCAATGGTGTTACATTCTTTTTCGACTGCTCTTGAAGAAAAACCCCCAAAGAAGAATTCTAGCCATCGGGGGGGGGGGGAGCTACATCCGGTCGTTTCCTTCGTGCCCTGTGCCCAAACGACTGCAGGCACACAGCGGGGGTGCTTCGCGGGACGACCAGAACCTGAAAATTGAGACCATGTGTGCGCGTCGCCTCTGCTTGCCGGAATGTGGTGTGTGCAGAAAGTGTACTGGTTTTGTCGCGAGGCAGGGTTCAAGCGAACATGTAAACTCGTGTGGGGATTGGTTATCTTCGGCTTGCCTGATTGGTTCTAAGAAGTCGAATTCCAATTGGTGGAAAAAGGTGCTTCTCCCCGAGGTCCGCGTTCCCGGAAACACCCCAAAACTCCATTTGAACAGCGACTCGAGCCCATTTTGGAGAGAGAGGACTCGAGGCCCACATCGCATCGCACCACCAGAGACCAGTCAGGCAGGCCGACGGGGTATGCCATCATTTTCTATGTTTTGTATTCATTATCCTGTGCATTTTGTAATTCGAAGTTACGTTAGCTAAATAAACCCTGAATGAGTGCTCCCCGAAATCATCGTGTTGACTTCACAATGTTTGCCTCCGCGGAGTTTCATCCACACATATTCGTCTCCCTGGTCTTCCGATGTGCCTAACTTTGAACAAACCCGACGTTTCGCTACAAAGTGGTGGAGGTTGCTCGGTAGTGATAGTCCCGATCTGAAATTATGCCCCGAGTCAACAACAAATATCAGGAACCTACCTCTGACTGCTCTACTATGACGGAACCCCCTACTTTCTTCTCTGCTATGTCTACCCCCCAAGCTAAACCTTTCTTCCGACCACCAGTCTTTAGAGGTGCGCCGGAGGAATCTATTTCCGAGTGGCTACTTTGCTACGAACTTGTAGCGTCGCTTAACAATTGTGACCAAGCCATGAAGCTGAAATTTCTATATCTGGCTTTAGACGGAGATGCGAAAATTGGCACACTACTCAAATTCTAACCGGTGCCCCTAATACATGGGAAGAATGGGAGACGCTACTGAAAACGTCCTTTCCTAGTCGCCACTCAGTCGAGATCATCGCCCATTTGCGGCTACAAAACCGCACCCAATTGCCGTCCGAAACCCCCGAGCAGTACTACTATGACGTTGTACAGCTGTGTGCAAGAGTTAACCCGTCCATGACGGAAGATGATCGGTTGCGGCACCTTATGCGCGGTTTGCGTCCGGATGTTCTGGAGAAGATGATAATCGCAAACCCGGAGAGCTGCGCTGCATTTCTCCAAGTTTTGCAACGCATAAATCAGGCAGCTTTGATGAGCCGTGCGTCGGGGCCACAGCCGATTGGCATCCAGTGTTCTACCGGATCACAGTCGTGGATGCAAAACATCGCGCATCCCGTAGGGTTCGCACCCGCCGCAGCGACAGGGCACCCTCCTCCTACGTGTGTCGCCACTTGCGCCGCGGCCAAATTGCGCCGCGGCCAAATTGCGACCTGAACGCGATTGCGGACTCGATTGTCTTGCTGTCTGACCGGCTAAAAAGCATCGAAGACGAGGTTCGTCGCCCCCCAATGCCTTGGCCTCAGAGAACTTTCCGTGCCAATGACGGGCGTCCCCTATGCCAGATTTGCCGCGGCATAGGTCACATAGCACAACAGTGCTGGTAGCGGTTCCGACACGGCAACAACGATCAGGCGGAGCTCCTAGGCAATCAGAATGGGCAGCCTAATCCTTCGGAAAACGAGAATGGCCAGGCCTAGGGGGCCAGCCCGGCCGCCTCATCGGCACATTGTCGGAAGGTCAGCTTCTCGCAGTCCCTACACGAGCCAACGGTACAGAAACAAAACTTGTAATTAACACCGGCTCGTCCGTAAATGTCATCTCAGAAGAATTAGCTAAAAAAATATGTGCTTCATCCAAATCGAGAAAAGATATATTCATCCTAGGAATTGGTGGAGGCTTGCTCACCCCCAATGGTGAAGCTGAAATAAAGCTTGATTTGGCACCACCAAAGTTCACGAGACGTTTCTAGTGGTCAAGGATTGCCCGTACGAGCTACTCGGTGGTCTTCCTTTTTGTCGAGCGGCCCGGCTTCTGATTGATTTCTCCAAGAAAGAGCTGCAACTAAACGATGAAATTGTCCGGCTACGTATAGACTCAAGTTGCCCCGAACACAATGATGTACTTAAAGTGTGGTGCCACGAGCAAATTCGCATTTTACCTTGCACAGAAAACGCTATTGAGGTAAGGGTCGCAAGGGACGGAATTCACCTCGTCGAACTGAACAGCACGCTCAGAAATGGACTTCAGGTTGCACGCACAATAACGAGGATCCTGCATGGGAGAGGCCTCATTCGCATAGCTAATCCTAACATGTCGCCAAGAAACCTGCTCAGTGGAACAAAGCTTGGATGGGCTTCATCTATTCATGACGCACAGCTGGCAATCACGGCCCCCTAGAACAATTGAGTGCCTCAAGAGTTTGACACAGAGACTGGAGATCACCTACAGCCATATGAACGGGATGAGCCGCTGTCGCTCATTGAGAAGTACCCCCATCTATTTACGAGCAGTGACAGCCCCATCCGGCAGACTCATGTCACTGAACATGTGATCGACACAGGCGATTCTCGACCAATTCATCAGCACCCATATCGTCATTACCCTTTTGAAAGGCAACAGATTGAGCAACAAGTAGAAGGAATGCTGCGCGATGGGATAATTAGAGTCTCTCACAGTCCTTGGTCATCACCTGTCGTCCTCTTGAAGAAGCCAAATGGGACTTGGCGTTTCTGCGTTGATTTCTGTAGTGTCAATGAGGTCACTAAAAAAGATGTGCACCCACTGCCACGAATTGATGACATTCTCGACGTGCTACAGGGATCAAAATACTTCACCACACTTGATCTAACATCAGGCTACTGGCAAGTGGGCATCAAGGAGGAAGATAAGCAAAAGACCGCATTTGCCTGTGAACCCAGCCTGTACGAATTCCATGTTGTCTCTTTCGGCCTGTGCAACGCCCCTGCCACATTCCAGAGAATGATCAACAAAGTCCTAAGTGGTCTTCTCTGGAGAGTTTGTTTGGCCTACTTGGATGACATTGTTATTTTCTCGAAGATGATGGCAACTCATTTGCAAGATTTGGAAAGAGTGTTTTCGGCTTTAGACTGGGGAAACTTACGACTGAAGTCCGAGAAATGCAGCTTCGCCCGCCAGGAGCTCAAATATCTTGGACACAATCTCATAGGTGAAAGCATCCGGCCGGACCCAGACAAAGTAGCAGCGATCGAAAAATTCTCCAAGCCACGAAACAAGAAAGGTGTACACAGCTTTCTCAGAATCTGTAACTACTATCGGCGATTCATCAAAGATTTCTCTTGCATTTCTCGACCTCTAATCAACCTAACCAAAAAGGATGTTCCTTTCGTCTGGGATGCGGCATGCGAAGTGGCATTGCAATCCCTCAAACAGAAGCTGATCACAGCCCCAATTCTGCGTCAGTTCGAGCCGGGAAAGCCGGTAGAGGTGCTCACTGGTGCCTGTGATTACGGCATTGGCGCCGTGCTTGTACAGAAAATTGGAACTCAAGAGAGAGTCGTCGCCTATGCCAGCCGCCACCTTAACAAGGCTGAAATCAACTACAGTACAACTGAGAAATAATGTCTCGCCATTGTGTACGCCTGCGGACAGTTTCGGCCATACGTCTTTGGTGCTAAGTTCACGGTCGTGACTGACCAAGCCAGCATGGCTTGGCTAATGAAAGTAAGGAATCCGAATGGTCATCTTATGCGATGGTCCCTGTTGCTTCAGGAATTCGATATAACGCTGCGACACCACCCTGGCCTCAAGAATGGAAATGCCGACACGCTTTCCCGCCTTCCTCATGATGCCGCGCCTGTAAGCGAAGAAAACCGCTTACCGTTGCTGGTTCTGGATCATGTGGATGTTGGAAAAAAGCAGAGGGCAGACCCATGGATGAAATAAATTTTGCAGCACCTCGAGCAACCGGATGTGCACGTTGTCAGGAGAACTGAAAGAACGGCACGGAGCTTTCGGTTGATCGACGGTGTGCTGTTTCGAAGGACAAAAGGGTTTTAAGAGGATCGTGCGGCGCTCGTTGTCCCCAAGTGCTTGAGATCTGAGATTTTAAGGTACTGCCATGACGACACCACGGCAGGCCACTTAGGTGTGAGGCGCACATGGGAGAAAGTTCGTTGCCGATATTTCTGGCCGAAGATGTTCTCGCACGTAAGCAAGTATGTTCTCTCCTGCCCCGACTGCCAGACACGAAAGCAACCACCGGGGAGGTCGGCCGGTTTCCTCCAACCGATCACATTTGCAGGTCGACCTTTTCAGCAGGTGGGCATGGACTTTATTGGGCCTTTCTCTAAATCCAAAGCAGGGAACCGCTACATCGTCGTGATTTCCGACTACCATACGAAATGGGTCGAGGCTGTCGCGTGTCCAGCGGCCACTGCCGCAGAAGCAGCAAGAGCTTTCGTCGAACAAATCTTCCTACGTCATGGTGCCCCGGAGAAAGTAATAAGCGATCGTGGACAGCACTTTTTCACCAGCTTGACCGAAGAAATATTCCGGCTCGTGGGTAGCGAGCATGCCACCACAACAGCATACCACCCACAGGCCAACGGCTTGTGCGAGCGTTTTAACCGCACGTTGGTTGACATGCTCAGCATGTACGTTTCCTCACACCACCGCGACTGGGATGAATTGTTACCGTACGTTCTTTTTGCATACAATTCTACCACCCACGAGACGACTGGATTCACTCCCTTTTTTCTTCTTCACGGACATGAACCGATACTACCGGTGGACGTAGGGTCGGGCGCGCAACGCGGATTCGACTACACCCTGGATTAAATGAATGTGGCTCGCAGGCTGCGGCAGGCTCGAAAACTAGTAAATGAACGGGAGAAGCGTCAGCAGGAGAAGAACAAACGCAGCTATGATGCTAGGCGACGAAGTGTTGTTTATCATCAGGGCTACTTGGTGTACTTGTGGACTCCCTCCCGGGCAAAAGGGAAGATGACGAAGTTTCTTCACAACTATCACGGACCTTTCCGTCTTGTGCGCCAGGTAGCCGAGAACAACTGGGAGGTGGTAGACCAAACTGAAAAAAAAAACGTGACGTTGTGAATGTGGCGCGTTTAAAGCCCTGCCACGTTCGATTAGGCTCCGATGCCGACGACGCGGACGATGAGTCTGATGATAATCATAAGGTGCGCGATCTAGGTGGTGATGTGCGCGAGTGCAGTGCAAGGAGAGATTACCGCGGATTGCATCGAAGTGTTGTGCGTGGGAACAGTGCAACGAGTGATGAACAGGGATTCTATCAAAGTGTTGTGCGCAAGTGTGGCTCCAATGGTGATGCGAGCGAGTGCGGTTCGCGAGTGCACCAAGTACTTGGTTTGCGTCCTGGTGTGCGCGAGAGAGAGACCAGTGATCCAGAGCAGTGCGAAGGCTCCGACTCTTAAACTGAACCTTACACCCATTGGAAGACATTTTCAAGCGCCCACAACGGGCAACAAAATGTCGCCGCTTACGACACTGACACTGACTTGTATTACAGTGCCAACAAGTGAACTTTCGTGCTTTTTGTTTTACGATGTTGTGTTGTTTACGTTTTCATGTTTCGCGATTTATCATTTGTTGTTTTATTCAAATGTAGTTTTAAGTTTTCCACTTTTAAAACAGATCTATAAACTTCTCCTAAGATAGTACCCCCCTATCCGCTTGTACGTAAGATTGCTTTTTCATATTTGTTAGTGTGCATTGTAAATAAAACGAGTGGGTCACTCTTTTTTCGTAGGGAGAGGTGTCGCGAAAGGCAGAGTTAAGCAGAATGCTTTTTTCTTTTTCCAGTGGTGTTGCACTTTTTTTTCGACTGATCTTGAAGAAAAACCCCCAAAGAAGACTTCTAGCCCTCGGGGGGGGGGGGGGGAAGCTACATCCGGTCGTTTCCTTCGCGCCCTGCGCCCAAACGACTGCAGGCACATAGCGGGAGTGCTTCGCGGGACGACCAGAGGCCGAAAATTGAGACCATGTGTGCGCGTCGCCTATTCTTGCTGGAATGTGGTGTGTGCAGAAAGTGTACTGGTTTTGTCGCGAGGCAGGATTCAAGCGACCATGTAAACTCGTGTGGGAATTGGTTATCTTCGGCTTGCCTGATTGGTCCTAAGAAGCCGATTTCCAATTGGTGGAAAACGGTGCTTCTCCCCGAGGTCCACGTTTCCGTGATCACCCCGAAACTCCATTTAAGCTGCGACTCGAGCCCATTTTGGAGAGAGCGGACTCGGGCCCACATCGCATCGCACCACCAGAGACCAGTCAGGCAGGCCGATGGGGTATGCTATCATTTTCTATGTTTTGTATTCATTGTCCAGTGCATTTTGTAAAATGAAGTTGCGTTACCTAAATAAACCCCCAATGAGTGCTCCCCGAAATCATCGTGTTGACTTCTCATCGATTGCCTCCGCGGAGTTTCACCCACACTTATTCGTCTCCCTGGTCTTCCGATGCGCCTAAGTTTGAACAACCCCGACGTTTCGCTACACCGGTTTTAAGGAGAAAGTCCCGACCAAGAATCACTGGAACATTGAGCCCTGGAAGATGAACAAGACGGCAGCGTCTCATTCGATCTCCCCAACGGACAGTCAACCTTGCAGGGCCTGCCGAATGGGCCACTCTTTCGCAAGGTGAGAGAGAGAGAGAGATTGACTTTATTTAAATATATCCTGAGGAGGCTGAAAAAGGGCCATTCCGACCCTTCATTCAACCTGGAGGCTCCGCCCAGGATGGCGCTGGCAGCCGAAGCTTGTAGCGATGTCCCGGGCCCTCGGGACCGCCTGTAGTTGCAGCTTGTATTGATTGCTCTTGATGGCTTCCTGCCAAGCCTCTTGGGTATTCAGTTGTGCTGCGCTATGGGTAGGGCACAGCCAGAGCATGTGTTCGAAATTGCAATAGGGGTGCTTGCAAAGGGAGCATGTGTGTGGTGTGTCGGGGTCGACTCTGTGTAAGGTGGATGGTGTTATGTACGTACGTGTTTGCAATCTTCTGAGAGTTAGAGCTTGTGCTATGTTAAGTTTTGGGTGCGGTGCTGGGAAGACATGTCTTTGTCCCCGGTAATGTGAAGTGATCTCGTGGTATGTGACTGCTTTGTCCTGGCTGCAGAAATTCTCGTACACCGCTCACTCATCGAGGGGTCGTTGTCTGCGGCGCGGCGTGTGGCCTCACGCGCCAGGCGGTTGACCTCTTCGTTGGGATTGCAGTGGTCGAGTCCCGTTAACTGTCCCAGTGGGCTGGGAACCAGGATACATAGATTTGAGCTTTCTCTTCCTAACAAGGGTTTCTTTGCTCTCGTACTCTCTTATTGCCTTGACGGTGAGTTTTCCTGTGCTTCTAGCTACTAGGCCAGCCGCGAACGTTCGTGCCGCCGTCTTAGAGTCTGTGTATATTGTGGAGTAGGCTTGGCAGCTTTGCAAGGCTAGCGCGATCGCCATTTCCTCTGCTTCGTGGACATGGCTTGTTTGGAGGGTTGCCGCGTTTATGAGGTTTCCGTCTATATCAACGACCGCTATGGCAACGCCTCCCTGCCATAGTAGCGGGTGGCATCTACGAATAGCGCGTGCGTGTTGTGTTTTTTTGCCTTGTTTATGAGCGCCCTCGCTCTGTCCTTCCTTCGCCCTTTGTTGAACGTAGGGTGAACGTTGCGGGGGATTGGCTCAACCCTAATGTGTTTCCTCACGTCATAGCCAAGTTGTGTTCTTTTCTCTAGTTGAAAAATTGGGCAAATGCCTGCGTCTCGTAGGATGAGATGGCCTGCCTGCGTCAACGACAGGCGTGTGATCTGTGCCACTCTCTGAGCCTCGAAAATTTCTTCGGCTGTGTTGTGCAGACCAAGTTGCTCGAGTTTCTCGTTGCTCGTGCTATTGGGCAAGCCGAGTGCCGTTTTCAGTCCCTTGCGGAGCATGGAGTCGACCTTTTTGATTTCAGCCTTCGTAAGTTTCAGAAACGAGAACGCGTATGCTACGCGACTTACAAGAAAGGCGTGATACGCCTTCATGATGTTGTCTTCTAGGAGGCCTGCTCTCTTGTTGGCGATTCTAGCAATGCCTCTTGAAAAATTGTTCGTTCTTTTTTCAAGGCGCTTGAGTGCTTCTTTGTTGTGGCTCTCCTTGGCGCTTAACGTTAGCCCTAGTACTTTGACCGTTTATACTTGCGGTATCGTTTGGTTATTTTCAGCTTTGAGCACTACTTGCGGCTCCTCTTTGCCCGAATTCCGTCGAGGGTGAAAGAGCGTTAGAGTAGATTTAGTGGGGGACAGTGCGAGTCCAGTTGGCTTAAGAAATTCTTCAGTTGTAGTCAGTGCTTGTTGAAGGATTCCTTCCAAGGCACCATATGAGTGGGCACATGGGACCCATATGGTAATATCATCCGCGTATATGGCATGGTGCACGGATGGGATTTGAGCGAGTTTCTCCGACAACTTGTGCATCGCCACAATGAAGATCAATGGCGAGAGCACTGACCCTTGTGGGGTGCCGACATTTCCGAGTCGTTCGGGTTCGCCGCATTGCTCTCCTAAGCGTATGGTGGCGGTTCGGTTCGCCAGAAAGCCTTTAATGTAGTTGTAGAATTTCTCGCCTAGGTTCATGTGTGATATTTCACTCAGTATGTGTTCATGTTTTACGGTGTCAAAGGCCTTGGCGAGGTCCAGTGCTAATATGGCTTTGGGCGTGTGGAGGAGGCTGTAGCATATGTGCTCTCTTAACATCAACATGGCGTCCTGTGTGGACAGTGCCCTGCGGAAGCCAATAATGTTGTGTCGAAAGAGCCCATTGCTCTCAATGTGGTCTGTGATACGGTTGAGTATTGCATGCTCAGCTACTTTTCCAACGCAAGATGTGAGTGATATGGGCCTTAATTTATCGATGCTCAGTGGTTTTCCAGGCTTTGGGATGTGCAAATCCTTGGCACTACGCCATTCTTTAGGCACGGCACCCATTTCCCATGCCACATTTATCTTCTTAGTAATGATTACTATTGCTTTATCGTCTAGATTCCGTAGCAGTTTATTGTCGATTCCATCTGGCTCTGGCACCGATCTGCCATTGAGTTGTTATAGAGCGTACCGTATTTCAGCTTCGCTGAATGGTTCGTCTAGCTTTTCTTGCGGTCGACCTCCATATGAGGGATTTTTGTTTTCCCAGGCTACCGATTTGCTTTACAGTGGGAGATATTTTTGGCCAAGCGTTTTGAGGAGAGCTTGGGATCCACCACTATCCGGGGCATGCTTGTGCACCAATCGTTCAATTTGCAGCTGGGAGCCGCCTCTGGTGGGTTTATCGCTGTCCGCCATAAGGTGTTTGAGCAGCCCCCATTTGCTTCCCTTCCTCATTTTGCCATCTGCTTCGTCACATGTGTTGTTCCACTGCTGGGCGCAGATTGTCTTGGCGTGAGATTCGATTTCGCGGCCAAGGTCCGCGATTTTTGTGCGTTAGTGTCTGTTGAGCTTGTTTTTACGCCACGCTTCTTTTAGGTCATGCCTTTTCTGCAGCAAACTGGCCAGGTGAGAGTCCATTGCCTGGATGGATTCATCAGTCTCGACTTCTTTGGTGGCCTCATTCGCTGCCATTTTTAATTCATTTAAGAGAGCTTCATATGATAGTTCTGTATTGCCCTTCTGCTCCCGTATTTTACGGAACTGGTCCCAGTCTGTGATTTTGAATTTTCTTGGCGCTTTTGCCTCGTTTTCAATGGTAATTTCTAGGATGCAGTGGTCGCTACCTAGGTCTTCGGCGAGGTTATCCCAGGTAGCTCTGACGTTCTTGGTGAAGGTTAAGTCTGGCATTGTGTCCCACTGTACCGAATTACCTCTTCTTGAAGGGAGGGCAAGGTTGTTTATCAGCTGCAGGTCCAGCGCATTCGCGCTTTCTGCTAGCTTGGTGCCTTTGCCTTCGCTTTTTAAGTATCCCCATTCGGTACTCCTGGCGTTAAAATCGCCCGCTGCTATGAGCGGATTGTCACCCGCCATTTTTACCGCCGAGGTAAGCAGTCTGTTGAAATCTCTTTTCTTATCTGATGGAGAACTGTAAACATTGAGCACGAAGATGCTTCTTTTAACAGCCCTGTGTGGTAAGATTTCCACCAGGACCGTTTCCAGGCCTTTTTTGTATACGGGGGCGTCCCTTTTGGCGAACATTATGTCCTTCCGGATGAAGGTAGCCACTCCTCGTATCTTGTTCTGCTCGGGGTGCACGGTCGGCCTGGCTACCCTGTACCCCTGTATGCCAATGCTTTTAGCAGTTTTGCTTTCTCCACATGCCTGTAGCAATATTATATGCGGCTTTTTTACAGGCTAGCAATAGTTGTGTTAGTGCTGCTTTGCGTTTCTGAAGTGAGTTACAGTTCCACAGTTCCAAGGGTGAATGTCGTTCGGCTGTCCCGCAAGCGCACTGAGTGCTTCTGCAAGTGGGACAACACCTGTTCGCCGAACAACGAGGCGCTAGCGCCCGTGTCCAGCAAAGCCGAAAATTTACGGCCGGCAATGATGACCGGAATGAACGGCGCGTGGCTATCAGCAACAAAAGTGCTTGCCCTGCACGCGCAGAGGGAAGAAGCAAAGGTTGGGTAGCTCGTGCTTTTACGAACGACCCGGAAGCCCGTTTGCCTGCCTCGCATGAGGCCTGGATCCGGTGCATTCCCTCACTATGTGCCCTCGTTCACGGCAGTGGTAACAGCGCACTCCATCACGGTCTGTATTCCCAGATTGAGCAACCTCGACCTGTCGTGATCGGCTCGTTACGTTATCGCAGAATACGTTTCTGCGAGCCGCACCTCCCACATTATGTTGTGTCAGAAAGTGTCCCTGTGTGGGGTTTGAAGTGGAGCCGCGCAGGCTGCCCGCCTTTCATGCGTAAGGGCCAAACCTCATAAGCGCGAAAATGCACGTGACAGCGACGAGCGACGCTATGAGCGACGAAACAGGGCGTTCGCGCGACGTGTCGCGTGCTCGTTTTCGCGCGATCGCTCGGTTCTCTAGATTTGGAAACCATCGCTCATCGCCCGGAAGTGCTGGGCTCAAGCAGCCAATAGCGAAAAACCGGAAAAGACAAAGACTACATAGGTGCACGTGACCATGCCTGAGTCACGTATGCGCAACAAGAAATAACGCAATGTTTATTACGCATGTGCCTATGGAAAAGTGCTGCAAGGCAATAATAAACACTTTCCGTTTCATTACACAACAATATATCTTATTTTTAAATTGCATACCGCTCGCTACGCGGTTTTCTTGGTGCGAGTAGATGGCCTCATGCCAGCAACGGTGGAATTCGCTCGCCGAAGCCGTCGCGTGAATGAGGTTTGCCTGCGCTAGCGACTGATCGCGCGAAGACGATCTACGTCGCGTCGGTCGTCGCTGTCGCGTGCATTTTCGCGCTTATGGGGTTTGGCCCTAAAGGTGTCAAGAGCGCGATCGCTCAACTCTCACGCACAGCCGGTTGCAGCCGCAAAGGTGGCGCCGAGAGGCTGTTGCCGTTGGGAAAGGGTCATGGCCCTTCTCCAAGCGCAGCGCGGCTTAATGCCTAGTTCACACAGAAACATCCGCTTTCTACAGTGACCGAAATTCCCCTGCCGCCAAAACGCAGCGTCGTTCGCACTGGACGCGCCCCACGCCGCCGAATATGCCATCTACCACGGGGCGAACGCGGCATGGATGCGCTGTCACCCGGTTGTTGCCGCGGCTCGCAAACGCTACTACGCAATCCGGTGGTTATTTTTCGACGATTCTCGTACACAAGATGCAAGAAAAGACAGTACTGCTTAATTTGCTGGCAAGTGGCCGTCTTGCAATGCACGAAGAGCAGAAAAACCACTGACGCCAGCAGCGTTGGTGGGTTCGTTTTGCTCTGCAAGACCGCAACAAGCTCGGTCTCGCCAACAGCAAGCTCGGTCACCTCTTTCACGAAATACGGAGGCGAAGTAGGTACAGAGTAGGTTAAACTCCCGTTGGTTTCGACATTCAGTTACGTGCACTGCAGCATAACAAGTGAGTAGGGCTTGGCCGCCATTTTTCAAAATTCCTTGACTAGCGCTCCTATTGGTCTGCGGTGACCGATTCGGTGGCAGACGCCGCAAAAATCGGTCCGAGAGTGATCGGCGCGGAGAGGGCCCTTTCGGCGGAACTCGCCGCCGCCGAACCGGATTCGGAGCACTTTCGGCGGCCGGAATGCTCAGTGTGAACGCGGCCTAAGGGCATCGCTGGTTGGCGGCGGCGGATGATAGGCACGCGCGGCGAGAATGTCGCCTTGGATTCGCTTCGCCTCGGCGGCCAACTCCTCCAAGTCACGGAAGCGGCCGCTGCGCAGGTATGCCGAAAAAGTTGGATGTGCCTGCCGTATCACCCGTTCGACGCGTTCCTCGTTCGAGGCTCGGGGTTCAGCGACAGAAATAAGTTCATCCATCGCACGTACATACTCCCGTAAAGACTGGTCAGAAGCTTGTGTACGGAGCTTGAGCTCTCGCTGCATCCTATTGTCGTAGTCAGCGGGTAGGAATTCGCGCAAAAAGACTGCATGAAATTCCTCGAGGTTTGCTGCACGGTAACCGGTAAGCCGATACCATCTCGCTGCAGTGTCAGTCAGTGCAGCTGGAACAACACGTTCGAGCTCCACCTTATCATCCAAACCCATCGCTCTCTGATAACGTGACAGAAAGTCAAGGTAATCTCGGGCGGTGAGCTTATCACCGTATCCGCCGTAGGTTGTCAAAGGCAACATAACAGCGGGGTGACCGCTTGTCGGACCAGCCGAAAGCGTTTGCACAGCTCCCGAGAGTGCTTGGATCATCTGCACGGCGTTTTGCAGCAACGTCTGCGTCATCGCACCGGCTTCGTAGGAAGCCGTTGGTGCGTTAGCGGCGCGGTCGAGCGAAGGCGAGCAGTCACCCAGCTCGATTAGTGGGGCGGTTTCAAACAGACCAGCGCCCTGCGCGCCATTCTCAGAGCAAAATAGGCTCCTTGTGGGATTGGCCTGTTGTCGAACCAAAGGCGCACCTGGCGTGGCTACTATCAACAATTCAGGCGCCTGCTCAGCGTGCGCTCGAAGTGTCGGTTTCACGGCTGATGGCGGACTAAAGGCGGTGAGGGCCAAGGCCTGCGCCCCGTCAATTCCACAGGGAACCGACGGCGAGCGCTGTGCCGACGAACGGCCATGCATGCAGAAGGGCGCATTAGCAGTCGGAGGCGCTTGTGCGTAACGTTCGAGTAGGGCAAGAGGCCCATTTCGAAGCGACGCGCCATCTCCAAAGGGAGCGGCTAGGCGCCTCGTGTCGTCACCGCAATAGGTGGTGCCGAAGGGTTCCCGTCAATAGAGGCATTGGCCTCCTTGTGAAACGCGGCATCCGCTATCAGGGACAGCGGACAAAATTCCCGCGAAGCAGTCATGTTGCGACGAGCCTGAATCGCGCAGGCGAACTGACTCGCTAAGAGCAGTCAAAAGCTAGAGCTTTTGATACCGCGTTGGACACCAGTGTGGTGTACACGTATCCCGAAGGAGTACGGCCACCAGCGTGGATCCGGTCTTAGCGAGCCGCAGGGCACGCGTTAACCGTCACCGTGGCGAGAAGACTATACTGCTCAAAGTCGCAGCACTTTATTGTAGCAACACCAAACGCAGTACAGCCCGTTGCAAAGGCGCGGCGGGAGAGCAAATAGGCTTCCATCCACGCCACGGGCATAAAAGTACTACACAGGGTGCCACGAGCACGTCTCCGCGGTAAAGGTGATCCACGGAGACACCGGGATCAAGGCCCGGTTGCTCGAGCGAGGGCAAAGGCGCTCGCGCTGGCTTCGGAGGGAGACGGGTTGGCGTAGCTAGGCCACGCACTAGGACACCGTACCGCCCTTCGGCCGTGCGTACGCAGTGGGGCAACAAAAGGTGAGCGTTCGCCTCGGGCGCGAGGCGCCGTCAGCGAAGTCCGACGAGCCCCGAGCGACGGGATTCGACGGCCGGAAAAGATTGCGTGGCTCACCGTTTTCAGTCCCGAAGAGTATCTGTCCGCTCCTGAGCGAGCACGCGAAAACCTCTCGGGAGACTCCGTGTGCGGTGCCACAGTCAACATCCGCAACCGGGTGAGAGAGTTAAACGTCACTCCGCTCTCCCACCGCGGCAGACAGCAAAGAAGGGCAGACATGTCGGGACATGAGAACGGCAGAAAAGGCGGCAAAGCCCGCTAAAAGGCAGCGGGCTAGCCTCAATTCCCACAGTCCTCACAACAAACATTTGTCAAAAAATAACAGATAAGAGCACATAGTGTAACAATAACCGAACATTTCAGACTGTCGCGTGAAATTACTATATATTTAAAAGTTTGAGTATAAATAAAGGGCCTTGATATTTTCTACCATCGCACCTTTTATTTTTTTGCTTTTGGCAACTCCCAGTGTACCCAATTCAGCCACAAAAGTTAGGCCAGTCACATGTTGTTTTTTTCTCCGCTGTTTTCAACTAATTGATGATCTTCGGATCCTGAGATTGCCAGTGATCAAGAGTTCTCGATAGGCGAATGTGATATTTTATTGATTTCACTCTTCAATTTATTTCCCGGAAATGAACGCATGGCCGTCGTTGATGGCAGTACAGTGATGTTCCGTGTGACACCAATTAATTCCCATTCAGAGACATAAAAATTCTCTATTTCGAAAACTTTTTCGTGAGAATGATCTCTAATTTGCCAGCATATTTCCCCGCACAACAGTACTGATTTCTGCCCCCATCAATGCACACACATGCTATATTCAAGTGTCCAACATACTGGCGACATTGAAGTCATGACTAGCCCCCCCCTTGGCCACAGCACAAAAGTATACATTTGTTAATCAACATACTATTAGTATACTGCACATCGTTGGCTTCAAGTCTAACACCACTATAGTGAACTAGAAATTACTCCGCGTGAACGTCGGAAACAAATCTCAAAAGGCATGCTTGCGTGGTGCATGCGCCAGAATCGATTACAGCAGATGAAGGCGCACTGTGACCGCCAATTATTGTCATCATGGAGAGTTTAGCAGTTCATTACTATCGCTGCAATATCGCGATGATTCCCCTTTGCCCTTTCGCTCAAAATGACAGGTGAAAATTTTCTGAAAAAGTAAATTTTTTTTGCACAGAATATTACTGTGGCATTATAAACTAAGCTAGCGCGTTATAAGAATGTGAATAAAGATTCTATTCTCAGCATGAAGAAAGGGTAAGTTAAGAAGAAGGCATTTTGCAATTCTAGAGCAAATTCTGGATAAGTACCAAGTGAGACCCACACGTGCTAATCGTCCCTTCTGCTCAGTGTTGAGCAGCCAACCACATGGCGAGAGGTCCCAGTCTCGGCCTTTACCAAAAAAAAACAATAGGAAGGAACATTGAGCAGTACCATTGTAAGGTGCGAAGAGAAATCGCGACAAGGAAGGAAAAGATATTCAAGTAGATGGAAAGGAAAGAGAATACAAAACTTCACTTGTCCTTATTTGACCATGGATGAGAAAGGTTTTCTATTTTTTTGGCTCTCTCTAGCAGATATTTTTTTTCTTTCTTTCACTTATTTCGACCAAAGAGATCGCGTTGATGTCGAAATCTCTGTCTTTGTTGTAATAAAAATTTCCCTTTATTCACTGCCTGTTTAGCCAATGTAAAACTAACACTGCCTGCCTGTTATTACAGCTCATACAAAGGCCAGATGTCCTAGAATTACTGATGATGTCAGTAGACTCATGGGTCCATAATGAATGCCTTTGCCTCAAGTCGACACGCCTTGAAGATACTTTGCAAGGAGCTAATCGCACCATTGATTGTTATGCTTACACGAAATGGCTGTCAGTATTTTTTATTGTTTTACACTATTCTGACATAGTTTTATCAGTATGTACTATGTTAGTTTTTTTTTCATATAACAGTTTCTTTACATTTATCCAAAGTGTTGTGGCGACAGTGTAGAAATTTGCGGTAGCTTCTTTGTGCCTGGACGGGTTCCAACGAACCATACCGCCTAATAACGTTATGTACCACGTTGTTATTTAGCAAGTATGTTTTTGTTTGTGGGTTGCACAAAACTATATATCGTTCCCTAATGGGTATGTCCCATTCTGTGGATCACAGTGGAAGACAACGAATCAATAGAGATATAAAAAAGAAATACAGAAACAAACAGAAAGAAATTATACAGAACGAGAAGCTTATGTAACAAAAATGTTCATCGCGAAGTGTGACTGAAACCCACGTAACCAAGACCCAGACCCGAGCATTCTGATCGCTCAGGAATGCAGGCAAGTTAGCAGAGCACGACACAAACTTGTGTAGTACTGTGTCGCGACGGCGTGGAAATGGTTAGCGAGCTTTGGGAGCAGAGACGTCATGGTGACGAAGAGGGGATAGAGCGAAGAGTACCACTGAAAGAATGAGAAACGCAGAAATTAAGTGAAAATTGCAGAAAAAAAACAGAGGCAGAAAACCAATGAAAAGGCAAATGAAAGGTATAAAGAAAAAAAAAGTATTGAAAGAGGACATACAGACCACTTTGTTTAGCGAGAAGTGTCCTGCCGGGTCAAGTTGTCGTGTGCAGTAGTTGAGCCACATCGAGCGATGGCAGCAACACGCGCAGTGCAAGGCTGCATTTCACCTTTTTGTCATGCATGATTTTATCCGTAGAGAAGCGTGGATTTTCCTCTTTCCGTGGCAACTGTCGGGAGCCGGCACTGCATTGAGTATTTTGTTGCTTACTTGAGCGCTACGATGACTCATTCAATTGAAGTGCGCCTATGCAGGGACATGATATACATGATCTGTACATAGTTATTATGAGGTATGCCAAGCGGTGTGTTTTTGAGTGGCGCAAGAAATGCGGCTGCAGCATTACCGCGGGGTGCGTTCCCTATCCAACAACTAACGACGCTCATCGGTTACGCGAAGGCGAACGCGGAAGACACGTGCATGGGAAAAAAAAGGAGACTTTTCTTCAGACGGTTCGCGAGCAGAGCCATCAAGGTCACCCCCGATTTGGGACAAAAAGGGTAAAGCTAACTCGGACGCGCATCTTGTAAGCACCAGGCCAAGTGCGATTGTCTAATCTTAAGTAATTGTTGGCATGCATGCGTGCCATTGAGAATGCCGCAGTGACGTGACCACTTGCCTAATTAAGACCGAGTTGGGGCGCGCTGACGACCTTGTCTTCCCCCGCTTTACGTCATTACTGAGAGTTGTTAGAATTGCGGGGTGCCTCGCTGTCGCATGCACACTTGGTCGGCGCACAGGGCCTGACTGTGCACTCACCGCGCTTAAGAAGGTTTCTACGAAACGACGTTTAATGAGAGAGTTGATGGAGCTCGAGCGTGAGAATGGTTACCGACGGAGGTCAGCCGATACACGAACTGGCATGGGAGAGAGTGTGACACGCTGAGAACCTATCCCTTCAGGTGTTGCATTAGGTAGCGCGGTTTTTACCAATGCAGTGCCTGTTATGAAAGTGTTTTTGCGATTGGTTGTGGCGATGCGAGCCCACATGTGTGATGGGCTTGTGTGGAGACCTTTTGTTCAACCGAGGGTTGAAAAGAGGTAGTTTGAATGTGAAATAAATGAGCTAGAAGAGCGACCTTTCAGAGCCTTTTCAAAACACTCATTGTGTGACTACTGCAAGCACACTTGCTTGATACCCACATGGGCATTATTAATAGAATTTTGGGGGTAGTAGGCCGGCATTCATCATGCTATTTTTCGTCGTTCTTCTGAGAAGCGTGGTGTTCGGTAAACACTTGCAAGGTATTTAGTGCCACTTGTTCATTCAGTGACTGACCATAATGAGGAATAATGGCTGAAGTGGGTATGCGCCGAAGTTAATAGGGGAACGAGAACAAACCTATGTGTTGGGTTGGAGTATTGGAAGACCCACTTGCTACGCTATTTGCATTGTTCGACGACTGGCTGTTCTTTCGCTGTTTTAAAACGCTTTATATGTTGTATTACCGCGATCGCCTTCCTGACATCAAGCCTGCGTGAGGCAAATTTGCCAACAGGTCACAAACACCGTCGTCAGTGGTAGAATACTGGGCTGGCACCCATTGAACCCGGGTTCGAGCACCACTGTGTCATTTGTGCAAGTTTTTTTTTCTAATTTCGCGCGATGTGGTTACGGACACCGGTGGTGGCGGCGGCGGGCAACTGCGCGTCACCCGAGTTGTGATCTCATAAAAGTTTTCGCTGTAAAAGCGGATCTTTGAGCTTAAACCAGGAAAAACGCCTGAGTGATCTCCATTGGACTACGGCTCTTCGCGCTGCCACCGAGCACTCGAGACATCGAGGGGCACCCATTCCGAACGTCCACATCTTGCCTCCTTAGCTAGTGTAGAAGCTAGCCGAGGAACACGAGATTAACTTACGTTGTCATTTGAGACTCTTGTGAGTCCCAAGGCCGACGAATCGACATTGCGTGATGCATTATGACACATGGCATAACGCGTGAAATAGTCCCAGCTGCATTTCTGCAGCCTGCTACTCCGCAAGGTTCTAATGTGCTCAAACGCATTGTGATTGCCAGTTTAACTTTTCGTTGTACCGCAAATGTAACAATTCGTGTTACATTTGCGGTGACCCGCTGGTCGTGGGATCTAATCCCGGCTACGGCAGCAACACTTTTGATGGAGGCGAAACTGCTATAGGCCCATGTGCTCAGATTTCGGTGCACGTTTAAGAACCCCAGGTGGTCGATTTTTCGGAGCCCTCCACTGCGGCGTCTCTCGTAATCGTATGGTCGTTGTTTGGACGTTATACCCTCCATATCTATAAAACAATAATGGTTCTAAGTGCCTTTGCGTTTTCTTTCATACAAGTATATGTTAGGTGTGACTACAAAACACACTTACAGTATGCTGTGGCAGGAGCTAACACATATTTTTTTAATTGCAGTAATCCTTCTGTCACAATTGCTACTATGTAAGTATACTTCATTGCTGTTTGTTTCAACGAAGTGGCTGTCGGTCTGGTTTGACAAAATAAAGCATTTGTGTTGCTCAACACTGACCTGAACTGCTGCCGATAAAAGTTTCACTAAGGCATGCAGAATTCCTACTAAGTTTAGTCCCTAAATGAGTGTGAACACCTTTCAGAAAATGTTGTCTTAATTTAAACCTGAACTCGCTTTAGCCTAAAGATGCAAAAATTTATTCTAAAGAAAGCTTCATCCTAGTACCTACCTGAATGCGGTATATGAGTATTATAAAATTCGAATATGAACTAGCATACACCGGCCTTCCCCCTGGGAGTATTTTGCGCTCATACAGGCGCGGTTACCCAGCTCTAGAAGCTAGACAAGAAGGGCATCATTTGCAATCGAATGAACCGTGGTAGTCGAAGGTCAATATTATTAAAGTTAGGTCATCATCTTTCTTTTGTTTACGTCCCTGCAACCTCACCGGCATTTTCCACCTTAAGGGGTCAGTCAGAATAAACTGTTATTTCCGGCGACGAATACATTCAAAAAAAAATTTCATTTGTTTAAGAAATTTACTTTAGTTTTGTTCGCTGTCTTGGCCATTCCTGTGGCACACAACGGTGCTACTCCTTATGAAGATGGCATTTCTACACCAAATATTTTAGCTGAGATGCTTCGAATGCACCTTCTCACCTGCTTCTGTGGTATAAACTACTTTATGACATCTCTCCGCGCATTTGGCTACGTACGTGTACGAGACCCCCGTGGCTCAGAATGACTAAGGGACATTACCGTAGCATTGTATACACCGGGGGGAATGTCACGCAGTAATTGCCCGCGAATGACGTAGTTGGCACTGGAAGAACTGTGAGATTGCTGGAAGAACAGGTTAGACGGCGAAAGTGACATACCGCCTCTATATGGGTAAAAAGATAATTTCGGGGCACGACACCATATATTTAGAAAAGATTTCTCTTTTTGTGCAGAAAAATTGATATAAAAGTATTAACAGGATTTGATATTTTATTTAGCACTGCTGTTTAAATTTACATTTGCTTCCAACAGCCATGCCGAAAAATTGGTGAAACTGTGAGTATAGATACAGTTTATATTCATGTTTTGTGAGTGTCATTGTTCCTAAATAGAACTATATACAACGCTTCTTTATTGTTCTGGTCTACCTATGCAGAGCTTCAGGGGCATGGGATAGATTGGGAAAGAAGTGTTTACTATAAAGACATATTTTACATTAAATAGGCTTGCGGGAAAGAAATGATTATAGACTTATACACCGCACCATATCACAGTTAGGGCAGCACTTATGCGCAGTTAACAAGACAACATTCCTGATGCTATTGGTCTTGAAATTCTCGATTACATAATATGAACTAAAATAGGGACATCGTGATCAAATAATTCAAGGAAAGCAATTCGGTGAAAACTTAACTAGAATATGCGAATAGGTGAAAAAAAAACAACAAAGCCACCGGTATCGATAGATATAGGTACTTTTTAATGGCTCGTTCAGCATCGCGCTTTTCTCGGCGAGAAGAGTTGTAAGAATGCTTTTCATTGCAGGAATATGAACATGTATGTAAATTTTTGAAAGAAAGAAAATGTCATAGCTGTCAACATGGTTTTTGTACATTTTAACAAAAGAAAAGGTGTGAATTCCTAAGGATAATTTATATATATTTGGTTTCGATTGCTTGCATTTGTTTGCATAATAAAGTTCACGTTTTTGTTTCTTCCGAAGGCACGGCTTTTTTACATGTGAATGCAGTACGCTTTTATGCCCGTTGTCTAATCGTTTGAATATAAAAGCATTTGTGACATGCTTCCATGAACGTAGTCAGTCCATCTTTAACGTCTTGATTAATTTATTTCGTTACAATTTCGTGGAACTTATGTTAGAACATTGTTAAAAATAGAACGACATATTTGTCATGTACTCTGTCATATTCTTCTCTAAAACTGTTAGTAGAATCGACTGCAGGATCGACCATTTCAGAGTATTTGGCACGCAAAAAAAAAGAATCATTCTGCCCATGGCAGTTTTGTTTGTTATCAAATTGTTGATGAAGAGCTGAGGTTACGATACCACAAAGAGCAGCCTATGGTCCCAATAGGACCGCACATAATAAACACTATCTTCATTTCTAAATTATCAATGTCTTTATTTTACTTATTCATTTCACAATACACGTTGTCATGGTAAAGGAGATGAAAAACGACGTTATTCTTTGTTTACTTCTTTCCGGACTCTCTCTCATGAATTTGATCTTCAGTTTATTTTCTCAACTCTGTCAGCTTGCTTCGATCCCCGTACGCGTTTCAGAGACTACATTGTTTCCCGAGCTAGTTCGGCGCTGAAGTTAAGGCCTGCCTGCCTTCCTGCCTGCCTGCCTGCCTGCCTGCCTGCCTGCCTGCCTGCCTGCCTTCTTGATCTGGCTTCTGCGTTCATGCGGGCCGAATCGTTCATGAAAAAATAATTATTACGCATATTTTGTCACCACATCATTGCATGATCAATAAATAGTGGATTACATTGTTTAATGAATGCATAGATACGTAATTATAAACAACACAGTGCGTAGTACGCGGCGCTGGCACTGGAATGATATAGTCGAATATGTAATGTCTATAAAATTGGGTAGGCAGCACTGCAACCACTATTGACGTTTCACGAAGATCAGCGTCTAATTGAAAAGTAGTTCAGAGACCTGGCGTAGCTCTGTGGTAAAATGCTTGAGTGCCACGCAGAATTCTAGGGTTCGATTCCTGTTGGGATCATGAAATTTATTATTTGCATTCGTCGGGTGGCCAGCGCTGCCTATGTCAGGTTTTTCTTAACACTGACATTCATTCTATGGATTCGTCGGGTTAACGATACCAATGTTGGGTATTGCTTAACGCTCACGTGTTAAAATTGACCATGTGTGTTCTCGTCATCCCTGAGTAGTGTCAATCACCTGTGGCACATACCCGCTTACCAGCTGCACATACTAGTATGGGCCACTGTCTGAAGGGAAGTGTTTGACGACGTAGGTGACGGGATTGTGAGAATATTCATATCTTGGCCGGCGCATCATATTCGTCAAACCATCTTACCCTCCCATGCCAATTTTGGTTCACGCCAAGTCAAAGGGGTGACCACGAGAGCACCCAAGCGCGAGCGGCTTGATAGATAGATATAAAGATACGCTCAAAGTCGCGGCAGTTCGCTAAGAAATGCTTCGCATTTAAAAACTTATATGCACACTGTGGCAGTCAGATACACTTGTCTAGATACCACTGTCTATATATACATGTTCGACGCATCAACGAGAGCGCACCTTGGTCCACCATTTGTTGAGTTGCTTTTTAGTGGCATTAACTCCATCTCCTTTAGGTACGTCACTTGATGAAAAGCTGAGCGCCTGCGGAAACGTGGTGCCATCTGTAGGCACTGTTGTGAGGTCCCTGCAGTTCACAACCAAGTGTTCGATTGTCTCCTTGACAGCCCCACACATTCGGTACATAGCCCTATCCACGCTGTCATAAAAGCGCTGGCTGTAGGCCAAAGTTCGGAGAGCGCCATCTCCTGCCTCGAAGAGAAGGCTGCTGGCCACACTGTTGTCGAAAAGCGGTTCCAGAAAAGCCTCTTGCTTACGCTCCCTGTATATCCGCCGTGTAGCCTTCTTTTGCATGTTTCGCCACCATGTGTCAGTCTCGCTCAGTCGTACCTGAGTCTTGACTGCTTCGGCCCACTTCCACTCGTTGTCCTCCTTCACGGGGTTCACGTAGAAGCCATACATTCTGCTGACATGCTGCAGTCTTTTCGACCATCTGGTGCGGATGCAGTTGCGGTGCACGTAGTCGAAAACTCGCAATTTTCGGTGAAGCAGCAGCATCAAGCGTAACCTGCCTTCGTATGACAGCTTAAGGTGAGCCTTCCGCGCTTTCAAACACGGCCAACTTAGGTCCCTTGGTACTGCCTCATTGGCCACCTGGCTGTGGCAGCCCAGAGCCAGTCTGGCTACAGCAAGCCGACTGCGTTCAAGGTATTCTCTGGTCTGCGCCGCAGGGCAAACGACTTCATTGGTGAAAGTCAACGCCGGCACATGTGCCATCTTCCACAGTTCGCGTACCATGATGGAGCGCTTGACCCCCACAGGCACCTTCTACGGAGTACACGGCCAGTCCTCTGGAATGTCTGTCTCTGGTGGCTTTCATGGTTTGCTTTATAGTCCAGCTGTGCACAAACGTGCACTCTGAGGTAGCGGTACTTTGGCACTAGCGGTAACTGTCCGCCACTTGATACAACGAGAAAACCAGGAAACACCGAGCCATAGAAGTTGACCACCGCCGATTTTCTGTTATTTAACTGCCGTCCCAACGGTGCCACAGCCTAAGCACGAATGATGACGAGAGTGTGCAGAAAGTCACTGCTTCCCGCCAGCAGCACGATGTCATCTGCCAACACTAGTCTCGGCAAAGTCTGTTGTTCTTTGATACTATCATTGATGCGTTACAACCCAAAGCTGGAGGATAGCAGGCTGCGTGCTATACCGGCAGTGTGCAGCATATAGAGTAGGGGCGATAGAGGGCCGCCATGTTTAAAATTTTTGCTCACCTTTAACTCACTAGACTAGGCGTCGTTTAGGGTGGCTACGACAGTACTGCATCCACACAGACGCCCGAGTATCCCAGTCCCTGCAGATGGCATTCCAAGTGCCTTCAGATGTTGTAATAGTTCCTGAGGAGCGCTGTCGTAAGCCTTGATTTGAGGATATATATGTGGAGTTGGACGTTCAGAAACCACTATATGATTATAAAGACACCGTAGTGAAGGGCTCCGGAAATTTCGACCACCTGGGGTTCTTTTGCGTGCACGCAATTGTGAGCACACGGGCCTACAACTTTCCGCCTCGATCGTAAATCCAGCCGCCACAGCCGGGATTTGATCCCGCGACATGCGGGTCATCAGCCGAGTACCTTAGGCACTAGACCACCGTGGCGGGGGGGGGGGGGAGGCACTTTCGTAAGCCTTTGACACACCCAGAAAGCATCCCACCAGTTCCTGATCCTCCTTCCGTGTGATCACTATACACTGGGTCAGGACAAAAGTTGTGTTCCAGCCACTGGTCACGCTGAAAACCCTTTTCTAACTGCGTTATGCCACCACCCTCTTCCACCCACGTAGTCATACAGACCTTGAAAACCTGTGCAATCATTCGATACACTGCACTTGTGATAGTGAGTGGACGGTAATCTCGTAGGAGTGCGGGGTCACCCCTTGTTTCCGGGAGCACAATGACTTTATCGCGTAGCCAGTGACTCGGCATTAAAGCGCCGACCAGGATTTCACTTAAGATGACAGCCAGTTGTGCACGTGCTCTAGTTTCGAGGCGCTTCACAAGACCTGCTGGAATGCCGTCGAGGCCCCGAGGTGTGCGGGTACTTAAGGCACTTATCCTGAATATAACTCTGTCAATGGCGCTCCTTGCCACCGTGCCATTTTTATGGCCTTTGCTGGTTGGTTCCATGTCATTCAAAGAGAAGATGGCCTCGATACGTGTACTGGGGTATGGCCGGGCACACAGCTCATGAATATGGTCAGTTAAGGCTCGGTGGAGATCCGGAAATTTGTCCCTCATGAATTCCGTATGAATTTCCGGCTGCATTACTTTGCCATTGCCGAGGGACATATGTCTAGAATTTGGCTGCCACTCCTCTGCTTGCAGACTTAATTGCGCGGAGTATCTTGTGATTGGCTTCAGCTATCTTCTTTTGTGTGACACACTGCATTTCTCGTTTTAGCCGAAGTTACTCCTGCCACGTCTCCTGGACATCCTCGTGGTGAGGCCTCTTTACCGCCTGGCGGTGACGTTGGTTGGCAGTTCGGCGAGCTTTGAGTGCGAGCGAGTTCGAGGAAAATTCCTCAGACATCTCCAACAAGAGCCTGCAATTGCGATCGGTGTAGCCGTCGAAATCCTAGAGGTTGCCATTAAAGTCACTGAGGATGAGCACTTCACGACCATGACCCCAGCGTTCGATATCACGCTTGATGCAGAGTAGGTTGCTCCTGTTTTTCGCATGTTGTGGAGCAAGACTTAGGTGGACCACACACGCTAAAACTGGCATTTCGTGTACGTGGCCGACTATTCACATGCGTTCCGCACAAGAGTCCCCGAGTGGTTCCCAAGTGCTGCCCTCTCACCACAAAACTTCACACCTCCACGCCTCACCCCCAGGCTGTACTTTCTCGATTGCAGCCGGCCCAGTTCAAGAGAGGGCTCACTGGTGGTCTCTCTAGGTCCCGAATATGCGTCTCCGCCATTCCATATAGCGTAATGCCTTCGTCCTCCATTTTCATATATAGCTCCCCTCGTTTTACAAGGCGGCGGCCACCATGATAATTGGGAAAGGCCAGTGATATTGTCCATGGTTTCTGATGACCAGTTCGGCACCTCCATTGTTGGGCCTTGGGACTGCGTAGTCTACGTCACACCACTCCGTCGGACCCCTGGGCATTAGTTACAAAGTGGGCCATTTCTTGGAGAGCACCTTCTCGAGGGTCTCCTCGATAATCTGAGCCAAACCTCACTCGTACGGATTTGAGACAGGTTGGGTGCCCCTTGGAAGTACCCCTGGAGGGTGTATCCAGGGTGGCAGGGCTGTCATCACTTGTGTGGTGGTGATGGTGGTGTCTCGTCTTAGATTGGTGGTGGTGGAGCTTACCATTAGGCGGCTGGTGTGTCCAACTTGCTGTTTAAGTCCTTTGGGTGGGCCCGCTAAAGCTTGCACTCCAGGGACTTCTTTACCTTGGGGTGTGGTTGAATGAGTAGAGGTCGATGGCCAAAATGAACCTAGGCCTCGACGTTGATCTTATTGACGCCAAATTTCACTCCTTCGGGGCTATCGTGTGTCTCATTTTCATTATTCATTTGAGCGCTCCACCCTTTGCGTAAATCGAGAAACCTGCGGTCACTTAAAATACATGGTGCTGCCACCTACCAGTGACTTTACGTTAAAAAAAAACTTCGGTTATTCAAATTCTGCTAGAAGGCGGCCATATCTCACGCAACGTCGACTCGCCACTTTTTTCACGCAAAACGTCAAATAAACCTTTTATTCTCTCTCTCTGTGTTGTGAACATTTTATGAGGCAATAGTTATAATAAAGTAGCAAATTCTTTATTGGAAATCTCGGCTTGGTGGGCGCTGTAATGGGTGGTGCATGTGGTGGGAGGAATGATGGTTATGGTGGAAATAGTAGGGCATATGATGGAAGCTGTAGTAGTAATAATGACTGATGACTGCAAGAGTGGGAAAAAAATTGCCCGCAGCTTCCCTCGGGGGAACACTGAGGAGGATGCGGACCATATAATTGGTTAACGGGGTGTTAAAGTGCGACTTACTTGGGTCGATGGCTAAATTGGTTAACGTGGTTGTGAAATGGGGTGTTAAATTGCGACTTAATTGGGTCGATGGCTAAATTGGTTAACGTGGTTGTAGGAGGGGGTGTTAAATGAGTGAACACGTACACACGTATGCGAAAGGGCGGCGCTGGTCGAAGGGACGTCGATCATTGTGTTTGTGGATTCGTTGGAATTCATTTCACCGCGACCTTGGACGTCGACGCGCCGTACAAACCAACCGACGAGCGGCAACTGAGCGAGCGAGCGCCGACCTTGAGTATATATACAGCACGACGGCGCATGCACTGTCAGCTGTTGAATGTTCTCGAAGCGCGACGCCACATGCGCGTCCACTGGAGAATCAGGAGAATTGTAGATGTCGAACGCGGTGTGTAGAGGAGGAAGGGTGCACAGATGGTGGAGGAGTGAAGCGCGCGCGGTGTGTAGAGGAGGAAGGGATGCACAGATGGTGGAAGAGTGGGCGACGGTGCGACGGCGCATGCGCGCGCGTCAGCTGTCGAATGTTTGAGAAGCGGTGCGGACGGCGCGGACGGCGCGGACGGCGCACTACAAGGCGCGAGTATAAGATGCTCCGCATCTAAAACGCTGGCAGATCATGGTGGTGGCGGTGAGCCCATGGTGGTGGCAGTGAGAAATGCCAGCTGATGGTGGCGATGCAAAATGTTTTGGTGGCTTGCTTGGTGAACAAGCTGTATGACGGTGACGTGATGGAATTCTGGTGGATTATGGCGGCATAATGAAAAAGCACATGGCAGTATGCGAAATCAGTTATTTGTGGTGTTTCGCTATGTTTACGGTCGAAAGAAATCAACGCCGGTCATTACGATTTCTAGCATGTTTTTTTTTACACCTGCTGTGTTAGCAACGCCTCAATTTTTGTGGAGCGTAGAATACGGCCGTCAATGTTTACATTTTGTGCACGTACTTACATCATTTTGACATGTGCGATGGGCAGCTTTGTTACGATGTTTAGAAGGCTAGAGGTTTCGCTGTGAACAGCGACAGCATATGTGTTACATAGCCGTGCAGTTGTCGAAAAATAAATGAACTTTAGTTCGTAATTGTCCCTTTCAAACTAGACCAAAATACAGTGGTCACTTGATCTCGCCACAGTATAGAAACACTATTCTGGCAATTCTTGCACTTTTGATTACTTAAGCCGTACCTTTAAGTTAACAAAGTGCCTGTGACGCTAAAATGCAGAATATTTTACCTTCGACATGCGTCGTGGTGAGCCCTAGCGAGTGCGACTTCTACCCTTCTCTTCTACGACCGTGATTACCACCAAAGATTAGGTCAACCGACCGAGCTGGTGCAGTGTCATTAGCGATTGTGGGCTTCAGGATACACGATCACGACTAGTAAGGATGACAATACAGCGCGGCCGAGGCATCACTGACCCTAAAGGAAGCATTATTTATTGTCTAAGGTGTCCGCTCAAGAAGCGACGAACACCGATGCGACACAATTCCAGCACTTCCAGCAAACGTACGCTTCCACTCACCGACAGGCGCGGGTCGCACCCGCCAGCACTTCTCATGCACTTATGCAAGAACACAGACTTGTCAAGTAGTGTGCTTGCTAATTCAATACGAAAGCATAGAGTTTCCGGCGCACTGCATTCGTTCTGGCCAAGCCAATATGTATTTATTGCTAACGATAGAGCTACAGCAGTGCACTGGCACGACTGCGCTGTACGTTGCGCGAAAAACATCCCAATACTCAATCTATCGTGTGGGAGTATCTATCGAATAAACCTACAAACGTCATAAAGCCTGAGCAGATATCACGGTTTGGAATGAGCGAACAACAGATAATAAAGTAGTCAGTAACCGCCAGTAAACTACACCTGCTCCTCAGTCCACTTGATTTTCTTTTAGCGCTTGTGAATTGTAACAAAAACATAGCGCTGTTGCCATCGTCGCAGTGGCAATCGTTACGGGCAGCTGTTTTTGTGTTTAATAAGTGTGCATATTTTAGTAAGAGGTGTAGATCCCGTCTATCTCGAGTACGCGACATACAAAACTGAAATTTAACGATCACTTGGTAAGCTCTGTGGTCATTTTTCATTGACCACTGCATATGTGAGCATGGCGCAGTGGTTAGTGGCTTCAATAGGGAATGTGGTAATTGCCCGTCGGAGTCCTTGTGGTAACGTCTTTTTCCTTTTTTACGGCTGCTTTCTGCATCGTTTTCTATACAATTATTTTTGTGTCCCTGTGGCAACTCGTCACAGCGCTTCTGACGCCAATTTTCGCTCCAGCATTGTCGCCACTCCAGTATTGCCGGCACTTTTGCATCTACCGTAGACCGTGTGCCACAAATAATTCCAGTACCCTAATCCACCACAACGGTAGATGGTAGAATCCACCATTCCCACCCCTACTGAAAAGTTCCGTATGAAATCTTACGGAAAATATATGGACTCCGTAACATTTCCTTATGCTACATACGGAAAACATATGGAGTTTTATGGAAATATACGGAAGTTGTATGGCATTTACGGAAAGCTTCTTATGGAGTATATGGAAGGATAAGGAAATTGTATGGCGTATACGGAAAGCTTTTTTATGGAGTCTACAGAAAGATAAGGAAAATGTATGGCATATATGGAACGCTTTTTATGGAGTATATGGAAGGATAAGGAAGTTTTATGGCGTGGATGGAGTGAGTTTTATGGAAAATATGGAAAGATAAGCAAACTTATGGAGCATACGGAGAGTTCATTATGGAAGATATGGGAGGATAAGGAAAGTGTATAGGGTGTACAGAAGCTTTCATAAGGAAAATACAGAATGTAAGGTCTTACGGAAATATACAAATTATGTAAGGTGCTTACGAAAATGTGCAATAGTGTATGAAAGGCATGTGGATTGTTGCAAAAATGTGGAAACTCTACAGTTGTTGTCACATTTTCAGCAGGAAATCCGAGCTCTATAAAGTTATAAATGAATGCACAGTGACATATATAGTACAAAAGAATAACGCAGGCTAGTCTGTGTTGTCAGTCACCACTGTTCGCCCTTTTCCAGAATGAATACAACTTCTGCAGAAGACCAGGTGCTAAAGTCTGTGACACGGAAATTGTGTCATTCACAAGGAATGACAATAACTGTCATTTTACTTGCATGCTGTCACACGAAAACAAATCAAGCAAAAAAGCATAACTTCAAAGGCTCGTTTTTTGGTAGAAACAATAATAATGAGAACTAAATTCAATGTGAATGAACTTGTCAATATTAATGAAACTGTTCTCATTTACATTGGCAAAGAGAAATGTCATTTTAAAATATCGGCCATGAGCTTAGCTCTCCTGAGCACCGACAAAAGAAATGATAACTCTATGAAAACTAATTGCATGTAGCCTAAAAATAATTTTTTTTGATAGTATATGTGCTCCTACAATATAAATACAGCTATACACAACTTTCCACAGCTTCACGACAGAAACAAGGTAGGGGCAGAGGGAGTGGTCAAAAAATATTTAAGTATGAGGGCACAACTGATATGTACGGACACATAATGGTGCTTATCATTGATGCACGGATGGTCATGTATAGAGCTGGGTCGTTTTGAGATTTTCAAAAGCATTGTTTCAGACCACCATGCAGATTACGCTTCAATTGTAGCGCTACATAAGACACAACTTATGGGCCAGCTTTAATGAATAAGAAAATTATAGGTTAAACAAATGCTTTAAAATATATCATATCATGGCTGCATGGACGCATACAAGCTATGTAAAGCGCAATAAAGTGAGGACGCATGAGTTTCTCTTATTAAATTTTAAATTGTTAGACAGCGCATGTGTCGCGCGATTTCCTAATTGTTTTTGTGTTTTTTGTGAACTGATTGTGATGACTAGTAATAAGATTACGTTAGAGCAAGCTGGGTAAGAACTGCAACGCCCATGTATTACGCCTTTTGAGACGTTAGGGATCGGCAGTTACGCGCTTGTCTTATTTCTAGAGCAGACAAACCCACGTCATAGTGACAAGATTTAACATTTAGGTCATCATTCATATGCAATCGTTCTTCTCTAGGACCAGCTCATAGTTTATTAACATCACGTGAAGGATTGTAATGCTAAAGTAAAACACATTTATATTTCATTAGACCACGGTAGTTGTCGGGAAATAATAGGTAAGGATAGAAGAACCTTAAGAGGGCACTGAATAACAATACACTTGCTTGCAACTGTGAGAAGAGCCCCACGTTAGCCTTGACAATCACTGTGCAGGTAAAGTATTACGTTAGCTCAGGCCGTTATGCTCGTAACCAAACCTGCCTTGAAAAAAACCAAAAATAATTTTTCTGTGCAGAGGCATGTTTGGATTTTTTTTTATGAATTGGTCTGTGTTTCGTTATTTTTTCATTGCATTATTTCAGTACAAGAAAAATCGAAGTTACAGTCGAGAAGAAGACATGTAACACCACTGTACACTTCAGACAAGCTGAGCGAGGTACGTATTTACACTTGCAGACATGTTGTGTAATGAAATCATCAGTGAGAAGATTTCTTCCGCAATGCACTCGATGAAATTTTTGTTCGTGTAGGTGGTATGAGCTAGAGTAATACCTTTCGGCTTGTCTTGTCATGTGTTTAGTTGGAAGTATTTGCAGCACCCGTTGCTCTTATAAATTTCAGTGCGAAGCACGTGCTTATAAATTTTTTGTACGCTTAAAAGCTATTTGATTTTATAACGAGAGTTGTCAGTCCTTTTTCGACTAAAGGTGCCATCGGCATAATTTTGTGAATCTGGAAAGAACAGTGACGACACACCCGTACGAGAAGCGCCTCGGCATTTTATTGCTGTTAACACAATTTCGTCGTCTACATTGCCGCTAATAATAATAATAATAATAATAATAATAATAATAATAATAATAATAATAATAATAATAATAATAATAATAATAATAATAATAATAATAATAATAAACTTCTAGTGTTTACCATCTACTGACATCGCACATTTAATGGGCTTTTGCCATTCCATGTCCATCAAAATGTGACCGCCGTGGCCAGGTTCAAACCTGTCCTTTCCGGTTAGCAGCGGAGCCCCTTATAGCTAAGATTCCACCAAGGCGGCCGCTTACTTTACACAAAACACGTTAAAATAAAGGTTTTGCAGACGTTTCGGTGTCGAGTTGGTGTGATTGTCGTTAGTTGTGAGCGAGAAGCATAATTTTCTTCGAGACCGAACATCGACAAAGACACAAATAATTGACAGTAATAAACCCAGACCCTCTCTTGTCGCAAGCAGATGTTCTATCCCTGAGTCATGCTATGACCGGAAACTGCTCCAAAAAAGAAAACACTATTCGCAATGCCCAAGAACTATAGGTGGTGCTCTGTACGTTGTAAGTTGGTGCCTGGAGGAGGGTGAAACCGTTTTTCAGCATATGAGCAGATAGTACGTCGGATGTACGGACCGGGCTATTTTCACCGTATAAATTCATGTTCTGCACAGAAACGTATATGTGCCCAAAACACTTTTTTAAAGCATACAGGTTCCCCACCTGAGTGTTTGCAGTCATGTGAAAGGTTTGTTACAGTTCATGAACGCCATTTTTTGAAATCATGTGAGTACCACAGAAAACAGAACTATAAACTCTATGAGAAGATCGAGTAAAAAGGGCGTGTTTTATTCCCACAAAAACAGTCATCACCCATCGTGCGTTATTTTACTTGCACTATGGCCGCGCGCCCGGCACATTCAGGTCACGAACGACATGCGCGTTTTCAGCGTGACATAACCTCTTTCATGGGAAAGCTGCAAGCGCCGCCTTTTCCAAGAAGGAAGCGCATGCAAGCCGGATGATGGATATTGTTGTGGAACAACAGACGCCCTTTTCACTCGATCTTTTTAAAAGTGCTTAACATTGACGCAGGTACTGAGCGAAAAATAAGTATGAGCTGAAGTGGAATTGACGTATAAAGCGCCCTTTTTATCCTGTGATGTCAAGTGTGTTGAAATTGTAAGGTGTTGAGAAGGCAGTGATGCATAATGGTGGTTAATTTGATTTCGTATGTAAAGAAAGTACGCGGGCCACCTTCAAAATTATGTATTCTTCCCGTCCTTCTCTTTACGCTTGCATTGAGAGACTCTCACATTAAACACGGCGCCTTTTTTTTTCAGCACTCTGTGTGCCCCATAGTACGTACAACCAGTCAAATGACTAGTACCAGATGATTCCTTATGCTGTTTGATTGTGTTGATCACCGCCGAATAGTTCACTTTCTGCTTAAATGCTTTCATAGCTCTCTTCCTTTGCCCGTTTCTCGCAACAACAACCCTAATTGAGGGAATGATGGGTGAATGAGTGAGTGAATAAAGCTTATTGGGTAGAGCAAAACAAGATAAAACGCGCACCCAGCTAATCCCACGACAGAACCGACTGGTCTAGCCTGCCGCCACAATCATGAGCACGTTTGGCAGCCAAGATTTGGTCCCGGAAAACAGGAGTTCACCCAAGCGTGTCCCACTCTTTCTTTCTCAATGCCAGGCTAAACGATCAGCATTCTCTGAGAATGTGAAACTTCTTCTGTCAAGAGAATGAAACTTCTGAGAATGAAACTTCTGTCAAACTCACCACGTAATGCGTGCTATAGGTATAATGTAGTCTGTATTGACTCCTCGTGGTCACTCATGAGAAATTGTGAGGTCGTGTGAATATATTCAAAACACCCACATATCTAAGTTTTTTCTTCAAGCAAGAGGTGGTTGCTACGGCCGTCTTGACTGTTTTGCGTGATTTTTTTTCAGTGAATAATACATCACATACAGATAGTTCACTTTTCGGCCTAATGAATGAATACGCCGTTCTCGTGGCAAAAGACACTTGCGTCACTCTTACGTATGTATCAGTTGAAGGTGAGTATTGTCACAAAGATGCAACTCAGCTTGTATAGCGCTGCCGTTACTAATTCAAACTACAGGAGCTTCAAGGAAGGATGCGTTACAGGTTGCATCGTTTATGTTGATAGTGTACACCAGTAGGAAGCCATGACCTAAGGAAAACCAGAAAAGATAGCAGTACGCACTGATGTTTCCCGTTAAAAACAATCTTTTTAATATGATGAGGCTTCCGGAAGCGGGACACTTGTATCAATTCCTCAACAAGAGTTTGTTTAACGCGCACCTATATGAATGCATACGAATGTTTCATCATTTCATTCACACTGACAGAGAGAATTGTTGAGAGAAAAGCAAAGAGGTTACCAGGAATCATAGAATCCGCTTTGTTACCTGCTCTAGGAGAAGAGGAGATGGGGACAATATGACAAAGAGAGGAAAGAGAAAAGTGAACGTGTGAAAAAAAAATAATAGAAGCAAAGGTGCCATAGCATATCATTAGGCCACTACCACGCAAGAAGTTATATAAGGCTTCGGCAGACTTTCTGTATGAGGACGGATTGTGTCGTCGGAACTCCAGCACTGACTGCTATGACAATGGTCTGTCAGCAAGGCGGCTATGATGGTAGCACTGAATGCTAACATCATAGCACTACGTACGGACGCATAATATGGTTCGCTGATTCGCAAATACCATACCTGAGCGTAGGGGACACCTCACAAATGTACTTGCAGTGGACCATGTAGGAAGTTTTTATACGCTAAAACTGGCTCGAAAATATTTTTAATTTCTTTATTGCGTCCAACGAAATGCTAAGCGAGGCTACCGATAAAAACATGATATGCAAGGTGCAGGATTACGCTATCAGGCAGATAATAGCATGCTTTTTTATTTCTTCCCCCGTCATTACCCTGTCTCTCCCTCACTTGGGCCGAAACTGAAGCACCCTACAGGTTCTTTCCTATTCCTATACGAATATTGGCTCTTTCATTGACCTTGACTACAGTTATATACCAGAATTTGCGCACAACCGAGAACACAACGAAAACCTCTGGGAAAGATACAGTCAAATGGGTACCTACGAAAATATTATGAGCCTGTTCTTCATAAAATACTTCTGAGATAACTGACTCATACTGCACTGTAATGTGCATAATGTTCTGTTCAGTGAACTCGATTCAGACCGGTAATGTCACCGACAGATCGTACAGAGATAAAGTATGTGGTGTGAAATACGCGTATTTCACAATACACAGCCTCTTGAGATTTCGTACGGGGCTTTTTATTCTACACAGTCTATATAGTTTAATTTGTTAGAGATTATTGAAAGTAACAGGTTGCGCTCGGCACTCTACGTGGATGGTCCGAATGGAATGGGTTCCGACCAAGTGCCAATAAAATAACGAGAAGTTTGATGCCATTCAGTACTACATCAGCGGGCCAGGACAATTGAGCGCGTGAGATCTCGGGAGCATTAACTATATATATATATATATATATATATATATATATATATATATATATATATATATATATATATATATATATGTATATATATATATATATACCTGTGTTGAAATATCATGGTTCAGCTGACGCTTTATTCAAGCAACAGCAAGACGGCGCCAATGATGAAGAGGGCACAAGCAAAGACTGATGATGATTATTGACAGATGAGGAGGAAGATGAAGTCCAATGAATTCTTACACTAATTACTCCCGTCAACGGAAGCGGCCAGCCTAGCCGCGAATTACGCTGTGGAACGAATACGATAGGGCTTAAGACGCGAAACGTGCACAATATCTGTCCCGCGGCAGCGTTGGTCTTTGGGGGCATGAACAGGCGTGATACGGTAGTTCACAGGTGAGGTCTGTTCGGCAACTTTGTAGGGGCCAAGATAGCAGGCCTCAAGCTTCTCGTATAAGCCAGGCGTTCGTGCAGGAGTCTACAGAAGTACATCGTCGCCATGGTGGTAGAAAACGACGCGGTGAGTGGCATCGTAACGATGTTTGCGATCTTCTTGGCAACCTTCAGTGTTTACACGGGCAAGACGACGGAATTGAGCAACACGGGACAGAAACTGGTCGCAAACGAATGGTGAAGAGTTGACGGAGCCAGAAAAGAATGTAGCGTCGAGTGGTGATGTAGGTTGGCGTCCGTATACTAGGAAAATGAAGAATAGCCTGTGGTTTGTTGAACTGACGTATTATATGCATACATGAAAAAGGGAAGAATGGCATCCCAATTGCGATGGTCCGGTCGGATATACATGGACAGCATGTCACACAGCGTGCGATGAAATCTTTCCATTAAGCCATTGGTTTGTGTGTGATAGCTAGATGTTGTATTATGAACTGTTTTTTGATGCTTGAAGAACTTCACTGAGCGTGCTTGAAAAAAATGCCTTTCCGCGGTCACTCAAAAGAACACGAGGGGCTCCATGACGTAGGTAAATAGCATACAATATATATATATATATATATATATATATATATATATATATATATATATATATATGTATATATATATATATATATATACTAACGATATCTAAGTGACATTGCCAAGGAATGTATAGGGGAAGTTATTAGACCCAGTGTAAAGCAAATAAGAAGAAAGAAAAAGTGAGTGAAAAAATAACTTGCCGTGAGCAAGATATATATATATATATATATATATAAAGGAAGGAATAATAGGTTGTTTTTTCTTGTTAAACACATAAACACAATAATAGTGAGATGTAACAGACAATAATGCAAAGCAAACATACCGGAAGGTATAACGCGTAATATATATAGATATATATATATCATTTATTTATTTATTTATATTTGCAGAACACCTGCCGATTGTCCGAGGCTGTTTATCACTAGAACATCTTTGTTTACTACTATTATTGGGCCATGCTGTTCTCGAAGAAATCGGTATATTGTGCAGTTGTGTTCAATGTTGTTTATTTACGTTTTCTTCCACAGGGAAACCACAGTGTATGATATGGGGAACACGTAACGGTGACAATATTGAAGAGAATGACTGCGAAAACGACTCCGTGTCATTCTGCGGAGAAATGGCTATTGCAATAGAAAACCCACATACAGATCCTTGCGAGTTATACGACGTATTTAAAGAATAAGTGCGCATGAAATGCCTTTACAGTGATGAAATACCGGATACACCGACATTTCTGTTGTGGGCAGGTTTAGTGGAGCGTCCGCAACAGCCTTGTGTACGCGAAAATTTGTAGGACATCATTCTTTGCCTGCGTTGGCAGAATTGCTAGAGACGCCAGACTGAAAATGTGTATTGAGCTATTACCACACTCTAATCAGTCAATCAGAAAAAGTGAGGGGCACAGCCTTTGAATCAATAAAGTTTCACATATAAAGCTTTGTTGGATCCTATTGTTTTTACTCTATACCCAGCGGGTCAAAGAAAAACGTTATAATGCACTCTAACTTATTGTACGACTACCTGCAACTACAGTTGGGAGTTTTGGTTTATTGTGTCGTTACAATGAAGTTATCAACAGTGAAGCCCTTCTGCCTAATGTACCTATATGGCAAACATGTATTTGTGGAACCTAAGTCACGAATTTCTGTACTCTACAGATAGACAAGGCTGCGATGAATAACCGAAATTGCTTATCCCAGAAGAAGCAGAACTTAAGCTGTCAACAAAACATTCAAAACTACTTCGACTGCGCATCTACTTCCAGTCCACCACTTCACCGAGGCAGTCCTGCTGACATCGCACAGCACCAGCACATTTCGTCATCAGCTGCCCTCGTCGACCACACCGAGCGCCTGTTCGGACTTGGAATCGGCGAAGGTGGCGCACCGAGCCCTTCGTGCTATAAGAAGAGACGACACGTTTCTGTGGGCCATAGGGCACGGCACCTGGCCGCAAAGGCACATGGATAACCCGTTTGTGTTCATTGCGCAGGTGAGAAAATGCTTTCAGCATTGCATGCGTTCAAACGAGCCTTGTTTAATTGTGCTGCTGTGCCCTGGGCTGCTGTGTGAACTTTGCTTTGAGATGGTGCATCTCGCCAAATGATTGCTACTAGCCAGTGATGTAGAATCCAACCCGGGTCCCGACACACCGGAAATTTCACGGCAACTACAACAAATCCTAAAGGAGTTAAAAGAAATTAAGGAACAACACCTAAACGCAATAGACAAGAAACTAGAACAGCTTACAACCCTGGATAAAAAGATTTTGTCTTGCGCAGAAATGGTCACTAACCTACAGAAAGTCGTTTCAGCACTAGAACTAAGACTGGACGACCTCGAAAATCGCTCCAGACGATCAAGTTTATTAGTATAAGGTATGCCAGAAGAAGCCAAAGAAAGCGAAGACACGTTAGAATTTGCAGTAAATGAAAAGGTTTTCAAAAACACCCTCAAGCTTGATGCTGTAAGTATCGAACGTATTCACAGACTAGGCAGACCAGATGCTTCTAAAACAAGACCAGTAATTCTCAAACTTCTCGATTTTAGCGACAAAACAAAAATCTTGAAAAATTGTTCCAAGTTGAAAGGGTCAGGATTCTCTATTTCTGAAGACTTTTCACCACGCGTACAGGATTTGCGGAGAAAATTGTGGAATTTTGCCAAATCAAGAAAAGAATCTGGCAACAAAGTGAGTCTAATTTATGATAAACTGCGAATAAACGGAGATATGTTCTACTGGGACGAGGAGAATAATACTGTAGTTCCCTTGAAATCTGCTTCCGTCAATCCTGACACAAAAACCAGCAGCGAAGCTGTCGAAACCTTCGCTCCCGCCGAAACTAACATCCCACATGTCCTTTTTGAACATAAATGCCCGTAGCATATTGAAAAAAACAGACTCCCTTGAAGCTTTGCTTCTTACGTTTGAGCCCAATTTTGTAACACTAACGGAAACCTGATTAACAGGAGATATTACAGATGATGAGATAGCCCCTCTCAACTACGCTATCATCCGGAAAGACCGGACGACACGAGGCGGAGGTGTGGCCTTAATAGTCAAAAAAGATATTCCGTTTTTAGTGTTACCCGATGTTGCGGGCGCAGAGGCTATCTTTTGTAAGCTGAGCTATGATGTGTGCACTGTAGTCGTTGGTTGCGTATATCGCAGTCCTTCGTCCGACTTTGACAATATACGCCGATTGCATGAGTACACAGAACAACATGCGCCGTCATCCAGAATAATAATCGCAGGTGATTTGAACGCGCCTGATGTTGACTGGCACACAATGCAGCATAATTCATCCTGTGCGGATGTTTTATATGATTTTATGTTATCGTTCAACCTTTCACAAATAGTAACTGAACCTACACGTATACAGGGATCCAGCTCTTCCATATTAGACCTAATATTTCTCAGCCATCACTTCATAAGCGAAAAAACTAGTTTATGTCTTCTAGATGGTATTTCCGATCACAAGATCACATCTTGCATCGTACCCCTTTATGACACTGTTACCCCTCAAGAAATAGTCGCGTACCCTGACTACAGTAAAACTGAGGACACTGATATACTTGATCACCTTGCTGTTGAGTATGAATCGTTTGTTGAACTTTCCCGTAACAGCAGTACCGACATCGATGCCTTGTGGTTCGCGCTAAAAGCGATCATTTCTCATTGTATCAATAAGTACGTGCCGGTTAGAAAGAATCAGCCTAATAAGCGTAATCCATGGATTACGCGCGATGTTATACAAGCCAAACGTAAAGTAAAGAGGATGAGAAAACTGCTGAAAACCAACCCATTAAAATACACAAAGCACGATCTCAGCACGGCTATTGAATACATGAAATCAAAAATTAAGACAGCTAAGCAATTCTACTTCACAAATACACTCACTAACTTCTTGAAATCAGCCCCAACGAAGTTCTGGAACTACATAAACCCGAAAACTCGCAATGATGACGAAACGATAGATGTAGACAACCGAAGGTCTACTAACCTGCTTAATGACTACTTCTGCTCTATCTTCACAGAGGATGATGGCACACTACCACAGACACGTCAGTCGGAATTAAAGCCTCTAGATCAGCTATTAATAACCGAAGCAGGCATACTTAGTTTGCTGCTCAAACTAGATTGTAAGAAATCATCAGGACCTGACAATACATCAAATGCATTTCTTCGCAGATACGCTGAGTGGATGGCCAAGTACCTATTAACAATCTTTAACAAATCATTGTCATCAGGGACCCTCCCTAACGACTGGAAAACAGCTAAAGTAAACATATCCATAAATCAGGAAGTAAAACCGAACCCTCTAACTACAGACCCATCTCACTGACATGCACAGCCTGCAAACTGTTTGAACACATCATCTTAAAGCACATAACCAAACACCCTGAAAAGGAACAAATGCTAACACCCTGTCAGCATGGATTTCGAAAAGGTGTCTCCACAGTCACGCAACTACTTGAACTTGTACACGATGTATCGCTGAGTGTCTACCTACAGAAACAAATCGATCTTTTCTTTTTAGACTTTTCAAAAGCTTTCGACCGGGTATCACATGACAAACTAATTCATAAACTCGAACTAACCTTGGGGAAAGGGCCCATTGTCGATTGAATAAAAGATTATCTCAGTGACCACACCCAGTTTGTAGAAGCCAGCCGGCAACATTCCCATAAATCTAGCGTAAGATCCGGAGTTCCACTAGAAAGCGTTCTGGCTTCAATTGTATTTCTTATATACATTAATGATCTGCCTTGTAACATTCCTGTCAGCGTCAGACTTTTCGCTGATGACTGCGTTTTATACAAAGTAATTGACTCTTATAGTGACCATCTTGCAATAAACAACTCTTTATCTTTAGTATTCAAATAGTGTAAAAAATGGCAAATGACACTGAACGTTAAAAATTCAGCTGTCCTATCAATAACGAAAAAAAAAACACACATCTGATTTTAACTACACTATAGGCAGCGCCACACTCAGCGCAGTGAAAAAGTATAAATAGCTTGGCTTAACACTAACCCATGACTTTAGATGGGAACGCCACGTAAGCAACGTCACCTCGTCTGCACTGAAAAAAATTGTTTTTTTTAAATAGACGTCTGAGACTAGCCCCCCTACCACAAAGCTATTAGCATACCAAACTTTTGTCAGATCAACTTTGGAGTACGCTAACGTTGTTTGGTTTCCTTCCACTAAAGAACTCATATACAAACTCGAAGCAGTCCAAAGGAAGGCACTAAGATGCAGTTATAATAAATATAGGCTAAAAGATTCACCCACAGAATTACTAAAACAGGCCGGTATCCTCACCTTACAAAACCGAGGCAAGCTTGCGCGATTAAAAATGATGTACCAGCTAATTCACAAAGACATAAAGATTGTCAGTTCCAAATACCTATCTTTAACCCAAACACGACAAACGCAGCACAAACACGCATTATCATTACATGAGCATGTCATCTATACGGAAAGTCATAAATATTCATTTTTTCCTTTAAAGACACGTGAATGGAACAGGCTGGATCCTAGCGTAACAACAAGCGCGACGTTATCTTCCTTTTTAACATTGCTTGAAGATAAGCTACATGCTGCCCAGTTATGAGCCTCCTGTATCATCCTTACTTCTGTATAACTTTTTTTTACATGAGTGCGTTTTTTGCTCCTGTTTTCCCTTTGTATGCCTCTTTGTTCAGTTTTTTACACTGTACGCATAATTTCGTTTATCCTACATACTGTTACTTCGTTTATTTTCACCATTTTTACATAAATGTGTTTTTTACTTCAGTTTTGCCTTTATACACCTTTTTGATCACCCCCTTTTTTTACGTATTAGGATGTACTATTATTACGATGTACTATTACGTCTTCTCGTCTGCCTTTGTTAACCGCCAATATTTTTTATTTATAATTGAATATTTGATATTTGTATTGTCATATTGTAACAATTCAATATGCCCTTCCTGTAAAGATCCCTGATGGGATCGACAGTATGAATAAATAAATAATTAAAACACAACGCTTTATTTACTCGCAGAAAAATAAATACACCAATGCCAACAAGCACCACCTATCATAAATATCATATTCACCTTTTCGGCCGCTTTCCAGATATTAATAGCAGAAGCACGTGCTGGTACTTCAAGAAACCTCTGGTCACCTCATTTATTACTCTCTAACGCCGAAGCAGAATTCTTGTGCTTTAGGTTGCGCTAAAGAAAGGAAAGTCTCTTTTTCCGCTTTCAGGTAGAGGGGAGGCGCTCAACGTCAAGGAATAGCTCATATAACGTTGTATCTAAAAAGAAAGTGTACTTGACATAATTGATGAGACACAGGGAAAAAAATCTTGAAAATGAACTGGCTACTTGGTAAGGCTTCTGTTTCTCGCCAATACTGCGAGGATACGCCAGCACACAGAACCGGAAGCCATCCACCTATGTTTGTAAACCACGATTGGATCTATACATCCTATCGCTGCTTACCAGCCCTTGAGTTCCAGCAGTTGTGTTTGTCCAGCACCTGAGTTCCTAAACAGCGATGAGATCCGTAATCGCTTCCCCTTCAAGAAGATTACAGAACTGTCTTGAAGAGAGAGGGGGTATTGATCTCGCCTCCAGCTTCATATCACTAATGACCGATTGTTCTGCTCACCACTAGAAGACCGAATAGATGCTGCGGTTTCTATGGCTCCCGCTTGAATGTACCACAAGAAGCTGCCGGAGCACGTGGGCCATGCGTTCGCGTGGGCCATTCGTTCGCGTTTTCTCTTTCATATAAATTTACAGTGCACGAGAAAACTTCAAGAGCGAGTGAACGTAGATAGCAGGTGTGTGCTTGTCACCGTTTTTTGGCAATGTCATATTATATATGTTATATGTTATCTGAAAAGCTCAGAATAATAATCAGTACTGAAGAGCACAAGGTGCAAAGAAAGCTAAGTATGGAACAGGCACTTTTTATTCATGCTCAATAGGATGTGCATATTGACCAACTAGTTTCGCAAAAAGTAATTTTAGTTCCTGAGAAGGACGATGAGAGCAATCAGTGAAATTTCGGAATAATTTTCGAACCATTGCAAGTGTACGTCCATCCCAAATGCACCATACAGAAACATGGTAAACTATGGTATCAATTTAATATATCAGAAACAGCTGTATAACGATAACTTGAACGTGTTGATGTCAGAAAGAATGTTCATAAGCAGGAAGAGAATTTTGGCGGGCACTTGTACAAAAGATGAAACAATATCTTGAATCATTGATAGAGGAAGCAAAAACAATAAGAACTAACATAGAAGTAATTATGTTCACGATCTATCGTAGAACACATACCGCTAATTATTGAGCCACAAAAATAATTGGAAAAATCGCTGCGGACACATTGTACTGCTTAAGGTTATCAATGTCATATCACTATAGTCGATCTCTGGGTATTCTATAATGTGGAAAATTAATCAACTTTATTTGAAAGTAATGGTACTCTAGAATGTAATCCATACTAATAATATCATAACATCCTAATGTCTGAAGTTTTCTGGCAAGTCGGAAAGAATACAATTCAAAAATAATCTATGTTTGAATCGAGTCTGCGATTGATGACAGCCAGACAACGGTTATGACAAACAGTAGGAGTTAGGCATTGCACACATTTATCAAAACTTGATTATGCTGTAATTGACAGTTTTCTAATTTGATGAGCGCACGGTTGCGTTTGATCTCATCTGATAAGGGCGCATTTATTGAATCTTGCCATAGACCTTTTATGTCTCATTTTAATGTAGATATATTTTGCACACAAAACCTATTATCATGCTTAGCATAGATTACGATGATTGTTTCCACTACGGAAAGGTTACATGCAGGATGCCAACAGGTATTTTATTTGAGAGCTTACTCAAGCACACGCAATGCGGATAGAATGTTTTATGTCACAACTAAGCAATCTAATGCGCCTCACCGTAGGCAAGTTTATCGACGACTGACGCCAGGTTGCAACTATCAGCGTACAGAGGTTGCTAAAAAATGGACATTTTGTAACTGTCACAAAGAATTAAACATAAAAAAGAGGGGAAGAAAGAAATGAATGAGACCCAAACTACCAACTGTTCGTTGCCGTCGTGCGCTAAAAAAAATCAGACAAACTTGCCTAGAAGCACAGTGGAGTATATCTTTAGAAGTGTTACTTCCCACATGTCATCACATCAGCAGTTCAATGAAGAAGGAAAAGTCAACTTGATGAAGTACAATAGATGTGTAAGCGAACCAAATACTTCTAGTCGCATACACCGATAGTTTTTTCCTTGCTTTTAGGACTCGCTCGCTGGATTCCGTGCGGACTGGTTGGGTCCTCACAAGTTCCAACGACAGCGCAGCTCTGGCCGAGTGGGTTGGTCCTACGCCACCTCCTGCCACTTGTCCCCTACGATGCCGACAGCGTAGCTCTGGCCGACTGGATTAGCCCTGCGCCACCTCCTGTCGCCGACAAGAGCTCTCGCCAGTGGTCTCCCGTCTTCGGACTCGTGTCGCCGTGTCCTTCTTTCCCGTCTTCTCCTTACTTCTGTCGCTCCCTGTGCCTCACTCTCCCCTTCCTTTCTCTCTATATCTCTACATTTTCATCCTATCCTTTTATTCTCTTCTCTACTCCCATCCATCGTGAGCCACTGTTAAGGTGTCCTCCCCGTGCGAGACAGTTACGGGGCTCACTTTTCTCTTCTTTTCATTTACAATCACATCCTTGCTTTTAAACCTCTGCTTTCACTGATAATTCTAGCTTGCGCATAACGTGGCACACACGAGCATCACTTGTCTTGCGCGAAAAGACGCGTAAAATCTCTCTCACCAATGGTATTCGCAAGCTCCCTGAGGTGGTCGTTAATGCACCGTGTCGTTTGTCCAATGCGAAAGTTCGACAGATCTCAGGTACCTCGCGAATTGAGGTTGTGAGAACCATGTACAGAAAATGCGACCACGTTGTTATTTTTTTATCGAGCTACACGTCATGACTTTTATCGAGCTATGGAATCCGGCGGCTTAAGCTACATTTGCGATGGAGGCGGAAATGTTGTAGGCCCGTGTGCTCAGATTTGGGTGCACCTTAAAAAACCCGAGGTGTTTGAAACTTCTGGAGCCTTTCACTACAGCGTCTCTCATAATCATATGGTGGTTTTGGGACGTTAAACGCCGCATATCAATAAATGAGTAGATAAATCAATAAATCAGTCAGACTTAAGTTAAACAGTCCCAGATGTTTATTAATCAGTTCTTTGAGTGGCCCCGACATTTATTTTTTGCATTCCTCGGAACAAAACTGGTGACGTCAGCTTTTTTTACGCTCATGAGTTAAAATACACCTGCCCTGTCACCGTTCTCGGCTAGATACTAAGTGTTAATCACCTGTGGCACATAACGGCATACCAGGGGCAAAAAACCCGCGCTTATGTACGTGAGTCTGGCGGGAAGCGTTCATGACGTACGCGACGGAATCGTGACATCATTCGTGTTTTGGCCAGCGTGTCACATCCGTCAAAGCGTCTTACCCTCCAACATTAATTTTGGTTCACGCAATGTTAAGGGGGTGATCATCACAGCACTTTTACGTAAGCTGCTTGATAGATAAAAGTTCGGCAGATCCCATGCATCCGGGAAACGATGTTATGCGAGGCATGCGGAGGAAAGTTAACTTAGTAGCAAATTTTTATCAGCGATGCATCATTAAATGACGCTAAATACAAGTACAAATGTTTCACGCCTACATATATGTTGAAGAGTTGCAGATGCTTATATAACCAATTTTTCGCTCTTGCGCAACGATGCCAAGTGGAACAAGCATATTACCAGAGCCATAAGCTGGTATGAAGCGCTGATGCTCGCGAGGATGCTGGTCCAGGACACTGCTACATAAATCAAATTCATCGCAAGGCAACTAACCACAATTGACATTAACCCGAGGTGAGGGCTGTATCAAAGCGTACATAATGTTGCGCACATGCACGAAGACAAAGAAGCGTATACGGTGAACGCACTTGTCGCCAAGAGCCAGAAAGAAAGAAGGGGATCAGGAGAATCTCTAACCAGTCGGCCGCTTCTGAGCTGCCCCTCACGACCTAATAAACGGCCCCTTTCAACCTCTACCAGTCTCTTTCAAACGTAACAGAGTGGTGGAGGTGCTGGGTAAGCGCTTAAACTACGGAACGATCCCTGCCACAGCTTCGATGAAGCCGTCGACATGCCGGTCTCCCACCATCAGCTGTGAGTGACTTCGACATGCCCGAAGAAGCAGGCATTTCCAGGATGGCACCGTCTGGTCCGCTTCCGTACTACCGAGTTCTGACGACGCCCTTCGGAGGAAAAGCCGAAGAATATGTCGATGCCTGGCTCACCAAGTACAAACGTGTTGGGAGGCAGCCGTTATGCTGTAACGTGTACAACGGTTAGGATGCAGCTGCTATGCTAGCCAACATAGTGTTCTCCTTGACCGCCACCGCACTGGTTTGGTACGAGAACCACGAGAACACACTCACGACGTGAGATCATTTTGTTGAAGAGCTCAGGGAATGTCTCGGCGACTTGGTTGCTAGAAAGAAGCGGGCTGAGCAAACACTGTCGCAACGGGCACAGCTACCAGGTGAGACATGCACCACTTACATAGAAGTGTTAAGGCTGTGCAAGGTATTCTGTGCTACCATGTCGGAAGAGGACAAAGTTGGGCATCTGCTCAAACGGAGGGCTGAGGACGTGTATAATTTTCGAATTGGAAAAGAAAGCCTCAGTTTTGTGTCCGACATCATTCAGCATTGCCGAGCGTTTGAAACGTTCAAGATGCGTCGAATCGCGCCCAAGTTTGGTCGGCTGGCTAACGTTACAACTGTTGCCAGTGTTGACACGAATCCTGCCCTCGACCTCTTTTCTACCATTCGACAGATTTTTCATGAGGAACTGTCCCACAGAGAAATGTCGTGCTCGACAGCTGACCATCGCGAGTTGTGTCTGCCACGTGAGGCTATGAATGTGCCTCCTTTGATCCCATGGCATCCGACGATGAGCGCGGCAACTGTGGAGTACAGCCCAGCCCCACAGTCAAGGATTACAACCAGATTTCCCGCGTCGCGGTATGACCGACGCTCTCAGCGCATGCCTCCTCGACACCCGACATCTCGGTACGACGTACCCGACCAGTACATCCGTCACACAAGAGCAAATGATGACGCTGTATTCATCGACTAGCGACCAACGTTTCGACCTCGACCGGTGTGCTATTCCTGCGGTGTGCCAGGCCACATGTCGCGATTTTGCAACCGTAGGGTGACTACTCGCTATCACCAACCATCCGATTTTTCTTGACCCTTCGAACAGCCTCATGGTGTCCGGCGGCCGGCCCACATACCACCTGATGACAACTATCGGCCCAACAACTTCCGCAACCACTCCCCGGCATCTGACAGGAGTTTAACGCCCCCACCACGACCTCGTGCTCATCGTTCTTCTTCACCGCTGCGTCGCAAAGCGCCCTCTTCGCCACCAGAAAAAACTAGCCAGCGCGGCCAATGGGGGTGAGGTCACTGGAACGTGCTACTGACAGAAATACCTCCTGTGTCTATGTTTAAAAACAAAGTGCGTGTTTTGGTAGATTATGTGGCTGTGATGGCCTTGGTGGACACAAGTGCAACAATCTCCGTGATGAGTGCTTCCTTTAAAGACGTGTTAGGGCGCAAAGTTGTTTTTACCTAGGATGAAACTTCGACGTTCTGTGGAGTGAGTGGAGAGCCGCTGCGCCCTATTGGTGTGTGTAGTGCTGAAGTATTTTTGGGAGGCCTTATGATAACGACAGAGTTTGCGATTTTTCCTCGGTCGACACATGACGTTATTCTCGGTATGGACTTCTTGCGAAAATGTGGTGCCACTGTAGACTGTCGCACGGGGAAAGTCTTTGTGAGGTGCCAGATTCCGTCAGAACTTCTGGAAACTCCAGCAAATGACCAAACCACGCTGTGTGTCTGTGGCGATACGTTCATAACTGCGTTGTCTACCCTACGTGTTCCTGTTGTTTGTCGCGGCGCGGATTCTGAGAGCTTCTATGCGAGTGCAGATCCAATGCACATGAACTGCGTGAAGAAGAATGTGTTGGTTCCCCACTGTGTGGTGTCGATCGATGGCGGACGAGCTGGCCTACGGACTGTAAACTGTTCCTCTGAGCCCGTGACACTACCCAATGGTTTGAAATTACCTTCGGTCAGCAAAGAACACGCGACCTTTTCAGTAGTCGAGCTCACAGACGTGCCGGAAGAACGTGACAGAACTGGTTGTCGCAATTTGGACGGGGTGCTTATGGCAGCGATAAATAAGTTGCTTAGCTCAAGCGAGCGCCAAACTTTAATGAATGTGCTGTTGAAGCACGTTTCGGTATTTGACTTTGCGCAGAAGGGCAAAGTAATCCGTATCCCTCTGTCTCGAACGCGCCATACCATCAACACTGGCGCGGCAAGTCCGATTCACCAAAAACCATACCGTGTTTCCCCGTCAGACAGACAAATTATCAACGACCAAGTGCAGGAAATTGTGAAAAAGGGAGTGGTACAAGAGTCTGCCAGTCCCTGGGCAGCGTCGGTAATCCTTGTTAAGAAGAAAGATGGATCTTGGAGATTTTGCGTCGACTATCGCCGACAGAATGCCGTGACGAAAAATTACGTATACCTACTGCCCCGTATAGAGGACGCAATAGACTGCTTAAATTCGGCCTCTTACTTTTCCTCCGTAGATTTACGATCCGGTAATTGGCAACTTTCGATGCACCCAGAGAACAAGGAAAAGACTGCCATTGTAACCCCTGATGGGCTCTTTGAATTCAACGTGATGCCATTTGGACTGTGCAATGCACCGGCAATGTTTGAGAGGTTTATGGACACCACTCTGAGTGCTTGAAGTGGAACATCTGCATGTGCTACCTCGACGACGTCGTCATCTTTGGCCGCACGTTCAGTGAACACAACTCTCGTCTGGATACTGTTTTGAACTGCATCCGAAACGCTGGCCTAATTTTAAACTCGAAGAAATGTCACTTCGGAGACCGCCAGACGCTTGTGCTCGGGCATCTCGTTCACAAGGATGGCATCCGCCCTGACCCCCAGAAGACAGCAGCAGTTGAGACGTTCAATGCGCCGCGTTCCGTCAAAAAGTTTCGTAGTTTCTTGGGGCTTTGTTCGTACTTCCGCCGCTTTATTCCAAAGTTTGCCGACGTTGCGTATCCTCGCACTTGCTTCTTACGAAACAATTCCTTTGAGTGGACTCCGGATTGCGATTCTTCATTCCGTCAATTGAAGTTTTTGCTGACGTCACGACCCGTCCCTCATCACTTCAGTCTTTCTGCTCCGACAGAGCTTCATACGGATGCTAGCAGCATAGGTATAGGAGCCGTGCTAGTACAACGTTACGGCGACCACGAACACGTCAACGCATACGCAAGTCGCTCCCTAAGTAGGCCGGAACAAAACTACACTGTTACGGAACAAGAATGCCTGGCAGTATTATTTGCGATTTAGCGGTTAGGTCTTACTTGTACGAACGCCCATTCACAGTCGTAACCGACCACCACTCGTTGTGTTGGCTTGTCAACCTTCGTGACCCTTGCGGCCGCCTTGCGCGCTGGGCACTCCGGCTACAAGAATACAGTTTTACCGTCACTTACAAGAGTGGTCGTCGACATGCTGACGCGGACTGTCTTCCACGTATGCCACATAGCACAACGGACTGTGAATCTGATCACCTTGACCATCTTGTAGCGTCTGTGTCGTCTACGTTCTCAGACTACTCCAGTTTCAGAGCTGAACAGTAGAAGGACGCTAAACTAGCACCACTATTCACCGCTGCATCCACTTCCACTATTGCACGCCGTTTCTGTATGCGTGATGGACTGTTGTTCAAAAAGAACCTCTCCAGCAGTGGCGCGCGTTCCCTTCTAGTGGTCCTGGAGAGCCTGCGAACAGTTCATATGAGTGTCATGCACGACGACCCTGCATCTGGACATTTAGGTTTGGCGCGGACGCTTCACCGGACTAAAGAGCGCTTTTATTGGCCTGGTATGCAGAAGTCCGTTGAGAGTTATGTGGCAAGCTGCATGCAATGTCAGCGTCACAAACGTCCATCAACTGGTCCAGCTGGTCTTCTACAGTCGATGCCTACTCCAAGCGCACCTTTCAAACAAGTGGGTATTGACTTTCTGGGGCCCTTTCCAAAATCTGCTAAGGGCAACCGATGGATAATTGTTTGCGTCGGCTTCCACACACGCTATTGCAAGACGGCGGCCGTCCCATCCGCAACTGCCAGTAAAGTCTCGTCGTTTTTGTTTCAGTACGTCACCCTCCAACATGGACCACCTCGCCTGATTATCAGCGATCGTGGACGACAATTCACAGCGGCTGTCGTGGAGGAGCTACTCTGTTTATGTGAATCCCGCTTGCGTCACTCGACACCATACCACCCCCAAACTAATGGGCTGACGGAGCGTACCAACCGCACCATTATCAACATGTTGTCTATGTATGTCTCATGCGACCACAAGAACTGGGATGACGTACTCCCATTCATTACTTACGCGTTCAACACCGCGAAGCATTAGATTAGAGGCTATAGCTCTTTCTTTTTTCTTTTTGCACGTTTTCCCGGCACACAATCGACACAATATTACCTTTCTGTGATAACGATAACTTCACTGTCGCCGAGACTTTCTGCCTCACCGAAGAGGCGCGTCGCATAGCTCGACTACGCACATTGTCATCGCAAGACAAAGCGAAGTCACGCTATGACATTCACCATCGACCAGTGATTTATCACCGGGTGATCTCGTGTGGTTGTGGACTCCGATGCGCAAGCGCGGGTTATGCTAAAAGTTTTTGGCAGCTTACGATGGACCTTTTGTCATTGTCGACAGACTTACAGAGGTCAATTATGTAATACCTCGTCTCACGGCGAGTAGTAAACGAGGTGCCAAAAATCAAGTGGTTTATGTTGCCAGCCTGAAACTGTACCCGCCACGATAACTCGACTGACTCGTCCGGCGGTCTTCGTCTGCGCGGAGAGGAATGTTGCGCACATGCACGAAGACAAAGAAGTGTATACAAACAACGCATTTGTCGCCCAGAGCCAGAAAGGAAGAAGAGTATCAGGAGAATCTCAAACCAGTCGGCCGCTTCTGAGCTGCCCCTCACAACCTAATAAACGGATCCTTTCAACCTCTATCAGTCTCTTTCAAACGTAACAATATTTAATGTTTTTAAAATTGGATAGGCAGCACTGCAACCTTTTTGACGTTTCAAGATTAGCGTTCATTCGTAAAGTAGTTCCGACACCTGGCGTAGCTCTGTGGTAAAATGTTTCCTTGCCACGCAGAATGCTTGGGGTCAATTTCAGCTCGGACCCTGCCATTTCTTCTTCGAATTTGTTGGGTCAACGCTACCGGTGTAGGGTATTAACGCTCGCGTGTTAAAATCGCACATGTGCGTTCTCGTCATTCCTGATGTCAGTCACCTGTGGCACATATGCGCCCATGAGTATGTGCCACTGTCTGGTGGTAAGTGTTTGATGACGTACCCGAAGGAATTGGGACAATATTCATGTCTTTACCCACGTGTCATATTCGCCAAAGCATCTTACCCTCCCATGCTAATTTTGGTTCATGACAAGTTACGGGGGTGACCCTGAGAGCACCTAAACCTTGGCGGCTAGATAGATAGATAGATAGATAGATAGATAGATAGATAGATAGATAGATAGATAGATAGATAGATAGATACGCTCAATGTCGCCGAAGTTCGCTAAGAACTGCTTCGCATTCAATACATAGATAAGTGGATAGATCGCAGATAGACACCAAAAGCGTTTGATGTGCGCAAAAAATGCCACGTATTTTAAATATTAATTCCAGGAGTTTCATGTCCCAAAACCACGACATGCTTATCAAAGACGCCATATTGCGGAGATCCGTAATTTTGACTCTCAGGTGTGCTTTACCTTACGTTGACATCGCACAGTGCACAGGCGTCTACCATTTCACCTCCATCGAAATGCTACCACCACGGCAGGGGTCGAACCTTCGATCCTGCAGTCAGCAGCCGAGCACCCCACCCCTATAGCCACTGCTCCACCACGGTGGGCATTTCTGTAATGTAGGACTTGCCACAGTTCAGGGAAATGTCGCAAAGAACACCTCCAGTACAGTGCCTGAAGGGTCTGTTTTGGAATCTTTGCTGCACTTGAGCTCACGAGAGATTCGTCAGCTCAAGTGCACCTGTTCATTCGAACCGGAAAATACAGCATAAGTTGCAAACCTATAGTAACTACCTCGTTGAGGTTGTGGCTCAGGTTGTGGAAGTACAGCCCCATGTGTGGGTTAGCGCACTCTCGTTCACTTGAGCTATCTTCCTGAGGGCTGAATATCCGCTTCCGTAGCAAAGATTTGGTAAAGGCATGAAAGACCGGCCGAGGGAATCTAGCCTTTAACGAGTCTGCTGATCTGATTACAAAGGTTGGCCTGCATCATGTGCATACACAATATGAGTAGCGCGAATTGAAGGCACTGCCGAGCAATAGCACTCTTTACAGTCTTGGAATGCGCGAAATTATATCGCAGAAGCTTTTTTTTACTGCGAGGCACGTAAGTGCCCATAGTCTTAGCTTGATCGCACCGTTAGTGTCTAAGCACTGCAAAATATTGTCAGAACTTTATCATCAAGATGGTGGACACTAGGTTTTCAATGAATATTGTGTTTTTCGCTACAAAATAATTGGCGCACCTGTGCCAATGAGTCTCTCGGACTAAGTAGGAAGGGGGCAAAAAGAGGCTTGTGAAATTTTCTGTGTTGTGCAGAACGTGATCACAATGAAATTGCTCTGAGCTGTGAATATTCCTATATTGGAAAAACCAGACGGTGCATTAAGGTCCACCTCAGGAAGCATACCAGCCGTATTGGTTAGAGTGATGATGCGGCAATGACCGCGCACGTCAAGTGATGCTGGCGTTTTCCACGCTTTGCACAAACTTGGATTATCCGCAAAAGCAGAGAACAAACAGTGAGAGAAATTGTTACATGTTACCGAAAGAAGTAGAGCCGAGGCCGTTGTAACCGTTAAAAACAGCAAACACAACAAAACTGTTTATATCCCTCCGCAAACTCCCCAGACTTGCTCTCGTTCTTTTTTCCCGTGGCGTTAAGTGGCGCTAGTAGCCGGCGGTATAACATTCCCAATGGTCACACTTTCCCCCCTTAGTTCTTGTCATGCCAAATACCAATTCCCAGGGCGTTTTGTTCAGACACTTCTTCGTAGTAGAACAGGGCTTTCTCTCGATGGAAAGACTGGTTGTGGCAATTCTGGCTCAGCAGAAGCTGCTGCACGCTTCACAGGTTCTGTAGCTTGCTACTCAGTTGGCTGGTCCCGAGGCACAGTATTTGCAGGTGGTGGGGTCTCTGAGGGGTTGAGGCGCAGGGGGTCCACATGTCTGTGCAAGACAGTTCCACCTTGTAATTCCACCTCAGATGACGTGCAGCTCGTAGGATCAGCGACAGAGGCGGGTAGCCACAGGGGGCCTGATCAAACGTTCCTGGTAAACACTGGGGCTCCCGGGTCCATAATTGGCGCACTACAGCAACCCTTCTCTGCATGCAGTTTTTGCTTTATCTGCTTCGAGTGAACAAACGATCGCAGACATGGGCATTTGGCCTCCAACGGTGTCTTGATTCTTCTTCCCATGAGCAAATCGCAAGGCGCACGGCCGGTTATTTCATGAGGCGTGGAGCAGTACTGGAATAGTACCCTGGCCACTTGTGCCCTTATTTCCCCCGGTTTACTTTTCTTCAGTTTAGCTTTGGTAGTATATATACCTGCTCTACAGCCCCGTTGTAAGCAGACACCAGCATGGGAAGAATGCCATTCCTGTGCAGGAAGTCAGCGTACTGGCTGCGGGAGAATGCTGGCCTATTGTCTGACACAATGGTGTCTGGCAGCCCATGTTGAGAAAAGACGGTCCTGAAGACAGAGATTGTGGCCTCTTCAGATGGCGACGTAACAGGGTAAACCTCTACCCATTTCGAAAAAGCATCCACCATCACGAGGAAGTAGTGTCCCATGAATGGCCATCCAAAAACAACACAAATCATGGACCAGGGCTTGTCAGGAAATGTCCATGGCATAATTGGCATCTTTCGGGCAGACATTTGATGCACTTGGCAAACAGGGCAGCTTCGCACCTGGTTGGTCACTTCATTGTAGATTCCAGGCCAACACACATGCGTCCTGGCAAATATGTTTGATTTCTAAATACCAGGGTGACCAGCGCGCATCAGCTTAAGGACTTGGCATGGCACAGACTACAGAACAATGATACGGGCTCCCCACAAGAGGCATCCTTCATGAGGACTCAGTTCAATAACCTTCGTAGTGTAAGGCCCCCAGTCTCCACCTACCAGAAGAGGACTCGTGGTCAGGACAGCCTCAGCCACTGGTGGCAGCATGTCATCTTTTACCGTAGCACGTCTAAGTCTGCAGGTGACAGGACTTCAGGGCATGCTTGTTCTACCATGAAGACATTGGAAGGAGTAGTACTATAAACCTCAGTTGCGGGAAGTGGTATCTGACTGAGTCCATCAGCATGGCCTAGCATACTGCCTGGCTTGTAGACAGGCTTGAATTTATAGCTTGATACTGTAAGTGCCCACCTTCTAATTCTTAGTGATGCCTGGTTTGGCACCCCTCGACTTGAACCAGAACGTCCTAGCAATGGCTGGTGGTCTGTTTCAGCAGTGAACGCTTCCCCACAAGTACTGATGAAATTAGTAGACACGAAAAGTCAAAGCAACGCCTTCCTTATCAGTCTGACTGTAGTTTCTCTCGGCAGCAAGCATAGTGCGTGAAGCAAAAGCTACAGGTCTTTTGGTTTTATCTGCGTTAGTCTGGGCCAAGACTGCATCGACCCCATACGGAGACGCAATCCAACTTAGTATAAGTGGTTTTCCAGAACAGTAGTGAGCCAGGAAGGGTACGTTTTACAAGAGTCTTTTACTTGTGAAGCATGTTTTTTGTTGCTCTTTTCCCCAGCTCCAGCTTTCTTCTTCACGAAGCAGCTGATGCAATGGACCCAGTCTGGATGAGATGTTTGGTAAGAACCATCTGTAGAAACTAAGCAGGCCAGGATAGCTTTGAAGCTCCTTCCCTCCGGTGCACGGGTAATGGCCTCAAATGTCTTGCAGTTGGGTTTTAGACCTTCCTTGCATATGATGTAGCCCAAGTATTCCACTTTGGTAGCTAAGAAAACGCACTTTCCTAGCTTCAACCTAAGGATCACTCCCAAAGTTTCTGCAAGACAATCAACAGATTTTCCAAGTGGTCTGTGTCATTGATGCCTGTAACAGCCATTTCGCACTGACAGATAGTAGGTGTGGCGGAAACTCCAAGAGGTTAGTGTGTATACTGGAAAAGACCCATGTTTGTATTGATTGTCACATACATCCAGCTTTTTGCATCCAAAGATATTTGCTGGTAGGCGTCCCGCACTGTTGTGACTTCCTTTATTCATCTCTTGCAGGAGAATAGCAGTCATCATCATTCTTGAGCCTCCTCAAGAGCTGACGCTTGGCCTCGTGCCAGCGCCCGCTCACCCTTGTCTTTTTCTTTCTTTAGTTCCATTAAAGCCTTTCATCTGGCAAGACGTGTTTTTGCTTGATGTGAGCCGCGCCGCAGTAGAAGAAAGGCTCAGAGGTCCAACACATGGTGCCGAAAACCCAGGACCTTTGACGACGCCAACATCATTGAAGTTAGGAGCCGCAACACCTCGAAAGACGGCGCCTGCGATCTTGGCGAGATACATCGACTGCGGGCGGCAGAATGGAACGACATCTTAGACGATGCCACAGCCTGCAGTCCCAGCTGGATGTCCTGTTGTCCGAGGCGGAAGACCACTTGCGAGGAAATCAAGCCATCACGGCAGCAGCAGTAAGTGTATTCCTCAACCGAATAAGCTCATTTTATGGTCAGATAGAGAAAGTGGATCAGGCAATTTTTGAGGAGACGCCAGACGACCTGTTGGACAGCGAGATGTTAGACGCTAGAGAATACCGCGACAAGGTTGTTACTCTCACAGCGAATCTACGAGTCAAGCTGAATGAATGTCTGGCTCCTCCCGCCCCACTACTTACGAACGTTCACCCGTTATCAACTGGCAAAAGCAAGCTTCCCCAGCTAGAACTCGTAAAATTTGATGGTAACCGCAGACTATGACCGAGATTTTGGACGTAGTTTAAATCAGCAGTCCACAACAACAGCGAGTTAAGCACAGCTGACAAGTTCAACTACTTGAACAGTTTGGCTACCGGAGCGGCCGCGTCGGCCATATGGGGATTACAAGCTACCGAAGAGTGCCATAAAGACGCTATTGAAATTTTAAAGAAGCGTTTTGGAGATGAAGAGATCATAGTGCACGACCATTTGCAAGGTTTGCTGGATCTAAAGCCGGTGTCGTCGTCAGCATACGTTCGTAAGCTTAGGCAACTTTACGACAAGGTACAGGTTCAATTTCGAAGCCTCAAGGCGCTTGGCACAAACTCGACAACTTATTGCTCCATGCTTCGGGAAATCCTGCTAAGAGTTCTACCGACGGACATGGTGCTGCGTTTTCACGAGACGCACAAGGCATCCTCGTCGGCAGTCCTCTTCGAATATGCAAGGCAATTCAAACCTTGTAACGGTTCCAGAAGCTAACGATCTTCGAATGCTTCTGGAATTCTTCGAACTTCAACTCACTTGTCGGGAAGCTGTTGCTGAAAAAGACGTAACAGAAACTCGTCAAGCCCCAGATAAGGGAGGACTAAAATACAGTCATCCACGTGACGTTTCCATGACAGCTGCTCTACAAAGTCCAACAAAAGGTCCACAACAATGCCTGTTCTGCCGGTCTGAAAAGCATCCTGCCGAAGTCTGTGATACGAAGAATATCGACTTCTCAAAAAAAGGGAGATGCTCATCAAAGCTGGACGATGCTTTCGTTGCCTAAAGCAGGGCCACATGGCAAATGATTGCAGAAGCCAGTTAAAATGCGGCAAGTGCGCAAGAAGGCACGCAACATCTGTTTGCGCATCCGATGACATCAAAAACGACAAGAAGGCGATATCTGCGTCAGTCAATCTGGTGTCCAAGCAGGCAAGGTCAGTCATAATGCTCCAGAGTTTGACAGCCACCGTATTGGGCACCAAATCATCCAGTCACTACCGCGTCCTTTTTGATGGCAGAAGTCAGCGAAGCTTCATTACAACCAAAGCTTATGGAAGACTTGGATGCGAACTAATAGAAGAGGAAACGTTAGCCATCGGTGTGCTCGGGGGTGATAACATACGGAAAACCATGAAGAAGGTATGTGTATCGATTCTCCCTGCGAACCAGAAGCTTCCAATTTCAATAGAGGCGCTGGTGGTGGACACGATATGCACTGATTGTATTCCGGTACCACAAGAAAACGTTATAAGAGAAATTAACAGGATGCACTTAGATACGCGAGCTCTCTCTTTACACGGAGTAGAAGACAAACAGATTGCGGTCCTTATTGGATCAGACTATTATTGGGATATATTAACGGTTATTGAGAAGCCTGTGTTCGAAAAGTTGAAAGCTGTCAAGACGAAACTGGGATGAACTGTGCAAGGACCATTGTCTACTACAGCCGATGTCACACAGAGTGCCAGTATTGCAGTCCTACGATCCACAGTGAGCGAGCAAGATATCTCGAAACTTTTGACTCGTTTCTGGGATATAGAGAGCACCGGTATCCAGGCCGAAATTGAAGAAACGACGGTCGCTGAATCGGTGCTGGCAAATTTTGAGAACAACATCAATAAGAAAAACAATCAATATGAAATGGCGCTACCGTGGAAGAAAAGGGTTGAGATGGGTGAAAACTACGCAGTTGCACTCAAACGTCTGCACAGTTTGATGAAGAAGCTTAACAAAGGCAGTGAGCTCTTAAAATAATACGAAGCAACTATTCCAATGTACCTCGAAGAGGGATATGCTGAAAAAGTACCTTCAAAAGAAGACCAACCGATTGGACCCTGGTATTATATGTCACACCGAGCCGTCATACGAGAGGACTGATCTACTACGAAGGTACGCATCGTGTTCAATGCTTCGTCTCATGAATCCGGAATGAAGTCCTTAAACGACAATCTAGAAGCCGGCCCAAATCTAAATCCCGACGTAGTGACGCTACTGCTTCGTTTCCGACGCTTCAAGATAGCAATGAATGCTGATGTTGAGAAGGCGTTCTTTCAAATTGGCCTGCAACAACACGACAGAGAAGCACTTCGCTTCTTGTGGTTCAAGACTTCACCTCAAGTGGACAGCGAACTGCTGGAAACAGAAGTTTGGAGAATGACGAGAGTGCCCTTTGGAGCTACTTCAAGTCCTTTCCTTTTGACTGCAACATTAAAGCACGAATTCAGGTGCGAAGAAAATCGCTTTCCTTCGACAGCCTGGCTATTGCAAGACTCCATATATATGGATGATCTTCTTATTGGCGCTGACACCATTAAACAAGCTATTCAAATGCGTAAAGAGATAATTGAAATCTTCAAAGATGCTTCAATGAACATTCGTAAATGGGCCAGCAACGACCCCGTTGTATCTGCCGTCTTCGTACAAGGAATTGCGTCTTCCGGAAAATTACTTTGCTCACCTTCTGGACCTGTGAAAGTCCTGGGACTTTATTGGAACAAACAGACGGATACCTTTTCGTTTAGGCCCCAGGATATTCTACAGTTTATGGAGGAGCATCGAATTACCAAACGCTTTGTGCTCCAAGCTGTTGCAAGGATCTACGACCCTTTGGGGTTTCTGTCACCCTTTATAGTAAGGGCGAAGATCTTCCTACAAGATCTATGGAGGGAAAACCTCGGCTGGGATGACACCATGCCAATGAAGCTGTCAGCTGTCTGGAAAAAATGGAGCAAGGAGGTAGCCATGCTACATGAGATCAGTATTCCCAGGTTCCTCGCAGCGGGCAGCGAAGGCGCTTATCAAAATGCAGAACTGCACATCTTTTTCGACGCTAGTGAGTCAGCATACGGTGCTGTAGCCAACCTTCGTACCGTCGACTCAAGTGGTACCGTCCACACTATACTATTAATGGCAAAGACAAGAGTTGCACTGTTAAAGACGGTTACCTTGGCGAGGCTGGAATTAATCTCAGCTTTACTTGCAGCCCGCTTATATGCCTACATCACCAAGAACTGCGAGCTGGGCATTGGTGAAGTAACATTTTGGTCAGATTCCCAGATTACCCTTTGCTGGATTTACAAGGACCTTGGTTCACATAGAAGAACTGATCGGCGGACGTGACGGCATCGTGAGGACTTGGTTTCTACGCTTGCCCGACGGCACTGTTGTGAAGCGTCCTGTGCAGCTACTCTACCCATTGGAAGCCATCTAGCGTCATCTGTCGGCGCGGGAGGCTGTTGTGACTTCCTTTATTCATTCCTTGCAGCAGAATAGCAGTCATCATCATTACTGAGCCTCCTCACGAGCTGACGCTTGTCCTCGTGGCAGTGCCCGCTCACCCTTGTCTTTTTTTTCTTTAGTTCCAATAAAGCCTTTCATCTGGCAAGACGTGTTTTTGCTTGATGTGAGCCGCGCCGCAGCAGAAAGGCTCAGAGGTCCAACACGCACGTCAAGTTTTGTGAACTTTTCACCTCCCAACAAGGCTGCCCACAGCTCTTCAGCACGCCGACCTGGGTAGGTTTCCATGAGCGACACAGCTTATACTGTTTGCTTGAAATATCCGCAAAATGTTGTAATGCCGGTTTTTTTCTGAACAGGCGCAACCAGTGCTGCCCACTTCGTGGTCTTCACGGGAACGAGAACGTGCTCACGCTGCGACTGCAACCTTAAGGTCTGCTGCGTTACGAGGTAGACCAAGGCAAAACGAACTGGGCGTTGTTTGCAGAATTTCGGAACAGCATCTAGCACAAGGGTTTTGGCAGCAAATATTTTGATCGTACGAGTGCCTTCTGCAAATACCCCAGGAAAACGAGCAATCAACTCCCGGACATGACTAACTTGGTTAACTTGTTTGGGCTGTTTGACACCAGTGCCCAAAGCTTGGAACCAGTTGCGCCCAAGCAACGTTGGAGCGGTGCCATTCAGTAGGTAGAATGGAAGGACCTGTTCGTGCCCCTTATACCCGAAGCGAACGTGTGCCTTTGCCTTGACTTGCTCGAGCTCTCCACTAACTCCGCGCGAGAATATGCTTGAAGGTTTTAGATTGATTTCTGGAAATGTACGTTGAAAATTGTCTAAAGGCATTACGGAGACGCTTGCCCTGGTGCCCAACTCCGTCGGCAAAGTTTTCCCGAACATATACACAGGAAAAAGGCAGGGCGCCACAGTCGGCTCACTGCTTAGGTGCCCCATGTCAAAAACCTCAGCACCGCGAGGAACATCAAGCATGTTGGCGTCGTCGACAGCGTTTACTTTAGCGGTACGTGTTGGTTGCGGTGGTGCAGTTCGCACAGCAGACGTTTTTAAAGAATATAGTCTTTCTTGGTACCTGTGACGAGAAAATTTCGGTCTGTGTGTTTAGAAAAGTGGTTAACGATTTAGAGCACTTGGTACTTTACTAAGTGAGAGCTTAAGGCCGTTCCGTGGGCCTCAGCACGTGATCGCCACGTGGTTGAAGAGCCCATCAAAAGTAGGTGAAATTTTGGTTTCTCCGTTTGTCCGCCCTTACCGATATCTTAAACGGCACCAGGTGATGCTCCAAACTGTCACCCCCTTCCGCAGCGCCCACCAATATTGCTCAGGATTCACCGTTTATAGTTGAGCAGTTTTCAATTAAAAAGCAGTTATTGCGCATATCTAATGCACCATAACAACACGTCAATATTTTTATGTGTGTCCATTGAAGCGATATGAGCCTTGGAATAGGAGAAGAAGCAGCACGAGAGCCGGGGCAGAAAAGAATAGAAGAGTGAAGTTAGGAATAAAATCAGATTAAGATGGACGCAAGTTTCACACTGAAGCTATGTTGCTGTTTCGCTCTTTTAAGTAGGAACACTACATTATTTTGGCGCAGCCGGTCATCGAAGCCAACGTGTGGGTGACGTTCTTCGTTGACAAGACCTCCGCGGACAAGATCATCTTTTCGAAGTACCAAGTTCAAGATCAAGCAGCTGTGGACCTACTTCGTGAGCTCTGCTCGGAAGAACTCGTGAACCTGGTTGTGGGAAAGGCAGCCGTGGACACTACTGAAATATGACGTAAAGGTGCTGTAAAAGTGAACTTGCGTGTGGCGACTTTCTACAGCCTCTTTCTTGAACCATCGCGTCGAAGAGAATAAGAATCAAGGTCTCCGACGGAAGAGGTGAGCCTCATTTGAAAGCTCTTCAGCTGCAACAGGAAAAATTTGTGCAACAGAACCAAATAATGACATCCCTTATAAGCTCTCTAAATGCTGAAAACCGGATTCGTAGAGCCTGGTGCCTTCGACGTTATGTCTTCAGGTCTAGAAAGTTGGCTTGAGTCCTACGAATATGCCACTGAAATAAACAGGTGGCTCTCTGATTGGGATAAAATCACTAACATGCTTGTTTACTTCAGAGATGTTGCGCTCAGGTGGTATGAAATGTGCGTTCAGGAAAATAGTGGTGACTCTTGGAGTCAGGGGAAGAAGAAACGTTTGACCGCATTTGGAAGCAATCCAGTACGTAGATGGAGTACAGTACTTAATTTCAAGTCCAAGCAAAGCTCCCTTGTCGAGTACTTCTTCGAGAAACGCAGTCTTTTGGAGCTAGCTGAGCCTTTGCTTCCATCTATGGCCGTAGTAGCGTTATTAACGCATGAATTGCACACTGAAGTCTTGAATAAGGTGCAAATACGGTCACCAAAAACTCAAGATAATCTCCTGGAGTGTCTTCAGAACATACCATCAACTTCGGAAACAAGCATAACCGCTAATTCAAGCAGCTGTTTCAGTCGGAGTAAAGCAGACTGGTAAAGCCGCAATTAGCGAGAACCAAGCCACCTCGCAAGTAGCACGGATAGCTTGACCTAGCGCACTCCAAGAGGTCGAGTGAATAACGTCGACACTGAAGCTCAGGAGGATTCGACAAAAAAAACTAATAAATGAGGGTGGTCAGTCCTACCCGATGACTCCAAATGAGACTGTTTATTTCGGTTGCTCTAGCCTACTTCACATTCCAGTCAAAGTAGGAAATGAGCTGATGATGGCTCTCGCAGACAGCGGTGCATCTGTGTACATTATAAATGCCAAGATGGTGGATGCACGTCGCATGCATAGTGGGAGAGTCCTACGGGTACAAGGCTATGATGGAAAAGTAACGTTACATGATCAGTGGGCCTTTGTAAACATCGAGTTCCGTGGTCAGAAGATAGTGAGCGACGTGTTGGTGGTAGAGGGGGTGACATACAACTTTTTGCTATCAAGTTTTTTCAGGAGAAACCCCTATTTTGCAGACAGGCCGTGAGCTGTGACTCTTGAAAAACATAAAGGTCGTCGAGGAGAGGCAAGAGAAATCATGGAGAGATACCAAAAACGAATGAAAGAGAATTTCGACAAGAGGCATCGAGCAGACACATAAAGTCACCGACCTCGTACTAGTGAGGAAAGGAATAATAGATGACAGTACCAAATTTTACAGTCCTTATTCTGTGACCAAGACAGCCACCAAGAAGAGAATTTCGAAGACTGTCTAGTACACTGGTGAACGTGGATCAGTTGAATGTGCTTTGATTGGAAATGTCTTCAAATAATACCCCAGGAAGAGTAATTAAAAGAAACCAGGAAGGTGAAGCGGTATGAGTCTTGGGACAGAAGAAGAGGAAGCACGAGAGCCGGGGCAGGAAAGAATAGAAGCATGAAGTTAGGAATAAAATCAGATTAAAAACGACGCCAGTTCTTTACAGAAGGTATAGTGCTGTTCCGTTCTTTTAGGTAGAAACACTGCATTACTTTTACTAGAAAAGGCATAAGTAATTTAATGACCGTAGCGCTTATAATGCTGCACTGACCATGCAATGTTTGCACGAAAAGACAATTGTTTTCAACGCTTTGCTAAGACGGGTAGATGCCACCTAAGGTGGTGGCATCTACCCGTCCCTTTGCGTTCTACACCTTATCAACTCCCAGATGGGCGCGCATGCCACTCCCTTCGTTTTCTTAGATAACTGCCAGATATCGTTCATGTGTCACGTGTAACATGCTTGATGTGCTCGTTCACCTCTACTGCACGTTCGAGGCAATCTGACGCAGCACCCCCCGAATACCATTCACCGATTTTCTTGCACGAAAAATCAAATAAGCGTTTTGTTCACTCTCTCCAGACGCAAGACTATCGTATTTCGACGACAATTGCAGTGCATCAAGCAGATATGGGGCCAAGTTTTTTTTTGTCCTTTGTGAATGCTTCGGCCTTGCGAGAGTAGCAGGCGACTGCCCAATGTCCCACTTTCAATATTGGCACTGAGACATCCTGTGTCTGTATTGCGACGCTAAATTGCTCGTGTCGCCGCAGCGCTAACACGCCATCTATGCTTTTGGTCGCGCACGATACCCGGTGAGTAGGAAGACCCAGTAAACTACTTTCGGTTGCCTGATACAGTTCACCGGCATCCTATTTAGTGCCTTCTATAGCCAAAAGAGTTTTCACCGCGTCCTTGAGTGTGAGGTCGGGACTCTCGATCAGCCACGTCTGAGATGCTGCGTTGTTTATGCCACATACTATACGGTCTCTCAACATGTTGGTGAGTCCGGCTCTATAACTGCATTTCTCAGACAAACACTTGAGTGCCGCACGATTTCACTAACCGCTTCTCCTTCAGAACGCCCCCTCGTATTGAAGCGAAACCGTTGCACAACGACAGACGGTGTGGGGGCGTAGGGTCGGCCAAGTACGGCCAGCATCTCGCCGAGCGTTTTATCTTGGGGCGTCGCCGGCTTCACTAGGTTACTCAGTAGAGAATAAGTACGCAGTCCCCAGCAACTCAGAACTGTTGTCCTTTTTTTGCTTGCCTGACAGCGTTGGCTTCGAAGAACTCGTGGACGTGCTCCACCAAAGCCGGCCAGGCCTCGCCTTCTCTCTTGAACGCTTCAATCCTACCAAAACTAGGCATGGTTGAGTTTGGTGCTCCCTCGTTACGAGTTTCTTACACGTTACCAAAAGAAGTGGAGCCGAAACCATTGTAACCGTTGTTCATGATGAACACAACTTTTTATTTCCCTCCATAATCTTCCCAGGCTTGCTCTTGTCCTTTTGCCTGTGGCAGTAGGTGGCGATAGTAGCCAGCGGTATCACATTAATAATTGTCACAGAAATACTAGAGGCGTATCATACTATAATGGGTCCACTTGTGTAACTGACACAGCTGTAGTGCTCTATCAACTACAGCTGTCTTTTTTTAATGGACTGCTCACGTGATGATATGTCTGTAGTAACTCTTCTACGTCACTGTACAGTGGGGACGTTTACCTGCTTTTCAGCCTGCGACGGCAGTAAATATTTCGCAGTTTGGCATTCGTCTGCCTCTTTCCTTCCCTTTTTTTGATACACCTCGCTTTGCGTCAGTTACAAGATGTCGAGCAAACGAAGGCACCAACTCGCCTAAAAACAAGTTCTAGTGCACAGCACGTCTTGCTGCACTCTGTGCTTCATTTCCCCGGCTTGGGTGCGCCCAAACATAGTGTTTCTACTTTAACCATAGTAGTGAGGGCTGAGCTAGTTAGTGACTGATCATTATAACATAACATGAAGTAGCTCAGTTTTGACAGGGACAAAGAAGACACGGCGGACACGACAATCCTTACATTCGCAGCTAAATCAATTTAGAAAAAAGCTTCATATATTTGAACCGAGGCCTCTCTTAGGGGTACAGAAGTGAAATAACCGCCTGTGACCTCTTAACTAATTGCATATTTCACACCCTGATAAAATTATCAGGGCATGTCTATAACACGGCAGCATGCTTGCTACTTTATGATGGCACCAATGTTATTTGCTATCATGGTAACCAACTAATCAGGGAAATAGTTGAATCATTTCCCATTACAGAAAAAACTGCCATGTTATTCTAGCTTTGGTTACACTGAGTGACCGAGAAGGCACCTTCGTGGAAGGACTTGGTTGATGTATGTAGTATTGCATTTTTAACGCTCTTTTGTAGTGCCTGCTTGTGCTTTGAGCACGTGTAAGTTCCCACTTGAACATTTCGCAAATAACCTTGACTGTACAATTTATTTAGTGTAGGATAATATAATTTTTTATGTTTCTAGGCTGCACACGTCCCGTTTTTATCATTTCTTATTGCTTAAGGGCTCGCGAAAATTTGTTTTTGAATTATAGTACACGGACTACTCAATTATACGCGTGCCGCGAGTATTCAATTGTTACGGTTGCAAAATATACTAATGCACATACTTCATTGACCGTTATTTCATTTTTTGTGTTGCCATGGGGAGAGTAGGTGCACTAATAGTAATTATTTTTCCAAAATATATTGCGCCCTGCGTGTAGTAAGTGCCATGTCCATCTTGTCCTCTTTGTCTCTATCAAAATTGTGCTATTTCACCTTTCGTTATAGTGATCTTCTTGAAGAGTTCGTCTGGTGCATTCTGCGCTGTCTCGACCACCGGACAATATCTAAAATGATGAGTGGTCGACACTCGCTGCAACAGCAACAGGTTACGCTTACTGACGTTCCCCGTTTTATTGCACATATTTTGCCTATATTTACCGAAAAGTGTTATGGTGGACAGTGAATGTCATAGAAGCTGATGATGATGTTTGATGTTTTGTGGCGCAAGGGCCATTTCACGGCCAAAGAGCGCCAGTTCGTCTTACTAAAGATATGGACAATGATTGTGGTAAGCGGCTGTATAAGGGCCATAAAATTCCTCGTGGTAAAGCGGGTAAAAACATACAAGTAATAAAATCATGACAATGCCGTGAAAGGTGTGTGTGGTGTGAATAGATGACAAAAGTTGGTGATAACAGAAAACGATGGTGGACAAGTATGGCATTAGCGCAGGTGCCTCACTCGTTCACACCCTTGCGTCCAAGGGCCGTGAGGCAAGTGCTTTCTTGTGTTGCCACCGCAGCAAAAACTTCTCTGGAGAGGTCGTGCTACGGAATGCCCGGGTATATGATATGAAAACTATGAATTTCTTTTAAAAGCACTAACAATGATTTATGGCTAAAAAGCGGTTCCCTACCGACGAACATTGCAAGGTTTAACGGTATATGTTGTCGGTAGGGTAATGAAAAATGTTGTTTTCTTAGAGTTTCTAAGTGTTTGCACTGGATTAAGATGTGAAGGACTGTTAATGCTTCACCACATCTGTCACACAATGGTGAATCGTCACCGGACAAAAAATTTGTGTGTGTCATGTATAAGTGTCGTACGCTGAGCCTCGTTATTATTACCTCTGTATGACGCGATTTTGATATTGGCAGCCATTGACCAAGGTGTGGCTTAATAATGTGTAGTTTGTTTTGTGTGTGTCTATCCCACTTGCTCTGCCAGTAGACGGCTTAAGATCAAGGGTCGGGATTGATATGGGTGTAGGGGCAGTGCTTTTGTGGACGGATGCAGCTAGCTGATCCGCCCTCATGTTGCCTTGGATCTCACGGTGCCCTGGCACCCAGCACACTACAACACGTTGTTTGAGTGTGTAGAGTGTGCACAAAATGGAGTGAAGTGAGACAAGGACTGGGTTTTTTGTTTTTTAAGAGTGTGTAGAGCCGATACCACACTGAGAGAGTCCGTATAAATTACTGCTTTTTTGCATTTGTAATTGCCTGATGTGTTTAGCCGCCACAAGTATCGCATAAGCTTCCGCTGTGAAGATACTTGTGCCTGGATGTAGAGGGCCACCATCCGAAGAGGATGGGCCGACAGCAGCGTAGGACACAGAGGAGTTAGACTTGAAGGCATCTGTAAAGAACTCAGGACGTTTGTATTTGTGTTGAAGTTACAGGAAGTATGTTCGGATATTGGCCATAGGCGCATGTTTTGTAACCTCTAGAAAAGACACATCGCAGACTATAGCCTACCACTGCCACGGTGGCGGGTATGCTACAGGAACCATTAAACTGTGTTCAATTGACACTCCAGTTTCCTCAGCTAGACCCTTCAGGCGAACTGAGAAGGGCTGCCTGATCGAAGGCCTGTTTTGAAACAGGATGGAGCTCTACAAATCATTATTAGTAGAGTATGAGGGGTGCTTCTTGTCTGCTTTCACCTTAAGGAAATAAACAAAGGACATGTAAGTTCTCTGCAGAAGAAGCGACCACTCATTTGACTCAACGTAAAGGCTTTCTACGGGGCTGGTGAGAAAAGCACCCGTAGAAAGGCGGATGCCGAAATGGTGCACGGGGTCCAGCATCTTCAAAGCACTTTGAGTCGGAGACTGATAAACAACGGCTCCATAATCTTAGCGGGTGCGAATGAGGCTTCTATAGAGATTCTTGAGACATTGCTTGTCACTACCCCGCGTAGTACGTGACAACAATTTTAAAACATTCATGGCTTTTAAACATGTTGTTTTTAAATACTTGATGTGCGGTATGGAGGTCAACTTGTTGTCCGAGATTAAGCCTAAGAATTTATGCTCCATATTAACAGACAGACGCTGACCGTTCAGTTCATTGTCGGGTTCTGAGTGCATGTCTCTCATTCAAGAGAACAAGACACACGTGCTTTTTGTGGGTTTAGTCGGAATCCGTTTTCCTATGCCCATTTGGAGACCTTGTTTAAACTTAACTGAACCAGATTGCAAGATCTGAAGCCAAGCTGGATGTCATCGACATATGTACAATAAAATATATTGCGAGGAATGGACAAGCGCAAGGAATTCATCTTTATGAGAAAAAGCGTGCAGCTAAGTACACCACCTTGTGACACGCCTGTTTCCTAGACAAATGTTTGGGAAAGAACCGTGCCCACTCGGACACGGAATGTCTGCTTTGACAGGTAACTTTCGATTATGTGAAACATTCTTTCGCGCACGCCATGGTGGGACAGGTCTCTTAGAATTCCAAAACGCCATGTTGTATCATAAGTCTTTTCGATATCGAAAAACACAGAGAGAACATATTGTTTATGGACGAAGGCGTCTCTGATCTGTGCCTCGATACGACAAGGTGGTCTGTAGTGGATCTACTCTCTCGAAACACGCACTGAAATGGGTCGAGCAAATTGTTTTTTTTTTCAAGGAAATGTACAAGTTGGCAGTTCATCACTTTTTCGAAGACTTTGCACAAGCAGGTTGTAAGTGCAATAGGCCTATAACACGAAGCTAAAGAAGGGTCTTTGCCCTCTTTCAAATTGGGAATAATAATAGCCTCTTTCCAGGAGGTAGGGATAGTGCCAGAAAACCAGATAGCATTGTACAAACAAAGTAAGGTTTTTCATGTTTCGATTGGTAGGTTTTTGAACATTTCATACACCACACGGTAAGAACCTGGGGCAGAAGTATTGCAGGAGTTTAGAGATGTTCGGAGCTCAGCTAGACTGAAAACTTGGTTATATGCCTCGTATCTAGTGCATTTGTGTTCGAGTTTCTGCTTTTCTATTCTTATTCTGTATTTTTGAAAATTGTCAGTATAGTGGGACGAGCTGGACACCTGTTAGAAGTGTGCACCGAGGGAGTTCGCCTGATCTTCCAGGCTGTCACCCTGTGTGTTTACGAGTGGGAGTGAGTGTACTTGTCTTTCTGCTACCCTACGAACCATGTTCCAGACTTTAGCCTCTTGTGTATATAAATTTATTCCTGATAAAAACTTATGCCAGCTTTCTCTTCCGGCCTGCCGACGCGTTCTCCTGTCTCGAGATTTTATTTCCTTAAAGCTGTCAAGGTTTTCCGCTGTCGGCGAGTTCCGCAGCAACCTCAATGCCCTGTTCTGTTCCTTGCGCGCATTCTGACACACAGTGTTCTACCACAGGACGTGTCGTTTGCCGGGCGGTCCAGATGTTTGTGGAATGCACTTGGCTCCTGCGTCAGTAAGAAAAGCCGTGAAGTACTGCACAGCTTCATCTATGCCTTATCCGCATATGTCAGTCCAGCTCAAGTGAATAATCTTTTGAAATTGTTCCAGTCGGCTTTGTTTACCAGCCATTTAGGAACATGTGGAGAACATTCATATATTATTGGTGTACTCAAAACCAAAGAAAAATTGTCACTTCCGTATGGATTATTTATGACTTTCCACTGAAGTAGTGGTACAAGTGAAGGAGATGCGATACTGAGGTCTCTGGAAGAGTAAGTTTTGTTGCCTCTTTCCTATTCAACAGACAAGCACCTGCTGAAATGAGGAATTGTTTAATGAGACGACCTTGTGCATCACAGCGAGAGCCACCCCACAGACCATTATGTGCGTTCAGGTCTACAAGGACCAGATAAGATTCAGGTAGTTCGTCTATTAAAGACTGGAATTGAAGTTTTTCAAGATGGTAGTGCGGAGGTATGTACAATGAGCAGACAGTGGTTTGTTTAGAATAACTGCTCGGACAGCCACCGCCTCGAGGGAAGACTGAAGTGGTAATTGTGTACATGCTATACCTTGACTAACTATAACCGCTACACTACCAGATGGTGGCATGGCATCATCTCTATCCTTTCAGAAGATTACGTAGTTACGTAAAAAGTTTGTGTTTGTTCACATTAAGTGTGTCTCTTGTACATACAGCACTCTAAGATTGTGTTCATGGAGGAGTTCTTGTAAGTCATCGAGGTTTCGAAGAAGGCCTCGGATGTTCCACTGTAATATTTCTGTCTGCATATTAAAAGAAGAGATGCTGCTGTGTGTACAGAGAGTATCCTGTGTTAGAGTGAGCTTGCTATTTCAGATGGCAGGACGGTCGTCCGGCCCCGTTATTGGTTTTTTATTTTTCTTGTCGCGCTCCAAGGAGCCGCGCCGCTCTTTCGGTACCAAGGGTACTGTTGTATCCATTGCCTCCTCAGAGGCGCTGAATTCCCGCACTTGCGAGCTGGTGGTTCGGATTTTAGGCCTCGCTTGGTGAGGTGAGGCCTTGAGAACTGAGGACTCTGGAGTCTCCGGTCGCTGTTTGGGAGTAGGTGGTGTAGCCTGGACTACAGCCGCCTTGGGGGGAGGTGGCACAGCCACCGGCTTGGTATGCGCGGGCCGAAGGAGTGGCGAGATCTGGTGCGACGCTGCCCCCCTACGCGCCGCATCAGCATAAGGTGTGTGGTAGAAAGGAGAGACCCTCTTCCGGGCTTCCTTGAATGATATATTTTCCTTGACTTTTAGAGTGATTATTTCTTTTTCTTTCTTCCAGTTAGGACACGAACGCGAATACCCGGCGTGTTCCCCGTCACTATTCACGCAGTGAGGCGTAGTAACACAGTTATCAGATGGGTGGCCGTGGCTACCACATCTTGCACAAGTTTTCTGACTACGGCAGTTCTGCGAGCCATGACCAAATTGTTGACATTTATAACACCGTCTTGGATTGGGAATGTGAGGAAGGACAGAGAGTTTGATGTAGCCTGTGTCTATAGATGAAGGCAATGTGCTAGATGCGAAAGTGAGTATTAAATGTTTGGTAGGTATTTCTTTGTTGTCGCGTCTGATGACGATTCGTTTCACATCCGTGACATTTTGCTCTTTCCGCCCTTCAAACAGTTCCTGTTCAGACATTTGAAGAAGGTTTGCTTCTGGAACAACTCCACGTGAGGTGCTCATTGATCAATGAGGTGAAACAGATACTGGGATATTACCAAATGCTACGAGACTGCCAAGTTTTTCATAGTGATGTTTTTGAGGCAGCTCAAGGAGAAGGTCTCCGCTAGCCATCTTTGTAACCTTGTATCCTGGGCCAAAGACCTCAGTCAGAGATTTGGCAACAAGAAATGGAGATATGGCTCTTTCTTATTTTGTTAGATGTTCACTGTGCACAACATGGAATTTTGGAAAGCATTGTCTGGGTTGACAGAAAACTGATATTTCATCGGTGCGTCCCCTCTTAAGCGGAAGAAGATCTAGGAGACGGGGAAATGCAGGTGTTCCCATAGTAGTGTACTTTTTTCGGCAGCAATGGCGACCACCCACCATGGAGTCCAACCAGGGGACGCTGAAGCACTCAATACCATAAGGCTGCAGACGCCAGCCATACATTGCCACTATAACCAAATATAACTACTCAAGGTTGAGTAACTACACAAGGTTAATCCTTGCCACCAGGAAAATTGGAAGTAAACAGAAGAGAGAAGTAAACAGGACAGACTAAAAGTGAAAGACAAAGACGAAGTTGTAGGGAGAAAGAGATAGGAAAAGGCGACTGCCGATTTCCCCTGGGTGGGTCAGCCCAGAGGTGACGTCTACGTGAAGCCGGGGCCAAAGGGGTGTGTTGCCTCGGCCGGGGGGCCTTAAAGGTCCAATCACCCGGCGTCAGCTCAACCCCCAGGATCCCTTTTCCCCGGACACGGCAAAGCCAAGAACGGCTAGGCGTGGGAGGGAGTAGAAAGTCCCCCGTTAGCTCGGGTCCGTGGTGTCGCTACGCACCAAACGCCCACTTACGCAAGTGCCCCTGCGGGGGTCATAGAGGCTGATAAGTGTAACAAGGTCTGTATGTTTTGTCTGATGGACGAGTTTATATTGCCTGTACGATGGTAATATGTTCTGTTGTTGTTGTCTTTAGGGAAGTGTTGGCGCAGCACATTTCATGCAGCTGGTTCGGTGGGTGTGAGCAGAAGCAAGTGCTAAAGTAACAGTGGTCAAACATTTGAGCTTGAGGCACGTACCTTCGCACTTACTTTTACACGCTTGCTCATTACGTTTTGAATATCAGAAAGCATGAAGGGTCTTTACAAGGCAGTGCATCTCTCCTACCAAGCACACACGAAACACCCCAGACAAGAACTGATGCCCGGTGAATAAATGAGTCATGTAAATATCCTCCTCTTGTGTCTCACAGGGGCAATAATAAAAGATAAACGTAAGATATTACGAAAATAAAAAAATGTCTTGTATAAATGGCTAATTCGAACTTCGGCGACATACCAAATTAGAGCTAGCTAATGCTTACAAAAGGTTACATTTGCACGACGTTAGTTATTGCTTTCATTGTGGTCGCCTCTATTAAAATGTAGATACGCAATGTTTTCTTTTACCTTACAATCTTCAGCAAGTCTTATGCTTCGTGCCATTTTTGCGATTTTCTCTTGACTGATAAGTATTGAACACATGTTTCATAAAACTACTTACAATGTTTCATTTTAGTTGCAACTGGCATAAGCATTTTGTTTTACACAGCAGTGAAGAGCTTGTCTTGTTAGTAAGAGTGGTTGCTTGATCTTCTACGTTTCATTTCGGTTTGTTAATCAAGTTTCTTTTTTCTTTTTTACTGCTACTATTGCCATATATACTTTTTAACCACTTCCTCTATAAACCTGTACATAGAGACAAAGTATTTTGAAGTAAACAAAGCAATGTGAAATAAATAATTAAATAAAAAACAAATAAAGAAAAATTAGGCACTATTATCCCAAGAGAGAGCGTCCTTTTTAGGAAGATATTTGAATGATGCTGAGAGGTGCAGGAGTGCCCCCCTCCGCGTCTCATCGTCAACTCCTCCCGCAATTCAAATTTTCTTCACTATTCCTTCAACCTTGCCATCTCGTTGAAAGCATCACTTGAGAACGATAGCTGTGATACTTTATTCTTAGTGGCTCTTCTTACGGCCTCCGAAGTTCACATTCGTAAACGAGCGAGCGCCCCGACCCCTCCATCTCGAAATCTTGTGGGATTTTCTGGAAGGAAGATATTTTGTTCACTCTCCACCCAGATTAGCTTAGCCCGGCCCTTCAATAGAAAAATGTGCTATGACTTTCTAGGAGTGCGGGGAACGTCTATGAAGATTATAGACCCTTTCCGTAAACGGGCGCCCCAAGTGCCCTTTACGCGAACTACTCCTTGCTACCGTGTATAGGGCACCGGAGTGGACGACACCAACAGCGTTTCATGTAGACGCAGGAGGAGGAGAAAAACTTTATTCATCCCAAGAGAAAAAGGTGCAGTGGTGGAGTGTCAGAGGGCCTACCCAGCGTATGTTGCCGCTACCCTCTTGGCCCACTCCAAGATCTGGTCCTATGTAGACGCAGACACCCCTCGGCGTTTAAGGTACACGTAAGCAGGCGGGACTTTCTCGTGCGCTCAAAAACATGAAGTCACAACGAGTAAATTAAAAGAAATACAAATATTTTGCTGTCGTGAGCTGCGTTCTGTCTAAAATAGCTCCACGAAGTAAATAAGGGAGAAAATTTCATATTTCACGTTGAAAATGCAGGCGCTATTGTGGAACTACTATCACTGGCGGTAAGGTGCAGATACGAAGCGCACGCACACACCACCTGCCCTATACACGGCGGTTTGTATCCCAGAACCCTTGGCAAAATTGAAACTGACGAAAAGCTCATAGTTAGGCGGCATATTTATGAAGAAGGGTCTATTAACTTCTCTTGATGGGAGACGCTGTATTTGACCTTCGAAATTGAAGTGGTAGGTTTTAGTGGTTCAAGTGCAAGAATTATGGGATATAAACCTATCTGCGCGATGATTTTGATTGTTCAAATACAGTGTGCTTTAACAGCAGCTTTTTATTCAGCCAGATTCCTGGTCAGGAATGCATGAATTGTAAAATGTTGGGCGCAGGCTGCTGCGCAGGTATTTGTGCAAATGACTATTGACACGTGAAAAAATCTTGGATATGGCAAAAGTAAAGCAAAAAAATCTAGCTTTCTTGTTTCCTGTGAAATTGTGATGTACGGAACTGGCAGCTCTTTTTGTAAAATAAACAACAAAGATGAATTTTTTTCGTGCATTTTTTTCCTCCCTGAGCTTCGTTCAGGTTTTGTGCGTAAAATTTATGCAGTCATTTCTCACTCATTTATTTCGTTGTGGCATTATTCAACTTCAGTTTAGACCAGGTTTACTTTTTTTACTTCAAGATGCATTGTCTTTGAACATCATTAAATTCATAATTGTAAGCGATCATGAAATTCCTAGCTTAACTAGTACCGTTGACAATATTCATTTCATGTCCTTCAAAATTTATTCACTTAAGTGATAGTAATGCAGCATCGTATTTCATAGCATCTATAATTACGTATGGTGATATATACTGTCCTATATATCACTATACGTGATATATAGTTAACTTAATAAACTATTTAAAAAGTTATCTATTTAAATGTCATTATTGCGACATCGTAGACAGCATTGCCAAGTAAAAAAATATCTGGGTAAATGACATTACTGTGACACTGTAAATGATAGAACAAAGGAATGCGTACGATGATGTATGTAAATGTCGTTCCAAGTTTATGAAGTTGAATGACAGTATAGTGGCATCATATTGCATAACGCAAAAAATGCGTACGGTGGTGCATAAATTTGCACGTGGCTTTTGTAGGGGACTATTCGACGCTCGAATTTCTGCCATTGAAGAATATATGCAAACTGTCTGTTCTGCCATTTGTACGCCCCTTGTGAGTCACCTTTGAGTAAGCATTATTGGCCGTTTTTTAATTATTCAGCTATATACACCAGTCGTAAAATAATAAGGTTAGCTGGATCACCAACTGACTTTGAAGTAGCATCAATTACCGATCCGTGAAAATGAAAGATTTATGTGTTCACAATTATCAACTTCAGTTTTTTGCTCACTTCTTTGCTTTTACAATCAACAATTCTGTAAAAAAATCCTCAATAAGACGGAAACCGAAACTAAAATGTTTTGCGTGTAAAGAATGAAAGAGCATTCACTGGCTGAACGAATGTATGACCTCATACTAGATTTTTTATGTGAACTAGTAAAATGAAAATGGGAAAAGCAGACACGGCAAAACATATATTATATGAAAAGTCGGATTAATGTGGGACAATTATCGACATTTAATTGAACATCTACAGACAGAACGCATTGGAAATTCTGCGAATGAGAGAAAACGCATACGAGGACTTTGAACAGCAGTAGCGTTTGAGGCTTTTTAGTATAATTGGGTACAAAAAAGTAATAAAGCAAGCCGGTACTGCACTCTGTTTTACAGTGATAAAAACTTTCTCCGGGTTTTTTTATCGTTCTGCTTTTCCATATCCTTGTGCATAAAAAATTAGCCAAGGTAAACACAGACCGTCAGAAAAAATGGGGGTCACGAATCTTTTAGCCTGCTCCACCCCCAAAAAATCGTAATTTAAAATATTTTCGTGTTTGGACGCATTGTTGGTAACGCCGTTATAACTCACCCTTTTGATATAAAATTCATTAGTATTCACCCACGTCTTTATTATGGAATCGGTTAGCATTCATCATAGCACCAATTGGAGGCCATGTTGATAGTTTCTTCCAATGCTCCGAAAAATCTGTAACTGTGCAATACAGGAGGTTATACCCACAGCACTTTCATGACGTAAGTTTATACGGAGACGGCTGAAGTCGCCTTTAGAGTTCAAACCCAGCACACTGCATTCGAAAATCAGCAAGCCAATGATGGAGGCCCAAGAAATAGAGACTCTGGGAGCTCTGATCTGCTTTGAGAAACCACAAGTATGTATTAAGTTATGAATTCAATATGTTTCTTAACTATTTTCGACGGAGTCAAGTGCATAGTAAAGCAGGTGGCGTACAAGCATTCCGGGTGCAGAGGGAGAGAAGGAGGGGTTCAACATGCGGGATGTCTGACTTTACGAGGGGCTCCACCTCGGAATACTTATTAATCTGTACCAATTGCCACTCGTGCCTTCGACGTCGGCCGAACCAGTAAGATCTGAAGCTCTTGAACTCACCTCTTTGGCTCTGAGTGCGCGAGAGAATGAAGTTAGTCGTTGAGACAAGATGACTTTATGCTTTCGCATAGTGGAGCACCGAGTACTCTAAATCATTACCCACATTTCCAAAACAGAATATGGCTTGCAAGCAGACTTGGCTATGATTTCTCGCCACGTGCAAAACAATATATCATTGCTGGAAGACACATCAATAGATCAAACAATCAATCATTCTGTTTATGTCCTCCACTTAATGCCCAAAACGGATACCAACCTATTTGAATGAATAGCTTCCCTACCTAATGGTTCATATAGTTTGGTAGCCATTTTATATACAAATTAGTGCGCGAGCATGAGCGTCAGCACATCGTATGTGGAGAAATGAAGCCCAAGGCACGTATTCCGTCTAAGTAGAAAAACTAAGGAGTAGAAAACTGCAACACATCAGCGCAATAAACAGATAAACTTCTGTGCCGATTCAGTATTCGAAACCTATGATCAACATCCACTTATGCTTTAATGCGCATAAGAGTTCCAGACACGTTTTTTCCAATATTTTCAGACATTTGACACAGAGTTTTCACCACGGCGCTTTCGGCATCTGGATCGGTTATCAATGTTTATTTCAACAGGAGCATCAATCACTACACCAACACTTCTACGTCTTAATTCAATTTCAGTAACACTTCATGTACTTTGCTACCTGTACGCTGTATTATACGAAATGGAATGGCTTCGAATTTATGTATACGTCCTCATGAGTGTCATATGGGTTGGGCTTACCAACCCTACTGTTCCAGCGCTTCTCCATCACCAGCTCTTCTCCAGCAGCGGCACCACAGAGAATGCCCGATGCCCAGGCTCGAGTCGGCGCCACGCCAAAGAACAAACTGTCTTCTTTGCAGTGGTCTTGGCGTGGTATGTATAGTATGACACAAAAAGATGGTGGGAAAGGGAAGTGGGACTGAATAACCGAAAAGGGGAGAGGCTTAAGCAAAGGATAGCCATGTATACTGCAGCATAGCAGCTACACACTCTTCTCAAAGGTACTTCCCAAAGCACTCACTGATCATTGCAACGCTTGAGGAAGCTGGCGAAGGGCCGCTCTCTCTGAAGATGCTCGAATGAGCCCTGGAGCACATTGACTACCTTCGCCGTAAGCGGGATGGACGAGCCCAGCTGGGTAGACTCCACCGCCAGCCATCCTTTCGGGTGGGAAGTCTTTGTTAACTGTATGAGCAGATGATCACACACACGCCTGTGGCAGTTGTCCTGCCTCCACCACACCACCGCACAGCGAATGTCCACCTCTCACTCGGTAGTGTGAGAAAACGGCGTATATCGCTTGCTATAGCAACATGATGCGGCTAACAAGCTCCACGAGCCGCTAAAAGGAACGCTCCTGACGCTCACATACGGGTCACTCCTGATTAGCGGTTCGGAAACTGCAGCCTGCGTCATCCCGATTTGGGCGCAGAGCCGGCAAAGCCAGTTCCCGTTCGCTGCGAACATGCCCGTGGCAGAGCTAGCAGGTTTTTACCTTGCTGCTGACGTCATGGCTGAGGACCCTCTTGAACAACCAGTGGCAATCCTCTGTGACTCTAAATCAGTGCTCCCTACGCCTACGGAGTCCTTGTTGAGGTCTAAGGTTGTAGCACTGACTTCTGCAGTTGTTTTTAATAAATGCGAAGCAGCTTTTTGACCGGCCTGTGTAACGCTTCCGTTCGCACCTCTCCCCTTGCCGCAGGTGTTGGAGCAGTGCCAAGTAGCTCACGCCCTCCTAGCAGTGTGCAGTGACGTCTGTCTCTCTCGCCTGCCGTCTGGTCGCCACGTTTCAGTGGTCGCTAGCTTTACTCTCTCCTCTGCCCGCAACGCCAGAACTGACTCCTCCCGTGGGCATCACTCACCCGCACCACCTCTCTCCATTTGTAAGCGAAAAGAAACCACGAGCCTGCGGGTGCGCGCGCTGCGCGCCCCAGGAGAGTATCGCAGCGCCGACATTGTGGAGAGCGCGCCACTGCTTGCCACGCAATCGCGCAGACGGGCACGACACCGTTGCGGCCTGCTTCCCGCTAGTGTGTGCGTACCTTTCCCGACTATCACCACCGTTGCGAGGGTTAGCCAAGCCGATTGCGTTCGCGAATAGCGCCGTCAACACCTACGAGGCGCGAGCCAGGGAAGCTGAACGAAGGCGTCGGCAGAGGATGACTAGCGACACGGATGAGGTGCCAGTCAAGAACACCAATCGCATTCGATAATACAGATGGCACGCGGGTGACAACGACGAGACACGAGCCAAGGAAGCCGAGCGCAAGCATTTTCAACGGGACCACCTACAGCGTTTTTGCGCTTCAAATAAACGTTTACCAAACGTGTCACCGAATTTTGCTGAAATTGCTTCGCATTTAGAACAACCACATGTGTTTCTGCAGTTCGCTACGTAAATTAAACGCGTTGCTCAGTGAAAGAAAGAAGAGCGCTCGAGCAGGTGCGCGAGATTGGCTGGCATGAAGAGGCATGAGCATTCCCTCTAGTCTTCATGTTTTGCAACTCGGTTAGTGTTACTGTGACAGTTTCTTTTTGGGCGGACTCAACAACGATGCTGACCGGCCCCGCACCTTGCGTAATCTCAAGAACACTTATTTAGATCGGAGTTCGTTTATCTATAGCGTTCGTTGTGATTGATGGCGGCTTCATAACTTCCCTATATTTGGGGACAACTTTCTGTGGCAATGAAGGGAAAGCGATGGGGGCGGAGCTACTGCACATGTACTTCTTGCGAAGTAGTCCGACTAGACTCCCTTTCTGAATGCCGGCCGTGTTCGAATGATAACACTGCACCTAATTTGCAGCGTTAATTTACACAGCTATTTCTGAGTTGAATTCGACACAAGCTCTTTCGATAAATGGTCGGAACATCTCGAAGGTGACGAGCACTCACCTAAAGACGAAGATGTCATATTGACTGTGAGGTGCACCAAAAACATGTGAGCTGTTCAGACGTGCAAAAGTGTGAGATGACACTTCATGAAACAAAACAAACAATAAAATCTTCTTGGTTCGTGCAGCGTCTCAATATAAACAGCGTCCCGTAGACAATAAAGTAATCTTGTTTTTTATTATATTCACGCGAAAAACAGACGTATTTGTGGGATTATATTCCTCAGTGGTGGCGCACGCCCACTTTGGTTCCGTAGCCTTCCCTTCATTGCCACAGAATGCTGTATGCGAGTATAGCACACTGCCAAAATGCAGCTTTTTTTCGCCACACAATATATGCGTGTCTGGTTGGTATAGGTGTGGCATCGCTTTGCCGGAGTGAATGTTTGGTAGTAGTAACCTGATGTTATGGTCTGTCTCTTGCTCATTTTCCGCGTGGTCAAAACATTTATTCACGCGTAGTATTTGTGATAGAGCACATAGAAATATCTTACTAGTAATAATAATGATTACGTTCAGTTTATTTACTTTATTAATATAGATCTTGTCCAGTTAAATTCCTTGAAAAGCCTTACTGATGTGTACTTTCTATTATTTCAGATCTCCTTTTCTGAGTGCAATAGTAAAGCAAGTAAAAGATATGAGGCTTGTTTTGATCGCAGCGACTCTCGCTTCGATTGTAACCCATTTAACTCATGGTAAGTTGCTTGCGTTCTCACACACAGATCATAAGCCGCCGTCATCAGCGTACATATGGTTCTACAGCGTAGTGACATGTGTTTACTTATGTTTTCATACTGAAACATCCTTATGATGGGTGCATGCAGAGGACAAGGGCGAGGCGACATCGGCTTGCGAGCACCTCGGTATTCTGTTTTTGGATCTCAGCTTTACCTTCATTGTGTAAATAAACGCGTTCCATCGTGACGGTATGGTAATAACGCAATAGCGTTAAAGAGCTTTTTTTGCAGGTATTCCGGTATTGGCGTTGGAGTCGTTGATTGTGATCAAAAAAAAATATCATCTTATGCGTGACCAGAAAATTTAGAACGTCGCAAATAGAATAAATAAACCATAAGAAAACCCTGCAACAGAGTCGGGACTGAACTAGCGTTGTTACGATTCCAGCAAACATCGAACCCATGTCATTTGTGTGGCAAGCAGATCTTCCACTACATGGCCACACCACTGCTTGTGCAGACATTGAAAAAAAACTTCATCTGCTTGAAAGTACAGTGAAGGTGTATTTAATGCTTCACAAACACACGCGTTCTATGTATATGCTTTACAATGCAACATAAAATATTGCAGTAATAATGCGTGGTCAAGAGTCCATTGCGAACGTGTGTCACATTATGTTATTATCATGATGGCTCCATGGTTGAAAGCCGGCACCCCGCAACTAAAGGCCCACACGCTGCTGCGCCTATTGCCTTACGTCCATGTAGTGAATGCGTGAAAGAGTATATTGAGTAAACTTTGTTTCGCAATACGTAAATCACAGTGCATGTTGTTGAACCTACAGCCGGTCACAGTGGCCCCAGCGAACAAGCTCGCGCAATCATCTTGCTAATGCTGTTGAGCCAACAAGCGTTTGACGTGGCAAGCTAACTTGGTGACATGGTATGCACTCTTGAACAGGATGCCACTACAGCGTTCAACACCTAAAGTCGAAGCTTTAGGGTCCCCTAAATTTTCTCGGACTTCAATGAATAATTCGTTAGCGTATCAAACGGCTAATACTTGTCAGTTTTTATATACTGGTATCCTTTTTATGGATAACAGGAGGGACCTATACGCTATGTTTGAAGTGACACTGTGTCCATGAAATACCTTCCTTTCACATACACCTCTTTTTCAGATCTCAAAGAAAGACCATCATAAAAATAACATAGGATCAACCATAAATTCACCAGCTTTGAGCATGCCTATAAAAGTTGACCTGAAATTGTTTGCTACATGCATTAATTATTCGTAAACAACAAATGTTAGCCATAACTATGTTTATGAACTATAAACAGGAAGCCTCGCACTCGATACTATAATATAACAGGACATAAGCAGAGAGTCCCAAATATCAAGCAGCAAGAGCGAAAAAAAAATGCCTCCCAAGAACTCCTTAGAAATGGTTAAGCAGCAAAAGGAAGGAAGGAATATACGAGGAAAAGAACGACAGAAAGTTTAATCAGTCTATAGACAGCCGGTTTCCTACCCTGTGCATGAAGGGGGATCAGGGAGACAAAATATACAACGGACAGAGGGAAGAGAGATAAACACATCATATCAAGCCGCACACGCGCACACACTCAGCGAAAGCTAGAATGCGTTTACCGGTATTTAGAAGTTGGTTCAACCCGACGCTGCAATGAAGCGTTTTCAACTTAATGGTGACATCTTCGTGCTTCCTAATAAGGGTAAACACACGTTTGACTTGGCTGTTTATTTCACATGACACACATTGTGCCTCGCTTGTTCACGATCATGAAAGTGTGTAACGAGCGGGTAACTTCGTTTCGCAATGCTTAAATCACAGTGGATGTTCTTGAACCCACAGACGGTCACAGTGGCCCCAGCGAACAAGCTCGCCCGATTCGGTCATTCCAGCGACGCAGGTGTCGCCATGTAGCCGTGCTTTGAAACTGTCACACGGTGATAAACTGCAATGCAGTTCGGTTTCTCTGTATTCATGAACTAATGAACGCGTGTTCACGCTCTGCGACGCTGACGTGCATGCTCGCGACATCACCGTGTCGTGCACCCTTTCGATCTACCGCTGCGCCACCTATAGTCGCTGGAATGGTCGAATCATCTCGCTGATAGTGTTGAGCCCACAATAGGTGCAAGCGTTTGACGTTGCGAGCTAACTCGGTGACGTGGTAGACAAAATCCACCCCTCACTGGTGCTTGCATGCCAGTTCATCATTTTACCTTGGAAGTTTTTCTGATCTTGAGTACGCAGTTCCTGCCGGCACTTGGCCTCCCGGGCCTGATTTTGTGCTCGGACAGGCGAATGTCGACTCTCTCACCTTCCCACGGTCGTTGCTTCGACATGTGCTTAGGACCACCGCTGCAGTAGGATAGACTACGTCATTCACGCCAGGGGCGTGCGGGCTTAGGCACGACGCTGAGGACGACTTAACTGATAGCCCAGATAATGGAAACCGCTCTTGACACTGATGTCGAGTGATTTTTCGTTACAGCTAGCCACCTTCACAGTAAAGAAGACGGAAAATCAGAAAACCAGGCCAAAAAGCAGGCAACTTGAGCCAACGAAAGTAAAAGTAGCCAGAAATAACCATAAATTTGTCGAACCAACTTCCATATTGCCGCGCCCGAAACAAAGAACGAAGACGATGTGCGCGCGAACAGCCTCGTGAAAAGGGGGACTGAAGAAGACGACGTGCTTTTGTTTTGCTCGCCTGCTCTTGGCTCCTGCATAAAAGCACACGCCGTTGGTTCTCGGACTCAACGTCTCGGGGCACTGCTTACGTTGAACCGTGACACTGGTGGAGGCGCTGGGTTGCAAGCCGGCCGATGCTCAACACCCCATCTGGGAGCCGTTCATCAAGTCCCGACACGCAGCCACCTGTTACGACACCAGTGCACCGCTTCAGTCGGCGGTTGCTAGGCCTATCTCCTCAGCTGACCTCCTTCGACGAACATTCTACCAGGCATTACGTACCTCTACCAATGGCCTCCGCTAGCCAGCCACAGTTGGTCCAAGGGATACAAGGCAGCCCCGTTTCCAATCCAACCCAGGTAACACTTCTTCAGCCACTTGTGCCTGATCGCTTCAGTGGTGGCCCACACGAAGATGTTGAAGATTGGCTTGAGCATTACGAACGCGTTGCCGACATCAACCAGTGGAATGCTCAACAGAAGCTCGCCCGCACGTATTTCACTCTCGATGACGGCGCTCACACGTGGCTTGAGAATCGAGAAGGCCGTATATCCACATGGGATGACTTTCGTCAGCAGCTGATTGACACCTTTGCTAGCATCGACCATCGAGAGCGGGCTCAGCAGTTGCTCGAGTTAAGGCTTCAAAAACCTAACAAAACTGTGGCAATGTTTGCTGAAGACGTGACGCGCCTCTGTCGTCGGGCTGATCCCAACATGTCCGAGGAGAAGAAGTTGCGCTGCCTTATGCGCGGTGTGAAAGAACAACTGTTCGCTGGGCTTGTGCGCAATGCCCCAACTACCGTGGCTGGTTTTATAAGAGAAGCCACTGCCATTGAGCGTGCTCTGCACCAAAGATCGAGGCAATATGATCGCTCGTCCACTACCACCCCAATGAACGCCGCTTCAGTGACTCTGGACAATCAGGGCTCCCTATGTGACCTTATCAGAGATATTGTCCGCGAAGAAATTCAGAAGCTTTGGACTCCTCCAGTGGATACACCAGTGACCGCCGTTGCCGCAGTCATTCGTGGCGAACTTAGGCATGCTTTTTCAGCAGCTGATCTCGATCACGATCAGCGTCAACTGAGTTACGCCGACGCTGTCCGCCGACCACCCCCCATCCCACCTATTACATCATACTACCAGCCACCTACAGCCGCACCTTCGTCGCAACCATTGCAGGAGGCTTTCAGACGTCAGCCCATGTCTCCGATGTCTCCATGCCACCAGCCACCACTTGCCGCGCCTTACTCACTACCACGAGAGGACATAAGACGCCCACAATTTCGCAGAACGGACGCTTGGCGCACCGTCGATCGGCGCTTTCTCTGCTTCAACTGTGGTGGTGCCGGCCATATAGCTCGCTATTGTTGGTACCGCAACACATCGCTTCGCCCGTCTCGGCCAGGGTACGACGCTCACCATGCCAATGACGACTACATTGTTCGCCATGACGACCCTGGTTTTCGAGGACCTTCAACAACGTGGTCTCCCTATCACGAGTCGCCTCCTCATCGCCAGCCCAATTCCGCCCACAGGTCACGCTCTCCATCCCCTGCACAGACATCATCACCGAATCGACGTACTTTTGCTGACCTTCGGGGAACAAGGTCGCCCAGCCCTTACCGGGGAAACTAAAGGCGGCGACTTCTCGGGGCAAGGTCGCAGCCCGACCACAAGACGATAAAAAGTCCCCAGTACTGCCGCGACAGAACGACTTGACGCCGACGAATAATAACAACGACGAAATGGTGAGCGCCGACTTCAATGTAATTATTGACGGAGAGCAAGTGACGGCCTTAGTCGATACGGGTGCTGATTTTTCTAAAATAAGTCGCAAGCTGACTGATCATCTTAGAAAAGTAAGAATGCCATGGACAGGACCACATATAAGAACAGCGGCAAGTCAATTGCTGCTCCCTACTGAAAGATGCACAGCAAGAATCAGCATAGGAGATTCTTCTTTTGTCGCGACTTTCATTGTTCTCCCAGAGTGCTGCAAAGATTTAATTATAGGAATGGACTTTCTCAGGGAGCATGGCGCAATAATCAACATCCCGGACCGCGTGGTTTCATTTTACGAGAGTGCTCATCTGACTGATCCTACATCACCAGAGCACAAATCCTTTCGTCTCAAAGACCACAATATAGTCGTGCCGCCTCGATCATGTATCCTCGTCTCAGTAGCATGTGACGTACCGTTCGACGGTGAAGGAGTCGCCGACCAACTAACCTCGCTGCTTTTCACTCACGGGATTTCCGTAGCACGAGGAATAGTCAATGTCACCGACGGCCGAACGAGCTTGCTGTTGACCAATTTCACCTCCGAGCGACGGCACCTTCCAAAAGGCACAACGTTGGCACATTTCGACGAGATCGCAGATGTTCACGACTGCTTTTCAGCACTTGAATCAACACCTGCACAAGCCCCACGTCACCTAGCACCTAACCTTGACGTCAGCCCTACTTTAACTCAGCAACAGCGGCAACGCCTGCTTGTGCTGCTAGACGAGTTCCACGACTGTTTTGCGTCGACCTCGAAAGTTGGCCGGACGTCCTTGACCAAGCACCGAATCATCACAGAGGACACGGCTAGACCAATCCATCAAAATCCGTACCGTGTGGCTTCAAAAGAGCGAGAAGCATTAGAACAGCAGGTAACAAAAATGCTCGAAGACGACGTCATTCAACCGTCGAAAAGCCTATGGGCATCACCTGTTGTTCTGGTGAAAAAGAAGGACGGCAGCCTGCGTTTCTGTGTGGACAATCGAAAGCTAAATCAGGTTACAAAAAAGGATGTGTACCCGCTTCCCCGCATAGATGATTCAATGGACAGGCTTCGAAACGCACGTTACTTCTCTTCCATGGACTTAAAGAGCGGATATTGACATATTGAAGTAGACCCCAGGGATCGTGAAAAAACCACTTTCGTGACGCCAGACGGACTGTACGAATTTAAGGTTTTACCATTTGGCTTGTGCTCCGCTCCTGCTACTTTCCAGCGTCTCATGGATACCGTTCTCTCTGGCCTTAAATGGAGAACCTGCCTAGTATACCTTGACGACGTCACTGTGTTTTCTACAAAGTTTGACGAACACCTTGAATGATTGCAAATGGTCTTGCAGGCCATACGGGCCGCAGGCCTGACACTCAAGCCGGAGAAATGTCACTTCTGCTTTGAGGAACTGCAGTTTCTTGGCCATGTCGTCAGTTACGCAGGAGTTCGTCCAGACCTCGAAAAAGTTGCCGCCATCGCACAGTTTCCAACACCATCAGATAAAAAGGCAGTGAGGCGTTTTCTAACTCGTCTCACGAGGGATGACGTTGCATTTGTTCGGGGCGACGAACAGGAAGATGCTTTCAATGACTTGCGGCAACGTCTACAAACGACCCCCGTGCTTGCCCATTTTGATGACACAGCCCCTACAGTGCTCCATACTGACGCTAGCAATGTTGGCCTCGGAGCTGTGCTTGTACAGCGCCAGGATGACGAGGAAAGAGTGATCGCTTACGCAAGCAGAACTCTGTCCCGCACAGAAGCAATTTACTCGACCACTGAAAAGGAATGCCTCGCCGTGGTGTGGGCAGTTATGAAATTTCGCCCATACCTGTGTGGCCGCCCATTCAAGGTTATCAGTGACCACCATTCGTTGTGTTGGTTAACAAGTCTGAAAGATCCTTCCGGGCGATTGGCACGCTGGAGCCTTAGACTACAGGAGTTTGATATAACGATGGTGTATAAGTCGGAAAAACGACACACGGACGCCGACTGCCTATCTCGATCACCAATAGATTCGGCTGCCGCTTTTGATGAAGAGACAGCTTTCCTCGAAATCGTCGACGCGTCAACCATCGCAGATCACCAGCATGACAATCCTGAGCTACTTGGCTTGATTAATTATTTAGAAGGACGAAGCCAGAATGTACCCAAAGCCTTTACAAGAGGACTATCGTCGTTCTGTCTGCGAAACAATGTCCTTTACAAAATGAACTTCTCGTCAGACGGGTCCACCTACCTGCTTGTCGTTCCTACCACTCTTCGTTCTGAGGTATTGCAAGCGTGCCACAACGAGGTAACATCTGGACATTTAGGCTACACGCGCACACTGAGCAGAAGGGAGATATTACTGGCCTAGACTCACCGCTACCGTGAAGCATCATGTTCGGACCTGCCTTGATTTCCAGCGGCGCAAGTCACCTCCAACGAAACGAGCCGGTTTGCTACACCCTTTCCAGATCCCGACAACGCCATTTGACCAGATCGGAATAGACCTTTTGGGCCCACTTCCCACCTCTAGTGTTGGTAACCGCTGGGTTATAGTGGCGACCAACTACCTTACTCGCTACGCCGAGACAAAAGCCATCCAGAGAGGCACAGCAGAGGAGGTAGCCCGGTTCTTCATAGAGAACATTGTGCTGAGACACGGTGCGCCATCGATCGTTATAACAGATCGTGGAACCGCATTCACGGCCGCACTTTTAGATCATGTGTTGGTGCTCAGCGGTACTATTCATCGCAAGTCGACAGCTTACCATCCACAAACCAACGGGTTGACCGAGCGACTTAACAAAACTCTGGAAGACATGCTTTCAATGTATGTGGACTTTGAACACAAAAACTGGGACGAGATTCTCCCTTACATAACGTTCGCATACAATACTGCGAAACAAGAAACCACACGGGACGAGAAGTAAGAACGATGTTAGACGCGATGCTCCCACACGAATGCGATGACAACGAAACGAGTGCTGACGCGTTTACTCAACGCGCAGAGGAAGCCAGGCAGCTCGCACGTTTGCGAATATACCAACAGCAAGAGTACGACGCAGGCCGCTATAACCAACATCATACACCTGTAACGTACGAAACCGGGGACAGGGTATGGGTGTGGACGCCTGTACGAAGACGGGGACTATCCGAAAAATCGCTCAGAAGGTACTTCGGACCTTATCGAGTGCTGCGACGACAAAGTGACGTTACCTATGAAGTCGCCCCGGATAGTCCAAACTGTTCAAGGCGTCGCCAGCACCGACCTGAACTTGTGCACGTAGTGCGCATTAAGCCATACGTCAGCGAGTGACTCTGCGAGGCACCGTCGCTTCTACAAAGTGACTTCTTGCGCAAATTACTGTCTCAGCTATAGCATCGGGGCGATGCTCTTTAAAGGAGAGGCAAATGCCACGCCCGAAACAAAGAACGAAGACGATGTGCGCGCCAACAGCCTCGTGAAAAGGGGGACTGAAGAAGACGACGTGCTTTTGTTTTGCTCGCCTGCTCTTGGCTCCTGCATAAAAACACACGCCGTCGGTTTTCGGACTCAACGTCTCGGTGCACTGCTTACGTTTAACCGCGACAATATTAAGTTTTGAATGTAAATATTTGCAGCACTAACACTTTAAAACTATATTTTATGAGGTTACTGTACAAATTCTTCACTCCAGAAATCATTTCATGCAAGGAGAGGGAGAGTTGGCATTGTTTAAAGAATATTCCCGAGTCTTGCGAATGTTTTCCAGAAGGGTCTAGAAGTTATAATATCAAAAGCAATGCAAAAAGAGTTATGACCTAATCAACGCGCCGAAAATCACAGCTGCTGGCGTTAAAGCAAAAAGTTACTGTCTGCTTCTCAATGACTTATCTCGTGATGACAAATCTCGAAACGAAATCTGTGCTTGAGCCTAAACACTGGTAAAAATTTCTTTTTGCACGTTGTAGTGTGATGAAGAGTTAGGAAAGAGTGTATATGGTTTTCGAAATGTAGCACTGAAAACCAGAAAACATGACGAAAAAAGGGCAACAAGAGCTCTCTCTCTCTAATAATTGCTGTTACCACTTGTAGTGCCACCCTGACTTCTTGTATCCTGTGTTTTTTATTGAGTGCTCAGAGAAAGGGTGAAATATTCAATTTTTAGTGTCAATGAGTGCAATTAGTGCTGCATGCAGAGTGCTTTGAATTGCTGTTCACTTTGAAATCGGTTTTACAGTTGAATTCAGCAACAGTTGATTTGGATAATCAGCCCACAATCGATAATTTCTTGTATGCAAAATGTACAGTGATTATTTCACTCAATCTATGTATTGAAAATTTTTTTATCCAGACAGACTGCTCGGAGTATTGTATTTTCTTATGAAAGCTTTGTTTTCTCTTCATATAGCTTGTGCGGACACAGAAAACCAAGTACCCAGGTTTTGCTGGGGTGGCCTAGTTTTATATCAGAGATATTGCCCAAACTTCGAAAATTATTCTTCGCAGTATACATGTTTCGGAGCAAGTTCTTTGGGATGTGCATGCAAAACACTTTACAGAGCAATCGATGGAACGTGCGTGCCGGAGGACAAATGCGGTAAGCAACTGACGCTATTTTACAGTTTCACAGAGGAAGAGAGCGACACAAATTTTAATTGAATATACAAAAGTACTGATAGATTTTGCAATCATAGGCATCGGTCTACCCGCTAAAAGACCAGCGACATGAGAACTGGGTTTACTTCTTTCGACAAAGTTAAAATTTTTCTTCAAAACAGTCGAAGACGCCTTGTTTATAGGGGTCCTGAAGCACTTTTTCAAGTAAGCATGGATTGAACTTTCTAGAATGGCATATTGCCTCATGAACTCAACGGCGCAATATTTTTAAGAATCCATCAAGTGCGAGTAGATTTGCAAAGGTTTGTCGCATGCTGCAATTGTATTCTCTCTTCTCTCGTCCCGACGAAAGCGCTGAAAGCTAAGCAGGAAGAGATGGCAAGGCCACAGACAAACTTCACGCGCACTTTGCGACCTTGAGCGCTTTTTTCCTTTTTTTTTTCTTCGAATGCTTGGCTTTTTATTTTTTGGGTGATCGCGTGCGCACGCGTGGACAAGTCGCAGCCTCCCGTGGAGGTGTCTGTAACGTGCGAGCGCGCCATGTTCAAATCAGCTAATGGCTCATAGATGGACCCTCGACGTGAGAGTTTTGGACATATAACGTTATTTCTCGAGAGAATAGAAACCCATTTTTAGGTGACTTTGATAGTGTGTTGTGAATTCCGGGCCACGTGCTAGGTCATATTATTTGGCTTGCGTGTTGTCGGGAGCTTCCACTACCAATCGACAGCATTTCCTCACCATGCTCAAAAAGTGGGGCAGGGCCCCTTTAAATGCTTTGCGTAGGGTATACGGTGCGCATGTCTATTGCTGGCAGGAACCTTATACCTTCGCTTTTTGTGCTTGCTGTATGCTTTTTGAAAAGATATCATTCGCCAAACATCACGCGTAAGGCTAAATATTACTAATGCATATCAGAGTTGGATACCACACATCGGACTACACAAGGCTATTTTGACATTTTGTTTAATTTTTCTTCTCTTTTACTGTGGGCTAAATATTGCATCAGAACAGAGATAAATAATCATTTTCGTGTAGTCCGGAAATGGTGCCTGATGTATCCCGTCTCATGGATTTTTTAGGGTTTAACTATTTCCCGACAGGTAGTTGCACAGACAGTGAGACACTATTAGTAGGAGTTAGATTTGCTTTGTCCCGTCACGGTGGTCTAGTGGCTAAGGTACTCGGCTGCTGACCCGCAGGTCGCGGGAACGAATCCCGGCTGCAGCGGCTGAATTTCGATGGAGGCGGAAATGTTGTAGGTCCTTGTGCTTAGATTGGGGTGCACGTTAAAGAACCCCAGGTGGTCTAAACTTTAGAGCCCTCCACTACGGCGTCTCTCATAATGAAGTGGTAGTTTTGGGACGTTAAACTTTGCATATAAATCAATTTACGTTTGGTTTTGTTTTTTAACGCATTAGATCACCACCTGTTACAAATTTAATGGGACAAATGTTTATTTAGTGTAGAACGCTATCTTGTCATTGTCAGCCTGAATCCCCTATCACTATAAACGAGCATATCTCATTGCACCAACTGGCTTCAATTGATTATTTAAATTGAAAGTTGGGAAGGATGCCTTGTAGCGACAAGTAGTGAATAGGAGAATTAATTGATGCTTATGCGATGAAAATAAATGCACGTACCATTCACTAACGTCCACCCTAAAAATCAGACTTATTTTTAATTAAATTTGCTTCACTGATATTTTGTTGATTAGGAGAAAGCATTGCTTAAGTTGCAGAGACTAAAAGGAGATCATATCTGCTTGACCAGGTCGATGTATATCTATACGTTCGCTCAGTTGTAGTATAGCAGCAAATTGCAAATATTTCTTTCTGTTATTTAGGAGAAAGCTAGGAAATTTCAAATCATAAGAAATGTATATAGAATATAAATTCCAAATTATAACAGCACAGCCCTCATGGGCAACCATACCAGGAAAATAAAAAAAAAATATATGGAATGACTGAAACCTAGATAATATAAGGCCAAAAAACTTCACAAGGCAAAATGCTAAACGCGCCCTGAATCAAATAAGTTTCGCCCAAATATACAAAAGTATTTGCACAGAGTAACGAAAACTATTTCAAAGTCATTTATATTTTGTGCACATTTCAAGTGAGGAAGTAAAATTTAATATGATTAGCTCTTCTTACAACCAGCACTAAGCAGATACACACTAGTCTATTTAGGAATGTACATGTCAAATTATTAGGGCTTGAAATCAATTATTCACATATTTAGGCATATTTCTCTGCGATGTGATGGAGTATGTCATAATTTTTTAAATGGCCACTCACCAGGTTTGCGAATTTGGAGCTGACAAGCGCAATGCGTAGACGAGGCGTTCATGATCACGTCGGCCTAAACTTGCTTGCAACTCTACTCGCCATGGAAATGGGTCAAATTTCAAGATGAATGCTGCTCCACCTCCCCTCTACCAGCACGCCTAGAAAATGAGGGCATGACGCGCGCGTATGAATGGCCCTACCTACTAGGCAATGCAGTGACGTTGGTCCTCTACGAAGACGGCTCTGCTCTGACATTGCAGACAGTGGCACGTGATATGGTGAAAGTTACTTAACATGGCATGCCTTGTTTTCGTAATACGTTGCTTGAAAAGATCATTAAAACTCTACATAAATACTGAGACGCAATAAAAGAATGTGAGCGTCTTTTTTCCATTTTCTCCCGCGAATTGCAACGAGATGAGGGGCTAATGTGTCGGCGTTTCGCATGCGTTTGTGTCCCCGCGGTCAGCGCATGGAGCAGAGCACCGCCGTGGAACGCTCCTACGCATTCGCGCACTCACTGTGCTCATCTATTCTACCGCACCTAAGCCAGCGTTTCAAAACAATCCCGATGAAACAGGCAGAACACCACAAAATAACGCTGGTCAAAAAAGCAAAGCCGCTCGCGTTTTCGGGGGTTGGACTCGTTTGGGCACGTCATGCGCACTTCACCTCATGGTCGGATGCTGGAGAGGGTGGGGACGAGATTTTGCTTGCAAAGGCTACGCGGAGGAGCCGCAAGGGTTTCGAGTTCACTTCCTCTCATCCTCATTTCGCGCCGCTTCAAAAAACCTGTTTTCTCCGCTCGTGATGAACCGATTCAAAAAATTCTTGTGGCGAAATTACACTCATCGGACACCCAACAATTTCCACTGTCGGACTAAAATTTGGTGTGGGGCCTGGTGAGTGGCCGTTTAAAACAATAAAGAAAGGAGCCCCGCATACATTTTAATCTACACAGATACGGTATTGCAAATGCTGAAGTGGTTGTTTCTTTTTTTTTTGCATTCAGGAGGTACTGATGCTCGGCTAAGACATTTGTTCAGTGCTGGTTAAGTGTGTGATCATGGTTCTAACGCTCTAATATTTTGAAGCCAATAGCATTACTCAAATCACTAGTGAACGCCGGCGCATTAGTAAAAAGCGTACACTTATTCAAGGTACAAAGTCTTCTCGACCCCAAGTGCACTGTTATTTCGCCTAAGCAACAGCAGCTTCTCAATATAACTGCCATTTAGTCAGCGTCAGTATGATTTCAACACAACATTCTGATTTGAGAACTGGGTTATCACCCGAAAGAATTAGGGGTGGGATACTTGTTTAGGAAACATTCCTAGGCAGCCGACATTTGTTTTTTTTTCTTCAATTGGGCGATCACAGGCACCAGGCGTGCTATTACCACTTAGCTCGTTTTGCTCATGTGAGGAACACTTTGCCATCCTAGCTCTGTCACCGACATATATAGTGCGCATTTACTTGAACTAGGACCGAAAAGTCTTTGCCGTAGGAACTATGCGGGATTATTCCTAACAAAAAAAACCGTGACCGATTCATAGAAAATTCTTGGTTGGTGAATGCTGAAATCATTAGTGAATACTGGAGACGGACAGACGGATGGACGGACGAATAGACGGACGGATGGATGGACGGATGTATGGATGGACGGACGGATGGATGGATGGATGGATGGATGGATGGATGGATGGATGGATGGATGGATGGATGGATGAATGGATGGATGGATATATGGATGAATGGATAATAGGTAATAATGGAGGTAGTGGAAATAGCATTGGGTATGCTGGAAGCTGTGGTGGTCATAATGGTCGATTATGGAGAGAGTGGTGCGATACAGTGGCAGGTGGAGGTGGAGAGGCAGTGGTGGTGACAGTGGCAAATGCTAGCTGACGGTCGCAAGGCAAATTGTGTTTGTTGGATGGCTTGGTAAACAAGCTGGATAACGGTTGCGTTTTGGAAGATTGCTGAATGATGGTGGCATGACGGAAACGCACATGAAAGTATGTGAAATCGCTAATTTCTAGTGTTTCACTCTGAAATGCCAACGCCGATCATCATAGCTTTCTAGCACGTTTTTTTTTCATTCATACGGCGTCACAACCACCTTAACTTTGGCGGAGCGCTAAATCTAGCCACGTATGTTTGCATTTCGTGCATGTTCTTACATCAATTACACGTGCGATGTCTTGCTTTATTGGGATGTTTGTAAGACGAGAGGTGTTGGTGTGAACAGCGATAGTAAGTGCGTTACATTGCCACGCAATTGTCGAGAAATAAGTTAGCTCTGGTTCAGAATCGCCCCTTCGGAAGGTAAACCTTGCAGAATGCAGCCGCCACTTGATTTATTGATTGGTGTGGGGGGTTTAACGTCTTTATATCACCACGTGGTTATGTGAGACGCCGTAGGGGAGGGCGCCGGAAATTTCAACAACCTGTGGTTCTCTAACATGCGTGGAAATTTGAGCACACCGGCAAACAGCGTTCTCACCTCCATATGAAATAAAACCACCACAGCCGGGATTCGATCTCCCAACCTGGGGGACAGCAGTCGAGCATATCTTAGCCATTTGACCACCATGGCGGGGCTACAGCGTCACTTGATGTTGCCACGTTTTGAATGCTAATGTGGCAATTCTCGCACACAAAATCACCACCCGAGGCATTTTATATGTTTTCAGTGAAAGTGCGTGCGATGCTAAAATGCACAAACGCTTATGTTCAACATGCGTCGAGACGAGCCCCAGAAAGTACGGCTTTTAACATTCTATTCTACCACCAAGATTTCAACCAAATATTGGGCCTATCAACCAGGCCCGTCAAAAATTATCGGCGCTTCTGACTTTACAAATGCACCATTCCGACAAGTGAAAAGGACAATACAGCACGGCAGGGGTATCAGTTTCTCTAAATCAAGAATTTTGCTTTTGCACGGTGTCCACGCAGAAAGCGATGAATATAGATGCAACGCGTTTCAGCCGAACATACGCCTCCGGTAGTTAAAAGCCCTCAGTGGAACTCTCCGGCACTTCTCTGACTTCTACGCCAGAACAGAGAGTTTTCAATTTATATTCCTCACTAAACCGATGTTATGTCATATTTTATTCTCCGTGAGCAACACTCGTTTTTGGACAGGCCGTTATAAGTTGTGAATTATAGAGCTATGAATTGGCGCGATCTGGTGACTGCATTCAACATAGCGCGGAAAACATATCACAGTACTCAATCAATTGTACGCGCGTAGTTATCAAATGAGCGGAACTGCCTTATGAAGCCTCTGCATGTGTCGCTCTTTAGAACGAGTGAGAACTGGATATTGGCGCGAACCATGCATTGGGTTGGTTTATTTGTGTTTAGTTTTTTTCGGCCTGGCGGCGCCGGCCTGTGCTATCGCTGTTTTCACAGCGTTTCGAACAAACGCTACCCCAGCGTTTCGGACAAACGCTATCGAACAACGCTTGAAGCGTTGTTCGATAGAAACAACGCTTCAAGCGTTGTTTGTTGGAAGCGCTGTTCTAACGAACAGCGTTTCTAGCAAACGATATCACGGCGTTCTCAATACAATTCGACTATTCGAGAAACCCTCGCGCCGAGGGATATAAATTCCCGCACAGCCGATGCCGCGTCATTCGATCGCCGACGCTCACTAGCGTTCCCGTCGTTTTGCTGGCCGCTGCTTCGCCGCCTGTGTATTTTTTCAGTTGTTGGGGGAGCACAGGTTCGCTCCAATAAACTTCTTCTCCTGATAGACAACTGCGTCGTCCTTTGCTGCGTCACATCTGGTGGAGGTGCTGGGTACATGAACCCTAAGCCATTGCCAAGCTGACAAGCACGCCCAACTCATGTCAGCCGCCGACAGCAAGGCCTTCAGCCAGAGTTTGGACTGCTCCCGGATGAAAAAAAGGAAAGAAGACGTAAAAACCACGATGATGAACGCACTCACCATGACCAGCGCTACCAACCCTCCCGTCGTTCTGCAACAACCTCGCGAGCCCCTATCATTTCGAGCATCTCCTGGTGAAGACCCGGAAGAGTGGCTGGAGAAGCTGGAGCGCATACGCATCTTTAACAGGTGGAATGACGAAGAAACGTTTCGTCATGTCTTCTTCTATTTGGAGGATGCAGCTCGAACGTGGTTTCAGAACCATGAAGGCTCCCTAACCGACTGGACTGTCTTTAAGAGCGAAGTCCTCAAAACATTCGCTACGGTTGTGCGGAAAGAACGAGCCGCCCTTTTGTTGGAGACGCGAATGCAACACCCTAACGAAGGTGTTGTACTGTTCGCTGAGGAGATGAAGATGCTGTTCCGGAGAGCTGACCCCGAAATGGCAGAAGAGAAGAAGGTGCGCTTTCTGATGCGGAGAGTTAAACAAGAGCTCTTCGCTGGACTCATCCGCAACCCCCCTAAGACCGTCGCTGAGTTCGTCACCGAGGCTACGATGATCGAGAGGACCTTGGATATGCTTTCGCGGCAATACGATAGACCACTCAACACCCTTTCGGTGAACACGTTAAATCTCCTGGATTGGCGACGGGAGACTTGCGGGAGACCATCCGCGCCAACGTTCGCGAGGAACTGAGGAAATTGTTCCCAGCAACGCCGCAGCCCCAAGTCGCCTCTCTCACTGACGTCGTCCGCGAGGAGGTTCTGCAAGCACTGGGGAACTCCACGCCGTCGGAAGCATCTTGCGAACCACAAGCGATGACCTACTCCGCTGCAGCTCGTCGACCCCGACCCGTCCCAACCCGTTATGAAGAGGCCCCGCCGTACCGCCGCCCAATGTCGCCCGCCCGACCCCCTGTAACCCGAAACCAGGCGCCCAGGAAGACCGAGGTGTGGCGAACGCCAGATAGTCGTCCACTGTGCTACCACTACGGAGAGGCCGACCACGTCTACCGTTGCTGCCCGTACAAGAGGCTGGGTTTGCGTGTGTTCTCCGTCGACGCACCCCGCCCGCGAGCCGGCCAGCGCCCATTTGAGATCGAAGAATACCGAAGAATAACCCGCTCATGAAAAAACAAAACACAAATAAACAAACCCAATGCATGGTTCGCGGCATTACCCCCCAAACGAATGGACGAGCAGAACGCCTCCATAAGACAATCGCGGATATGCTGTCTATGTACGTCGACGTTGAACATAAGACGTGGGACGAAGTCCTCCCGTACGTCACGTTGGCGTACAACACGGCTATTCAAGAAACCACGCAGATGACACCGTTCGAGCTCGTCTACGGAAGACGGCCGACTACGATGCTCGACGCCATGCTTCCGCACGTAGAAGACGACGACCTCAACGTCGACGTCCAAGGATACCTCCAACGTGCGGAGGAGGCCCGCCAGCTCGCTCGAGCTCGTATAACGGACCAGCAACCGGTGGATGCCGGACGCTACAATCTCCAACGCCGAGACGCCGAGTACCATCCTGGAGATCGTGTGTGAGTTTGGACTCCCATTCGATGACGTGTACTCAGTGAGAAACTTTTACGACGCTATTTCGGACCCTACCAGATTCTACGACGTGTTGGCGAACTAACCTACGAAGTGATCCCCGATGGGGACTCCCGTACATCACGACGACGCACGCGGCCCGAAGTCGTACATGTGGTTCGCTTAAAACCTTTCTACGGACGATGACGAACTTTCATTTTAATTTGTGTGGACTGTCCCTTATGTTAGCATTGGGTCGATGCACTCTTAGAGGGGGGGTAATGCCGCGAACCATGCATTGGGTTTGTTTATTTGTGTTTTGTTTTTTTCGGCCTGGCTGCGCCGGCCTGTGCTATCGCTGTTTTCACAGCGTCTCGAACAAACGCTACCACAGCGTTTCGAACAAACGCTCTCGAACAACGCTTCAAGCGTTGTTCGATAGAAACAACGCTTCAAGCGTTGTTTGTTGGAAGCGCTGTTCGAACGAACAGCGTTTCTAACAAGCGCTATCACGGCGTTCTCGATACAATTCGACTATTCGAGAAACCCTCGCGTCGAGGGATATAAATTGACCATTTGCGGAAAAGTGAGCGGTCCTGTCGTGTAAACAGGAAAGCTTCGCTTTTGGTTGGAAAACAAAACGCTTGTTTTGTTGCTTTAGGACCAAAAACGCATGCCCGTTACTGAAACAAGAACGTAAAGGAGAAAAACATTCTCTTGACGTTTGTATACACGGTGTAAAACAAGAATTTCTCCCGTTTCAGCCTGAGAAATAACTAAGTGAGGCGATACCTGCACTCCGCTACCTCGACGGTTCGCCAGGCTCCTTACGCCTGCTCTTTTAAGAAGAACATTATGTTATACGCTTGAAGTTGAACCTTGAAATGTCTGTCGATTAACTATAGGTTCAGTGAGGACGGCTTGTGCACCGTCTGTGAGGTACGGTGTTTGCGTGAAAACGGCAGTGTTTGTCGTTACTATGGGTCATATTGATGGAACGCCAGGCTGATGTTTTCCAACCAAAACCAAAACGCCTGTACAGGAACGCTACCTGTGCGGTTACTGCTCATACGCAGTGGTTTTCCCGCAAATGATCAATTCCCGCACAGCCGATGCCGCGTCATTCGATCGCCGGCGCTCACTAGCGTGCCCGTCGTTTTGCTGGCTGCCGCTTCGCCGCCTGTGTTAGGGGAGCACAGGTTCGCTGTTAGGGGAGCACAGGTTAGGGGAGCACAGTTGTTAGGGGAGCACAGGTTCGCTCCAACAAACTTGTTTTTCTCATAGACAACTGCGTCGTCCTTTGCTGCGTTACAACTGTGAAGAAGAAAGAGCGTCGTTGGCAAGCAACATCGCCACCGCTTGGGTACTGGGTGCTGGGCTTCGCTCGCTCGGCTCGTGCTGATCATCGCCGGCATCTGCTTGACCGTTGCTCTTGCACGATCGTGTTTCTTCGTAGGACCACCGTCGCAACAGTCGTCAATAAACCCTTTTTCAATTGGTAGAAGGTGCTGACATTCCCCGTCGCCTGAACCTGGGTGCTGCCATTCGCCGTCGCCTGAACCTGGAGCTGCGCAACCGAACGCTACCTCCCATCATGGCTACGAACAACGCGCAACCTGGCTCTTCCACTCCGTCCCCCAGCAACCCTGGCGTTCTTCGTTTGCGAGAGCCCAAGGTCTTTAGCGGAGCTGATGAGACCGACGTGGAAGACTGGTTCGCTAACTATGAACTGGTGAGCGCAAACAACAAGTGGGATGACGCGGACAAATTGACTTACGTCATCTTTTACCTGTCCGCTGGGCTCCAACTGAACCTTAAAAAGTGCCGCTTCGCCGCGCGAGAGCTGTCCATCTTGGGGCACATCGTCTCCAAGCATGGTGTTCGACCCGACCCTGCAAAACTGCGAGCAGTCGCTGAGTTCCCGAAACCTACTACACTGAAAGAATTACGCAGTTTTTTCGGACTATGTTCGTACTTCCGGCGCTTCGTGCGAAATTTTGCATCGATCATGTCACCACTGACCAACCTCCTACGCGGTGATGCAGACCTTTCATCCTGGTCTTCTGACTGCGACGTCGCGTTTGCCACGCTCCGTAGTCTGCTAACATCTCCTCCAATTCTTCGGCATTTCGACCCAACAGCTGCAACGGAAGTTCACACAGACGCTAGTGGGGTTGGTCTAGGCGCCGTCCTCGCCCAACGCAAGCCGGGCTACTCCGAATACGTCGTCGCTTATGCGAGTCGCACACTTACGAAAGCTGAGGCCAATTACAGCGTCACTGAAAAAGAGTGCTTGGCGCTAGTGTGGGCGCTTCGCAAGTTCCGCCCTTATTTGTACGGTCGCCCATTCAACCTGGTAACGGACTACCATGCACTTTGTTGGCTCGCCACATTGAAAGACCCTTCTGGCCGCCTAGCTCGGTGGGCACTGCAAATCCAGGAGTACGACATTCGTGTCATCTATCGCAGCGGACGCAAGCATTCTGACGCCGACGCCCTGTCGCGTTCGCCTTTACCTACCGACTCGGCCTGCGGAACCACTGGTATCTTCATCGCATCTCTCGACCTCGACTCCTTTACCAGTGAACAACACAAGGACCCGTGGATCGCTTCTCTTTTTAACTGTCTTTCTGGATCGTCAACCACTGCGGTACCACGATCTCTCCGACGTCAAGCTGCTCATTTCGCCATTCGTGATCGGCTACTACACCGACGCAACTACGCCCCCGAAGGTCGTAAGTGGCTTTTGGTTGTCCCGCGCAGCTTGCGATCACAAATCTGCGCCTCCTTTCACGACGATCCCCAATGTGGTCATGCCGGAGTTTTCAAAACTTACGAACGCATTCGCCATCGCTTCTACTGGCGCGGAATGTATAATTTCGTTCGAAAATTCGTTATGGGCTGTCCTGACTGTCAACGTCGCAAATCACCGCCTTTCCACTCGTCCGGTGCGCTTCAACCACTTCCGTGCCCTGCCAAACCTTTCGATCGGATCGGAATTGATCTCTATGGCCCTCTACCGACAACATCAGATGAAAATCGGTGGATTATAGTCGCTGTGGACCATTTAACACGCTACGCTGAGACCGCCGCCCTTCCAAGTGCCACTGCGCGGGACGTAGCATCCTTCATCCTTCATCGCTTCATATTACGACATGGTGCACCTCGAGAACTACTAAGCGATCGAGGTCGAGCCTTCCTATCAGAAGTTGTCACGTCTCTGCTTTCTGAATGCCATGTTGTTCATCGCAAGACCACGGCATACCACCCGCAGACTAACGGGCTTACGGAAAGATTTAACCGCACCCTTGGCGATATGCTCGCCATGTATGTGACATCCGATCATACTAACTGGGATCGCATTCTTCCATTCATTACGTTCGCATATAACACCGCGGCACAGTCTACCACTGAATTTTCACCTTTCTTTCTTCTTTATGGACGCGAACCATCCCACACCATCGATACTATCCTTCCATATAGTCCTGACGCATCCGAATGCCCATCTGTGTCCGAAGCTGCACGAAATGCGGAAGAGTGCCGTGAACTCGCACGCACCTTTACGTCTCGAGAACAACAGCGCCAGAAAGAAAACAACGTCGACTCTTCACAAAGCCCCAGCTATTCCCCGGGATCACTTGTATGGCTGGCTGTTCCTTACCAAACCCCCGGCATTTCCTCAAAACTCGTTCCAAAGTACGAGGGCCCATACCGCGTTTTGGAGCAAACCTCGCCGGTGAATTTTCTCATCGAGCCACTTTCCCCATCTGACGACATGCGCCGGCGTGGACGTGACATCGTCCACGTCGCCCGCCTTAAGCCATATTATAGCCCTCTGCCTCCAGACTCTTAGGTCGCCAGGATGGCTCTGTTTCGGCGGGGGCAAATTGTGAAGAAGAAAGAGCGTCGTTGGCAAGCAACATCGCCACCGCTTGGGTACTGGGTGCTGGGCTTCGCTCGCTCGGCTCGTGCTGATCATCGCCGGCATCTGCTTGACCGTTGCTCTTGCATGATCGTGTTTCTTCGTAGGACCACCGTCGCAACAGTCGTCAATAACCCCTTTTTCACAACATTCAACTTCACTGTAACAGCCGCTAAACACTACCTTTTTGATTTTCGGTAGTTGTGAATTAAAAAAAAGAGTTGTTGCTGTTGGCATTATCACAGTGCTAGTCCTTACCAGCACCAGTTATTTGTGTTTGATAAATATGTAAACATTAGAACCATTTGTAGAGCCCATCTATCTCGAGTATGTGACATACGAAACTGAAGTTAAATTGTGAATCCGTATGTTGACTAGTCATTCTACGAAGATGAAAACACATGTCCATGTGGAACCCTGGCTATCGTGTTGGGCTGGTAATCTGAACATTGCAGGTTCAAACTCTGGTTGTGTGACTTTTTTTTTATTCGGATGCTTTTCGTATCATCTTGTATACATTGTTTTTCGCAGCAGCTCGACGAAAAGATTGTGTCTCTGCAAAGTGTTTTGTGCTCCAGCATCGCCGCCACTTCAGCATCTTCAACATCCACCATACACCAGTATACACCATATGTGCCACAAATATTGCAGCACCATATTACACAATAATGGTGGATGGTGCAATTCACCTTTCATATGGTGCACATATTTCAATTGGGCGTATATCGGTGTCCTGTGTAGTATCACGCTATAGGCCATACATAGCAGAAATATTCAACTACTGCGTTACAAATACATTGCAAAATGTATTTCAATACACAGACATAGATACCCTGATACATAGTTTAGTGGTACCCTAAGGTACCACTAAAGTACTATCAGGGTACTTATTATTGCTTTACTGTGCAGTCATACTTCTAAATCATAGAAAGTTGTTATAGCGTCGGTTGAAGAAGCCTCTAGGCATATGAATAACGCATGCACTTAGTCGTCTTTCATGCACTTAGTCGTCTTTCACTTCTACAGAGGCGCATGCGGGTGAACACTCAGACATAGCAAGTGGAAAACGCATGAAGAGTGTCCCTGAGCCGGCCCGTAAAACATCCGAAGAGACGGCCAATATGCCTACTGATACTGTCACTGGTGCGCCACAGAATATTTATGAAACCCTCCTACGTGAGGCCGATTATAAAACTGCTCTGCAGGTGAGTCAATGAGTGAGTAGTTTATAAAACTTTTGTGAACTGGAAGCTTGAATGCTTTTCCTAAGTCACCTTGATGCTGGGTATGTTTGCGGATTGGATGTCACCAAGAGAAATGTGAATGGCAATGTGCCAGATGTGATGGGCACCATGGCATGAACCAAGACTTGAGGTTAGACTCAGAGCAGTATTTATGATCGTTGTTGTTAATTCGTCTGTAACGCACATGCAAACTGTGAAAACACGTGCAGTCAAGACTGCTTTTCATGGTGATAGCGTCTTTTGGTTAAAAAAAGTGTTCGAAGTCATTGAGGTCAGCGTTCCTATTATCAGCCCAGAATGAAAGGTTTGAATACACGCATGAATATAGCATTGACATTATACAGCTTTCGGCCACGTGTCAATCCATACACTGCGAGAACGCTTTTATTTTAAAAGTGTTCCTATAAATAAAGGTGCTCCTATTTATAAAGAAGCAGTCAAACAATCCTCTCGTCCATCACAAGTGGATGGGTGATAGAAGTGTGGTGATGAAGAGTGTAAAATTTAAATCATCGCGAAAGCAGCAAAGCACAGCGTGGAATATGGAGAGTGCAGTAGCTTTTGTGAACGAGATCGCTGTATATAGATAGCAGCTGTGACCATTCATTTGACCGCGGCAAGCAAACCAATGAAACCAACGTCATTTGTGGAAAGTATGCATAAGTATCAAAGCCAATTCAACATCACTTCCGTTGCGCTGATTCGTTACGTTTCGTTTATGTCCCATTTGACTGCTGATCGATGGCACTGACATTCACACGAAGGAGTTAGCACAATCAAAAGTAAAACAAATGACTGCTTTATAATTCTCCCGTTTCTTTTGTCCTGATTTCATGAGCACCGCCTGCAGCTTGCTTAAGAGCTCCAGCGCAGAGTCCCAATTTTCGTGTGCTTAGAAATATTGCTGTTTCGTCAATTCACACGTATATAGAGCTTGGTTTAGTTGTGCATTGCAGCAGATGTCATTAACACTGGGCCTACTTATGCGAGGAGCGATGAAAAGCTAGGGCACCACTTTGAATTGACCCTTGGAAACACAGATGCGCTCGACTTATTGTTTAATTGTCCCCTATAAATACACAGGAGTATGCTGTGACACTGCCATCAGTTTGAAGTAACTGGAAGTTTACATTACCCGAGTTCGAATCAAGAAGCGTCCGTAGAGCGATCGCTGACTTCAGAAGCAGGGCGATCTTATTGAAAGTTCCTGTAGTCAAATAAAACGAAAGGGTTGCACGGAGTCTCATTACACAGAGTGCACAGTCTTTTTCTGGGGCTTCATCACGGCTCCCAGTCGACATGTGATGGGTCTTGAACATACGCAGCATACTTTAGATTCCGTTATTGTTAACGTCTGCGCTATTGTCATGTTCCGCTATATTGTGCGACAGCAACATTATACTGCCGCAACGTCGTTGCAATGGGCAAAAATTGCATAGGCCAATAAAACGAAGTGTTAGGCAAAGTAAATTTTTTTGAAAAAATATGTGGCATGAAAAAAAGACAGGTATGAATTTCGTTCCGGGTGATGGCTCCTCGAAGCATATGCATATTGAGTGATATTCGAGAATATTATTCGCGCCATCATTTCTAAGAGGCACGGAACCCAGAAATCAGACCGCAATAATTTTGTGCACGTCTTGCAAATGGTACGATTGTTACCTACAGCCAGTACAACGTTTTTTGAATGACATACCGTCATTATAGGATAAGAAAACAAAACATAGCATTGTACAAACTACGCACGACAAACACTGAAATCAGCGAGGAGATGCTCTTAAAGAGGAGTTTCATTTCTCAAAAACGTTCTAAATGTGCTTCAGGTGGGAATTTCGGCGGACGCCTTCATATTTCGCAGGGAAGTTTTGGTGCCCTCTTGTGGCTAGTGCAAACGATTCCGGACTGTGTAGTGCAGCTGGATACGGTTTGTGACAGAGCATAGCATTCTCACAGCTCAAATATGTTGATAACAAGAGGCCGTAATCCCTTCCATGGAATCTATTCGGAATATGCTGAAATTGCAACAAACAAAACAGTATACCCAAGGACTGTAGTTATACGTCTAATCTATAGCAATTTTTGGTTTGACCACGCAGCCTGAAGACACAGAACCGCTCTTTCGTGAGGAAGTTATCGAGGACAGATTCGGTATAGAAATGAGGCTTGAGTTTTACGTCAGTAACTAGAATTCGTACGTTTAATAGTCTTTCCAAACAGTGACTAGTTGCTCTGCTTTATCAAGATTTGAGCGAAAAATAGAAAAGGCCTTAGAAAGTGGAAAAGGCTACAATGAACGGGCATTATAATTCAAAACAATTACTGCGTAGATATGTCACGGACGCAAGAACTGCCTTGGAAAATCGCAAAGAAGGATAAAGCAAACGGGTAAGAATGTGTCACTTGAACATATTAATAAGAATTGAGTTGCCAACAAGATTCTCGCGTGGGATGACGCATTTACCTGCCGCCGAACGACAGCAAGGCCGAAAAAATTGTCATCGAATAGCTCACAGTCAGCGCCGCGTTATCTTCGATGGTCAGTTTTAAAGCAAGAAACATTGCTAATGAAGTAAATAAGTCGGAAGAGTTGCTGCTATAGCATGATACTCATTTCTGCAATATAACGGAGACATAGTCCTATGCTTCGATTCGTGACGGCGAAATTGTTGCGGCAGACTACTGGCTCTTCTGAAAAGATAGAAACTTAAAATTCCACTCTCATATTTTAGATGTCAAGAAAAAGCTGTCTTATGGTATACGCATCCTCATTCGGTCTCGCCCTTTTTTTTTCACGTTCCATTCTCTTGTCACTATTCTACGCATTTATTCATTCTCACATCAACTACTGTATAACTACCTGGGGCACTACCTACAACACTCACCTCGCACCGTTACAGACTGTTCAAAACAAAGCAATTAAAACAGTCACTTCTAGTTCACATTACACCAATTCAAAACAACTATTCTACAGCTACAACATCCTTACAGTGCGCGATATGGTTAAGTATAATCTAGTCATATGTTTATCCAAGCATATTAATGAGCTATTTCCCATTTCCATCTTCCCATCCTCCTCACTTCTCAATACCAACAACACTAGATTTGCTTACCACAAAAACTTCATCTTACCGAAAGCCCGGACTAACTATGGCAAACAAACCGCTCATTTTAGCTCACTTTCCATATGGAATTCACTTCCATCCATCTTAAAAGTAATGAATCCACACTCGTTTGTAAAAGAATTAAAAAAGCTCTTTGTCAACCAATACAACACGTAGCACTTCATTCTAATAGCCCCTAAAGCATGCTCTCACACATGTATGTGTGTATATATATGTGTGTATATATATGTGTATATATATGTGTGTATATATGTGTGTACATATCTATATATATTTTTTTCTTTTTTCTTTTTACATCTCTTGTTTACATGGTTTTCTTTATATTATGAAATGTGCTTGATCACCCATATCATTATGATTATTGGAATTTTTTCCTTTCTGTCGAAGCTATATTATATTTGTTTTTATGTTCATCATGCACAGGAGGTCCCAATTCAGTCTCCGACTACGGGACCTCCTTCTGTATACTGTCTGAAATGACTTTACTTCATAGTAACAATAAAATTTGATTCTGAATTCTGAAAAGTCTAGAGGTGAGGACGTAGCAATCATCGTAAACCATAGTATCAACGCAACGGCGGCGGACAAGATAGGTGATCATATAAGGTGAATTTTAAAAGTAGTGTTACAAACATTTCTTGTTTCCTTTGCGCTGTTTTTAAACCATCGAGTGGTAATGATGTCTTCTTGAGCTTATTGTATAGCCACCCTCTAAAACTCTCCGGCAAGAGCCTGATTATTACTGGATCCTTCAATGTGTCATCTACTCACTGGAACCGTTTGTAATACGGGCATTCTATTACCAGGGACATTCTGGTGAATAATATATAGTCCCACAGCTTTTAGCAAGCTGTGGGAATCTCTATCCTTGTAAATTCAATTTTTAACCTACTACTTCTCATTGAAAAGGTCAGTAAGAGAACCGTTAATTTGGAGCAAGTTTTGGGAATCCCTAGCCTTGGAAATTCAATTTTTGGCCTACTACTTATCAATGAAAGGGTCAGTAACAGTACATTGAGCCTGTATATTCTTGTCACAATTTAGTTTAGTTTACCTAGACTAAATGGCTCTTGGCAATAGGCAAACTTATATTTCGGCTGCAGTTAGAGACTGTAATAAAGCTATTGATACAACGATTATTCATTATTTGACTATAAACGTGCTTGTGACAGTAATGATGCTGAGTGTTTGTGCAAACGTTCCCCTCTACATCAACGTAGTGCATTTTTTTATTCCCACTACGCAAATCTATAGGCAGTGCTCAAATCATCAGTAAGCCCCCAACAGGGACAAAAAAAGATAAATTGACTCAGAAGGCAGCACCATGCTTATATGCCAGATTTTAATAAACTAATGAAGATTTGTTTAAAGGAGTTAGACAAGCAAGAAACAATTTCCTTAAAAACACCTTGCTTCACTTTACTAGGGCTAACCACCAAAACTGTGGCACCCCATAACTCAAGCAAGTGAGGAGATAAAGAAACTGAAAGACCATAATCACATTGCTGAGGAACCGATCGAAATCGAAGAAGTTTTTAATCAATTTTTAGGCTTTATTTTCCGAATTAGTGTAATGCGATTACGAAAGCCTCAAGAGAGGACCAGAAAAAAACACGAAAGTGATATCTCAAGAATGTGTCACCCCCATGCCTCTAAATCTGAATATTGAACATTGTGCTGGCTCAGACAACATTCCAAACACAATTTTTAGACGCTATGCTGAGAGAACGTCTGAATTTCTGACCAGTATGTTTATTCTATGGATAACCACAAGTGTCATCTCAACTAACTAACGTGATCTACGTGTTGCACCCATTCGAAGAAATTGTGACGTGCTCCGCCGTTGTGGTCTGGTGGGCAAGTTACTCAACTGCTGACCCGCAGGTCGCGGGATCGAGTCCCGGCTCCGGCAGCTGCATTTTTGATGGAGATGGAATTGCTGTAGCCAAGTGTGCTGAGAACCTCAGGTGTACGAAATGTCGAGAGTCCTCAGCTACCGCATCTCTCATAATCATGTGGTGGCTATCGGATGCCAAACCCCGAATATAATTTAAAAATTGGGACTGGCTTTCGATAAATTTGTCACGAGGTGGTGACGTGAACGAATGGAGCAGACTGTGGGTCAAATATGAAATTGTTTATTCGGGCCGAACTTGTGGTCACGCAAAAGGAAAGTCAGATTACACCACGACAATGGCACTGATAGGGGCGAACTTAGCATCGGCCGTCGGTCATTTGGCAAGAGGCGAAGCGTGTCGGCACTTATAATCTTGCCATCGAACATTCTAGCGTTATCGCTAGCGGTTACGTAGGTTCTGGAATAATCCGAAATTTTCATGAAGTGGGTGTAATCCTAATAAAACTATCTACAGCAGTCCTGAAGGTACTCGAACACTGTAGGCGCGCTTTGTGCTCAGAATGGCGTAGAGCGTTACGGGGCGATGAAAAAGCAAGAGAAAAGAACGTGGCTTTGTCCCCCTCTCAAAAAGACATCGTCCCGATGCTTTGACAGAAGATGAAAGTACAATAATATTGTAAGAAAGTACAAATAAGAAAGTATAATACAGCAATAACAACAACAACAAAATACACCTTTTTCAGTTGGTTAACCTTCATGAAACGGCTAAAGGCGCGTGACATGAACGACTTCAGGTCGCGATCTTCGCCGTTCAGAGTTCGTAATGACGTCGGGGGCAATCGAGAGTCGAGTGGGCAAAGACGTTGTACTATCCTGTATGGTCCGAAGTACCCTCGCAGAAGTTTTTCACCAAGTCCACGTCGGCGGGTTGGCGTCCATACCCAAACACGCTGACCGGGCTGGTATTCCACGAAGCGTCGCCGAAGAGTGTAGCGGCGGTGGTCGGTCATCTCCTGATTCGTGATGCGCAGGCGGGCGAGTTTAGGAGCTTCTTCAGCGTGCTGAAGATAGAGGGTGACGTCGTCAGCGACGTTGGGCAGCATTGCGTCGAGCGTCGTTACCTGGTTCCTTCCGTAGAACAACTTGTTCGGTTGCATCTGCGTCATCTCCTGCACGGCCGTGTTGTACGCGAAGGGCACCTACGAAAGGATGGCGTCCCATGTCTCGTGTTGAACGTCGACGTACATGGCCAGCATGTCGGCGATTGTCTTGTTTGGCCGCTCGGTGAGACCATTTTTGTGTAGGTGGTAGGTGGTGGTGCGGCGGTGGCTTGTCTGGCTAAGCCTCAGTATCGCTTGAGGTAAATCAGCAATAACGGTCACACCTCTTTTGGTGAGGACAACCTCTGGGGCGCCATGACGAAAGACGATGTTCTCAACGAAAAAACTTGGCTACTTCTTCGGCGCTACATATGGGTAGGGCCTTTGTTTTGGCGTAGCAGTGAGGTAGTCAGTAGCTACGACAATATACTTGTTTTCCAAATTCAACATTGAAAAAGGCCCGGGTAGGTCAATTCCGATTTGTTGGAACGGTCAGCGAGGTGGTTCAATCGGCTGTAGAAAGCCTGCTGGCCTTGTCGGTGATGTCTTGCTGCGCAGATAGTCTCGGCATGTCTTTACTTAACTAGCGACGTCGGTGGTAAGGCGTGGTTTGCAGTACCTTTCTTGTATCCGCGCGAGCGTGCGGGAAACACCAAGGTGTCCTGCCGATGAATCATCGTGCAGGGCCTGGAGAAGTTCTGGTCGCAGAGCTTAAGGCACCACAAGAAGGTACTTGCATCGAAACGGCGAGAAGTTCTTTTATTGTAGAAGACCGTTTCGCAGCGAAAACGACGTAAGTGCCTGTTCGAATACCTTCGAGACAACAAAAGTTCTGCCCTCGAGGTATTCAAACAGGCCTCTAAGTCACAAATCAGCCCACTTGCGTTCAGCGAAGTCTTCAGCAGTTGTCGTTCCCAAGAAGCAACCGTCATTCAGGTCTTCGGGTGGTGGTGGGTCAACGGGGGCTCGCGACAGGCAGTCGGCATCGTAGTGTTTTCTGCCAGACTTGTAAATGACGACAATGTCGTATTCTTGAAGTCTCAGGCTCCAGTGCCGAAGGTGACCTAAAGGGTTCTTCAAGTTAGCTAGCCACTACAAGGCGTGGTGGTCGCTCACAACTTTGAAGAGTCTGCTTTACAGGTAAGGACGAAACATCGGCGTCGCCCAGATGATGGCAAGACACTCCTTTTTTGTTGTGGAATAATTGCTTTCTGCCTTGAGTAGTGAACGGCTACTGTAACTAACAACTCTTTCCAGCCCGTCAGTCCTATAGACAAGGACGGTGCCGAGTCATTCGCTGCATGCGTCAGTGTGCACTTTCGTTTTGGCGTTTTTGTCGAAATGCTAAAGTATCGGAGGCATCTGCAGGCGTTGTTTTAGTTCTCCAATTGCTTTGTCCTGTGGGGTTTCCCAATTGAACTCGACGTCAGTCCTCGTAAGATTAGTTAGTGGGTTGGCGATTTCCGCAAACTTTCTGACGAAGTGCCTGTAAAGGGCCCACAGGTCGAGTAATCGACCCATGTCCTTCTTGTCGGCAGGTGGCGGAAACGTAGTGATGGCGACTTTCTTCTGCGGATCAGGCCTGACTCTTGACTTGCTTACGACGCGGCCCAAGAACAAAAGTTCCTCGTACGCGAAGTGGTACTTTTCTGGCTTTAGGGCGAGTCCGCAAGTCTTGATGGCTTGAGGTACAGCTTCAAGGCGCCGAAGAAGCTCGTCGAAGCTTGAGGAAAACACGACGACATCGTCCAAGTACACGAGACAAGCCTGCCACTTCTATCCTGCCAGCACTATGTTCATAATGCGTGGAAAAGTCGCAGGTACCGAGCAAAGACAGAAGAGCATGACCTCGAACTCGAAAAGGTAGTATAAACGCCATTTTTTCTCGGTCTCTCTCGTAGACTTGGATTTGCCAGTAGCCGGTCTGAAAGTCCATCGTAGAAATATACTTCGTGTTGTGTAGTCGATTGAAGGCGTCATCTAGCCATGGGAGAGGATAAACATCTTTTTTGTGATTTTGTTTAGGTCGCGATAATTGACGCAGAAACGCAGGATGCCATCCTTCTTCACTAACACCACAAGTGATTGGAGGCGGAAATGTTGTACGCCCGTGTACTCAGATTTGGGTGCACGTTAAAGAAGCCCAGGTGGTCAAAATTTCCGGAGCCCTCCACTACGGCGTCTCTGATAATCATATGGTGGTTTTGGGTTGTTAAACCCCACATATCAATCAACACCACAAGTGATGGCACGGACTTATAGAAGGTTGGATAATGTCGTCGCATAGCATTTCGTCGACTTGCTTCCTTATTGGCTACCGCTCTCGCGTCGAAGCTCTGTACGGGCTCTGACGGTGTGGTCTGGTACTCTCCTCTGTTGTGATGCGATGTTTCGCTACTGTTGTCTGCCAAATTTTCGACGACGACAAAAAGCAATCCTTGTATTGCCGGAGCATGCTTTTCAGCCGTTCTTGCTTATGCTTTGGAAGTATCGTATTGACGTCGAAATTCTCTTGGAGACCTTGATTCGTGGAAACAGGTTCAGTAGACTCGGTGAGGGCTACAGTGTCGCTTGCTTGCACAATTTGTTCGAAATAGGCGCCCATAGCGCCTTCGCTTACGTGCTTATATTCGTTGCTGAAGTTCATTATTAGCACTGTTGCTCTCGCGCGTCTCAGCTCTTGCGACGCAAATGTTGTAGTTGATCAAAAGGTGCTGATCGCTTTTAATGCCTTGCAGGCATGTTGATTTCTGAGAGCCGACAGATATGTTGATGCTGGAGCGTGGAGAATGGTGGTTTCATCTTCCAGTACATTGAAGGCCACTCTGCTGGGCGGCGTGTGCGGTGGCAGGACTAGTTTTGTTGAGGCAGTAGGATTGAGCTTGTTGATATAACGTGATAAAGAGTGCTTACCAGCGCAAACGACAGGACAGGAGGGGACAGAGGAAGAGACGAGACAGAGCGCTGACTGCCAACAATTTACTTCTTGTGAAGGTCTTCGCTTTTGTAGTTACCACTCGCAACAGTCATGCGCCAGAAACAATGATAATGCATGAGTAAATCCCACCGAAAAGCAAAGGATTTACTTTTCTTCATCTGTGAGTGCAACAGAAGGGGTGCTAACACAAGCATCTTTCAATGAGCAAATCTTTTCTGCCTCTATGATCTCGCGTGTGGTGCGATCCCCACATCTTGCAACAATAGTACACTCTGAAAATATTGGCCGGCAACCACCCGTGCTGCAGTGAACGGACAGCCATCATTGTTTATAGCGATCCACATTGTACATATGTTCCCCCAGCCTCTCATTTATACAACGACCTGTTTGACCAACGTGACACCTTCCCCACGATAGCAGCAGCTGATACACCACATCACAGATACAATCTTTAAATTTATTTCCATGTTTTGTAGTGCGACCGAGGGTGGTTCTGGACGGAGAAACGAACAGCTTGCATAGGTGACTCGGTTTTTGAGGGGCCGTAAAGACCACCTTTACATTAACTCGCTGTGCCCCCTTGAAGATTGTGCGCTATCTTGTGCATATGCAGAAGCACGGCGAAAGCCTGTCTAGCTGTGACAGGTTTGTCTATGTTATCGTTACCTTTGGCCTGAAGTTCACGCAGCAGGCCTTGGGCAACAGAAACTTGCACGTGGTCGGGGTAACAAGTCGACGTCAGCCTTGAAAATTGTTCAACAAAGCTTTCTGAAATCTTCTGCACTCAGTATTTTTGCAAGGCTTTCACGAAACAAGAATTTGCGATACATCGCTTGACTAATTTAGAATGCACGGAATTAAATCACAGAACACGCTTATTTCTACGAGATTGATACATCCAGCAAATGCGTCCATTATTCAGAAATACCTTAAAGTCAAGGAACCTGATTTCACAATTCTCAGAAAGTTCATAAGTAAGTTCAAAATGTTTGAAACCATTTTGCATAAGGTCCAAAACTGCAAAAGCATCATTCTTATACGATGCAACATCAGCGTTCATAAAAACTAAAAAATCATGTACGTGTCTGAAAACGTGCGTCACATGAGTTTAAGTAAAAACTTCCGAAATGGATCTGCCTAATTTGCCTAAAAACAGGTTACTGATGATGGGAGCGATGCAAGAATCAATACCGATACCAGATTTTGAAGATGAGGTTTTCCATCTCATAGGATGTACGTCGACTGTAGGTAAAACATTAGAAGCTCTAAAAACCCACCGGAAAGCTGGCCCGTGCAAGTCCGGGCCACCTTGCCGGTACCAACGGGGGGTAATGATCTTAGTCGATGCTTTACGCATGATTGTCAATATAGCTTTTGAACAGACACGCCTGGTTCATTCATACTTGACAATATTTTAGTTGTGAAGCTCTTAGGGTCTAGCTTTGTCTCCCCGTCGGTGTAGCGTATATATTGCGGCGTGCGATCTTTCTCTTCGACAGCGAAGACAAAGGAGCGCTCGCTCTCGGTGCGTTCTCCGCGTTGGAGTGGAGACCGACAGAGGCGCTGTCGTGATCCTCGCTCTAAGGTTTCTGGATAAAACTTAGCTCGCCACCACCGCGCGATCTCTCTCTCTATTGGACAGCCAAGACAATGAAGACAGAGCTCAAAACTGCGTAGATATTGTTTACTCAAAAGAACATGAGTGGGCGCTGCGAAGTTGCAGCATGGCGGTTTCACGGAGGTCACTGCGTCTGCTGTCACTAACACAAGTATGGAGTTTTCTGCAGTGTGATTACAGTTCGCGTTCTTTTGAAGAAGGGGAGTGGGTTGTTGATGCGGAGCATCTTACTTTAGTTGGCACCGATGGTTCCGCAAGCGCGAGTGGCGTTCTTGAAGTGGTCGCATTATGTCCCTAATGCACATGGCACACCATGTCTCTGCGAAATTCGTTTACGTACTTCGGGCGCCGCAGCAACATGTAGTCACTGGATACAAGGTCATTTAATAGGTTTGAGTTAACGAGTTAACACTAGTGCCTCACCTGGAAATAATAAATGTGCTTGGCTGTTCGTTTTTTCTTCACGGGCGGCACCATCCTGCCGGGCCCCTACCGTATACGACTGGCGCTTGTACTGTTTGGACCTCAGTACGCAGCTTCTCTATATGGCTGCTAGATGCCGCATGAATTGCTGGATTCGCGAATATAGCTGAGGGCTCACTGAGTGACCCAAGAATGGCAGCGAAGGCTAGTGAACCCCTAGTAGCGGGATCACGAAAATGCATTGAAACGACAGCACCGGCAAGCTGGCCCGCAGTTGAGGGCCTGTTTGCTGGTGCTCCCGGTGTAGCTTGGTGGGCAAGGCAGCAAAGACAATTGGATCCGGAAGCTGTGAGGGCTCGCAAAGCTGCAGCGGCACATCGACGTTGCCAAACGGACTTAGAAGAGGTGAGAGTATGAAAAGCAGCTAAAAAACACCGAGAAAGAGAGAAATAGACTTTATTGGGCTATCCTGCGTGTGGAGGGTGAGAGCACCGCGCAGGGTTCCGCACCCTCCTGTCTATTTAGACCTCAATAACGGCAGCCCCAGCGCGAGCTACTAAGAGTTTGCTCCGTTCGCTTTTGCTGAGCCAGGGCCGCGTCAAGCCGCTGGATGGCGTTAAGCTGCGCCTCGTGATCGGGCGAGGCTATGTGGTTCACAATGTCCAGTGGCAGTACGTCGGTGATAACTCCCCCCGCACACGCGTCACACCCCCACGGCACATGTGTCAGCGTTGCCAGTTCTCGCGCACAGATACTGCACTTCGCACTTTCGTAGAGTCCGGGGCACACGTGTCGGGCCAGGGCGGGCGTGAGCACCATGCTGGTCTGTAGTTGTCTCAGGAGGACCCCCTCGCGCCGCCCCAGCCTCGGGTGAGACCCGGGAAGCGTTCGGCGGCCCTCTCGGTACCACTGAAGGATGCTGCCGTAGTCGAGTAGTGGGTCCGAGTCCGGGGGTACGGCTTCTTCCGTGTCCGAGGGGGGGGGGGGGGTGCCGCACGGTGCGCGAGCTCGCGTGCGAAGGCGTCCGCCCTTTCGTTGCGGTTGGCCACTCCGCCCGGGATGGCTCCGACGTGGGCCGGGAACCACCGTAGATGTGTCGTGGTCGACTTGCTTCTTGGCAGCAGGCTTGCTGCCGGGGTCCCGGTGCTCCCGCGGTGGAAATTGGCCATGGCCGTGCGGGAGTCGCTCAGGATGGTGGTGACTTGGGGAGTGCCGTTTAGCGCCAGGGCGATGGCGGCTTCCTCCGCTTGCTCCGCAGACGTTGCTCGGACGCTGCAGGCGTTAAGCACTTTGCCGTCCGTGGCTCGGACAACCACCGCTACGTAGGTGTGCGGTCAGTATTGATGCTTGGCGGCGTCTACGTACACCGCCGTCGAGTCACTGGCGTGAGTATCTGCCAGCGCTCTCGCTCTTGCGACCCGTCACCCCTTTGTTGCGTTGCGGGTGGATGTTGCGTAGTAGCGGCAGGACCACGAGGTGTCTCGCGATGTCTCTTCCAATTTCCGTGCGCTCCGGAGCCTCGTCTCGATAGGACTCGGCTCTTGGTGGGCGCAGGCCGACTCTTCGGAGGATTTCTCTGCCGGCAGTGGCCGTTGCGAGGCGGGCGAGCTGCGACATGCGCTGGACCTCGCTCACCTCTTCTAGGGTGTTGTGGACCCCCAGTCAGACAAAGGAGTCGTTGCTCGAGCTTACGAAAAGACCGGGGGCGGACTTGTGGGCCTTCCTGATGGCTGCGTTGATCTTGTCCCGCTCGTGCTGCAGCCATCTGTGAAATGCGCCGACGTACGATACGTAGCTCGTCACAAACGACTGCAGCAGTCGCAGGACGTTGGCTTCTCTCATGCCGTTCCGTTTGGTGGAGATTTGCTTGAAGAGGCGGGTCGCCACCCCCATCTTCATCAGAAGCCTGTTGAGAGCCGTGTGGTTCCCGTTGCCGGCGTCGATGTGCATGCCAAGCACTCTGATTCCTCGGACGTGCAGAATGGTGGTGGCGTCTTCCGTCCGAAGCGTGATCTTGGCCGCCTCCGCTTCTGCTGACTTGCGCCAGTGTCCGGGTGATAGAAGTATTAGTAGTTCTGATTTTTGCGGGGACCATTTGAGCCCCGTTCCGCGCAGACAGTCTTCGATCTGCTCGATCGCCTCTTGGAGCGATTCCTCCGTGCGTCCGGTCGTGCCTTCCGTCGTCCACAAGGTGATGTCGTCGGCGTAGATCGTGTGCCGTACGTGCGGTAGTCGAGCGAGGCGTTCGGCCACCGGTATCATGACTGTGTTGAACAGGAAGGGGGAGATGACGGCCCCTTGCGGTGTGCCGACGCTGCCCAACTTTCGCTCCTCTAGTTGCAGGTGTCCGATGCAGAGGCACGTCGCTCGGTCCGAGAGAAAGGCTCGGATGTAGTTATAGGTTCGTTCGCCCAGTCTGAGTCTCGCGATCTGTGCCAGGATCGCCGAGTGTTTCACGTTATCAAAGGCGCTCTTTAAGTCGAAGCCCAGGATCATCCTGCAGTCGGTCTTGCTGGGGGACTGGAGCAGGTCTCGTTGAATGAGCAGCATCGCGTCCTGCGTGCTCAGCCGGGCCCGAAAGCCCAGCATCGTCGCCGGATACGCGTTGTTGTCTTCCATGTGCCGTTGCCAGCAGTTGTTGAGTACGTGCTCGAGTACCTTGCCCGCGCACGGCGTGAGGGAGATCGGGTTGAGGTTCTCGATGCCGGGCGGCTTGTTCGTCGTGGGGATCAGTATCGTGCGGGCCATGCGCGACTGCTTTGGCAGGGTGCCTGAACGCCAGCACTTGCTGTAGTATCCGGCAAGGGCCGTGATAGCCACGTCGTTGAGGTTGCGCAGGGCCTTGTTGTGTATCAGGTCCGGTCCCGCCGCAGACTTGCAGTTGAGCGCCTGCACTGCGTGGCGGACCTCCCACTCTTCTATGTCCGTGTCGAGTGTGGAATTTTCCGGTCCCGCGTAGACCGGGTGTCGGGTCTGCGCACTGGTTGGGAGGTATTGGTCGTTGAGGCGTCTGCCCACCTCGTCTTCTCCGTGCTCCTTGATCGCTGCGTGCAGGATCTGCGCCAGCTGATGTTGCTGGTACGATTTACTCTGTGTCTCGTCGCGCAGGTGTCGTAGCAGTTTCCACGTGCGGCTAGTGTGGAGTTGGTTGTCCGCCTCGTTGCAGATGGCGTGCCACTGCTGCGCGCAGAGCTGTCGACTGTACTTTTCGATTTACCTGCCTAGGTGGGCGATGCGCTTTCGCAGCGTCCTACTGTGACGCATTCGTTTCCATCTGCGTTGAAGGGACTGGCGCGCTTCGATCAGGTGTGCCAACTTGGTTTCCATGGGTGAGGTCGTGTCGTCCGTCTCTACTTCTGTGCTCGCACATTCTGCGGCTTCTACCAGGCTTCGCGTCCATTCTTCGAGGTCTTCGATGGTGGGTGCGATATCTTGCTGGCGGAACGCGTTCCAGTCCGTGAGCTTGTGTTTCCGAGTCGAGGCCAGTTTGCTCCGAATCTTCAGCGGGATTTCCACTTCTATGATATAATGGTCACTGCCCAGGTTATGTCCCGTGTTGCGCCAGCTCACCGGTCTGTCGTCGGGGAGGTGTGCGGAGACAAGGTCCGGGATGGTGTCCCTAGTGATCAAGGTGCCGATGCGCAATGGCTGTTGCGGGTCCGAGAGGAGCTCGAACTCCGCCTCTTTGGCCTCTTCAAGCAGACTTCGTCCCTTGGCAGTCGTTCGAGGGTAGCCCAGTTCCTTGTGTGACGAGTTGAAGTCTCCCGCCACGAGCACCAGTGCGTCGACGGCTTTCCGCCTGGCTTTGTGAAACAGCGTCTTGAAGCGCTGGCCGCGATGTTGTGGGTTGCTGTAGGCGTTTACCAGGAAGACGGATTCCTGCTTCTTCCTTCCGATCACGACCTCGACTGCGCACAGCTCTAGGGCTGTGTCGCAGTCGAGGAAGCGGTCGAGCTTGATGAGGGTGAGACCCTTGCGGACAAAGGTGCAGACCCCCTGCACCACACCGGCGTTGCTGGTGCGTGCGCTGGGAGGCGAGGCGTGAACGTCATACCCCGGGAGTTTCGGGAGCTTTTTCATGTGTGTTTCTTGGACCATAATCAAGGCCGGGGGCGCGTCCATGGGTTGTATGTGCTGTTGCAGTATTGCCTTGCGACACCGGAGGCCATTGGCGTTCCAGTGCCACAGTACCACACAAAAAACACCGAAAGCAGTCCCAACGTTAAGGTTTATTTGTGATATTAGCCTAGTGTGCGAGCGATGGCGGCGCTGCGAACGGCGCTTGTGTGACATCAATTTGAGGATTCACGCGCTTTCGTTTTGAGGCCTGGCGCCGTATAGAACCCACTGTGCCTGATAAAGCTAAAGAAAAAGAAGCAGTTCAGTTGGTTTTCTGGTGTCTGGTGGCTACGGACGCCGTTCAAACAGCCGTTGGCTTCCACATTTAACTTATTTTGAAAGCAGAACACTTTGTTTCATAAAACTCCGTGCGGCCACTTGTATGCGCGCGACGAGTAATGCGTAATGTTATTTGTTGCAGACAGACAGACAGACAGACAGACTGTCTGTCCGTCTGTCCGTCTGTCTGTCCGCCTGTCCATCTGTCCGTCTGTCTGTCTGTCTGTCCGTCCGTCCATCCGTCTGTCCGTCTGTCTGTGGATATGCCATGCTGACCACGCCGGAGTTATAAACTGTCCTAGACCACAAGGAGTTTCGCCCCTCATATAACCGAACAAAAAGTATCGTGTGGCGGAAGGTGTGATAACGAGCGATAAAACACGCAAACGTAGTTCCGCTTTCTTACCCGCTGTGTGGTCGGTGGCTTCGGCGCACTCGTCAGCCATACGATGGATTCTCTGGCCCTGTTTATTGGGCTGCAACTAAAACAAGGTTATAATCATACTCAAACACAGACATTGAAGCGGTTTGTTGGCCCTCGCAAGGCTGCTAGTTCGACAAAGTTTCAGTCTGCGTATAGAAGCTGCGTAGAGAAGCTGTGGTGGCTGCCTTGCGGTTGAAAGTGGAATCATGAAATTTATGTCAAACGCGGGACGGCACCACCCCAAAAATCTTCAGGCCCATTCTAGACCGAAGTTTTCGGCTCAGTCGCACAATTTGTCAACCCTTGTGATTCCCTGATAATCTGACGAAGATTGCTTATATCGAGAACTAAGGATGCAACGCCAAAGCCGATGTTGTGCTGCAACGAGAGTGTGTCCCTCATGGTGATTTTTGCAGTGAGTACATGGTTTGCTCTATTGTAAATATTTCTTAGTGGCAGGCAAAGTCCCGGAAATGACCATTTTGTACGTCTACTACTACTCATTTATACCTGTCGCTTAGTTTTTTTGAACCACGTGCATGCAACTTACAGGAACATTTGAAAGTTTTCCTCTATGTGATTCAAAGAGGGTAAATGATCCACTCACCTCCCCCAGTCATAATCATGAAGAAACTAATTAGCCCCATACCAGAAATCTTTATTTCATACGAAACTTTGTTGCTATATTCAATGAACGCATATTACGTGTCAGGCTAAAATTCTCTGCTTGTTATTTTGCAGCTCATACAAAGTCCACATGACCTTGAATTGCTGATGATGTCGGAAGAGCCATGGGTCCGTGATGACTGCCTTTGTCTGAAGTCGACGTGGTGGTTAAGTGGCATTTATACAGCCGAGCGAACTATTGATTGCTATGCTTACAGGACACGTCTGTCAGTATATTTCAAATTGACATTGATCTGAGAGTATTTGTTGGTAGACATTTTACTCATCAAAACTCTTAGGAAGATCTACTGTGCTGGATATTTCCCCTCACGTTTATTTCGCTCTCTCGGTATTCTTTTACATGCTCATAAAGATTGTCAGGATTGCTCAGCCCAAACTGCATCTCGATGCTTGAGAAGTTTCATCTTTGTAGTGAATTGTTCAGTCAAGACTGTGCACCAGACGCGCACATTCCAGTTTCTTTAGAGCTTGCATGTAGACCAGTGAAAAAGCTGGAAAATTCGATGGCACATGTATAAATTTTCCAACTCTTTATTATTTGTAAGTTTAACGACAGCACGCAATGCAAAATATGTACTAATAGCGGCGCCCGACCTGCACATCAATGTCAGTGTAGTGGTGTATTGCTTGTGCAATTTGAGCTTCTATTTCGCGGCCACAAGTTGTGATCAAATAAGGATATTTGCCTTCAAGACGCTGACAGCTCGTTCGTTCTTCATGACTCAGTGAGATCTGGTGGATGTGCTGAGTCTTTCGTATTCTGGACGCAAACGAGAACCCCGGAGCCAAGCCCACAACCTTAACACACCGAAGCGTTCCTGCAATAAAGAGCTAGCCGCAGACAACGAGATTTACCACCCGAGTGCGATCCCATACCTGACCGATCAAAAAGACATCGGCTACGATGACGTCTGCAGTACCCCTTACAGCAATATTAATGCAGTCACCCTAAGAGCCACCGGCGTTCTTAGGTCCGCTTTGGGAAGACCCTGAAATTTAGCTGGAGACGTTAGAAAGCGTTTTAGCTTTCAGCAACTGGAACCACGATAACGAGCTGTGCCGCATGTAATTCTACCAGAAAGACGCGGAAAGAACATGGTATGAGAACAAGTAATTTATCATGCCAACATGGGACATCTTGTGAACCAGATTTGTCAAAGCAATCACAAGCGTCGTTTAAAGGAAAGGGCTGCTAATCGATTGCAAACATGGTTATGACTGGCGAACGAAGACGTGAGAATATCGATGGAAGAGATGACTAGGCTTTTTCGCACAATCAAATCCTAGATGACCGTGCAGAAGAAGAATAACAGAAGCCAGCAAAATTTTCGCCTTCGCCTAGTCTACCAGATCTGCTACGTAGGCGCAAGCTTACAACTAGCTTTCAACGTAAACGCGAGCCCTCCGACGCATTAGCAAGAACCGCTCAGAACTTTGCTCCTGCAAAACAAAAACGGTTTTTCATTGTTGCGAAGAACTGTTGCCTTGGTCACAAAACATTGCATCAAGACAGAAGAAAGTACCAGGCCGTTCCGTCATTGCCCGTAGACAATTTCGACGCAAAAACGTCAGGCCGTAAAAAGACAAGTCGACAAAATGCTGTGCGATGACATCATCCAACCTTCAAAGGGTCAATGGACGTCATTTGTGGTGTTCGTCAAAAAAAAACGAAGCTCTACGCTTTGTCGTCGACTATTGGCACCTGAAAAGAATCACGAAGAATGATTTGTACCATCTCCCACGGATAGCAGACGCCCTCTATCGACTCTGTAAAGCGCAGGGCATAATTTCGATGGAGCACAAGGCAGGTTATTTGCTAATCGAATTCAACAAGATAGACCGAGAAAAGACTGCCCTAATAACAACAGCCGGCCGGTTCGAGGTCAAGGTGGTGCGCCGGGTGCGTTGCTCGTCACCCGCGACTTTCTAATCAGTAATGAATAGTCTTCGCCGGCTTGAAATGGCAAACTTGCTTTGTTTATTGGACGATGACGTCGAGTTTTCCTCGCACTTTCATGAAAACCTTCAGTGCTCTGAATCCACACGTCAATCAATCAAGAGCTTCAGACTGTTCCCGAATCCACAGAAGTGTGGCATCGCGTTCAGAAATGGAATGGAATGGAATGGAATGAAAAAACTTTATTTGAATGGAATGAAAAAAACTTAATTTTCGCGTTCAGAAAGCTCCTATTTTATTTAGTTTCCTAAAAGCAATACTGTAGTGAGCCCAGGACCACAGAAAACAACTGCAATAGAATTGTTCTTACCCCCACTGGAACAAATATTTCTATTTCTTTTTTTTACGTTTCACTTGTGTTCCGCTTCACTGAATAGAAATGTTATTTTGCTTTAGTCTTGCTCATATATTGCACGTTTTCTTTTGCTGTTTTGTATTGTTCATGTTGTAACCCGCTACCCTCTGTAATGTTTTGGCGATTAAAGCTAACAACAATTAGGAATAAGTTAAAACGCTGTGCCCCCATTTTTTAACTTCGTCAATAACTGACGCTTCGTCAAGAACTTTTCAGGCATTATCAAGCCGCTAACGCAACTAGTGAAGGCCTATGTTGAATTGAGGTGACAAGGAGTGCAATTGAAAAATTTCAAAAACTGAAACACCTACAGATTCAATTGATATTTCTGCATTTCGACAAATACAATGATACAGAAATTCACGCCGACGCAAGCAGCCTAGCACTCAGTACCGTTCTTTGGCACAGCAGTCACGGAGAGGAAAGGGTTATCAGTTATGCACGCCGGCCGCTATGAAAGGTAGGTTGCAACCATTGCACAACAGATAACGATTGCCTAGCCGTCCTCTGGGCTAATCAAAGTTTGACCACCACCTTTATGAAAAGCCTGCTAAGAACAATAAACCTAGCTCACTCTAGAATACAATAATAACGTGGTGTGACGCGCGGCACAAGAACCTTCCTTCTTTTCTCGCTGGAATATATGACGGAGTTTACACTCACTGCTCCATATTTTTTAGGAATATTCTCTTTGGTCCCAATTCGTCTGAAACAGTTTTCGAATTTCACCATGCCCTTCAGGCTTGTGAGCGACCACCATGCCTTGCGCTGGCTTTATAAGATAAAAAAACCGTCGCGTCGTCTCGCACGATGAAGTCCAACACTTCAATATTCATTATCACTTTTGTGTACAACACCGGACAAAGCACTACGATGCCGACTACACCCAGTGATCGACCACCGTAGCACGATACAGCGACTACGAACCATAAGCGTGAATGATTTTGCCAAAACACAGGGAGGCGTTTGGGTACTCAAGGGCATTGTTGAATACGCGGAGGACAAGGCCACCAATGCTCCAAAGGTCTTCAATTAGGGACTGCAGTCGCTTTTTCTTGCAGAGCAGCGTTCTCCTATAAAAGAACTTATCGCCACTATTGTTCAACTACCTCCCTGTAGTATTTTCAGCAGTATGTCCAGAAGTTCAGAGTGCTCTACATTAGAACCCGACAACTGGAGAGCTTGTATTTGGCCGCACGCTTCTGAGGATACGGTTAATGTACTACTGGCCTCACCTCAAGGCCACTCTTGCTGACTACGTGAAGACTTGATGAGATTGTCAGCCCCAGAAAACGCCATCGACTAGGCCAGCCGGTTTTCCGCAGCGAGTTCAGCCACTTGGCCGGCCGTTGCAGCAAATCAGTATGCACCTACCGGGGTTCTTTCGACGTCGAATTTCGAAAACAAGAGAATCGTCGTAGCTACTGACTGTCTCACCTCTCCCGCTACGCTGAGACAAGGGTCCTGACCAATCGCAGTGCCGCCGAGGTAAAAAGTTCTTCGTCAAGAATATCGTCTGGTGTCACGGCACCCCGAAATCCTCATTAGCGACAGGGATACGGCTTTTACTGGGACTTCACCCAGGAGATCCTGAGGTACAGCCAGACAAGTCATCGCTGGACCACCACCTAACAGCCATAGACCAAAGGCCTTACCGAGCGGCTAGGTGAAATCATCGCAAAAAAGTTGGTCCGCGAAAGACAACGCACTGCGCAACCGTTTAACAGTGACCTCGTACACATTGGCATCTTGACCTGCAAAATAGTGCTGGTGGGAGGTTTTTCTTTTGTAAGTGTTGGAACAATAAAAACCTGTGTTGTTTGAATGAACGAAACGAGGGCTGCATCCTTTGTCCCTCCAAAGGTTTTACATTCGTGCATTTGAAAGACTCTTCCATACATGTTTCGACCCTCCTCACTTTCATTGATATTCGATTCGCGCGGCGGGCAGGGTTGGCACTGCGGCTTCGTGGACAATCGCTTGGTGCAGCTTACAAGCGAGAGTGTGTGATAAGTTAGGCAACACGGCTTTTTTGATGCTTCAGATGACGTTGAAAATTTATATCTGACACTTGCTGTGCCCCACCACTCCTCATTTTTGGTCACGCCTTTCGCGCCGCCGGCGACGGTCCTAGAAGGACCACGCCGCAGCCGCGCATAATAGCGGCGCACCGCCGTTAGTCTTATTTTAACCCAAGCGAGAAACGGGGGCTTTAAATACATGACTTCACCTTCTTTTCCACAGCTTTAAGACTTTCAAAGTGGTGTTTGTGGTACGTCATGCACTCTCTTGTGTCTGTGTTTGCATGTCGGGGCTATGTATAAGGACCCCAAAGCAGCTTGTGACAATACGCAATCGAGCGCATTATTCTTTCTTGGCGTTTATCTCTCTCTCTTTCTCTCTCTCTTTGTTTTTTCGTTCTTTGTAACGCCAAATTGATGATTCACGGCGAATGATTAGGGCAAACACTCTGAAATGGTCCATAAACGAGAAATATAGGTTTTGAATTGTCCTCAAAGGCCACTCCTCCAATTAGCGCAGCGAGTTGCAGACCTGGCGTGTTTTAGATACGAAGCATCTCTTTTTCGGGCCTATGCCTCACGCCATCTTCGGCGTCTCCACTTACAATAAATATCCTGAACTCTCCTTCTTTCCTCTTTCCAACAGGTACGCGTTACTCTCTTCAGATATATCCTGCACCTGCATGCGCTCGCTTGCCTCTCTCTATTATAGGCATTCCTCCCAGCGGCTCAACAACCCCGTCGTGGGTGCGTCTCTTCTCCGCTCTGTTTCCTCTCCTACAATCTCCCTCTTTCATTGCGCACGCCCACACAGGCAGCGTTTGCTAACCCACGCTTGCGTTCCCCTCTGCTCTAGGCGTTCCTCCCAGCGCCGTTTGGTGGTGGTAGTGGTTAGAAGGAAGAGGAAAAAGGCACCTAATTTCTGTCTGCCTTCAGGCGACACGGCGCAGTGCCTTATAGGGGTGGGAGGAAGGAGGGATAAAAAGAATAGAAGGAAAATAGATGAAGAAATAGACAGGCAAGCAGCGGAAAAAAGAAGGAGATAGGAAAGTGGGGATCCGGTCGAAGCAGTCCAAGGGCGGGGCGCCACAATGCGAGAGCTGCACGGCGTCAGGAGACCGCGGAGGGCAAACCAGTCGGCGCGAGCCACGCTGGCCTCGGAGATCGCGAGGGCACAACCGTCCAGCTTGAAATCCTGCGATCGAATCCGCCGTTTAAACCGTCATTGCGCATGCGCGTCCCCTACCCTGTCCCTCTCCTCTATTAGGCCTCCTCTCAACTTGCAACGCTTACGCAGGCGAAGTTCGTTAGCGAGTTTTTTATTGAAAAAAACTGACTGCTTGCGCTCCACAACCACTCAGTAGCCACCCTATACCTATGGGCATTGTTTCTTAATCTTCAAGTGACTGCCGGTAGATTTATTCTGTGCGTTGTTGAACAAAAAAAGTTCGTAACCTGCGCGTGAACTAAACGAGGACTGCATGTCTCTCTGTCGAATCGGAGTTTTTCATTTCTCACTGCCCATTAACTGCGATTGGCGTGTTCCAGTAGGAAACACCAGTCCATCACTGTGTGCTTTACGCCTCCCCAGGCTTTTCTCGTGAGCAACACCGCGATGAGTGCCAGCGTGAACGATGCCACTGTAGTAAAAATTAGTGCCCACTGCTTCGCATCTGCATATATTCCTTTCAGTGGGAGATCGCCTAAATTTTTGATTAGTCAATTTTGTACTACAGAGATTCGCTCGAATGAAGTTTGCAAAAATAAGAAGGGACATGCAATAATTGGCTCTTGTTATGTGAGAAATCGGTGCGTACCCTCGGTATAGGCCAACCTGACGTACAAGGTTGCGCACTTTAGTTACCGCACAACAGCTCTGATTCAAAATAAGAACATATGTTCCCATTTTATCATCAGTGCAATTGATTTGTGAATTCAAGTGTGTCGTACCTTCTGATGATGTGTATTGCTGAGTTATGATGGTGAATTACAGTTCTAGTATGCTATTTTAAAACCAAATATATTTTATTGCAGGATTGTTCCTGCCACAATAGAAAAACTGTAAGTATTCTTCATTCTAATTGCTTCAACTGAATGTATATCGGTCTCGTTGGGCATCATAGATTTGTCACCATGCTTGTAGACTGGAAATGTTGTAAGCTTTGTCGAAGTAGCTTTTGCATACTGGATTGCATCTAGCAGGCTGCCTCATAAATACACTAACGAAGAAGGCAAATACTCAAAATAAATACAGTTATTTTCATCGCGATTCTCTGCCATAAGTGTTAAAAAACGCTTCTAGGTACTGCTAGATAATTTAGGTTTTAACTAAGTCATCTCTGTTCATCGCTGAGTTCCAGTAGTAGAGAAATTGTAGACATCGTTGAGATAACACCTTATTGGAACAAGAAAGTTGGCTAACCTTTGGAAAGGTAAGATATGAGCTTTAGAAATGGTAACCTTCTAACACTCTTGAATGCACCGTTTTAGGAATTCTTCTAATGCAACTAAGAAACGGAGTGTGGCTGCTCAATTTCTAAAGGTATATTCAATTCAAATCATAGCTAAGAAACAAAAGAAGGTGGAATCGCACCGTGCACTTCTAGCTTCTGTAAGCCTTTAAAATATGATAATTTGATTTCAGTTGTGTATACATTGACCGCTATTTGAAGCGAATACTTTTCCGCTGCCTCAAACGAGGGTTTTGCACCTTGCAGAAGAATCTCAGAACAATGCAGCAGTGCTTTCTAATGTCCTCACTTAGCAAATTTTTATTCCAAAGATGAAGACCATGGGCAAGTTTTTGCCGTCGCCATCGCCCCTAAGTTCTGTATGAAGTCAAATCTCGCATGTTCTATGCACTAGGTAAAGCGCGCCTGCACTGGGGAAGAAAGTGGTTGAAGCATAGATAAAACAAAGCGACCGTCTCCTGCACACCAAGAATGCATGTAATCAACGCCGGACACTGTGCGGGGACCACCAGTGATGGCTCCATAGGAGATTATAATCCCCCCTCCGTTTTTTTTCGTTAGTTCGGTTAGACAAGCTGCTTACGCTCCAAACCCTACCGACACATAATGGTCCTATGTGGTATAACCAAAAATGCCCTCAAGAGTTATTCTTGCAAGAACATTCAGACACGCTGGAACGTTGGAAAGAACAACCACCAAAGAACAGCAGTGCAGATCGTCAAGGACAATACCTCAAGTTCACGAAAATTCTATTACGGCATTGCGAACGGAATGGCACAATTGTACCATGGCTGAATGTAAGCAAACAAGCGTAGTGGTCAGACACTGGCGCGAGCATAGCTAGCGCGACAAAGAGAAAGACGACGCCAATATAAGAACAAGTGGCCCGCAGCGCAAAGTTATTGTCCTCTCTCTCTCTCTCTCTCTCTCTACATATATATATATATATATATATATATATGTATATATATAGGTATGGGATATGGGACCTTCACGAAGACTAACTGGCCCATTGAATTATTACTCCCACTGACTATGTATATATATATATATATATATATATATATATATATATATATATATATATATATATATATATATATATATATATATATATATATATATATATATATTGCTACGTAGCTGACGTATCAGTGGTCAGAAGACGACAACGAGGAAGTGGTCTGTCGGTTGTGCGTGCTGCTTCCATCTTAGTCGACGCCATACGCATCATTTTGAATATATATTTTTAAATAGACACACCTCGTGTCATTTTTACGTAACATCTTCGTGGTGGAGGTGCTGGATACTTCCCCGTCTTCATCACGAAGCTCCGCAACGGCCACATCATCATAGGTCCAACCATGTCACAGGTTGCGCAACCATCGTCTTCGCCACCTGCCCCTACCGTGACTTCTACATACGTCGTTCTACCTCCTGCTCGTGATCCCGGTGTATTTCCCGGTCAGGATGGCGTTGACGTCGACAAATTGATCAACCGGTACGAACAGTTAAGCGCAAGCTATAGGTGGGACCCGACTCTTATGCTTGCCAATGTGCTTTTTTACCTCGATGGCCCACCGCGAATGTGAATCGAGACGCACGAAGCGGAGATTACGAGCTGGGACTCCTTGCAAGAGAAGATCCGCGACCTTTTTGGCGACACCGTTGGGCGGCAGATCGCAACGCGGAATCAACTGGCGGCTCGTGCACAGACGTCGAGGGAATCGTACGTCGCGTACATTCACGACGACATCGCCCTATGCTTCCAGATTGACGAGCACATGAGTGAGTCTGAGAAAATGGTCCGTGTGCTGAAAGGCATAGCAGACGACGCATTTAATCTTCCAGTTTACAACAACGCTGCCACCGTCGACACCATCATTAAAGAGTGCCGGCGGTTCGAAGGAGTCAAGAGCCGCCGTATTACTCAGCAATTCACCCGGCTGCCCAACACGGCCGCGACCTCATCGTGTGAAGCCACCCGCCAGTCCCCCACGTATAACAACGTCACACGCATTGTTCGTCGGGAAATCGAAGCCGCCTGTCCGGCTCCTCTTCAGCCACCCGTTTTCGCAACGCTCGCATCTGACCAACAACAGCCGTCAGTGGTGTTAATACAAGCTGTGGTGAGGCAGGAGTTTGCGAACCTCGGACTTCCATCAGCATGTCCCTTGACTCGCCCTGAAGTCCCGCACTACTCCCGAGGACACGCTCGCCGTTCACCTCCAACAATGCCCTTCCGTAACCCTTCGGAATGGCGAACACTCGACGAGCAGCCTATTTGTTTTTCCTGCCACCAGCCTGGGCACGTTTCTCGCTATTGCCGCCGCCGTTGGTCAAACCAACCACGTCAGACTTTCTCTACCTCGGCGCTCATGCATCCGACGAACCACACCAGTCGCCACACCCTTCGCCACACCCTTCAAGTCGCCACACCCTTCAATTTCTATTCGTCGTCATCTTAAGAGCCTTCCACTGACGCCCCTTTGCCCGGTCGCCGCTACCCTGACGCCCCTTTGTCCGGTCGCCACAGCTCTTGCTCCCCGTCGCCGCTACGTCGCCAATCCCGCTCTCCGCCACCTCGGCGCTTTTCCTCGCCGGGCTTCGCTGGACGACCGCAGCAGGAAAACTAGATATTGCAGCTTATATAGATGAAGCTGCAATACCAACGACGGCCGAAAATCCTCTACTGACACTTCCCACGCACCATAGCCTGCTTGAAGTACAAGTCGACCATGTTCCTGTGACCACCCTCATTGACACAGGTGCGCCCCTGCCTATTATGAGCGCTTCTCTACGCTGCCGCTTACAAAAGATTATGCATCCATCTACGACGCAGGCAATATGTGTTGCCGATGGCGGTACTGTACCAGTAATTGGAATGTGCACTGCTCGTGTCAGCATTGCTGGTCGTCATGCCGTGGTCCTTTTTGCCGTGCTAGCATGCTGCCCTCATGACCTCATACTTGGCCTTGATATCCTTTCGGCACACTCGGCCTTAAATGATTGTTCGTCTGGTACCCTCAGCCTTGATCTACGAATCTTTGCCGGCTACTCTGCAAAGCTCACCAGCCGCTTGAGCCCAACCACTTTCGTTCACCTGCCACCTGGAGCCGTCACGTACGTGTCTTTGTCATCGACCCCTCCCGTTACTGACGGTGATTATATCGTTACGCCAATTACTGACGTTCGGCTGACGCGCAGTGTTACTGTGCCCTATACCATCGCGACCATAGCGGATAACTGTGTGTTACTTCCGCTCCTTAACTTTGGTTTCACCCCTCAAGCGTTGCCCTGCTAGATGTCTCTAGCCCAGCTAACTGCCACAACGGAGGACGATGTCAGTGTTGTCGCTGTATCTGCTCTTGATCGAAGCGCATTCTCACGGTCACCCAGATCAGACGATGGTATGTTTCAAAACATGATTGGATCGAAGCTGTCGCCTCACCAGGCCGACGCTCTCTGCCAAGTTTTGGCCTCATACTGGAACATTTTTGACACCGACGATCGTCCCTTGGGCCAGACTAAAATTCTCACTCACCGAATCAACACTGGTGGCTCTGCGCCCATTCACCGTCGGCCGTACCGCGTGTCAGCGTCTGAGTGAGAAGTGATTCAAAAAGACGTGGCCAAAATGCTTACGAAAAACATAATCGAACCATCAACGAGCCCTTGGGCATCTCTCATGGTATTAGTAAAAAAAAAGATGGCTCATGGCGTTTCTGCGTTGATTATCGCCACCTCAACAAAATTACCAGAAAAGACGTGTACCCTCTACCACGCATTGACGATGCCCTTGATTGCCTCCATGGCGCCACCTTCATTTCATCTCTCGACCTCCGATCTGGCTTCTGGCAAATTGCTGTAGATGACATGGACCGAGAAAAGACCGCCTTCGTTACCCCTGATGGTCTTTACCAATTCTAGGTCATGCCATTCGTGCTCTGCAACGCTCCAGCGACCTTCGAGAGAATGATGTACACGCTCCTACAAGGATTTAAATAGTCGACATGTTTGTGTTACCTCGACGACGTGATCATTTTCTCACCTTCCTTTGCAACCCACCTTGAACGCCGTTGGACCATTCTATCCATATTTCGATGGGCCGGCCTGCAGTTCAATTCCTCCAAGTGCCACTTCAGTCTTCGTCAGATTACCGTATTGGGTCATCTTGTTGACGCTGCGGGCGTACGGCCAGACCCGGTGAAAATACGCGCTGTAACAAACTTCCCAGTCCCACGCTCTGTCCATGATGTTCGCAGTTTTGTGGGCCTCTGCTCCTACTTTCGCCGGTTCGTGAAAAACTGTGCGGCACTCGCACGGCCGCTCACCGACCTTCTCAAACAAGACGTTCCACTTTCTTGCGGCTCTCCTCAAGCTGACGCCTTCTCTCAGCTAATCACTGCTCTAACGACCCCTCCTATTCTTGCACACTTCGACCCCGATGCTCCCACAGAAGTGCGAGCAGACGCGAGTGGTCACGGAATTGGTGCAGTTTTGGCACAAATTCAGCGAGGCAACGACCGTGTAATGGCATACGCCAGCCGTCTGCTTTCTAAGTCTGAACGCAATTATTTTATAACAGAACGGCAATGTCTCGCTCTTGTTTGGGCGGTTTCGAAATTCCGTCTTTACTTGTATGGGCGCCCTTTCCGTGTCATAACAGATCATCACACGCTGTGTTGGCTTTCTTCTCTGAAGGACCCCACTGGTAGACTTGGTCGTTGGGCATTACGCCTAGAGGAGTATTCCTACTCGGTTGCTTATAAGTCTGGACATCTCCATCTGGACGCCCATTGCTGATCCCGCTACCCTGTTGATCAGCCCTACGAACCAGACATCGAGCCTAGCCTCAGCGTCATGTCAATGTCCCAGTTTCTTCAGATTGGTGATGAACAACGTCGTGATGCTTCTCTGCGACAACTTATTGACCGTCTCGAATCTGCTCCGAACGACACGTCACTTCGCATGTGCGTCCTCCTGAATGGCACGCTGTACCGTCGTAGCCTCCTGCCAGGTGGCCCTGAGCTCCTTCTTGTCGTGCCGAAAAATTTGCGTTCAACCATGCTGCACGAGCTTCACGATGAACCAACTGCTGATCATCTGGATGTATCTCGGACGTACGACCGCGTGCGTCGCCGCTTCTTTTGGCGCGGTCTTGCCCGGTGCGTTCGCCGTTACGTGTCCACCTGCGATAAATGCCAACGTAGGAGGCGACCTACTGCGCCCCCGGCTGGACTTCTTCAACCGATCTCCATCCCAACTGAACCTTTCTTCCGTGTTGGTATAGATCTTCTCGGTTCTTTTCCCGAGTCGAAATCGGGCAACAAGTGGGTCGCTGTTGCTATAGACTACGCGACTAGGTATGTCATCACTTGAGCGCTCCCCACCAGCACTGCTACTGACGTTGCGGACTTTTTGCTCCACGACGTCATCCTACAGCATGGCGCTCCTCGCCAATTACTCACAGATCGTGGCCGCGCATTTTTGTCCCGTGTGATCGACGATCTTCTGCGCTCTTCCTCGACGCACCACATGCTGACCACTTTCTACCATCCCCAAACAAATGGCCTTACCGAACGGCTAAATCGGACCCTAACAGACATGCTCGCGATGTATGTGTCCTCCGACCACCATGACTGGGACCTGGCGCTACCTCACGTGACCTTCGCGTACAATACTTCGCGCCACGACACCACTAGTTATTCACCCCTTTATTTGCTTTATGGCCATGATCCGGCGTTACCACTCGACACCTTACTTCCAACCACTACAACGCCGTCAACCGAATATGCACGCGACGCTATTGCTCGTGCCGACCACGCACGTCAGATCGCCCGCTCTAGACTTTCGGCTTCGCAAGCCACCCAGAAAACCATCTACGACAGCCGGCATGCTGACGTTCACTTCTCACCCGGTTCTCTTGTTCTCCTGTGGTGCCCAGTTCGTCGAGTTGGCTTATCAGAGAAGTTATTGTCTCGCTACATGGGTCCTTACCGTATCATCCGCCAGGTAACCGACATCACCTATAAGATCATTCCTGCATCTGAGACCACAAGCCTGCCTGCAACCACACCCAGTGATGTTGTGCACATCAGCAGGATAAAACCTTACCACCTGCCTACTGAAGACCGTAGTTAATGTGCACCGAGACGGCGCTTTTACCGCGGGGGGGGGGGGGGGGGGTAATGCTACGTAGCTGACGTATCAGCGTTCAGAAGACGCCAACGAGGAAGTGGTCTGTCTGTTGTGCGTGCTGCTTCCATCTTAGTCGACGCCACACGCATCATTTTGAATATAGATTTTAAATAGACACGCCTCGTGCCATTTTTACGTAACAATATATATATATATATATATATATATATATATATATAGGCAGGCATGGTGGTTGAGTGGCCATAGGGTTGCATATAGTAAAGTAGATCCTCAGTGATCGGTCACAACGTGGTTCATTTCGACGTTTTAGCCTAGAGTCTGGTCGAAACGACTCTAGGCCGAAACGTCAAAATAAACCGCGTTGTGACCGCTCACGGTGGATCTACTTGAATATACATACACACACACATATATATATATATATATATATATATATATATATATATATATATATATATATATATATATATATATATATATATATATATATATATATAGGAACAGAGAGACTCGCAGAACGTTAACACAAAGAAACTCTATATATTAAACGTTGATTGTTAGGCTCAACTGCTCATGTTAAGCTGAGCTGAGTCCAGTGAAGATCATTATAGCAAAAATTTCCTTAATCTGTTTATTAGAAAAATGGGTTTTTTTCGATATGCTGGTCAGGACAACCTAAGAAAAATGCTAACTGTGAATGACCCTGCCGGAACTATTTATTTGAGGTAAATTATGGTAAACACAATCCCTGCTAAACAAATTCAGATGGCCCAATTGGTGCAAAAAGAGGTACTCTATATCGGTGGTGTAATTCTACTCATTAATATTTACTAGATATTGTAGGTTGACAGCTGCTGAGCTCATGAAACCAAGTAAGGCGCAGTTCGAAATGAACTGCCTAATAGAACATAACTATGTCAACAAAATCAGGCACAATATGTCCAACAATTGCAAGTCGAACTTATCATGAGGTTACTGAAGCCTCCTTTATGCTGCTGCAGTCGACGCAACTACAAAGCAGAACCATACTCTGTCTCCCAAATTTTGGTCATGTGTACCACTCTGATGAGCTCCATCTACTCCAGTTTCAGCCTTGCACATCTAATCTGAGCCTACGCTCTGACAGCAAGCTAGTTGCTTTGAGTCGTGCTATCATCACACGTAAGAAGAAATCCGGGCACAAGCTGCGTGCTACACCACCCCATCTCACGGTGGTGTAGACGCCATGCTGTTTGCTTACTGAATTGAAGGTCGCGGCAACCGTGCGGGCGTCCCTGCCTGGGTGTCCACATTTAGGTAGCGAGGAAACGCAATACGCATGTGTACACAGATTTATGTGCACCATAGTAGACTGATGACTGAAATTCTCCAAAATTTCTACTAGCACATTCATTTCATCATGTAGTGGTTTTGGGAGCCAAAGTATTTCTCCCTACTTTAGGATAGTACTGGCCAATGTGTATTGTAGCCAGCGATAGCACACTTGTATTACTCAGCACAAGGATGTTCTATTTGCCTCACAGCTTAAACAAATTGAAATGCGTTTTGTTGTATTCTGTCAATTGAAACTCGTTCAAACAGCCCCCTGTAGGTTCAACTGATATCGGTGAATCTAAGTTGGCAAAAGGAAAGCCAGTTCATTTGCCCCGCTCTTGGTCACTTATCAGTGGCGTCGGCATAGCACCCTAGAGTAAAGTTTGTTACTGTGCTGAATACAAAGTAGTACATGAGCTAATATACAGTGGCCAAATCATAACAAAGGAGGGTATACTGCCATTAAGCTGAATACCTTCGCAATGTCGGGGATCACAGAACAAAAATGCCTGCGACCTGTGAGACAAAAACAAGAGAGCTGACAATTTTCTACAGATTAAAAAAAATATGCGCACTTGATGAAAATATTGGCATGAAGAAATAAACAATACGCAACTGCAGTGATCCCTCCAGTGATAATAAAATTGAAGGTAAACTATCGAAGGTAACCAAGTGTGTGCGTAAAAAAACGAACTTAATAAACTTGCTGCCAGTCATGATCACGATGCAATACAAGTCATGATGATGTAACTAAGGCAACTTACAACTTCTCTACCTAAACACATGTACCCCTGTGCTGAGAAAATGAATCAGGTACGTATTTCTTCCATTGAGGCCAGTCAATATGGAAAAAAAATCTAGAATTATGTTGTGCCGCAAAGCCGCACACAGACAACGCGTCACTCAAATGAAGACAAAGTGACACACAGTCTGTGTCTGTGTGACTTTTTGCCTGATATCATTAGGTTCATTACTCGCTTGGCAAAAAAGGGATGCCCTTTAAATCATTGGGAAAGGCCACTTTCTTGTCATCGATGAGAATGTTTGGCTTAAGGTGAAGATCCTGACGATTTCATTAGGCTGCCCCTGAATCCTGAACAACTTTTTTGCAGAGCCGGCAGCCAGAAATTGATGAAAATGTAAGTAAAGAATTAATTCGTGTTGCTCTAAAATAAGGGCGCAAATGTTCGTTTGAAGATACTAAAAAATTCAGCCCCCTTTAAAAGGTCCCGGTTAGTCAGGCAACCATTTGTTTCTAGCTGAAGGCATAGTAGATTTCTAACCAAATCGTGCTCATGAAATGGGTCATTTCTGATTGTACTGTCATTACCTGGCTCTATAACACATAAAAGCGTTATCCAGGTCTTCTACATCCTGCAAAAAAGAGTTGATTGCTTGTCTTATTGTTAGAAGGGTCCAGCTCAATTACAGAAAAAAAGCAGGATTGATCGCTTTTTCAAAGGAATCAGTAATACACGCAAGTTAAGTGCGTCCTCACATAGGTAGTGGAATGTTGACATTAATATAAGAGAGCTTAGGTATATTGGAGTTCGAGAGTTACAGCACCGCACACCGTGTTGTACTGAAAGAACAAGCAGGATTTCAGACAGGCGACTCAACAATCGACCAAATTCATACTATCAATCATGTGGTAGAGAAATGCTCAGAATACAGCCAACCACAAACGCCTTCACAAATAACCAGAAGGCGTTTGACTCAGTAGAAATATCAGCAGTCATGCAGACACTGCGGAATCAGGGTGTCGACGAAGCATATATAAACAACCTTGAAGAAATGTACAGGGGAACCACTGCAACCATAGAGCTCCATAAAAAGCCACAAAATAGCGATTAGGAAGTGGAAGGCAGGGGTTACAACCTCTCTTATTCTATTTACCACGTGTTTACAGGTGGTCTTCAGAGGCCTATAATTGGAAGAGTTAGGGATAAGAAATAATGGAGAGTACGTTAGTAAACTACGCTTCGGCAATGACATTGCAATGCTGAGTGACTCATGGGACTCATTGAAACTCATTGTTACTGAGTTAAACAAGGAGAGCATAAAAGTAGGTCTTAAAATTAATCTGCAGAAAACGAAAGCAATGTACAACAACCTCAAAAAAGAACAGCGCTTCGAGATAGAAAATAGTGCTCTTGAAGTTGTGAAACACTACGTCTACTTACGACAGGTAATAACTTTGGAGCATAACCATGGGGATGCAGTAACCAGAAGAATAAAAAAAATGGCAGCATATCCATGAAGTGAATGATGAAGAGTGGGGCGAAGCATCCGTCTGTCGATGCGTCTGTCTGTTTGACCGTCCGTGCGTCCATACGCCCGTCCATGTGTGCACCTGTTCGTGCGTCTGCACGTTCATCTGTGCGTCCTTCCCTGCTTTCGTCTATGCATCCGCCCCTGCGTCCGTCCCTGCGTTTGTCCTTGCAATCGCCCCTGCGTCCGTCCATGCATCTGTCTGTGTGTCCGTTCGTCTATCTAGTCAACACTCCAACTACCACCATCTCGCATCTTTTCATCATCTATTCCTCATATAGAAGCACCGCCATCCAGAGGACATTCCAAGGACTAAACGAGAGGTGGCACATGCACACTTTTTTACGGCTTGCGCTTCGTGTCTACTTCCCACCTTTAACCACCTCGAGTTCGTGGTACATACTAGTTCACTGTATTCATGGCACTGCGGCCCAACTCTCGCTAAACCTTTCTAAAATCAAGTAGGTCACGCCCAGCGAGTATAACGTAGCAACCCTTTCTTGTCAGATAGTGCCCAATGTACATGTCACTGGCTGTAATGGAGAATGAGAGACAGGAGAATTTGGCTTTTACTTTCTTACGGCTTGCGCTTCGTATCTAATTCCCACTTTTAACCACCTTGAGTTAATGTTATATACTACTTCACTGTATTCATGGCACTGCGGCTCAACGCTCGCTAAACCTTTCTAAAACCAAAGAGCTTACACCCAGCGAGAATACCATAACAACCCTTTCATGTCAGATAGTGCTCAATGTACATGCTGATGGCTGCTGATGGGGAAAGAGATACAGGAGAATTCGGCTTTTAGTAAACGCGCACGCTGCGAATTTTTTATTCTTCAACAATGCACAGGAGAAATCTCCTACCGGCACTGCCTTGCAGGTCAAAACCTAACACTGGTTACACAATACGACTACGACTACTACGAGGGACGAACGGGTGCCGCTTTGAGGAGATTCGCCCCTAAAAATTGGCAGATCCCACGTACAGTGGGAATCGATAATATGCGAAGCACGAAGGAGAAATGTTGATATGTCACTTTAAAATTAGCACAACGTTACGAGGTGGAGGTTAATAATGCCGTGCATCACTCCCGTGTCATGATTATCATGTTTAGATGTGTCGTTTACGTTCGTCATCTATTCACGTCACGTGATATGAAATTTAGTATATGTGGAGCTAGCGAAACGGCCATGAGCACGCTAAGAGCCTGGTATGTTGTCCAGTTCTTACATGACATGTGTATCAGAATTATGTTGGCACCAGTCATATATTTCGTAATTTATTGACGTCACGGAACACAAATGCGGTATATGTGAAGCTAGCAAAACGGCCGCGAACGCATCATAAAGGGCCCAACATACTCCAATGTAGCGTCGAAGCGCGCACACGCTGGGCGCAGCAACGCTACGTTGCCAAAACGCGATCATTTTTTTGTCTGACCCCAGGCGCGACCAGCATCCGTCGGAGTGGCCCCACGGCAACCAACGCGAAAAGCGACATGCTGCATTTCGCGCCGATGCGTTACCCAGACAATACTGCGTGTACCTTTTCGCGTGAAGGAGGGACGCTGGACGCGCTTCAAGGCGTATGTGTCACAGCAACGCAGCGTGGCGCGCGCCTGTGAGTATATGGCAGGACCGGCGCCTGGTGCGGCAAAGCCGGCGTGACGCGACGAAATGAACACCGGAGCGCACGCGCACCGTGTCACGTCGAAATGTATTGGCGCCTTGGCTGTGGCAAGTAGTCATAATCTCACATGATATGCATCACATGAGTATCATGTGTGCACCAGTCACATACCTTCGTCATCCATTGGCATCACGTAATACCAAATTTGGCATATGTGAAGCTAGCGAAACGGCCGCGAGCACATCGTGAGTGTGACATGTAGCCATGTTGTTACTTGACAAGCATGTCGCGATTATCATGTTTTTATGAGTCATTTAGCTTCGTTGTCCGTTCGCGTCACGTAATAACGAGTTTGGTACATGTGAAGCTAGCCCCGCCGCGGTGGTCTAGTGGCTAAGGTACTCGGCTGCTGACCCCCATGTCGTGGGTTCTAATCCCGGCGGCGGCAGCTGCATTTCCGATGGAGGCGGAAATGCTGCAGGCCCGTGTGCTCAGATTTGGGTGCACGTTAAAGAACCCCAGGTGGTCGAAATTTTCGGAGCCCTCCACTACGGCGTCTCTCATAATCATATGGTGGATTTGGGACGTTAAACCCCACATATCAATCAATCAACATGTGAAGCTAGTGAAACGGCCCCGGGCGCTTCATGAGCGTAGCTTGTAGTCCTGTTGTTACACGATATAGGCATCTCATGTTTATCATGTTTGCACCAGTATCGTACCTTCGTGATCCCTTCAGGTTCCATAATACCAAACTTGATATAAGTGAAGCTAGCGAAATGACCGACAGCGCATCATCAGTGTGGCATGAAGTCGAACTGTTTGACACGCATCTCACGATTATCATATTTGCACCAATCACAAACCTTTGTCATCCATTCACGTACTGTAATGCCAAATTTTGTATACGTGACGCTACCAAAACCACCACGAGTGCACCTTGAGCATGGCATGTAGTCATGTTGCTACATGACACGCATGTCATGATTTTCATGTAAGGGTCTGTCGTATGTATTCCCAATGAAATCATGTCATACCGTGCCAGTTTTGCAACATTCCATGTGAACGAAACCTCCACAAGAGGGGCAAAACCATGAATGGTAAATCATTACATACACGTTATGATTTTCATGATATAACCAGTCAAATATCTTTTTCAAACAGTCATGTTATGCCATACGAAGTTTGGTGTTGATACCATTATCGCAACAACCAGGAGAGCTAAAAGTCGTAGGCGGCTAAATGGATAGATGCCGAAGTTCGCTAAGAAATGTTCCCCATTTAAAATTCGCTTATATCTGCATGTTACAATGAAAATGTCGTCGAAAGACAATAGTCTTGCGTGTGAAGAGTTAACAAAAGGTTTATTTGATGTTCTGCGCAAGAAAATCGATGATTGGTATGCTGGAGGTGCTGTGTTAGAGTGCCTCGAGCGTGCAGCGGAGGCGAACGAGCGCATCAAATCACGTCACACGTGAGACATGAGCGCTATCTGGCAGTTATCTTGAAAAACGAAGCGCGCGCGCCCGTGTCAGCGGTGATTAGGTGTAGAACGCAAAGCGACGGGTAGGTGCCATCACCACGTCGTCTTAGCAGAGCGTTGGAAACACTTGCCTTTTCGTGCAAGGGTTGCATGGTCAGCGCAACGTGATGAACGCTACGGTTCTTTGCATCGGAACAAAAATTTTTTGTTCTGATATAAAGCATATGCACTTATGGTTTAAACTGTCCTGTGTTTAATTTATTTTGCCGTTTTTGTTGTGACAGTTGCCATGGGGATATGGGGCTTTGTCGATCTGTTTTATACAGCTTTTTTCCTCTGTCGCAATCACTTACAGTACAACTGTATGTGGTAAATAAGCTAACTCAACTAACAAATCAACTTATTCTTACTTATGTATGCCTTTTTCTAGTAAGAGACACACATTCAGATAATTGACGTGTTATTATGGTGCCTCGGATACGTGCAATTATTGCTTCTTAATTGACAATCCCACAAATACGAACGCTGAATCTAGAGCAATACTGGTGGCGCTGCGGATGGGGTTGGCCGTTTCGAGTATCGTTTGGCCACTTTGGTGCCGCTTAGGGTACCGTTAAGGGTAGCGAACCAGACAAATGGACAGACAGACAGACAGACAGACAGACAGACAGACAGACAGACAGACAGACAATTTTTCCGTCGCAGGTCCCCAATAAAGACCATCGTTTTAATATAGTGGTTGAGCACATATGGCAAGCACTCTCCAGTATTGACTGGTAGATTGTCACTATTTTTCAAGAGGAAGGTATATAACAGCTGCATCTTGCCGGCACATAGCTATGGAGCTGAAACCTGCAGGCTTACAAAGAGAGTTCAGCTTGAATTAAGGACGACGCAGCGAGTGATGGAAAGGAAAATACTAGTTGTAACAAGAAGAGAGCAGAGTTGCTCACGGAACAAACCAGGAATACAAAATGGCTGCGGCTTAGCTCAGCTGTGCCAGAATAAACGTAGTGTTAGCAAAGGTTCAACTGACTATTCTTAGCTTTCCAGAGTGTCTAGGATTAGCTTGATTATCATGCTTACTGCTGCTGCAATGACACACGTATATTTTTTTTTGCCAGGCAACTACTTCGGGATCTGATGAGTTAAGCTTCTCCGCTCTACTGCACCGTTGAGCAGCATTTGCACTCTCCTTCTCCATGGCTATACCACAATGGCAAATGCCAGTCAGAGGCGCTATCAAGCGGCTCCAGCGCAGTGTCAGATGGCGAGTGCACAGGGAAGGCGCGCGCGTCGGCGTCCATATGTCTACCAAGGCTGTGACGGCAATCCTCTGGAAAGCGCACACCGGTGGCAGCGAACCGCGCGCGACCGCGGCCGAGTGCGAGGGAGGTGCTGGCTCCAGTGCGTGACGCCACTGATCGTCTGCGCAGCGCATCAAATTGCGCGCACACCGGCGGCCAGCCGTGTGCGGCGGTGGTGAAGTATCATTACGCGTGTGCAGACCGGTGCCACGCGAAATTGACTCAGCGAGGCCACTGTATCTAATGCTACAAAATATCATATTTGAAATGAAGAATGGGAAATGGACATGGCCCGGGAATGTAGCGCGAAGGCAGGATAACCGCTGGTCATTAAGGCTATCTGACTGGATTTTCAGCGAAGGCAAGCGCGTTAGGGGAAGACAGAAATTTAGATGGGCAGATGAGATCAAGAAGTTTGCGGGCATAGAGTGGCAGCAGCAAGCACGGGACCGAGTTGACTGGCGGAACATGGGATAGGCATTTGTCCTGCAGCGGACGTAGTCACGCGGATGATGACGATGACGACAACGTAGTTTAGACCATGCTGATACATATGTATCCCGTCCCCCTGATGTCAACGATCAATGAATAAATGAACTGTTTTGGTCTTATAGACTTGTGGTAGTTGTATGTCGAGAGCGTGGGCGCCAAGTATAGGGAAACATCAGGTGCTCGCGGTGGTTTAGCGTTAATAGACAGGTTTTGTTTGAGGTTCTTACGCTCCGCTCAGCAGCTAAGCGCAGCGCAAAGGCAATTGCGCATGCGCCCACCGCTACCGGTTTAAGTGGGTCAGCGGAGTGAGGCCCACTCTCAGCTTACGGGCTGCCTAAGCGGAGCGTCACTGCCATTTTCTCAAGCGCCAGGGAGACGCAGCGTGCGCCCTTTCTCGTGCTCCTGAATGCAACCTCGCTGGCTATAACATGGCTATTTTAAAGTCGGCGCTTTATTTCGCTTATTGAACTGGACCGGCAACGCATTTTAGGAACAATTCTAGATACTTCGTGAACAATTCAGTAATGCATACTTGTTTCACATTGTAAAAGTTGCCTTTTATTTTAGTTAATGAGACTTTACCTTGTCAGAGGGCGCTGCAGCTGTGAAAGTTCGGCTCCGGAATAGAAAATGCATAAGAAAAACAGGAAAATTGTCGAAGCGTCCACTCGGAGCGGAGCGGTCCGTAAAAACGTCTAACTAAAACTCGAATAATGAACAATAGAGTTTCCTGATATACACTAGAAAGAACCATGGCGCTAGTGTCTATGGACACTCCAACGCACGGCACTTCAGCGAGAATGGGAACAATGGGTAGTACACACATTTGTCTAATATTCGTATTTCTGGCTTGCTTTTGGCTCTGTGTGTGTTCGTGTGACGTGAAGCTATTTCCTCATGAAACAAATATTAGCATATGTTCCGCGGTTGCACTTCACCATCTTATTCCTTTAGACTTGACTTTAATAATCGGGTCACGAATTTTAAAAGGGTTGAATCTTTCTTTAAAACGAAACCGAAACACAGCAATAAACAAAGCCGCTAGTACGATTCGCGCCACCCGCAAGTACGAAGAGTAGGCAAATGTGTGTACTACCCATCATTCCCATGGTCGCTGAACGAGCGCAGCGCCAGAGTCCCGTGTAGTTAATTTTAGGAAACTATGTAATGAACCACACTCTCCAAACAGAGGGAAGCGCAACGCCCATCATGTCTTCTGCGTTGGGCAGCTGAATTTTTTTCTTCATCTCAGCGTCAGAAACGCTGAGTTACAGCAACGTGACGCCGCCGTGCCTCACAGCATTGAGGTTCGAATCGCAGAGCCTTTTTCAGTACGCATAAATTTTATGAGAGAGACCGACGCTGTATGAAGCTTGGGGGAAGGTCACCACCTTCCAGTCCATTAACCTGGCCACCAAATTCTACTTTTTAATGCGAAGCAATTTCCAGCGAACTTCAACGACTTTGAGCGTATCTATCTACCTATCTACCTAGCCGCCTATGACATTTAGCTCTTCTGGTCGTTTCGATAATGCTACAGATACCAAATTTTTTTTGGCATAAGATGACTTTATGACGAGCATAAGTGACTAGTCATAACATGAAAATCATGATATGTGTGTCATGATTGTCAATATTTACATTTTATGCTCTTTCTTTTCTTGTGGAGGTTTCGTTCATATGACATGTAGCAAAACTGGTATGGTATAACATGACTCCATGCTGAACACAAGCGATAGACCGTAACATGAAAATATGACATCCACGTCAAGTAACAACATGACTACATGCCACAGTCATAATGCGTTCACGACCATTTCGCTAGCGTTGCATATACCTGATCTGGTATTACAGGACATGAATTGATGACGTAGGTATGTGACTGATGCAAACGTAATAACAATGAGATGCGTGTCATGTAACAGCGTGGCAACAAGCCTCGCTCATGATGCGCCCGTGACCGTTTCACTAGCTTCACATATACCAAGTTTGGTATTACGGGAATAGATGACGACGGTATGTGACTGGTGAAAATATGATAATCATGAGATGCGTGTCATGTAACAGCATAACTACATGTTACGCTCGTGATGCGCTTATGGTCATATCGCTAGCTTCACATGTACCAAATTCGATATTACGTGATGTGAATGAATCCTGAAGCTATGCGACTGGCGCAAACATGACAATCACGTGATGCGTGTCATGTAAGAACATAACTACGAGGCAAACTCAAGGCGCCAATACTTTTCAACCTGACCCGGCGCATGTGCGCACCGGCGTTCGTTTCGTCGTGTCACGCCGGCGATGCCACGCCTGGCGACCATCTGCCTGCCAAGTACTCGCAGGCGCGCGCCGCGCTGCGTCGCCTTGATGCATGCGCGTTTAGCGCGCCTGGCGTCTCTCCGTAACGAAGAGAGTCAGGCGCAGTGCTGTCAGTGTAACGTCAATGGCGCAAAATATAGCATGTCGCATTTCGCACGGGTGCCGCCGGGACGCGTCGACGGAAGCTGGTCGTGGCGGTCGCGCTTGGTGTCAAAATTTATAGTACTCGCGTTTTGCTAGCGAAGCGTCGCTGCCCCCAGCGTGTGCGTGCGTCAACGTTACGGTGGAGTATATTGGGCCCATTATGATGCGCTCGTGGCCGTTTCGCTAGCTTTGCATATACCTAAATTGGTTTACAGGACGTGATTGAATGAAGATGATATGTGACTCATGCAGATATGATAATAATTAGATGCGTGTCATGGAAAAACATGACTACAAGCCACGACCATGATGCGTCTGCGGCCGTTTCGCTAGTTTCGCGTATACCAAGTTTGGTATTACAGGACATGAACGAAAGATGAAGGTATGCGACTGGTGAAACATGAGAATCAGGAGATGCGAGTCATGTAACAACATGAGTACGTGCCACGCTCATGATGCGCTCGGAGCCGTTTCGATAGCTTCACACAAACCATTTTGGTGTTACGTGGCGTGAAAGGATGACGAAGGTATATGACCGGCGAAAACATGACAATCATGGCACACGTGTCGTGGAAGAAAATGAGAACAAACCACGCTGATGCGCTCCTGGCCATTTCGCTAGCTCCACATATACCAAATTTGGTATCACGTGAAGTTAACAGACAACGAAGGTAAATAACACGTCGAAACATGATAATCGTGATAGGCATTTCATGTAAGGCATGACTACAAGCTACGCTCATGGCGTGCTCACGGCCATTTCACTAGTTCCTCATAAACCGAAGTTGGTATTACATGACGTGAATGAACGATGAATGTAATGAGAGGTCCAAACGTCATAATCAATATATGCGTGTTAGGTAAAACATGACTACATGCTACGCTTATAGCGCACTCGCAGCCGTTTCGCTAGCTCAACATATACCAAATTTAGTATTACGTGACTCGAATAGACGACAAAGGTACAAAACACGTCCAAACACGATAGTCATGACATGTAAGTCATGTACGGCATAATTTATCTTCGCCTCGTAACCTCGTGCTGATTTTTAAGTGACATATCAGCCTTCCTACTTCGTGCTTCGCATATCATCAATTTCCACTGTACGTGGAATCTGCCTTTTTTTTTTTTACCTATTCGCTTTGCCCTCAGATATTTCTGTTGATTTAACGGTTCACGTTAAATCCAAAACTCGCTGAATGTTTAGCGTAATAAGATAACAAACATGCTAAAATAATGAATCGATCCGACACGCTAGTTAATTGGCTAGAAACTCGGCTGCTGACCCGCAGGTCGCTGGATGGAATACCGGCTTCGGCGGCCGCACTTTTTGGTGGTGGTGAGAATGCTTGACTCCCATTTTCTTAAGCTTAGGGACACATTAAAGAGTTACAGGTATTCACAATTGCTGGAACCCTCCACTATAGTGTTTCTTATAGCTATATCGTGGCTTTGGGACGTTAAACTCATCGAATTTCACTAGAAAAAAGAATTGTTAATATTCGTGAAACACATTATCCTAATAAAAGTTGATGTTCGTTGTTTCTACACTACCACATTTCAGAACAAGGGAAGTAGAAGTTACGGTGGGGAAGTGGAACACAGGGGGTATAACTAAGGTTTACCTCAAGCCTCCTCAACGAGGTACGTATTATTATTTTGCATGCCTTATGAACTCGCTACGTCAGTTCAGTATTTCTTCGCAATGCACGCACTGCAGGTTTGCTCGTCCTAGGTGATTTCAAACGAATGAGCAAGTGCAATATCGAGAGACTCGATGTGTGTGGAAGGTGAAAGCCTCAGAGTTTTAGGATGAATTTGCGCAAAGCATTATCGTACTCGAAGCAAAAATTGTTTTCATTGCTGGCAGCTGAAATAGACTGTGGTTTTACCATCCCTAAAATAAAGCTGACCGATCGCAAGACCTATGAAGCTGACGTGTGTTCGTTTTTATAAGTTTCTTTATGTCGCGCTAGAAATTGCGAAGAAAATAGGTTGCGTAAGAAGTTCGAATTCTAAAAACATTGGAAGTCTTTGGATCTCAAAAAGAAAGATTATTCAGGCTTATTCTTTGCTGCGAGAACGTATAAGCCGGAGTATCCACTTCTAGTACTTATTTATGAGGCAGGAACCTGGCAAAAGTGTCTTGCCAATTTCTTGCAAAGAAGACTGAATCTTTTTATCATTGATGACTCTTACCTTTTACTAAACTCGGGTCAGGTGATATAATTTTTTAAGGTGGGATAGAGGGCAAAATAAACCGAAAATGTCTTTTTTTGGTTTTCATAGCATGGCATTCCAAGACATGTGTATCCATTAAGTGACATTTTTTATGCGCAGTAGAAAACATTTAGAGACAACTACAAACGCGTCCGAACCCATGTCTGTACTGCCGGAACTTCTTTTTCTTGACCAGGTTTCCCGACAAAGCAGTTATTCATGGCCTTTGTGTCACTACACTCTCCCTTGCTTTGTTTTGTCTCTTCGCTAGACATACAGAATCAAATTGCTTGTGCAACTATTTCTATAATACCATCTTCCGTTACGTAGCCGATGATCTTAAGTATTCCGCCTTTTGTAGCCGTTTTGGTCACCTGAAACGGCCCCAACACTTTCGCACTATGACTTCCATAGCCTTTTGGTATTAAGACTTGAACTAGTAGAGTAACTTTGTGGATCTTGTTGTTGTGACTCTTGTGAAATGCTTGTTTCAGCGGCTGCCTGCGTTCTTGTTTCTGTTTTTTTTCCTCTGCTGTCTTTTTGATCTCCTCAGTACGGAATTTATTTAATGTGACACTGCTGCTAGTAGGCAACAATTCCACCTTCCTGGGAATTCCGGGTACTTGCTTGTGTATTGTTTCATGTCTAGTATGACAAGTTCTGCGAACCTGTTGGCTCACGAGTGGTATGGTGCTGTAAAGTTAAGAGAGCCTTTTTCTTGCTGCTATTTCTCGAACTCCTGGCTCCTAAACGCTCGCCCATCGTCAGACACAATGCACTTAAGTCCTTCAAACATGTCTCTGTTTAGCAGTGCTATGACGGTTTGCGTATTCTTACTTTCTGGCATAGCTGCAACGATCCTTCAGTATTCGTCAATGCATAGCAAGAAAGAATAAGTTTTCTTCATGCTCTCGTTTTTTTTATCTTCGTGAAGTCAACAAAGACCGTCTGAAACTGCACACTTACATGAGATTTGAATATCATAGTGTCCGTTTCGTGCTTGTATTTGGCTTTCTGGAGCAGACAATCGTGGTAGAAGCTGATGTAATCGGCAGCATTCTTGTTCATACCTGGCCACGCTAATTACCTTCTAAATTTGTAGTGGTTTCGCCAAAACGCATTTCGCCTTTCTGAATGTAAGCTGCGATGGTAAAAGTCAAGAAAGGTTCGTACCAACGTAACTATATAGGACTTGGAATTCCTCCTATGGGCATAGATTTCTCCGTACCTTCCGAGAGTTGGCTAAGTTCGCAATTTCCTTTTTCCCCCAGCCACTGATCACAGGAAGCCGAGAAAGTGCACCGCCATCTCATAAGTCTTGCCCGCTTGTGTATGCAACTTCGAAGTCTACCTGCTGAATTTCATCGATCCAGCGGCCTTTTCTTCCTTTTTGTGGAGGACCAGTATGCAAGTAGGAAAGTGCGAGATGAGCAGTGAACAGCTTTGATTTGGTAACATTGATGTAAAATTGAAAATACCTCATTGCTAAAACAACAGCCAGTATCTCCCTCTCTGCTGTGCTGTGGTTCTGCTCTCCCATCATACACATATACAAATAGCCGCGAATAATTTGGGCTCCTCTGTGATGTTTTTGCTGATACTGAACAGAATCTGCACCGAAATTTAATGCATCTCTCGCGACTTCGAACGAAAGAGTGAAATCAGGTAGCGTAAGGATAGGATCCGATGATATGGCTGATGCTAAGTCACCGTAAGCCTTTTCACATTCAGCAGTCGATATAAAATCTGTGTTCTTGTGAGGCAAATTGTTCAAAAGTTAAGCTCTGTCCGCAAACTTTTTTATGAAGTTTCTGGAGTGTTCGGCAAGCTAAAAAAACTCTAAGCGCAGGTACATTATCTGGCTTCTTCATCTGCCTTACCCGCTCCAAGGACTCTTCCTTGGTGCTTTTAGCAAATCCACTCAGGACTCGTCCAAGAAATGCAATGTTTGCCTGAAAGAACCCGCTCTTCTGAAAATTCACTTTCCTTTTATCTTCGCTCAGCGAGATCAAAACAGCAGTCAAACGTTCAACGTGAGAAGTTTCTCTTTTGCATAGACTAAAATATGGTCAACATAGACCTAAAAGAATACTGCAAGAAAGAGTTTCAAGATGCCATTTATCTTTTGAAAACGACAGCGCTGTTCTTTCACCCAAAAGCAAGCGATCGTTGTAATATACACCAAAAGCAGTGGCAAAGGCCATGTACACTTTGTATTCCTCTTTGATCGGGACCTGTGAAAATTCTTTGCAGTCATCTATCCGGGAAGGGACCTTGCAACCTCTTGTTTCCTTTATTATTCAGTTGATTCTTGTCATTTGAAAATGAAATGGGTCCATTTGGTGATTCAAGAGTTGTTAGTCGGCCCATAGTCTTAAAGATACTCCTTTTTTAGAAGCCAGCGTAGTTGATGAGCCTAACGGACACATTGATGACCATATTATGCCAGCATCCAACATATTTCGAATTTCACTTTTCAACGAATTTTCTTTTCGAGTCACATGTTGTAAAGCTTTGTCATGATTATGTGACATCTTTCAGCTTAAAAAACGAACATTTTGTTGTTTATAGTGAATAGTTGCTTAGGCAGATAGTTCGCGGAACATGCGGTTGACATCTTCACACGCAATAAAATGATCCGCGATGCCCAAGAAGGCGCACGTCTCTTTCTCCATGGTCAATTCATCAATCTATTAAAGGTTTAACTTTAGCTTTTAATACCAAGTCGAGAAAGTAAAAATATTTAGTCATACTGTTTCACTACGACGCGTCAGTTTAAGCAATCTGGCCTTAAAAAGAGACACTTGTCCTCAGCCATTCATCAAAAATTTGTCTTGTCTCATCAAGAGCTCGTACTTGTACCAAACTGCCTCTAATAATTTCTTCCTTCTTTACCGGGCCTCATTTATCACACAGATGGCCCACTGTTTAGTGAAGCATCAACATCTTGACCATTTATATTTAGTTATATATACAGAAAGTTAAGTTAGGAGCAGTTTAAAAAAGTTTCCAGTTTTATCGTCAGGTGGTGCCATGCACACTCTCTTATTCATTTGTTCTTTTAGCTGCATCTAGATGCAGAAAAGCCATATGCTCTTGTTGATATGACATCGGAGATTATATTGACCACTTCATTTCGATCACGCCAATTTTCAGGGTCGCGTGCACTGCAAGGTTCCCTGTCGAGATAAAAATCTGTAATCTCAACGACGTGGGTTTTGGAAATTCGAATAAATTGTAAAGTTTATAAAAGAATCTGGAAGTTCCTTAACAGTTCTTGTGGACTCACTTGTGCTTCTATTTGTAGTTGCTCAGGAAGGCCGTAAATAATGAGAGGAACTATCGCAGACTCAGGATGTTCCGGGTTTTCCATTTGAACAAGCTGCCTTTCCGCATAAAATTACTTCAAAGGCTTTCCTGATCGAAATTTTACCAAATTGCTCGGCAGCATTTTTTTGGGTCTTTTCGTCGAACATTACTAGGAAACTCTTTTTCCACTTGTTCCGTGTGCCAGTCTTGTGTCCTTCGTAGTGAAGCTCATATTTCTTTCGAGCCAGTCTGGTAAGAAGCAAACGCGTGTTCTTGATGCGCTAACTGGATTCTTGCCAGAAGTTGTCCTCACACGCGTGTTCGTAGAACTTCATTCTGGTGTCCGGCCTTGTCATTTCACCATCAAATCAATCGGGCTTTGCTATCTTTTCCTTGGGCTTTTGGCCTGGATTATGGCAAGAAAACTGTACAAGAATTATTGTTATTGCTCTATTTGCTGCTGCTGATGATTGGAGCATTGTCATCAGGCATAAGTTAACAAAACAGTCTTTTTTCGCTTGACGAAACCTCTGACAACGTTTTCAAAAGCGACGGCATGAAGTTTTCTTGAATCTCGGATTACTTCACTTTCATCGTCATAAATAGTTTGTGGTCGAGCTTTTCCGGCACCTTCTTGGCTTTCTCAGAGACAAACTCACGAACCTAAGGAGTCCTAAAGCTTTCAGGTAATTCATGCGTTTTTTCATGCACATCGCCTGTCAAAAAATATGGCCTACCGCCTGAACATTGGTATAAAGTAAAAGGTATTTACTCACTGGCGTTCTTATTCCCGTCAGATGCGCCAATGTAACATGCCAACAGTAACAGAGACAAAAGATCTTATTCTGTTTCTTCCCCTAGTACCCTAAAAGTCGTTACTCGTCGCCTTTGGGTCGCCTGAATGGCGTTTTCACCAAACACTACTTTTTGTCAATAAAGGAACATCTTAGTAACCACTGTATCTATTTAGGGCAACCTATTGCTAGTCCCTCTTGGATAGCGCGCGCCCATGCCCACGCGAAATTACAGCGTAGCCATTAGAACTGCATGTATGCAAAAATGTTCTTGTAAGAAAAAAGCTCTAAACTTCTAGTCTTCGGAATTTTCATGAAGAATGATGGTGCCTAGAATTATAATTTGGTTTAGATGGATACCCTGGGTGCATGTAATAACCAGAATGATGAGGTCACTCTCGTGGCTCTGATTAGTACATGTACCCAAAATACTCTTCGTACATGTAATAACCAGAAGGAAACACACAAATTCACGTGTGTAATCTTTTCAGAAATGTTCCTTCAAAAAATGAAAAAATATACGAATACTTTTTTGTTTTTAAGATTACTTTGCACTTTCCTGTCAAATTCAACAGACATCTAGTAAAATCTCCATTCGAGCCACTTGAAACACTTTACGGCGTTTGCTTTAAACATAACTGAGCGATAGGCAGTCGTAGTTGCATACCTGTCTTTGCTGTCCATCCCCCCTTAATATTGCGAACTAGTAATACCATGGCTTGCAGCTCTTTTTGTCTGACATAATATAAAACATCTACAATATAAGACATAATATAAGACTTGGAGTGTTTCGCACAACGACCTAGTGACATGTGGACGAGTGTATTGGCGAGCATGGTCTGAAAACGTTCCAAGATAGCGGTGGTGTTCACAGCCTCTAATTTATGGAACTCCTCTCGGCTTACTTGCCATCTACTTTTGCCGCATAGACAGTCGAGGTCTAAATTAAAAAAATATGGAATTTTTATTGGCTCTTGCTGAGCGCAAGTGTTTTCTGACAATTATTTGGTGGTGCGTGACCGCAAACATAAACGGGCCCTGCAACACTTTTCGAGCATGGTCAGAATTGCTGCTGATTGGTAGTAGAGGCTCCAACAACACGCCAGCCAAATATTAGAGCACAGCACAAAGCCTGGAATTCACAATATATTATCAAAGTCAGCTAAAAATTGCTTTTTGTTCTCTCGATAAATCACGTTATACGCGCAAAACTTACAAACAACCAACCGATCTATCAGCCATTGGCTGATTTGAACATGGCGCGCTTGCAAGTTACAGAAATCGCCATGCGAGGCTGCTACTTGGGCACGCGTGCGCACGCGATCACACAGAAAAAGCAGCGCATTCGAAGAAAAAAAAGTGCTCAAAGTCGCTAAACACGCGTGACGGTTTTCTGGGGCCTTGTCATCCCTTTCTGCTTAGCTTTCAGCGCTTTCGTCGGGACGAAAGAAGAGAGAATGCACTTGCAATATGAGACAAACCTTTGCCAATCTACTCGCACTGGATGAATCTTTAAAATTTTTGCAACGTTGAATTCGTGAGGCAGCATGCTTTTCTAGTGAATTCATTCCATGGTTACTTGAAAAATTGTTTCAGGGCTCCTTTAAAGATGCACTTCAAAGTCAGCAGTCGCCCTTCGGTGTGGCTAAGAAAGCGTGCCGATAACTTCGTATGCAACCACATATTGGTATTCTCTTGCAACTTCTTAAGAGCACATGTTTTTAGATGCTTGTATTATTACTTTACTAATAATTTTATGAATATTATGTACATTATTGCTATTATATGTTTTGTACTTTTATTCACTGTTAGTGCGCACGTGCGTGTCGCACTCTACATAAGCTGGGTCATTCAAGAATAAATCATCAGTTGCAGTACAGCGCTTGTCTTTGCATTCACTATGTCTCTGTGTATGTGTTTGTGTATCCTTCAGTGCGCCTCAGCAAAATATTCCGTTTAATGTTTGCGCTCTCTGCCCGCGCTTATCATACTTATCACTCCACCTCTTTATGAAGTCCTTACTCTACGCTTCAGTAGGCCTATCGAAACGTTATAAGCCAAATTTGCGATGTGTTTCAAGGCAGGTGTGTTTGTTACGAGTACAACAAATTTTGTGATTCTTCCAGCACATGAATTAGCAGACGTCGACAAGTCACTTTTCGGTTTGTGGAACGAATATGACGTCCTTGTGGCAAAAACGACTTGCGTGACTCTTACGTTTACCTCACTTGTTGATGGTGAGTACTGTCACACCATTCGCAATATCCATGGACTCTCACGTTATCAAGCGGAATTCGGAAGTGTCCTACTACGCTAGATAGTGGACAACACAATGGCAGCGCTACGCTGTCACTTACTTGTTAGGCTGTAGTAGCTTCGATGTTTACGCATTGCCAAGAAATGAACAGAATGTTTCCTGCATCATTATTCAAATCAGCCACTCTGAGGCCATTCGTTGCTGCCAGACACAAAGTTTTCGCGAAAATATGTGGCGAATTGCCCTTTCAAAGCAAGCCCACAGGGTACACATATCAGCTTCCCCAGGATTGTTGTGGCTACGTAGGTCAGATAAACGTTTCCATCCGACCTTTTCAGGTGAAAATCACCCTGTCTTACCTGCATATACCATTCGTCGGTGTTTCTTGTAGTTCATGTGTGCAGTAACACTGAACGCGGGAAGTCACGCGAGTCGCCTGTACTGTTCTGTAACTAAGCAATTTCTAACTGACAGCACTCTTAAACAAGGTGCTTAGTCCGTTGCCAAAAAAGGACTGTTATGAATCGTGCAAGAGATTTTTCGTTTCTTTGAGGGTGAACTTGCTGCATGTTAGCTGTAGAGCACCATAGAGTAAATGCTGTGAATGACGTGATTGACCTATGTTGTTTCCAGCGTTCATTACGCCGTTACCTATGTGTTGTGTTCTTTGGCGATAGGAACGAGTACGCTGCAAGCGAATGGCTTGGTGTGGTGAGAGCAAAATGTCATGAGAAATTTTCTTAAAATCGACAAGGCGCCAATAGTGAGAGCAATGATGATTGAATGGTTGATAATTACTAACAGCGTGTAGCTTTTCACGTTCCATGTAGCAATACTGTTTTTTAATGCTCGTAATCATTTGGTTATATCGACTATTTCTCAGCAAGATCAAAATACGTACTTTTTTCGGCTGATTGCATGTTCTGCAATGATTTCAGATATTATTGAGTGTCGCATACCGCCAACACGCTCGAGGTCAAAGCAATGAAACGTGTAGTAACACCTACAATCCTCGCCTCTGCACTAAATTCATGTCTACTTCACCAGTGCCTTTCGACTACCATTTGTATTCGATGAATTTTCGAAACGTCGAAGAGGTCGACGCAAGAGAACGCTGACGTGTTATTTTTGCAATCGTCTTTCTAGCCCGACCAATCCGAGTGCATTGATTACGCACTGCTTGGACCTGAGCATAGAGCTATGCACACGTGCCACTCATTGGTTTAATGCGATAGCAATTATATGAACACTCTCGGCTGGATTTCTCTGCGGGCGTCGCCATCGCTCACCGTATATGTATACGTATCTGTATGTATGTATACGCAAGTAAGGAAGAAGCCAAGAAAAAGACTCTGACGCGCGGAATCGAACTTGGGACCTCTTAGTAGTGAGAGCGAGGCGATAACCACTGAGCCATGAAGAAGCACTTCACCAACGTTTAAACGGCAAGCTATCTATATCTACCACTTATTGCTGCTGATGGGCATCTCAGGGGGAAAAATCGTGTTTTCAGCGTTAGCAGCAAGATGGCGTGATGAGCTGGCTCGGAGTAAAGGTAGGCGCCCAACTCTCAGCCATGCGCCGAAGAGCGTTCACCTCCTACACGTGCTTTACTCCGTAGAGGAAAGGAGCCTTATCCGCGTACTTATCTTGTAGGGAGGGGAAGGGGGGAGATTCACGTGCCTTCAGCTTTGACCATCACGATTGCGTTTAGTGCCCGGGCGCACAAAGATCATATCGCCTTCTGGGCTGGCCCCATTCGTGAAAAGAGCGCGCTTTCCAAACACAAAGAAGTACCAACTGGAAACTTGTTAGTTCGCAATATTATCTGTAGCTATGAGCACGTTTTATATGTCGTTCTTGTTTTAAACAGCACGTTTAGTGACGAGGTGTAAACGTTGTTAGTTGGCTCTCGTCCTACGTGTGTTGTTTTCGTGCGTCATTTGTGCGCGAGCAGCGTGCTGCATGTTTCAATCTGCTTGACGTCCTCAACATAACATTCCTGATTGTTGCTATCGCATTCATTGATTTGCTTTTGTGGTAAAACTGTGACTTCTACTTATATGATTGTGCTCCATAGATGTAGTAACTCTGCGTTTTCGAGTGCCCATGTGATGACAACAACATAATATAATTGTAAACCACTACCACGCTAATCACGCAGTCCTGTGCAGCAGCGATGGCCATACTCGCTATTGTCTTTCTACTGTGGTAACCCCGTCAAGACAGCTCGGTACACATTACCTCAGAAAGCCTTTCAGGGAATATGTCAAGCCTACTTTTTACAGTTCTGTTAAAGCATGTTCATGCTACAGTAAACATCGCTGATGCCTGGTAACGGAGTTGAAATACAGCTTTTCAGAAAGTTGGGAACATTTTAGGGGCGACCACCTCACTGCTTCCGCGATTTTGGAAAGTATTTAGGTCTCATATGCATTGCTGTGCAGCTAATCATATCACCTGGTGGAAGTAGAACAGGCTAAATGTCCACACGTATGGTTTGTTTCTATATAAAAAAGCGGTTTGACTCTCCCGTGGGCGTTATCCTGAATTTAAACACGTGCCCCCTAACGTTCGTGGGAACTGCAATTTGTCCCATAATTTGGGCGAAACAATTAGTCATCGTTTCTAACGCCTCGTGCGGAGTTTCATCAGCTCATAAGACCTAAATGAAAACCAAACTCACTCTTCCCACAGTTCACTACAGAATTCATTCTATAGGCGGATATAATGCATCATTATGAAATCATTTCAGGGTGTAACATTGTATAATAATCGGTACCAAAGGATAAAACTACTAATATTCTATACATTGTTTCCTGCGAAAAATTTTCTCTCGCATAAAACAAAAATAGGTTTCTGAACATTCGTTCTGTCATGAGAAATCCATGCTACACAAATAGGTGTTAGCCATATTTTTGCTTGAAAAACTGCATTGCCAAAATGAAACCACAATGAAAGTGCATAAGTGTATTTTCTGATATTTTCCACAACACTATTGCAATGTTCCGGCTTCATTCAGTCCCGAAGTATTTTTATATTTTATTGTGTAAAGATCAAACACTGCACTCCTAATGTATTATTTACCGAAAAGTTTAGCTTGTTCTAAAGACACAATAAAGATATGCAATTTTCGCTCATACTAAAAGAAATTGAACATAAAACAAAAATGAACAAGTTTTTTGGTCGCACAGACACACGGGGACGAAAGACAACCGCACGACGTGAATCACAACTCTAAGCTTATTTTACTTTTTTCACTGCGTTCTCTTTGCTTTTGTCTTTCCCGTGTGATCAGAAAGCTGAATAGGGGAAAGGAAAACCAAATATGAAAAATAAAACTATGGTGTCTGACTTCGTTTGTCTGTCACCACATTTTCAACTACAAGCCTCTCATAGTCATGAAAGATTAGCACCTCGATATTATGGCAAAGTTATTTCGCAGAAATCAGTGAAAGCGGTACTTTTAGATAATTGAATAAGTGACCAGGTTCCTCATTTGTCCCTCAAGTCAGAATATCCCTTTACACAAGGAAGATTTTTCTTGTAAATTTGAAGGTCGCAACGAGTGTTCACACTACCATATTCTACCACAATTTCATATACTGCCACACAAAGTAGAGTAACGGTTGTGTGATTCACTGTTCATTAATTAGAGCTGTTTCGGCCCCCTTTACTGCCACTGTTGCAGCACGTCATTCTGGAGAAACTATTGTACAGCATTCAGCGTTTCTTATAGATGTTTATTTTCACAGGCAAACTTCACTGCATGATATGGGGAACGCGTTCCGGTGATGAAATCGAAGAGAACGATTGCTACAAAAGCTCCTCCTTGGTCTGTGGAAAGCTGTCTATAGCAGTGGAAAACAACGGCACAGACCCCTGCCAATTGTACGATGAAATGGATGACTTTACTACAAACACTGCTCACAATGAAGAAGGATCTGTAATATAGCAATAAAACAGTTGAAAAATAAAATTATATCACGAAAGTATATTACGAATTCGCATCAGCTAAAATGTGTTGGCGACGACTGACAAAAACTGTGTTACGCGCTAAATCCATTCGGCAATCAGTCGACAAAAGCGACCGAGGAACCACGCAGTTTATATATGGCGGATGGAGGGTAGGCGTGTCATTGTGTGGCGCAACGTATGCCGGTGGTGTGAAGCGCACAGCGAGTTCCCGTGCTGCCAATTAACCCACTTACCACAAACTAACGAACAAAACCAGTGCGCGAGAAAGGCGACGCGAAAGACCCACGCTGAGATAGACAAAAAGGCGCCTCGGTCGTTTATGTCGTTGACGAAAGGAGCCGTTAAAGCTGTTCCTCGTTTGCGACAAAAGGAGGAGCAGCTGACCAGAAAGCATGTTTCGCAGGGACGAGGCGACGCGTGGCCACCTGGCGTCAATTTGACTGTTTGGCATTCAGATGCCCCCTTCGGGAATGCCGTAAGGACACGGAGTAGCTTTTGCACTTGGCCGAATGAGCCTGATGAATGGGACTTAGAAGTGTGGCAGCTTGGGCTAGTTGGTATGGCATGACGATAGTTATAGCGGGAGAACAAAACGACCACACAGAGTCTTTCGTGTCCTTCTTGTCTCTGTACCGTCGTTTTGTTCTCGCGCTACAACTATCGTCATCGTGATGAATGGAGTGCGCAATCAGTCTCTGTAGACAACACGGCCTCGAAAGCATGCGGCAGATCTTGCACCCAGCTACAAGAGCTCTGATTTGGGTGCAGTGCCTCCCTGTCGCATGCACCTTCTTGTCATTGGCATGGCGGCTTCTTCAAACCGAGCCCCGCCGCGGTGGTCGAGTGGCTAAGGTACTCGGCTGCTGAACCGCAGGGCGCGGGTTCGAATCCCGGCTGCGGTGGCTGCATTTCCGATGGAGGCGCAAATGTTGTAGGCCCGTGTGCTCAGATTTAAGTGCACGTTAAAGAACCCCTGGTGGTCAAAATTTCCGGAGCCCTCCACTACGGCGTCTCTCATAATCATATAGTGGTTTTGGAACGTTAAACCCCACATATCAATCAATCTATTCTTCAAACCGATGTTTAGTGCGCGGGCTCATCGATCTCGATCCTGGGACAGGCTACCGGTGGACGTCAAGGTCGACCCTCATGTCATAACGTAGAAGAGAGTGTGATGACCCAAGCTGGGCAGAAAATATTAGCCCTCACATTTTGTACAGTATGGTCCACACTTAAGAGAAACACGTGAACACATGACCGCGGCCCGCGTGGTACGAACTGGTGGCGAGATTTGTAAATGTGGTGCACTCGAAAAAAGCACGAAGATGGCACTTGTCCGATTTCGTCTGCTACTTTCCGCTCCTGCGCTTGCTGAGTGCTCTCATTTTTACGCGGAGCATTTCATGCCGCCACTGGTCAGCTGGGGCCCCGCCGGGTAGTCAGGAGGCACATAAAAGGTTCAGCTTTCTTTTTTCGCGGTATCTCGCCAGTTTTGAAACGATGCTATTACCAACCACAGTAGTGAAGTTTAGATTAAAGGTGATATACAATGAAAAGCCAAGCGATTACATTTAAAGTAAGTTAATAAACACCTAATAACAATAAATGTTGGAACTGAACATCAAAGAACAGCGGTACGACTATAATAGATGCCGTGGAAAGCTCCAAAAGTTTCGACCACCTGGTGTTGTAGTCAATATACACGGGCCTCGAATATTCCTGCCTTCATCGACAATGCGGCGGCCGCGGCCGGGATTTGATGCCTTGACCTCAGGCCAGCTTTCGAGTATCGTAACCCCTATACCATCGTGGCGAGTTAAGAAAACACTTGAGGATAAAATCTCTCCGGAGGATCGATACGGCTTGATCCCTATGTTCTGGCTCTGACTGGCTACATCGCGGGTAATATTACTGGTAACGTTATAAATTCTGTGAGTTTTTGATTGAAGAGGCAGCTACTTACGAAGCTCAAAATTTCAAATTGCGATAACATGCACTTTTCTGACAAGTACGGCGCTTCTAGAATATGTGCGCGCATGAGAAATGAAGTGTGTAAAACGTGAAAGATAACTATTACTCGTCATAGTTTTGTGACAAAAAAGTGGACCAGGCCAGATATACAGCCTCTTAACGTTAGAAGAATGACCAGCTTCATTTAGTATCGTGTGATGCCATATCCACCGTCGAGTACGGCCTTCAACCTTTGAGGTGGAGACATATACATAGCTACCGTGAAGGATGAGTCGCGCTTAAGCCGCTCCCACTCTTCGTTTATAGAAGCCCAGAGGTCCTCCATAGATTTGACACAGAGTGTTTGGCGATAGAGAGAGATGATTTCATTCTGTCCCACACAATTTGAAATAAATTCAAGTCAGGTGACTTGGGGGCAAAGGGGCACATAAGCATACCGTCATGGTCTTCAGTGGCCTGGTTACCAACAGCATGCTGACTGTATTCTTTAGTGTAGATCTCGACTATGAGAACGCTTTCATCCTCAAGTGCACTGGCCATGTCACATATAAGAGATAGCACCACCGAAAATTTGTTCAGCGAAGAATTACGGCCGCAGCTGTAGAATTAGGTGAAATCAATTACGAAGCCCTTCACTTGCGTAACTCTAGTGTCAATGTTCACAGAAATGTCAGTTGTAAGCTTAAATTTGCACAACGCTCAAACCATCTGTCGGTCTTGGCTGTTTTTGATAACAGACAAGGAAATTGGTGCTTCATGCAACAAGTACAGCCGGCTTCTTCCAACCACGGAAACACAGCACGGCGTTAGAGCGCGGCGAGCGCTAGGGCGGGGAGGTAGCAGATGACGCAGGGCACGAACCACTCTTTCGATTCTGCGCGCATGCTCCGCGTTTCCAAATATCGCCAGCAGTTGGTGCCCCGCGGACCGCCGGCCGCGCACTCGCCTGTTCCCCCTGAGAGTGGATCGTACTGTACATTGTGATACGATATCAGGCATGGTATCACCAATACCATGCCTATCACGAAAGCGTTCACGCAATCGCTTGTGTTAATGCGAAACGAATCTGTGATTTGTTTGCTTGAATAGCTTTTGCTTGACCGAGGTTTCTAGAGATGATGCTTGGATGTTAACAGAAGTGCGGAGCTTCGGTCTCGGAACCGGGAAGATGTCTGAGTGCTTCAATAAAACACCTGTTTACCGGACAATGGCTCCGCCTTATGCTGCCTCCGAGCACTCAAGTCCCCTAGGGGTGTTAATTCAGAAGGTCAAACAGCTGCTCTCCTTAGTTAGTGGTAAAGCTAGTCTAGGAAGAAGCATGTTAATAGGAAAAAATAAGTCATGCCTTCGAAGAATAAATGATTGCATATTAAATTGTAGGATACTACAGTTCTTGATCCACCACCGTCGGGTTAATAAAACAAAAGATTAGATATGTGTTTGAAAGTAGCGTCGGGCATTCTAGATTTAGCTGGGTAATTTATGGTATGGTAATGTTGTATATAAAGTGGAAGAGCAATGCTTGAAATGAATTTCAACTTTTTATTTGAGAAAATTTTGTTCGTTGAAGCCAAAAACACGCATGCTGCTATGATAGCCGTCGCAGTCTCACCTACGCAACTAGTCGGCAGGATTTTTAGCCATAGCATCTTTTTCACCATGCTGCCGCGGTGAATCACCTTTCAAGGCACGTCTACGAAAGGTGATGAGATATATAAGGAATAAGGAATAAGATGAGAGATATAAGCGATAAGAGATATATAAGGGACGTTACTTAATAAATATGTGAAAGCTGGCATAGATTCTTTACATTGTACACAGATTCAGTTGGGCAATATACACATATTTAGTTTTTAAGATTTCCTTGCAGTTGCTGTATTATCAAGGTTGCTATTTTAATTTTTTGAATTTCGACTTGATTTTAATACCTTTAATAATTTTTTATTTATTTGTCTATTTAGTGTTTTTGTTATTGTTGTTGACTTCACATTGCTGATTGTTTGCCACTGATGTCGTGCTAATAGATAGCTGTGGGCCTTTGTCAAGCTGCCTCTTTTGGAGAGCAGCTTTTACCTGCAGCTCTTCTTCATCAAACTATTGAGGAAAAATAAACATTATTATTGTTAATATTATTATTATTATTATTGTTATTATTGTTGATTTAGGATTTGATTGATTTGTGGGGTTTAACGTCCCAAAACCACCATATGATTATGAGAGACGCCGTAGTGGAGGGCTCCGGAAATTTCGACCACCTGTGGATCTTCAACGTGCGCCCAAATCTGAGCACACGGGCCTACAACATTTCTGCCTCCATCGGAAATGCAGCCACCGCAGCCGGGAATCGAACCCGCGACCTGCGAGTCAGCAGCCGAGTACCTTAGCCACTAGACCACCCCGCGGCGTGGCATTATTATTATTATTATTATTATTATTATTATATTATTATTATTATTATTATTATTATTATTATTATTATTATTATTATTATTATCGTAATGACCCATTTGCTAACGCATGGCCTCACCTTGCCACAAGAGCGAGTTCTTTGCACTCCACAGGCCATTTACATTTATTCTGGTTCCTTAGGTTGTAAAGGTTTACATTGTTTCTACTATCAGCTGACACGCTATCAAACTTAATTATGTTTGTTATTCTAATTCTAAATTTTATGAAATGAATGTATGAAATGTTTGACTTTTAATTATGTTTACTACCAAGTGACAATGCTGTGAAATCGTTGTGTATAAAACAGGAGTTCATTATTATTTTCTACATGCTAATGTAGTACGTCCTTGAATAATTTAATAATTTTGCCAGTTTCTCACCTGCCGGTTCAAGTTATTTTTCCATGCATCAAAACAAGTAGAGAAAAAGCTTCTAACTTTGATCTTGTCGATCGATCGATCGATCTATCTATCTATTTATCTATCTATCTATCTATCTATCTATCTATCTATCTATCTATCTATCTATCTATCTATCTTTCTATCTTTCTATCGATCTATCAATCTATCTATCTATCCATCTATCTATCTATCTATCTATCTATCTAACCAAATCTGAGTTAACGCTTTAGATTTTTCCCTAATGCGACATATGTCGAAATTGTTACGGAATAATATGGAAGTAGGGCCAACAATCACTACGAACTGATTAATAGATTGATTAAAACTTTATTTCGGTGCTGAGAAGACGCAGGGGAGACCCCGTGCCCCCCGGCTAATTCCACGTAGGCACCGTCATGCCGAGGTTGGCGGCCCGTTCACGGGCACTCTGGACGGCCAGGGTTTGATCCTTAAGTTCGGGACTGCGTAAGAGCACAGCCCACCTGTCCTCGCTCAGGGCGGAGCCGATGGCTTCACAATCCCACAATACATGGTTAAATGTGGCTAAGAGTCCACGGTGGGGCATTTTGCTCTTAGATACCATTTAGGGTACATGGCATGAAGAAGCGCAGGCTTGGCCTACGCTTTGCGCAGTGGCAGTGTCGTACCCAATTAGGTGTTAACTGAAAGGCAACTATTGCTAGTTGAAAACTTTTCATTACGAACTAATGGCATATAATATAGGCCCCGGTTTTGGTGCTCTTGTGATCAATTTGTTAACTCAGTTTATATACGCCTTTTCAAGTTTTCACGACAGGGGGCCACCATATTGAAAGGCGTGCCGTCTGGCGCGAAAGTTGGGCGAAATAGCCATCATGGGCTGCACGTACTTGATTGATTGATACGTAGGGTTTACTTCCCAAAACCACCATATGATTATGAGAGACACCTTTGTGGAGGACTCCGGAAATTCTGACCACCTGGGGTTGTTTAATGTGCACCCAAATCTGAGCACACGGGCCTACAGCATTTCCGCCTCATTCGGAAATGCAGCCGCCTCAGCCTGGTTTCAATCCCACGACCTGCGGGTCAGCAGCCGAGTACCTTAGCCACTACACCACCATGAGGGGGTGCACGTACTCAAGCTAGCGTTTTATCTGTTGGTGTGAAATCCCCGTTACAGCCTGCGTTCGCCGATATTTCGTTCGCTTAGACTACTTTGTTTGAATTTTTGGATGCCGCTGAGTGATTTGCTGCCCTCAGAGCCATTCAACTGAGCGCATTCGCGCTAGCGATGCGATAATGAGTTTCGCGTCTGCTGACTGTAACGCTTCGTCGTCAGTACCAGATTCATCACGACGTCAAGTGTCAGTAACTAGTCAGCCGAGTGTCATTTGCTTTTCTTATAGAGTTTACTGCTTTAGTCAGCAAAAAAAAAAACACCTGTCTATCCTACTTGTTGAAAGATACTTTGACCTACGCCCACCCCAGCGATATCGAAGACTGGGCCGAGGATGCACACGAGTGGCCACAAATATAAAAACTGAACATTGCTTACCACTTCGTAGAGGTGAAAGCGTGTGACCTCCGCCAGGTGTGTAACCACGAGGCATTGGAGTCGTATAACTACGTGCCATCTGGCCGGGTGGCCCAGCTGCTGACACACAAATTGAACGACGAGGTTGTGCTAGTAAAGACGGCGGTGACACTATCGCAAGCAGTGAACAGCAGGCCCCATCGCACGTGGATTTCCATGAGGCCTCCTGATGAGGTCCTGCACGCTCGCTGCACATGCGTAACCGGACAAGCCAAAGTAGGCAGCCATGTCAGCGCTGTCTTATAAAAAATAGAAAGTGTTGTTTCACGTGGCCTCACCAGCAGAGCGTGCACAAATGTTGCTGCTGCATGAAATAAAGGGACAAAACTTAACGTCAAGCCCTCAAAAAATGAAGAGATAAGCTTCAAGTTTCTCCAGACGGCTGTTGACCCTGACCCCGTGGCACAGCGTCGGCCAGGAGATACCCTCGTGCCATTGAGGAGAGAGGAAACACAGGCATTGCATTGCTATTCGGGTTGCCAGGGGCTGTTCAAAGTTCCAGGTAAGTCGAAAGTGTTACACATAGTAGAAAGCTAGTGGATGTTGTGTATTCATGCGTTTTATCGCTCATCAGCACACTTTCTGCCACACGATACTATTTGTTTGGGTGTATTAGGGGCGAACCTCCTTGTGGTCGAAGACATTTCATCACTCTGGCACGGCCAGCATGGCATATCCACAGACAGACAGACAGACAGACAGACAGACAGACAGACAGACAGACAGACAGACAGACAGACAGACAGACAGACGGATGGACGCTTCGCCCCACTCATTGTCACTCACTCCATGGATATGCTGTATTTTTTTGGCGTTTAAGTAATCGTGCCTTTCTCCAGCATCCACAAGTATGTTCATATAGCTTGTGAAACGTCGCTGTGTCTCATCTTGGGCGAAACGGCATACGACGCAGATCACGTTGTTGAATGGGCGTGCGAGGCTGTCAGACGAGACCGCATCATTATTTTAGCTCTCGTCCTACAAACAAGTGAACTTTTCAACCCGCGACACAACGTTTCGGTCGAGCTTGACTGCACTGGAGTGGAGAATACTAGCTGTTCGTGCAAATCAGGTTGAAGCAATGCCTACGTGTGTAACTTAACGTGCGTGGAGCAGGTTGAAGCATTGTCTCTGTATAAACTAACATAGAAGTTACGTTTACTGCTGGTTTGCAGTTTCAGTCGAGCCCATGTCACATTTCGCATTGTGTTATTCTTTCTAAATTAGGAACCTAGTTACAACTACAAAATATTTCGAATATTTAAAGTTGCCACCATTCTTAACCTAATAATGAACTATTCAAGTGTGCCGCCTCGAATTTCCTGTGCTCCTAGTATTAAAGAGAGAGCATTATTGTTTAACAGCAATAAAAGTTTATTGTCAGCACAACATAAGACTTGGCGTAGGAGAAGTGGAGTGTATATAATTATTTTCTGCATGAGCCTGAGAAGACCAATAAAATTGCAATAAAATGTAGTTAACATAACGGATACGTGCCTTTCAACATTTAACAATTACATTACGCAGCACTCGTGGCGCGGATACAAGTGGCCGCACGCAGCTCTATGAAACAAAGCGCTCTACTTGCAAAATCAGTTAAAAGTGGAGGCCCACGGTTGTTCGAACAGCGTTCCTAGCCACCTGACTACATATAATCAACTGAACTGCTTCTTTTTTTCTTTTTTAGCTTTATCAGGCACAGGAGTTTTTATGCGATGCCAGGCTTCAAAACGAAAGCTCGCGAATCCTCAAATTGATGTCTGTCATACAAGCACCGTTCACAGCGCCGCCCTCATTTGCACACCACGCTAATATCACAAATAAACTGTCAGGTTGGGACAGCTTTCAGTGTTTTGTAGCTGCTTCCCGCACTTTCGCCGCGTCCAAGTCTACTTGGCAACGTCAACGTGCCGCTGCAGCTTCGCTAGCCCTCACAGCCCCCGGATCCAATTGTTTACGCTGCCTTGGACATCAAGCTGCACCGGAAGCACCAGCAAACTGGCCCTCAACTGCGGGCCAGCATGCCGCTGTGGTCAGTTCGCTGGATCTTCGTGATCCCGCAACTCTGGATCCACTAGTTTGCACTGCCGTTATTGAGCGGCTTGGTGAGCTCTCAGCTACCTATGCAGTTTTCCCGCTTTGTCTTCATTGTCTTGGCTGTCGAAGAGAGAGAGAGAGAGAGATCACGCGGTGGTAGCAAGCTAAGCTTCATTTAGGAACCTTAGAACGAGCAACACGACAGCGCCCCTGTCGGTCTCCACTCCAACACGGAGAACGCTCCGGGAGCTAGCGCTCCTCTGTGTTCGCTGTCGAAAAGAGAGATCGCGCACTGGCAGGAAGCACGCGCCGCAGCGCTTCTAGCGAATACTCCCATAATACATACATTACTTCGGCGGGGAAAAAAGGCTAGACCCTAAGAAGCTCCACAAATAAAATATGGTTACGTAGAAACGGACCACGACGGTCGGTGTGTATTCTCAAACGATAGTACTGACACTGATGCGTAAAACATTGACTAAGATGGAGGACAGCACACAAGACAAGCAAGCATGCGGGAGATCTTGCACCTTACTACAGGTGCCCTGATGCGGGTACAGCACCTCACTGTCGCGTGCACCTTCTTGTCATTGGTATGATGGCTTCTTGAAACCGATGTTTAGTGCGCGGGCTCATCGAGCTCGGGCCGGGGACAGGCTACCGGTGGACGTCAAGGTCGACCCTCATGTAATAACGTAGAAGAGAGTGTGATGACCCGTGTTGGGCAGAAAATATTAGCCCTCACTCGATGTAGAGTACGGTCCACACTTAGGAGGAACACGTGGACGCATGGCCACGGCCCGCGTGGCGCGAGCTGGTGAAGAGATTTGTAAACGTGGCACACACCCAAAAAGCGCGAACGGGGCACTTGTCCGATTCTGTCTGCTACTTTCCGCTCTTGCGCTTGCCGAGTGCTTTCGTTTCGTGCCACCGCTCGTCTGCTGGCGCCCCGTCAGATAGTCAGCAGGCACATAGAAGGTTCAGCTTTCTTCTTTCGCGGTATCTGGGCAGTTTTTAAACGATGCTATTACCAACCACAGAAGTAAAGTTTAGATTAAAGGTGATATACAATGAAAAGCCACGCGATCATATTTAAAAGCATGTTAATAATCACCTAATAATAATAAATGTTGAAATTGAACACCGCAGAACAGCGGTACGACTATTAGCGATGCCGTGGAAGGCTCCAAAAGTTTCGGCCAGCTGGTGTTGCAATCAAAGTACACGGGCATCGAACATTCTCGCTTTCATCGATAATGCGGCTTCCGCTGCCAAAATTTGATTCCGTGACCTCAGGCCAGCTGTCGAGTATCGTAACCCCTATACCATCGTGGCGAGTTAATCTATCTATCTATCTATCTATCTATCTATCTATCTATCTATCTATCTATCTATCTATCTATCTATCTATCTATCTATCTATCTATCTATCTATCTATCTATCTATCTATCTATCTATCTATCTATCTATCTATGCAAAAGACTTAACCCGCATTACGCAGATTTCAAACGAACATTGTGTGTTTTGGCTAATCTAAATAAAAAATATAATGAACTCCACTCAGCAGGTCTTGAAACACTTTTTCAATTAACCATGGAAGGAATTCACTGGAGCAGCTCATTGCCTGATGAATTCAACACTGCAAAAATGTTAAGAATCCGTCCAGTGCGAGTGGAGTTACAAAGGTTTGTCGCATACTGTAATTGCATTCTCTCTTCTGTTGGCCCGACGAAAGCGCTGGAAGCTAAGGAGGGAGAGATGGCAGGGCCACAGAAAAACGGCGCGCAAACCTCGCGACCTTGAGCACTTCACCTTTTTTTTCTTCTTCGAATGTGCCGTTTCTACAATATGAATGCGCACAGACGCATGGACAAGTTGCGGCCTCCCACGGCGATCGTTGTAACGAGCGAGCACGCCATTTTCAAATTAGCCAAAGGCTGATATATGGGTCATTGACGTGTTATTTATTGCGAATTCCAGGTCATGTGCTCTGCATTAACATTTGGCTCACTTGTTGTAGGGGGTATCATCTAACAATCGGCACCGTTTTCTGACCATGATCAAAAGTTTTGCAGGGCCCCGTTAGGGCGAATGCTCTTCTACCATGACTTGTTAACAAACTGTGTCAGTCAGCTACATGTTAACATAGAGTTTACAATGTTGTGTTACACAAATGTATTTTGGCAATCATAAAAGTAAGTGACTAAAAGTTTCAGCAAACTACTTTCAGTGCTTTTAAATATACAGTGAAAACAAAGGCAATGCAGTGATGGTACATCAGCCCAGTGAGTTGACATGAACGTCAAAGCCAACATTTTTGCAAACTGCCACCCATCCATCTAATGTCAAATGTGCAATGAAGTTTTTGCGCGCGCACACACGCACACACACACACACACACACACACACATATATATATATATATATATACATACATATATATATATATATATATATATATATATATGACGCTATAACAAGGTGATTCGAGGAGAAGCCGACGAAGAGGTAGTGCGCGTGCATTGGAATAAAGGCATGGCATCTTGATCACGACGTGTCTCGATTTTGTAGCGTCACACAAGTCGACAGGATCGACCTCATCAACGTGTCATGGCTAAGCCAAAGCCTCCGCTCAACACACAGAAGTTCAAGGGAACACCAGAAGACGTCCCCATCGACAAGTGGCTTCTTCTTTTCGACATGAAGACAGCCGAGGCGTCGTGGACTCACTGCGATGGGGTCAGTCACTTCAGCGAATACATTGAAGGGGAAGCGTTCAAGTGGTACCTGACAAAGATTTTCGGCAACGGCGAGACAACTTGGGACGATATCAAGCGTGACATGCAAGCCCGCTTTGCTACGACTGACGGAGATGCCTTCCGTTTCTTCATTCACTACCGACTGAAAGGAGGGCAGGCCATCAAGGACTACTACGACGAGAAAAAGCGACTGGGTTCCTTGGCTGACCTGAAAGAGTGCCACATCATTTCTGGACTGACTGATGGCGTTCCTTCTGATGTGGAAATGGCGCTCGCCGGACTGTCTTTCACCTCGTCATTAGAGTGGCTCACCGCTGCTCAACGGGTCGAGACATGTTTAAAACGGGTGAGAGGGGTTTCCTTTACTCGTAATGCTAATATCGTATCAAGAGCTCCACGTCTCTTAAGCAGACTGCAGCAACTGACAATAACTCCTCAACCGCATGCCCCGCAAAACGAATGTAGATACTGCTCAGCTGCTGGTTTCCCACGACAGTTTCACTGGCACAACGAATGTCCACACCGCGGCAATGTGTCCGCTAATGATACTGAACGGGGAAACGAGGACGGCGACCCAGAGTTTCATTAATACACTTCAGTGCTCTCATCATCGGAAAGCCAGTAAATGCATATCTCGATACAGGAGCAACAATAACTTGTATCAACAAGGATGTCTACAACAGCCAAAACTTCAGTTGCTGAGAGACTTCAGCATCATGGTCCAGCAAGTTGCATCAAGCATTCGAACTTTGGGTCACGTAAACATTCAGTTACAAATTGGGAACGTCATAAAGAAAGTTTATGCACATGTGCTGCGAGGCATGAGAACGCAATTAATTCTTGGCCTAGACAGCACTTCATACTTCAATATTTCTGTAAATCTGGAAAGCAAGTCAGTGACACAAGCACGTGAGAATATGAACCTTTCGCATCACAATGAAAAGAAAACAATTCAAGCCCCGCTGATGTGAACCCTGACTTCAGAAATCTTATCAGAGCATGAGTCTGTGGTACTCGACTCTCTTTAAAGCAATTATGACGAGATATTTTCGAAATCTCAGACAGATATTGGGTGCATCACTACTGAAAAACATAGGATAGCACTTACCAATGCTGTCCCTATTCGTCGAGCACCATACCAATGTTCACAGGCAGACAAAGTTGAGATAAACAAACAAGTTAACGCTCTCCTCAAGCAAGGTGTTGTGAGGCCTTGATTATCGCCCTACGCTGCACCTGTCATTTTAGAAGAAAAGAAAGGTGAAGGACGCACTCGTCTATGTATTGACTACCGGAAACTCAATGCCGTAACGGTACCCGACTTACAACCAATTTCACCTATAGATGATATTCTTGACCACTTAGGAAAGGTGGAGTTTTTCACTACGTTGGACGTAACGTCAGGATACTGGCATGTCCAAATGCATCCTGACAATGTTCAGAAAACTGCATTTGTCACGCCTGATGGTCATTTTGAGTGGTTGGTAATACCATTTGGGTTGAAGAACGCTGCAGCTACATTTGAAAGAGCCATGAAATCAATAATAGCGAAACATCAGCTCAACAAGGTTAATAATTACTTTGACGATGTGGTCTTATACTCAGAGAAAAATTAGTGATCATATACGACACCTTGAGGTGCTATCGAAAGCTCTCAAAACCGAGAACGTAAAACTCAAGAGAAAAAAGGGCCAATTTGCACGCTGCAGCATTGAATACCTGGGGCACAAAATTTCACAAGGAACAGTGACACCTAAGCAAAGTAATGTGGCTGCCATACTCAATTTTCCGACACCAAAACGAGAAAAATATTTCCAGCGTTTTCTGGGCACTAAACACCTACCGTCAGTACATCCCCCACTTTAGCGATATCGCTCTTTCACTCACAAAACTACTCCACAAAGGCAGCAAGTGGGTGTGGACAGAAGCATGCGAGCAAGCCTTTCGTGAACTTAAGGAGCGGATAACTGAGGAACCAGTGCTTCGCATATACGACCCTTCGAGACCATGTACTGTGTACTGTGACGCATCTGGCGAAGGCATCGGTGCAGTGCTGAAACAACCTGATGAAAAAGGCAAAGAACATCCTGTTGCTTACTATTCCCGCAAACTACTTAAGCACGAGGTGAACTATGCTATTTCAGAAAGAGAATGTCTAGCCATTGTTGATGCCATCGATAAATGGCATTGCTACCTTCATGGAAAGGTATTCACAGTTGTACCAGATCACTCTCCACTTCAGTGGCTGAAGGATGTTAAAAATCCTCAAGGTCGTCTCTTCCGGTGGTCATTGAAACTGTCATTGTATGATATGAACATCAAACATCAAAAGGGTGCAAGTAATGTCGAAGCAGATGCACTCTCCAGAGCCTCAGTAGTTAAGCTTTTATCACACGACGACCTTGAGCGATGCAACAATGAGCGTCCAAAAGGAACGCACTCATTAGAAAATAACAGCATCATCGTTAAAAGAAAAGGACTAAGGAAAATATACGTGCCCGATGAACTACGCCCAACCATTCTGAAGAATGCACATCAACAATTTGGGCATGTCGGAGTGAAGAAGACGATATCACTCCTGTCTCCGCAATATTATTGGTTGCATATGGTAACCGATGTTTCCGCCTAAATTCGGCATTGTGATACATGCCAGAGATGCAACAAGACGAAAACAAAAAAGTTTGGGACGCTTAAGTCACTGCCTCTAGCTGAAGAGCCCTTCGACCTCTTTGCAATAGACACCATTGGAGGATTTTCTGGATATGGCTCGTCAAAAAGGTTTATACATTTGTTTATTGATCATGCGACTTGCTACCTATGGGCGTTTGCTCATAAAAGTGAAAACAGAGATGCCTACATTTCATGCGTAAAAACAATTTTTTCTTCTGGAAAACCACGGAAGCTCCTTTCAGATCGTGGAACAGGATTTACCGCAGGAAAATTCAAGCAGTTTTTTAAACATAATTGTATACACCAACTATTCACCTCATCCCATCATCCACAATGCAACGGCATAAAAGAGCTGATAAACCAGACTATCGTTACGAGACCTAAATGTACGATCAATGACGAACCTCAGAAATCTTGGACTAAGCTGCTTCCGGAGGTAATTGACGAATACAACAGAACACCCCGCGAAGTGACCAGCTACGCACCTTCCTTCCTGATGTATGGAATTCAACCTTATCCTACTGTACTGAAACAACGAGAAGAAACTGTCGAAGAAGCGCGAAAAACTGCAGTTACCAACTCTATTGCCTACCACAATAAGAATAAAGTTATTTATGATAGAAAATTTCTTTCGACTGAGTTCAAAGTCAGTGACTTTGTCCTTTACGAGACACCATGGCATCCCAACAACGGCAAACTGAGTTCCGTCATGGAAGGACCCTACAAGATTCTACGCAAGGTCTCAACAGTGAACTATCACGTCAAACGCTCCGTGCTACCCTTACGCAGAAACTCTGACATTGTGCATGTTAGCAAACTGCGGCGTTATTTTGAACCTTCTGAACTGAGACTTTCTCGAGGGGAGGGGGAAGTGTGACGAATTAACATGGTGATTCTAGGAGAAGCCGACGAAGAGGAAGTGCGTGTGCATTAGAATAAACGCATGGCATCTGGACCACGACGTGTCTCCGATTTGTAGCGTCGTATATATATATATATATATATATATATATATATATATATATATATATATATATATATATATATATCACTCTGGGTCTTTGTCCTCATCTTTACTGGCTGTCACCATAATCATCTTCAAGTGTGTGCACCCTCGGTCTCAGACTGCCCGTTCGCTGCTGAGCCCTTGAGATTAATAAACGCTGTCTCAACCCAGACGCCATAATATATATATATATATATATATATATATATATATATATATATATATATATATATATATATATATATATATATATATATATATATATATATAATGAAGTCTTGGTTCGGATTACCTTTTATTAGGCCCGAGGAACCGGCAGCCGACAGCTACGATGAATAAGCCATGATGATGATGCTACGCGACAACGATGAGAATGCATGAGCCACACATGATAATGATGATAATGTACCGGTGAAGAGGAGGTGTATACAAAATGTCCACACCGATTCCCCCACGTGAAAGCGGCCAACTTGGCCGCGGCAAGTCAAAGGTACAAAGAACGTCGCATGAAGGGCTTCATACGGGAGACATTGAAGACCCCTGTAGTTCGATAACGGCGATCTGCTGGGGCTACAAATGGCGTCACGCGATAATTCACTGGTGAAGTTTTTTCAAGAACTGTGTACGGCCCGATAAACCGAGGCTGAATTTGTCACACAAACCAGGTGTGCGAACAGGCGTCGAAAGGAGCAATTCGTCTCCAGGTTGGAAGGATACAGCACGATCCGATTCATCATAAACTAGCTTTCTGTCCTGCTGGCGGGCTTCAGTGTTTATACGAGCACGTTCGTGGCACTGTGCGAGTCGTCAAACGTATTCCTCTGAAGAAGATGGAGATGAATTCGCTTGGCAGGTAAAGAAAGAGACGTCCAGGAAAGAAGTAGGGGAGCGTCCATAAACTAGGTAAAATGGCGAGTAGCCGGTATTCCGCTAAATGGCCGTATTTTAGGCGAAAGTGACGAATGGTAAAACAACGTCCCAGTTTTTGTGGTCTGGTTGAATATAGGTGGTGATCATGTCAGCAAGAGTGCGGTGGAATCCCTCAGTGAGGCCATTAGTCTGGGGATGATAACTAGAGGCAGTCTTGTGAGTTGTGCCGGAGGCGTGAAGAATTTCGTTCACTAGTTGTGAAAGGAAGGCCCTTCCATGGTCACTGAGTAACACACGTGGAGCACCATGACGCAGTATAATGGCTCGGAGGATGAAATCGGCAATCTCAGAAGCTGAACCAGAAGTAACGGATGCAGTCTCGGCGTAGCGCGTCAAATGGTCAACGGCTGTTACTATCCACCGGTTTCCAGCAGCACTGACTGGGAGGGGGCCATAAAGATTGACGCCTACCGCTTCGATTGGTGTGGCTGGGCACGGAAGAGGCTGTAGTGTACCGGCGGGAGCAGATGTTGGTAGTTTTCTACATTGGCAGGTAGTGCAGGACCCGACGTACCGAGCTACACTAGTGGTAATGCCTGGCCAATAAAATCGACTTCGAAGGCGATTGTAGGTTTTATAGTAACCAAGGTGACGAGCAGTCGGATGGTCATGAAGCGCTCTGAGGACTTCGGACCGAAGCGATCGGGGTAGAACGGGAACCCAGCGCTGAGCGTCAGGATGGTAAATTTTGCGGTACAGCACCGAGTTGTCCAGCTTAAATTGCGAGAGTTGGCGACGGAGCCTTGCATTAGGTGGACGGGAACTGCCAGTGAGGTAGCCTACAATACGTCGACAGTATGGGTCAGCCAACTGTCGAGAAGGAAAATTGTAGGGGTCGTCCGAAGGCAGCTTGTCCATAGAGGCGAGAGAGGAAAGCGCCGTAGACGTGGACTCTGAGGGCGTGTTGTGCAAATTGATTGCGGAAACCTCGAGTGGTGTCGCTGGTAGTGGGCAGCGAGAAAGAGCGTCGGCGTCACTATGCTTCCTGCCACACTTGTATACGATCTTAAAATGATATTCTTGGAGGCGTACACTCCAGCATTCGAGGCGTCCCGACAAGTTCTTGAGTGTCGAAAGCCAACTTAAAGCGTGGTGGTTGGTCACAATTGTGAAATGGCGGCCATGCAGATATAGACGAAATTTCTGTACTGAACAAACGATGGCGAGGCACTCCTGCTCGGTGATCGTGTAGTTCCTCTCGGCTGCGGAGAGGACGCGGCTGGCGTATGCAAGGACTCGCTCTCGCGAAGAGTTGTCGCGTTGCAGGAGCACGGCTACTAAACCGCGGCCGCTAGCGTCTGTGTGCAGGAAGGTCGGTGCATCATCGTGAAAATGAGAAATTACAGGGTCGGTCGTGAGGCCACTCTTCATTCTGTCAAAAGCCAATTCACATTCCTGAGACCACTGAAAGGGCATACCGGAAACAAGTAGCTTAGGAAGTGGTGCGGCTATGGAGGCAAAGTTTTGTATGAATCGCCGAAAGTAAGAGGCGAGACCAGGGAAACTTCGCAAATCTTTCGGTTTGTCAGGGCGAGGGAAGCGAAGCACTGCAGCAATTCTATCAGGGTCTGGACGAATTCCGTCTTTGCTCACAACGTGACCGAGTACCTTGATATATCTGCTGGCAAAATGACACTTTTTGGAGTTAATTTGAAGACCAGCGCCCGCAAGACAAGTCAGGACCTCGTCCATGCGTTGAAGATGTTGAGGAAACATCGATGAAAAGACAACAATGTCATCCAGGTAACATAGGCAAGCCTTCAATTTCAGGCCACGCAACACGGTGTCACTCATGCGCTCAAAAGTTGCGGGCGCATTGCATAGACCGAACGACATAACATTGAATTCGTAATCACCGTCCGGGGTTGCAAACGCAGTTTTTCCTTTATCATCTTCGTGCATGCGGATTCGCCAGTAGCCTGAACGTAAGTCGAGGCACGAAAGTATTCAGCGCCCTGTAAGAAATCTAGGGCGTGGTCGATGCGTAACATGGGGTATACGTCCTTCCTAGTGATCTTATTGAGTGCTCGGTAATCGACACAAAATCGTACGGAACCGTCTTTTTTACGCACCAGAACGATGGGCGACGACCAAGGACTGCTTGAGGGTCGGATTATCTCCCGTTTGAGCATATCGTCTACGTTTTCTTCAATGATTTTTTGTTCGGCTAGAGAGACGCGGTACGGACGGCGGTGTACAATGGATGTTCTGTCGGTCTGATAACGATGTGCTGTAGCGGTTGTTTGGCCCAGGGTGGATGAATGAACGTCAAAGGAGTTGGCATGCTTTTCCTACAAATCAAGCAGCTGCTGCTTCTGTGAGTCTGTCAAGTCTTTGTTGATGGCTGCTGTAAAGGCCGAGGAAGCAGCATGATCTGCAGGATGTCCTTTAGAGGAGACAGGGGTAAGAGGCACAACGCACACAGGCTGCAGATCGGCAACGCAGGCGACAGTAGGGCCCCGTGGCAGTAAAATTTTATCTTCTGTGGTGTTGGTAGCAGCGAGGGGAGTTGATCCATTGTTGAAGCGAGCCACACCTGATCTGAGAGCTATGCCTTTATTAAGGCAACGTGGTGACGGAGTGACCAAAATGTCAGCAGAGTCAACGTCGTTGGACAAAACTGTAACTAATTGATGTTCGTTTGGTGGTAACTCGATGTCTACTGCAGCGATGAGTCGAAGTGGCCTGTAGGTTTCGTCGTTGAGCAAGTTGTCCGTGTCAGTAAGATGGACGACACGTTGTGCACAGCAAATAGCCGCAGAAGCAGAGGAAAGAAAGTCCCAGTCTGAAATGAGTTCATGGGAGCACGGGGATAGCACACCAAACTCTATATGATGAAGAATTCCGTCGATTAGTACACGGGCAGTACACAGAGCGGAAGGGCGAATCATTGTTCCCTGGGCTGTAACCAGTGTCGGTCCATCATAAGGCGTCGTGACTTTTCGAAGACGGGCACACAAATCAGCACGAATAACAGAAAACGCAGCCCAAGTGTCCACCAAAGCATCAACGTCCACTCCCTCAACTGTGACCGCAATCATATTGTAGGGGCGCGCTGGGGCAATTGGAGTACTGTGTTGGAATGCAGATTGCCCTCCAAAAACTGCATCGCTTAGTTTTCCGGACGCCGATCAGAAGTAAGGGAAGCAGGCTGAAGAGGAGAAGAAGAGCGACGCTAAGGCGATGGTGAACGGCGTCGGGTTGATCGGTGACTACTGCGCAGTTCACCCGATGCTGGCGGAGATGGAGACCGACGCGGTGGTGACGAATAACGGCGGCCCTGGTACAAGGCTCCTGCGGTATAGTCCCGTTCACGTATGTCATAGCCTCGGCGCTCGTCTTGCTGGCGCTTGCGGCAAAAGCGTGAAATGTGACCACGATAGCCGCAATAATAGCACGTAGGCCGAGTAGATCGATAAGGAAGGTAGTAGCTTGCGCTAACTGCACCGGGAGAGAGAGCAGTCAGAGGGACAGATGACGGCTCAGGCCGTGGTGATGGAAAGCTCGTGGTAAAGCTTGTGGGAGGTGCGGCAGCAACCGGCGTGTACGTTCGTGGCGGGGACGTCGAGCTGACGGTGCCTTGTGGTGCGGCGGTGGTGTGCGGGAATGATGGGAGAGTACGAGAGACAGTGGGCTGCAGGTTGGCCATGTGGGTCATGAACGTGAGCTCTTCCCTGATGAAATCCTGCAATGACGTTGAAGAAGACTGGACGGGACACACTGAAGTTAGTGTGAATCCCATTGATTCGAATTCTTCGCGTATAATCGCCCTTATTGTGTCTCGCAGGCTTGGATCAGTCGTAATACGGGCCGCGTCACTCTCTGGTTGAAGGTGCGTAGACTCAAGTTCTTCGAGGCGCTGACAGGTAGCCGCAACGTCAGCAACGGTAGCCGGATGCAGAATTGCAAGGGCATTGAATGCGACGAGTGCAATTCCCTTAAGAAGCTGGCGCACCTTATCTGATTCTGTCATTGGTGTGTCAGCCCGGCGGCAAAGTGAAAGAACATCCTTGATGTAGGATGTATACGACTCCCCGATGTGCTGTTTCCGAGTCGCGACAGCTCTTTCGCAAGAGCCGGTGTGCCAAAGACATAGCGAAGGGTGCACGTTAAAGAACCCCAGGTGGTCGAAATTTCCGGAGCCCTCCACTACGGTGTCTCTCATAATCATATGGTGGTTTTGGGACGTTAAACGCCACATATCAATCAAAGACATAGCGAAGCTGATCTTCGAAGGCTGACCAGTCGGGGATGTCGATGAAGTGGTTAAGGAACCACGTCTTCGCGACACCCGTGAGGGTGAATGACACGTGAGCAAGTTTGTAGGTGTTATCCCACCGCTTAGCAGCGCCAACACGTTCGAAATCGTCCAGCCATTCCTCCACATCTTCCCCACGCATACCAGCGAAGGGATGGGGCTCACGCTGGAGGCTGTTGATGACGTGAGAAGGCGCGGCACGCGATGGTGTAGTGGGAACGGCTGCAGCACCGGCCTCATCTTGGTGCGACATATTTCCGGACACCTGGCCCAAGCGGCGACCTGAACGTATCTCCAGGGGGTAGAGTGGTCGAGAGGATGGCGGGGGATCTAACAGCACGCTCCACCACGTGTGAAGTCTTGGTTTGGATTACCTTTTATTAGGCCCGAGGAACCGGCAGCCGACAGCTACGATGAATGAGCCAAGATGATGATGCTACGCGACAACGATGAGGATGCATGAGCCACACATGATAATGATGATAATGTAGCGGTGAAGAGGATGCGTATACAAAATGCCCACAATATATATATATATATATATATATATATATATATATATATATATATATATATATATATATATATATATATATATATATATATATATATATATATATATGCATACGACACAACCTGGCATTTTGGTATACCAAGCGACTTGTCTCACCTGGGTGTGCTCAGTAATACGCTTTCCATAATCTAGAGTTACTTGTCCAATCGCACAATCCATGACCGTGTGGGCAGTGTTCTCTCCCAAACATTTGTCCACGAAGCGGGTGTACCGCAAGGTGGTGTACTTAGTGGTACACTTTTTATTATCAAACTGGAGACCTTGCACCTATTCATCCCCCGCAATATGTTCTATTGTACAGATGTCGATGACGTCCAGCTTCGCTCTAAGTCATGAAACCTGGCAATGTGTGAGCGGCAGGTTCAGCTAGGTTTAAACAAGGTCTCCAAATGGGCAGAGGAAAACGGATTCCGACTGAATCCACAAAAAAGCACATGTGTCTTGTGCTCCCGAAAGAGAGGCATGCACCCAGAACCTGACTTTCAGCTGAATGGTCAACATCTGTCTGTTAATGCCCAGCATAAATTCTTTGGCCTAATCTTGGCCCACAAGCTAACCTTCATACCGGACATCAAGTATTTAAAAACAAAATGTTTAAAAGCCATGAGTGTTTTAAAAGTGTTGTCACGTACTACGTGGGGTAGTGGCAGGCAATGTCTCATAAATCTGTATAGAAGCATCATTCGCACCCACTTAGATGATGGGGGCGTTGTTTATCAGTCTGCGACTCAATGTGCTTGAAGATGCTGGACCCCATGCACCATATGGGCATCCGGCTTTCTACCGGTGCTTTTCGCACCAGCCTCGGAGAAAGCCTTTACGTTGAGTCAAATGAGGGGTCACTTCATCTATAGAGAACTTACATGTCCTTCGTATATTTCCTTAAGGTGAAAGCAGACAAGAAGCTACCCTCATACTGCACTATTAATGATTTGTCGAGCTTCATTCTGTTTCAAAACAGGCCTTCGATGAGGCAGCCCTACTCAGTTCGCCTGAAGGGTCTAGCTGAGGAAACTGGTGTGTCACTGAAATACAGTTTATTGGCTCCTGTAGCATTCCTGCCACCGTGGCAGTGGCAGACTACAGAATGCGATGTTTCTTTCCTAGAAATTACAAAACACGCGCCCATTGCCCATATCCGAACATTCCTGCTGGAACTTCAACACAAATACACATGTCCTGAGTTCTTTACAGATGTTTCTAAGTCTAACTCCTCTGTGTCCTACGCTGCTGTTGGCCCATCCTTTCGGATGCTGTCCCTCTACATCCAGACACAAGTATCTTCACAGCGGAAGCTTATGCAATACTTGTGGCCGCTAAACACATCAAACATTTACAGCTACAAAAAGCAGTAATCTATACTCTATAATCAAAAATCTATAATCAAAAATCAGTAATCCCTCAGTGTGCTAACGGCTCTGCACACTCTTAAAAAACAAAAAACCCTGTCCTCATCTCACTTCACTCCATTTCATGCACACTCTACACACTCAAACAAGATGTTGTAGTGTGCTGGGTGCCAGGGCACCATTAGATCCTAGGCAACGTGATGGTGGATCAGTTTGCTGCATCCGTCCACGAAAGCACTGCCACTACACCCATATCAATCCCGGCCCTGGATCTTAAGCCCTCTCTCAAACGAAAGCTCACGGACTACTGGCAGAGCAAGTGGGATAGACACACACAAAACAAACTACATGTTGGCCGCCAGTACCAAAATCACGTCGTACAGTGATAACACTAACGAGGCTCAGGATAGGGCGCACATACACGACACACTCATATCTTTTGTGCGGTCGCGATTCACCATTGGGTGATATATGTGGTGAAGCAATAACAGTTCTTCACATTTTAATCCAGTGCAAACAATTACACTATCTAAGAAAACAACACTTTTCATTACCCTTCCGACAACATATACTTTTACACCCTGCAATGTTCGTCGGTAGGGAACCACTGCTCACTCATAACTCGTTGCTAGCTTTTTTAAGAGATGTCCGCTTTCACCATGTCATATACCCAGGCATTGCGTAGCGCGACCTCTCAAAAGAGGTTGCTGCTGCAGTGGCTACATTGAAAAGCACTTGCCTCGCGGCCCTTGGACCCAAGGGCGCTGATGAGGCACTTGTGCTAGTTCCAAATATTTTTACACACGCTTTCATTATTGATACCTTTTGTCACTCATTTTTACTATACCTATCACGCCACTGTCATGATTTTAATACTTATGTACTTACCCGCGTTATCACGAGGAATTTCAAGGCCCCTATAGAGCCATGAAACATATCATTGTCCACATATCTAGTCATTGAAATGGCGCTCTTTGGCCTTCACTTGGCCTTTGCGCCATAAAGCGCCATACATCATCATGGTGTCGCCACGCTCGAAAGAGAACTTGGACAATTCTTACGTACTTAATTACTTGAGCCGTACCTTTGAATTCAGAAAGTGTGTTTCACACCAAAACGTGCAAAATTTCACTTTTGGCATAATACGTCGCGACGAGCCCAAGCAAGTGTGACTACTACCCTTCTGTTTCAATACCATTCGTTCCACAAAACGCAGGGCCAACCGACGGAGCCCGTACAGTGTCATTAGCGCTTCTGAGTATCAGAATACACGATCAAGACTTGTAAGAATGACCATACAGCACATCAAAAGCATAATTTATTGTAAATAAAGCATTTTTTAATTTGTAAGGTGTCCGCGCAAGAAACGACAAACATGGATGCGATGCGGTGCCAGCACTTCCTGCAAACTTACGCCTCCTGCCACCGAGAGCCACCGGTCAAACTCACCACCAGTTTCAAGCTCTTATGCAAGAGCACACACTTGCCAAATAGCGTTCTTGCTGAATTGCTAATAAGGCATAATGTTTCCGGCGCGCAGCATTCGTTTTGGCCAAACTGTTATGTATATAGACGCCCCGCCGCGGTGGTCTAGTGGCTAAGGCACTCGGCTTCTGACCCGCAAGTCGCGGGTTCAAATCCCGGCCGCGGCGGCTGCAATTCCGATGGAGGAGGAAATGTTGTAGGCCCGTGCGCTCAGATTTGGGTGCACGTTAAAGAACCCCAGGTGGTCGAAATTTCCGGAACCCTCCACTACGGCGTCTCTCATATTCATATGGTGGTTTTGGGAAGTTAAATCCCACATATCAATCGAATCATCGTTATGTATATAGTTGTTGCTGATGATAAAGCTAATGCAGGGTGCTGGCACAACGGCGCAGTACGTTGCGCGAAAAACGTCACTATGCTCAATGAAATGTGTGGGCGTGTCTATCAAATAAGCCTATGTGCGTAGTAACGCCTGAGCAGATGTCGCCCTTTGGAACGAGGGAACAACAGATAATGAACTTTTCAGCAACCGCCGATAAACTGTACCTTCTTCTCAGTCCACTTGATTTTCTTTTTGCACTTGTGAAATGTAACAAAAACACAGCGCTGTTGGCATTAACGCAGAGGCAATCGTTACAGGCAGCAGTTGTTTGTGTTTATTATAGGTGCATATTTTAGTAGTAGGTGCAGATCCCGTCTATTTCGAGTGCGGAACATACAAAACTGAAATGGAACGGTCAATTAGTAAGCTGTTTATTCATTTTCCTGTGACCGTTGCATATGTGAGCATGACGCCGTGGTTAGTGCATTCAGTTGGGAACATGGTGGTTGCACAATCAAGTCATCGTGGTCGTGTTTTTTCTTTCCTTTTTAAATGCGATAAATCTCTTAGTGAACTTCGGTGACTTTGAGACTTTCTATTTATCTATCTGTCTGCTTGCGACTTTGAGCTCTCCTGGCCGTTGCAATAGTGATATTGATACCAAAATTGGTATGGCATAATATGACTGTATGAAGAACATACTTGACTAGTCGTACAATGAAAATCTCGAGATGTATGTAATAAAAGTCATAATATATGTTTCATGATTTTGCAGCTCTCGTGGTGGTTTCGTTCACATAAAATGTTGCAAAGCTTATTGATTTATATGTGGGGTTTAACGTCCCAAAACCCCCATATGATTATGAGAGACGCCGTAGTGGAGGGCTCCGGAAATTTAGACCACCTGGTGTTCTTTAACGTGCACCCAAATCTGAGCACACGGGCCTACAACATTACCGCCTCCATCGGAAATGCAGCCGTCGCAGCCGGGATTCGAACACGCGACCTGCGGGTCAGCAGATGAGTACCTTAGCCACTAGACCACCGTGGCGGGGCGTCGGGAGACTGGTATGGTATGACGTGACTGCATTGCGAACGCAAGAGACAGACTCTAACGTAGAAATAATGACATCCGTGTCATGTAGGTCATAAATCATGACTACACGCCATGCTCATGGTGCGCTTGCGGTCGTTTCGCTGGTTTCACATATACCAAGTATGGTATTACGGGACGTGAATGCAAGACTGAGGTATATGACTGGTGCACACAAGATAGTCATGAGATGCGTGCCATGTGCCATGTTAGAACATGACGACATGCCACGCTCATGATGCGTTCGCGGTCGTTTGGCTAGCTTCACATATACCAAGTTTGAAGTTACGCGAAGTGAATTGATGACGAAGGTATGTGACTGGTGTAAACATGATAATGATGAGATGCACGTCATGTAAGAACGTGACTACATGCCTCACTCAAGGCACCAATACAGTTCGATGGGACCAGGCGCGCCAGCGCGCTGGCGTTCGTTTCGTCGCGTCACGACGGAGATGCCACGCCTGGCACCGGTCTGCCTGCCATATACTCGCAGGCGTGCGTCGCACGCCTGCGTTGCTTAGACGCGTGCACGTGTGAGCACAACGAGCGTTTCTCCGTCACGAAGAAAGGCAGACGCAGTGCTGTCCGGGTAACGTAATTAGCGCGAAATGAACTTTGTCGCCTTTCGGCTCAGATGCCGCCTGGCCGCGCAGGCGAACGCTCGTCGCGCCGGTCGCACCTGGCGTCAGATTATAGAGTGCTCGCATTGCTAGCGCAGCATTGTTGTGTCCAGCGTGCACGCCCGTCAGTGTTCTGTCGGAGTGTATTGGGCCATTCATGATGCGCCTTGGGCCGTTTCGCCAGATCCACATATACAAATTTTAGTACCAGGTAACGTAAATAGATGACGAAGGTAAATGACACCTTCAAACATGATAATCATGACAAGGAAGTAATGTATGGCCTAATTTACCTCTGCCGCGTAACGTTGTGCTGATTTTAAACTAACATAACAATCTTCCTCATCGTGATTCGCATACCATAGATTCCCGCTGTACGTGGGATCTGCCAAACAGGGGCAAAGCTTCTTATAGTGCACCTGTTCATCCCTTGTGATGATGATATATGATGTTTTTTGGCGCAAGGGTCATTTTATGGCCAAAGAGCGCCAGTTCATGGGACAAAGACTGTGGACAATGATTGTGATTAGCGGCTGTATAAGGGCCATAAAATTCCTCGCAACAAGGCGGGTAAAAACATACAAGTAATAAAATCATGACCATGCCGTGAAAGGTGTGTGTGGTGTGAATAGGTGACAAAAGTTGGTGATAATGAAAAACGATGGGGGACATGTCTGGCATTAGCACAAGTGCCTCACTCGTTCATACCCTTGCGTCCAAGGGCCATGAGGCAAGTGCTTTCTTGGGTAGCCACCGCAGCAAAAACCTCTCTGGAGAGGTTGTGCTACGGAATGCCCGGGTATACGATATGAAAAGTATGAAGTGCTTTTAAAAACGCTAACAGGGATTTATGACTAAAAAGCGGTTCCCTACCGACGAACATTGCAGGGTGTAACGGTATACGTTGTCGGTATGTTAATGGAAAATGTTGTTTTCTTTGAGTTTCTAACTGTTTACATTGAATTAAAACGTGAAGAACTGGTAATGCCTCACCACATTTATCACACAATGGTGTATCACCACCCGACAAAAGATGTGTGTGTGTGTCGTGTATGTGTGTCCTATCCTGAGTCTTGTTAGTGTTACCTCTGTTAGACGTGATTTTGATACTGGTGGCCAATGGCCAAGGTGTGGCTTGATAACGTGTACTTTGTTTTGTGTGTGTGTATCCCACTTGCTCTGCCAGTAGTCCCTGAGGTTTCGTTTGAGAGACGGCTTAAGATCAAGGGCCGGGATTGATATGGATGTAATGGCGGTGCTCTCATGGACGGATGCAGCGAGCTGATCTGCCCTCACGTTGCCTTGGATCTCACGGTGCCCTGGCACCCAGCACACTACAACATGTTGTTTGAGTGTGTAGAGTGTGTACAAAACGGAGTAAAGTGAGACAAGGACAGGGGTTTTTTTTGTTTTTTAAGACTGTGCAGAGCCGTTACCACACTGAGGGAGTCTGTATAAATTACTGCTTTTTGTATTTGTAATTCTTTGATGTGCTTAGCTGCCACAATTATCGCGTAAGCTTCCGCTGTGAAGATACTTGTGCGTGGATGTAGAGGGCCAGCATCCGAAAAGGATGGGCCGACAGCAGCGTAGGACACAGAGGAGTTAGTTTTGGAGGCATCTGTGAAGAACTCATGATGTGTGTATTTGTGTTGAAGTTCCAAAAAGTATGTTCGGATATGGGCGATAGGTGCATGTTTTGTAACTCCTAGGAAAGACACATCGCAGTCTATAGTCTGCCACTGCCACGGTGGCGGGTATGCTACAGGAGCCATTAAACTGTGTTCAAGTGACACTGCAGTTTCTTCAGCTAGACACTTCCGGCGAACTGAGAAGGGCTGCCTCATCGAAGGCCTGTTTTGAAACAGAGTTGAGCTCGACAAATCATTAATTGTAGAGTATGAGGGGTGCTTCTTGTCTGCTTTCACCTTAAGGAAATAAACAAAGGACATGTAAGTTCTCTGCAGATGAAGCGACCACTCATTTGACTCAACATAAAGGCTTTCTACGGGGCTGGTGCGAAAAGCACCCGTAGAAAGGCGGATGCCCAAATGGTGCACGGGGTCCAGCATCTTCAAGGCACTTTGAGTAGCAGACTGATAGACAATGGCCCCATAATCTAAGCGGGTGCGAATGAGGCTTCTATAGAGGTTCATGAGGCACTGACTATCACTACCCCACGTAGTACGTGAAAACACTTTTATAACATTCATGGCTTTTAAACACTTTGTTTTTAAATACTTGATGTACGGTACGAAGGTCAACTTGTTGTCCAAGATTAAGCCTAAGAATTTATGCTCAGCTTTGACGGACAGACGTTGCCCGTTCAGTCGAATGTCAGGTTCCGAGTCCATGCCTCTCTTTCGAGAGAACAAGACACACGTGCTTTTTTGTGGGTTAAGTCGAAATCCACTTTCATCTGCCCATTTGGAACCTTATTTAAACCCAGCTGAACCTGCCGCTCACACATGGCCAAGTTGCATGACTTGAAGCCAAGCTGAAGTTCGTCGACATATGTACAATAGAACATATTGCGGGGAATGGACAAGTGCAAAGAATTAATTTTGATAATAAAAAGTGTACAACTAAGCACGGCACCTTGTGGCACGCCTGTTTCCTGGACAAATGTTTGGGAAAGCACACTGCCCAGACAGACACGTAATGTCCGGTTTGACAGGTAACTTTCGATTATATGAAACATTCTTCCGCGCACACCAAGGTGGGACAGGTCTCTTAGAATTCCGAAACGCCATGTTGTATCATATGCCTTTTCGATATCGAGGAACACGGAGAGAAAATACTGTTTATGGACGAAGGTGTCTCTGATCTGTGCCTCGATACGAACAAGGTGGTCTGTGGTGGATCTACTATTCGAAACCCGCACTGAAATGGGTCGAGCAAATTGTTTGTTTCAAGGATACGTACAAGTCGGCAGTTTATCATTTTTTCGAATACTTTGCACAAGCAGCTTGTAATTACAATAGGCCTATAACTTGAAGCTAAAGAAGGGTCCTTGCCCTCTTTCGAAATGGGAATAATAATAGCCTCTTTCCAGGAGGTAGGGATAGTGCCAGAAAACCAGATAGCATTGTACAAACAAAGTAGGGTTTTTCGTGTTCGGCTGGTAGGTTTTTTAACATTTCATGCACCACACGGTCAGAACATGTGGCAGAAGTACTGCAGGAGTTTAGGGATGTTCGGAGCTCCGCTAGACTGAAAGCTTGGTTATATGCCTCGTACCTAGTGGATTTGTGTTCGAGTTATCGCTTTTCTATTCTTGTTCTGTATTTTTGGAAAGTGTCAGTGTAGTGGGACGAGCTGGATACCCGTTCAAAATGTGCCCCGAGGAAGTTTGCCTGATCTTCCAAGGTATCACATTGAGTGTTTACGAGTGGAAGTGTGTGTACTTGTTTCCCTGCTATCCTACCGACCATGTTCCAGACTTTGGCCTCTTGTGTGTATGAATTGATCCCTGACAAAAACTTCTGCCAGCTTTCTCTTCTGGCCTGCCGACGCGTTCTCCTAGCTTGAGACTTTATTTTCTTGAAGGTGTCAAGATTTTCGGCTGTCGGTGAGTTCCGAAGCAGCCTCCAAGCTCTGTTTTGCTGTTTGCGCGCGTTTCGGCATTCAGAGTTCCACCATGGCACACGCCGTTTTTTAGGGTGTCCATTTGTTTGTGGGATGCATTCTGTTGCAGCATCAATCAAAAACGCTGTGAAGAAGTTGACAGCAACATCAATGTTCAAAGTACATATGTCATTCCAACCTAGACGAGCGATGGTACAAAACTGTTCCAAGTCGGCTCTGTTTATGAGCCACTTGGGAACACGTGGTGGACACTCAGTTACTGTATTTGTGCTCAAAACTACGGGGAAGTGGTCACTTCCGTACAGATTACTGACGACTTTCCACTGGAGTAGAGACACAAGGGATGGAGATACTATGCTTAGGTCTATGGAGGAGTAGGTGTTATTGGCGAGATTATAATAGGTTGGTTCTTTTCGATTTAGGAGACACGCGCTCGACAAGAGAAGGAACTGTTCGATCAGTCGACATCGCGCGTCATACCGAGAGTCACCCCATAGCCTGCTATGCGCATTACAGTCTCCAAGGAGAACATAAGGTTCCGGAAGTTCATCAATTAAAGAGTGTAAATCACGTTTTGGCAGCTGATAGCTAGGAGGAATGTAAATAGTGCAGATTGTGATCAGTTTATCAAAAAGAACCGCTCGAACAGCCACTGCCTCAAGGGATGTTTGGAGCTGTAAGTGTGTGCATGCAATTCCTTGATTCACTATGATGGCAACACCTCCGGATGATGTCATGGCATCATCACGGTCCTTTCGAAAAATAACGTATTTACAAAGAAAATAACTGTGTTTTGAATTAAGGTGTGTTTCTTGTACACACAGCACTTTTGGTGAGTGTTCGTGTAAGAGTTCTTGGATGTCGTCAAGGTTTCTGAGAAGGCCCCTGACGTTCCATTGTATAATTTGAGTGTTCATGGTGAATGCAAAATAATGCTGTGTGTACGAAAAGCGAGTGGCTGTTTAGACGGGGAGTTTGAGTTCACTTAACAGGGCCGTCACCAGGCCCTGTTATTTGCTTTTTTTTGTTTTCTTGGCGCGCTCCAAGGAGCCACGCCGCTCTTTCGGCACCAAGGGTGCCGACGTATCCATTGCCTCCTCGGAGGCACTGGATGCCCGCCCGTGCGGGCTGTTAGTTCGGATTTTGGGCCTCGCCTGGTGAGGGGAGGCCTTGAGACCCGAAGACTCTGGAGTCTCCGGTCTCTGTTTGGGAGTAGGCGGTGTAGCTTGGGCTACAGCCACCTTGGGGGCAGGTTACACAACCACCGGCTCGGTATGCGCGGGCCGAAGGGCTGGTGAGGGCTGGTGCGGCGGTGCCCCCTGACGCGCCGCATCAGCGTATGTAGGTCCATAGAACGGAGCGACTCTTCGCCGTGCTTCCTTAAACGTAATGTTCTCCTTCACCTTCAATGTAAATATTTCTTTTTCTTTTTTCCAGTATGTGCAGGAGCGTGAATGTGCGGCATGGTTTCCTTCGCAGTTTACAGAGTGTGGCGGTGTTTTGCAGTTCTCAGACACGTGGCCTAGGACTCCACATTGTGCACAAGTCTGGCGACCACGACAGTTTTTAGAGCCATGCCCATACCTCTGGCATTGAAAGGAACGACGAGGGTTTGGTATATACGGCCTGATAGATGTCTTTGTGTACCCTGTTTGAATGGAATCTGGCAGTTTACTGGATGCAAACGTGAGTATCAAGTGTTTTGTTGGCATTTCCTTATTATCTCTTCTGATGATAATTCTCTGTACATAATTGACATTTTGGCTCTTCCACCCTTCCAAAAGTTCAGTTTCGGTGAGTTCAAGTAAGTCTGCATCAGATACCACTCCGCGAGTGATGTTCATGGATCTGTGTGGTGTTACGGTGATCGGTACGTCACCAAGCGTTGAGAGGCTGTCTAGCTTTACAAATTGTGCTTTGTCCCGAATTTCGAGAAGAAGGTCTCCGCTAGCCATTTTGGTTACTTTGTATCCAGCCCCGAGAGTTTCAGTAAGACACCTGGCAACTATGAAAGGAGATACGGTCCTGGCTTGCTTTCCGGTTTTTTCACATTGAATGACGTGGAAGTGGGGAAAAGTTTCTATTGGCTGGTTGAAGAAATTTATGTCGTCGGTGCGTACCCGCTTCAGGCCGGTACGAACAGACAGTTGAGGGAATGCTCCATGCATGCCGGTCTTATTTTTGTTCAGCAGCGTTGGCGGCCACCCAACACAGAGCCCAACAAGGGGACGCTGCAAGTTTGAAGGTGCTGAAAGCTTGCAGACGTCAGCCGTACAACACTGCCATAACCCAATGCGCCTAGACCAAGGTGGGCTGTATGCACAGGGTTAACCCTTGCCGCCACGAAAATTGGAAGTAAACAGAAGAGAGAAGTAGACAAGAAAGCTAAAAAAGTGAGAAAGACGAAGATGTAGGGAGAGAGAGATAGGAAAAGGCGACTGCCGATTTCCCCTGGGTGGGTCAGCCCAGGGGTGCCGTCTACATGAAGCCGGGGCCAAAGGGGTGTGTTGCCTCAGCCGGGGGGCCTTAAAGGTTCAATCACCCAGCGTCAGCTCAACCCCCAGGATCCCCTTTCCCCGGGCACAGCAAAGCCACGCACGGCTAGGCGTGGGAGGGAGTAGAAACTCCCCCGTTAGCTCGGGTCCCTGGTGTCGCTACACACCAAACGCCTACTTGCGCAGGCGCCCCTGCGGGAGTTCACCCCTTGTAGACGTTGTAGTATGTAACTAGTATAACATTTTAACCTCCAAGGTTTTGCCGGTGAGAGATTGCTTCTGTGGGTTGTTGACCAATACAAAATAGTGCTCAATGTACATGCCAATGGCTGCTAATGGGGAATGAGAGACAGGAGCATTCGGCATTTTTTTAACACGCACCCTACGATACCCACGGATGATCTTCCTTGATCTGTTAAAGTTGGATGCAGATTATTTGCAGATCACTGCATCCTCTACAAAAAAATGCACTTACACGATGGCAATATCGCCTTAAATACAGCGCTATACGCAGGTTCAGCCTGATGCAGTGATTGGCAAATGAACATCAACGAAAAAAAGTCCGCGCTCATATTCAATACATCACATCATCTGCACTGAAAAGAATGGTATTTATAAAAAGGCGATTACAGCAAGCCCCACCACACACAAAGTTACTGGCCTACACCTATACGACCCATCCTGGAGAACGCAAACACTGCCTGGTTCCCGTACACAAAAAAAACTAACCATCAAGCTCGAAGGTGTTCAACGAAAAGCGCTTAGAGTCATCTTTAACAAATTCAAGCGAAGAGATTCACCTACGGAGTTGCTTAAGAAGGCTGGACTACTAACCATAAAAAACCGGGAGATATTGACACACTTATAGCTGATGTACCAACTGTTACATGGTCACCAAAACATAGACAAGTCTCGCTACATAAAGCTATCAGCAGCTAGAACTACCCACCACAAATACTCTCATACCCTTGCCTCTTACAGATTTCACACAGATGCCTTGAAATTCTCGTTCTTGCCGCTTGCGATCAGAGAATGGAATAACCTGCCCCCCTCCATTACCAGTGGCACATCCTTAGCCACTTTCACAAATCTAGTAGACAGCGACTTGATAGCCTAGCAAACATATTATGGTGCTATGTGATCTTTCTTGTTATTTCAGTTAAATGCCAATATGAGTGTACGTTGACAAATGTGCTTATAGGTTTTATTTCATTGTTGTTGTTTTGTTAATTTTTTCTTATTACTTTTCCCTTTCTATTGACTGTACTTAATCGGTGCCTTAGATTGTCCACCTGTTATAATCACACTGGGATTGACAGTATGTGCGAATAAATAAATTAACAAATATTGAGCACTATCTGACGAGAAAGGGTTGCTACGGTATACTCGCTAGGTGTCACCTCTTTAGTTTTAGAAAGGCTTATCAAACGTTAAGCCGCAGTGTCATGAATACAATGAACAAGTATATACCATGAATGAACTCAAGGTGGTTAAAGGTGGGAAGTAGATACGAATCGCAAGCCGTAGGAAAGTAAAAGCCGAATTCTCCTGTCTCTCATTTCCCATTAGTAGCCATTGGCATGTACAGTGAGCACTATTTGACAGGAAAAGGTTGCTACGTTATATTCACTGGGCGTAACCTCCTTGGTTTTCGAAAGGTTTAGCGAGCGTTGGGCCGCAGTGCCATGAATACAGTGAACTAGTATATACCATGAACTCGAGGTGGTTAAAGGTGGGAAGTAGACCCGAAGCGCAAGCCGTAAAAAAGTGTGCATCTGCCACCTCTCGTTTAGTCCTTGGAATGTCCGCTGGATGGTGGTGCTTCTATATGGGGAATTTATGATGAAAAGATGCGAGATGGTGGTACTTGAAGTGTTGACTAGATGGACGAACGGACACACAACCAGATGCATGGATGGACCCATGAACGGACGCAGGGGCGGATGCATGGACGAACGCAGGGACGGACGCACGAAAAGACGCACGCACGGACGGACGGATGGACGCATGGATGGTCACACAGGCGGACGCATGAATGAACGGAAGCAAGAACGAATGGACGGATGAATGCTTCGCCCCACTTTCCATCATTCACTCCGTGCATATGCTGCCAATTTTTTTGACATGCGCCTTTCGCATCACTTTCTATAAAATCACTTTTTTATTTGTGTGGCAGCTTGTCACGGTGGTTGTGATGCCGTTTTTTGCTCCAGCATTGCCGGTGGTCCAGCATCTATCTTACACCACCATACACCGTATACCACAAATAATTCCAGCACTATAATCCACCACAACGGTGGATGAATAAATCCACCGTTGCCATCGTGAATGTTTTTTTTTCAATTGGGTTGGGCTACTTGAAACATATTTATTCCTTCATGTTTGCCTTCATGACCTAATTATGCCTTCATGTATGCATATATAAGACACGTTCTTTCCAATAAACTGTAAGTTGTTTGACAGCGCTTATGTCGTGCACTTTCCTGTGTTTTCGTGCTTTTTAGTGCGCTGATCGTGATGACAAGTAATATGATTACATTAGGGAAAACTGGTTAAGAACGTGAACGCCAATGTATGACGCATTTTGAGACATTAGTGATCAGCAGCTACGCGTTTGTCTTATTTGTAAAGCAGCCGGAGTCTCATGTCCTAATGGCAACATTTCGCAATAAAGGCATCATTCATACGCAATCTTTCTTCTGTAGGACCACCTCATAAGGTAAAAGCATCATGCGAAGGATTTTGTTACTACCGTAAAGCACACTTATGTTTCGTTAAACCATTGTAATTAAAGGTCAATAATATGCAAGGATAACAGAACCCTAAAGGGACATTGAAAAACAATAGACTTGCTTGCAACTGTGAGAAGAGCTCGACGTTAGCCTTGACAATCACTGTGCAGCTAATGCATTTCATTTACTGAGGCCGTTATGATCAAACGAAAACTGCATAAAATTATTGAAATATTAAGCTTATAGACAACCAAAAGTTATTTATCTGTGAGGAGTCGTGTTATGAATGTTATATAAAGACGTTCTGTGTTTCCTTATTTCTGCATTGCTATTTTTCAGAACAAGGAAAATCGACGTTTCAGTGAAGAACAAGACATGTAACATTACCGTAAACTTGAGGCATGCTGATCTAGGTACGTTTTTACACTTGCAGACATGTTGTGTAATAAAATCATTAGATAGAATACTTCTTCCGCAAGGGGCTTGCTGCAATTTTCATTCGTGCGGGTGATATGGCCATAAGCAATACATTTCGAATTGTCCTGTCCTGTGTTTAGTTGGCAGTATTTGCAGCGCCAATATTTCTCATCAATTACCAATGTGAAGCACATGTTTCCAATTATATTTTGTACGCATAAACACAATTTGATTCCATATTGAGATAGAGTTACCAGTACTTCTGCCACTAAAGGTGTTATCGGCAGATTTGTGTAGATCTGGAAAGAACAGCGACGAGACATAAGCACCCGCACGAGAAACACCACGGCGTTATTTTGCTGTGGAAGCTCGCTTATGTGCGTCATTTCGTCGTCTACTGCTTTTCAATAATAATAATAATAATAATAATAATAATAATAATAATAATAATAATAATAATAATAATAATAATAATAATAATAATAATAATAATAACAATAATAATAATAATAATAATAATAATAATAATAATAATAATAATAAATTTCCACCATTCACTGTTCTTTGCCATCCGCTGACATCTCATGGTACACGGGCTTTTGCCATTTCATGTTGATGGAAATGCAACTTCCGTGGCCTGAATCAAAACTGCGACCTTCGGGTTAGCAGCGGAACACTCTGAAGTTATGGTGTCACCATGGCGACCGTTTACTATGCACAGATTGCGTTAAATTAAAGGTGTCACAGAAATTCTGATGTCATCGTGTTTGTGTCGGAATCGTTAGTTGTGAGTGAAAATGATAATCTTCGAGACTGAAGAGAGACAAAGATGCAAAAAATAGGAATAAAAATTGCCCGCAGCTTCCCTCGGGGGAACACTGAGGAGGATGCGGAGCATATAATTGGTTAACGGGGTGTTAAAGTGCGACTTACTTGGGTCGATGGCTAAATTGGTTAACGTGGTTGTGAAATGGGGTGTTAAATTGCGACTTACTTGGGTCGATGGCTAAATTGGTTAACGGCCCCGCCGCGGTGGTCTAGTGGCTAAGGCACTCGGCTGCTGACCCGCAGGTCGCGGGTTCAAATCCCGGCTGCGGCGGCTGCATTTCCGATGGAGGCGGAAATGTTGTAGGCCCGTGTGCTCAGATTTGGGTGCACGTTAAAGAACCCCAGGTGGTCGAAATTTCCGGAGCCCTCCACTACGGCGTCTCTCATAATCATATAGTGGTTTTGGGACGTTAAACCCCACATATCAATCAATCAATCAAATTGGTTAACGTGGTTGTAGGAGGGGGTGTTAAATGAGTGAACACGTACACACGTATGCGAAAGGGCGGCGCTGGTCGAAGGGACGTCGATCATTGTGTTTGTGGATTCGTTGGAATTCATTTCACCGCGACCTTGGACGTCGACGCGCCGTACAAACCAACCGACGAGCGGCAACTGAGCGAGCGAGCGCCGACCTTGAGTATATATACAGCACGACGGCGCATGCACTGTCAGCTGTTGAATGTTCTCGAAGCGCGACGCCACATGCGCGTCCACTGGAGAATCAGGAGAATTGTAGATGTCGAACGCGGTGTGTAGAGGAGGAAGGGTGCACAGATGGTGGAGGAGTGAAGCACGCGCGGTGTGTAGAGGAGGAAGGGATGCACAGATGGTGGAAGAGTGGGCGACGGCGCGACGGCGCATGCGCGCGCGTCAGCTGTCGAATGTTCGAGAAGCGGTGCGGACGGCGCACTACAAGGCGCGAGTATAAGATGCTTCCGCATCTAAAAAAATTGCAGGTCTGAGTGAGCATCGCAACTGCACACATTATCGCCGGAAGCAAATGTTCTATCGCAGTCATGCTATGGCCGGATACTGCTTCTAAAAAAAAAAACACTATTCGAAATACCCTCGAACTACAAGTGGTGCTCCGTACGTTTCACGATGGCGCCTGAAGGAGGGTCAACCCGTTTTCTTGCCTAAGAACAGATAGTACGGTGGGCGTACGGACGGTACCGTTTCCAACAGATAAAGTCATGGGCTGCGCAGAAATGCATATGCGAACAAAATACTCGTTTTTTTAGCAAATAAGTTCCCCACCTGATTGCCTGATGTGGTGTGAAAGGTTATATTTCCACTCAGTTCATGAACGACGCTTTGTGAAATCTTGCGAGTGCTACATAGAATTCAACTATACACTCAGAAAAAAAAATCGAGTAAAAGGGTCGTCTTTTTATACCACAACAGTAATCTTCATCTACATTGTGTTATTTTATTTTCTCTATCGCCGTATGCCCAGCACTCTCAGGTCACGAATGACATGCGCGTTTTCAGCGCTACATAACTAATCATATATTAGAAATTGGTAAGAGCTGATATTTTGAGAAAAGAAGCGCATGCAAGCCGGATGACGAATATAGTTGAGGAACAAAAACGCTTCTTTCACTAAATTTTTTTAGAGTGCATACTATTGATGTACGTGCTGAACGGTAAATACTTATGAACTGGTCCGGAATTGCCATATGAAATGTCCTCCATATCATCTGATATTATGTGTGTTGGATGTGTAAGCGGTTGAGCAGGCAGCGATGCATATTGGTGGTTGTTTTGTTTCATGCGTGAAGGAAATGTGTGCGCAGCTTTCCAAATGGCGTGTTCTTCCTGCCCCTCTTTTTACTCCAGCATTCAGTGACTCTCACTTTGATCACGATGCTTTCTTTAGCACCACTCATGCCCCATAGTAAGTACAACCAGTCAGATGACTAGCATAACAAGATTTCTTATGCTGTTTATTTGTCTAAATCAGCGCCTAATTGGTCACTTTCTGCTAAGTGTTTTCACTCGCTCACATATTTTCTCCATTTCCCGCAACAAGAACCCTGGTTTAGTGGATGGTGAGTGAATGATTGAGTGAATGAATTTTATTTGCTTTCGGAAAACGACTTAAAACACGCCCCCGGCTAATTCCACGATGAAACCGACAGGTCAAGTCTGCCGGTAATTTTACGATCATGCTGGACGGCCGGGATTTTGTCTTGGAAGACGGGAGTTAGCAGCAGCATGCCTCATTCCTCATTCCTCCTTCCCAAAGCCCAGGCTCAACGACCAGCATTCCCAGAGCATTTGAGGCAAAGTAGCTACATCGCCAAAGCCCGCGCAAGATCTATTCGTGTCAATGTCCGAAAATTTCTTAATAAAATATGCATATTTTGGGTATGAGATTGACAACCTGTGGAATGTATAGCTTGAAATTACGTGGCTCGAAAACTCTTCTGTCTAAGTAGAATAGATTCGTTATGTCTATGTGCGCGCTTGGAATGTCCGTGTGTCCGGAAGCGTGGTTGGTGACATGTGATTCCAATTATGTTATGGCGTATGGATTTGTCCAGTAGATTGTTTATTCTTAGAAGTAGCAATCATCACAGTGAGCCTCGCCTTTGTGTATACTCGTAATCCAAAGCTTGTTTCATTATCGGCAGCCATTTGCCACGTGTAAAGCAGACACTTGTGTATTGCAGTAGTCCTGCTTCAGTTTATCTTTGCTGAATGAGATTCGTTTGGAGTGCATCCGCGACTCCTTCCTACGCTCAGCCGCCAAGAATGACATGCAGTTCGAGGTTTGCATTCACCTTCTAAGTGCGAAGCATTTCTTAGCGAACTACAGCGACTTTGAGCGCATCTATCTATCTATCTGTCTATCTATCTATCTATCTATCTATCTATCTATCTATCTATCTATCTATCTATCTATCTATCTATCTATCTATCTATCTATCTATCTATCTATCTATCTACTCCCTTACGTTCGGGTGCTCTCGTAGACACCCCCTTAACTTGTCGTGAACCAAAATTTGCAAGGGAAGGTAAAATGGTTTTGCGAATATGACGTGCCGGTCAAGACATGAATAATGCCACAATCCTGACGCACACGTCGTCAAACACTTTGCGCCAGACAACGGCACATACACACATGCGGGTATGTGCCGCTGATATGCGGGTATGTGCCACAAGTGATTGACACTTAGGATCTACTCAGGAATTACGAAAACACGCATGGATAATTTTACCGCGTGAGCGTTAAGCAATACCCGATGTTGGTAGTATTGACCCGAGGAATGCAAAGAATAAATGTGACAGCCCCCGCTGGAATCGGACCCAAGCATTCTGCGTTGCAATGAAGCATTTTACCACAAAGCCACGCCAGGTCTCGAAACTTCTCTTGAAATAGAAGCCAATTTTTGTGAAACGTCAATAGTGGTTGCAGTGCTGTCTACCCCATTTTATAAACAATACATATGAAGTCCTTCGGTGCAGCCGTCACGTCGGCTTAACTTCAATTGTGGTTAGTTGCCATGGGCTGAAGTTGATTTGTGTAGCAGTGTCCAGGGCCAGCATCCTCGCGAGCATTAGCGCTTAACGTCAGCTACTGGAGTTGCTAATACGCATGTTCTAGTTGGCATCGTCGCGCAAGAGCAAACAACTGTTTATATAATCATCTGCAACTCTTCAACACATGTTTGTGCATGCAACAATTGTACATATATTACGTGTCATTCTATGACGTGTCGCTCATTAGAAAAATTGCAACATGGTCACCTTCCCTCCGCTTGTTTCGCATAATGTCGATTGCCAGGTACATAAGATCTGCCGAAATTTTTCATCTCGCCTTGTGGGAATTACAGTTTTTCAATGGTTTTATACGTTTACCTCTTCTGCAAAGTTATCCAACCACTCAGCCCTTATTTTTTCCCAGGCTGTGAAAGCCGCCACACGTTTCTGTGAAATCTGTGAAAGCAGCCACACGTTTGAGAGCAGTGGGAATGTGTAAAAGAAGCTGTCTTTGGTGTGATTTTTCTCGACGCGTTGTTTCCGATGCAAGAACGTCTGTTTACGTCGATACAGTGTCCTGGATGTTGCTTCGTGTGGCCGATGGTACTTGCGATGATCACCAAGTTTTGTTGTACATGGGGCATGCTTCTGATTTTAGTGAAACAAACTCACTGTTTAATTTTCAAAATTTGAAGCATTTCTTAGCGAAACAATGGTTATAAAGCCATTTCTCTTTCTTCTTTCCATTTTCTTGTCTTTTGCCTTTCATTGTGTTTAGTCGCCTATGTTTCAGCAATCTTCTGGTCACCTGGTATGCCTAAAATAGCCACATGCTTGGTATGCGGAAGTATAAACCACCATGCATTTCTATCTATCTATCTATCTATCTATCTATCTATCTATCTATCTATCTATCTATCTATCTATCTATCTATCTATCTATCTATCTATCTATCTATCTATCTATCTATCTATCTATCTATATTTCCTTTCTGTCTTCGTTTTTTTCTCTTTCCTGCTTTCACGGTGAATTGGTGCATGTTAGTAAGGGAACTTTAACAGTTCAAAGGTAATGAGTTCTTTTTCTAGTGCACTCGCTATGTCTATACTCTTAATATGCAATCTTATCATAAACTTCACTCCACATAGCAATTGCGTTGCACATTATAGGAGCATATGGGTCTCCTTAGAGTGAACTCGCCACGTATTGCGTGCTGTACGGGAAATGATAGTCTACATTGACTGCTCATGTTTATTTATGTGAAGTTCTAAGGTCACGTGAATGCAATCAATACAGCCACATATCTAAGTTTTTTATTCAAGTAAGATCTGGTTGCTCCACCCTCTTCAATCTTTCGCGTGATTTTTTTCCAGTGAACGACCCATCACATACCGATAGTTCACTTTTCGGCCTAAATAATGAATACGACGTTCTCGTGGCAAAACACACTTGCATCACTCTTGCATATGTATCCGTTGAAGGTGAGTACTGTCACAAAGATGTAACTAAGCTGGAGAGCACTGCACTCACTAGCATAAACTAAATGAGTCTCAAGAAAAGATGAATTACAGGACAGATTATTTATGTTAATACTGTAAAGCAGTAGGTTGCCATAACATAAAGAAACCTATAAAAGATGGCAGTACTAACGGCCCTTTAACGTTACGAAATCACTATAATGATATGAGGTTTTCAGAAATGGGAATTTCGTAATCGATTTCTCAACGTCAGTTTGCTTAGCGGGCCCTTAAATGAATGCGTAAACATGTTTCATCATTTTATCCGCACTGGCAGAGAGCATAATTGAGAGAAAAGCAAAGAGGTTAACCAAAATTGTAGCATCCGGTTTGTTACCTGCTCTAGGGGAAGAAGAAATGTGGAAAATGTGAAAAAGAAATGAAAGAGAAAAGTAAACTTGCGAAAGAATAACAAAAGCGAAGTTGCTATAGCCTATCAGTAGGCCACTACCACGCAAGAAGGTAAATAGGCTTCGGCAGATTTTATGAGCGAAGACGGATTGTGTCAGAATGGCAGCACTGACTGCTATGACAAAGGTCTCTCGTCAAGGCGGCTATCATGGTAGCACTGAATGCTAACATCGTAGCACTACGTACGGACGCAAAATATGGTTCGCTGATTTGCAAAAACAGCAAATGAGTGTAGCGGTCACCTCACCAATGTATTGCAGTGAACATTGTAGAAAGTTTTTATACGATAAAAATGACTCGAAAATGTTTTTGATTTCTTTATTGCATCCAACAAAACGCCAAGTGAGGCTACCGATGAAAACATGATGCGCAGGATGCATGATTACCCTATTAGGCAGATAATAGCATACGATGAAATAATAACATACGAGGAAACCTAAAATACGATTCCTCGAATGTGGTATAACTTCTTGAAAGCAACGTGCGCAGTAGGCAGTACATCGGACAAACATAAACACCACTTAGGATTCGTTTCAATAATCACAGAGCCCATGCGGAATCAGCCCCAAGTCTACCTCTATCTAACCATCTAAACCTTCCCGACTACGCAGTCAACAAACTATCAGTAACACTCTTAGAGGTGGGATTTAAATCGAACCGAGAACGTGAACAACGAGAATCATACCTTGTCCACCAATTTATATTCCTCGATAGAGGAATAAATGAGAATCCGAATACACTTGCAGCAATTAAAGCATTAGCAAACAATAACGGCAATAATGAAAATAATAACTTAGTTCGCAGCACAACAGCTGCGAAGGGCACAGGACTACTCAAAATATTTCCAAGTGTAACTACTCTTCCTCAGTACAGCTGTCGTCTCTTTCTGTTTTTACCTTACTATCGAATCAATAGTGCCAAGCATGACATGCCGTACAGCAACGTTGTGCACAATCGGGAGGCCCCTACTGCACGCGTAATCCAGAAACAGGCAAGAATTGACATTGCACCCGCTTGCCAGCCTACGCGGCAATACGCGGCGCCCCTCTTTCAATGACGAGATTTCGACGAGGCGCTGAGTAGTTAAAGCCTTAAACTTCTTAAAAAAGCTCTTTTTGCCCCACAACGAACCGCCACAGCCATGCGGCGACGTCTGGTCGGAATCAATACGTTAGTGAAAGGAAGCCTACACAGACCACAGGCATCCTAAAGGTGAAAAGGATAAAAAAGAGTGAGGGAGGGGCAAGGGGACGGAAGAGAGAAAGGCGGTGCCCACGGGAGTCCTCTTTGTGTTATAACTGTCCGTTCAAGCGCACGAATAAACAGAAAGGAAGAGAGGACAAGCGAGAAAAGAAGAGAGTTGCGAGAAAGCGCTTGTCCTCTCTTCCTTTCTGTTTATTCGTGCGCTTGAACTTACACTTATACCGTGCATATCTAACTAGCCCAACTTTCGATTCTGTTGCAGTCCACCTTATATTGTCCCTTTTTTCTCTCTCTCTCGCCCTCTGATCAAAGATTGTATAAAGCTGAGTGCCAACAAACAGTACTCTTAATCCTGATGAAGGCCAGGCACTGGCTGAAACGTCGAAATGAAACACATTGCACATTGGGACTGCTCATGGAAGCTATACTCAACTATATATATATATATATATATATATATATATATATATATATATATATATATATATATATATATATATATATATATATATATATATATATAGTGGCAGTAATAATTCAATGGGCCAGTTAGTCTTCGTGAAGGTATGGGATATGGCACAACGGGAGCGTTGTCAACAAGGATAAATATATTTGTTTCCCAAATGTTTCGGGAGGGGTCCTCCCTTCATCAGGGGATGAGTTATACTGACATGAGCTTCCAAACTTTGTTGCTGCCGCGTCCCTCTCGCCTTGAAAGACGTTTGCGAGAGTGAGAGGAAACTAGAAAAAAAAGGGGGGGGGGAGAAAAAAGGCGAAAAAGAGAAAGAAAATAAAGTAAAAAAGAGGAAGAACCACTGTCAACACTGAGAACGAAGCCAACTGTCCGTCTACATCCACATACGGTTCATATCACGTGCTGTTCAATTCTTGACATGTGTCGGGCCACCCAAGATTGTCGCTGCGGTGCCGGGAGGGTCCGTGACGGCGTGCGTAAAGAAAGGAGTTTCCCCGTAATGGGTCGTTCGGCGGGCGGCGGGCGGCGTGCGTAAAGGAAAGGTTTCTCGTTAATGGGTCGGCCGGCTATTTACCTTTAATCTTCGTCCGTTTCCCTTCAATTGTCATGAAGTGGTAGGCGAACGTAAACACTTTGTATGTGCACGTGGAAAAAAAAAACACGTAAGAAAGGACAGTGTACACATACGAGTCAGTCAGAAAAAAGCATGGTCTCCAGCTATCAATCTTTGTCACCCATTTTTTCCTGGCTTACTTCTCGGAGGCAGTTGAGTTTTCCGGGGTCCTCGTTGATGCCGGCTACTAATGTACGAAATTTGAAAATAAAATATGCCTCACGCTGTTCGCGCTCGCGTCTGTTTGAGAAACCGGACTGCAAAAGAGTTACGCTGATATTTTCAAAACTGTGGTTTGGCAGGCGCAGATGTCTAGATAAAGGTAGCTTCGGCAGTGAAGTGGCGTGGTACCGGTGATTATTGAACCGCAGCCGAAATGGCGGGTCTGTTTGGCCAATATATTCTTGCCCACAGATGTTGCAATGTAGCATGTATATTAAGTTACTGGAGTCACAATTAAGGCTTTCAGTTATGCAGAATTTGAAATCCGAGAAGTTCGCTTTGGATTCACGTGTTGTGACCATCTGTGGGCATACCTTGCAACGAGCTTTTCTGCAGGGATGGCACCCTGATTGAATTTTGGGGGTGTTTGTTTTCACTCTGACAAGAATGTCCTTCAGATTTTTATCCCGGTGGTACACCACGTGAGGTGGCTTCGCGAAAATAGAAGTTAGTCGTTTGCTTTGCCTGATTATGTTGAAATGGCGGGAAAGTATGTTGTTGATTCGTGGCGCTGATGAGGAGTAAGTTAGTACAAGGTTTGTTTGGGAAGTTGTTTTAGATACTCTGTTTGGTCCCTTAATTATATCATTCCTGTTCACGTTGCGAGCACGTAGTATGGCATCGTCAATAATGTCTTCCGGATAATTTTGTTTCAATAAGAAATGCTTTAGGTGTTCTGCGTGTCTGTCAAATTCCCGCATATCGGTGCATTCTTCGGTACCGGTAGGCCTGAGAATATGGAATACCCGTTTTGCAATGCTTTGGGTGGCTGCTGTTGAAATGTTGGTACATTTGACGGTCTGTAGGCTTTTTGTAAAGGTTTGTTGACAAGCGGTCATTTTCAACCGTGACAGTGATGTCCAAAAAGTTAATGCTAGTTTTGGAAATTTTGTGCGTGAATTTTATTGACGGGTGGCATTTGTTAAAATCCCCTATGAAGCGGAAAAGACTTCCCTCATCATGGTTCCATATCATAAAAATATCGTCTAAGTAGCTTCTGTAGTAGAGAGGTTTCAAGGTGCGCCCCTCAATGAATGGGATTTCAAGTGAAGCCATAAAGGTGCTCCCGAAGTTTGGGGCCATTTTCGTGCCCATTGCAGTGCCACTGACCTGAAGGAAATGCTTGCCGTTGAACTCAAAATGGTTATAATTTAGTACAAGTTCAAGAAGTGTAAACAGTACCTCGCCACTTACACTAGTTGATGAGTCAGATTTTACATATCCAGAAACCATAGCCGCTATTCCGTCATGGTGGGGTATGTTGGTGTACAGTGAGCAGACGTCCATGGTCACCAGAAAACTGCCGCCTGGGATGTCGAGACTTGAAGTTTCGCAGATGAAGTGGTTTGTGTCCTTTAGGTAATAGGGAAAATTTGGGGGGATGTTTTTTATTAAGGAATTGATGAATTCTGATATATTTTCTGTTGATGTGCTGTTAATGGATACTATCGGACGTCCCGGATTACCTGACTTGTGTATTTTGGGGAGCAAATAGAATCGACCGGGAACAGAATGGGCCGGTAACATTGCTTTTAACATTTTGCCGGTAATTTTCTCGTCCCGGCGGAGATTGTTTAGGGTTACTTTTATCTCCCTTTCAAATTCGGGAGTCGGGTTCGTTGGAAGTTCTTTGTAGAATTCTGTGTCTGATAGCTGTCGTTTCCCTTCCTTTAAGTAGTCCGACGTGTTTAGAATTACTATGCAGCCCCCTTTATCAGCTGGTTTGATAGTAATTCCAGTGTTTTTTCGTAGTTCATCGAGTGCCCTTCGTTCTGACTTTGATATGTTGTTTCGAATTGGCCGATTTTTTTCATACGCTCTGATGATATCTTTTTGAACTGCTGATATATACATATCGAGGTGTTTGTCCCTCTGTTCACCCGGACACCATGATTTGTCACCATCAATCTCTCTATTCTCGTCCGTACAGTCCTTGCGATCATGAAAGTATTCACGGAGGCGGAGATTACGCGCAAAGTTATCGAGGTCTTGGTACAGTTCAAATTCACTGAATCTACCGAATGATGGACAAAAGGTCAAGCCTCTCGACAAAAGTTGAAGCTGAGTGGGTGTGAGTGTTGTGTTTGACAAATTGAGGACATTTTCCTCATAAGTTTTCGGCTGCTCTTTGCTATCACGTGGCACGGGAGCATCAGCGTCATATTCGAGAGTAAGGATGTTTTGATTAGGATTGCACTGTAGTTTTGAGTTCCCATTTTTCTCCTCAAAGTTAGGTTATTGTACGGGTGGTCCCTGGCGTTCTTGTACGGCCTCATTCCAATTTTTCTGTTGCACAGCAGTGGAGCTACTGCAGTCCCGCTTGAATTTTCTATCTTTTACTACTGAAATTTCGCCTCTCTTCTTTAGTTCATATCTTTCCAGTTCTCTTGCCTCATGCTCTCCGAGATTATATACCAATTTCTGCATGGTCTCTGTGACACTGTATTCGGCGGCCTTACGCTCACTATGGTCCGCAATGACCCGAGTCAGTTGCAAGGACGCTTCTAGTAATATTTTTCCCACTTCCCCCTTTCTGCTTCACTTAGTGTAGACATTGAGGGGTTGCAGGCTAGGCGGAGGCCCTTAGGTGCAATTTCGTGAGATAGATATTTGGTTAGTTGTTCCGCGTGTTTTTCGTATTGCACCCGCTTTTCAATGATTTTCCTAATCGATAGAAATGAGTGGGACCATGCGTGTTTAAGACTGCCCGTACCTTTTGTTTCCCCGTGTCATTTGGAAGCCGCCGCCTTGGTCTTCGCCGCATTGGTCCGCCTGGTGTTGTAAGGCCTCGCTGGTGGGAGTGGCGACGTCGTCACTGCTGGGACCCTGGGTGGCTCTTTGTGTCCCTCGGCTCCCTGTTGTTGAGTAGGTTTGGCACTGGAGTTTGCCGTGCAAGCCGTTGCCGCCGATCTCTGACTCACTGGTGGGACTCGCTGGCTCGCTGGCCTCGCTGGTGGTAGTGGTGACATCGTCACTGCTGGTGCCCTGGATGGCTCTGTGTGTCGCTCGGCTCCTTGTTGTTGAGGGGGCTTGGCACTGGAGTTGTCCGTGCAAGCGATTGCCGCCGATCTCCATGCCGCCGACGTCCATCGCAGCTGCACCCTCGTGTGCTGTGCCAGCAGCGCGACTCCCTCGAAGCTTGCATGTAAGCCGTCAGCAGCCAGGAAGCGGCGCAGCGGGAGTGTTGAGAAACCATGTTCGACGTAATAGACGCCTGCTCCCAACAACCCGTAGTGGCAGAGACGGCGGGCCTCTCTGCTGAATCGCTGTACCTCCATATTAAACCGATTCATTGATCGCCAGTTCGAGTCCCGCCGTCGGCGATTGGGTGCGCGAGGTAGTGGCCGACTAAGATGCAGTGTCTTGATGTTCGGGCGCATCCGCCTCATTCGCTTCAATGCCTCCCTCAACGAATCCAGTGATCTTGAAGAGCTCGTCTTCAGGATGTCCGTGGTGCCCACGTGCAGAAACAACGTGTCCGGTACCGAAGATTATGTACTGATATGCGGGAATTTGACAGACACGCGGAACACCTAAAGCATTCCTTATTGAAACAAAATTATCCGGAAGACATTATTGACGATGCCGTACTACGTGCTCGCAACGTGAACAGGAATGATATAATTAAGGGACCAAACAGAGTATCTAAAACGACTTCCCAAACAAACCTTGTACTAACTTACTCCTCATCAGCGCCACGAATCAACAACATACTTTCCCGCCATTTCAACATAATCAGGCAAAGCAAACGACTAACTTCTATTTTCGCGAAGCCACCTCACGTGGTGTACCGCCGGGATAAAAATCTGAAGGACATTCTTGTCAGAGCGAAAACAAACACCCCCAAAATTCAATCAGGGTGCCATCCCTGCAGAAAATCTCGTTGCAAGGTATGCCCACAGATGGTCACAACACGTGAATCCAAAGCGAACTTCTCGGATTTCAAATTCTGCATAACTGAAAGCCTTAATTGTGACTCCAGTAACTTAATATACATGCTACATTGCAACATCTGTGGACAAGAATATATCGGCCAAACAGACACGCCATTTCGGCTGCGGTTCAATAATCACCGGTACCACGCCACTTCACGGCCGAAGCTACCTTTATCTAGACATCTGCGCCTGCCAAACCACAGTTTTGAAAATATCAGCGTAACTCTTTTGCAGTCCGGTTTTTCAAACAGACGCGAGCGCGAACAGCGTGAGGCATATTTGATTTTCAAATTTCGTACATTAGTAGCCGGCATCAACGAGGACCCCGGAAAACTCAACTGCCTCCGAGAAGTAAGCCAGGAGAAAATTGGTGACAAAGATTGATAGCTGGAGACCATGCTTTTTTCTGACTGACTCGTACGTGTACACTGTCGTTTCTTGTGTGTTTTTTTCCCACATGCACATACAAAGTGTTTACGTTCGCCTACCACTTCATGACAATTGAAGGAAAACGGACGAAGATTATAGGTAAATAGCCGACCGACCCATTAACGAGAAACCTTTCCTTTACGCACGCCGCCCGCCGTCCGCCGAACGACCCATTACGGGGAAACCCCTTTCTTTACGCACGCCGTCACGGACCCTCCCGGCACCGCGGCGACAATCTTGGGTGGCCCGACACACGTCAAGAACTGAACAGCACGTGATATGAACCGTATGTGGATGTAGACGGACAGTTGGCTTCGTTCGCAGTGTTGACAGTGGTTCTTCCTCTTTTTTACTTTCTTTCTTTTCTTTCTTTTTTTCGTCTTTTTTCTCCCCCTTCTTTTTTTTCTAGTTTCTCTCACTCTCGCAAACGTCTTTCAAGGCGAGAGGGACGCGGCAGCAACGAAGTTTGGAAGCTCATGTCAGTATAACTCATCCTCTGATGAAGGGAGGACCCCTTCCGAAACTGTTGGGAAATAAATATATTTATCCTTGTTGACAACGCTCCCGTTGTGCCATATCCCATATATATATATATATATATATATATATATATATATATATATATATATATATAAATATATATATATATATATATATATATATATATATATATATATATATATATATCAAGGAAGAAACCATGGCCTTTTCTTGTTAAACACAATAATAATGAAATCTACCAGACAATAATTCAAAGCAAGTATAGCGGAAACTACTTGACCCAATATATATATATATATATATATATATATATATATATATATATATATATATATATATATATATATATATATTATTTATTTATTTATATTTGCAGAACACCTGCCGATTGTCCAAGTTTGTTTGTAACTAGAACATCTTTGTTTACCACTAATATTCGCCATGCTCTCCTCGAAGAAATCAGCATGTTGTGTAGTTGTGTTAAGTGTTGTTCATTTACGTTTTCTTCCGCAGGAAAACCACAGTGTATGATATGGGGAAGACGTAACGGTGACAAAATTGAAGCGAACGACTGTGAAAACGACTCCATCTCCTCTTGCGGAGACATGGCTAATGCAATCAAAAACCCACATACAGATCCTTGTGAATTCTACGAGAAAATTTGAAAAAACGATCAAGGAATGGCTTCATACTGTATAAATACCAGCTACATAGGCATTCCTTTTAGGGGCAGGTTTAGTGGGGCATCCGCAACAGCCCTTGTGTACGCGCAACTTTATTGGAGATCATTTTTTTGCCTGCGTTGGTGGAATTGCTAGAGACGCGATTGTGAAACTGTGTCTTGAGCTATTAATACGTTGTAATCAATCAATTAGAGAAAGCGAAAGGCACAACCTTTGAATGAATAAAGTTTCACTTATAAAGCCTTAATGGATCCTATTGTTTTTACTTTATACCCAGAGGGTCAACTAAAACAGTAGAGAGACGCTTTAAAATATTGTGTGACTAGCTGCTACTTTTGTTAGGTATTTTACTTTTGTGTCGTTATATTGAAGTTATCAGCAGCAAAGCCTTTTTGTCCAATGTCTTATGAGGCAAACATGCAGTTGTGAAAACAAAGTCACAAATTTTTCACTCTACAGAAGCTGCAATGAATAGCAGTAATTGTTTATCTAAGAAGATGCGGAACTCTAGCTCTCAACAAGACATTCAAAACAAAAAGCCTCATTTACACGCAGAGAAATAAATACACCAATTTTAACAAGCGCCACCTGACCTAAATATCTCATTCGTCTTCCCGGCCGCTTTCTACATTATAATAGCAGAAGCACGTGTTGCTACCTCAAGAAACCTCTGATGACCTCGTTTATTACTCTCTAACGCCAAAGCAGAATTCTTGTGTTTTCAGTTGAGCTAAAGTAAAAAAAGTCTCTTTTGCTGCTTTCAGGTAAAGGGGAGGCACTCAACATCAAGAACTAACTCTTATAATGTTGTACCTAGCTTAAAAGAAAGCGTACTTGACATAATTGATCAGACACAGGGCAACAATTTTGAAAATTAACTGGCTACTCGTTAAGGCTCTGTTTTTCGCCAATACTGCTAGGCTACGCCCGCACACAGAACCGGAAGCCATCCACCAACTATGTTTCTAAACCGCGATTGGATCTTTACATCCTATCGCTGCTTACCAGAACTTGTGTTCTAGCAGTTGTGTTTGTCCAGCACCTGTGCTTGTAAACAGCGATAGCGTTTGTAACTGCTTCCCCTTCAAGGCGATTACGGAATTGTCTTGAAGAGAGAGGGGGTGTATCAATCTCGCCTCCAGTTTCATATTACCAATGAACGAGTGTTTTGCTCGCCTCTAGAAGACGTAATAGATGCTGTGGTTTCTATGACTCCCGCTTGAACGTGCTACAAACAGCTGCAGAAGCGCGCGGGTTACGAGTTCGCATGTTTCCTTTCAAACAAATTTACACCGCACAAGAAAAATTCAAGAGAAAGGGAACGTAGATAGCAGGTGTGTGCTTGTCATCACTTCTCGGCCATGTCATATTCATTGTTTTATGTTATCTGAAATGCTCAGAATACTATTCAGTACTGAAGAGCACAAGGTGAAAAGGAAGCTAAGTATGCGACAGGCGCTTTTTATTCATGCTCCATCTGATATGCGTGTTGATGAAATAGGTTCGCATAAAGTAATTTTAGTTCCTGACAAGGACGATGAGAGCAATCAGTGAAATTTCAGAATCATTTTCGAACCATTACAAATGTACGTCAACCTCAAATGCACCATACATGGTAAACTATGGTGTAAATTTCATATATCTGAAACAGTGGTATAACGATAAGGTAAACGTGTTAATGTCGGAAAAAATGTTTATTACAGCAGGAAAAGAATTTCTTCGGGCACTTGTACAAAAGTTGACACAATGTCTTGAATCATTGATAGTGGAAGTAATAACAATAAAAACTAACACAGAAGAAAATCATGTTCACGATCTATCGTCGTATAACATATACCACTAATTGTTGAGCAACAAAAATAATTGGAAAAAGTTCTGTGGAGACATAACATTGCTCCAGGGCATTAATGTCATGTCACTAATAGTTGATCTTTTGGTGTTCTGGAATGTGGAAAATTAATCAACTTTATTTGAAAGTAATGAGCCTCTAGAATGTAACCCAGACTAATAATATTTTAACATCGTATCGTCTCAAGTTTTCTGGCTAGTCTGAAAGAAATATCTTTAAAAATAATGTATGTTTGAATCGAGTCTGCGAATGATGACAGCCGGATAACGGTTACTACAAACAGTGAAAGTTAAGCATTGCACACAACTATCAAAACTTGATCATGCTGTAACAGACAGTTTTCTAATATGATTAGCACACAGTTGCGTTTGATCTCATCCGATAAGGGCTCATTTGTTGGATCTTCCCATAGACCTTAACTGTCTTATTGTTATGTACGTATGTTTCTTTCGCACACAGATCTTATTATCATGCTCAGCATAGACTCTGATGAATTGTTTCTACTGCGGACAGGTTACATGCAGGACGCAAACAGTTATTTTATTCGAGAGCTCACTCACGCACACGCAATACGGCTAGATTGTTTTATGTCGCACCAAAGACTCTAATTCACCTCACCATAGGCCAGTTTATCGACGACTGACGCTATGTTCGCCATAATCAGTGTACAGAGGTTGCTAAAAATAGATACTTTGTAACAGTCGCAAAGATTTAAACATTAAAAAGAGGGGAAGAAAGAAATAGATGAAACCCAAACTACCAGCTGTTCATTGCCGTCGTGGGCTAGAAAAAATTTAGGCAAACTTCCCCAGATGCACAGTGGAGTATATCTTGAGAAGTGTTATTTCCCACATGTCATCACATCAGCAGTTGAATGAAGAAGGAAACCTCAGCTTGATGAAGTACAATAGATGTGTAAATGACGCAAGCGAACCCAATACTTCTAGTCGCATGCACCGGTAGTTTTTCCTTGCTTTTAGGACTCGCTCACTGGATTCTGTGCCGAGTAGTTGTGCCCTCACAAGCTCCAACCCCAGGGCAGCTCTGGCCGACTGGGTTGGTCCTACGCCACCTCCTGCCGCTGGGTAACAACGACGCCGACACCGTAGCCCTGGCTGACTGGGTTAGCCGTACGCCACCTCCTGTCGCTGACAATAGCTCTCGCCAGCGGTCCCCCGTCTTCGGACTTCTGCAACCGTGTCCTTATTTCCTGCCTTCTCCTGACTTCCATCGCTCCCTGTCCCTGCACCTCACTCTCCCCTTCCTATCTCTCTATCTCTCTACCTTTTAATCCTATCTTTTTATTCTCTACTCTACCCCCCTCCCTCGTGAGTTACTGTTGAGGTGTCGTCCTCTTGAGAGACAGTTACGGGGCTCACCTTTCCCTTCTTTTCATTTACAATCACATCCTTGCTTTTATTCCTCTTCTTTCGCTGATATTCTAGCTTGCGCACAACGTGGCACACACGAGCATCATTTTTCTTGCGCGAAAAGACGCGTAAAGTTACTCTTAGCAATGGTATTCGCAAGCTCCCTGAGGTGGTCTGTAATACACCATCCCGTTTGTGCATTGCAAAAGTTCGACAGACTTCATGTACCTCGGAAATCGGGGTTGTGAGAACCATGTACAGGAAATGCGACCACGTTGTAATGTTTTTATGGAGATACACGTCATGCTTTTTATCGAGCTATCGAGCCCGGCTGTTTTGGCTGCATTTTCAATAGAGCTTAAAATGCTGTAGGCCCTGAAGACAGAACACAGAGATTTTGGCCTCTTCAGATGGCGACGTAACAGTGTGAGCCTCTACCCATTTTGAGAAAGCATCCACCATCACGAGGAAGTGGTGTACGATGAATGGCCCTCCAAAATCAACATGAATTCTGGACCAGGGCTTGTCAGGAAATAGCCATGGCCTAATTGGTATCTTTTGGGCAGACTTCTAATGCGCTTGGCAAACAGCGCTTCGCACCTGGTTCGTAACGTCATTGTCGATTCCAGGCCACCAATTACAATTCCTGGCCAATATATTGATTTTTAAATACCAGGCTGGCCCGTGCGCATCAGCTTAAGGGCTTGGCATCGCAGAACCTTGGGAAGTCTGACATGGGCTCCCCACAAGAGGCATCCTTCATGCAGACATAGTTCATTAATCCTCGTAGTATAAGGCCCCCAGTCTCCACCAACCAGAAGAGGACTCGCGGTCAGGACAGCCTCAGCCACTTGTGACAGCATGCCATCTCTTTCCGTAGCACGTCTTATGTCTGCATGTGACAGGACATCTGGGCATGCTTGTTCCACCATGACAATATTGGCAGCCGTAGTGTCATAAACCTCAGTTACGAGAAGAAGTAGCCGATTGATTCCATCAGCATGGCCTAGCATACTGCCTGGCTTTTAGACACGTTTGAATTTATAGCTTAATAGTGTGAGTGCCCACCTTCGAACTCTTGGTGATATCTGACTCGGCACCCCTCAAATTGAACCAGAACGTCCTAGCAATGGCTGGTGGTCTGTTACAGCAGTTAACGGCCTTCCCCACAAGTACGGATGAAATGTGTGAGCACTAAATACCAAAGCAAGGCCTTCTTTATCAGTCTGACGGTAGCTTCGCTCAGCAGCAAGCATAGTGCGTGAAGCAAAAGCTACAGGTCTTTTAGTTTTATCTGCATTAGTCTGAACTAAGACTGCACCAACACCATACGGAGACGCAATGCAACTGAGCATAAGTGGTTTTTCATAACAGTGATGAGCCAGAAAGGGTGCGTTTGACAAGAGCCTTTTACTTGTGGAGAATGCTTTTTGTTGCTCTTTTCCCTAGCTCCAGTTTTCTCCTTCACGAAGCAGCTGATGCAATGAACCAAGTCTGGTTGAGATGTTTCGCAAGAACTATCTGTAGAAATTAAGCAGGCCAAGATAGCTTTGAAGCTCCTTCACAATCTGTGACTCTGGTGCACTGGTAATGGCCTCAAACATCTTGGGGTTGGGCTTTAGACCTTCCTTGCATATGATGTAGCCCAAGTATTCTACTTCGAGAGCGAAGAAAATGCACTTATCAAGCTTCAACTTCAGGACCCCTCCCAAAGTTTCTGTAAGACAATCATCAGGTTTGCCAAGTGGTCTGTGTCATTGATGCCAGTAAATGCAATTTCATCGCAGTACACAGCTGTTTTCGGCACACCATTCCCGGGTCCCTTTTGTGCAGCCACTTGTGCTGGCTGGTGTTCTGGTTTCTGCCAGTGCTCTAAGATAGAGTTGCGCCTTACGCGTCGAAGTAGGATGTTAGTATCTTTATCGGGAAAAGGCGATGCACACTTCCGGGGCACTATTTAAAGCTCTCTTAGCTTCAGCGTCCACCTCTTCATTGCCGATTACGCCACAATGAGCAGGTATCCATCGAAATGTTACATGATGTCCATTTTTTGTAGCAATGCCAAGAAGCTCTGCCATTTAAATCGATAAAGTATGATATGGACCTTGTCTCATGAAGCCATCGATGATTTGAAGAGCAGCTTTGGCATCGCACAGTATCGTTCATTTACGAGCGGATTCTGTCAACACGAAACGTATTGCTTCCCGAATAGCAACAAGTTCCGCCGCTGTTGATGTGGTCTTGTGATCTATCTCTAAACGTCGAACTATATTCATCTGCGGGATGACAAAGGCTGTGGCGGAGGTACGCGACGTGGTAGATCCATCAGTATATACGTGCGCCACACCGTCGTACATAGTATAATTGTGCAGCAGTGTAAGTTGCTTCAGGCCGATCGTTAATACAAGGGGGTTCTTCCTATTCCCAGGAATATGAAGTTTGACAAGTGGTCCAAGCAGGGGCTACGGAGGCGTCTCAGGAACACGTGGGGGCGAGAATCGTGGCGGTATGATATTCTCGAGCCGCGATAAATCTCTCAAATAACTGCAGTCTCGGTGGCTGGCAGGGAGCGCTGATAGAGGATGTTGCCGGTGGCAAGTCAACAGGCGAAGGTAGACTCGAAGAGGCTCGCAAAGCACATATACTTTCATTGGAAAAGCCCGAGCGTCGGCGAGAGTTTCCTTGGTTGATGTGCAATGAGGTAAGCCCGAACATGTGCGCAACCCTTGAGCTTGGATGCGTTCTAGCGTGCTCGCACAACTGAGCTTCATGCTTGAAAGCACGGGCATGCTGTATCGTAAGTAGTTCCGTATGCCTCACAGTTAAAACGAAGCATCTCATGCATTGTCCACCTCATTCGCCTCGGTGTGGCTTACACGAGACGTTACACCCACTTGGTTGGCTGTAATGACTCAGGTCCGAATTGTGGTCACTGTCGGTTGCCAGAAATGCTCGAACATATATTTTGCGACTGTCCAGCATATGCAAGCGAACGTCAGCAACTGATATCTTTGATTGGCCGATATATTACTTGACCATTAACCGATGAGGTTGTGTTAGATCCTTGGCCTGACATCCGCAGCACACATGTGGTTATACGAGCCGTCATGGCTTTCTTGAAAGCCACTGGACTGGATGCACGTCCGTAGAGTTACCCATCCTAATAAGAACATATCATCTCTCTACCTTACCCTCGTCATTCATCACTCTTTCACTCCCCAGGCACCCTTCCCCAGTATAGATTAGCAGGTCAGATCAAACTATAGCCCAGACTGACCTCTCTACCTTTCTGTAAATAAATCCTCTCTCTCTCTTCGGCCCACCATGAAGCAGATTTTTCATTTCGCACTGAAAGATAGCAGCTGTGGCAGAAAATACAAAAGGTAAGCGTGTATACTGGAAAAGACCCATGTGTGTATTGATGGTCACATATTTCTGGCTTTTTGTATCCAAAGAGATCTGCTGGTAGGCGTCCCGCGTGTAAAGTTTTTTGAGCTTTTAACCTCCCAACATAGCTGCCCACAGCTCTTCAGCACGCGCACCTGGGAAGGTTTCATGAGCGACACAGCGTTTACTGTTTGCTTGAAATCTCCACAAAATATTATTATGCCGTTTTTTTCTGAACAGGCACAGCCGGTGCTGCCCACTTCGTGGTCTTCACGGGAACAAGAACGTCCTCACGCTGCAACTGCAACCTTAGAATCTCTTGCGTTACGTAAACTAATGCGAAAAGAATTCGGCGTTGTTTGCAGAATTTCGGAACTGCATCTGGTACAAAGGTTTGGGCAGCAAATACTTTGATCATACCAGTGCCTTCTGCAAATACCTCAGGAAACGAGCAATCAACTCCCGGACATGACTAACTTGGTTAACTTGTTTGAGCTCTCTGACACCAATGCCCAACGCTAGGAGCCAGTTGCGCCCAAGCAACGTTGGAGCGGTGCAATCCACGAGGTAAAACGAAATGACCTGTTCATGCCCATATACCCGAAGCGAACGTGTGCCTTTGCCTTGACTTGCTCGAGCTCTCCACTAAATCCGCGCAAGAATACGTCTGAAGGCTCAAGATTCACTTCTGGAAAGGCACATTGAAACTTGGCTACAGGCAATACGGAGACGCTTGCCCTGGTGCCCAACTCCGTCGGCAACGGGTTCCTGATCATTTCCACAGGAAAAAGGAAGGGCGCCACAGTCGGCACACTGCTTCGGTGCCAGATGTCAAAAACCTCAGTGCCGCGAGGAACATGAAGCACGTCGGTGTCGTCAACAGCGTTTACTTAAGCGGTACGCGTTGTTCGTGGCGGTGCAGTTCGCACAGCTCACGTTTTTAAGGACAGTAGTCTTTCTTGGGGACCTCCAACGGAAAAATTTCGGTCTGTGTGTTTAGGAAAAGTGGTTAACAATTTAGAGCACTTGGTACTCTACTATGGGAAAGCTTAAAGCCGACCCGTGGACCTCAGCAGGTGACCGCCATGCGGTTGAAGGGCCCATCAAAAGCCGGTGAAATTTCGGTCTGTCTCTTTGTCCGCACTTACCGATACCCTAAACGGCACCAGGTGATACTCCAAGCTACTGGTGTCATCCGCAGCGCCCACCCATATAGCTCAAGATTCACCGTTCATACTTGAGCGGTTGTCAATTAGGAAGCAGTTATTGCTCATATTTGAGGCACCATAAGAACACGTTAATTATTTTATGTGTTTCTTTTGAAGCGGTATGAGCATTGGGACAGGAGAAGATGAAGCACGAGAGCCGGGGCAGGAAAGAAAAAGAGAATGAGGTTAGGAATAAAATCAGACTAAGATGAATGCCAGTTCCATACTGAAGCTATATTGCTGTTCCGTTTTTTTAAGTAGAAACACTACATTATTTTGGCGCAGCCGGCCAGCGAAGCCAACATGTAGGTAATGTTCTTCGTTGACAAGACCTCCGTAGAAAAGACAATTTTTTCAAAGTACCAAGCTCAAAATGAAGCAGCGGTGGACCTACCCCGTGAGCTCGGCTCGGAAGAACTCGTGAACCTGGTTGTGGGAATGGCAGCCGTGGACACTACTAAAATGCCACTGAAAGGTGCTGTAAAAGTGAACTTACGTGTGGCGACGTTCTACAGCCCAGTTCTTGAACCGGTGCGTCGAAGAGAATCAGGATCAAGGTCTTCTACGGAAGAGGTGAGCCTCGTTTTGAAAGCTCTTCAGCTGCAACTGGAACAAAGTGTGCCACAGAACCCAATAATTGCATCCCTTATAAGCTCTCTAAATGCTGAGAAACTGGCGCCTAAATTCGTAGAGCCCGATGCCTTCGACGGTATGTCTTCAAGTCCAGAAAGTTGGCTTGAGCTCTAGGAGTATTCCGCACAAAAAAAAAACAGGTGGCTTTCTAATGAGCACAAAATCACTAACATGCGGGTTTACTTGAGAGATGTTGCGCTCATGTGGTATGAAATTTGCATTCAGGAAGACAGTGGTGACTCTTCGAGTCAGTGGAAGAAGAAACTTTTGACTGCATTTAGAAGCAATCCAGTACATAGATGGAGTACAGCACTTAATTTCAAGTCTAAGCAAAGCTCCCTTGCCGAGCACTTCGTTGAGAAACGCCATCTTTTGAAGCTAGCTGGGCCTTTGCTTCCATTTACGGCCGTAGTAGCCTTAATAACGCATAAATTACACACTGAAGTCTTGAAGCAGGTGCAAATACGGTCAACAAAAACTCTAGATGGCCTCCTGGAGTGTCTTCAGAACATACCATCAACTTCGGAAACAAGCATAACCGCTAATTCAAGCAGCTGTTTCAATCGAAGTAAAGCAGACTGGTTAAGCCGCCATCAGCGAGAACCGAGCCGCCTCGCAAGTAGCACGGATAGCTTGACCTGGTGCACTTCAAGAGGTCGAGTGAATAATACCGCCTCTGAAGCTCTGGAGGATTCAACAGAAAAAAAACTTACAAATGAGGTTAGTCAGTCCCACCTGATGATTCCAATCGAGACTTTATTTAGGTTGCTCTAGCCTACTTCACATTCCAGTCAAAGTAGGAAACAAGCCGATAATGGCTCTCGTAGACAGCGGTACATCTGGGTCCAACATAAATGCTAAGATGGTGGATGCAGGTTGCGCGCGTAGTGGGAGTAATGATGGAAAAGTAACGTTACATGATCAGTGGGCCTTTGCAAACATCGAGTTCCGGGGTCAGAAAATAGGGAGCGACGTGTTGGTGGTAGAGTAGATGACGTACGACTTTTAAATGCGAAGCATTTCTTCGTGAACTTCAGCGACTTTGAGCGTATCTATCTATCTATCTATCTATCTATCTATCTATCTATCTATCTATCTATCTATCTATCTATCTATCTATCTAACTGCCGACGACTTTTAGCTCTCCTGGACGTTTCGATAATGGTATCGGTACCAAGCTTAGTATGGCATAAAATGACTGTATCAAGAACATATTTGACTAGTCATAACATGAAAATTATGGCATGTATGTCATGAATGTCAAGATTTACATTCCATGGTTCTTGCGATGTTTTCGTTCACATGGCATGTTTCGGAACTGGTATGATAATACATGATTGCATGCCAAACACGCCCTACCGACTCTAACATAAAAATCATGACATGCGTATCCCTCATGATGCGCTCGCGGCCGTTTCGCTAGCGTCACATATACCAAATTGGGTAATTCGGTACATAAATGGATGACTAAAGTACGTGACTAGTGCAAACATGATAATCATAAGATACGTGTCATGTAACAACATGACTGCATGCCACGCTCATGATGCGCTGGTGGCCGTTTCACTAGCCTAACTTATACCAAGTTCGGTATTACGGGACCTGAATAGATGACGAAGGTATGATAGTGGTGCAAACATGATAATCATGAGTTGCGTGTCATGTAACAACATGACTACATGCTACGCTCATGATGCGCTCGCAGCCGTTTCGCTAGATTCACTTATGCCAAATTCGGTATTACGTGACGTCAATGGATGACGAAGGTATGTGACTGGTGCAAACATGATAATCATAAGATGCGTGTCATGTGAGAAGATGACTACAAGCTACAGTCAAGGCGCCAATACATTTCGACGGGACGCGGTGCGCGTGCTCGCCGGCGTTCATTTTGTTGCGTCACGCCGGCGTTGCCGTGCCAGGCGCCGGTCCTGCCATATAATTGCAGGCGCCAGGCACGCTGCGTTGCTTTGACGCATGTGCGTTTCAGCGCGTCCGGCGTCCCTCCGTCACGAAAAGAGGGAGACGCAGTGTTGTTCTAGGTAACGCGTACATCGGCGCGAAATGCAGCGTGACACATTTCGCGCCGGTTGCCGTCAGGCCATGCCGATGGACGCTGGTGGCACCTAGCGTCAGCATATAGAGTGTTCACGCTTTGCTATCGTAGCGTCGCTGTGCCCAGTGTGCGCGTGCGTCGACGCTACAATGGAGCATATTGCGCCCTTCATGATGCGCTTGCGGTCGTTTTGCTAGCTCCACTTATACCAAATTCGGTATTACGCGACGTCAATAGATGACAAAATATATGACTGGTGCAAACATGATAATCCTAACACGCCCATCATGTAAGAACATGATGACATACCGCGCTCACAGCGTGCTCGCTGCCGTTTCGCTAGCTCCACATTACTAACTCTGGTATTACGTGACGTGAACAGATCACAAAGGTAAACGACACATCCAAACATAGTTATCATGACACGGAAGTTGTGTACGGCACCATTTACCTCCACTTCGTGACCTGCTGATTTTAAAGTGACATATCAGCACTTCTCAATTGTGCTTCGCATATCATCAATTCATAGAGTACGTACGATCTGCCATTTTTTGCTATCAAGACCGTACATGAAGAAAATAAAAATCAACGTATACTGGGACGAAGTGGTTCTATTCTGGGCCGTAACAAAGAACGAGGCACATACAGATGCTCCATCAAGGTTAACGGTACGAAGCAACACAGAACAATCCGAAAAAAAATTTAATGAGGTGAAGCTGTTCGAAGGCTCTGAGCAACTGGTTTTTACTGAAGGTCGGTATAAAGTACCACCAAAACTTCTTTACAGTACCACAATATCCCAGAATCTGGAGGACACGACAGATTTTGGTGCACCTACAACAAATTGGTCAAGAGATTTACATGGCTTCACACGAAGAAACACGTCAGTAAGTACGTTCGTTTCTGCCATGAGTGTCAAGTACACGAAGTCAAGTATAAACAGCCCACGGATGCTATGATACTACCTTGCCACTCGAACGTGCCTTTCGAAGTAGTTCACCTGGATTTCGCCGATATAAATAACAAACGGGATGAAGTCAAGAACACGCAAGCTTTTCTTCTGGCCATAGATGAATGCACGAGGATGGTCGTGGCATGAGCAGCAAAAGAAGATGCAAACAGCGTGATAACCCTTTTCGAAAGAGACATGTTTAAGACTACCCAGTCAAACGTATGCGATAACGGCCCTGTGTTCAAGAGCAAAAAGCTAGCAAGGTGAGATCGGGATCACAATAAATCGATCAAGTTCTGTGCGCCATACCATCCAGCAGCAAATGGGCTGGCAGAACGTGCCATACGAGACGTGAAACAGTACATCAAGATGTACGACAGTTTTCCTGGCTGATGGGAATGTTCTTTGGAGGCCGCCGTGAACTGTCATGATCGATCCTATACAAGTGGCTAGGGGTGCAGCCCACAGTACGCTTCTTCACTAGAAACTCCTATTCTGCAGGCAGACCGTGAGTTGTGACTTTCGGAATTCATCAAGATCGTCGAGGAAAGGCAAGAGAAATCACGGGGGGAGAGATACCGAAAACTAATGAAAAAGAATTTTGACAAGAGGCATCGAGCAGACACGCCAGACATTCAAGTCACCGACCTCGTACTCATGAGGAAAGGAATAAGAGACGATAGCGCCAAGTTTTACGGTCCTTACTCTCTGACCAAGACAGCCACCCAGAACGGAATTCGGAAGACTGTCTGGTATACTGGCGAACGTGGATCAGTTGAATACGCTTCAATTGAAAATGTCTTCAATTATTACCCCAGGAGGGGTAATTAAAAAAAACTGGGAAGAGTGAAGTGGTATGAGCCTTGGACCAGAAAAAGAGAAAGCACGAGTGCCGGGGCAAGAAAGAAGACAAGGATGAAGTTAGGAATAAAATCAGATGAAAATGGACGCCAGTTCCATACTGAAGCTATAATGCTGTTTAGTTCTTTTAGGTAGGAACACTACATTATTTTTACTAGAAAATGCATTCATAAATACTTCTAAGGACCGTAGCGTTTATAACGCTGCACTGACCATGCAACGTTTGCACGAAAATGGCAGTGTTTCCAACGCTTTGCTAAGACGACGCGGTGGTGGCACCTACCCGTCCCTTTGCCTTGTACACCTTATCAACTCCCAGACTGGCGCGCACGCCACGCCCTTTGTTTTTCAAGATAACTGCGAGATAGGGCTCATGTCTCACGTGTGACGTGACGATGTGCTCGTTCGCCTTCGCTGCACGCTCGAGGCACCCTAACGCAGCATCTCGAGAATACCATTCACCAATTTTCTTGCGCAGAAAATCAAATAAACGTTTTGTTCACTCGCTTTAGACGCAAGACAATCGCATTTCGACGACATTTGCAGTGTACCAATCAGATATGGGGCCAAGTTTTTTTTCCTTTGTGAATTCTTCAGCCTTGCAAGAGTAGCAAGTGACTGCCAAAGCCCCACTTTCTTGCAATATTGGCACTGAGACTTCCTGTGTCTGTAATGCGACGCTAAATTGCTCCTGTCACCGCAGCGCTAACACGCCATCCTTGCTTTTGGCCGCGCACGATACCCGGTGAGTAGGCAGACCCGGTAAACTACTTGCGGTTGCCTGACACAGTTCACCGGCATCCTATTTAGCACCCTCGATCACCAAACGAGTTTTCACCGCGTCCTCTAAAGGTCGGGACTCTCGAGCAGCCACGTCTGAACCACTGCGTTGTTTATGCCACATACTATACGATTATGGAGTTCGGCTTTATATTTACAGCGCTCAGAGAAACACTTCAGCGCCGCAACAAAGTCGCTAACTGCTTCCTCTTCGAAACGCCCCGTCGAATTGAAGCGAAACTGCTGCACGACGACGAGCGGTGTGGGGGTGCAGTGTCTGCCAAGTACGGCCAGTATCTCGTCGAGCGTTTTATCTTGGGGCGTCGCCGGCTTCACTAGGTTACTCTGAAGAGCATAGGTACGCGGTCCACAGCAACTCAGAAATATTGACCTTATCTTTACTTGCCTGATGTCGTTGGCTTGAAAGAACTCGTGGAATCGCTCCACGAAAACCGACCAGGCCTCACCTTTTCTCACAAACGCTTCGATCCTACCCAAAGTAGACATGTTTTAGTTTGGTGCACCCGCGTCGCTAGTTTCTTACATGTCACCGAAAGAAGTGGAGCCCAGATGGTTGTAACCGTTGTTCACGGCGAACACAACACAACTATTTAATTCCATCCACAAGCTCCCGAGCCTTCCTTTTGTCATTTTGCCTGCGGCCGCAGGAGGCGCTAGTATCCGGCGGTATCATATTACCCATTTTCACAAAAATACTAGAGGCGTAATATACTGTAATTGGTCCACTTGTGCCAGTGCCACGCCTGTAGTGCTTTATCAAATATAGATGTCTTTCTTTAATGAACTGCTCACGTGATAATATGTCTGTAGTAACTCTTCTACGCTACTGCACAGTGGGGACATTTACCTGCTTTTCAGCCTGCGACCGTAGCAAATACTTGTTGTGGTTTGGCATTGGCCTGTATCTTTCCTTCCCTCTTTTTTATATACTTCGCTTTGCGCCAGTTACAAGATGTCGAGAAAACTAAGGCACCAACTCGCCTTAAACAAATTCTAGTCTTGCTGTACTCTGTGCTTCATTTCCCCGGAAGTGATGTGCCCAAACAATGTTTTTACTTTAACAATAGGATTGAGAGCTGGGCTAGTTGGTGACTGATTAATATACCATAATTTGAATTAGCTCAGTTTTCACAACGACAAAGAGGACACGTTGGACGTGAGAATTGTTACACTCGCAGCTAAATAAATTCAGAAAAAAACTTTATATATTTGAGCCCAAGCCTCTCTTAAGGGTGCAGAAATATAATAGCAGCATGTGACATCTTAACTAAATACATATTTCGCACCCTGATAGAATGATCAAGGCACGACTAAAAGATGGCGGCACGCTTGCTACCTTATGACGGCACCAATGTTTTGTATCATAGTAACCAACTAATCAAGGAACTAGTTTAATCATTTCACATTACCGAAAAAAAACTGCCATGTTAGTCTAGATGTGCTTAGTTTAAGTGACCAAGAAGGCACCTTCCTGGAAGGACTTAGTTGATGTATGTAGTATTGCATTTTTAACGCTCTTTCGTAGTGCCTGCTTCCGTTTTGAGTGCGTGTAAGTATGCACTTGAACATTTGGAAATAACTTCTACTGTACAACTTATTTAGCGTAGGATAATATATTTTTTATATCTATAGGCTGCACACGTCTCGTTTTTATTGTTTGTTATTGCTTGAGTGTTCGTGAAATTTGGTTTTTGAATTAGAGTACACGGACTATTCATTTACACACTCGCCACGAGTATTCAAGTGTTGCGGGTGCAAAATATGCTAATACGCATGACTGCATTGAGTGTTATTTCATTTTTGTGGCACCATGGGGAGACTAGGTGCACTTCTAGTAATTATGTTTTCCAAAATATATTCGACTGTGCGTGTAGCGAGTGCCTTGTCCATCTTGTCCCTTTTGTCCATGTGAAAAATGTGCTACTTCACTTTTCGTTATACTGATCTTCTTGAACACTTACTCTCCTGTCTTTTTCGGATTCTCAACCACCGGACATTACCTAAATTAATGAGTGGTCGACACTCGCTGCAACAGCAAGAGGTGGCGCTCCCTTAGGCTCCCCCGTTTTATGCACATATATTTCCTATATTTAATGAAAAGTGCTATGGTGGACAGTGAATGTCATAGAGGCTGATACGTGTAACCAGTTCTGTATGTTTTGTTTGAGCACTCCGCCTTGGTTGTCTAGCGTCTAAGGTACTGTGCTCCTGACCCGTGGGTCGTGGGATGAAATCGCGGCTTTGGCGGCTGCATTTCTGATGGAGGCGGTAATGTTGTAGGCCCGTGTACTCAGATTCGGGTGCACTTTAAAAAACCCCAGGTGGTCGAAATATCCGTCGTCCTCCACTACGACGTTTCTCATAACCATATCGTGGTTTTGGGACATAAAGCCCCACAAATCAATCAGTCATCACCAATCATGTTTTGTTTGAGTGACGAGTTTATATTGCCTGTACCATTGTAGTATGTTCTATTGTTGTTGTCTCTAGAGAAGGGTTGGCTCAGCGCATCTCATGCAGCTGGTTCGGTGGCCGTGAGCTGAAGCAAGTGCTAATGCAACAATGGTTGAACATTTGAGCTTAAGGCACACGCTTTCCCAAGAGCTCTTACAAGCTTGCTCATTACTTTTTCTATCTTGAAAAGCATGAAGGGCCTTTACAAGGCATGGCCTTACTCCTACCAACCACACACGAAACGCCTCAAGAAGAACTGATACCCAACGAACAATTGAGTCATGTATATTTCCTCCTCTGGTGTTCCTCAGGTGCAATAATTAAAGATAAACATGAGGTATTCTTACAAGGAAACGTATAATTGCGGATATTTACGATGTTTACTTGCAATGGCAATGACTGACACACTGGCGGACTGAGACCAGTCTTTATCCACTTCATAGTCTTTTCTTCCAAGCATAGAACCTCTACCGCTTCATGCCCCAACCCAATTACTGCCTTGGGGCACTACCCCGCGGCGTCTATTGACCAGATCGAAGGCCAACGGACGAGAAAAACTTTGCGCCACGAAGGCAGTCAAGGGCGTCATCTATTCTTGGTAAGGGGTAAACGTCCTTTTTAGTGATCTTGCTGAGATGTACATAATCGACGTGAAACCGCCATGTGTTGTCCTTCTTCTTGACAAGCACGACCGATGATGCCCACGGACCAGATGACTCTTCGACGACGCCTTTGGCGAGCATTTTCTCCACCTCTTTCTGGAGGACGGAGCGTTCGGCAGCGGACGCACGGTAAGGGCGGTGATGTATAGATTTGGCATCGCCAGTGTTGACGTGATGGCTCACAACTGATGTCTGGCTTGAAGGGTGGTTGTCTAGATCAAATGTGTTCGCATATGATGTTAAGAGACGGAGGAGGTCTTGTGCTTCGGAGGGCGAAAGATCTGGCGCTATCATTTTGGCAATGTCAATGCTTGAGAGGTAAGGCGCAGTGAGCAAGTTGACGTGAAGAGTAGGTTGCTGAGCTGACAGTTCAGAGATATCAAACTCTTTCAACGACGACACGACGCCTAGTTTAATACCAGCAGGCAGCACGTGCGCGGAGAAACCAAAGTTAAAAAGAGACAAATAGGTCTGGTTGTGGCCTACTCCCACGACGTTGTGCGGGACAGCAATGGAATGCTTTAGCACAACGTCGGTAATAGGTGAACGGACATATTTACCATTGCGCACAGGCGGATCAAACACGAGCTGCACGTAAGTCGCGGCTTGCGGTGGAAGATGCAGAAACTCGGTGGCACAAAGGCTACTGTGAGCATCAGGGGCAACAGCAGTGTCCAAAGGCTGTTCCAACTGAAGAAGGCCTGTCGAGCAGTCGATAAGAGCGGGGAGTGCAGAAAGTCGAGACCAAAAATCACGTCGTGTGGGCACTGCTCAAGCACGGTGAACAATACAATGGTCTGACGGCCAGCAATACACACGCGTGAGGTGCACATGCCGAAAACGGTAGATGTGCTACTAACAGCAAGCATTATTGCCCCCTTAAGAGGAGGCGTGATCACTTTTCGCAGTTTCATACAGAGAGCAGCACTCATGACTGAAATTTGTGCGCCAGTGAGGGCTGTATTGGTTACGTCATCCACCAAAAGCTCCAAAACATTGCGGCATATAGGAATCGACAACAGAGGATTTTCAGAACGGGTCGTTAACGCAGCGTCACCTCCGGGAGCTGCATGGTCTAGTTTCCCGAGGTTGAAGGCCAGGGTCGTGCAGGGGACCTGGATCGAGAAATTATCGGCCAGAGATATTGGCGACCTTGGGGTGATGGGGACCGGCTGAACCTTCGGCCCTGAACGTTAGTAGCAGTAGGCTGGGGATTGTACCGAGTATCAAACCGACGAGAGTTGTCTTCAACACGGCGCCATGTCCCAGGGTTCCCGAATGAATTGGACGTCCAACGATTGCGACAGTAGCGCGCAATGTGTCTGGCGCAAGAGCAGTGAAAGCAGATCGGTCGATCATCTGGCATCCTCCATTCAGCAGGGTTCCGGTAGCGGGAAGGGTAGCGTGAAAGGTACACCAGGATCTTGTTAACCGAAGCCGAACACTCGGTAGTGCGAACAGCGCAAACAAGTGCGATGCCGAGATTTGCTATTTTTTGATGAACGACGGCTTGGATGAGGGAGATGGTGGATGCACTATATCTTGAGCGCCGTTGGAAGCGATGGCTGCAGGAGCCATTGCTTCGAGTTTGCGGTGAACGATCTGGGAGATATTTTCGGATGATGTAGCTTGCGTGAACTTGTGGCCGTCTTCGCAGGTCGAAGTGGCTGCAGTATTAGGCAGGCGAGCAAACTGGTGTGTTATACGACGGTTCTCGGCGTGCGCGAAGCGCTGACAATCCTTCACCACCGCATCGACGGTGGCGCAATCTTTAACGATCAACCGTTTAAAGGCATCGTCGGCAATGCCTTTTAATATGTGGGCGATTTTGTCAGTTTCGCTCATGTTCTCGTCAACCTTTCGACAGAGGCCCAATACGTCCTGTATATAAGATACATACGATTCCGTCGATGTCTGCACGTGACCTTGAAGGCCTTTCCTCGCGGCCTGATGCCGCCCAAATGACCTGCTGATCACCTCGACAAGCTTCATTTTGCAAACGTCCCAGCTGGTCAACTCCGACTCATGCGTCTCATACCAGGTGAGTGCCGTATCCCGCAAGTAAAATATAACGTTGGCCAGGATCAACGTGGGGTCCCACCTATAGTATTCGCTCACGCGCTCGTACATTGCGACTCAATCTTCGACATTCACCTTGTCGTTGTCTGTGCCCGAGAAGGCTCCAGGGTCTCGTGGAGGCAGGAGTATCAGAGGAGGCAGCTGCTTTGCTGCGGCTGCTGTTACTCTTGTGGGTAGCCCTGTCGAGCCATTGCAGGAAAATGAAGGTGGCGACCACTCCGCAATTCCGTGTTGGTTTGCCGGGAGAGCCAGGTAAACCTACCGAGCACCTCCACCAATACTCTTTCAAGTAAATGTATAAGTGCGGATATTTACGATGTTTACTTTCGATGGCAATGACTGACACACTGGCGGTCTGGAACCAGTCTTTATCCACTTTGTAGTCTTTTCTTCCAAGCATAGACCCTCTACCGCTTTATGCCCCAATCCCACTGCTGCCTTGTGCCAATATTACAAAAAAAATTGTCTTCAATCTATGGTAATGCAGGGAGTTCAATCCTTGCTGCCACCGAAGTTTGCAAATACATCGCAAAACTTCCTATATGTTTTATTATAGCTTCGGCGACGCACAGAATTAAATGCTTCCCAAAGGTTTCATTTGGACAACTTTAGGTATTGCTTTCATTGTCGTCGCCTGCATTAAACTGTAGATCCGCAATTTTTTTATTTACCCTGCAATGTTCAGGATGTTCAGCAAATCCTATGTATGATGCAATTTTCGCGATTTTCTCTTGACTGATAATTAATCGACACATTTTTCATAAAACTACTTACATTGTTTCATTTTTGTTGCAATTGGCGTAAACATTTTTTACAAAGCAGTGAAGAGCTTGTCTTGTTGACTAGAATGGTCACTTGACCAGCTACTTTTTATCAGGTTTCTTATCCAAGTCTCTTTTTTTCTACTGTTACTGTTGCCATATATATTTTATACACTTCCTCAATTAGCCTATACATTAGGACAAATTATTTTTAAATAAATAAATAAGTAAATAAATAAATAAATAGGCACTGTGTTCTCAAGAGAGAGCTTCCTTTTTGAGGAAGATATATAGACTGATGTTGAGAGCTGGAGGGGTGCCCCCTCCCCTTTAAGTCTAACCGTCATCTTCTCCCGCAATTGTAATTTTTGTCATTATTTCTTCACCCTTGCCGTCTCGATGAAAGGATCTCGTTAGAAGGATAGCCGTAATACTTTGTTTTTAGTGACTTTTCCTATGGCCTCCCAAATTCACATTCGTAAACGAGCAATCGCCCAAACCCCTCAACCTCGAAATCTTGTGAGATTTTATGTTATTCTGGAGTGAAGATGTTTTGTTTACTCTCCATCCAGTTCAGCTAAGCCCCACCCTTCGATAGAAAAATGTGCTATAACTTTCTAGGAGTGCGGGGAACGTCCATGAAGATGATAGACCGGATGGATGGATGGATGGATGGATGGATGGTTGGGTGGATGGATGGATGGATGGATGGATGGATGGATGGTTGGGTGGATGGATGGGTGGGTGAATGGAAGGATGGTTGGGTGGGTGGGTGGGTGGATGGATGGTTGGGTGGATGGATGGGTGGGTGGATGGATGGGTGGATGGACGGATGGATGGGTGGATGGATGGGTGGATGTGTGGGTGGATGGATGGATGGATGAATGGATGGATGGATGGATGGATGGATGGATGGATGGATGGATGGACGGATGGATTGATGGACGGACGGACGGACGGACGGATCGATAGATGGGTGGGCGGGTGGGTGGATGGATGGAAGGATGGATGGATGGATGGATGGATGGATGGATGGATGGATGGATGGATGGATGGATATGGCTGTACCCTTCAGATCGGGCGGTGGCTTGCGCCACCTAGCCCTTTTCGTAAACGGGTGCCCCAAGTGCCCATTACGCGAACTACTCCTTGCTGCCATGTATGGGGCACCAGAGCAGACGACACCAACAGCGTTTCATGTACACGCAGGAGGAGGATTCATTCCAAGAGAAAAAGGTGCGGTGGTGGAGTGTCAGAGGAGCCTACCCAGCGTAGGTCTCCGCTACCCTCATGGCCCAATCCATGATCTGGTAATATGTAGACGCAGACACCGCTCGGCGTTTGAGGTACACGTAAGCAGGCGGGACTTTCTCGTGCGCTAAGAAACGTGAAGTCCCAACGAGTAAATTAAAAGAAATACAAATATCTTACTTTTGTGAGCTGCGTTCTGTCTGAAAGAGCTCCACGAAGTAAATATTGGAGACATTTTTATATTTCACGTTGTAAATACGGGCGCTATTGTTGAACTACTTTCACTGGCGGTAGGATGCAGGTATGAAGCGCGCGCACACACCACCTGCCCTATACATGGCGGCTTGTATCCGAGAACCTTTGCCTAAATCAAAACTGACGAAAAGATCATAGTCAGGTGGCGTATTTATGAAAAAGGGTCTATTGACTTCACTTGATGGGAGGCACTGTATTTGAACCTTCCAAATTGAAGTGGTAGGTTTTAGTAGTTCAAGTGCCAGATTGTTGAGATACAAACCTACCCGCGCATTAATTTTGATTGTTGAAATACAGTGTGTTTCGACAGCAGCTTTTTGTTCGGCCAGATTTCTGGTCAGATATGCATGAAATGTTTAATGTTGGGCGCAGGCTGTTGCGCGGATATTTTTGCAATGACTATCAACACGTGTAGAAAATCTGGGGTGTGGCAAATGTCAGCCAAAAAATCTAGCTTTCTTGTTTCTTGTGAAAGTGTCATCCATAGAACTGGCAGCTGTCATTATAAAATAAACAACAAAGATAAACTTTTTCTTGCTTTTTCACCCTCCCTAAGCTGCGCAAAGGTTTCATGCGTAAGATTTATTCAGTCAATTACCACTCAATTATTCCGTTGCGGCATTACTCAACATCAGGTTAGACTAGGTATAATAATTTACTTCATGATGCATTGTCTTTGAACATCATTAAAATTTAAATTACAAGTGAGCATGACATTCCAAGCTTGACTAGTACCTGTAACATTAATCTATTCATGTCTTTCAAAACTTAATCACTTAAGTGATAGAAATGCGGCCTTGCATTTCATAGCACCTAGGAATGCGTATGGTAATATATATCCATGTACGTCATGTTTAATCGATTTTAATCACAGTAATGCGACATCATACACAGCATTGCAAATGAAAAAATATGTCGTTAAATGACATTACTGCAACATTATAATATATAGAGCAAACGAAAGCGTACAATGGCGTATGTAGATGTCGTTGCAAGTTTATCTAGTTAAATGACAGTATGGTGGCATCGTAATGCATAGCGCAAAACAATGCGTTTGGTGGCGCATAAATTTCTGCGTGGCTGTTGTAGGGAACTATACGACGCTCAAACTTGTGCCATAGAAGAATATAGGCAAACTGTGTGTTGTGCAATTTGTACGCCACGTGTGAGTCACCCTTGAGTAAGATTTTTAGGCCACTTCTTTGACTTATTCTACTATATACACCAGTCGTAAAATATTAGGTTCAGCTGAAGCACCAACTCAATTTGAATATCATCAATTATCAATTTGTGAAAATGAAAGAATTATAAATTCATGATTGCCAACTTCAGTATTTTGTTCACATCGTTGCTTTACACTCCACAATTCTGTAAAAAATGCTCAGTAAAACTGAAACTAAAACTAAAACGTTGCGCGTCTAAAGAATGAAAGAGCGCTCACTCGTTGAATGAATGTATGACGTCATATTAGACTTTTTATATAAACTAGTAAAATGAACATGGAAAACGCAGACATGGCGAAACATTTATTATATGAATAGTCGGCTAATTGGGAGACAATGACCGTCATTTCAGTGAGCAGCTACAGGCAGGACGCTTAAATGTTTATTCAAATCTTGAATACTTTTGCGAACGAAAAAAAAACTCATACGAGGACCTTGGACAGCACTAGCAATTGTGGCTTTTTCATAATATTAGGTGAGAAAAACTAATAAAGCAAGGCTGTACTGTACCCTGTTTTAATGCAATAAAATTTTTACACAGGTTTTTCTATCGCCCTACATTTCTGTATCCATGTGCGCAAAGAATTAGGCAAAGCAAACACAGAATGTAAGTGATAATTGGGGGTCACGACCCTTTTAGCGTGCTCCACTCCCAAAAAATCGTAATTTAAAAGCATTTCGTGCTTGTCGATGCATTGTTGGTAACGTTATTATAACCCACATCTTTAATATAGAATCTGTTAGCATTCATCATAGCGCCAAGTGGAGGCCATGTGGGTAGTTTCTGCCAACGCTCCGAAGAATCGATAATTGTGCATACAGAATGTGGTACCCACAGGGCTTTCATGACGTGAGTTTATATGGAAAGGGCTGCAGTCACCTTCAGAGTACAAACCCTGCACCCTGCCTTCAAAAGTCAGCAAGTGAATGAGAGAGGCCCTTGAAATAGAGGCTGTAGGAGCTCCGATCGCTTTGAGAATCATTAAGTGTGTATTTAGTGATGAAGTCACTATGTTTCTTGAATATGTTTGAGAGAGTAAGTATAAATTAAAGCAGGTGACGTACAAGCATGCTGGGTGCAGAGGGGGAAGAGAAGGGGCTCGACGTGCGGGATGTCTGACTATACGAAGGGCTCAACCTCGGAATCCTCGGTGATCTGTACCGATATCCGCCCGTGTCTGTGACGTGGGTAGAACCAAGAAAATCGGGAGTTTGAGAAGTCACCTCGCTAGCTCTGGGTGCTCCACAGAATCAAATTAGTCGTTGAGATGTGACGGCCTCATGCTCTCTCATAGTAGAGTGCCGAGAACTCTGAAACGTTACCCACTTAAAATAGACTATGGCTTGCAAGCGACTTGGCTACGAGTTATCGCCACGTTCGCAACACTATATTATTGCTAGGATACACATGAATAATCGCACAATAAATCATTGTTTTTATTCAGTCAACCGAATGCACAAAATGGTTACAACCAATTTGGACTATTACACTATGTAGCTAATGGTCGATATTCTTGCTTAACCATTTCATATACAGATTAGTGCGCGAGCATGAGCATCTGCGCCGCGTATCTGAAACGGTACAGCCCAAGGCCCGCATGCCATCTGATGAAGATGGGAGGAGTGATGTCTTTGATAGCGCGTCCTTTAAAGTAAATAAGCTGAGAAATAGAAAACTGCAACAGAGCAGCAGAATAGCTAAACTTTTACGCTGAGACGGTATTCAAACCGCGTACCCATTATCAGTAACCACTCATGCTTTAATAACCATAAGGGTTCCAGACACGTTTCTTTCTTTCTTTTCAGACGTTTGACACTTTTTTTTACCGCAGCGCTTTCGGCATGTGGTTGAGTTGTACAATGTTTATTTCAACCGGAGCATCAATCACTACCAACACTTCTGCGGCTTATTCGAATTTCAGTAACACTTCCTGTACTTTGCTACCTGTACACTGTAATATAGGAATAGAATAGCTTGGACTTTATAGTTGCGCTCTCATGAATATCATCTGGGTTGGGCGTACCAACCGTACTGTTCCAGCGCTTCTCCATCTCAAGATATTCTCCGGAAGCGGCACTATAGAGAATGCCTGAAAAAAAAAGCCCTAGTCTGCACCACGCAACAGAACGGTGAAATACGCATTTATTTTTCGGAACAGTGTTCAAGAGTTCATAAGCTCGGGGTCAACCTAGGTGGGAGGAATCCTTATTCCAGGAATCCTCCGACCGAAATCGCCTCCCGGGCTCTGGCGACAAGTCTTCGTTGGTCGCCTAGGTCGCGTGCGGTAATCTTGGCCTCCCTGCCTTGGCTAGGGGGTCAATACGTGAAGTCGTTGCGGGCTTCGTATTGGCATCTTTGTGGCACCACGGGCACTCAAATAGTAGGTGTGCCCGTGTGTGTCGCACGTCGCATATCTGGCAGTTGCAGGCGTATAGCGTCGGCTAGACTTTATAGAGTAGGGCATCGTGTGTATATTGTGTATATGTGTTAGCTTGAAGTCTAGGAAATGCTGTGGCACCTTCTTTAGTCAGTTTGGGTGAAATGGCGGGTACACCCTGCGATCTAGACAATTGTGATGTAGGATGGCGTTGTATGTCGGTGGTACACTCCTCGCTTCTTCTGCAGTGCTGGCTAACCACGGGTCAATCAAGGCGCTGAGAAAGGAGCGGTTGACGTGACCGCGGGCCGCCGCGTGAGCGGCTTCATTTCCTTTAAGCTCCTCATGCCCCAGCACCCATACCACGCAGGTGTAAAGGAGCGGAGTTGCGCTCTTTCTAAGAATTTCGAGAGCTTCGCTGAAGATTCGGCCTCGCGTCTAATTGAGGACAGCAGATTGAAAATTTGTGAAAACAACGACCGCGTCATTAACAGTCGTAGTGGCATGGGCGATCACTGCTTCCTCGGCAGACTCGGAGCTCCGCACACGGAGAAAGGCATATACCAGCTCTTGTCCTTCTGGATTGACCACACTTAAAGGGTATGGTGTTTTGCCCGGCATATTTAGCAAAGTCGACGTAGCGGGCATCTGAGTCGTGCTGGTGTCTCCTGTGGATGGTGTCGACTTGAGCGATTCGTCTTTCTTCATGGTACACGATATGCATGTTACGCGGTACTTGTTCGATACTAAATGATTCTTGCAGGTATGGTGGCATCTTCTCTTTGTGGTCGTCCTCACAGATGTAGCTCGCTGTAGCTGAAGCGCTCAAGAACCGATTTGCCCATCAACGTAAGCCTAGGTCTCTCGAGTTGGCTGGTCCATTGGGCTTCTACCAGCTCTTGCCAGGTGATGTGTATGCTCATTCCTAGGAGTCTGGTGGTCGACGCTATTGGAGATAGCCTTAATGCAAGCTTGGTAGCTTTGCGGAATAGTACATGCAGCTTGTCGACTTCAGATGTCTTGAGAGCGAGGTACGGGGTTCCATGGATGATTCGGCTGATTATAAGAGCCTGCAAAACTTTCAGGGTATTGTTTTGCTTTAGGCCACTGCGTCGGTTTGTGACTCTTCTTACGAGGTTCGTCAGCAGGAAGACTGTGCGTTGAAGTGTAAGAAGTATGGCGTTCCTGATCCGTCGTGGTGAAGTTTCGAGGCGAGCACGCGAAGAGAGGTGACCTTCGGTATTTGGACCGCGTGAAGGATGATGCATGAGTCTGGCGCTTCGCAGATTGGAGGTCTTCCTCGCGTGTGGACCTTGACTACCAATAATTACGATTTTTTAGGTGCACAATCGAGGCTGCAGCTTTCGAGGTAGTTCCCGATGACAATGACCGCCTCCTGAAGGCAGCTTTTTTGCTCTCCAGTACTCTTGCCTCGCGTCCAAAGCGTAATATTGTCCGCGTAAATGGAGTGACGTAGGCCCTGTATTTTTTCGAGAAGCCGAGGGAGCTTAAGGAGTGCCACGCTGAAAAGGAGAGGTAACACAATAGAGCTTTGAGTTGTACCCTTGTTTGGCAGCTCAAATGTATCGTTCCATATGTTGTATATTTTCCACCGTGGCCGAACGACCGGTCAGAAAGCTTCGAACATAGTCATTATTCCAGAACCGCAGCTGGTATCTTCGTGATTTTGTAGAATTGCTTTACGGCGAGCAATGTCGAAGGCATTCTTGACACCATTAGCAAGAAAGCACGACTTGATATTCTTGCTCAAGTGATCAACTAGATCTTCCTTGAGGAGTAAGGGGATGTCCTGTTGCGTAGCGCGCATCTGACGACGTTACGAAGGGCGCTACGAATCTCACCGCTGCAACCACTGTTTCGAAAGACGGCAACGCCAACACGGTCCCGAAGATGCCACTGCTTCGAATTCCGCCGGGAAGGTCACCAGACCTTTGGTAGCGTAGGTTTCTCAGCTCGCGACTGCTTCCGCGCAGAGCTGATAGACGAGCGGACGAGACGACGGTGAGTCAAACAAGGTTTATGTACAGCATATATACAGAGACGTTACAAATTCGGCACTGGGGCCGACAGAGACGCGAAGAGCCGAGCTCTTCTCTCTAACACATAGCCCTACACTCAAGTGGGTCTGCTGTCAAAGGGGTCTCCTAACACATAGCTCAACTCTCTATCACATAGCTCTCTTCTCTGACACACATGTCTGCTCTCCAACACGTCTGCTGCTCGCGACGCGCCGCAGGGCTTCTTTTATATGCAACTGGTGGATTCTTTGAATAACAAAATGTCCAACCAGAAGAGCCGCTGGTCATGAGGTCAGACTCCACCAATGGGGGTGGCCGTTGGGCCGCGTCATTCTTTTTCATCGAATCTGGAGAGGCTGCGTTGCAGGTGGCTGCACCCAAGGACAAAATGACGTCGCCAGGCATTGCGTCAGACCCGCCAGACAGGAAGGCGCCGGTTGTTTACTCGACGGGCTCGCGGGTTGAGGTGACTCACTGCACGTGCGCGCCAGAAAGGCGCCGTCGCGTGATGACGCCGTTGAGTTGTTGATCGCGTCAGGCGGGCTCGTGTGCTGGCCTTGACACAGATTTCCTTTTTCCGTGGCATGGACGTTCGCTGCGGACTCGCAGGGATAACAGCACCCCCGCCGCCAGACAATGCGCCGGAAAGACGAGCTGCTTCCACGTGGCTCGGATGTCAGGCGCGCTCGTTCGCTATGGCCCTTCAGGTTCGCCTCCACGGCCATGGGGAGAATGCAGCTTCAGACTCTGTTCCGGGAACACATCCCATTCTTGATGACGGATCCCAGCTCCACTGGCTTGTCGCCACAACTTTTCGAGCAGCTTCGCTCGTCTCTGACGATCCTTGGTTTCTGCACTTGTCGATGGTTCTGCAACTTGTCAAGAACGGTTCGACAGCAGACAACACACGACACAAGCAAGTGCCCTCGGTCACCCTACAGAACACCAGACAATGTATAGTACAACCTATACCTAGCTACGTGTGTATCAGAATTTCGTTCCCTCTACATCAAGAGGCACATGTGGGACACAAGACTCTTAAAATGACAACTGAAATTGTTACACGTACAATACTTCACCAAATAGAATACAACATAAAGTTGGCTCGTTAAGATCACTCGGGACGAGAGCGCTCAGCAAAGGTCGTGATGAGGTCAAAGGTTTGTCCCGAATCGCCAGCGAGAAACCGAAAGGTTGAGAAGGTACTAGCTAAAACGCACTGCTCAATGCTCCTGCATTAGCGGATAGCTTTCCCCCTTTTTTTGTAGCGAACGTCAAAGTTGTGCTGTTGGAGCATCATGCTCCATCTCAGTAACCGGCCACATTTAGGCGACGATATCTATGCGGTACCAAGAGCGGCTCATACTTGCGACGTTGCAGAGGGGAACAACGATACGGCTTGCTAGGAATTGGCTCCTCACAAGTTAGCTTGACATCGTGTTCGATCACCGTCGTGTTTCCGGGACGGTCCGAACAAACGTCTCCAATCTTGGAAACAATCTTTCTCGGGTCCTCCTTTTGGACTTCACTTAACCTAGGCTCTAGGTTCAACTGCTCCAAGATTATCCGCGATTCCCTTTTGATTACCTCACTAGAACTAACAATTTCTGCTCCCTCTTCCTCTGAAGCATTCAACAGCAGATTTACGACCGCTTGACGTTGAACGTATGGTTTCATCAAGCTACAGTGGTAAATTTTGTTTGGCCGCCTCCCTAATTTCGATTCATAATTGGTATCAGAAAGATTCGATATTACTTTGGCGGGCCCTTCCCAATAAACCTAAAGCTTGTTCTTTTTGGACGGCCGTAGCAGCAATACCTGACTTCCTACTTCAAAAGCGCGCTTCTTCGCAGATTTGTCGTAGTACTCCTTCGACAACATTTGTGAAGTTTTCATGTGGCTTTCCCCTAGCGCTTTAATCGAGAGGTCCGCACGCTGCTCTCGAATGGGCGTTTCTCGATCAACCCTCGACAGCTCACTCCAACTTTCCGCTACAGGCGAGAGCGTTGTAGCCCTCTCGCTCTGACTCAATGGCGCCATGTCGTCTCCCCTCTCTACGGAAACCGCGCCGGTCGCTTTGGCAACGGACCGCTCAAGTGACTGCTCACATGACTCACACGGAAAATTTCCTCTCTGAGGTTCCGTCGACTCGCCGCCAAGTTCACTTGAAGGTTCACAGCATTGAACAAGATCAAGCCCCTGCGAAAGCTTCCGCACTTGCGATCGCGTGAGGGTCATGTCCTCGCCTACTACGAACGGTGGCTGTTGGTCGCGAATTCTCTTACCGCTGACCTGAATCGTCGGAGAAGCTACGCTAAGCGCCTGCGAACACTGTAGGATTGCCAATTCTATTCGCTTCAACTCAAGGTGCTCCTGCCTTTCAGCTTCTTCACGTTCACGAGCTTCTCTCCTTTCAGCCTCCTCGCGGCGTGCTTTGATATCCTCCCAGACCTCATCAACTTCCTCAGCCGAAACTCCTTCATCCTTCATGATCTCAAGGATCGCTTGCTTTCGTTTCGCACCGCCCAAAGTAATGCCGAGTTCCTAACAAATTTCGATGAGTTCCTTCACTTTAAGGTTCTCCATCGTTCACACTAGCCTCTTGCTGTTTGCCCCTGTTAACAATTTACTTGCCGTACCCACTATAAGTCAACTAGCAAGACGCGCAAGCAATCTTTCACACTCCCGTGTTTACCCTCTCCACATTAACTTTGGTTTCAAAGCACTTCGACTTTGCTTGAAACGATCAAAGCTCACTTCAATGCTTCACACAGCCCTTCTCCAAAATACTACAACCTGAGCTAGAGTAGTCTGGTGAACTGAGGGGAAAACATCAGGCACTCACCGCATCGATGTCGCTGACGCCGGCCGATCCCACAGCTGCCACCCACTGTTGCGTAGCGCGCCTCTGACGACGTTACGAAGGGTGCTACGAATCCCACCGCTGCAACCACTGTTTCGAAAGACGGCGACGCCAACATGGTCCCGAAGGCGCCACTGCTTCGAATTCCGCCGGGAAGGTCACCAGCCGTTTGGTAGCGTAGGTTTCTCAGCTCGCGACTGCTTCTGTGCAGAGCTGATAGACGAGTGGACGAGACGACGGTGAGTTAAACAAGGTTTATGTACAGCATATATACAGAGGCGTTACAAATTCGGCACTGGGGCCGACAGAGACGCGAAGAGCCGAGCTCTTCTCTCTAACACATAGCTCTACTCTCAAATGGGTCTGCTGTCAAAGGGGTCTGCTAACACATAGCTCAACTCTCTATCACATAGCTCTCTTCTCTGACACACATGTCTGCTCTCCAACACGTCTGCTGCTCGCGACGCGCCGCAGGGCTTCTTTTATATGCAACGGGTAGATTCTTTGTATAACAAAATGTCCAACCAGAAGTGCCGCTGGTCATGAGGTCAGACTCCACCTATAGGGGTCGCCGCTGGGCCACGTCATTCTTTTTTCATCGAATCTGGAGAGGCTGCGTTGCAGGTGGCTGCACCCAAGAACAAAATGACGTCGCCAGGCATTGCGTCAGACCCGCCAGACAGGAAGGCGCCGGTTGTTTACTCGACGGGCTCACGGGCTGAGGTGACTCACTGCACGTGCGCGCCAGAAAGGCTCCGTCGCGTGATGACGCCATTGAGTTGTTGATCGCGTCAGGCGGGCTCGCGTGCTGGCCTTGACACAGATTTCCTTTTTCCGTGGCATGGACATTCGCTTCGGACTCGCAGGCATAACAGTCCTGCGTCGAAAGCAACTGGCGGAAGCCGAACATGGTGCCTGGGATGTACCCGTTGTCCTCAAGGTGCGACGTGAGGCGGTCATAGATCATATCCTCCAGCAGCTTGCTAAGGCATGAGGACAGAGAAAAGGTTTAGGTTTGTCAACAGATCTGGACTTGTTGGGCTTAGGTATCGTGATAACCACCGAATGCTTCAACGTGGCTGGAGGCTCTCGTTTGTCCCAGAAGTCATTGTGGTACTGTAGGAAAGCAGTCATAGCCTGATTGGGTAGCTGTCGGAGGTGCTTCTTCACTATCCTGTCCTTGCCTGGACTCGTGTTTCTTGTGCGCTTGGAAAGAGCTGCTTGAAGCTCGGTAGGTGTGAAGAGCTTGTCAAGTTCAGAGTGGGCATGCCTATGTATTCTTTGTGTTGTGGTGGCTTTGCCGCTGATTGTACAGAACCACGCAGCTTGTTGCATTGTTCGTGGAGTAGGTCTCCCTTCGAGCCGTCGTAATTGTGTGTTAGCTGACATACTCGTTGCCGCTGCTGCATCTTGGTGGGGTGGTCTCCGAGAAGCGTTCGCAGCAGGCGTCGCGTTTGCTTGGTGCTGAGCGTACTAGGCAGCTTATCGCAGAAGTCCCGCCAGTTGTGTCTTGCTAGGTGTTCGGCATACTGTTACGCCTCTTCTGTCAATAAGGAAATTCCGTCCCTAGTTTCTTGTTAAATTTTTGCCTCTTCCATCTCTTCAGTAAGGCTCGTCTGGCCACCCAGACGTGGAGTAAGTGGGAAGCTACTGCCGGATTGGATTCGTTAAGCTGCTATACTTAGGTGCACCGTTTGCAGGTATCCAGAACCTTGGTGAGCCAGGCGTCTATGTCCGGTATTGCGTTGTCACCATCGAGCTTGGTTCTGAAGACGCTTCAATCTGTCAGTCTGGCTGTGCCTGTTTTTGTAGGTCGTTGATCATATTGAATTTCGAGATGAATTATGTGTTGAACACTACCAAGCGTCACAGGGAGACAAGTACATCCCACTTTGTTGACGTCTCATGTAAAGGTGAGGTTGGGGGTGGTATCTCTCGAGATGCTGTTTTCCACTATCGTGGGCTGGAGGGGATCATTCAACAATGTGAGACCCTACTGCTGAGTGGAGTCCTAGACTCTCGCGCCTTTCTTGGTGGTGATGGAATAGCTCCAAGCTGCGTGAGGTGGGTTAAAGTCCCTTACAAGCACTAACCGGTGACCTTTTGTGCGTTTTCTGGGTTCGCGGATGAAGTGGTTGAGTTATACGATGTTTATTTCAACAGAAGCATCAATCACTACCAACACTTCTACGTACCTGTACGATGAAATACAGGAATAGAGTGGCTTGGACTTTATATTTGTGCCCTCATAAGTGTGATCCCAGTTGGGCGTACCAACTCCATTGTTCCAGCGCTTTTCTATCATCCGCTATTTTTGGGTAGCTGCACCCAGGAGAGTGCCTGAAAACCAGATCCGAGTTAGTGCCACGCAATAGAGTAAACTGTCTTTTCATGTAGTGGCCTTGGCATAGGTATGTGTAGCATGGCATAACAAGATAGTGGGAGAGAGCAGTGGGTTTGAGGAACCGAGAAGGGGAGAGGCTAAAGCAAAGGATAGTCATGTATACTGCAACATAACAGCTACACGCTATTCGCAAAGGTACTTTGCAAAGCACCCACCAGTCATTGCACCGCTTGAGGAAGCTCGCGAATGACCGCTCTCTCTGAGAATGCTCGAAAGAACCCTGTAGCACATTTACCGCCTTCGCCGTGCCCCGGATGGATGAGCCCTGCTGGGTAGACTCCACCGCCAGCCATCCTTACAAGTAGGAAGTTCTTGTTAGTTGTATAAGAAGATGATCACGCACACGCCTGTGGCAGTTGTCCTGCCTCCACCACACCACCATACAGCAAATATCCACCTCTCACTCTGTAGTGTGAACAAACGGCGTACATCGCTTGCTAGCAACCTGCTGCGGCAAGCAAGCTCCACGAACAACTAGAATGAACCCACTTGGTGCTCACAGACGGGTCACTCCCCATTGCCGGTTCGGCAACTGCAGTCATCAACATCCCGGTTAGGGTGGAGAGCTGGCAATGTCAGTTCCCGTTCGATGCGAAATTCGCGTAGCAGAGCCAGCGGAATTCTACACATCCGCTGGCATCGTGGCTGAGGGCCCTCCTGAACAACCAGTGGCAGTCTCCTGCGACTCTAAGCCAGCGCTCCCTACGCTTACGGAGTTCTCCTGAGGTCTAGTTTTGTAGCACTGGCTGCTGCAGATGCTTTTATAAATGCGAAGCAGCTTCTTCACCAGCCCGTGTAATACTTCCGTCCGCACTGCTATCCTCACCGCAGACCTTGGATTGGAACAGTGCCAAGTAACTCACGCCCTCCTAGCAGTGCGCGATGACGTCTCTCTCTCACCTGCCATGCACTCGCCACGTTTAAGCTTTTTTTTGCTTCACGTTGTAGGCGCCACGTTCGCGAATGGCGACGTCAACACCGACGAGGCACGAGCCAGGGAAGCCGAACGCAGGAGTCGGCAGTAGAAGACTAGCGACACCGATGAGATCACAGTCAAGAACAGCGACCGCATTCGATAGTACAGATGGCGCGCGGGCAACAATGACGAGGCACGAGCCAAGGAAGGCGAGCACAAGCGGTTTCAACGGGCCACATACCGTGTCTTTGCTCTTCAATCAAACGTTTACCAAACTTGTCACCAAATTTCGCTAAGAAATGCTTCGCCTATTGTAAAACCGAATGTCTTTTTGCAGTTGGTCACGTAATTTAAACGCGTTGCGAAATATGAGAAGGACAGAACAGCACTCGAGCAGGTGCGTGCGATAGGCTGAAACAAATAGGAATGAGAATTCTCTCTTGTGCCCTGTTTTACAAATCATTCGGTGTTCTTGGGGCAGTTTCGTGTGCAACGGGCTGGAGTGCGGCGGCGTGAAGTGGGGATGAACCACTGTCTCATGCCATTTGCCGTCAATGATTGGTGGTGCTTCAGGCGACGGTTTGAAGTGCTTGCGCTCGTGCGGCACCTTTGACTTGCCATCCGGCCCCAATGCTGGTCAGCTAGCTCGACGAAGTCAACCACGGTGCTGACCAGTCCCGGACCTTGCGGTCACACACTATCAACAACACTTATTTGGCTCGGGGTCTGTCTATATCTACAGCATTCGTTGTGATTGATGGCGGCTTTATAAACTTCCCTATACTTTGGGACAACTTTCTGTGGTAATGAAGGGAAAGCTACGGGGGTGGAGCTACTGCACATGTACTCATTCGTGGAGTAGTCTGGCTAGTCTCACACTCCGATTGCCATCCATGTTCAAATATTAACACTGCACATAATTTGCTACGTCCACCTACACAGCTATTTCAGAGTTAAATAAGACACAAGCTCTTTCGACGAAGTTTTGGAACAGCTAGAAGGTGACAAACATTCACCTAAAGACGAACACGTCATTTTGACTGCCAGGTGCACCTGAAACGTGCAAAGTTTTGAGACGTGTAAAAATGCGAAATGACACTTCTTCAAACCAAACAAACAATACTATCTCCGTAGTTCGTGAAGCGTCTTTTTATAAACAGCGTCCCAGGAAAAATAAAGTAATATTGTTTTTTTATTATCTTGACGCGGAAAACACATACAAATTTGTGGAAATATAACCCATAGTGGTGGCACACACCCACTTGGGTTTCGTAGCCTTCCCTTCATTGCCACAGAAAGTTGACCTCGAGTATAGCATACTCCCAAAATCTAGTCAACAGCACAGCTTTTTTTTGCCGCATATTTTACACGTGTATGGTTGGTATAGGTGTTCAATCACCTTGCCGGGGTAAATGTTTAGTAGTAGTAACCTTATATTACGGTATGTGTCTTGTTTAGTTAGCCACGTGGTGAAAAGATTTAACTTACATGTAGTATTTGTGTTAAATCCCATAGGAATATTTTTACTTGTAATATATTGATTAGGTCCAGTTTATTTACTTTAATAATAATAAAGATCTTGTGTTGAATTCCTTGATAGGCTTTACTGATAGATACTTTCTATTGTTTCATATTTCTTTTTCTGAGTGCAGCAGTAAAGCAAGTCAAAGATATGAAGCTTGTTTGTACCGCAGTGACTCTCGCTTCGATTGTAGCCAATGTCGCTCATGGTAAGTGACTTGCGTTCTCACACACAGATCGTAAGCAGCCCTCATCAGTGTACATGTGTCTTTACAGCATGGTGACGTGTGTTAAACATGTTTGCATGCTGAAACATCCTTACGGTGGTTGCATGAAGAGGACGAACACGTGGTGGCACTGGTTTGTGTGTACCTCGAAAGAAGTGAGCCCGCTTCAGAGAGGCGGCGTTCTTCAAAATTGTGACGTTCTTCGAGTTCCTGTTTGGCTGTCTTCGGCGTATTGGTGTATCTTCTCGAGGTTTACGGTTATTGTGGGTGGTGCTCACTTGAGCTCAGCTGACTGATGTCTGTCGCGTCTCCCGGTCAAGCAAACTTTTCATCGTCGGCATCCTTCACTAATAAATTTAACCACCAATATTTTCTTGCACAGCGGTCTTAGCAGCACTCGGGGGGCTTTGGTTCTAACAAATAAGGCTTCTATTCACGTGAAAAACCAAAAAATTATTCAGGAGGAGCCATTGAAGGTGACCGAACACTGCCAACTCATCACCGAGGTGCGACAGCTTGGTCGTGGAGTTCTGTGTTGTTTTCCCGATTAGGCCAGCGTATCAGGTCTTGTAAAATGCAAATCGTTCGCCTCTTCCCCGGTGAGCTCTTTTGCTCTTCCTCACTTGGCCTGTGTGAAAGGTTTAGTTCATGGGGTGGACTTCAGTTTATGTCCACGCGAAACTCTAGAGTTTTCTGTAGCAGGCATTGTGGCAGTCTTTCGCGAATCACGCAGTGCTGACGAAAAAAAGATTCCGACGATAGTTACCTTTGCTGTACTATTAGACCAATAGAGATTGAAGCGTGGTCACTGATATATAGGGTCGAAGCGCTATGTCCTCGTCCGCTGCAGTGCCAATAATACTGGCGTTTTGGGCATAGCATACAGGGTTGAAGATCAATATAGCGATGTCAAACGTGCGCAGGACAACGCAACTCTAAAAAGTGCACAGCTCAGGAAAGGTCTTTCTGTCTCTGCGGTGGCCCTCACCCACTTGATGATGGTACATGCCGTGCAAGAGCTCATTATATCAAGATTTTGGAAATAATTGACCGAAAACGTTGTTCAAGGCGCAAAGCTTGAATTGCTCTCACAGAGCACTCTCGTGGATACGCTGTTGCTGCGACCCGCCATAACCACGTCATAGACTCGTCACTCTGAGACGTGATAGCCACGACTGTTGAGAAAACCATGACTAAGCTATTGGAGAACCTTTTTGTGTGTGACGGTGCCGGAGTCATTTGCTGAAATAGTAAATGAACAAATTACTCAAGTCCTCATGAATATTACTCATCTAGATGCAGCCACTATGTTTTCTTCAGCTAATAAGGTCAACACAGGATCTATAAAAGCAGGGCCTTCTAAACCCAGCCACAAGATAACACTTGTTGAAGAGTTATATTCATCACAAGGTGGTTCGCCTGACTGTGGCCGTAAAATAATCCCAGTTGAATATTTGGATTGAAGCTCTGATTCAGGTTCGCAGTGCTCACAAATGGAATTAAAAAATGAAACTGAGGGTATCGCCATGAAATATGAATCTCCTTTAGAAAATATTAAAAAAATATCATCAAAGGAGGATTTTTCAAGAGGTAACATATTGCAGAAGGCGGTGAATGCTGCCGGTATGTCCTCGAATCAATGAATTAACAAATTTACAGTAGAAATGCCAGTAAACTTTTCCGCAACTACTGATTTATTTTGCATTGGTAATCAGCATCCCCCAGATGTTATAGTGTTGCAAGGAACTTGGCTCTTTAAACAGAAATATTTTCATCTTAACAACTACCGAAAATTTCGCTTAGACTGCCCCTCTGGAGGTGGTGGTTTAGCAGTGCTTATGTCTTCGAAAATTACGCATCGGGTGAAAGTTACAGGTCTAATAATAATTTTAGTAAGTGAAATTTTATAATTACATATCTCTCTACCGGGAAACCTTCCCTTTTCGTTAGTAAACGCATATATTTCATCAAGTGCTCGAAATTCCATTGTTTTAGGTGCCGTAATTATGTCTTGCAGAAAAGACATATTAATGGTAGCAGACTTTATTTCTCATCGTGCTTCGTGGGGATTCAGACTAAATATGAGTGGAAAGCGTTTGTGGGATTTGGTTTTTAAAAATAACTTAACATGCATTAACCAGCGAACCTCAACGTTTGTGTGAAATCAGTCTCATTTAGAAATATTCTTACTTTCTGTAGTCCTAGCCTCTCTATTTCTACACCGTCTTCTTTGAACTCAGGTACAAACAGCGACCATTTTCCTATAATGTTAGAGCTTGTATCTTTTGCGACTTCAGTAACCAGGCCGCCCACTTCTCACATCAATTTAAATACATTTGAATAGGCACTGCGTGTGGCTTTGTCAAAACCAACCGAGAAAATTTAAGAGCGAAATGTTATCGACTTCAATGATGTTATAAAGCAATATTTATTAAAGCTAAATTCACCGTTCAGGTCTCTAAACAACGCCCTTTGAATCATTGGTAGAACTCTGATTGTTCACGTCATTACAGGCTAAGAAAGCTGCGTGGCGAAACCTGCTCTATAATCAGTGCCCTATAAACTGTAGCAAATGGAAATACACGGCTGCAGTTTTTGAGCGAGCAGTTGCCGTTGCGAAGGATAACTATGATAGCCGACATTCCCAGTTTGTTTCAAAGCCTGGCCACAGGAAATCACTTTGCCAATTCCTTAAAGCCAAAAATGCAATCCCACCACCAACAAACCTCGAATTGATAGTCTAAACGCCAAGTGGGTGGCCTACTTTTCTGGAAAATATTCCTCAAGGGCTAGAAAGCCACTTCACGGCTGCTTACGTTTACCACTCACCGTGTCCTGTTAAAAGCGATTACTTTGAAGAGGTTACAGCGTCAGAAATAGCACAAGAAGTGAAAATATTGCGGAATTATGCTGCAGATTATGATGGAATAATTTCATCGGTAATGAAAATAATCCATAAAGTATCACCTCAGGATTTACTTGAAATAGTTAACCACTTCATTAGACATTCGTGGATTCCGCCTGAGTAGAGAATTGCGAGAATATTTCCTCTAATAAAGAACAATGGAGCTGGGCTTTCTTCAGATAACATTAGGCCTATTTCACTCACATCTAATCTGGTAAAACTAATCGAAAGAATTCTACACACTAGGATAGAAAACTGGTTGGACGAAAACACAACCTAAAGCTCATGTCAAGCTGGATTCAAGCGTGGCTGCTCTATTTGGTGTGCCTATGTTGATTTCGAAGGCAGGATACAACTAGCTCGATCTAAGAAACAGGTTGCCGCCTTTAATAACTTTAAATATTGCAAACCTTATGACAGTGTGGAACACATTACACTAATGAATTTTCTAACGCACGTCGGTTTACAAAATTACTTCGTGGAACGGGTTTACTCCTTTCTAAGAGATAGAGGATTCTATTGCTCTCAATCAGGCGTGTCGTCATCAAAGTAATAACAAACTAGAGGTCTCCCCCAAGGTTCGTTACTATCCCCATTATTATTTGTTATTTTATTGGGCACAATTCCCGTACAACATGATGTACAGGTGTATGTAAACGCTGACGACGTCGCATTTTCTGCTACAGCTGCAGATATGCATACACTATAACAGATGCTATAGTTTTATGCGAACGCTCTGGACACAAGGTCGCAATATGTTTTCATTATTAAGTCAAGGTCCTTGTTTAACCAACAGTGGTCTAGACTAAGGCACCCACAAGTCATAGTCGTACAGAAGCTCTTGGAAACACTGCAAGTTAACCTTCGTGAGGTAATAAAACTAAGAACTCCTATTCGAACAATGAAAATCGAATTTGACAATATATTTCCTAATAATTGCAAAAATCTTCCCAGTAGATACATAAATGCCATTTCAAAAGCACACCTATTAACATTACAAATAAATATAGTAATAACAACTGGCGCTTGAGTTTGCGAAGAAAATGCAGGAGTCGGAATGACATCTTCAGTGTTGCTTTGGCCGTTTCCAATTAGTTTACCTGATTTTAGACCTATTTATCAAGCTGAATTACTTGCAATTCTCTTAGCGTTACGGAAGTCGCCTCAATCATTACCAGATGCTATTCTTCTGTCAGGCTGCCTGTCTGGGTAGTTACTCTACTGCACCTAATATGTCCAAGACTTTGAAAGTATTTCACGCCCTTGCCCCAAGACATTTACGACTTATTCACTTGGTGTAGATGTCAGGGCATAAAGGTTTGAACCTGAATGAATATGCAGATGCACTCGCAAAGGCCTCTCATAATTATCCCATAATTTCTACATTACTGACGCTAGCACTTATCATCGTGACACTCTTTCAAAACTTTCTCATATTAGTATAGGCGTACCAGCCGAGGGGACCAAGAGGCGCGAGCGCCCCACTGAGAAAAGTTAAGACACTGCGCCCCCTCCCCCCCCCACTTTTGACAGTAGTCACTGTTGGCTGCATGCTGGGGAAAACAACAACTAAGGCTAAGTTTTCTTTTACCACAGTAATCACTCTCGTATGTGTTCATGAGGGAATATCGCAATATATTGATATTTCACCAAAATTTTTGTGGGTGGCGATTTTCTTTGTAGGCTCTTGCGGCGCGGGCCGGCTATACGGCGCTTTCGCGCTTTGTGCCGTAGCATTGCAGAGCAGGCCAGCACTGAACAAGGGCCCGGAAACATTGCATAACTTGTTCACGCCTTTGTTCTGCTGTGACTGGCTGATGATATGTAGGGATGCGAACGAGCAAACTTTTTCTGGACTGGCCAAGTGATCTGCTGCTTCAGGAAAATTTTCTTTGATACAAAATGAATGCAATAACCGCTGCTTTTTCGAAGCTGCTGTGAGCTGATGAATGTCACGAATCTTCTTTAACGTTCTAGTGTTATGGAAGCGTGAAAAAAGAGACTTCCCGCTTTTGTCTCCAATAAACCTGATCAGCCATGCTTATGGTAAGTTGGAGCTATGGTGGAAGCTTGCAAAGTGGCGACGAATAAACTGATGGACTTGAGCCTAGTGGGAAGCTCAGCTTTTAAGCTTTCCCCTTAACTTGACCCACCGAATCAAGAGGAAGGGGAAATGCTATGGTATTTAGCACTATGTAGGATTTATTGAGAGTCAGAATAGTAGGCTTTTATTCAACATGAATTGTCTTTTGCAGCTCAAAGTACAACTTGGGCAACAAAGAAGTACACGCGTGCCGCGCTGCTTATTTCTATCTCTTCCTTTCTCTCTCAATTAGCACGAGCTCAGACATGTCTGCGCGCACAAACTGCTAAACGCTTTGATTCTGCAATTGAAAATAATTTAATATACTCAAATTGTTTCATCTCGCCAGCTGCTGTAAGTAGCCGCTGATGATGTGACCAGTGGCTAGTCAACTTGATTAATATTAGGACGAACATGCTCTCTGACTACTCCCAAAGTTTTAGGTATTGTTCAGCGCGTGAATGGGCTGTTTAATATGCATGCGCTGTAATTAACACCACGACATTTCCCATATTCGTGACATCATGTAAAAGCAGGCGATTTTATGGCACACAGACAATTTTAAATGCCGAAGCACCAGTGGAAAACAATATGCCGTACTAAAAAATTGTTGATTCTCTTATTTTTGATGTGGTCGTTTGTCGTTTACACGTGATAAATAGTTCGTATATATATATATATATATATATATATATATATATATATATTTATATATATATATATATGTGTGTGTGTGTGTGTGTGTGTGTGTGTGCGTGTGTGCGTGTGTGTGTGTGTGTATGTGTGTGTCTGTTTGTGTGTGTGTGTGTGTGTGTGTGTGTGTGTATTTCTTCTGACGAGTAAGTTAGCTTTTCCCCCCATTCGCGAATGAGGTAGTACGCCCCTGCATATTCGATCATTTTGAAAAGTTTCACTTGCAACATCTGATTTTCCTCACTTTAAGCACCCTTGCAAAATCAATCGTGCTCCTCTAAAATGGCGGAGATATCAATTACGAGACTGCGATGCCGAGTCCCCCCCCCCCCTCTGAATTTTTATCTACACAGGTCTGCTCTGGCACAGTCTCCTCTATGCCTCCACCACAACGAGAGTGAATCCCTTCATCATTTCTTCCTAACATGCAGGTTATATACAAATCAAAAGAAGAGACTGTTAGAAGAGCCTCTCCATAGGTTGGCTCTAAATTTATCCTTTCCGGTGGTCCTTTCCTTTAGAGCAACTGAAAAGTGATTTAGCCACAGAAACGTTTGTGAGGTCGCATGTGATTTTCTAAAGGCAAATAAACCAATAGAATGTTAAGGTGAGGCCTAAATTCACTTTATTTCAAATCATATTAGCTTGTTCGTTTTTCACCTCTATTTATTTTATTTCTATTCTGTCTTATACCGATTGGTTCTTTGTTGAAGCATCCCTATGTAAATAAACGACCCGGCTGCTAAAAAAGTCGATCTCACAAATGAGGCGCCATTCCTTTCATGGCTGATCTCCCTTGGTGGGTTGCGCCAAGAGTTTCAGGAGCGACTGACCGACCGAACGACCGACCTCGGTATTTTGTATTTGGCTCTCAGCTGTACATTCATTGTGTAAATAAACGCGTTTCATTGTCACAGCATGGTATTAACGCGATAGCGTTAAAGAGCTCGTTTCGCACCAATTCCACTGTCGGCGATGGCATAGTTGGTTATGAGTGAAAAAATCATCATCTTATGCGTAATCGCAAGGTTTAGAACAATGTAAATAAAATATATGAACGATAAAAACCTTGCAACAGAGTGAGGACTAGACTACGGTATTTGGGGTTATAGTGGGGACCGAACTCGAGTCGGTCGCGTGGCAAGCAGATGTTCTACCACACGGCCGCACCACTGCTTGTGAAAACAGGGAAAAGAACTTCTGCTTGAAAATGCAGTGACAGTAGCTTTCATGCTTCCTAAAACACACGCGTCCTGTATATTTGCTTCACAATGCAACATGAAAGACTGCAGTAATAACGCGTGGTAAAGCGTTCATTGCCAACGGGCATCCGAATAAATGATTATCACATTGGCTTCATTGTTGAAACCCGTCACCCAGTAATGAAGGCCCACACGCTACTGCGCCTATTCCCTGAACGCCACGGGGTGGGTGCACACCTAATACGAAAAGGTTTCATGCACTAAGTGTTTCAGGTACGCCCTAAGAACAGAATGTCACTATCGCGTTCAAGTCTCAAAGATGGAGCTTTAAGGTCCCCTAAATAAAAGTGATATTCTTTCTTTGAGACCTTCAACGCAAAATTTTCGGTCTGTCTGTTTGTCTGTCTGTCTGCACATTTGTCTGTTTTTCCACCCTTAACGGTACCCTAATAGGAATTACAGTGGCCAAACGATACTTCAAACGGCCGACCCCAACCACAACCAATACTGCTCAAGATTCAGCGTTCGTACTTGTGTGATTCTCAATTAAAAGCCATTACTGCGCACATCTGATGCACCATAACAACACGTTAATATTCTGTATGTGTGTCTCTTACTAGAAAAGGCATATGAAAGTAAGTGTAGGGACCGCAGTGTTTATCATGTTGCGCTGACCATGGAACGCTTCTACGAAAAGCAAGTGTTTTCAACGTTTTGCTAAGATGACATGGCAGTGGCACCTACCCATTGCCTTGCGTTCTACATCTTATTACCTCCGAGACAAGCGTGCAGAGCGCGCGTGCTTTGTTTTTCAAAATAACTGCCACATAGTACTCATGTCTCACGTGTGACGTGACTTGATGCGTTCGTATGCCTCCGAAGCACGCTCCAGGCACTCTAACGCTGCGCCTCCAGACCACAATTCACAAATGTTCTTGCGCTGAACATCCATTGAGCGTTTTGTTCACTCTCTCTAGACTCAAGACTATCGTCTTTCGACAACATTTGCAGTGTAACAAGGAGATACGGGGTCAATTTTTTTGGTCTTCCTTTGATATCTTGGTAGCGGATTCAACAGCTATTTCTTGTCAGTTTTTATATACTTGTATAGTGTTTAGGGATAACTGTAATCTGTACGCTATGCTTGAAGTGACACTGTGTCCAATAAATTTCTTGCTTTCCCAAACATTCATCTTTATCATCGCAAAAAGATTATCACAAATAATAATGTAGTATTTGCCATAGATTCAACAGTTTGGAGCATTCTTATAAAAGTTGAAATGAAATTGCTATATGCAGTCTTTATTTATGAACAATTATTGTGGGCCACATATATGTTTATGAACTGTAAGCAGGAAGCCTTGTACTGCATACAACGCTATAAGAGGATATGAGCAAAATGTCCCAAATATTAAGCAGCAAGAAGAAAAAAAATGCCGCCCAAGAACTCCGTACGAATGGTGAAGCAGCGAAAACTGGAAAGCGCGTTAATAGTATTTAGCAGTCGCTTCAACCCAACGCTGCATTGAAGCGCTTTGACCTAATGGTTGCATGTTCGTGCTTTCCTAATAACGGTAGGCATACGTTTGGCTAGGCTATTTATTTCACTTGCCACACATTATGCATCGCGAGTTCATGGTCACGAAAGAATGTAACGAGCAGTTAAATTTGTTTTCCAATGCGTAAATCTGGATGTTCTAGAACCTACAGGTGGTCGCAGACGTCGCAGCCGAAGGCAATGTGCCACTGGAGAAACTCCCATCGAAACGGGCGCTCACCACGGTGAACAAGCTTGCACAATCAACTTCCTGATGCTGTTGAGTCCGCAATTGTTGCAAGCTTTTGACGTGGTGAGCTAACTCGGTGACGTTGTACGCAAGATCAACCCGTCACTGGCACTTGCATGCCAGTTCGTCACTTAGCACGGCATGGAAGTTTGTCTGAACTAGAGTAGTACGTGGTGGCTGTCGGCACTCAGCCTCCCGAGCCTGATTTTTTGCTGGTACTGCAAAATCTGCCCGGCTAATGGGAACTTTTTCACATTTGCATTGTCGCTTTTTGGACACGTGCTTGGGGCCACCGCTGCGGTGAGATAGACGACGTCACTCACACTACAGCCAAGGGCGTTCGTGCTTGGGCACGACGCTGAGGACGACCTAACTGATAGCGCAACCAATAAAACCACTCTTGGCACTGACTTCGAATGATTTTTTCGTTTAAGCTAGCCAGTTTTGTAGTAAAGAAGGCGGAAAATCGCAAAACCTAGCCAGACAGCAGGCAACTTGAGCCAACGCAAGTAAAAGTAGCCTGAAGTAACCGTACATCTGTCAAACCAACTTCAATTTTTTTATTTAGGTTGCAAATATTTCCAGCGCTAACACTTCAAAATTATATTTTCTGAGGTTACCGCATAAATTGTTCACTCCAGCAGTCATTTCATGCAAGGTGAGGGATAGTTCGCACTGTTGAAGGAATATTCTCGTGTGTTGTATATCTTTTCTAGAAAGAACTGGAAAATGTAACATCAACAACAAAAGCTAAAAAGCTACAACCTAATCAACGCGTCTAAAATCACAGCTGCTAGCGTTGAAGATTAAGCTACTGTCTGCTTCGCAATAACTTATCCCGTCATGGCGAATCCGGAATCGCAATCTGTGTCTGAGCCTAACAAATGGTAAAAATTTCTTATCGCACATTGTGAAGTAATCGAGACTTGGAGAAGAGTGTACGGCGTTCGAAAGGGAGCACCAAAAAGCCAGGAAACATGACAAAAAATTGGCGCCAAGAGTTCTCGCCAATTACTGCTGTTAGCGCTTGGAGTTCCACCTTTACTTCTTGTATCCTGCGCCTTTTAGAGTGCTCACACAAAAGGTGGAATATCCGATTTCTTATGTTAAAGAGTGCAAGTAGTCGTGGATGCAAAAGGCTTTGAATTGCTGTTCACTTATGAATCTTGTTTAGAGCTGCATTCAGCAAGGGTTCATTTGAATAATCAGTCTTCGCGCTATAGTTTTTTGTAGGCTAAGTGTACAGTGATGTTTCTTTCGACCAATGTAATCAACATTTTGTTATCCAGAAAGACTGCTCTGACTATGCTAATGTCTTATAAAAGCTTTGTTTTCTCTTCCTATAGCGTGTGCAGACTCAAAAAACGAAGTACCTACGTTTTGCTGGGGTGGTCTAGTTTTGTATCAAAAGTATTGCCCAAACTACAGAAACTTTTCTTTACACTATACATGTTTTGGAGGAAGCTCTTTAGGCTGTGCGTGCAAAACACTCTTTAGAGCAATCGATGGAACGTGCGTGGAGTTGGACAAATGCGGTAAGCAACCAACGCTACTTTAGAACTTCATATGGGAAGAGAGTGACACAAGTTTAATTTGAATATTTGAAAGTTCAATTATGTTCAATTATGAATATTCGTCTACCCGCTAAGAGACCAGCAACAAGAAAACTGGGTTTACTTCTTTCTAGAAAGCGAAAACTTTCTCTCTGAAAGCAGCCTAGGACGTCTTGCTTAAATGCCACGCAGAGCATACGTTGAGCATGTTTATTCCTAGCAGGATACCACCTACTTTCGCTTTTTGTGCTTGCTACATACTTTTTTCGGAAATAATATTGGTCAAACATCACGTGTATGGACGTATTTTACTAATGCACACAAGAGTTACATACCAGGCAACGGAATCCCCAAGGCCAATCTGACATTTCGTTTAAATTTTCTTCTCTTGTACTGTGTGTTTAACATTGCATCAACACAGAGAGAAATATTCGTTAACATGCAATCAAGAAAATGTGCCTGATGTGTACTATGTCAAGGATCTTTCAGCATTGAACTATTTCCTAAAAGCTAGCTGCACACATGTGTGGCGCTAATAATAGCTGCTAGATTTAGTTTTGTTCTTTAACGCGAAAAAGCTCTACCTGTTATAAATTATTCTTGAGAAATCTTTATTTTATATATAAGGGCATGTAACCATTATCAGCTCCAACACGAAGTCATTCTGAAAGAGCATGTCACTTCGGCACAACTGCCTCCATTTGGTTTATTTGATTGCAAATTAGAAAAAATGCCTTATGGGGTCAAGAAGTAACCATAAAGGTCTCTAAATGGCTGTGCAATGAAGCTAAATGGAGCTAAATGAAGAAAGTAACGTGAGCCCTACTATCGCCTCAATTTTTCAAATAATTTTTTCTGTGATAATTGATTGAATAAGAGAAAGGATTGCTCAGGTTAAAAATACAAAAAGAAGATAATCTGTGCTTGACGAGGGTCCATGCAGCTATACGTTTCCTCAGATGTTGAACAGCAGATAAATATTTTTTTGCATTTTCAGGAGCGCACTTGCAGATTTGAAATCGCAAAAAATATGTATGAAACATTTACTTCCAAATATACCAGCACAGTCATCACACGAGCAATCATGCTAGAAAAATAACAATAAATATGTATTGAGCTGAAAGAAGGATGATACTAGGCCAAAAAACTTCACAAGGCAAAATGCAAAATACACCCTTAAAGATAAGAGTTTTGCAATAACATACAAACGTATATGCACAACCTACGCATAAGTATTTCGAATCTATAATAATTCTAGTGCACATTACAAGTGAGCAGTTAAATTTTAATATTTTTTATTCCATCACTTTTTGTACTACTTTGTCTTTTGGCAATATTTTGATAGGATTGTGTTTCTTTGTATCGGCACTGGGCATGTAGACACAAATCTATTTCGGAGTGTACATATAAAAATATAACGGCTTGAAACTTATTATCAACATAATTAGAAATATTTTTCTGTAAGGTGGTGGAATATATTTTTTGAAAACCATGAAGAACGTAACCCCACATACATTTACTCGGACAAATACAACACTGCGCCGTTGAATTGGTGTTTTTTTTTTATTTCTAAGACACTGGTGATCAGCTAAGATGCCTATTTAGTGCTATAAATTATTGCGATCATTTTCTAATACACTGAGATTTCAAAGCCAATAGCATCACTCGAATCACTAATGAATGCCGGTGTATTAGGAATAAAGCATGAAGTTATCTAGGTGCTTAGTCTTTTAAAACACAGGTGTGCTTCACTTGCCATTAGGCAATACTACCCTCTCAAATGCGCTGCCATTTAGTGAGCGTCGGTTTGGCCTTAAGGAAACATTCAAATTTGAGCAATTGGCTACCGCTGAAAAATATAGGGGTGGGGTACTTGTTTAAGAAACATTCTTAGGTATACAAGAGTTCTTAACCGAGTGTACAGTCTGAGGCGTCAGGCATGTTATTACCACTTGGCCCGTCCTGCACATGTGAGGAACACTTTGCCGTCCTGGTTGTGTCACTGAGATTTAGCGCGCCTTTACTTGAAGTACGACCAAAATGTCTTCTTTTCCTTTGAAAATGCACTGAATTATTCTTGATGAAAATAAACCATTGAAAATCCCGGGTTGGTTGAGGCTGCAGTCGTTGGTGGATAACGGATGAAGCGACGGATAATGAATAGTAATTGATAAGGCGGAAATAATAGTGAAATGCTGGAAGCTGCAGGAATCATATTGGTTGATGATGGCGAGAGTGGAAAAAATCGGCCGGTACTACGTACAGTGGGAATTGATGATACGTGAAGCACGAATGAGAAATGTTGATGCCACTTTAGAGGGAGAAAGATAAAGATGCGAGGAAAGGCAAGGAGGTTAACCAGACGCGCATCCTGTATGCTACCCTGCACTGGGGAAGGGATGAAGAGCAGAAAAGAGGTTGCAGAGAGATAAGAAGGTACACACAATCACGAGCACACTCGGGAGAGCACACACAGTCTACAGGCGGTCGCTCAGGTTTGTAGTCTTTAAGTGATGTAGGAGTGCTTTAGTCGCTTTCTGCGCAACCGAGGCAGATGCTCAAGATCCCAGAAACTTCTGCACACAGAATGGTCTGGAATAAAGTTGATTCAAAACCATCCGGAGCTGGCCTCGCGGTGTGTCATAGCAAGCGCAGCCGCACAGGACGTGTTCAATGGTCTCTTCAGCTCCGCAGCAGTGACATGTAGAAGTGTCTGCAAAACCAATGTGAAATGAGTCTACCTTTTTGAATGCAACACCCAACCAAAGGCGACATTAGAGTGTCGCGTTGGAGCGGGAGAGCTGTGATGGTAGATGTATCTTGAGCGAAGGATCCAGTTCATATAAGTGACACCTTTGGAAGCTGGTAGACGACCAGAACGTGCGTGTAAGATCTCGGGCCAGCAGGTAAAATTGTCTTGCTACATCAGTCCTTGATAGAGGAATCGGGACCACACGGCTTCCTTCATGTGCTGAGCGGGCTGCATCATCGGCTAATTGATTTCCGGTAATACCGATATGTCCAGACAGCCATTGATATATAATATCATGACCTCGTGCTGGAACTTCATGATGGCAATGTCTTATTTCATGTACCAATTGCTCATGATTCCTCCTACGCATGGCAAACTGCAAACTCTGTAGTGCTGCCATTGAATCACAGAATATGACCCATTTTCCTGGACGCTCTTGAACAAGATATTGTAAAGCAGCCCTTATAGCAGCAAGCTCTGATGCCGTAGATGTAGTCATATGCGACAACTTAAATTTGATTGTCCTCGCTGCAGCCGGATTTGCAGCAGCACTTGATGAGCTGCTGGGCGAGACGGACCCATCAGTGTATATCCGCGTTCAGTCCAAGTACAACTCATGTAATAATAGCAGTGTTGCTTGCTTCAATGCTACTCTGGAGAGATTGATTTTTTTTGATAACCGGAATTTCTAGACGCACTTGCAGCTGGTCGAGGCACCACAAAGGACATGCAATTTTCGTAGCTGGCGTATATCTTAATGGACTGCTGTTTAGGTGCTTGGCTATGACGTTTGAAAACGTAGCACGTGGTCTTTCGGAGAGTAGAAGGGCCAAGTGGTGGTCGTGGACACGGCTAGCATGTCGAATGTGCGCTCTGAGGCGATCCACATCCACAACTCTATATGTACTGACCGGATGGTCTTTGGCAAGCACGACTGTGGCATAAGTAGAAGCGCATCGGGGCAGTCCTAGGCAGTTACGCAGCGCCTGACCCTGCTAACTCTACACTAAATAAGTATTGGATTTGCAAGTTTTAGTCAATACCGGCAAGCTGTAGCGCAATAGACCCATAAATAGGGCCCTCTACAGCTGTAGCATGGAGGCCACAAAAGTTCCCCATGCTTTCCCGCACATGAATTTCATGATATGCAGAATAGATAGCAGTCTGTTCTTCAAGTACGCACAATGCGGGATCCGTGAAAGAGTTCCACGAGTGTTGAAGATTGGGCGAGTTGGTTCATCGTACTTGAACTTGTATAGCGCATTACGGGGAAGAAGAAACGGCCGAGCAGACCGACACAAGAGGACAGAGCGCTAGTCCTCTTGTGTCGAAGAAGTAGCGCTCTGTCCTCTTGTGTCGGTCTGCTCGGCCGTTTCTTCTTCCCCGTAATGCGCTATACAAGTTCAAGTACGTGAAAGAGTTCTGTTGATTATTATGCCCAGAAAACCATGTGGCCGTGCATATTTGACACGCTGCCCATCGATGTAAACATGGTATGCCGTCATTGGTTTGCATGTAACCGCCATCAACGCGCACTTCACAGTCGATATAGTCAGGCCTTGTTTCTGAAGGTAGGCTGTTGTGAAGGTTGCTGCCCGCTGTATTCGTGCACGCACCTGAGGGCGAGCAACTGCAGCATTGCAGAGGCAAATATAAACGGCGTAAATGGATAGGCACACCGACTTTGGCAGAACCTTCGCCAGACCAATCAGGCCAAAATTGAAAAATGTGGGGCTTAAAACACTTCCCTGAGGTACTCCGCAGTAGGTGTAATGTTCAGTTGTTTTACCCTCACCTGTTTGCCGAAAAACCCTGCCAGTTATATAATCTTTTATTCATTGAAACATTCGTCCACCAATGCCCATTACTGCGAGAAAAGTGAGGATGGCATCGTGAGCTACATAATGATATGCACCCTTCACGTCAAGAAAGAGTGCCACTGATATACGCTTGCGACTTTTTTCTTGCTGAACAAATGTCGATAATCAAGGACACAGTTGATGAAGGAGCGGACCCAACGGAAGTCTGCCATGCAGGAAGGGTAGTTGATGTATCGTTCCAAGTACCACTCGAGACGAAATAGAACCGTTCTTTCCATCACTTTTCCGAGGCAGCTTGAGAGGGCAATAGGGCGATACGCTGTCAAGTCCAATGGTGATTTTTCTGATTTCAGAAGTGTATCAGTTGACTGATTTTTCTGATTTCAGAAGTGTATCAATTGACTTATTTTCCATTCTCGGGGAACACTGCCGCTGAGCCAGGAGTTGCTGAAGCATGGTTCAAGTTCTCTTCTGGCTTTTTGTTCAAGATGTCCCAACGCACTATAAGTAATACCATCAGGACCTGGCGATGACGTGCGCTTAGAAGCGACTTACGCACCTTCCAGTTCTTCCATGGTGAATGGAATGTCCATTTCTGGTAATCGCGTCTCAGGAAAGATCATGGCGCCAATGCCCTCGTTCATAGTATTCCCGGCAACTCTCGTGCGAATTCTTCAGCCACCTCGAGCTCTGTTTTTCCATCAAGGAGTGCAAGACTTTAAAAGGGTGCCGTTGTTGCGGAGAAGAGCGAAGACCACGAAGTCCAGATATAATTGATTGATTGATATGTGGGGTTTAACGTCCCAAAACCACTATATGATTATGAGAGACGCCGTAGTTGAGGGCTCCGGAAATTTAGACCACCTGGGTTTCTTTAACGTGCGTTCTCCAGATATATGACAGTGGTTTATGAGGGTCTAGAGATTCGCAGAATGCTTTCCAGCGTTCGCTCTCCAGATTGTAAATGCGTCGCTGAATTTTTTTCTCAAGCCGCTTTGCTTTCCTCAATTCGTAAATTGATCTTGTGCGTCTGTATCGTCGTTCTGCATGCATTCCTATAGCTCGCAATCTTTGCAGTTCAATGTCGAACTGTGTTGTTTTAAACGAGAATTATAATTTACATTTGGACGCTTGCATAGGTTCCGTGATGGTATTTTCCGGGATGCAGCCAAGGCTTTCTTGGCAAGCGTCTTCAACACACGATGTAAACATCGACCAGTCAGTGCTAATTACAACACCGGAAGAGAAATTTTTTTTCTGATACCATCGATCTTCACGTAGGTAGGTATGTGATCACTCCCATGAGTCTCAATATCGCAAAACCAATGAACTCTGTGAGAGAAGCACCGTGACACCTATGTCAGGTCAAGGTAACTGCCATACGTGAGACCCCGCAGATTTTTTGGGGTACCATCGTTCATGAGGCAAAGGTCGTAGTCGGAAGCGAATGTAACAATATTCCTGCCCCTGGGATTCATCCCAGTGCTCCTCAAAAGCTTGTGATGGGCGTTGAAGTCACCGGTGATGATCCAAGAACCATCAGTCCTCATTAGGATGTGTTTAAATCTGTCGCAGCCAAATCGCGATGACAGAGATATATATCCTCCAATAGGTGTGAACGAAACAGCATTCTTCTTTACACGAAGACACACGCACTGATTGTCGTCATTTGAACTTATTGGGTGCGAAAGATAAGTCAAGTCCGTGCGGATGTAAGCAGTTACTTTGCTTCGTTCTTTGCAAGCGGCTGAACAAAAAAATGACAGCATATCCACGAAGTGAATGATGCAGAGTGGGGGGAAGCATTCGTCCGTCCATTCGTTCTTGCTTCCGTCCGTCCATGCGTCCATCTGTGTGACCGTCCATGCGTCCATCCCCCCGTACGTGCGTGCGTATGTTCGTGCGTCCGTCCATGTGTTCGTCCATGCATCCGCCTCTACGTCCGTTCATGCGTCCATCCAAGCATCTGTCTGTGTGTCCGTTCGTCCATCTATTCAACACTCCAAGTACCACCATCTCACATCTTTTCATTATCTATTCCCCATATAGAAGCACCGATATCCAGCGGACATTCCAAGGACTAAATGAGAGGTGGCACACGCACACTTTCTTACGGCTTTCGCTTCTGCTCTACTTCGCACCTTTAACCACCTCGAGTTCCTTCATGGTATATACTAGTTCATTGTATTCATGGCACTGCGGCTCAAGGCTCGCTAAACCTTTCTAAAACTAAGGAGGTTACACCCAGCGAGTGTAACGTAGCAACCCTTTCTTTTCAGATAGTGCTCAATATACATGCCATTGGCTGCTAATGGGGATCGCAGCGTGTGCGTGAACTAAAAGCCGATTGCTCCTGTCTCAAGTTCTCCATTAGCAGCCATTGGCATGTACATTCAGCATTATTTTCTATTGTTCAACAACGCACTGAAGAAATCTCTCACCGGCACCACCTTGGAGGTCGAAATGTTACACTTGTTACATACCACAATGGCTATGAGGGACGAACGGGTGCCCTTATATAGAGCTTCGCCCCTAAATGCTTCATAACCGGACAATCTATAAGTTGTTGATACGTTTGGTTCACATATGAGAAGCATGGGGAAAAGATTGGCCTGAACAAATTGGCGAAAGCCCGAGATACGGGACTTCATTCCTCTGGCATTCCATTGAAAAATCGACGCACTCTCAACTTCAGTGCGGAAGATGAGTTTTCGTTGAACCATTGTGCCTATACGATGTTAGCAAGCACTGGATTCAGTGCATCCAGTATTTGCAGTGCATTCTTAGCAGACGGAGATAATTTGCTGCTCAGTAGCGTGCGAATCGTGGCAATTAATGATTGCACGATTGCAGTCACTTGACTGTCTTGGTTGGAAAGATCTAGAACCAAGTTGCAGGCTGGCCGTCATGAAACTCCTTCGGTTCGCTTGATGCTGCTTCCCTTTGAAGTGCAGGCCACGCCATCGCAGTTAGCGTATGCTCACTGGCTTTGTCCTTTACAGCCTTTCTCACAGCATATGGTCTGGGAGGTAAAGGAGGTGGTAATGATGAGAGAGCTGGCAAACGCATCGAGGAGGTAGTGGGCGTCCTTGAAGACCAAAGTCGACGTGGACGACGCCTTCTGAGTTTAGCTGCGGCTGCTCGATGAGATGAGTGATCGCGCACCATCTCCTTCAAGATGGCTATTTTCTTCTGAATACGCGGGCAGTCCTTCGATGTGGCTTCATGGGATCCATTGCAATTAGAGCATTCCTTGACAGTAGCGAGGCACTTATGCGCTGCATTGGGCTCGGCACAGCGGTGGCATACTACCGAATTCTCGCAGACGCTGCTCACATGTCCAAGTTTCATGCATTTACGGCCCTTGAGAGGTTTTGGAATGAAAGGCCGCACAGCATGTCTGAAGTACCCCGCCTTCACATGAGAGGGGAGAGATGTGCTCTTAATAAACGCAATCTTCAAACAGAGCCTAGCCGGGTGACATCAACAATCGGAGTATCAGTTGTTGACTTGACAAGAACTTGTAAGTCGTTATTTGCGACAGCCACATCTCTGTCGTAGATCACGCCGGTTACCACATCGCATCCCAAGGGAACATGAGAGCGCACCTCTTGCCGTCCAAGTCAGTTACACTGCGTAGAATGCCCAAGGCACTTGCGTGCAAAACGTCATCAGCCAGAATACTTTTTCTGGCGTTCACTGTTAAGTCCGTGATCTCATTTCGCACAAGCGCTTCCAGAGACCCCGACACACACTGTCTGTTAAGGAGTTTCATGCTGACGGTAGGAAGTGCAGGCAGCAACAGGATGGTATAAGTGTTTGACTTGGGCGCTTCACTTACAGTTTGAATACTTGAATATGAGGATGTGTTAATATTCTTCCTTTTCGCTTCGCGGTTGGAAACAGGTTGGAAACCGTCATCTGAAAAGTCATCACTGCTGAGATAGAAGGCATGAGTATCTACACTGTCGCGGTCGCTCGCTTGTCCAGTTCGTTTCCTGGAGGCGGCCGCTGCTGACGCCGCTGGTGCCGGCAAGCGCCCGGGGTGGTCTACATCCATCCCCTCCAAGGAAGCAGCGAAAACCGATCAACAGACTTAAATTACTACTGAAATACGCCGGAGTTAGCACAAGTAGCTCTTATTGAAAACACACTTTTTGCCACTTTAAAATCGGCACAGCGTTACGCGGTGAAGGTAAATGATGCCGTACATGACTTCCGTGTCATGATTATTATGTTTAGTTGTGTCGTTTATTTTGTCATCTATTCACATCACGTGATACCAAATTTAGTATATGTGGAGCTAGCGAAACGGCCGCGAGCACGCTATTAGCGTGGTATGTTGTCATGTTCTTGAATAACGTGCGTGTCAGGACTATCACGTTTGCACGAGTCATATAGTGTGTCATCTACTGACGTCTCGTAACAACAAGTTTGGTGTATATGGAGCTAGCAAAACGGCCGCGAGTGCAACATAAAGGGCCCAATATACTCCAATGTAGCGTTGACTCGAGCGCACGCTGGGCGCAGAGATGCTATGTTATCAAAACGCGAGCACTCTACTCTATAGTCACACGCCAGGCGCTACCAGCGCCTGTCGGCATGGCCCGGCGGCAACCAGCGTGAAATGCGACATGCTGCATTTCACGCTGATTTGTTACCCAGACAACACTGCATCTCCCTCTTTTTGTGACGGAGTGATGCCGGACGCGCTCAAACGCGCATACGTCAAAGCAACGTAGCGCAGCGCGTGCCTGTGGGTACATGGCAGGACCGGTGCCCGGCGTGGCAACGCCGGCGTGGCATGACGAAATAAACGCCGGTGAGCACGCGCACCGGGTCCCGTCGAAATGTATGGGCGCCTTGACTGTGGCATTTATTCATGTTCTCACATGACACGCATCTCATAATTATCGTGTTTGCACCAGTCACATACCTTCGTCATTCATTAGTGTCACGTATTACCAAATTTGGCATTTGGGAAGCAAGTAAAACGGCCGCGAGCGCATCATGAGTGTGGCATGTAGTCACGTTGTTACATGACATGCATGTCGTGATTATCATGTTTGTATGTGTCATTTACCTATGTCGTCCGTTCGCGTCACGTAATAGCCAGTTTGGTACACGTGAGGCTAGCAAAACAGCCGTGAGCACATCAAGAGTGCAGCATGTAGTCATGTTGTTACATGACACGCATCTGATGATTAGCATGCTTGCACTAGTCGCATACCATCGTCATCTATCCACGTGCCGTAATACCAAATTTGGTGTATGTGACGCTAGCGAAATTGCCGCGAGTGCATCATGAGCGTGGTATGTCTTCATGTTGTTACATGACATGGTGGTGGTGGATAGCGAATGATGGTGACAGTGGTGAATGCTGGCTGCTGTTGGCAATGCGAAATGTGCTTGGCGGATCGCTCGGTGAACGAGCTGGATTGCAGTTGTCTGACGGAAGCTCAGCGCATAATGGTTGAATAATGGAAAAGCACATGGCAGTATGTGAAATCCCTTATTTCTAGTGTTTCACTCAGGAATGCGCAGAGAAACATGTTTGCGGTCGAAATAAGTCAAGCCAAACATGACACTTTCTAGCACTTTTGTTTTTCAAATCGTATGATGTCAACCCCACTTCAATTTTGCGGAAGCGCAGAATCAGGTCGTGAATGTTTGCATTTCGTGCTCGTACATGCATCAATAAACACGCGCGATATCTTTCTTGGCTGTGATGTTGTGAAGACCAGATGTGTTGCTAGGAAAAGCGATAGTATGTTACATCTACACCCAGTTTTCGAAAAATACCTCAGCTCTGGCTCGAAATTGCCCCTTCCTACACTAAACCTTGCAGAATATAGGCACGATTTGAATTGTTTATATGTTGGCTTTAACGTCGCAACACCACGCATGATTATGAGGGACGTTGTAGTGTAGGGCTCTGGAAACTTTATCCACCTGATTTTCTTTAGTGTGCACCAAAACGTGATCACGCGGGTTTAAAGCATTTTCGTCTCCACCGAAAATACAGCCGCGCAATGCGGGATTTAATCTCATTACGTACTGGTCAGCAGCCGAGTATCTTAGCCCCTATAGACCACCGCGGCGGGGCTACACCGCAACTTGATGTCACCACGTTAGAAACGCCGCTGTAGCAATGCTTGCTCACTGAGTTGCCTTAGCCACACTACACGTTCCCAGTGAAAGTGCATGCAACGATAAAATGCGCAAACTCGAACGTTCGACATGTGTCGAGACGAGCCCCAGCAAGTATGACTTCCACTTGAATTTTTGTTGTGAATTGCAACGAAAAGTCGGTGCTGTTGACATTATTGCAGGAGCAGTCTTTACCGGAAGCGTATGTTTGTGTTATTAGGTATGTATACTTTTGTAGCATGCGCAGCACACATGGCTCGAGTGTGTGAAATACAAAGCTGAACTTCAACGGTTATTTAGCGTGTTGACTAGTTATTTTACTGAGGTGAATATCCATGTCAACGTGGCGCTGTGGTTGTGTTGGGATGGTGATCTTAAGGGTGCACGTCTGAATGGTTGTTGTGCAACATTTACTTTTATTTTACAGATGCCTTTTGCATCTTCTTCTATACGTGTTTTTTGTGGGCATGGTGGTTTGAATGCTGGAGAGCCGTATCGCGTTCCAGCATCACTGACACTTCAGCATCATCAGCATCTACCATACGCCAGCATACAGGATGTGCCACCAATATTCCAGCACGATAATCAACATTATTGATGGATGGAGGAATTCACCTTACACATGGGGGAGATACTTTCAACACGCCAGATGCCAACATCGTGATATATATGATACATCGCAGAACTATATGACTACGGTGATACTAATACAATTTCAAATGTATTTCAATACTAAGATTGATTGATTTGTGGGGTTTAACGTCCCAAAACCACTATTTGATTATGAGAGACGCCGTAGTGGAGGGCTCCGGAAGTATTTCAATACTAAGAATAGAAGCAAAAAAGTATCACTAAATACTATCGTGGTATATTTTTATTGGTATACTGTGCATTCCTGCTTACAAATCATAGAATCTTGTTTTATCCCTTACGCATGTAAATTACGCATGCCCTTAGTCGTCTCTAACTTGTAGATCTTTTGTGTGTTTCGTGTGTGTGGCAGAGGAGCATGCATATGGACACCCAAACATAGCACGCGGAACACGTATGAAAGTAGTAGAGGATGCAAACATTAAAACATACAGGAAGACAGCCAACATGCCTACTGAGACTATGGCTGGCGCATCGGAGAGTATTTATGAAACCCTCCTTCATGTGCCTAGCAATTACGATATTGCTACGCAGGTGAGTCAATTAGTGACTAGTATATGAAACTTTTATTGCGGAATGTAACCGGAAATTCTATCCCATAATTCACCTTGGTGTAGGATGTGTTTGGGGAATATTTGTCACCGAGCGAAATGGAAGTGGCAATGCACCAGATGTGATCGGCACCATGGCACGAAGCAAGACGCGAGGTTGCACTCAGCTTTGCCATTGTGCACACTGTTTGTTATTCTTTTGTAACACACACGCGCACTGTCAAAACACACCTGCAGAGAAAAGCCTGGACTACTTTTTACCGTGATAGCGTGTCCTGGCTCAGGAAGTGTACAAATTCATTGGGGTTAGCGTGTATATCATCAGCCCAAAACGGAAGCTTAGACTACACGCATGGGCGTAACAACAACATTAATTACTTTGTGGCTATGTTTCAAATCACAGGCTGTGGAAACCATTCATTTAAAAACAGTTCTTATAAATAATAGTGCTCTTATAAAAAACACTCAAACAATCATTCCGTTTACATTACCTATATGGGTCATATATGTGTGTTGAGGAAGAGTGCAAAATCTAAATGATTGCAAAAAGAGAACAACACACCGTGGAATATGGACAGTGCAGTTGCTGTTGTGCATGAAATAGTTGCAACAGGAATAGCATAGCATAGCCTGCATTAGGGATAAATAGAATAGGCTCATAAAACCAGCTGTGGGGCAAAGTATGTTTCCTTGACAATATATCTGGCATCAAAAAAGACAGGTATTAATTCCGTGTCGGGCGATGGCACCTTACCTCAAAGCATGTGCCTAATGAGTGAGATTCTAGAAAGTTATTCTTGCCTTAAGTTCTAAAGTGGAACGAACCCCAAAAAGAGATCGAAATCATTTCTGTCCCCTGCTGCCAATCGTACAATCCTCACCTTACTACGTCTCTTGAACGACTTACAATCATTATAGTATAAGAAAAAAACAGTATAGCTCGAAATACGCATGACATACACTAAAGACTTGCAAAAAGATGCTCTCAAATAAAAGTTGCATTCCGCAGAGATGTTACAAATTTGCTTATTGACAGAATTCTGGGAACCACGACTGCCGACATCTTCATAATTGGCAAGGTAGACTTCTTGCGCTCCTGTGGCGGGCGCAAACAATTCTAGAAATAGTTGATCGGTTGGATATGTCATGCAACAGAGCATAGCATTCTCAAAGCTCAGATATGTCAATATTATCAGGGTATAAACCAATCCATTGTATATATGCTGGTCATGATAAATTGTAACAAACAAAAAAATAGTACACTTAGAAGACTGTAGTCGTATGTCAAAACCGGTGATTTTTTGTTGGATCATCCAGTAGAAAAAAACCATCCTTTTTGCGTGAGATTTTTTTATTAAAGACGCCTTTAAAACAAAATGAGGCTGGAGTGTTCCGTCAGTATGCTAGAATTCTTAGGCTTCGTAATCCTTCCGAACAGCGACAAAATATTCTGCAATTTCAAAATTTCATCATAATTGAGAGACTTCTTAGAAAGTGCAAAAAGCTGAAATGAACGGGCGTAAGCATTCAAGATGTTCACTGCGCATACGTATTGCTGAAGTGAGAACTGCCTTGGAAGAGCGCGAGGGAGGATAAAGCAAAGGGCCAAAAAGTGTCACTCATGCATGATAAGATCTGTATTGTCAACAAGGTGTACGTGTAGAACGACACATATAACATCCGGACACTGACAGCACGTCTGACAAAATTGCCGAGGAATAGCTTACAGTCTGTCCCTTACCATCTTTGTTTGCTCAGGTTCAATGCAAAAAGGATTGCTAATAAATTAGAGGAGCTGCATAATTGCTTAATATGTGGGGTTTCACGTCCTAGAGACGCCGCAGTGGAGGGCTCCGGAAATTCTGACCACCTGGCATTCGTGAGCGCGCACCCGAGTCTGAGCACACGCACCCCAAGCATTTTTCCCGCCATTGAAAATGCAGCGGCCGCTGCCAGGATTTGATCGCGTGACGTGCGGGTCAGCAGACGAGTACCTTAGCCACCAGACCACCACGACGGGGCGAAGTAGATGAACTGGAAGAGTTGCTGGTGTGGCATTATAACTGTGACATCGTTGCATGCTTTATTTGTGACAACGAAACTGTCCCGCCAGGTTACCAGCTTTTCTGGACAGAGAGAAAGTCTAGAAGTGGCGGGGAGTAGCAATCGTAAAACATAGTATCGACGTGACAGTGGCGGATCGGATCAGTGATAATTAAAAGTTGCTCTTAAAAATATTATTTCAAGGAAAGTTTTTTCTTCTTTTACACTTTTATCGACCACTGGATGTTAGTGATGTATTCTTTTGTGAACTCTAAGGCCACCCTCTAAACCTATCTGGTAAAAACCTGGTTATTACAGCGTACTTGCCTCTGCCTTCTGTGGACATGAGGCATTTTCCATACGGGTAATCTAGTGCCAGTGGTGTTCTGGTAGATAATATGTAACCTGCCAAAACGACCAGTCCCAAAATTTGGTTTTTGACCTGCTATTTATCAATGCGAAATTCAGTGACGAAACATTTCTTGTTAAACCTGTAAATTTTGAGCACACCTTAATACAGTTTAGCTATATCAGTTAAGTGGCTCTTGGCAATAACAAATACTAAAATTTGGCTGCAATTAGAGGCTATAAAAAGCTAATTACACCACGTTATATTTATTTGGACATGCAACTTGCTTGTTACAGTAAAAATGCCGAGAGTTTGTGCAAACGTTTAAATCTACTTGAGATCATTGCATTTTATATTTGCTTCTCACTACGCAAATATATAGGCGACGCTAAAATCCTTGGATCACGACATCCATGATATAGGCAAGCAAATTATTAAACGGCCTAGAAGGCAGTACAAGGCTTCTATGCCACAGGAAAATGAAATAAATGAAAAATTGGAACAAAGACTTAAACAGGCGAGAAATAGTTTTTCTAATACTACTTTGATTGATTTTAAGAAATCTGAACCCTCAAATTTTCGGCGAGATATACCTGAACCTAGAGAGAAGATAGAGAAACTTAAAAAGATGATCAAATTGTACAAGAACTGATGGAAATCGCAGAGGTTTCAATCCATTATTCGTGATTTTATTTTTCTAATTCGATTACTACGATTATCAGGGTCCCAAAGAGAACAAGAAAAAAACACTAATGATAACTCAAGAAGGTGTCACCGCGCATGCATCTAAATCTGTATATTAAAAATTCTGCTGGCTTAGACGGCATTGCAAGCACATTTCTCAGACGTTATGCTGAGCGAATATATGAAATTTTGACCAACATAATTTTTATGTCGATAACCACAAGTGTCATTCCAAACGATTGGTGCATTGTACGTGTTACACCCATGCACAAGAAGTGTGACCGGCTTTGGTAAGTAATTACTGCCCTGTCTCAATCGATAGCATATCTTGAAAATAGTTGGAGCATGTTGTTGCATGTTACAGTCAAGAATTTCATACTGATGGAGGTATGTGGTCACGACACCAACACGGCATCGGAAAATGAATGTGCACAAATATTCAGTTGGATTCGACTATGCTCGAGATCTTTGTTGCACTTGATGTCTCTGGGCAAGTTGATATTCTATTTTCAGTTCTTTCCAAAAATTCAATATAGTATCACATTACGAACAATTCTATAAGTTAGAATTCCTCAGCCTGTCATCCTTGATGGCTGAATGAATTAGTGCATACTTTTCTAACAGTAAGAGATTCGTAAAAATAAAAATGTTTGGCATTCCCTCTGCCTTCCTGTTACCTCACGAGTGCCGGCTCTTTACTATACTTTATTTATGTAAGTTATCTGGTTGTAATGGTTCCCGGTGCCTTATCAATCCAATTGTTTGCTGATTATTGAGTTGTTTTCAAGAATATTTACCGTACAGGTTGCCATATCCTAATATAAAACAGTATATGTGCAACCTGAAGTTGATGTATGCGTTGGAGAATGGTTTTAACAGAGGCAAAACAGTAGTATTTTGTGTAACTAAAGAAAAGCAAAGCAGTACCATGGTTTATTCAATTATTAACAAACAGATCACAGAAGTTGACAGGTTTCAATATTTAGACGCTACACTAAGAGATAAGTTAACATGGCCAGAACACATATCCGATATTTGCACAGCCATTCTCCGCAAACTGCGGTTCTTAAAAGAAAACCTAATAAAGCACCTAGAGGAATAAAACTGCTAGCTTACTATGCCTGCATAAAGTCTAAGTTGGAGTACGCAAACTATATTTTGCAGATGGTTCAGCGTGATGCCGTCCGATTTTTATTTGGGAAGTATAAATGACTTGATTACCCTACATGAATAATGAGGCTCAATAGCATACCGACACTAGAAGCCCGGAGAAAAGCTAACAGCCTTTCATTCATTTACAACTTCCTAGCAGGTTAAATCAATTTAGGTCTCGCAGCATCTATGAAGCTTCTTGACATAGGAAAGACGAGGCACAATCACGTTCGTTGGCACGAATCATCGCTCACAGAAAAACACTTTAATGCAATTTCTTCCCTCGTACGGTCGCGGGTTGGAAATCAGTGCCAAATAGCATATTAAGCTCTAACGACTTTGTTAGTGGCATTGATTGCAATGTTTTGTAGTTTTTTTTACCGCTCGAATTTTCGGTGTTCCTGTCGCACGTTTTGAAGACTCTGTCTATACAATGACCAAGCGGCCAAACTACATACGTAGGTGAGGGCTCAAAGAGCGGCTCAAGAATAAACGCAGACAAGTGGATTCACAGTTGAGGGATTGAGAATATGCAGTGAAACGACAGCATATTCTCAATCCCTGAGGTGGCCCTGAGTTGAGAGCTAGCTTGCCGGTGCTGCCTGTGCAGCTTGATAGGCAAGACAGCGGAGGCAAGTGGATCTAGACATGTAACGGGTCGCGAAGCTGCAGCGGTACGTCGATGCTGCCTAGCGAACCTGCGGAGAGGTGGGAAAGAGTGCAGGAAGTGGCTGAAAAACGACAAAAGTGCTCACTACCTGAAGGGCCAGACGTCGTGCTAGTATTCGCTTTAGCATTTGCGTGAACAAGCATGCCTTTATGTTAGCGTTACGTCTGCAGGTGACCGTAGGTGGTTTAAGAAAGATTTTCTTAAGTTTCTGCATGGTTGTTAGAATTTTATAGTATTTCGTGAGGATGTTGTTTACCTTCGGGCGTGCATTAAAAACGTTGTATCAAGAAGAGGCGTAGTTGCTTATGGTGTGCTTTTAGAGCTTAGTTTGAGTGCTTCATTGTGGTCCAGTTCCAGTGCGTCCGCATAGGCTTGGTCAAGGAATGTGTTAGGATGGTACCTTTCTGATAGTGTTCCTTTAAGGGCGGTAAGTCTGTTTACGTAGTCCTCGTTTTTATGCATATGCGGCGTAACCGTCTTGCCTGACTCTTGAAAATGACCTTTTCACAGTGTCTCACGTGGTGGCTTGTATATTCTAAGCATTGTTGCTTTTAAAATAGTTTTTTATACAGAGTATCTTTTAGTACAACATTTTTCAAGGTTAATGGTAGTGTCTAGAATGTTGATGCGCTGAGTCGAGGTGTCGGAGATGAACTTCATTGTTGTATGAAATATGTTTAGGAATGAAGTGAATTTATCTAGATTGTGCTGCCCTTGTCTTCACATTATAAATATGTCATGTATGTACGGAAGGTATGTGTGAGGTTTGCTCTCACAGTGAGAGAAGAATTCGGTTTCTGGAATTCCCATGAATATAATCGCGAAGGTGGGAGCAAATGGGGTACCCGTGCTTGTTCCCTGTGTTTGGAGGTAGTGGTTTTCCTCAAATACAAAGTAGGTGTATGACAGTACTACTTCTAGTAGTGGTAAATATACTTTAGTACAATATTGTGCGCTCTGTTGGTATTATGTTCGCTCAATTGCAGCTAAGCCCTCAAAAATAGGAATATTCGTATATAAAGAGGTACCATCTAGTGTGACGAGAATAGCGTCTTGCGGTAGAGCACCGTTCTTAATTATTTCCTCTTTTATTCTCAGTAGAGGGGATGTGTCTTGCACAAATGACGGTAAAGACTTTGTAAATACAAATAGAAAGTGATTTAGAAATATGGAGAGGTTCTCGGTTGTAGTGTTGTTAGTTGATACTATTGGCCGCCCTGGAATATTGGCACTGTATAATTTTGTGGACGGTATTTTGTGAATTTTGGGAAGGAGATGGAAACGCCCTGCTGGTTTGTTGTTTGGTTTCAAAAATTTATATTCTGATGGAGTTATCAGTTTGTCAAACTTACTTTCTTGGTATTTTGCAGCTCATACAAAGTTCAGATATACTAGAATTGTTGATGATGTCGGAAGAGCCATGGGTTCGTCATGACTGTCTCTGCCTGAAGTCGACGTTTCTTTTAAGAGGCCTTAAGGGAGGCGAGCGAACGTTTGACTGCTATGCTTACAGGGAACGGCTGTCAGTATCTTTTTTTTTTGAATTTGACATTCGTTTGAATTGAGTTGCTGAAAAAAAGTTTACTGATCAACCTTTTTAAGAGGCCTTATCGTTCTAGATGTTGCGACACATGTTTGTTTTGCTTCTAGAGTATTCTGTTAACGCTCACAAAGACTGTCAGCAACTTTTAGCGCAAACTGCACCTCAACGTTTGAGAATAATTGCAATACACTTAAATCCGTTGCAGTAAATTTTTTAGTCAAAATTGTGCGCCAGACGCGCACTCTCCAGTTTATTTATAGCTTGCACGAAAACCTGTGGAAACGCTGGAAAAGCGGATGTCGCATGTGAAAATCTCGACACATTTTTCGCCTTTTCAGTTTATCGAAAGCAAGCATTGCACAATATAACCTAATATCGGCGCATGACCTGTGTGGCAATGTCAGTATATTATGTGTATGACTTGTTGTAAATTAAGTTTTTATTTTGCGGTCACAAATTTTCACCAAATAAGCGCCTTTGTCATGAAGACGCTGACTGCTCGCTTGTTTGTAATGGTCACGGTGTTAGATAAAAACACTTCACTCCTATCTGACCGAGCAAGATAAAAAAGACAATTAGCACAATGATGGCCGCAGTGTCTCCTGCAGCACTAGTGATGCAGCCACCCGGGGAGCCACCAACGTTCCAAGGTTCGCCATGTGAAGACCCTGGATCGTAGCTGAAGACGTTATAACGTGTGCTAAAAGCTATAGCTTTTTAGAAGCTAGAGGTGTCAGCTTTTTAAAAAATGGCAGCATATCGACGGAGTGAATAATGGAGAGTGGGGCGCAGAATTCGTCCGTTCATTCGTTCTTGCTTCCGTCCGTCCATGCGTCCGTCAGTGTGACCGTTCATGCGTCCATCAGCCCGTCCGTGTGTGCGTCTGTTCGTGCGTCCGTGTCTGCCTTCGTCCATGCAGCCGCCCCTGTGTCCGTTCATGCGTCCATCCATGCATCTGTCTATGTGTCCATTCGTACATCTATTCAACACTCCAAGTACCACCATCTCGCATCTTTTCGTCATATATTCCCCATATAGAAGCACCGCCATCCAGCGGACATTGCAAGGACTAAACGAGAGGGGTGGCACACGCACACTTTTTTACGGCTTGCGCTTCGGGTCCACTTCCCACCTTTACCACCTCGAGTTCATGGTATACACTAGTTCACTGTATTCATGGCACTGCGGCCGAACGCTCGTTAAACCTTTCGAAAACCAAGGAGGTTACGCCCAGCGAGTATGACGTAGCAAAGTTTTTCAGTCAGATAGTGCTCAATGTACATGCCAATGGCTGCTAATGGGAAATGAGAGGTGGAGAATTGGGCTTTTATTTTCTTACGGCTTGCGCTTCGTATCTACTTCCCATTTTTAACCACCTCTAGTTCATTCATGGTATATACAAGTTCATTGTATTCATGGCACTGCGGCTCAACGCTCGCTAAACCTTTCTAAAGCTAAGGAGGTTACACCAAGCGAGTATAACGTAGCAACCCTTTCTTGTCAGATAGTGCTTAATGTACATGTCAATGACTGCTAATGGTGATCGCAGCCTGCGCGTTAACTAAAAGCCGAATGCTCCTGTCTCTCATCTCCATTAGCAGCCATTGACATGTACATTGAGCACTATTTTTTATTGTTCAGCAACGCACAGAAGTCTCTCACCGGCACCACCTTGGAGGTCAAAATGTATTAGTTGTTACATACTACGTGGGACGGAGGGTGCCGCTACAAGGAGCTTCGCCCCTGAAACCGGATGCCGTGACATATGTACTATATGTACTTAGATACCGTGTCATATGTACTTATAAATGAAACACTCAGCAACAACCTGGTTTAAGAACAGGGACTCCGTCATGACAGCATAAGACATCTTCCGAACCACATTCTTCTAAGCATCTGCAGGCATCGTTTAAAAGGAAAAAAGCCGCAGCTTAATAGGAAAAATAATTGGAGCTGCCAAATGAACACGTCACAATTTTTACGGAAGATTACCAGACCCTTCAGTCCCACAAAACCCTACCTGACCAAGCAGAAGAAGAATAGTGAAAGCCAGCAATACCTTTGCCATTCCTTGTAGTTCCGTGTGATTTGGGTGCGCGCTATAGAACCCCAGGGGGTCGAAATTTCCGGAGTCCTCCACTATAGCGTTTGTTATATTCATATGGTGGTGTTGGGACGTTACACCTCACATATAAGTTACACCAGCTCAACCCTTGCATTCCCCTAGTCTACCGAAGGACGGCGCGAACTCATCAACAAGCTTTCAACGTAAATGCAAGCCTTCCGACGCATAAGCAGGAAGAGCTCAGAACTCTGCTGCTGCAGTACGAATATTGTTTTTCAGCGTTGCCGAAAACTCGACAAAACTTGGTCGCAAAACTTCGCATCATGACACAAGAAAGTACCAGGCTGATTCCTCACAGCCCATGCAGACTTTCGACGCAACAACGTGAGGCTGTAAAGAAAGCCGTCGACGGAATGCTACGTGACAACATCATATTACCTTGAAAGAAATCATGGGCGTCATTCGTGGTGCTAGGCCAGAAGAACGGAACACCACACTTTTCCGTCGACAATTGCCACCTCAAAGAAATTGCAAACATGGGTGTGTACCCTCTCTCACAGATAGACAACGCCCTCGATTGACGCTGCAATGCACAGAACCGAACTGAACACGGGCAATAGAGAAATCGAATTCGGCAAGAGAGAGACTGAGAAAAGACTGTCCTCATAACATCAAACAGCCTGCTAGAGTTTAAGGTAGTGCGATGCGGGCATTGTTCGGCACGCACGTTTAAAATGAGTTATGTATACAGCTTTGGCTCTTATGAAGTTGTAGACTTGCCTTGTTGCTCGGACAACGACATGGAACTTTTCTGGCACATTTATGAAAACCTCCAGTGGCTTTTTTTTGTTAAGCAATCAAGAGCTCCAGACTCAACCTGAATCCACAGAAGTACCAAGTGGTTTTCAAAAAGCCGCTATTTTTTAGTTCCTTGACCAGCAATACTGAAGTGAGCCCGAAACCACAGAAAACAGCTGCGACTTCCACTTTCCTGACACCCACCGGCAAAAAAGCTGCACGCCTATTTCTCAACTTCTGAGCCCATTACAAAGGCTTCGTCAAAAACTTTTCATGCATTGCCGAGCTACTCACGCAGCTAATGAATAGCTAAGTCGAATCAAAGTGGACATTGATGCAAGTTGAGAAAATTGCGGAACTGAAAAGACACCTGCAGAGACATCCATTATTTCGCTATTCCGACAAATACAACAACAAGAAAATCCTAACCAATGTAAGCAGCGTAGGAATCGTTACCGTTCTTAGATAGAGCACTAACAGAGAAGAAAAGGTTTTCAGTTATGCAAGGCTACTGCAATCATGGTAGAAGGTAACCATTCTACAACAGAAAAAAGATTGCTTACCCATCGTCTGGGCTACGTCAAATTTCGACCCTAAGCTTCATACAAGGCCCGTTAAGAACAACCCAGCACACTCTAGAGGAAGAGAAAAAGTCACAGCTTTGCCGCAAAGTCGAAGTAACGGACGCGATAGCAACGAATCGGAAGGTAATGCGCAGAATTGCAAGCAGATCGAAACGTTTCCTGCGTTTCTCACGCACAAACTACGCAGAAAACGTACTCACAGGTACAGATGAACGCGAATTCGAAGCGTGCGCGTTAACGAAAAGTGGAGTGCAGGTCTCTCTGAACAATCGAAGTCTTCTGTCTCTCGCTGCCCATAAGCAGCGATTGGCATGTTCCAGTAGGAAAGAACGGTCCATCATTGCGTGCTTTACGCCTGCCCAGGCTTCTCTCCAGGGCAGCACCCAATAAGTGCAAGCGTCAACGTCACCGCCATTGTAAGAGTAAGCGCCCGCTGCTTTCCATATGCACATAGTTCTCTTTAGTGAGAGATAGTGTAATTTTTTTGATTTTGATTAGTTAGATTGAAGTTTGCGTGAAAAAAACAGTGCATGTAATATTTGACTCTTCTTATGTGGCGGATGGGTGCGTACATTCACTGCAGGCCAACATGACTTACAAGACTGAGCACTCAATAGCCTCTATACCTGAGGCGCAAAAGTGCTCTGGTTTTCAGCATATTATTTCTTGAACTAAGAAATGTCACAGACAGATTCGAAATAGGAACATATATTCCCATTTTATCACTGTGCTAATGAATTGTGTTTTCAAGTGCGTTGTATCTCCTGATGATGCATTTGGCTAAGTTGTGATGAAGAATTACTGTTCTAATATGCTCATGTAGAACCTATATATAATGTTTTTATTGCAGTATTGTTCCTCCCACTATAGAAGAACTGTAAGTATTCATCATTCTAATTGCTTCAACTGAATCTACACTAGCCTTGTTGGGCGTCTTATATTTGTCGCGATGCTTTTAGACTGTGAATAGTGTTATACTTGTCGAACTAGTTTTTGAATACTGGAATACATTTCGCAGGGCTGCCTCAGAAATACACGAACGAAGAAGACCAATACACAAGATAAATGCAGCCATTTTCACCTCGCTTCTCTGCCATGATTGTTGAACGCTACTCGGTCCTGCTAGTTGAAAAATAAGTTTTAACTAAGTCATCTGAGTTATTCGCTGAGTTGCAATAGGACAGAAAATGTAGACAATTCAGATAACACCTGCTTGGAACAAGAAAGTTGGCTAACCTAGGAAAGGCAAAATATGAGCTTTAAAAATAGTAACCCTTGAACACTCTTGAATGCACCGTTTTGAAAACTGTTCTAATAAATCGAAGAACTGGAGTGTGGCTGCTAGTTTAAAAAAGTAGTTTGAATTCAAATAATGGCTGATAAACAAAAGAAGACGGAACCACACAGCGCACTTCTAGTTTCAATAGGCCTTCGCAAAGTGAAATTTGATTTTAATTGTAAATACACTGACCATTGGGAGCGCCTACTCTTCTGCTGCCTCATAGGAAGGTTTTCCATCTTGCAGAAGAATTTCGGAACAATATGGCTGTGCTTTCCTTTGCCCTCACTTAACAAACTCTCATTCCAATAAGAAATACATACAGACCATGAGCAAGTTTTTGCAATAGCCATCGCTTTCATGTTGTGTATACAATCAAATCTCGCATGATCTCGCGCTAGGGAAAGCGCGCCAGCACCGGAGAGGAAAGTGGTTGAAGCATAGATAAAACAAAGCGACCGTCTCCTGCACACAAAGGACGCATGTAGTAATACCGGACTATGTGCGGAGACTACTAGCGATGGCTCCCAACGAAATTATAATCCCCCTCCGTCTTTCCCATCAGTCCGGCCAGACAAGCTGATATCACTCGAAACACTACCAACACATAATCGTCCTCAGTGGTACAGCCGAAGCCGCCCTCTACAGTTATCCATGCAAGATCGTTCAGATATGGGGGAACGTTGGAAAGACCAACCACCGAAATACGCCCAGTGCAGATCACCAAAGACAATTGCTAAAGGTGACAAAGTGTTGAATACAGCATTGCGGACGGAATGACATACTTGCACCATGGCCTAGTGTAAGGTAGCCAGCGTGGTACTCAGGCGCTGGTGCGAGCTTAGCTAGCGTGACAGAGATGAAGACGACGCCAGAATAAGAACAAGTGGCCCACAGCAAGGACACAGTCACTCATTTATTTTGCAATATATATATATATATATATATATATATATATATATATATATATATATATATATATATATATAGAGAGAGAGAGAGAGAGACCAAGAAGAATCGCACAACGTAAACACAACTGAAAGAAACCGTATACACTAAATATGAACTGTTAAGCAATGTTTTTAGATATGGTCAGTTGGCAAAGCGCGCGGCTTTCCGGTGGCGCGGAGCAGCGCACTGCAATCGCCCACCAGATGTTGGGACCACGGTTTCGTTGAGATCAGTCTCGCTGCGTCAACTGCTATTGCTGCAGAGGCGTCGGCAGGAGTTTACCGCATTGTTTCGAAGCACAAGCGTAACTTCGCTCGCATTTTCTCTGGCTTTAGCGAAAAGTGCTTTTTGGTTGTATGTCAACCTTATAACCAAAAACAAACAGCACACACACACACAAAAGTGTGAGAAAAGCAAGGACTGCGCAGCGTTTTTACCTTCGTTCATTCTGCGACCCGTTGAGACCAGTGCTCGTTCTTCTCGAATGCGCTTACAAATCGTTTCAGGATCTCATAATGCCCAATCATATTCTAACTTTACCAGAACACGCATTACACGGCAAAAAGCTGCTGCAAAGCCTTGAAAACTAGGAACAAGCAAGGAATCAAGAAAGATGCTTTGCAGTTTTTATTGGATCCTATGAAAGTGAATGCAACAGCTATATTTGCGAGGACATATTTACAAGGGTTAGGTTGACAGCATTATAGTGCAAGCCTTCACATCAGCTTTACTTTTTTTCTACTAGATGCGACTTTTTCTGAAGAGCCGAGGCTTTTGTAAGTATTTCTGGCGGCAAAATGCATTCTTAGCAAAATGTAGGAGTTCAGAAGATCTGCAGTAGTGGTGTTCTTGTGAGCAGGACAGCCGACGCTAGAAATGTTACACTCATCAAGGGCGTCGAGGAGGCTCCAGAGGGTGTGTGCACAGAGCCGGTGGTTCGCCAGCTCATCTGAAATTTGGGCTTCGATGCCTCAAAACATACAGAAGAGCTCCCATGATGGCAATTTGAGGCTGCCGAACATAAATTCCCTCTCCAAAGCAAGAAATGTTTCTGGACACTCGGCATTTTCAGACTAGACAGTACGTATACAGTCGTAACCTTTCTCACGTTTGAGGTAAGAGTGCACTTGTTAGCCGCACAAGTAGTAAATATCATATTCTTGTGCTGCTGGTGTGGGGTACCCATAATCAGGTGCTGTCAGTGTTTAATTCTGTGCAGTAAAACAGATCTCCGCTAACTTCACTCCAACAGCCTCTTGGAGTCTTTCATGGGAAGACACTGTGTCCTTCCTTCCCCTTTTGATGCTGTCTTCGACAGTGGCAAGCACAAAAGTCTGCTGATCACTCACGTTCCCAGTGACACAAGTGCTGATTGGTGTATACAGGCTCAGAAGCCTATATATGTGTGAAAAGATGATTAGGGTATAGGGTGGTCTTTGTCCCCTCCACAACTTCTTGTCGCACCGAAAAACCTCTGTAAATAAAAATCTTCTTCTCGTCACCCTGAAAACCTCTGCAAACAAAAGAAGCATTGTTAAATTCTTCAGGCCTGTTAGCCGAGTCTGAACGTTTTCATCTTTCCCGACGTAGTTGCAAGGCAGGACAAATACACCTCTTGAATTAACTTCAACCGCCAAGTCTTGCCAGATCACAACAGCCTTTACAATGTTCACAACGCTCGCAGACTCTTCGATTTTGTAGAATATAGCTTAAGAGGTAGAGGAATCAAATATTAGAACATTCTAGGAACCGTTCGGCAAGCCCAGGATGCCGTCCGTGTCCAAGGACTCGAGGCCGTCACCTAGGTCGGGGTGCTTGTAGCCCCACCCCGCTCAATGACGCCGGACATATTCAATAGAGTTTTTACTCACTCACTCTAGGAACCAAATATTGGGCTACCCTGCACAACAGCAAACCAGGGCGCTGCTTCTAACATGCGAACATGTTAGAAGCAGCGTCCATGCCATCAGATGCGTCGATTTCGTCACATAAATCTTCATCACTTTGGCAGGAAGGAACTTGGGCCAGGAACGCTGTCCTCACTCTGGGTTGTTTTCTTGCTGCCTTTGGGACCGTTGGTTTCGAGAGGTGCTCGGGTATGTTCGGAAAGATTCGGGGCACAGCGCGCTCCTTCAGTGTCCATCTGCCTCACGGTATAGTCAAAGCCTGAGCGTTCACGGTGTGCTCATAGCAACTTATGATGTCCGCAGGCTCTAAATGAATGTCACGGACGTATGTTTTTGACGTTACCTGAACGCTCTGCCGCGGGATTGCGTTTTGCCATGCCTTCAGTAAGTCAGGGTCCTTTGAAGGCTTGAAAAAGGGTCGCGGTGCAAGGCTTGCCACAACTGCCGAAACGTACTCCGAACGGCAGCCAGGTGCTGCACGTCGGCACGACGAGAATTTTTGCTGACACTTCATGGTATCCACTGCAAAAAGTTAGTACCTTAGTAGAACGCGTCCAAACTCGAATTACAGGCGTGAGTACTGCGCCAGCGCCGTAAACACACCAAACGTGCGTGGCTGAAGGAAGGGCCACTGCCGCTTACTGCTTCCAAACCGATCTCAGCGGGACGCCAGCGCCACCTATCGCAATGGCGATAAAACGCCACTGCATTTCGCAGCAAATTCGCAAACTGAATATATCTAGAAACGCTGCTGTTAGTCTCGACTGCTCAAGTTAGGCTAAGCTAAGCTAAGCTAAGATGAGCCAAGTTGAGTCAACATAAATATGGCGAAAATTGACTAAACGCATTTATTCCCAAAAAAAATGAGGCTTTATTGCAGACTGCTGGTGAAGTCAATCCAAACAAAATACTAAATGCGAATCGCCCAGCCGAATCAATTTAATAAAGGTAAATGGTAGTAAATATAATCTGTGCTAAACAAATTTAGATGGCCCACTGAAGTCAAAAAGAGGTACTCTAGTGAGTCGGTGGTGTAATTCTGCTCGATATTCTCAACTAGGTATTGTAGGTTCACCGCTGCTGAGCTATTGCGAGCAGAGTAAAGTTCAGTTCGGAATGAACTGCCTTGTAGAACATAAATAACTAAGTCAACAAAATTAAGCACAATAGGCTCAACAAATATAACTCTAATTTATAACGAGGTTACTGAAGCCTTTCTTAAGAAGGTACCAATTATAAGATTTATTTGGGCAATGCAGCCTCATTGAGCCTGAATAAAGTTAAATAAACTCAAAATGACCAATTAAGCTATGTGGGTTACAACCAAGCCTACGAGATATATTTGAGTTTCATATTGTTACATTAGGGTAATTGAACCTCATATAACAATTTGTACAAATTTTTATACCTATTGGCATCTGAGAATAATTCAGCGGGCATTACTAGGGGACTGCAACGCTGGCTACAGCTTCACTGTGTTTAGCATTGTGCCTCTGGTCTAAGGATGCACTTCTGCTAAAAAATATAATACTCGCGTATAACTTGAAACAAAAAAGTGCTTCAGCTTCAAACAATGAAATCGAAAACTGGTTTGAGGAATAGTCTAGCGTGGCTGCTCTAAACCTTTTATATGAATCTGCAAAACTCACTCACCTCACTTAGGTCTCCTCCTACTGGACCGACGTAGCCAAAACTTGATTTTTCAAACATAAGAACATAAGCCAGGTTTTCTGGTTTGAAACTCACGTAAACACCACCTACAGTTCATTTTTGTGAACCTGTCAATCCTCTCGGAGTTAACGAATCCCTCAACTAGCGACAGAGTTAATGGAGCGTGTCTAGGAAAATGGTGAATCATACACTACTGATATTCAAGATGTCCTCGTATATATTCACCGAGTGAACAGCTGAGTGACGGAGGTGTACGGAATATGCTACTTTCTTAAAGGTTTTGACGCTGCAGCAATGAACGCAACTGCAAAGCACCACCATACTCTGTCTCCCGAATTTTCACCACGCTTACCGCTTTGATGAGCTCCATCTCCTCCATTTTCAGCCTTGCAGATCTCGTCTGAGCGCATGTTCTGACAGCGAGTTAGACGCCTTGATTCGTGCTATTATCACACGTACAAGAACTCCGGGCATAACCTGTGAGCTACACCACCCCACCTCACAGCGGCGTAGAAGCTAGGCTGTTTGCTTACTGAATAGAACGTCGCGGCCACGTTGTGGGCGTCCCTGCCTGTGTGGCCCAATTTAGGTACAAGGGAAACGCATTATGCATGCGTAGATGAATTTATGTGCACCGTAGTAGACAACAGGTGAGTGAAATTCTCCGAAATTTCCACTAGCACACCCATCATAATCATGTAGTGGTTCAGGGAGGTAAAACCTCTCTCTCTACTCTATGTCAGAATAGGGCTGACCAATGTGTATTGTAGCCACCGATAGCAAACACGTATACTCAGCACAAAGCTGTTCTGCTTGCCTCACAGTTAAACAAACTGAAATTCGTTTTGTTGTATACTGCCAATTGAAACTTCTTCAAACTCACCCTGTAGGTTCATGTAGTATCCGTCCTTATAAGCTGGCAAAGGGAAGGCCGGTTCATATGCCGCACTCTAAGTGATTTCTCAGTGGTGTTGACATCACACGCAATTAAATTTGGGTAATCGGCTGGATATAAAGTAACACTTGCGATGACATGCAGTGACCAGAGCATAATAAAGTAGGGTACGGCCGTTGAGCTGAAAACCTTTGAAATGTTGAGGATCAAAGAACAAATAAGCCTGCAACCTGTGAGACAAAAAGAAGCGAGTTGACAATTTTCCTAGTGATTACAAATATACGCAATTGATGAAAATATTGGCATGAGGGAATGAACACTACGATAACTGCACTGATCCTTGAAGTGCTATTAAAGTTTATTGTAAACCATCAAAGGTGACGAAGTGTTTTTGAATAAAAACGAACTTGATAGCAGAGCTGCCAGTCATGATGACGATGCAATACAATTCATAATGAAGTAACTGAGTGCAACTTACAACTTCTGTACCTACACACACGTACCGCTATGCTGAGAAATTTAATGAGGTATGACATTCTGCCATTGAGGTCAGTCGATATGAAAAATTCTAGATTAATGATGCGCCACAAAGGCACACACAGACAACGCGTTACTGAAATGAAGACAAAGTGACACACAGTCCGCTTTTTTTACCTCCCTCTGATCTCTTGCCTGGGTGCATCTCTGCCTCACATCATTATGTTTTATAACTCACCTAACGCGAAATAATACGCATTGTAAGTCAAAGGAAAAATTCAATTTCACCATTGATGAGAAATATTTGCATAATGTGAAGATTGCGACATTTTGATAATGCTGCTCCTGAATGCTGGATCACTTCTTTCTAGAACTGGAACCGAGAAATTGGTGAAAATGTAAGTAAATCAACGTTTCGTTTTCACGTTTTTTGTGCACGATTGCTCTGAAATAGAAGTGCAAATGATTGTTTGAAAGTATGAGAAAAATCCAGTCTTCTTTAAGAGCCCCTGGTTAGCTAGGCAATGATTTGCTTTTCGTACGTACAATTGTGTTAGATATCTAACCAAATTGTGTGTATGAAATGGGCCATTTTTTATTAAACTATCAATACCACGTGCACGTGAATAACACAATAAAGTGTTATCCGTTTCTTTAAACGTCCAGTGAAATAAGAGGTGCTCTAATGGGTTATTCGTGATGGCGTAGAGCTACATTACAAGAACAAAAAAACATTTCATCCCTCCGTCATAGGACTCGGTATAACCTCAAAGTTGGAACGTATCCTTGTAGAAGTAGGTAAATATAGACAATAATATCAGAGAGTATGTACAGTGTATATTAGTGTTTCAGAGTTAAAGCACCGTTTACCATGGCTAAAGCCACGCTGATGTTTGGTAGCACATGTGTATCCCGCCCACTAATGTCAATGATCAGTAACCTAACAAACTCTTGTGGTCCCTATAGGCTCTCTATAGCTCTACGACGTGAGTCTGGGCGTCAAATACTGGCTAACATCACGTACTCGCAAGAATTTATAGTTATTGAACCCCACTACCCGACCAAAGGGCAACGCAGCGCTCGTCTTGTCTTCACGTTGGCCGGCTAGTTTTCCGTGAGGCGAGCGTTGGAAACGTGGAGCTACGGCCACGATGCGAAGCCGTGCAATGCAGCAAGGAGATTTGCATCATATAGCTGTTTTTGGTATGAATAAATGGTAAGGACAAGGCCGATGCAGTACGACACTCGCCACCTGGCAGTTCAATAGTGAGGCCAAAAAATTCTCTTTTTGTGCACTTGAAACGCGCTGAGTGGGACGGAGGTGTATAAATGAAGCTTTCAAGAAACTCACCATAGATTTCACGGTCATGATGCTATAATTCACTTAAGCAACACCACTGTGAGAGGTTAGTGGTAGATGTAGAAGGCGTGTTTTTAAAGAATTCTGCGTATGTGGCCATGGCGCACTTGATCACGTGCCCGGAACCTCTTGTCGTGGAGCAAAATGTCATGGGTTCAACTCCAGTTGAGGAAATATTTTTTAAGGCGATAGTCTTTCTTGGGGACCTTCGACACCAAAATTTTGATCTGTCTGCCGGCCTGTCTGTACATTAGTCTGCTTGTCCGCAGTAACGGTTCCTTTAAAGGCACCAAACGATACCTCAAACGGCCAACCCCATCCGCCGCGCCTACAAATATTGCTCAAGGCTCAGTGTTCATACTTAATAAATTTTCAATTAAAAAGCAACTACTGCGCATATTTGAGGCACCATAACAGCACGTCGATGTTTTCATTGTGTACCTTAACACTAGAGAAGGCACACACACGTAGCTCTAAGGACCGTAGTGTTTATCACGCTGCGCTGACAGTGCAACGTGATGCTGACAAAGGCAAGTGTTTCCTACGATTTGCTAAGACACTGCTGGTTATGGCACCTGCCCGTCACTTTGCATTCTACTTCTTATCGCTGCCGAAAGAGGCACGCATCGTTCCCCACGGGCACTCAAGCTTTCTTTTGTTTCCGAAGATAACTGCCAGATGGCGCTCATGTCTAACGTGCTTCGATGCGCTCGTTCGGCTTCTCCGCACAGATTTAGACTCTCCAACGCAGCGCTTCTAGAACAAAATTCACCGATTTTCTCGCCCAGAATATCAAATGAACATTTTGTTCACTGTCTCCATACGCAAGACTATCGTCTTTCGACGACATTAGCAGTGAAACATGCAGATACGGGGCCAACTTTTTCACTATTCATCTGGTGATGTGTACTTTCGGCGTTGATTCCATGATGGAAGTACGTAATCCAAGTATTGACGGACACTGGCAATTAACACTTCTGAGTCAAGAGCTATTCACGTTTGCATTTCTCATCTGCGTGACCACACATCGGAAGATAGCCAGATCGCATTGTCAGTTTTATCGACAGTGAAATTTTGCAATATACAACATAAGCCATACTGTTTAACTTATAGTTGAAACAACTGGAGAGTCGCTGAACGAAGTCTTTTTTTTCGAAAAACGATGGGGCACGAGAAAAAAGACTAAAGGATTTATTACACAAGATTTCATACTGGCTGCTCCAATGAGGAGATTATTCGAGTAAATACAGTCATAAGGACTTCTTTTTATTATATTTTTGAACGTATAAACCTATATGTGGTAAGGCAGTATTTGTACATTTTAAATGAAGGCTAGGTGCACTTCCCACCACGCCTTTATGTGAATTATTTTCTCTCAACCATTGACATAACTTGGATACTAAATTTAAATTTAAATGGAACGAATAGCTCTTTTCCGTATATCTGAAACCAATGCACTTTTGGGTGATCTTTCGTAGGTGTTTGGGGAAGCTTAAGACATGAGTAGGTTTAGTATTTCGTACGTCACTAAATTCTAGTAAAATTGATCACATTTAAATTCTACTTCAAATTGTAATAATGCATCCCACAAAAACATGACAAATCTTTATTAAAGAACTTTTACAAAACATTATAATAGGCTCAACCTGCCAAACATTGTTTTCCCACCTCTGAGATTTCATTTTAAATATTATGGCCAATCATTTTACACAAGCTTTGTTAAACCGGACTATTTTTAATTGCGAAGCGTTCATGAGCAAACTTCCGCGACCTTCAGCATATCTATCTATCTATCTATCTATCTATCTATCTATCTATCTATCTATCTATCTATCTATCTATCTATCTATCTATCTATCTATCTATCCATCTATCTATCTATCTATCTATTTATCTATCTATCATCTATCTGTATATCTCTCTAGCCGCGGTGCGCCGCAAGGCTCCTCCCCGCCCAAGCCAGGACGCTGTCCCACCATAGTTCCGTGTCAAACACCACAGCCGCCACAATCATCGACGTCTATATAGGCCTCCCATAGGCCAGGGCTACGCGCCAAGAAAACGCGACGTTTGGCGCGCCCCTGACAAACACCCGCTCTTTTATCACTGCGGGGAGGCCGGCCACGCCTATCGGTGTTGCTAGTACCGACAGATGGGTCCATGGGGTGTCGACGTCAACGCGCTGTGTTCACGATGGGGCAACCGACCACACGACATCGCTGACTACCTGGCAGGAACACAGAGGGCACCCCGACGGCTTTACCGTTCACAGTCACCTGGCCGGTACACCTCACCGCATCGCAGGAACGCCAGCCCTAGTCGGGGCCGATCTCCGAGCCCTTACCAGGATAACTGAGGGCACCACCAAAGGAGGTGAGGTTGCTGTACGACGAACTATCCAAGATCCTCCGCCGCCGCCGAGGACGACGATGAGACGATGCCTCAAGAACCTGCCGCATTCCAAACACAGCTCCCACGTCAATACTTCGTGACCATCAGAATAACTGACGACGCAACTTCGAATCAGCGGTATGAATTGTCGTAGCCATGATCCGACGCCACGACCCAACTGCAATGCGGGGCGACAAACTAGAGACCTTGACCTCCTCAACAATGGCCACAGCGTCACAGCTCTTGTCGACACCGGAGCCAATTATTCTACCATCAGTGCGCCGCTCGCCATCAAGCTAAAGGAAGTAAGGACCGCCTGGGAATGCTATGAAATCCACACTGGGGTAGGTCACCTAGTTATGCCAGCAAGAGTTTGCCCTGCAAGTCACTCTCAATAACCGAACATATCCTGCGAGCTTTGTAAATCTGCAATATAGCTCCAAGAATGTGATACTTGGGATGGACTTTCTAAGCCACCACGGCACTATTACTGACCTGAGGTCTGAGAAAACAACGCTATCCACAAAAAAAGCACTGAGGGCGCACACGCCGTCACGAAGGCACGCCTTGAATGTGTTGCAAGGCCATGTCACCATTCATCCTCGCTCCAGCGTCGGCATTTCCGTCAGCAATCAAGAATCAAGAGACATGCAAGGCATTGTTGAAGGTGACGAGCACTCATTTATTAGCCGCAAAATTTGGGTCACCAGAGGAATAGCCGAGCTGCAAGGAGGGAATGCAAGAGTGATGCTCACGATCTTCCCCGATGACTACAAGCACGTGAGCAAAGGCATGACGGTTGCCTACATCGAAATACAGGAAGCCAGCAACGCTTTCACTTTCGCCGAGTATGGAGAACCTCCTTCGCAAACTCAACTGCTTCAGACAGCTTTCAATGCTAATCTGAGCGTTCTGACGCATAAACAAGATGTGCTGAGAAACTTACTCCTGAAATACAAGAAGAGTTTTTCGTCATAATCGAGAATTCGACAGACCCCTGTCGCAAAACACCGAATTGTAACGGAAGTGCCAAGCCACTCCGCCAGGGCCCGTACAGGATTTCGACGCGAGAACGCCAAACAAGTCTATGAAATGCTTCGCGACGACTTCATCCAGCCGTCAGAGTTTATGGGCGTCACCGGTCGTGTTACTGAAAAAGAAGAACGGAACTCTACGCTTCTGCGTCGACTATCACCGCCTGAACAAAATCACAAAGAATTGTACTTGCTCCCACGAATAGACTACGCCCTAGATCGACTCCCCAATGCGAGGTACTTTCTTTTAAAGGACCTCAAGACCGGCTATTGTCAATTCAGAGTCTACGAGAGCGAAATAGAAAGGACCACTCTTCATAGCACCAGATGGCCTGTTCGAGTTAAACGTCATGCACTTTGGCCTTTGCTCGGCACCTGCAACTTTCCAATAAACCCTAGATACTGTCCTGGCTGGCTTGACGTGGCAAACTTGCCTCCTTTACTTGGACGACGCCATTGTGTTTTGCTCGAGCTTTGACGAACACCTCCGGCACCTTGAATCTGTACTTCAAGCAAATAGAAGTTGTTGACTCACCCTCAAGGTAGAGAAATGTCGCTTCGCGTACAAGGACCTCCTGTTTTAGATCACGTGATCAGCAAGACAGGAGTGCGCCCAGACCCGCAGAAAGCAGCTGCCATCACCGCCTTCCCGCTACCAACCGAAAAGAAGGACATGTGCCAATTTCTTTGCTGGTGTGCCTATTACAGACACTTCGTCAGTGAATTTTCACAGATCGTCGAGCCACTAACGCAGCTCATGAAGACAAACGTCGATTTCAAGTAGGAAGGGCACAAATTGAATCATTACAGAAACTGCAACGACGTCTGCTTACCCCTCCGATACTTGCGCATTTCGACGAATACGGCGATAAGGAGTTCCACACCGACGCAAGAAGCGAGGGCCTCGGTGCTGTTCTCGTGCAGAAGACTAACAGAAAAGAAAGGGTAATCAGTTATGCTAGCCGCTCGCTATCGAAGGCCGAATCCAACAATTCCCCAACAGAAAAAGACTACCTTATCATCATCGGGGCTACCTCGAAGTTTTACCCCTACCTTTACGGCAGGCCTTTCAAAGTTGTGAACGACCACCCCGCCCTCTCTTCGCTAGCTAATTTGGAGGACCCTTCACGTAGCCACGGTGGAATCTACGCCGTTAGAAATTCGACGTAACCGTCATTTACAAAAGCACTCTGATGCCGACTAACTGTCTCAGGCCTCTGTTGATCCACCACCGCAGATTGACGAGGACATTGACTACTTTTTAAGAATCGTAGGCGTCGATGACTTATCGAACGACACAGAGCTGACCCTAAAATCAAGGGCCTTGTGAAATTATTACAAAACAATAGAATAAAAAAATATGCAGCTGAGTTTTTCAGCTCACAACAGGCTGTTATTGTATGTTTTTGTAGAAATATTGAACCCTGTATTCCTTCAAATGACACTAGCATAAAAAACATGGTTTATTTTGTCAGTTGCGAAGGCCAGTGATTTTGTTAGATGACTGGGTAGTTTGTCCGAGAGCGTTATGCGTAAGTGACGTTCATATTCAAGTGCTTTATGATTAGTGCGACACAACATTAGTGGGTTAGATATATTTGTGGGGTTTAACGTCCCAAAACCACCATATGATTATGAGAGACGCTGTAGTGAAGGCTCCGGAAATTTTGACCACCTGGGGTTCTTTAACTTGCACCCAAATATGAGTACACGGGCCTACAACATTTCCGCCTCCATCGGAAATGCAGCCGCCACAGCCGGGATTTGAACCCGCGACCTGCGGATCAGCAGCCGAGTGCCTTAGCCACTAGACCACCGCGGTGGGGTGACATTAGTGGGTTGAAAGAGACAAACATGCCGAGCAAACTATACAGGGTGTCCCCCGTACCTTGACCCAGAGTTTCGATATTTGCAAGAACACGTATTTACGACATGCATATTACTCACCGTTGCCTGGAGTAGGACTATATTTTGTGTTTTCAAATATTGTTTAATTAGATACGTTTAATTACTTACTTTTCAAGAAACGAAGATAGATGAAAAATTTCAACAAGAAAGTTGTAGATTTGTTTGCAAAACGTGCGGTTAGACAATTTTGAACTTTATATCTGTTAGGTATTAGTGTTTTTCTGCCAATTGCAAATGCCGGCGCAATACGAAAATTACCACGTCACTAACCCGCTCGCGCGTCAGTGCGCACGATGATTCTAGTGGTCCCTAACGTTCCACGTACGCACAACAAGCTTCCCTCGCACCGGTTCATGACAGCGATAAGCACTCATAGCGGTTATTGTTTTTGTGGGCGATAGAAAAACAAGTTCATCATAAAAACACCACGATCGTTTCGGCCCTGCCGAGACAGCACAATGGGCCAAATGCTAAGATCCTTCATGTGCGGAACGTTATGGAGCACTAGAATCATCGTGCGTACTGCCGCACGAGCGGGTTTGTCACCCGGTATATTTTGTATTTCGCTGGCAATCGTAACTAGCACAAAACTATTATACCTAGCAGATATAAAGTAAAAAACTGTCTAATCGGTTGTTTTTCAAACTGATCCGCGACTTGCTCATTAGAACTTTTTTATCTATCTTCGTTTCTTGAAAAGTTAGCTAGGTAAACATATCTAATCAAACAATATTTGAGAACACAATAGTCTGAATACCTCCAGGCAACGGTGAGCAACATGCGTTTGGTGGCGTCGTGTTTACGTGTTCAGGCATATTTTTAAACTCTGGCTCAAGTTACGTGGAACACCCTATATATTAGTGTTAGTACAAGTAAGCGCAATGTTAATGGGAAGAAAAAAATTGGTTCTAAATCTGCATGTTACACCACAAATGTCGTCGAAAGGCGATAGTCTTGTGTCTTGAAAGAGTGAAGAAAGCGTTTATTTAATATTCTGCGCAAAAAAATCTGTGAGTGGCATTCTGGAGGTGCTGCGTTAGAGTGCCTCGAGCGTGTAGCGGAGGCGAACGAGCGGATCGAGGCACGTTAGTTGCAAGCGCCATCTGGCAGTTATCTTCAAAAACTAAGACATGCAGCCCGCGGATAAAGAAGCGCGCCAGTCTCAGAAGTGATAAGGTGTAGAACGCAAAGCGACGGGCAGGTGTCACCGCCTGGACGTCGTAGCAAAGCGTTGGAAACACTTTTCTGAAAATCTTGTTGCACTGTCAGCGTAGCACGATAAACGCTACATCCTTAGAGTTACTTGTGTGTGCCTCTTCTAGTATAAAGGCAGACATACAAAGCATCCAAGCGTTGTTGTGGCACCTCAGATATGCGCAATAAGTGCTTTTTAATTGGCAATCGCACAGCTAATAAAGGTAAACTTTGAGCAGTATTGGTGGGCGCTGCGGATGATGTTGGCGGTTTGTTGCCATTTGCAATATCGTTAGGGGGGACGGGGGGAATAACAGACAGACAGACGATAATTTTTCCGTCGGAGGTCTCAAGAAAGACTATCGTCTTTAAAAAGTGTAGTAGAAGATTACTTGTCGTGGGCATTGGGTGAGCTTGCAACCTTCGAATAATATGTCGAATGCTCTGCAAGCTGAGCTACCACAGCGGCTTTTTTTTTGCGAACTTTAGAGGGTATGCTCATGCATTAAACTTGGGAGCGTCAATGAGCACTGCTTCTAGTCACCATGGTGAGTATGCAACACTTTTTTTCTGGCTGTTAGGCGTAACGCACAGCTTAAGAGAGCTCATTCGACAACGACAGAGGTCATACGGCATGAAAATTATGCATTGTTTATGAATAATGAATTTTTCGAGTGAGCTGGTAGGCATTTAGGCGGTCATGTTGCCGTTTTTTCTTTTTGCGAAGGAAGTGGAGTTTTACGTCATATTAGAAAGTTTTCCTATTTAATGCGTCCCGTATATACCTTCCTTTTTCTGTATGAATGGCTTGCTATGCACACGCTGCAGCAACACGCCAATGAATCGCGAGTCGATGATGGTTCATGGAGCTAAATACCATTCAGGTAATTAGTAGCATAGGGGAAATATTAGAATTAATGCATTTTCTTGCTACTTCGACAAGGTTCACGTAGTCAGCCTCAGTGGAGCACTGGTTACTGCGCAGAACTGCGGCCCTGTAGGTCCCGGGTATGCCTCCAGCCGCTGCGGCCCCTTTTCAATAGCGATGACATTGGAACGCTCGGTTGTGTGTGCGATGTCTATGCACGTTGAAAAACACTAGATTGTGGAGGCTTTAGGAGCCCTTCGCTACGGCGTTGCTCATTATAAGGAAGCCAAACACTGTATCTTAATATTATCATAGTCCAATGCTTGGCTTGCTAATCAGTGTGCACTCAGATCTTTCCGTTGATTTAGCGTTTCACGGTCACCCAGAAATTCACTGAATGTTCAGCGTAATAAGTTGACAAACATGCTACAAATACTAGTCGACTCATCACGAAGATCTACACTCTAAAAAATATTGAGTAAAAAGGGTGTCTTTTTGTCCCACAACAATAATCGTCATCAGGCTTGCGTGCGCTTCCTTTTTTGAAAACTCGGCGCTGGCCACTTTCCTATCGAGAATGCAATGTAACCCTAATAATGGGCATGTCGATCGTGACCAGAATGTACCGGGTGCGGGGCGATAGCGCAAGGATGGAACGCAATATAGAATATTATTGTTGCGGGACAAAAAGACACCCTTTTTACTCGCTCTTTTTTTTTTTAGTGTAGCGTCTAATGCACTCGTCTGCTGGTTCGTACGTCACGGTATGAAATGCCAGCCGCCGCGGCTGCATTTTCGATGGAGGTGAAAATGCTTGACGCCAATTTTTACGTTTAGGTGCATGTTAATTATTTCCAGGTGTTCGAAACTTCCGGAGCCCTCCACTAAGGCCTCTCTCATAATTATATGTTTTATCAGGACGTTAAACTCCACGAAGTTCATTAGAAAAAGTATTCATCTATATTCGTGAATTACGTTCATTTATTTTTACACAGTTCATTTTACTTCTACATTGCCACTTTTCAGAACAAGGGATGTTGAAGTGACGGTGGGGAATTGGAACACTGAGGGTATAACTAAAATTTACCTCAAGGCTGCCCCACGACGTACGTATTAATAGTTTGCATGCATTATGCACTGACTAGGTCAGTTAAGTATTGCTCAGGAATTACACGCACTCCATGTTTGCTTCTCCTAGGTAATATCAAAGCAGTGTTTACAAAGTATGTTTTCAGGAGCTGTCGTTAGCATGTGCGTATTTAAAGCTTTACAATTTCAAACGTGAATGTGAATATGCAGCGTTCGACATCCTACGCGCCTTGATAATCGGAAGGCTGAGCCATCCCCAACAAGTCTTTGCGTTGATTGGTTCATTGCAAGCTTTGTGTACATCATTTGTAAATAGCGAATAAATGTACTGCGCATATGAACGTTCACACAGGTGAATCAACAATCCAAGAAAATAAGCACAATGAACAGTTTTTAAAGACTACAAGTTTTCTTAGGAACCTTCGACGGAAAAAGTTTGGTTTGTCTGTCCGTTTCTTTGTCTGTTTGTCTACTCTTAACGGTACCCTAAAAGGATACTCCAAATGGCCAACTCCATCCGCAGCGCCCACCAATGTTGCTCAAGGTTGAGCGCTCCTGCTTGTGCAATTGTCAATTAAAAAGCAAATATTACGCATGAATGGGGCACTATAACAACACGGATATATTTTGAATCGACGTCTTTTACTAGAAAATGCACACATAAGTAATTTTAAGGACCTTAGCGCTTATCGTGCTGCACTGACCATGCAACACTTGCAAGGAATGGGGAGTGTTTCAAACGCTTTACTAAGGCGACATGGTGGTGGCCCCTACCATCTCCTTGCGTTCTCCACCTTATCACCTGTAAGATGGGCGCGCACGCCCGTCTCAGATGCACGCGCTTTGTTTTCTAAGAAACCTGCGACATGGCCCTCATCTCTCACGTGTGACGTGTCTTGATGCACTCGTTCGCCTCCACTGCACGCTCGAGGCACTCTAACGCAGCGCCTCCAGAATATCACTCACCGATTTTCTTACGCAGAACATCAAATAAATGTTTTGTTCACTCTCTCCACACGCAATCTATCGTCTTTCAACGACATTTGCAGATAACATGCAGATACGAGGCAAATAGTCCCAAGAACTATAACTGCCATAGTCGTTTCGTCTCAAAACTAGAACCGGAGTAATATTGGGGATTTTGTTGTTGCGGTCCTTGAGAAACGCTCATTTAAGAAACTCCCTGTATTTTTTTAGCTCGCTGCAGTCTTCATGGTCTACTCAAGGTGTAGTATTGTCGTGATTCCCAACGTGTCGTCTGCAGGCAAATACGCCAATTCACCCGAAGGCTGCATACTTGCGACTGCATATTGAACCACTTGTATGGGATCTACCGTGATGTGACACTGCTGCTTCTAGGCAACATTCCCACCCTCTTTTAAATTCAGGGTACACGCTTATGTATTATTTTTTCTAGTATGACTCGTTTTGTGAGCTCGTCGGCTGGCGGGTTGTGTGGGGCTGTAAACTTGAGAGTGATGTTTTTCTTGTGGCCACTTTGCAAGCTCCTGGCTCCTAAACGCCAACCAATGGTCAGACACACGACATTTCAGTCTCTTAAACCTCTCTCTGTTCCACAGTGCTATGACGGTGTGCGCAATCTCGCTTCCTGGCTTAGCTGCAACAATCCTTGAGCCTTTATCAGCGCAAACTAAGAAAGACTGAGTGCTCTTTACGCCTTCGCTTTTTTTAGCTCAGCGAAGTCAACATGAACGGTTTCAAATGGCACACTTGCATAAAGTTGAAATATCTTAGTGTCCGTTTCGTGCCTGTATTCAGCCCTGTTGAATTGACAATTGTGACAGGAGCTGATGTAATAGTCAACATTCTTCTTCATTCTGGCAACGTAAATCACCTTCTCAATTTGTAATGGCTTCGCCAATACACATCTCCTTTTTAATGTGGGCGGTGATGGTACAGCTCAAGAACGTTTTGCACCAACGTAACTGGAACATGAAAATTTACTCCAAAGGGCAATAATTTCTCTGTGCCTTCCCAGAGTATCAGTCAGTTCATCTTTCCTTTTTCTTACAGCCAAAGATTACACAAAGCCAAGAAGGTGCATCGCCATCTGATAATTCTTGTCCGTTTGTGTGTGTGACTTTAAAGTCAAGCTGCTGGATTGCACTGATCCAGTGGGCCATTCTCCCTTTTGGTTGAGACACAATCAGCAGTTCAGGAAGTATCATAAGAACGATGAATAGTTTGGATTTCGTAACTTCAATGTAATACCAAAAATACCATATTGCTAGAACAACAGAAAGTATCTTCTTCGTTGGGTTGTAGTTAGGCTCTGCGTTCGTAAATGTATACGAAAAGCTGCAATACGTTGAGATCCTTGCCGAAGTGTCGAAGTTTTCGGCAAGCCCAAGGACAAACCTGAGTCTGTGCAGATCATCTGGCTGCTTCATCTGCTTTATCTACTCCACGAACTCTTCCTTCGTGCTTTTAGTAAATACTACCAGAACTCGTCCAAGAAGTTTAATATTTGCCTTGAAGAAGTCGCTCTTCTTATAATTAACTTTCACATCAATTTCACTCAGTGCAATCAAAACAGCAGTCAGACGTTCAGCGCGAAAAGTTATCTTTTGAATAGTCTAAAGTAACTCCAACATAAACATTACAAAAAAACTCTGCAAGAAAGACTTTCAAACCCCCTTTTATTATCTTTTGAAACCAGGCAGTGCTGTTCCTCCACCCGAAAGAAAAGGGAGTGTACCAATATACTTCATAAAGAGTGACAGAGGCCGTGCGCAATTTAGAGTCCTCCTCGACTGGTCCTCCTCTAGAGTCATCCTCGAGTACCTGTCAAAATCTTTTGCAAAATTCTATTCGGGAACGGAGGTTGCAACATACCATTTCCTCAATTATTAAGTCAATTGTTGGCACTGGAAAATGAAAGAGGGCCATTTGGTGATCCAAGTAGTCTGTACATAGTCTAAAAGATCCATCTTCTTTAGGAGCCAGCGTAATTGGTAAGGCTAACGTAGACACCGATGGACGTATATACCTGCATCGAACATATTTTGGATCTCACTCTTTCACCAAATTTTCTCCTTACGTTACAATTTGTGAGGCTTTCTCAAGACTGGTCCAACGTGTTTCAGCTTTGAAGGAACCAAACATTCTTTTATTTGCAGTGGATAGTTGTTTGAGCGGACAAGTTCGGGGAACTTGCGGCACATATCGTCTTCACAGGTAATAGGGCAATCATCGATACCTAAAGTGGCGCACGGCTCCTTTGCCGTAGTCTCTTCATTCCACTAAAGATTTATCTTCAGGATCTTAACTTTGGAGTTTAATGTAATGCCAAGAATACAAAAGTTTGCAGTCATACCCTTTTACTACGAGAGCGTCGATTCCAGGATTCTGGCCTTGAAAAGAAACACTTCTTTTGAGCCATTCGTCATAAATTTTTCTCGTCCTACTAAAATTTTGTACTTGTATCGACTCTCTCCAACAGTTGCTTTCTTATTTATAAGAGCCTCATTCATGGCACAGATGCCCCACTATTTAGTACAGCATTAACATCTTCACCATTTACCTTTACTCTATTAAACAAAAAGCTAAGAGCCCTTAGAAAACTCCTCAAATTTTATGGTCAGGCGGCACAGTGTACTTTTTAAATTATTTTTGTTTCAGCTGAATCTGGATGCACAGAATATACACACTCTTAGTTGCTACTGGCATGGGAGATTACCTTCACCATTTCATTTCGATCCAGCCAATTTCTAGGGTCGCGTGACCTGCAAAGTGCACTGTCGCGATAGCAATCTCGCCAACATGTGTTTTAGGAATTCGAATCAATTTAGAAATTCAATTGAGACTTAGAAAGGAACAAGAAGTTATTTGGCAGTTTTTGCAGATTGCTCTTGTGCTTCTCTCTCATGTTATTAATTAAGGTTGTGACTAATAACAGGAACCACCACGGACCCGGGAAGTACCGGTTTTGCAGTTGAAGAAGAGGCCTTTTCTCATAAAACTACTCCAGGGCCTTTCTGTTGGCAATTTGTAAAAAAACAAACAAAAAACATTGCTTGGTCTCATCTTTCAATGCGGTTCTTGTGAAAAGCTGCTACGAAATTTCATTTTCATTTGTCGCTTGTGTCCTTCTCGTGTCCATCGTAGTGAAGTTTGTACCTCTTTTGAGTCAGACCGGTAAGAAACGAACGCATGTTTCTTGTGCACTCACTGGATTCTTGCCAAGAGTTGCCCTCACCCACCTGTGCGTACACGTTGATTCTGGCGTCCGTTCTTATCGATTCATCATCAAATGGATCAGGCTTTTCTATCTCCTTCTTGGGTCACTGCTGGCCTAGATGGCAAGAAGACCGTTCAAGAATTGATGGTGTTGCTGTGTGTGCTGCTGCTGAAGGTTGGAGCATTTTTTTGAGACATGAATCAACGAAACAATCTTATTTTATTGCCGAAAATATTGGCAATGTTTTCGAAAGTGAGCGCAAGATGAAGTTTTAAAACTTGAAGTACTTCAGCCTCATGTTCACAGTTGGTTGGTGGTCAAGCTTTTCCGACACCTTCACAGCTTTTTAAGTGACAAACGCACAAACTCCAGAAGTTGTGAAACTTTTAGGTAATTCATTTGTATTTTCATTCACATCGCACATCGAAAACTATGGCCTGTCTTTTGAAATTGACGATAAAGTCAAAATTATTCACATGCTGGCGCCCCGAAACCTGTCGTCTGCGCCAATTTAACATGCCAACACATACAGAGACAGATGATTTTAGTGTCCTTTTTCTTCCCCTAGTACCTATCCGAAGTAGCTCTTCGTCGTTTTTGGGTTGTTACAGTGTTTACATCAATTTTTCTCCAAACACTACTTTTTGTTAAAAAGAGATGATCTCTGTAAACACTCTAACTATCAAGTGCAGCATTTTGTTACTACTTTTTATTAGCGTGTGCCCAAGGTGAAGCAAAATTATGATGTCATTAGAATTGTACTTTTCCAACCAATCTCTTGGTATCCAACCAGTCTCTTGGCTTCAGCAGCTGAATGCTTGCACAAAAAGAAAAACGACAACTAATGCTGCCGCTAGCATAAACTAGCAGAGCACAGTGGTGATACTCTATATGAATGCCATTTTGGACAGTCTGCGAAGGATAGGCCGAAAGGCCAGTGTTGACGCAGTGTTCTCGGCACTAATTCGGTGGTCCGGCCTGTGAAATTCCGTGTGCGAACACGCAATCATGCGAAATCAAGCAACACCAACGTCACGTGCCCAGAAGAGGCGCCAGATTTCTTGGACGTGTGATAAGATCTACGTTGGTCAGACAAGCAGGTGCCAGAAAACACGTTCAACGAAGCACACTCGTCACATTACGGTTAAAGATGCCGGAAATGTGTCGTTTCATTAAGGAGTCACTCGCCATTCCGCGTTTAAAGACGAGGGGGTGATTTTCTCCTCTCCTTCGTACACACGATGCATTATCCTCGCCACTTGATTTTTAGTAGCACGTCAACAATGTCAACACTAAGCGCTAAGCCCCGTCGCTGTGGTTTAGTGGCTAAGGTACTCGGCTGCTGACCCGCAGGTCGCGCGATCGAATCTCGCGGCTGCGGCGGCTGCATTTCCGATGGAGGCGGAAATGTTGGAGGCCCGTGTGCTCAGGTTTGGGAGCACGTTAATGTAGCCCAGGTGGTCGAAATTCCCGTAGCCCTCCACTACGGCGTCTCTCATAATCATAAGGTGGTTTTGGGACGTTAAACCCCACATATCAATCAATCAACACAAAGCGCTAAAGCCGATCAGGATATCGCGCTTCTCGGCATCATGCTGTTATCGTCGTTTGCGCAGTTGTTAACACACAAAATGAAGTGTGATGGGTTGAGCGTGCACGATAATAATCATGCAAAACAGACAAGAACGGATGGTCGGTAGCCTGGCGAGGCAGTGCACAAGGCAAATCACATTTGCTATTTCGCGTATATGGACCAGTCGAGAGCAATTACGCTGTAGATCCCACGGCAACTACTGTCTGCGTCACAGAAGTTCGTAAGAACGACAAGGTATATCAGGAGAGAATATTGCGCTTTTTTGTATTTTGAGAGCCTGGTGAATGGCCCTTTAAAGAGATTGTGACTGTACTCCAACTATAACTAGTACGGGGGTTGTGCGCAAAGATCGCAACATGGAAACGAAAGAAATAATTGAAGCAATTGAAATCGACGAGTAGAAAGAAAAATGTCAGTCGCCCCTCAAAATATGGTTCTTTAAAATAGCTCGCCGATACCTTAGTATATGTTACCACATACTGTTTCTGTTTTGCAACGTTCTAGCAGCGCGTGTTTTAAATGCTTCTCATATTATTTTATTATAGTAATAATAGTATATTTGTATTATAAAATGTATTATTGAACCACTACATATTACTATTATTATTTATTATTATATTTTTGTAGTCTTCATTTCTATCAGTGCGCATGTGCGTGTTCTTTTGCAAGAGCAGGCTCATTCGAGAATAATTTATCAGTTGCAGTACAGCGCTTGTGTTTGTGTCATTTATGTGTGTGTGTGCTTTTGTGTTCTTCTGTGCGCTGCTTCGACAAATACGTCCTTTTCAAGTTTGCGCTCTGCCGACACTTATTGTACTTATCACTCCGACTCTTCATGAAATTCTTGATTGATTGATTGGTTGATTGACTGATAAGTGGGGTTTAACGTCCCAAAACCACCATATGAATATGAAAGACGTCGTAGTGGAAGGCTCCGAAAATTTAAACCACCTGGGGTTCTTTGACGTGCAGCCACATCTGAGCACACGGGCCTACAGCACTTTCGCCTCCATCGAAAATGCAGCCGCCGCAGCCGGGATTCGATACCGCGACCACCGCGGTGGGGCTTCATAAAGTCCTTACTCTACGCATCCTAAAGGCGTATCGACCGGGCGGGGCAATAGCCTGCATATTATGCAAGGCTAGATCTACCGGCTACCTACAACATCCTCAACCTTAACCTTGAGCCCTATCAAAGCTTTATTAGGCAAATTTGATATGTGTTTCAAGGCAGGTGTGTTTGTTACGAGTACCACGAATTTTGTGATTCTTCCAGCAAATGAATTACCAGACGCAGACAAGTCACTTTTTGGTCTGCGGAACGAATACGACGTCCTTGTGGCTAAAAGTACTTGCGTAACTCTTACGTTTACGTCACTTGTTGATGGTGAGTACTTTCATAATATTCGGAACATCCATGGACTCTCATGTTGTCAAGCGGAATTCGGCAGTGGGCTACTAGGTGGGATAGTAGGCGACACAATGGCAGCGTTACGCAGCCACTCCCTAGTTAGGCTGTAATAGCTTGAGTGTTAACGCGTTGTCAAGAAATGAACTGCATGTTTCCCGCATCATTTATCAAATCGGTTGCTCTGAGACATGATAAATCTGATTCGTTGCTGCCAGGCACGAAGTTTTTGTGAAAATATGAGGTGACTTGCACTTACGATAGCAGCCCACTGGGTACACATATCAGCTTCTCCAGGATTCCTGTAACTACCTATATCAGATAAACGTTCTCGTTTGACCTCTTCAAGTGAAAACTATCGTTTTACTTGCTTCTATCATACATCAGTGCTCTTGTAGTGAAGGTCTATTATGACATTGAACGCAAGAAGTCTCAGAAGTTACATGTGCTGTTCTGTATATCAGCATTTTCTAACTGACAATACATTTATGCATGGCGCTTCGTACATTGCCAGAAAAGTGCAGTTATGAATCGTGCGAGAGTTGTTTCATTCATTTTAGATTGAACTTGCTGCGCAACAGCTCTAGAGCACCGTGCAACAAATGCTCTAAATGAAGCGCTTCACCTAGCTAGCATTCATAGCTCAGCCCACCAGCCTTTTCGTGTTGTGTTCTTTTGTGTTAGGAGCCAGTACGCTGAAAACGAACAGCTTGTCCATCAGTTTGAGGGAACTATCTCATGAGAAATTTTCTGAGAAAGGACAAGACACCGAGAGTGACAGCGACGTTTAACGAACAGCTGATAATTAACAAACAACGAAGTCTATCTCACAAGCCATGCCATGTAGCCATGCCATGTCGCTTGTGCTTGTCGTTGTGTGTTCCTTTACTTTGTGTTTGGGTTATTTGCGGCCAAAGCATGTCATTAAGCAAGTACTAACTAGGCCGACAATCAGCATTGCTACAATAGCGATATTGTTTTTTAAGCTTGTAAGCGACTTTGACGGTATCTAATATGTCTACCGAGAGCCAAATAAATGCGTACTTTTTTACAGTAGATTGCATGTTCTGCAATGTTGGATGATGGTATAGAGCGTCGCATGCCACCAACACGCTTGAGGTCTCAGAAATGTAAAGTGTAGTCACGGCAATGAAATGTGGTTCATGTCTCTGGGCTATATTCATGTCTACTTGTCTACTTGACTGTTGCTTACCGAGCGCCATTCGCATTCGATGAATCTTCGTAACGTCGAAGACTTCACTGCAAAATAATCTTGTGTGTTCTTTTTGATATTGATGTTTCAGCCATACTTCAAGACTAAGAAATTTGAGTGCAGTGCATAACGCACTGCTTGTGTCTGAGCACGTCTATGCAGACGTGCCACTGAATGTTTGTTTGGTGTTTCTGCTTCATTGAAATAGTAACTACGCGTTTTTGAGTGCGCAGGTGATGAAAAAATATATTTGTAAACCTTTACCACCTTAAAGTGGTAGTGCAGTTCAGCAGCGATGGCGCTACTCGTTGGTGTCCCACTGCTTCGGCAAACCCGTCAATCCAGTTTGGTTCACATTACCCTACAGTACCTTTCAGTAAATATGTTAAGCCTACTTCATAAGTTTTGGTTAGTAGTGTTCATTCAAGTGAAAACATCGCTTGTGCGTGGTAACGAAGTGGAAATATAATATTTCACAATGTGGCAAATAGTTTAGTGACGGCCACCTCGTTCTTTCCATGATTTTGGAAAGTATATACGCCTCATATGCCTTTCAATGCAGCCAATAATTTCACCTAGTGGAAGTGGAACAGGCGATACGTCCACACGTATGGTCTGTTTCTATGCTAAAAAGCGGATTGACTCTCGCGTGGGTGTAATCTTGAATTTGAAAGCGCGCCCCCTACAGTTCATGGTAATTGCGATTTGTCACAGAATTTGAGCGAAAAAAATAGTGAAAACGTTTCTACTCCCTTGTACTGAGTATCATCGGCTCCTCCGACCTAATAAAAACCTAATTCAATCTACCCATGGTTAACTACAGAATTCTTTCTTTAGGCAGATATCATACATCAATATGAAGCTAATACATGGTGTAACATTGCATAATAATTGGTACAAAATTACTAAAATACTAATACAAAATACGCTGCTCTGTGCGGAAATTTGTTTTCTTGCATAAAACAAAAACTAATTTTCCGAACATTAGCTCCGTCAAGAACAAAACTTGGCAGACAAATATGTGTGAGCCATAAACTCGCTTGAAAATCTCCATTGTAAAAATGGAACCAGAAAGGTGTGATTGTGTGTTTCAGTGCTCTGCCACAATATTGTTTTGTGGCAACGTTTTGGTTTCATTCGTTCCCGAAGTGTTTTTACAATTTATTATAGAAACGTTAAACACCACCCTCTGAATGAATTACTCAGCGAAAAATGTAGCTTGTTCTAAAGAAACATTAAACGTGTGCATGTATTCACCCATGTCAAAAGTAATTTAAGAAAAAATATAATAAGTTTTCGGGACGTGCAGATGCACGGAGACAAAAGACAACAGCATGACGAAGAGGGAATCGCCACTCTCAGCTCACTTAGTCTTTCCACTGCGTTCTACTCACTGTCGTCTTACATGTGTGGTCAGGAAGCTGTGTAGGCAAGGGAATAAGAAGGTATGAAGAAAACAACGGTGCCTGGCTTGGTTTTTCTGTTGCCACAGTTGACACCACAAACTTCTCATAGTCATGAAAGATTAGCACCTTGAATGCACGGGAAAATTATTTCGCAGTAACTGGTGAAAGTGGTACTTTTACGTAAATTATTAAGCAACTTGGTTTCACACGCGTCCCCTAAATTCGACGTGCCCTTTCTGCAACGAAAAATTTTCTCGTGAATTTAACTCCATAATAACAACTCACACTACCATATACTACCACACTACCGTATACTGCCACACATAAGAGGTACCAGTTGTGTGGACATCTATTCAATATTTATTGCTCCTTTAGCCTCCTTTACTGCGACTGTTGCAGAGACACCATCCTGGAGAAACTCATGTATATCCTCTAGCGTTGCTTATTCATACTTTCTTTCACAGGGAAACTTTACTGCATGATATGGGGAACACGTTCCGGTGTTAAAATTGAAGAGAATGATTGCTACAACACCACCAGCTTGGTCTGTAGAGAACTCTCTATAGCAGTGGAAAACAAAGGTTCTGACCCTTGCCAGTCGTACGATGAAATAGATGAATTTACAACGAAAACTGGTCACAGTGAAACAGGAATTATATTATAGCAATAAAAGCAGTTGCAAATTGAAATTGTGTTACGCAATTTTAATACGAATTTGCATTGGCTTAAATTTGTTGATAGAACTGTCTCCTTACATGCGCAAAAATGTGGGCGAGGCGACAAATGACAAAACTATGTATAGCGCTAATTTTTTCGGTAATCAGTCCGCAAAAGTGATCATGCAACCATGCAGTTAGTGTGACGTATGCAGGTTCAGCGTGCCGTTGTGTAGCGCATTGTATGCGGGGGCTGCAAAGCGCTAAGCGAGCTCCCGTGCAGCCATATGAACCACTTCCCACCAAATAGTGATCCCTGTACGAGAAAAGGGGGCGCAGAAGACCCACGCTGAGATAAAAAGACGCCATTGTCGTTTATGCAGTTGACGAGTGGAGCCGTCAAAGCCGTTCTTCGTTTGGGTCAAAAGGGCAAAAAACCAACCTAAAAGTCTCGCACAAGCGTGGCGGCACGCGGTAATTTGGTGTAAAGTTGACTGTTTGGCATTCACATGCGCTCTTTGAGAATGTCGTAAGGACACGGAATAGCTTTTTCACTAGGCCGAATGAGACTAATGGATGGGATGTGCCATCACACTCTGAAGACAACACGGCCTCCAAAGCAAGCGGCAGATCTTGCACCCGGCTGCATGCTATTTTTAAGTGTCGTGATGAGAGTGCAGTGCCTTACTGTCGCGTGCGCATGTCGTCAGTGGCCATGGCCAGGACATTCTTACATTTCGTACGGCGGCTTCTTCAAAGAGATGTTTAGTGCGTGGGCTGATCGAGGTAGAACCTGGGGCAGGCTACTGGTAGACGTCAAGGCCTACTCTCGTGTCATAACGTAGGAGAGAGTGTCATGGCCTGTGTGGCGCAGAAAATATTAGCCCTCAAGCGTTTTACATTGCGATGAGATAACATACACAGTATCACCAATACCGTGCCTATCACGAAAGTGTTCGTGCAATTGGTTGTGTTGGTGTGAAACGAATATGTGATTTGTTAACTTGGATACCTTTTGTTTGACTGAGGCTTCAAAAGATGATGTTTGAATGTGATCTGAAATGCAGAGCTTCGGACTTGGAACCGGGCAGATGCCCTGAGTGCTTCAATAAAACATCTGCTTACCGAACAATGGTTCTTCCTTTGCGCTGCCGCCAGCACTTGACTCACCTAGGGGTGCTTATTCCGAAGCTTAAGCAGCTGCCCTCCTTAGCAAGTGTTAAAGCTAGTAGAGGAAGAAGATGGGAACAGTGGAAATTAGCTCATGCCTTCGCAGAGTAAATGACTTCATAATAAATCTCATTAGATACTATAGTGCTCGCTCCTTCTTCAGTGGGTTGATCAAAAAGCGATTACATATGGGTTGGAAAGTAGCGTCGGGCATTCTAGATTTAGCTAGAAAATTTTCAGTATTGTCATGTTGATGTGAGTATGTAAAGTGGAAGAAAAAATGTTTGAAATGAATTTTGAAATCTTTGACAAAATTTTGACCGCCAAAGCAAATAAGACCCACGCTGCCATGATAGGCGTCGTATTCTTACCTACGCAACTAGTCAGCAGGACGATTATGCACGCCATCCTTCCCAGCAATGCTGCCGTGGTGAACCACCTTTTCAGACCCGTTTACGAAGGCTGATGAGGTATATAAAAGTATCGTAATGTCCCTTCCCATAATGCATGGTCTCATGTTGCTACAAGAGTGAGTTCTCTGCACTCCACAGGCAATTTACATTTACTCTGGCTGCTTAGGTTATTGCATTTTACATTGTTTTTAATATCAATTGGCAACCTTTATTAATTACATAGGTTTCCTACGCTAATCCTAAATACTACAAAATGATTGTAATAAATGTTAAAGCTGTAATTATGTTTACTATATACTGGCAATGCTGGTAAAGCATAGGGTATAAGTTAAGAGTGTACTATTATTCTCTACATGCTAATGTACAATGTTCTTCAATAATTATTCCAGTTTCTCTCATGCCGGTCTGCTTATGTAAGTTATTGCTTCATGGATCAAAACCAGTAAAGAAACCTTCTCTAACTTTGAGCCTATCTATCTATCTATCTATCTATCTATCTATCTATCTATCTATCTATCTATCTATCTATCTATCTATCTATCTATCTATCTATCTATCTAGCCAAATCTGAGTTTTTGTTATGTTGGATTTTTTTTCTAACGCAACAATGATTGATTTGTGAGGTTCAACGTTCCAAAACCATCATATGATTATGAGAGACGCCGTAGTGGAGGGCTCCGGAGATTTAGACTACCTGGGGTTCTTTACCGTGCACCCAAATCTGAGTACACGGGCCTACAACACTTCCGCCTCCACTCTAACGCGACAAATGTCGAAACCGTTAGGCATATTATGAAAGTGTGACCAGCAATAACTATAAAGTAATGGCAAAATATATGCCACAGTTTTGGTGCTCTTGTGGTCAATTGTTACTTTGGTTTATATACAGATTGACATGACATTATAAGAGTATTACGTACGAAAGTTACGTGCAACGTGTAAGTCTTCACACGCTTATCGTGTAAAATGCAATATATATAACATAGCCTTGGGCACTCGTGGCAGTGGCAATAATGCGCATGCACAATACTGGCAAGACAAAATTTTTTTTATGACGAGCATATATAAATGACAGGTATAACACAAAAATCATGCCATTCATGTCATAAACTGCAGAAATTGCATGTCATACTCGTCACTCATCTTGATTGGCTCACTAGCGTAATATACACCATGACTGGTATGGTGAGACACCATTATAAGACAAATATAAGCGAAGGAAGCGCCAGTAAAGCTATTTGATGCAGCTCATGTATGTCTTGACTCACATTATTCATTCATAGTGTCCTAATGGTATGGTATTCACAAAGAGTGGTGATCCTTCACGGGACTGCCAGAAGAATATAGATCACACGTCCCAACATGCGAATCATGGCATGCATATCATGAACAGCATCATTTACATTGCAATACCTTGGCGAAATACGGCTGTATTGAAAACTAGATACGTACAAATTGCTAGCGTTTAATAGGCATGCGTTTTGTACATAAATGATAAGTTATGTTTTATGTATACTAGAAGTAGCGCTTCATCGTCGCGGTATAAATATGATAGGCTGCAAATGTTTTATACATGGCTAACGCGTGATAGACAATGGACTTGATGTCATAACAATATTTACATCATTAGTCTCAGAGGCAAACACGGCTATGTACAAAGCACCTTAATGGCTCCCTCTCATTCTATCAGCTCCTACAATAATGGTATGTGCTGAATTTTGGCTCACCGTATTTCATGTAGCGAAGTGCAATTCTAGTGAAATTAAAATTCATTTGGCCATATGCGCCAAGTGAGTGCACTACAGGTGGTGCAATACTCTTCTACGGTATCTATTCGGCGAAGCAGTGACCTTAGTAATGCACCAGGTAAATATATATATATATATATATATATATATATATATATATATATATATATATATATATATATATATATAGCGGTAGATATATAATTGGCTTCTCCTTTGGATAGCGATCGGCTGCCGTAACATATAACCCTTTCAAGTCCGTCAGCCCTCTGCACAAGAGCGGCGCCAAGACCTACGCTGCTTGCGTCAGTGTGTATTTCTGTCTCGGCAAATTCGTCGAAATGGGCAAGTAACGGAGGCGTCTAGAGGCGATGTTTAAGCTCCTGGAAAGCGTGTTCCAGCGGCGTTTCCCACTTGAACTCCACGTCGGCCTTGGTAAGGTTAGTGAGAGGATCGGCGATGCGGGCGAAGTTTTTCACGAAGCGCCTATATTAGGCGCACAGGCCCAGAAATCGGCGCACCGCCTTCTTGTCAGTGGGTGGCAGGAAGTCGGCGATGGCGGTTGTTTTCCGTGGGTCGGGACGAACTCCAGACTTGCTAATAACGTGCCCCAGAAACAAGAGCTCCTCGTACGCAAATCTGCCCTTTTCTGGCTTCAGTGTGGGTCCGGACGTCTCGAAGTACAGCTTCAAGGCGCCGAAGATGCTCGTCGAAACTCGAGGAAAACACGACGACCTCGTCCAAGATCACAAGGCAAGTCTGCCACTTCAATCCTGCCAGTACTGTATCCATGACGCGTTGAAAAGTTTCAGGCGCTGAGCAAAGACCGAAGGGCATCACCTTAAACTCGAAGAGGCCGTCCGGTGTTATAAACGCCGCCTTCTCTCGGTCTCTTTCGTCGACTTCGATTTGCCAATAGCCAGTCTTGAGGTCCATTGACGAAAAGTACTTGGCGTTATGGAGCCGATCAAGTGCGTCGTCTATTCGTGGGAGAGGATATACGTCCTTTCTTGTGATTTTGTTCAGGCGGCGATAATCGACGCAGAAACGTAGGGTCCCATCCTTTTTCTTCACTAACACCACGGGGGATGCCCACGGACTCTTGGACGGCTGGATAATGTCATCCCGCAGATTTCATGAACTTGTCTCTTCATGGCCTCACGTTCTCGCGTCGAAACCCTGTATGGACTCTGATGGAGTGGTCTGGCATTTTCTTCGGTTATGATGCGATGTTTCGTGATTGGGGTCTGCCGAATTTTTGATGACGACGAAAAGCAATCTTCGTATTGCAGGAGCAGGGCCTTGAGCTGTTCTTGTTTATGGTTCAGAAGTCTGGGATTGACATCGAAAGCTATGGGAGGGGCTTGGTTCCTCTGAGCAGGTTCCGCAGAATCGGCAAGGGCGAAAGCACTGGTGGCTTCGACAACTTCTTCGATGTATGCGACTGTTGTTCCTTTGTTCACATGTTTGTACTCTTTGCTGAAATTCGTGAGCAGAACCGTTGCTTTGCCTCCCCGCAGCTCTGCAATTCCTCTTGCGACGCAAATATTTCGTGTGACCAACAGATGCTGACTGCCTTCAATGACGCCTTCCAAGTCAGGTGATTTAGGAGCGCCGACTGAAATAATGACGCTTGAGCGAGGCGGAATGGTGACTTGTTCTTCCAGCACATTCAAGGCGTGGTTTCCTGACGGCGTGCGCGGCGGTAGTGCTTCTTCTGTGGATAACGTTATCGACTTTGTTTTTAGGTTGATGACAGCACCATGGAGGCATAAGAAGTCCATGCCAAGGATGACATCTCTCGAGCAACGCTGTAGTACTACGAAGTCTGTAGGATAAATACGGCCGTGAATGGTGACTTTCGCTGTACAGATTCCTGCAGGCGTTACGAGATGACCTCCGGCTGTGCGGATTTCAGGGCCTTTCCAAGCTGTCTTAACTTTCTTTAACTTTGTGGCGAACGACCCACTGATGACGGAGTAGTCGGCTCCAGTATCGACGAGAGCGGTGACACAGTGGCCGTCGATAAGAACATCGAGGTCGCTAGTTCGCCGTCTCGCATTACAGTTAGGGCGTGGCGTCGGGTCACGGATGCGTCGGCTTGTTCCGCTGCTTCCATGTTGCGTCGTCAGGTGACCTTCGGTAAGTGAGGTTTCGCCGTCAGGGCTTTGCCTGGTTGGCGTTGTGTTCGGAAAGCTCCGTCGCGGTGTCGTCATCGTCGGAGAATCTTCGGTAGTTCGTCGCACAGCAACCGCACCTCTATCGGTTGCTTCCCTTAGTTTCCCGGATACGGGCTAAGAGACCGGCCCCGCGTTGGGCCAGAGTACTGCCGGTGGTGCGGTGACGTGCGGCGGCTGGGCGACGGTGAACGCCAAGGGCTTCGTGGTGTCCACCGAGTTCCTGTCAGGTACTCGGCGATTTCACGTGGTCGTTCTCCTGGCTGTGGACGCGGTGCACTGACGACGAAGCCACGCAGTTCCATCTGTCGGTGCTGGCAACGGCGGTATGTGTGTCCGGCCTCGCCGCAGTGGTAGCAGAGCGGGCGATGGTCAGGGGTGCGCCAGACGTCAGTCTTCCTCGGTGCACTGCGCTGGGCCGCTGGCGAACGCTATGACGTCGGTGGGGGTGGCGGCAGCGGTGGCGTCTGTCGACGGAAGTGCGATTTGGCGGCGTTTTCGTGTGCACGGGGAGGAGCCTTGCGGCGCAGTGCAGTGGCGTAGCTCATAGCTTCCGACTCGGGCAGTGGTGCTTGGGGAATTTGAAGCGATTGCCGAACTTCTCGCACGATGTCGGCAATCGAATCCACTTGAGGCTGCGCCGAAGGCAACAGCTTGCGCAGCTCTTCCCGCACGATCGCTCGGATCGTTTCACGCAGGTCTCCGGAGTTACTGGCTTGAGCACCAGCGCAGTCTGCAGTCAGGCGACGATTATACTGTCTGGTGCGCATGTCCAGGGTTTTTTCGATAGTGGTCACTTCGGCTAGAAAGTCTTGGACGGTGTTTGGTGGGTTTCTCATCAGTCCCGTGAAGAGCTCCTGTTTGACCCCTCGCATGAGGAAACGAACTTTTTTAGATGCGGAAGCATCTTATACTCGCGCCTTGTAGTGCGCCGTCCGCGCCGTCCGCACCGCTTCTCGAACATTCGACAGCTGACGCGCGCGCATGCGCCGTCGCGCCGTCGCCCACCATCTGTGCCGCGCGCGCTTCTCCTTCGAGAACATTCGACAGCTGACAGCGCATGCGCCGTCGCGCTGTATATATACTCAAGGTCGGCGCTCGCTCGCTCAGTTGCCGCTCGTCCATTGGTTTGTACGGCGCGTCGACGTCCAAGGTCGCGGTGAAATAAATTTCAACGAATCCACAAACACAATGATCGACGTCCCTTCGACCAGCGCCGCCCTTTCGCATACGTGTGTACGTGTTCACTCATTTAACACCCCCTCCTACAACCACGTTAACCAATTTAGCCATCGACCCAAGTAAGTCGCAATTTAACACCCCATTTCACAACCACGTTAACCAATTTAGCCATCGACCCAAGTAAGTCGCACTTTAACACCCCGTTAACCAATTATATGCTCCGCATCCTCCTCAGTGTTCTCCCGAGGGAAGCTGCGGGCAATTTTTTTTCCTCGGGCATGTCTGGGTCAGCATGACAGAATAGTCGGGTTATTTCTTCTGTGAAAATAGTGACAATTTTATTTGGTAGCTGAAGCCGGGTCTTTAATAAAGCAGCGGCCCTCTCATTGCGAGCGACGCTCGCGAACGTTTGCTGGAATGCGCCGCAGAAAACATCTCACGTTCGGAGCGTGGACTCCCGATTTTCGAGCCAAGTCCTTGCGGTGTCTTCCAAATAGAAGAACACACGACGCAGCTTTTCGTCATGGTCCCAGTGGCTGAGGGCGGCCACACGGTCGTATGTTTCTAGCCAGGACTCCGGGTCTTCGAACGATGACCGATGGAAAATTGGTGGTTCCCTGGGTTGATGCATGACCATAGTGGGCTGGAACGCTGCGGTTGTCATTATCGCTGCAGTCACGGTCATGGCCTTGGTCTTCCGCGCCTTGTCTTGTAGAAGCCCGTACTCCGGTGGTAGCCCTTGCTGCCGGCAGCTTGTTGGCTGCTCCTGGTTGGCGTCGGTGTCTTCTCCGCGACGTGGGCTGGGTTCACGGCTTCACGGGGGCGTCCGGTACATGAACGAAGCAGCACCTCCACCAGATGTCACGGGGTCGTGACGCGGCTGAAGACAGGAATCTTTATGTTGGGATATAACTGTTTATTTGGGTGAACCTGTACCCGGTAAACGGAAAGTTAGATTACAGTAGCAGTCTTGCACAGATAGCAACAAAGAGAAGTTTATTGACTTCCAACCAAGGATAAAGTACATGACAAAAAAACATCGAGCTTCACGACTACAAAGGGTACATGTACAATCAGGAAAGCACCACTACCGAGGTACAATGTATGTGGGAGAACGTACCCCTCTATTTACTGTACAGCGCTTGGTGCTCCAGCAGGCTTAATCATGCACGGCGGTAGGTCTCCCCACCACGCGGTTGATGCAAGTAACGACTTAGCGCTGTACAATTCTAGGTTTTATTTCTTTTTTGTCGGCTGAAACATTGCTGCTTTCGAACACGGTAAGTACATGCCCGGAAGTATAAAAGAGGCCTTGAGGCTGGAGGCGCAGAAGGGGGGGTACAAGGGAGCGGGGGGGGGTCTCTTGTCTCCCCCCAAAAAGGCATCAGCAACAATCTGCGCGTAAAAACTCACTGAAGGCGCCAATCAATGAAGAAGGCGCTATGCAAAAATTAACTCAAGTGTTGACCAGCACACTTTGCCCGAATCGATTACGAAGAAACATGACAATGGGGTAATGAAATGAAAAACGCGATACAGATATACCTGCATACATACACACACACACATATATATATATATATATATATTATATATATATATATATATATATATATATATATATATATATATATATATACGTACATACACACACATATTTATTTATATATTTATACAAGTCCCCTTCTGCATGTGCTAGGCAGCGGGAGGGGGGTCACCAGGTAGTGGTTGGGGAAGCTAGCTTGCCATTCCTCAGAAAAAAGATTTTTTTTTATGCCAGCGACGAAGGAAGTTTTCCTCGCCGCTGGCCTCGAGTTCGCCGGATAGGTGGTCCCATAGCATCCGCCGGATCCGCGAGACTACCGGAAACGCGCTCCGCACAGGCTTTCTACGCACCTCCGCTAGCGATCTCCTTTGCCAAATAGCTAGCATCGTAAAGATCAGCACGAGTTGGCAGAAGGCACCTTTGTTGCGCTTGTGGTTGGGAGGTGGGCGAATACCAAAGGAGTGGGTTACCATCCGCCACACGGGTTTCACCGCCACGCATTGGAACAACGCGTGATCCTGCGATTCAAGTGCGTGACAGTTCGGGCAACGTGCATCCGGGACTATTCCGAATTTGTGCAGGCTTTGTCTGGTGGGGAGGACGGCCCAGGCCTTTTTCAGGAGGAAATCCTGTGCATCACGGGGGGTGCCACAACGGAGCGAGAGTAATTCGCGCCTCGCGCGCTCAGCTCGTTTTTGCTCAGTGTCGCTCAGCTGCTTCCGCGTTATGGCTTCAACGATGCGCGCTGGCGCGTCCTCATCCACATCGCCTTCGGGCACTTCTTGCCTCAACATGCGCCAGGTAGCCGACGCCGTTTTATAGGAGGGCGCGGGCGCTTCAGCAAAGGGCCCGGTGTGGCGGCCTGCATCCAGCCAGTCGTGCTTCACTCCACTCCAGTAGAGGAGTACGTTGCGCCCTAGGTAATCGCTCGCGCGCGCGAGCATGCGGGCGGTTTTCAGGGCCAGGACTTTGCTCGTGGTTAACACATGTGGTAGGCCAAGACCCCCTTCTGACACTGCCAGTTGTAGCAAGTTTTGCTTCAATGGTGGCGGTTTCCCATCCCAGAGGTATGCGTTAATGAGTTTGGTCAACTGGCTTGCTGTTCTTGTGGGCATCACCGCTACTCGGCTCGCATGCGAGGCTAGGGCGCAAATGCTTGTTTTGACGGCTACGGCTTTCTCGTATAGCGTCAGACCTTGTAGGATAGCACTCTCTGACACTTGTGCAGCCCTGTCCACGACTCGGGACCACGTTGAGGCCGTAACTCCCTCGCGGGAAAAGTATATACCGAGGACATTAACAGCGGTGACTACCTCGAAGTTGCCGATCACGTGCGTCGGGAAATGGCTGAATAGGAGGGCTTTACACTTCCTCTCATTTAGCTGTGCACCTGATGCTAGGGCGTATGACGCGAATACCTGGTGAAAGCGCTCGAGACTGCTTGGATCTCGCACAAAAAGGGAGATATCGTCAGCGTATGCGAGGACTTTCAGGTCCGCAGTTCCTGTGAGAGGAAGGCCCCGGATGTGCGCGTCGCTTGCCAGGGATGTAAGTAGCGGCTCTATCGCGAGTACAAAGAGGGTTGGGCCAAGCGGTCACCCCTGCCTGATCCCTCTCGTGTACTGAAAGGTGTCCGTCGTGGAGCCATTTACTACTACGTGGCACCTGAGGTCTGAGTACAGGAGCCTGATCACTTGTACAAAGCTTGCCGGTAGGCCAAACTCTCACAGGGTTTCGAACAGGTAGGTGTGCCTGACCCTATCGAAAGCCTTGGCCTGATCAAGTGAAAAAAAGCTCCAGTGACTCTTTTCTCCGAAGCGAACTGGAACACGTCCTTTGTCGTGGTCAGGTTGGTGAACATTGATCTGCCCGGGACTGCGCAAGCCTGGTGTGGAGCAATAATATCTGGCAGAAAGGTCTTTAGTCGGCTGTTCAAGATTGACGCCACGATCTTGTAGTCTACATTTAACAACGTGATCGGGCGCCAAGAAGCAGGGTCGTTCGGCGGTGCACCTTCTTTAAGAATGAGGACTACGCGCCCCATGCCGAAGGAGGCAGGTTTCGCGTGTCCCTCGAGGACCATGTTGACTATGGCTAGGAGCGGTTCACATAGGCTCTCGAAAAAGGTGGCGTAGAAGCTCGCTGTGAGGCCGTCCGCACCGGGAGCCGAGTTTGGTGGCATTGACTGGATAGCGGCCCTCAATTCCGGTAACGTCGCTGCGCCACACATAGTCAGGCATTCATCCTCTTCCAGACGCTTAAGGAATTTACACAGCTCCGACAGTGACGCTGGCTCCGAGACGATCATTGTGGGGTCCGGCTCGTGAAAGGCTGTCTCGAAGTGGTGCAAGAAGGTCGCCTCGATCTCGACCGGGTCTGTCGCGAGGGTACCATCTGGGCGCTTTACTTCTGCAATACGCACAGAGCCGTTTCCCCTTACTTCGCGCGAGACTACCTCTGGCCGCTCGTTCGAGGTGGCCCAAGTCGCGCGCTCTTCGCCAGTAGCTGCCCGAAGAAGCCTTTCGTACTGCACCTTGAGCGAGGCTAGGTAATCTCGTGTACAGGAGGTGAGGGTGTCAGCACTATGAATGATACGCATTCTGCGCAGTAACTCGTTCATCTGGGACGTCAAGTGCTCTTTCCTTTTACGGCCTTCGTCTTGGAGGAGCACCTTCCAGGCCTCCTTGAGGTCGTCCCAGGTAGTCGGGGTTACGCGGGGGGATGCTCTAATCGAGGCCTCTATGAGTGTCTTGATCTGTGGTGCAGACACCGGATCCTTTAGTAGTGCAGAATCCATGCGCCACGATGCGTCGGCTGGTTTGGGGCCAGGCTTTGCACGGAGGGTTGTTAGCAGTGGCGCGTGATCAGACAGAGCGGCCTGAGGGGGTGGCAACGGGACCACCTCGCACGCTGTTAGGGATAGAAGTAGGAGCTCCGGTAAGTACGCGCGGTCTAGCCGGCTAGCGGTGACCCTCGACACGCGGGTGGGGCCGAAGTCGTCGTCGTGGAAGCGGACCCATGCGTCTGAAAGTCGGAGGCGTTCGAGAACTTTGATCAGTTCTTTTGCACGGTAGACTGAGCCTCCGCAACTTGGTCCCCGGATATCCTTCGCAGTGTCGACCACACAGTTAAAGTCTCCAAGGACTACGTGCGGGAGGGGGGCCAGCAGGTACTCGCCAAGCTCCCTGAAAAAAGGGTTCGTCTCCGATATAGTTACTGGCGCGTACACGTTCACAAACCGGACTTTCTGCCCATCGATGAAGATGTCAAGCATTAATGTGCGGCCGTCAGCGCCAAACACGCAATGGGCTTTTTGCCTAAACCTCCCGGTGACGAACACAACCCCGACCCCGCATGACCTGGTCCTCGTCAATGAGAAGAAGGCTTCGACGTGACAGAGGCTGCGGGAGCGAGCGACGTCGAGGGGGGATCGGAAATTCGTCTCCTGGACGAACAGCAAGTCGATGCTGTGGGCTTTCGCAAAGGAAACGACCGCGGTTTGTTATGTCGTGTCGCGGAAACCGCGAACATTCCAAGTGGCGAAATGAATTCGATCAGCCATCAGTCGCACTATGGTGGAGTGGAAACGAGTGGGGTACGTGAGTGTGTGGAAGGGAGGGGTGGGGGCAAGGGGAGGCAGCGCATGGGGAAGTGAAACAGGAGGGGGTAAACGGCGGCGCCGGCACGCACGGGCACTGCCGTCTGTAACGAAGCGAAGGTGTTATCAGATCGGCGCGCTGGCTTTAGGGGGCGGTTCCCCTTTGCCTGCGGCGCTTTGGCCGAGCTTCTGCGTCTTCGCCTTCGGTGGGGCATCGCTGTCGCTCGCCGTCGCTTCTGACCCAATTCGGCGTTGTCGCGCCTCTCTGCTTGTGGCTCTCCCTCTCGTTTCTTTCTTGTTCTCCTCTCCCTGGCGTCGGCGCGAGCGCGAACGAGCTCTCTGCTCGCGGCCTGGCACCCGCTGGGACGCGAGTGGGTCAAGTTGGCGGTCTGTGTAGGGCGACGCTTTACCGGAGGGGGCTCAAAGGAGAAGGGTTGGTTTATTTGAGCACGGTCTTGGTCGTCAGGGAGCGCGTAATACCCGCGGCTCACGATGGGCAATTCGTCCTTGGCGGGGTCATTGGTAGCGTCGTCCAAGTCCTGGGCGCACACTCGGGCCAACACGTTAACGGGTGTTTGGGAGGCGGTTTGGGGGGGCTCACTTCGCTTGAAAATTTCGGCAAGCACCGGGAAGTTGTGGCCTTCATCTTGGACTGACGGGGGGACGAATGGCATAGACGGGGATGATTGGGCCGAGATGGTTTCGAGGTAGCTCGATTCCGTTTCCGATGACATGGTGGCGGCATCGTCAGTCTTCTCGGGCTTGTTTTCCTCGTTGGCGGATGAATCTGCCGCAGTGCTTCCTGTGAGCAAGCTGGCATCCGTTTCGCGGCCTTGGGGGGAGGGAGGCCTTGAGGGGCGCGGGCCGCGGTCCTGGGTACGAGCACTTGTAAGCGAGAGGGGGGTTCGCCAGGCTTCTGCAACGGGGAGCCACTCCACTGGACCGAGTTCGACGCGAGGTCCAATACCGAGGGAAACCCACGAGCGGCTGACGCATAAGAGCGCCTCCTAAAACATTCTTTCGTTCCGTGGTGATCCCCGCAACGCTTACACTCGGCTGAACAGCCCTCAGTTTCATGACCGAAAGTTCCGCATCGTTTGCAGTATGGTGCGGAGCATGCGGTCGCCATGTGGCCCACCTCACTACATCGCGCGCACACCCGCCTCATGCCTCTATATTCGAACATGACCCGGTGCCCCGCAATGGCCGCAAAGTTGGGCACCGGCTTACTCATTTCGATTTTTACGACTCTGACGCCATTCAACTTATTTTGGCGGGTGGCCACAGTAGCAAACGAGATGCCCCGCACCTTACCGCACTGTGCTAGGGCGTTGCCAAGTATCTCGTCAGACAGGTAGGCGGGGTATCGGTAGACGTTGACGTACGTGACCGGCGGCCCGACGGCCTCAACCGGTACGCTTACTCCATTAACCTTGAAACCTTCCGCCACCATTAACTTTGTTGCCTGGCTGGCGTTACGTGTAAAGGCGAGAAACTTGGCCCCGCCCATATGCTGCATAACAAGAACACTATCATCACCCGCTTCTAATTCAATTGCGTCTATAAGATCATCAAGGGATACGTCGCCGTCCGGCGCTGTGAAGAGGAAGCAGTTCTCCCGCACTGGTAGGTCGGTGGTGGCCGCCATTCTGGAGGGGCTGTCGCCAGCAGAAGGGGGCGTGACTTGTAGAAAACTAGTAGCGTGCAGTCGAGCTGCACTCTGGTAAATCTGCGGCTAAGTCTGGGGAGACGCCGCTCGGGATCAGGTGGAGTCGGGTGGGCTGCAGGCGGGCTCCGGGAAGGTAGCGTGGACCGGCAACCGTGCTCCTCCTGGCATAGGGGTGGGGGGCTCCGGGCTGGAAGGCCCGAGACCCAGAGGTGGCAGTCGCTCGCACGAGGTGGCGAAGCCGGCAGAACCTGGTCTGACCATGAAATCCGAAAGCCGAGAAGCGATTGCCCCGGCACAGATAGCAGTGACCGGAGCGTCGGCTGTCGATCAACTACTGACAAGCGGCGAAGCGCGTCGGCATTTATACTCTTGCCGTCGAATGTTCTAGCGTTATCGCTGGCTGGCGGTGGTGTAGGTTCCAGAATAGTCTGTACAGTTCGCAGGGTAGGCTTGATCTTATCGAAATGATCTACTACCGTCGGGAAGCTTCTCGAAAAATGCAGGCGCAGTTTGCGCTGAGAATGGTGTAGTGTTCTCGGAAGATAACAAAACTTGGAAAATGGAACGAGGCAATATATATATATATATATATATATATATATATATATATATATATATATATATATATATATATATATATATATATATATATATATATATATATATATAGTGCTTCGTTTTAAAAGAACAGAAGAAAGGAAGGAACAGCATTATAGCCTCAGTATGGAACTGGCGTCCATTTTATACTGCTTTATTCCGAACTTCATCCTTCCTTTTCATTCCCGCCCCGGCCCTCGTGCTTATTTTTGTCCTGTCCCAAGGCTCATACCGCTGCACCCTTCTCGGTTCCTTTTAATTACCCCTCCTGGGGTAATAGTTGAAGATATTTCCAATTGAAGCACATTCAACTTATCCACGTTCACCAGGGTACCAGACAGTCTTAGAAATTTCGTTCTGGGTGACTGTCTTGGTCACAGACTAACGACCGTAAAATGTGGCACTGTCATCTCTTATTCCTTTCCTCACCAGTACTAGGTCGATGACGTAAATGTCTGGCATGTCTGATCGATGCCTCTTGTTGAAATTCTTTTTCATTCGTTTTCGGTATCTCTTCATCTGTGATTTTTCTTGCCTCTCCTCGACAATCTTGATGTTTTCGAAGAGTCCCAACTCGCGGTCTGCCTGCTGTAAAGGAGTATCTAGTGAAGAAGCGTACTGTCGACTGCACCCCAAGCCACTTGTATAGGATCGATTATGATAGTTCACAGCGGCCTCCAAAGAACATTCCCATCAACCAAGAAAACTATCGAAAATCTTATGTAATGTTTCACGTCCCTTATGATACGTTCTGCCAGCCCATTGGCTGCGGGATGGTATGCAGCACAGAACTTGATTGATATATTGTGATCACAAGCCCATATCGCTAGCTTTTTGCTCTTGAACGCAGGGCTGTTATCGCACACGATTGACCACATAGCCTTAAGCATGTCTCTTTAGATGAGGGTTATGACGCTATTTTCATGTTCTTTTCCTGCTCGTGCCGCGACCATCATTGTGCATTGATCTATGGCAAGAAGAGAAGCTTGCGTTTTCTCGACTCCTTCGCGTTTCTTTTTAGTTCGGCGAAATCAAGGTGAACCTTTTTGAAAGGCACGTTCGAGTGGCAAGGTAGTATCATAGCATCCGTTGACTTTTTGTACTTGACACGCATAGCAGGAACGAACGTACTGACTGACGTCTTTCTTCAAGTGAGGTCATGTAAATATCTTGACCAATTAGTTGTAGGCGCGCCAAATTCTGTCGTGTCCTCCAGAGTCTAGGCTATCGCGGTACAAATAAAGGACTCTAGAAACAAGTGTGTATGGGACTTCATACCGACCTTTAGTAAAACCCAGTTGTTCGGAGGTTCCCACAGGTTCACTTCATTGATTTCTTCGGATTGTTCTGCGTTGCTTTGTACCATCAACCTTGATAAAGCATCTGCATCGGTTAAAAGGGGTTCTGATCGGTGCGAGATGTTATTGTGGAAATATTGCAAGTAATTCACCCATCTAGGAATATGTCCTTTAGTGTGGGTCATAATTAAAAGATGAGTTAGGGCCTGGGGATCGGTGAACAATTATTCCTCGCACGATTCAGGTACGTACGAAATTACTCAATGGCCTTCAGAACGGCCACGGCTTCCTTTTTTGTTTGTAGTGTTGTTAGTTTCGGATGGCTTGAACGTGTAACTGTAGTAACCTACTACGTGTCGCTTTTCTCAGCGGGATGCTTCAATACATTTCTTGATACAACACTGCCGCAGCTCTAGAATTTGAGGCGTCAGTGTTTAATTCAAATGGTAAAGTGAAGTCTGGAAGGCGTAGGAAAGCGGCATAGAAATTCTGCGCACCAAGTCACGGTAGGCTCTCTGACATTCGTCACTCCATTCAAAGGAAACGTCTTTCTGTATTAAACGTGTGAGACATCCAGTTTTGACAGCAAAGTCCTTTAATAAATATTGGAAATGTCTGGCCAATCCCAAAAACACACGCAGTGAATGGACGTCATATGGTTTCTTCAAATGGTAGATCATATCGACGGACTCTTGTTTCGTGCTTTTAGTGTTCCCATCGAAGACTCGTCCAAGAAACACAACCTTTTGTTGAAAGAATGCACTCTTCCTAAAATTAACCTTGAGATGTACCAAGCTCAAGGCTTTAAACACCTGAGACAGATGGTCTTGATGCTCAGCCTCTGTTTTGGAGAAGTCTAATATATCGTCTATGTGAACAATACACAAAGCACCAAGGAATGGCTTTAGCACGTCGTTCATGATCTTCTGGACAACGATAGAGAGTTTTTTCAACCGAAAGGTTATACTTGTAGACATAAAATGTCGTGATAAAAGCTGTGTACATTTTTGTTTCTTCGGCTAGTGGGATCTGCCGAAGCCTTTGCATAAATCGTCAGAAAAATGTCGGCAACCCCCAGTCTCATTTACAATTCTGTCGATCTTCAGGATGAGAAATGGTGTGACTTCTCTCTGACGATTTTAAGAACCCTGCAGTCGGTTCAATATCTGCACCATCTTCTTTCCGTCTTCTTTCAGTGCGATCATTATGGTAGAAGAGAAAGGTGAAACCGACGGTCGTATGATATCAGCATTTAGCATCTCCTGCATCTCCTTCTTGAGCTAATTCTTTCGCTCTCTTGACATATGTACGGTGATTTTCAGATGACGGTTTTGTCAGTGAGTTCTAAAGGAACCTTGTTTGACTTCATCGCCTAAGGATATCTTTCTCTGCCTACAAGTTCAGGGTAGGTCATTGCGAAATCCTCCGCGCACTTGACAACTCGTTGGTTATATTGTCTACCTTGATATGTCTCGTTCCTTGTTATGGCCACAACTAGAACCACATTGTCCCAGTATACGTTGATGTTTAATTTCTTTATATCTGGTTTTTATAGCAAAAAAGTCGTACGTAACCCCCTCTACCATCATACTTCGCTCTCTATTTTCTGACCCTGGAACTCGATGTTTACAAAGGCCCACTGATCATGCAACGTTACTTATCCCTCATAGACTTGTATTCTTAGAACTCTTCCACTATGCACGCGACGTGCATCCGCCATCTTGGCATTTATTATAGACACAGATGCACCGCTGTCTATGAGAGCCATCATCGGCTTGTTTCCTACTTTGACGGGAATGTGATGTAAGCTAGAGCAACTTAAATGAACAGTATCATTTGGAGTCATCGAATAAAATTGATCACCTCATTTATTACTTTTTTTGTCGAATTCTTCTGAGCTTCAGTGTCGACATTATTCACTCGACCTCTTGGAGTGAACCGGGTCAAGTTATTCGTGCTACTTGCAAAGTGGCTCGGTTCTCGCTGATCGCGGCTTGACCAGTCCGCTTTACTCCGACTGAAACAGCTGCTTGAATTGGCCGCTGTGCTCGTTTCCAAAGTTGGTGGTATGTTCTGAAGACACTCTAGGAGGTCATCTAAAGTTTTTTGTGACCGTATTTGCACCTGCTTTAATACTTCAGTGTGTGATTCATCCGTTATTAAGGCTACTACGGCCGTAGATGGATGTAAAGGCTCAGCTAGCTTTAAAAGATTGCGTTTCTCAATGAAGTACTCGACAAGGGAGCTCTGCTTGGACTTCGAATTAAGTGTTGTACTCCATCTATGTTCTAGATTGCTTCCAAATGCAGTCAAAACTTTCTTTTTCCACTGACTCCAAGAGTCGTCACTGTCTTCCTGAATGCATATTTCACACCACTTGAGTGCAACACCTCTCAAATAAACACGCATGTTTGTGATTTTATCCTCATCAGAGAGCCCCCTGTTTTTTTTTCAGTGGCATATTCGTAGAACTCAAGATACAGCCGCACAGGCAAACTAGAACTGCTTGTGACATGACCTCGCCCTCACCGACAGCCAGACAGTATGTCATCGTTGAGCTTTACAATGCGACTCACGCGGTAGTACTCCATCTGCAGACGACCGAGCAAGACATCCAGGCTCTCTTACGACAGGCAGCTTAGTTACAGGAAACTACTTTATGCCACATTCCTGCAATATCACCGCCTTCCGCCTTCCTGCTTACTGGTATTAGCATACTTCAACATCGTATACCATCCCGGCCGCGGTTGTCTAGTGGCTAAGGTACTAGGCTGCTGATACGCAGGTCGTGGGATCGAATCGCGGCTGTGGCGGCTGCAATTCTGATGGAAGCGGAGATGTTGTATACCCTTGTGCTCAAATTTGGGTGCATGTTAAAGAACCCCAGGTGGTCGAAATTTCCGGAGCCTTTCACTACGGCGTCTCTCGTAATCTTATGGTGGTTTTGGAACGTTCAACCAACATATCAAACGATCAATATCGTATACCTACTAACAATCATCCGCCACTGTCAGTGCCGTTACGGTGAAATAAAGAAAGAGAGCGGACCCTTATTCCGAACAAGTAGAAGAGATGCTAGCCGCCAATATAATGAGGCCGTCTGCAAGAATCCAGGCAGTACTGGCTGGTCGTTCCACCAGGAGAACAGAAGTCTAAGATTTTGTGTAGATTTCAGGGAGCTCTAAACACACCTTATCAGACCCATACCCACTTCTAAGTATTGACGATGCCAACGATAACACAAATATTTCAAGGTTCTTTTCATCTCTCGATATTGAGACGGGGTATTAGCGAATCAACGCCGCCGTGGACCATTGGCGGAAGACGGCTTTTTGTACCCTTTCTGGCTAGTACGATTTTAATCGTTTGCCTATCGGGTTTTAGTGGCCCCGCCTACGTTCCAGCGCACCATGAAGAGTACTGGGTTTACTGAAAGACCACGCCTGTGTTGTATACCTCGACAACATCCTTGTTATCGGGGTAAGTGAAGAAGAACACCTGTAGAATTTTCGCATCGTTGTGGAGAGGTGGCATGGTGCCGGATTCCGCCTTAACCGGGAAAAATGTCAGTTTGGCTTGACGACAATGTCTTATTTCGGGTATACCATATCTCAAGATCTCGTGCAACCACTTCTTGAAAAAAATCGTGCTGTGACCAACTACCCTGGGTCAACGTCTGTTAAAAAGCTGCAGGTGTTTCTCAGAGTTGCATCGTACATGCGAAAGTTTGTCCCCGACTCCACGTCAAGGCTGCACCGATTATGGACATGTTAAGGTAAGGGAAGAAATTCGAATGAGGACCATGACAGGAGGATGCTTTTCGAGCCCTTACACATGTCCTGACAAACAGATCTGTACTCCATCACAGAGCACTTGTTAGCTTCTATTGCAATCGATACAGCAACCAGAATCCTGAAAAATTTTGACCACAGTTTTGTAATATATGATGAGCCTTTGATGAAAGTGATACCTGAAGTTATTTGTCTTAGTGCCAAAATACGAAAAAAAGTGTTCTATATTTGTTGTGTTTTCAGACGAACATGCCGCCTAATCTCGCAATTTGGCGGCAAAACAGCAGGGATACCATGCAGTGTGTATGATAAAGTAGTGTTTTCTTTGTGCAGAAAAGAAAACATTGATTTTCACATAGCGAAAAGACCTTTCTAAATGTGTAGTACTTCGTGAAATAAGGTACTTAGCAAAGTTAAGCCCTAAAGCGGGGCGAGGACAATAACATGAATAAAAGAATAACAACACACATATTATTCAGAATATTGTGAATAACAAGATTATTCTGAAAGTTACACATGCTAAAGAAAGCAAATTAAAATAAATTGTGTTCGAACGTGAGCACATATGTACAAGCTAGCGTATGCACTGTTCAAGTACAACAATTTCACCACACACATAGATGAGAGGTTCATTCAAGCACATGTCCAGCTTAACAATCCGCTACACAGGCACGGATGCCAGCAGTGTCACGCAACCTACGTTGCGGGTGAACAAAAACATCTATGTGGAGAAATTTGAAGAAGTTGAATGTATTAACACGTAGGCGAGCTCCGCAAGGTGCGCCAAATACCAAGCAATATGCTGTGCTGTCACCCCGTGCATCATCCTGAGTTATCACGGTAGTTTTAGTGCACAAAACGATGAACTACGAAAAAGAACGACGTCGACACCGCGCCCTTTTTTTTCGTCCTCGCTCTTTTTGTGTGATAAAAAAGAGAGGGCAAATGAACTACCAACATGCTCAAGTATATACGTCTTAGACAACGTCAACTCCTGAGTCGAACACGTGCTGTTCCCACGCAAGTATTTGTAAACCAGAATAGATGTTCATTGCAGAGACGCGCCAAGCATCACTGCCATGAAAGGGCACGGCTACAATGCTGTTCAAATTACTCACTGAACCACAAGCGCGCATGCGCACTATGCATTCTGCTCCAAACAATTCAAACAAACAAAAAAACTTGCCCGCACTCAGACGTTTCTATCATCCCGGTGAAAGAGCTCGCACGAGCATGTTCGCTAGTTAAAAAATGCGCATTTGTCGTCAACTAGTTAGAAAACAGTGTTTGAAGGCATTACTCTTGCGCTAACGCAGTTAACAAAGTGCTGGCCGCAGCAACGAGAAAGTGGTACTCACTGTTTCACTTCAAGTGCTTCGCGATAGGAATCCGCAGGTCCCGCCTTCAGTATGGTGCATCTTCGCAGTCAGCAGCACTGGCAGAACACTCAGAATGAGCACAGAGCGCAGGCACGTTTCAAACAAGAAAACACCGACTAATAAACTCGATCAATCGAGTAGCGATGCACAACACACGCACATAAACGAGAGCGCATTTCACATATTTTGCCAGCGCACGCAGTGACATCACTGACATTACAGTGTCTCGAAATATACTGGCTAGTGTGCTGAGCGCAGGCTAGGAGATGATGGCCCTGCAGCTGATGACTGCCGGCAGCGCCCGCGCGGTGCGCTGCTGTGCGAGTGGGTGCATTTGCGTTCAATCCTTGCGCTCTGCAAGCACTGCCAAGCCTGCAGGAGGCCGAGCCGCGCGAGGCCAACTATTAATTTTCTGCATTTTTGGAGTGTTTTTTTTTCACATAATGCTTTATTGTATAGGAACTACTCGATTGCGTTCACAGTACTGGCGCTTTCCCATACCGAATGAAGATTATTTCGCGGCATACATTTCGCCATCCGCTACTGCCCGCAATAAAAAAAAGACGCAGATCCCACGTAACTTGGGAATCAGTGCTATGCAATGTGACTCTGTTGTAATTTTTATTAAGTGAAACATTATGAAGTGGCGCTAGTTATATCCAAGAAGTTGGATAGTTAACACTGGAACCAGCATTGGCGTATCACGAACGTTTGGATGTTCTTGCAAAGTATTTCGAAGACCCTAAGTTAAGGGGGTGATCGTGAAGGCACCCAGACGTACGCAATTCGATAGATAGATAGATAGATAGATAGATAGATAGAAAGATAGATAGACAGATAGATAGATAGATAGAGATAGATAGATAGATGTAATAGATAGATAGATAGATAGATAAATAGATAGATAGATAGATAGATAGATAGATAGATGCTCAAAGTGGTTGCAGTATGCAAAGAAATTATTTTAAAAAACCATTGACAGTATAACCACCAGAGTTATTTTATAAAATGTGCTTTGTTCGTGAAAGCAAGAATTATCACAGAAGACCCTAAAACCTTAACCTCTTAGCCTGCATTGCATTAGGATTCGAGTGAAAACAAAGAATGATCATATGCCAATGAATAATCTGACACTCGCTGCATATGATACTCAAAACGTTGTTCGAAAGGGAGTCCGACGTTGACATGGGAGAAAAACTGTGTGAGAAAAATTTGAAAGACTATTTTCGATTTTTTAGATAAGTATAATTTTGAAATTTGCCAAAACGGTGATTTCATTCCCGACACCGTTCACCCTAATCCAAAAATCCGCTCGGTGTAGTCACTCTCAGAATTCTTTTCTCACACGACAGCCTTCGGATTCTGCCTTCTGTGTGCCCTCTTGATCCTACTTTTTCATTCAGGAAACCGTGCTGGATCCGTTAGTGCGGGGAACAAGACACCTTTTTCTTGTCCGACCGATAACTTCTTTGACACAGCGGTACACAACACGTTCTTTCTTTGCATCGCCGCTTAGCGTTTAACATCTCAGGGTGTTGTAGTGTACATATGGCGCCATCGAACTTCACAGTAAATCAGATGGCAGCTGTCACACACTTATTTTAAACTACGCAGGCGTGGTGGTGCAGGCCGCCAAGGTTGCCTAAGCGACGAGACTTTCCGGTGCTTGAGATCCGGTTAGATCCGCTTCAATGCTTGCTCCGATCCTTGATGGGTTGCGCGGATTCAGCTTCCTTTGTGCGACAGTGATCTGTTGCGTTATACTCTTTAACAGTGTATTCATATCGCAGATAGCATTGCGACGATGAAGTGCGGCCAGTACAAGCTGTTAGTCAGAGCGCGCATTTGTAATAATAAAAAAGAAAATTTAGCGCACCTTCACCGACCTAGTCAGGCGGTGGAAACTTCTTATACCTTCCATGTTTTCGCTTTTTGCAGTGGCAGCGCCGCTTTTACCACTGGTGGTTGTCGGGCATCCTAACAGAATTGAATCACGAGCCGAAAATTTCTTTTGCGATGTCACAGGCGAGGTCCCCAAATAGAGGGAAAGAACCAATAAATGAGAAGAGGAGGGCTGGCGCATTGCCCTTCTTTCCCACGTCGCATGCAAGCGGAATGCGCTCGTGCCTTCTTTCAGGACCACTGGCCTTTGGGCAATGTGGCCAATCGTTAAATTTTTCTCATCACGTTTAATTTTTTGTTAATGTGTTCTGAAGTGGCGAAATTGAAGCTGACCGATTTTCCAGTAGAACAAAGCTCGATTGGCACAAATAAAATACCTTTTTTGTGCACGTTTTGTATAAAAAACAGACTACACGTAGTGTGAGAGCATCAAAATGTAAAAACAGCTTCAACTTAGAAGTGACACAAGGACATAGTGACAAACATTGAACCCAGAATATCAAAACCCATGCAATAATTGTCAACAATCGCGAGACGACACGTTACATTTGACTAAATCAGGCCTTTTGTGACGGCGCGCATCAATTTCTTAAAGAATTTGAGTACCAAGCCAGACAGAAGTTCAGACTCAAGGAGATACCTCAAGCTATCAGAAATTTTCGGAGATAGATTGCGCTGGAAACACTGTTTTTTCAAGTCGACTTCTTCGTTAGTGCCCTGCAACGTTAGCTTGAAGAAGGAAAGAACGTTGGCTTGCCAAAGCGTTGTCACCATCGACATTATCTGTAATGATTTTTATTTTGTCCATCACGTGTATTTGAGTGACACAATTAGAAGTTAAGACTTACATATTTTCACAGCGCGGCTACAAGAATTTCATGAGCAGGTAGCAGACTATGATTATTTGACATCGTTTGAACAACACGCCAAAAGTAAAAGAAACTAAAACTACGTAGCCAAGCCAACTCAATTCTAGCCTTCTAATAAAGGCATTTTCCCGACAGAAGCTTGACTACCGTCTGCACGGATTAGTCAGGTGAAACTGCACTTCTGCCAGTCTAGTCAGTTTTTCGGAGAACTGGAATTACTCATGTGCTCATGAAAATTCAATACCTGCTCAAATAATGGGTCCAAATTTTTGTGCTCACTCGTCGCCTAAAGGAAACAATGCTAGATATAATGAACACTGCGCGCCACTGTTTCGTAATATGGAAATCATACCATTCGATAATTTACGACAGCAAAAAATTGCACTTACCGTCTATAATGTCATTTCTTATAACCTGCCCTTTCATATATCACTATTTTCATCCTCTTGCCGCCTTACCAGACGTGCCACATTACATAATTTCAATCTTCCGCCTACTAACAATGTTTATGGCAAACGATTGCTACAATTCGCTGGAGTAAAGGTCTGGAATAATATACCATACCAAATAAAAGAAAGCAAAAGTTTTGCCTGTGCTCTTAAAAAGTACTTTCTGCAGAAAAATGAACAGGTACACTAACACAAACCTCGTTGTAATCTCCACTTCGTTATGTATAGATTATATATCTAACAAAATCATACTTGACATGGTATACGTACCTTTATGTATTCGATGTATTGTATACATGCAATCCGTTCTTTGCAAGAAACAATGCTGCAAGATACTGCAAATGACTTATCACAAATATGTTTCCTTATTATATTTTGTTTCGATTTTTTTCTTGTATGATTGAAGTGTACCTATCAAATATCTGCTTTGTAAACACAATCTGTTCCTTTAAATGCATATTTATTTAGACCCCCTACTAGCCTGTGGCTATGGGTCTAACCAGTGTTGTGTATTTTGATGTAATAAGAGAACTTGAAATAAAATGAATGAATGAATGAATGAATGAAACGCTGCAAAACCTTCGCGGAAAACATGTGTAGCCTGATTAAGCCATTTTCGACGAAGGTATGGTTGACTTGATCGGCGTAGCTCACTGGGGCATCCGTTCTATGCCCTCCACAACTTGCTGTCCTTATCTTTTCCATAGTTGACACGCCAAAATAACGAAGCAAAATAACTGAGCGCGGTCGAGCTTCTAATATCGTTGAGCAAAAAGCGAGAAGGGGCTGAGGCAAACGCTACGAATGCAAGTCAATCACTTTCCGCGCTTCGCCTGATTTAAATATCAAAACATATGAAGTAAGAAAAGATTTATAAACAAAAGAGAAGTTATTTACAAGGGTATCGAATTTATTTCATTGGTAAAACCTTGAAAAAGTCAATAAATGCGAAATTTCGCATCAACCTCACTCCGTTCAACCACATCTCAGGATGTGCAGCAACCGCTACGAGCGCGCATGTTCTTTGAAACTGAAACTAGCGCCGAGTTTCCGGGGCCAGACCTAACGTCCTGTACAGTGGTTAGAAAGCGTACCTGATGGCTTTTGCATAGCTCTGTGGGTCTTTAGTGACTCACGCAGGCTATATTTTATCAGCGCCTTCATTTCAGGGAAAAGGTTGCTCCACTTAACAATGCACGCATCAGCTGTCACACTGTTTGCTAAGAATATGTATTTGTACGTAGCTTGCAGTCCTTGGAACAAGACCGCGGCTGAAAATATTTCAGTGATGTTCATTTCTAGCTGTCTACGTAGTCGAGGCTTTGGTCGAAGCACGTCTGCTCGGAAAGTAATATAAAACTAAAAGGGGATCCATAAAGATTGTTTCGCCTCATGTCTCTTGTGGGAGGCCTAGGCCCGGCCGCCTAAACGTGCTGGTTTCTTAAAATAAAATTTATTCCTCCTCCTCGGCTCCACTGAGGAAAACTTCCTTCGCAACATTGTGAGCAAGGCACCCGTCATTAGGAGAAAGGCTCCGTCAAAGTCATCGAAACGTATATTTCTCGCATTTTGTTCTATTGTCGGTGTCCTCTTTTTAATTTTCATGATGCACTCTCCTGGACACATGAAGAGAAATATTCGCAACAGTAAAAAAAATAAAACGTAACTGCTCAAAACACGTCACTTAATTATTCGTTTTTTTTAGGCTTCTGATGAATCGCTGACGGGAAGGTTATGCCTACAGAACTGTTCAAAGCGTTTTTTACAGGTGGCGTACGTTTTACCTCAACTTTAAGAGCTTCGACCATAGGGGTGGTGGGAGGGGTGGGGGGGGGGGGGGCGTTTCATGGCTACGCTGTTGTGTGCATCATTACCTGGATTTAGGTCTGTTAGCGCATCACGCAAACAACCCTGATGAAAGGTACAGATATAAGAGCATTGGACCTTAGTCTATAGGATAAGCGGCGCTGCTGTTGTGTCTTCTGTTTTGTATTTAGCGCGCTTGATCAATGAACACTTCCTATCAGTTGCATTACTTCTTGCTTCAATTTACTGCTAAGTCAGCAAGCGGCTGGCAGTAGGAGCCTTGCTGGTAGAAAGATGGTTATTGTATGGTTAAAATATAAGAAATCTGCCCAAAGATGTCGTGCATCTGTAGCCTTTTTGCTGAGATCCCTCAAGTAAGGGTGTTCATGGGGTGTTGCAAGGATGTTTGGTTTACGAACACCACCTTTGTTGAAATAATAGCGCGAAATTGGTGTTTAGAAGGGTGCTTTCAACGCATACACCCGTCGTACACCCTTAACGGTGCAAACATTTTTGCAGCTCATGATCGGTAAGCAGCTGTCGAGGAACGCCATGGCGAGTATTGACGCCAGGAAGCAGAAAGTCTGCTACGTCAGTATCACAGCTTGTCGGTAGCACTCACGTGACAGCGTATCGTGTGGCGCAGTCAGGGGCAACGACAATTCTTTCTAGTAACAGACACAGTAAATGATCCAATTAGATCGAGACCGACGCGGTAGAAGGGGACGGTGGGGTCGGAATTGACCAGCTGGTGACAGGGAAGAATATTTGGAACGCTGCCAGGACTCACAAGCCGCAACGTATCGGCGCACAGAACGGTGAAGGCCTGGCCAGAACAATCAACGCCGCCCGCGAATTGCGTGCGTGTGGTCCCGAGACGTCTAGTGGTTGGGGCGCGTGAAGCTGTTCAAAAACAGCGGAGCGGAGCTTCACAGGAACTACGAGTAGTAATATTGGTCCGTCGACGCTGCTGCTGTGACGGTAAAGAATGCAATCTCGTAGAAGAAAGAAGCGTATGCCAAGGGGTCTACGTGTGGCAGACGTAGATAATGCATGATAGACCACAAGTGAGCATCGCTGAGCTGTCCCTTGCGCATGTCGGTGAAAGCAGATTTGGTGAAGTCAAGATGCTGAAAATTTGGGTGGGTCCATTGGATGACGGGGTAGACAGTTCGCATCCTGGGGTATTCGGCCAACCAAGTGATCCGCCTCTCTTCTCTATGCTTTTTTTATTATCAATCATTTCTGAGAACTGAGAATATTATTTTTTTGAGCGTGCAAGCAAAACATCGTTAAGATGTATGAAAAAGTGATCACTGTATACCGATAACGATATAACTTCAAGTGTCACTTGAAATGACCTAAGCTTACTGTCAGCTGAAGCTTACCTCAACGCAACCATTGGAATTTCACTGTTTTCCTCTAAGCCGCATTTTGCTGTCTAAACTTGACAAGAGACTGAGTTCACGCTGGTAGCGCGTGCGACTTCTGAAGCAGATCATCATCTGGCCCTCCGGCCGCAGATTTATTCTCTCAAGTTCACCGATATATTACAAATGCGACTGGCGGTATATACGTCAACCATTTGCTTCAGAAAGATTACCGATAACCTGATTGCGGGATTTGTTGTGCTTCCGGGTAATTGGTTTTATAGAGGAAAAGAAGAAAAAAATATCGCCGGCAAGTGTCTCTCCGGAAGAAGACACCTCAACTGGTCGGCACAGGAATGGGAAAATGGGAGTAAAATACATAGGAGAGAAAAAAATATGCTGAGAAGATAAAAGAAAGATAAAAAGGACGCACTCACTCCGCCTCTCTCAGCGCACGCCCGAAGCACCACTACACGCAACCGTCCGGAAAAGCCACCGAGAAGCCCCTGGAAACATTCTTCGAAGAAGCATAATGGGCCGAAGTGGCGGATTATTATAGCGGGTGCACGCGAAGAACTCACCTGAGCGCGAATCCCTGGCCCACGCGAAGATCATTCTTGTATATGTATATACACTAATGTATATGTATGCATCAATGTATATGTATATACATACATATACATGTACATGAATGACGGTGGCGGCGACGGTAAAAATCGGACAGGACTCCCCATATAATTGCTATCAAAAAAAAGGCCTGCGTGCCCTGCCGCGCGAAGTCAGTAGTAAAGAAAAGAACAGACAAGCGAAAAAAATCGACCGTATTTGTTTTGTACATTTATACGCGTGCAACACTTAACATAATTGTGTTGACGTGGTCAGTCAAGCTGAATTCTCATCGCTCAGCTGCTATCAGCGTGATTACGCACATCCGCCATGTCTAAGTTAGAGAATTAGCCAAATGACTTGATTACCACCTTGAAAGGACACCAGGGAGATTTGTGATGCTGGAAAATTAAACAGAAACGAACACCGCTTCTGCAGCTTACGTGAAATTGGTGTACGTCGTAACACAGGCAGAGAAAACTTAGCCTCCGTCGGATGCAGCAAGGTTAACGTTACTACGTACGAAATTGTAACTACGCATATTTTAACGAACTGATTTTAAAACATTAAAACTTGAATTATTTTCATGAGTATTTTCTCGCATATAACTTCAAAAATTGACATATTATATAAAATAGTTTTATTCGAATAGTTCGTCTAGACGATGTCTAAAGCAAATGCTCCTGAAAATTAGTGCGCCAGGATCTCTATTATATACATATCTAAATCTATATAATGAACAGTTTTCGCATCTAGCATGAATTGGCCTTTCAGCTGTAGTAATGAGTTCCTCTGGCAGCCAGATGAGCTTGTACAGAATTCTTAATAACTTTATTTCATACCTTCGAAAGATTTATATTGTAACGTGACGCTATTTTTTTCTTATCGCCTATGTTTTGCTGCTCAAATATCAAGGACTCATTTACTGGGATAGCTATATAATCATGACAGCATCAGTAAGGCGCTCAATAAAAGCATCACCAGTTTCTATGCGGTTAATTTAATCAGAGACAAATCATTTTTATTAGCGCCGGCTACTGACTGTTGAGGAGAATAAAATAATAAATTGCTAATAATGATTCCCGCAGCACACTTGTTCTCGATATCTCACTTTTAAAAAATTGGTATTTCAAACTTTAAAGATCTCGCGTACCAATTTTGCAGATGACAACAGGAACGAGAAATATTTAGATGGCGAATGCTTTAACTACGTAATAAACTAGCTACATGTGTTGTTTTTCATAAATACACTTTTGCGTTCATTACTGAGGAGAAAAAACATGACCCAAGTCGCTGATAAAACTGTTCAATCAATTATCAAAAGCAGCACGTGATGGTGAAATATGTAGAACGTTAAGCACACGCCCAAATCTTGAAGGTCATATTTATAATGCGGGCGAAATCACGAAATAAACATCCCTCACGAAACAGTGCTCCGGCACTTTGCGCATTGTTTTTGTGACATTTCTTGAAGACAACATTGGTTGCTTTGCTATATACCTAATATATGTGGTCGACGTCACTACTTTCTATTGCTTATGTGGGGCAGTGAGTGCCTTAAAGCCCTTTTTTCTGCATCTATGTTACTAGGCCGGAGCAAAACGCTGAGCAGTCCTTGCTAAGATTGCTTTAATAAAAAACAAGAGATTTCCATATTGTTTTTTTTCAACTGTGTATATGAGTATTAAAAATATCGTTCTATGGACGAAAACCAAATGAATGAAATTAATCATTGGAAACAAACATTCGTGTAGAAGTATATATGTTCTGTAATAACGAAGCACAGAGGCAGAGACCACCACCGGGCGGGTAACATAATTCTTGTTCTATAATACACCCTCGCTATAGCCTAATTATCGCTCGAACGCTTGTGGAGTTTTTGTGTTACAACGTATGTAAAGAACCGCCTTGTGCAAAGTTTCTTTTTGTCGTTTGATTTGGTTTATTCAACTACAGACATTACTCACAGAAGTTTCTTAGAATATTAAAAGATTCTTGAATAAAATAAAACCAAAATTGAGAGTTCAAAAAACCAATCAGACTTTGCTTCAAGCTGTATATTTTGCTTCAAACGAACTGATTGAAGTTCGTTTTGCGAGTTCAGTGTTGGCTGGTATGACCATAACAATTATTGCGATCACGTGAATAAAAAGCGCACAGTACACGTTACAAGTGCACGTTACAATTCAAAAAAGTTTTTTTCTTTAGTTTTTCAACAATGCTTCAATCATTTCGGGATATCATGACGTGTTAAAATCAAAGTAACAAGGTAGCTTGTGGCATTCCAACGTTATGTGTCTTATTCATCACGTAACAAAGGTGACATTCTGGGCCGTGAATTGATTTGATAAGGTTTTATTATAAAGGTTAGTCATATATCATCAAAAACATTTAAATTTCTATGCTCATCCTAAAGAAAAAAATTAGATAATTGGGCTGATAGTTGTGGTGTACACAATAAGTGATCACTTCTTGCTAATACACATTGTTTCGGGCTGGCCGTCGAAACTAAATGAACTAATGGTCACAAATTTCGATAGTTGTTACTGCGAATATTTGTGCATTTCTTTAATTTTCGTTAATATACCTAAAACACAGCTGTCCAAGTACGTTTATAAAAAGGACTTGTTAGCTTCACCTTGTATCCGTATTACACTATACATAAAGCCACGAATGCTGCTTGCTTGACTCAGGCGCCTACTGCGGTATCACTTGCTTCAAAACAACTGGGCTGAACGAAAAAAAGGTAAACACCTTAGTAAGTTTTACTGTAAATGCTATATTTTCTCACTGTGATATATTTTTTTAGTGTACTACCAATTTTAAATACGCATGTAGAAGCGCGAAAAAATATTACAGCAGGTGCCCTAACTAGCTAGATTTTGAAAACCTGCTGACGCACTTTGATGAATACAAGACCAACAACATGGTGACGATTAATGCACGTTTTCACAATATTTTCTTTGTTGTACTCAATTGATTACGCACATTTTCCAGAAAAGGAGTAAATGGAAGTATATCAATTGCGAAGTTTATCATAGGCTCCCGCTGTAAGCACTAAACAAATTCTGCAAAAAAGTTACTTTTGCGTTATACTTATTGGTAGTACGCTGGGATCAACCATGACTTTTTTTCTTGTGCTTTTATTACGCAAGTTTTCCAGGAAAGAAGTAAACTGGGCAAATATCGATTACGATACGGTTCATAGGTTTGAAGATCGTTGGATTAGGCAGCTTTAGGTGTGAAGCACGTTAAGGTCTTGTCTGATCGGAATGTAATCTCGTCACGGTGTCTAATCATAGCCACAGTTCACCGTAATACTTTTAACTCTAATTTGTCTAAATAGGTGGGAAATGTTTCTGTTGTTGATTCGACTTGATTACCGCTTCTGAAGCACACAAGTAATGCTTTCTCGGGTTATTCTCACAGTTACACAATAAATGGTACTATGCCGAATAAATGGTACATCAGGGGGGCTCAGTGTTTGTGAAGTGAAATATGGTAAGGTTAAATACTTCAATGTTTGCACCCTTTCAACACGCGTGATTGTTGTGTAGCGAAACATGCAGCAACGACATATTCGTTAGACCATCTGAAATTTAAAAATATTTACTTTTTGTGTTCAGCATACACAGCTCTTCTTAGCACTCGAAACCCCGTAATATAGTCATTGAAGTCTTTGAAAGAGCAAACATCTCAAAGATCCCCAAGTCTGGCTTTGCTGCGTCTAAATATTTTTTTGGCCATGTCTGCAAGGGCGAGTTGACCAACTTTCAATTTGTCGTCGTCGTCTTCTAGCTCATGCACGTCCCTTTCATGTTGTGCGAAAAGGTATTCAGACATGCTTTGTACAATATTGCTATTGGCTAACCCTTAAATATAAGCTATGAAATTACGGCTGTGTTCAAGTTCAATAAGCACAAATCGGAAGCTTACACAAGCACTATGACTCTTGAACAACAAGCAATCAATTTAGCACTCGCATAACCACTCAGCCCAATGTCTTTTAGGACATCGAAACTTTGCATTACTGGGGCGACGCGTAGATGTTAGGCAAAACTCGTTTTGTAAATGAGCAATTAACCATGTTAGAAACACAGAAAAAATGTGACAGGCAGCGATACAATAGTTACTCATTTAAATATGGAATTTTCTTTTCTCCCGCTCGTCGTCTTATTTTTTCAGGTTCAGTCACCTTGCTTTCCATTTTCTGTATATGAGGAAAATGACCATAAAAAAACTACTGTCTATGTTATTGCGAACGCGTTGTCACATTACCACAGAAACAATTTAAATTTGTTTGTGTATTGGGTGACAATGCCTCGCCACATTTGTTCGTGCACTTTTTATAGGACATCAGGGCCACAAAGGCTAAACAGGTATGTTCCACAAGAACTGGGAGCTCACTACTCGCCACCGGCGGTCGACTAGACATAAAGAAGGTGAAAATGGGGCGACAAATTTCGGATGGCGTTCATAGATTTGAGGCACCCTTTGCTACACGAGTTGGTAAACAGAGCGCAGACGTGTAGGGGAACAAAGAAAAAGAAGCATATAGGCGTAAGCTGCATGCATTCAGATGGAGTTTGGTGATCACGTTAGCTCAGTACGTAACAGCTTCTCTCCATGCTTGGTGTCAGCCTCGGCAGCACTTGTGCATCAGCAGACAAATTTACCTGAAAACACTGCATGCATCTAAAAATACTGCGTTTTCTTGGTCTCGCGGTAATGGACAAGGAAGAGCCTTTTCTACAAGCTTTGCACCTCAGTTTTCTTTTTTTATTTTTGATGTCGAGAGCAATAATGTTGATGTGCTCATAGCAGCAGCACGTATAACATGAAAGAATAACTAGGGCTGGTACGTTCATCAAAGAAAAGATGAAACATGTCTTTACAGCAACAGTTGATGCTTTATTGTACAGCACTTTATAATAGATTCTGCAATATAGTGCGCTTGTTGGCAGCTATGACACCATTTGACGAGAAGGCACTCACATTGTCCTCTGGTGAAACTTCTCCATCCCTACGAATAACGTCGATGGTACTGATTAACATTTGTGGTAGCTCAAGTAGTGAAAATATTTTTTGTCGAAGCATGCAATGAATTGTGTAGAAAGTTGACGTCAGCCTGCTCATAATAAACAGTGGCGCTGGATATTCACTCCTTCAAAGGTAAAGTTAGTCACAAATGGCCAGGTGCGCGCTCCTTAGTGGTAGGGAGCCCTGCATCTGTGATCCTGCATGCACTACGACAAAGCGCTTCAGGACCGCTAGATGCAGAAGTTTTTGGGTTAAGCGCTAAATGCGCTAAATTTTTGTGCTACCCGTAGGCTCGTATCGTGCCGAACCAAAGCGCGACGTTTCACCATTGACGTCATTGGCTCTTTTTTGCTCTTATTGCAGCAGGTATATTAGTCGGCTATCGCACTCGAAGCAGTACGTACCGGAAAACAATTGCCCGCAGCTTCCCTCGGGGGAACACTGAGGAGGATGCGGAGCATATAATGTGTTAACGGGGTGTTAAAGTGCGACTTACTTGGGTCGATGGCTAAATTGGTTAACGTGGTTGTGAAATGGGGTGTTAAATTGCGACTTACTTGGGTCGATGGCTAAATTGGTTAACGTGGTTGTGAAATGGGGTGTTAAATTGCGACTTACTTGGGTCGATGGCTAAATTGGTTAACGTGGTTGTAGGAGGGGGTGATATATGAGTGAACACGTACACACGTATGCGAAAGGGCGGCGCTGGTCGAAGGGACGTCGATCATTGTGTTTGTGGATTCGTTGGAATTCATTTCACCGCAACCTTGGGCGTCGACGCGCCGTACAAACCAACCGACGAGCGGCAACTGAGCGAGCGAGCGCCGACCTTGAGTATATATACAGCGCGACGGCGCATGCACTGTCAGCTGTCGAATGTTCGAGAAGGGGGAGAAGCGCAACGGCGCATGCGCGCGCGTCAGCTGCCGATGTTCTCGAAGCGCGACGGCGCATGCGCGCGCGTCAGCTGCCGATGTTCTCGAAGCGCGACAGCGCATGCGCGCGCGTCAGCTGCCGATGTTCTCGAAGCGTGAAGGCGCATGCGCGCTACATTATACAGCTAGCGAATGTTCGTGAAGAGGAGAAGCGCACGCGGTGTGTAGAGGAGGAAGGGATGCACAGATGGTGGAAGAAGGAGGAGGAAGCTTGCGGACGGCGCCGCACTACAAGCCTCGAGTATTAGATGCTCCGCATCTAAAACACCGTTGGTGCTTGTAGAGCTGTTTGTGGCCATGAGACAACGCGCAATGACTGTGTAAAAGCGTCGTCATAAAACCGAATCATCTTCTCCGGTGCCCGGCGACTACCGAAGTTGGTCTCTTTCGAGGCTCCTAAAAGCAATTATGAAATACTTTCTTTAAGGACTTGTATAACGTCACTCCCTGTGTAACGTCACGTGTATAACGTCACTCCCTGCATGCACAAAAATGTCTTTTTGACAGTGATTTACAGTGAACCCCTCAACCCAGCTTATAGCACAACAGTTGTGTTTATAATTTGATCGATCGTTAGTATCTTTCGGTAGCATGCACAAATCTTCAAGACAGTGAAACTGCCAACTAATCAACAGTAAGAAACCACACTGTGATGCGTGCTCCAATTCAAAAATAGGACAACGAAGCCAATGTCCGCCAATTCTCATGCAGCCTGTCTGGTTCCTCGGGAATTGGCCTGCCTTCTTCGTCAGCGCCTATTTATACTGAGAAACTAAGCCGCATGATCGCAAGTAAGGGTATTATAGAGCATTGAAGTAGAAGAAACTACAAATGTCGTGAAATGGATGCAACAGAAATCTTGGTGAAACTTTGGAATAAGCGAGAGTTCCAGAAACGATCTAGGTAGCTGGTAAAGTGTAGTTCCAAGTTTAAGCTCTATGTTGTTCGAGAACCAAAATAAATCTTTTAGGTGTGAATACACTTTATAAGCGACCCCAAACCATCCACCACCGTCGGCGGCGTCCGCAGTCTTCTCTCTATCTTTAAAAGAAAGAGGACTTGGTGGGCCGCAGCGCGACGCTCTACGGAATAAGCCACGGACGCGACGCTGATATCGGTGTCAGTAACGCGCTTTATACCCCTTCCCCCTTCGCTCGCTCCTCCGCTCTCCTCGCTCGCTGCAGCTGCGCGCGCACCCCTCTATCTCGCGCGCCCGCCTTCTTTTTCAGTCTCCCGTCGAGAGCGGGTCGTGAGGGGGAATAAAGTTAAAATCCGTGTGCATTCGCCAGTGAGTTAACGTAAACTCCCCCGTGTGATCAAATTGCGATTCCCAGGAACCATTACACCAAAGAGGCACCATAGTGTGATTAATAAATATAATAGTGCGAATTGATAAATACCCCTCATAGCATCACCCTGTGTATTCGCACTTAATCATGTTCACCCTCGGGGAAATGCTTGGCAGTTTTTTTAAAGGAATATGCGCTGGTGCATGAAACAAGGAAAATTTGCAGTGTGTGCGTGCTCTAGGCATCACTTTTAAAGAAATAAGCCAAACAGTGAGAGAGTTGCTGTCAATACCACATTCTCTCACTTCGCTTTAAGTGTTACGATGTGGAATAGAGCCTTTTTGTAAATGAAAAAGTAGCGTTTGTATTGAGCAGATCGACGATGCAGATCGACTACGCTGTCGTTCACAAGGTAAGTTAGGGACGCACCTAAAGTGAGCGCTCACTTTCGTAATCCTTCGTGGTGGAACATTATTTAAATAATTTAAACATTATTTAAACATTATTTAAACATTATTTAAACATTATTTAAATATTGAATACCACGTAAAGTGCCTGGCTTTTATTCCGACTTAGATTCTTAGTTTCTTTATTCATATTTGGTGGATAAACAGCTCGTCTGAAGGCAGGCCATGGTCAGTTGGACACTGATGGCATCCAATTATGTCACGCTTTAGTGTCTCATCGCAGTGTTTCTTCGCGCTATCCCTGGGCAGAGATACAAACTCTGAACCGCCTTCAGCACATACTCATGTACCACTGTGCGTAGTACATAGGTATGTGCCACATTTGACACAATCAAGTGGTTTCACAACAAACGTGGCAAGATATTCTCCTTCTTTGTGTCAGGATTGCATGATCGTGTTTGCCATAGTTTGGGGCACTCTTATGAGAACTTCTGAGTATACTAAGTTGAGAACTGGTACATGAGAAGTTGCAGATGCAAGCAGCTAGACATATAGAAATAAGTATAAAGATATAGGTACATATAAGCACCCCAAGAGCATTCAGTTTGCTTAGAAATGTATTGCATTTAGAAAGAAGACAAAGTGCTAGGTGTTAAGCTTTTCCTTGACGATGTAATTCGCAGTGTTGAAAACATTGCTTACAGTTTCAGGAAACTATATAAATAAGGCTACAGCAATTTCTGTACTTTATTTGGAATGAGCAAACTGCACTAACTCGAGACACTTGTCGTTCTTATTTCAATACAGAGCCAAGCTAAAGGCGATTTGCAATGGCGTGGCTGTCGGTATTTTTTATACTTACGACTCAAGTCTACCATGCAGTCATCTGTAAGTTAAGTTTCGCTGTACAGAAGGCCTAGTTTTAAGGCTCTAATACCTGTGTGAGCGTAGAAGATTTACTGTTACTGACCGCCGAAATAGCAACCCTTCCTTTGATTGACAGTTTTTTGTTCCTATACGTCGCATGTTTTTAACTATAAGAGATAAGAAGTGCGTGAACGATTGTAGTGTGATAGAAAGCGATCGATAACTTTTTTTTGTGAAGCTATGTTACTCAAGAAATGAGCTGCTTCGCTGTGGTAGGTATGCTTGCCTATTGACTCCTATGAAAATATATGCACAGCTATTAATGTGTAAACTTATTTGTCGGTTAAGCAAGAATATTAAGTTCGAGAAATTGAGTGTTAGCCACTGAAGAGTAACTTGTCCGGACCTAATCTGGCTGTCAATGTAATCACTTACAGGTATCGCTACGATTACTGACACGTAGTCAATACAAGTTGGGTATGGGTTAGAAAAAACTGATTACAAGATAAAACAAAAAGAAAGATTTTTATTATTTCGCAAATCGCAGCTTTGTAAGCAATGCTCTTTTTTGAAAAAAATCGAGAACACAAACAAAAAGCACATGGCATAAAAAATCACATTTCCACATTAAATGCGGTGCATTGAATGGAATAGAAACAAGTTGTAAAGTTAAAGGAAGTCAGGCTAGCTGCTAACCTATATCTAGTCTCACGTAACTCTCAAAACACTGTGGTAAGATGATTGGAATGCTGCCTGGTGAGGGTGGCGCAGCATGCTGAGAGTGCAATGAGTAATTGGGTATATCAGCCGTTCACTGCTGCCTGCCAAGATAGCACACGTGCCAGCTATCACGCCAGCCATTGCAGCCCAGACGTTAGTATCAAATTTCAGCGCAGCTACTCAAGCGAGCCACTCCCTCCGATGCTGGTTCAAAATTAACTACGCGTTCTCCCTCTGCTTGTGTAGCAATCAAGGCAGGCCTATGCGAACGTTTCCGTATACGCTCTTTGAGCTGATTGTATAGAACAGTTCTTTTGTATACTGCGTCAGCCAAAGGCTGCCCGCCGCATGGTAATTATCACATTTAATGGGCTTTTTTGGCATTTCTTACTAGCCTAGTGCAATAGGGTAGTAATACATTTTTTCTATAAGAGCATCTTGACTATAAGAGCTGTTTCAGTATCTTGCTCGTCACTTGTCCTTGAAAATTGGTAAATATCTTCGCAATATATACAAAGGTTACACTTTTAAAAGTTGTAGCTTCTCAATCTTTCTTTGAATATAAATAAAATGGTCTTAATTCGCATGTCGCCAGTACATGGTAAAAACAGAGACAATATTTCACACATTGTTGCGATAGCATGACTGTTTTTCTTAGTGTACAGATCTGTCCTTCAAAATGACATCTAATTTGATCGTTGCATGGAAAAGCGTTTATGCCTTCTGGTAGTTGCCGGCTTCGGTTACAAAGGCGAAAGCCTCAGATGCTTCATCAATCACGAAAAGTTACTGTCGACGTCAAAGTGAGCACTTCGAAAATTGATCATAATATAGCGACACGATCGCATTTCTTCATCGTAGCATCATATATCGCCAAAAGTTTTGGTACATATAAAGGCATTTTCCCGTCATTGTCCCATCACAATGTGACGTCAAACGATAGCGTCATCACAAGTCATCGTGACGTGGTCATAGATGCACTGAGCAGCATGGGACACTTTTAAAGCTTGTGGTGCCTACGTTGCAGGAGACAATGCAAAATTACGTGAAGTACGGAAATTTACCTATTTATTTATTTATTCATGGCAACCTACAGGCCCTGAAGACCATAGCGTAGGGGGGATTAAATAAAAAATCACAACATATGTAGCATAAAAAGAGACTACATCGAGCAAGAATTGTACAACAAAATAGAAAAGAACAAATGCTAATATAGATTGCCGGACAACACAAAATGAAATAAAGTTACATCATTACAGAAAATGAAGAAAACATATACACTTGAAGATGTTCACTGAATTTCGCAGGCTTTTTTTAATGACATAATTGCACCAGGAAGACTATTCCAAAGTGCATTGGCGAGTGGCAAAGCAGGCTTATTGAATGACTGTGTGTGGCCGAACATGCGTCTGAAACCGACATGATGATAATGGCGACTTAATGTACGTAAAATATTGGCTATCGAGAGACGGCTGGTCCACGACTTGTAATGGTACTTATGAAAGAGGCATAGAAGGGTGTAAGATCGGCGGGAATCTAAGTAAGAAAGGGCAGTATTGCCTTTAATTCCGGTGATGCTGTAACACCGATTGTACTTTGAGGTTATAAAGTGGGCTGCTCGATTATGCATTGATTCCACTTTATCTATTAGGTATTGCTTATGAGGAGGCCAGATCAATGAAGCTACTCCAGTTAAGGGTGCAAATAGGTTAGATGAGCCTGTTGCTGAATAAAAGATGGGGAACTATGCTGACTCCGGCCCGAAAATCCTTAAGTTCTGTTAGCTTTTTGATAGGGCTACACCAGACAAATTTAGAACAAAGTTGAGCGCTGAGATATTTGTAAGTAGATTAACGGAAAATTCCAGTGGAACAGACAGAGTAAGGCAAGACAAAAACAGTTTTTTACAGGGGAAAGGAAATACGCAGCCCTTAGATGTCTTAAGCGTTATCAGCCAGTGGCCACACCGCTGCATAATTAGGTCGAGGTCCTGTTATAAACTTAAATGACGCTATTTAGAGTTAATGGTCCTATACACTACGCACTCATCCTTGAAAAGACAATTTGAAGAAGAAATATTATGAGGCGAATCATTAATATAAATCATAAAAAGAAGATGACCTAATACGCTACCCAAGGGCACACAGGATGAGACAAATGAAGCAGATTAGCTGAAGCTACTGACAATAGTGAACTGCAGTCAAATAAATAAGAAATTCTGGAGCCAAGATAATGTTGATGAGTCTAAGTGCCAATAGTTTAGTTATTAGGCAGCAGATGGCAACTGTGTCAAATGATTTCGCAAAATCTAGAAAGATGCAGTCAATTACTTATTATTATTCATACCATTACGTGAATCCTATTTATTTCTAATAGTGGTGTGTAACACGATAATTTTTTTTAAAACCATGTTAATTTACAAATAAGTTAATTGACTCAAGTAGACTAAATATTAGTGGCATGGAAGCATTCGAGCAGCTTTCAAGAAATGCCTGTTAGCGAGATGGAGCGATAGATACTAGGAGAATGTTTGTTCCCGTTTTTAAATATCGAAATTACCTTTGCAGTCTTCTAGTTGGTGGTAAGTTAACAAGCGGATAAAGACTGTCGAGAAATGCGACATAAAATTTGACTGGACAAAGTGGATCTGTTTTTGGGTGCATTCAAATTGATTTCGTCAACACCACACGATGTACTGTACTTTTGACCATTTATAGGATTAGATATGCCTTTGAAAGTAACAGTGATAGGAGACATGAAGCAGCACTCAAGATCACAGAAGCAATGAGAAGTCTTCAATTGTAAAGACGGGGCAAAAACAACAACAAATTGAATGTTGAAGCACATTCAGGTGCAGACACAGGAACATTATATGAGTTATGTAATATAACCATGTAACTGCCATGGTCCGGCGAGATGGCACGCCAGAACTTTGTGGGGTTGGTGTGCAAAAGTGTAGGGAAGTGAATGGTAAAATTATTCTTTTTCTCTTGCATAACTGCAAAACAGTAAGATTTTAAGCAGTCTTTATATTGCCACGGCGTTCCGGACGTGGGCAAAAGGAGCGGACTGCAGGTCGAATAATAAACTGTTTATTTAGGCGGAACTTGTGGCAACATAAAAGGAAAGTCAGATTACAGCACGAAACTGGCACCGATAGTAGCGAGGAGAGCGTAGGCCGTCGACCCACTGACAAGCGGCGAAGCGTGTCGGCATTTATACACTTGCCATGGAACATTGTAGCGTTAACACTAGCGGTGACGTAAGTTTCAGAATAATCTGGGATGCTCAAGAAGTTGGCGTAATCCTAACCAAAGTATCTACTGCAGTCCTGAAGCCTCTCGAACACTGTAGGCTCACTTCGCACAGAGAAATACTGAGAGTGAAATGGGGCGATAACAAAACTTCTAAAGGGAATGTGGCAATATTTAGACCAGCATGCAGGAGACAATAATGTGTTAGCGCAAGCATGTAACCTTTTCTTTATATTTTTGAAAGATTTAAACGATTTATTGAACCTTGTTTTAAGTTTGTTGTTAGCGATACCGATTAGTGGAACGCATTTGTCTGTAAGGGACACCATAATATGTCTAATAGAAATCCACTTATCCTGGACCGACCTGGTTGTACATGAGGGCAGATATGTATCGTGTAGGAAGAGCTCAAGTTCAGCGTTCGTTTGATCGTAATTTACTTTGCTCTGATGCTTCAATGCCTTACACTGGACTCCCTAAAAGGTTAGTGCAATATTGAATGAAATCTGTAGAAGGTTGTGATCATTAGTGCACCTAATTGCAGAACGGGACCTAATGTATGTGGCTCTGTTTCCAGAATGAGATCTAAGAATAAGTTATCACGAGTGGGCTGTGAAACAAGCTGTGTGAAATTGAAGTCGAGATAGGTCAATAAATTTCAATGACGCGTTGAACGATGAAGATATGCATGGCCAGTTAATTCCCGGAAAATTATTATCACTGAATAAGTACATTTTTCTGCCGTAAAGCAGGCCACGAGCCCTACAAACACTTTTGTTTAGCTCGGATACGAAAAGACAGTCAGAATAAGGTGGGCGATAGCAAACGCCCAGCAATATTTTTCCAGGTATGGTAGGACACACGACCGAAACTAAGTGAAGAAAACTGACAGTGTCAACAAGAAAGGAAAGTATTACTCATTAAATGGCTAACATTACACCACCACCTCTTCATGTGCCTGGTGATGGCATTAAATGGAGTGCAGATGTAGAGGACAATATACTTAATGTGAGATACGGTTGCGCGTAGCCAAGTCTCGGTAAGTAATATATCAAGTTTACTATCATTAAAATACGAATAAAGCAAGAGACGTTTAGGTAACAAACTGCGAATAATAGTAAAAGAGAAGGAGTGCATGAAGACTGCTAAATAATATGACTGCGTACATGGGCAGCTATCTGTATAGCAGTTATGACGGTGTCAGTACAAGTATCATAGGTATATGTAGTATTATCGATAGGAAGCTTGTCTACATTCACTTTTAAAATATGATTCCGTTTCATAGCAAATTGAAGCAGTATTCTACATGCTAGTCGCATGGCCTGCGAGAAACCTTTTCTATTACAGATGCCAGTATCTTTCGATTAGGTCAATAAATAGACTGAGAATAATAGGTAAAATGAAAGATATTTCTTCTTTCCGCCACCTTAAATGAATGCATAAGGAAACATGGGAGCTTTTTCGATGTCAGTGGACCAATTTGTGAAGATCGTTTTGTTTATAAATGAGCTGTAGCCTGCGCTCACCCAAGTTGTATATCTTCGCGTTGTTATTATATAGTTGTTATTATCGTAGTCCTTTACGCTATTGGATTCGGACAATGTCGAAGTGGATGCATCGCTGACTCTTTTTCCACGCATTTTTCGTCAGTTTAAAAGGCCTCAAACTCTGGCACTAAGACTGTACAACAGCACAAAGCAGTTAGCAGGTGGTCTTTCGCCGTATGAAGAGCTCGTCAGCTCATGCGTTAGGCGCTTAAAACCGTCCTTACCGTGTGGCCCAGATGGCATCCCTTCCACCATGCTAAGGGCTTATGGTAGTATATTTGACCCTCTACTGACTACAACATTGAACAGCTGTCTAAACGCTTCCACATTTCCCAGCATGTGGAAAACTTGCTTGGATTGAACTTGCCAGTGAGGAGGTCCAACACACTTGCCTGCGCGAGTGCTGTCGAGGTACTGAAAGTCATTTCTGTCAATGTGCACCAGCCAACTGCAATGGAGCTCTTTGAGAAGCACTGGCGCTCTTCGAGGGACGCGTTCCTTTCCACATTGCATGCCAGACCCAAAGGTGCCTATAAACACACAGAGTAGGATTTCCGCACTGACAGATGCACGACCTTTCACACTACGGGTGAGCGGAACGACGGCGGAACACGGTGGCTGACGATCGCCGAAAGCATTGCCTAAACGCGCGTGAGCATCGTGATCGTGAAAAAACGCGGCATCGCCTATGTGAGCTAACTCGCAGACGTCATGATAAACCCTGTATACGTGACAAACACGGGCCAGCTAGCATGTAAATGCCAGCACCATGTGACCCGAGTAGTGAAGCTCCGGTGCTGGACGTCCCGGTAACTCAGCTGCGTCGCTAACAAAGAAAGGCAAGCGAGCGGAGATGATGCATTAAATGGACCCAAAAGCACGTGCTCCACGTGTCTTGTACAGGTGAGGAAACAAAGAAAACCCAAAATAGGTGAAGGTAAAGCTACAGTCCACATTCGAGCGGTTATCACCAAAGAAGGCCTGCAAGACGGCGTTTCTCCCGGTGGCCAAAAACAGAGGGCCGCTAAAGCAAGCCTACCTCGTGCGGCCGGCCTCACCCGCGTCGAAAGAAACTAAGTCCGCTGACATGGTATTCAGCAGGAACGAGCCCCTAGAGTGGGAGTGCCCTGAAGCCATGCAGAAAACAAGTTGAACACAACTCATGTCGAGGTAGCTAGAGTAGAACCATAGTGGCACCGTTTATATCTGCCCTCGGGGACGCCAGCTCAAAATTTTAAGCGACTAGAGCCCCCACTTCCGCAAAAAATTGCTATTTTCTGTGTAATTGAAGGGTAACATTTGAATCCCATGTTGTGCGTGGTAATTCTGAGCACTGAATTTGTTTAGCGATTGTGATGTCATGCTATATCTACTATGTATTTTCGTACCGCTGACGTTGACGAAGCGGAAAACATGCGCAGCTGCTGTTCGACGGGGGCAGTTGACGCGCATATGCGCAGTTAGTTTTCATCCAATGGTTGGCGTGATCCTCGGTGTACCTTTTTTTTCTATCACGTTTTTATTGACTTCTGTAAGTCAGTGCAGTTACTGTAGGTAGAGTCACTGTACTGCAGTTTGGTGCTGCAGGAACTGTCATACCGGTGACGGCATCAGTTTCTGCATGTTTCACGGCGATAACAGGTGGGTTATTTTTGCCAACGCGCATATTTGATATTATTTTGTTAGTGATTTCAGTCGCAGACTTTGTTCCGCTGTCAGTGTTGTGTATTTTTGCACCGCATTCATCTGCACTGACTCCGCACGCATTCAAATCCTTGTGCTTTTTTCTACTTTCGCTTCACCGTTATTTCCTTGCGAAACCTTTCACGTCTTGGGCGCTCAGCTTGACCATACAATGTCGCAATTCAATAAAAAAGTGTGGGTGTTAAGCCGTGCTCGGCGAAAGCAGGGCCTGTCTCTGAAGCACCTCATGCTGATTTTTGCGACTGTTTTATAATGATTGTTCCCACTAACGAGACACGCTTTTCTGTTCGTTTTGTATCTGAAAACGAAGCCGTGCTGTTTGCCAACTCGTGATAATGCTTCTAACATGATATTTTTTTGTCGTTTATTGAGACATGATTGCTGGTTTGCTGTCAATAAATGTTGTTCACCGTTCTCACTCGCAAATTGTATTCAAAGATGTCAGCTGCGAATTAAAGCCTTTCGGTTCCACGTACCCATTGTACGCACAGAGACTGTGTTCCAAAGAGCACTTTGGTTTGCTGCCGGGCGTATCGACACGCGTATATTAGATTGGTGAATGTTAATGAGACAACCATTGTTCTGCACGAGTCCCTGTCTCTTTCGTTCACTTCTGTTTAGAAAGAAAGCCACAGAACCAAGAATCACCTGAGGCAACCGCGTAGGCAAGTGCACACTCATTACAGAATAAATAAGGGGACTATTTGTTTTGTTTGTTTTCCTATCCAAAAGAACACACAACAAATTCTATTTTCTGCTTCCTGTTTACTCAGTGCCATTTCTTGGTTGCACCGTCGCTTATATTGCGTACAGTTACATTGCGTACAGAAGCACATGAGCGATGGTTTCCCAATATGAGAAAACCGAGTAATCATGCGATATCAACCGCGAGACACGCCTTGAGCGGTGCGCGATGAGATGTTGATAAGGGAGGTGCTTGACGATGCGGTGAGGGTGTTGCGGCGACGATAAATGAGCACCGCTAATTTCCTACATCACGGGGCTTTCCTACACTGAGACAGGGGGAGGGGAAGCCGGGGTATACAGCCCCTGTTTACCGGGGCAAAATTTTAGCACTATCTCACAAGCTCCTAACGAAGCAGAACATTACCGGGCAGCGGATTGTCCCGACGATCACTCACCTTAAGTATTCTTGCACCATGCTCGAGGTGGAGGCTTGGTCCGGGCATGTTCATACACCGTCTACTTGCAGAGAAAAACACCGCACGACTCGCGCCAGACAAAAAGGCCAGGCGGCGAAACCACGTGTTACCAACGCCCGATCCGCTCGTGGTCAGCCCTCTCACAAGCTGAGGAAACGAAATTCCAAGGGGGAAGGTGCTCTCTATTCCCACACCTTCTTTTGCTTTTTTAAAAACTATGGGTACTAAATGGTTGCTCCCCTGATTTTGGGCAAGTCAGCCATCTTGATATAGTTGGTGTTTTTGTAGACGAACAGTGGGCCTGTTAGAATAACCCTGCAGTACTTTTTTTTAATTTTTGACTTAGAGTGTATTAGATATATTATTAGATTGCATAAGCTCCACCTTAGATTGCATTACCTTCACCTTCAGCCACGAAGATTAGTTAAATTTTATCGCCTGACCTTTTCATTTGAAACTCCCAAATATTTTATTTTCACATAAGATTCGTGAGTGCTTCTGTAGTGCTTAAATTCCATATTATAGTAAGTAGAAAGTTATCACCATGATATGCTTTTTCATCTCTAAACTCGCCCCGCCGCGGTGGTCTAGTGGCTAAGGTACTCGGCTGCTGACCCGCAGGGCGCGGTTTCAAATCCCGGCTGCCGCGGCTGCATTTCCGATGGAGGCGGAAATGTTGGAGGCCCGTGTGCTCAGATTTGGGTGCACGTTAAAGAACCCCAGGTGGTCTAAATTCCTGGAGCCCTCCACTACGGCGTCTCTGATAATCATATAGTGGTTTTAGAACGTTAAACCCCAAATATCAATCAATCATCTCTAAACTATTTTTTTCATAATGGCTTCATTTTCATTTTAGTTTCATTTAAGTATCCTGCCGCCTGGTTCTTGGCCCATCCCCCTCTGTGTGTGAGCGCTATCCGTCTAAGGTCACCAGCATCAGTATCATATCGGCCAGCTCTGCTCTGCTTTTTTTTTTTCGTACGTTTGTTGATAGGAGGCAGCACACTGCAAGTCATAGGATTGCTGGCCAGTTTGAGAGAAAATTTGCGAAATGTTCTCCACGCCCATATAGTATAATGAGGTGTAATGGTCGAAGTCATTCGGCAGAGGAAAAGCTTCATATTGCTTTCAGCAATGATAATCGAAAACCGTCTTGACGGTGACATTTTTCCACCTATAGAAACCCACAACTGGCTAGAAAGGGTTCTTCGATTCTGGTGGAAAGGAAAATAGCGTGAATTATGGTGACAGGTCACAGCATACTTTTCTCAATCTGGTTAGGATTTATATTTCCAAATTGCATTCAAAACTAACCGAAACTGGCATGTCATGTCTCTAACGCATGAGCTATGAATCACTAATATGAAGTCCGAAAAATATTTAAAGCGCACCGGAATAGGGGCTTGAATTACAAATATGTTAGTTATTGTTCAGTTTCGTTCGTTTTTATGTGGTTTAAAAGGTAGACAAAGTAGAGCATGAAAAGTGGCGCCGCTTTCGTGGCCTTTACAGGGAAATGGGTGCTGTTGCGCATGCGCGCTGGGGTGTGGCGTTTCCAGACTAGCTCGATTTCCTTCGCCTCAGGTGCGTTGGAAGAAGCGCGAACTAGTGAATGCAATCACTGCGGCACGCAAAGTGTCGTTGACCTACTGCTCTGGGCAAAATTCTTACCACTTCATGCCTGCTGCTCGTTATGGTGATGGTGGCGCTCTGTCGGATTTGCCGCTACCGCTGTCTTCCGTCGAAGCATGTCGCTCTGGCGCTACTTGATAGGAACCCAAATTTTGCACTCGCATGCGAGTTAAAACTCCTTCCTCGAACTCGCTCAAGTCGTGAAGTGAGGGCATATTAAAGCCGTCCAACTACAACCGCACGTGAACTGCTATGCATGAATTGTCGATCACGTGTAAACGCGGCGTTTGTTTTAGAAGTCTTGGCTTGGCTCGACCTGGCTAAATTTGAAAAACCAACCTGTGCCCAGCCAAAAGTAAGAAGCCCTGAAAAAGTGCTAAAGAAGCCCAGGAAAATTGCTGTAACTCTTGTAAAATTATTCAGCACGCTAGAAGTCGTGGTACTGCAAGCTTGACGAACACAACGGTAGCGTGTTTGTACTTACGGCTTCACTTTCCATCACTGCTGGCGTTGCACTGGCGTATAATCGCTAACGCCATCACATCCACTGTTGGCAGCATGTCTCCTAAAGGGACTGTCTAGCGTCCTTCAATGCTCTCCTGTTTTGTGCCACAATAAAAAGCGTACCACGCGAAGTTTCTAACCTTGCAGCGTTTTCTCTGAAAAGTGCGTAAAAAGTTTCAAAAGAGAATTTTTCTGTCCGCGTTATGTTTCCTTTGAAAGGTGGGTTGAATGCCCACAACACTGGTCAGTGCCGGTGAAAGTCTAATACTGAAACCACGTGCGGTTTTCGCAGGCTTCTTCAAGTTTGGTTAATAATAAAACAAATACCTCAGTGGTTGTTTTAGGCACTCACACACTTTTTTGTTGTTCTCATGAGCGGCAGTAGACGCCGTGGTCACATTTCTCCGCCGTTTGCAGGCAGGCATGCAGGTAAGCGAACACTTTGCCGGCAGCCCGACCTAGCACCTATTTGAACTCGTGAGAAAGAAGAAGCAGAAATTGGTCTCTAGCACAACATAAAGCTGCCTCAAGTGCATAAAACACAATTTCAAGTTAAACGTGCTTGCTTTTGAGCAAAGTAAGTGTACCTGCGAGGGTTTCTTATCCAGCCAATAGATCGTCAATATTGACCACATCCGCTGTTGGGTGACGCTAGTGGTCATTTTTACCTACTTCAACACCAAGTTATTATTATATTTCTTTTCTTCTGACACGAAAGCATGCTCATTGCCGCCGATGTGATGAACGATCTTTTCATTTGCGCCACAATGAGAAATAATTTTTCAAGTGGTAGACAATTCCTTTAAGACTGCATAATCGCCGCCAAACAAAAAATTCTGATTTAAATATACAACAGGCTCCCTCAAATGCGTCCGAACTGCGGCAAGGTGCGCAAAAAAAAAACTGTAGGTTAGAAAACAAACTGGATCTGGATTGAAACCAAGCGCGCTGCACTGATGACAGCAGATGCCGTTGAATGCGTCACAGTGATAGGAGCACTGGCCTCTCCAGTGGTTGCCCTCACTACCGATACTACTGCGGCAAATATTTATGGTAGGTGGTACCTAACTTCTGGAGAGCTGTTCAGTTGACACGTCAATTTAGATTTATGCACTTTAGCACGACAGGATTTCGCAAAGCACCGTTTATTCATGGTAACCGAGGTGAAATGTAATCCATACCAGAACGGCAAAATAATATATATGAGGTGTTTTCATAATGTGGGAATTTATCGGAGTTGCATATAAATTTCACTGCCTGTCATAATTACACCCGCGGAAAGTGCCACAGCTTGGATATCCCGTGTAAACCTTTGCTAAGAAATGGATTCTTCTACCTTAGCGCACCATTTTCAGTCGTACAGCACGCTACTTATACAGGGTATCTCACATAAATTTAGCCAGAGTTCAAAAATATGACGGAACACGTAATTACGACGTTACCAAATGCAGGTTCCTCACTGTTGCCTGGAGCATGTCAGACTATTTTTTTTTGTGTTCCCAAGTATCATTTCATGAGATCTGTTTAAATAATGAACTTCTGAAGGAACGAAGATGGATAAAAAATTTTAACGAGAAAATAGTAAATTGGTTTGAAAAGCATTAAATTAGATGGTTTCGAACTTTATTTCTGATGAGTATTAGTGTTTTTCTGCTAATTACAAATACCCGCGAAATACAAAAAAAAATACCACGTGACGAACTCGCTCGCGCGTCAGTGCGAATAACGATTGTAGTGCTCCTGACGTTCCACGTACGAACAACACGCTTCCCTCGCACCGCTTCAATAAAGCGATAAGCAATCACAGTGGTTATTGTTTTTCTGGCCGACATAAAAACGTGTTCATCGTAAAGCCCTCATCATTGTTATGGCCCTGCCGAGACAGCACAACGGTCCCATGCTATGGTCGTTCGTACGCGAAACGTTAGAGAGCACTAGAATTGTGCGCACTGGCGCACGAGCGGGTTTGTCACGTCGTATTTTTTTGTATTTCGAGGGCATCTTTAATTAGCAGAAAACACTAATACTTAACAGATATTGAGATCAAAACTATCTATTTCGACGTTTTGCAAGCCGATCTACAACTTTCTCACTAAAATCATTTATCCATCTTCGTTCTTTCAAAAGTAAGGTAAATAAAGAGATCTAATTAAACCATAACTGAAAACACAAAAATTGCTCAACTCTAGGCAACGGGGATTCATGCATTTGGTCGCGTCGTAATTACGTGTTTCGGCGTATTTTTTAATTTTAGCTAAAGATACATGGGAAACCCTTCATATTCGTCGGCATTGCGAATGCCCTTCCACTCGCTGCGCTCTGAGCGTCAAGTGACGGAGTGAAAATTATGCCTGGACAGTCATATTTTCCTACACTTGCGTTTCCCAGAGTTGTGCAAGATCACAGCCAAGAGAGCTGCCTGTGTCACCTCGTGCAACATATAATTGGTTGCTATAGCAATCATTGCTGCGCCCGTGCAGTCAAAGTGTGATTTTCTTAAGTCAGCCTACACTTTTTTCTATTTAGCGTGCCCAACTGGTCAAGAAATTGGTGTCTGTGATGGTGACTTTTTTCGGCAATTATACTGCCCCAACGTGAAGGTGCATGTAAAGAAGTGGACTTGTAGACCCAGAAGAAAAATAACGTGTGTGTGTAGCGGTAAGAGTTGGAGAAGAATGGATGGCCGATGCGTCCCCGAAGCGGACTGTGGTAAGCATAAGGTCACCATAAATTCTTGACTTATATGTAGTTCTGTATTACGTGCGTTTTATGCTGTCATAAAAAGGTGAACTATGACTACCTTGCTGATTTATAGTGCGACTTTCAATGTCACCCACAAAACGAGTTTTCAGGGTGGCCCAAGTCTTCGCCTTGTGCTGAAAGTAGCCAGTGATGGCATCCATGAATCTTCGAAGCTCCCCACCCCCCTCTCTTATTTGATGCATGAGAAGGATTCGTTGATATGTAGGGTTTAACGTCCTAAAACTACCATGATTATGGGAGACGCCGTAGTGGAGGGCTCTGGAATTTCGGCCACCTGCGGTTCCTTAACGGCACCCAAATCTGAGCACAAGGACCTACAGCATTTTTGCCTTCATCGAAAATGCAGCCGCCTCCGCCGCTAGAGAGAGAGAGAATAAGGAGAAAGGTGGGCAGGTTCACCAGGGCTCTGCCCCGCTAGGCTACCCTGCATTGAGGAATGAGAGAGGAGGGGAAAAGGTGCACACGGGAAGAAAAATGTCACTGACTGGGCCGGCCACCAACAGGAAGGATTCACTTGAGCATAGAACAATATCTAAGAAATTTTAGTGTCCGTGGTGAGGTTGGTTTTGGCGGCGGCGTCATTCGTTCTAAACGAAACGGTGACGTTCACCGTAAGTCGAGTTAGATGAAGATAAATAAGGAAAATTCGGCCCGAGTGGGAGTTCAATAAAAGCCTTTTTTGTGATTATCGGTCACGAATTTTTGTCACTGTTTTAAACTGCTCATTCAGAAACCTATGAGGATGCATTGTTGTGGGAGAAGTTTTCTTATCACGTGTTATATTGGTTGGCAGAATCTTTGTGTTGTAGCTAGCATCAGAACACGTTGAGTGATAGTATAGAGTCACTTAAGGCTGTTCACCCATTACAAAGTCTACAGCTGTGTATGTAGGTGCACATGACACACTAGGAGCACGTAATTGGTACTTCGCTAATTTGCTAAAAGAATTATTTACAAACGTATTTACAGTAGGCATTCTAGGGTAGTATAGAGTAGCTAATGTTATGTGCACAAACGTTACTTTGTTTCCGGCACGCTCGTGCGACCCGAATACGGCATTGTGTTGTAGTGTTGAAAGTAAAGTTCAAGCGTATGACAGAGCCTGTGACGAAAAGCATATCACACGCTTCTAAATGTGAAAATTTTAAGAGGCCATGTTGTCGTACACGCCATCGTATGATGTTGTTGTCACTTGACGTAATGTGGGAAAAACTGTATATCGCATAGCCAGCTACTCCACATTCAACACATGCTCGCTCTGAAGAGAACTCCTTTTCCTCTCGTTTTTCGATCGTCCTTATGAAGATATCCAAGCTGGAAAAAATCCCGTGTAGCATTAACCGAACCATTATCAGCACACGATCACACTAAAGCCTTCATAGGAACAGTAATATACCAGAAGAGAAAGAAAAAGTTGCGCACAAAAAAATAGCCCATGGAGCAAAAAAAAAACGCAGAGGTACAAAGGAAGGTGAATGGTTGACACTTTCTAGAAGCTTGACGCAACGAAGGCCTAGCTTCTGTCTTTTTCTTTCTTCTCTGCCATACTCCTGGTACAATCGCACTCCTGAACGCACGCTCGGTGTTATCGTAATACAGGTGACATCTTCTGTTTACTATAGGTGAGCTGTGGCAAGTTTTTTTCTGGAATGCTCTCTTGCTGTGGTTTACATGATTCTATTGTCGTGTGGAAGGTACAAGAATGATCAGATGAGTTCTTGTAATAACGGTCGGCTAAAAAAACAACGGGTAGGTGTCAATGCCGTCGCAGCTAACAGTGAGCTCGTTCATGATTACTGAAGGTGCATATGTACAGTCTTTTTTACTCTTTTTTGAGAATTCTCGTAGCGCGAGGCCTCGCTATGCGGCCTTGATGCGGTGATGGCAAAAGCTCGCGCGTGCGCAGCTGATCGAGGGGCATTGTGTTGAGCGGTTGAACCGCGTCGTCAGTTATGGCGGCACACGCTTGCCACAGTGTCATGCAGTAGGTGAATTTCATTTTTGCGGCGGGAAATGGGCCTATATTTTTCATTGTGTCACAGTACGACCCGCTGCCGTCGAATATAAGTGCGGTCAACCGTGCCGCGAGGGACATGACGTGATACAAGTTTAGATGGAAGCTTTACCCGTGGTGCACATCAGCGCCGACCAGTGAGCGCTGCATACAGTGATGAATTTTTATTGAGAAGAACCACGTTTAGTTTGTTATTTGAACCTACAGTCTTGCTGAACTTATTCTTTTTTGTTTTATTTTGAACCTACATAGCTGTAGGGCATTCGCTGTATAGTGCTAGTTTTTTTAAGCGTGAAATGATTAAGACGCACGATACGTGCTCACAATATACCCAGTCGCGGCGTACTGCGGTTTTCACTCGGAGAAAGTATGCGTGAACGCATTCAGTACCACGGCGTTCCGAAAGAGCAAAGAACGTATGCTGTCAAACGACATCAATGCCATCAACGCCAATAAAGGCTGAGAGGTTGGTATCTCACAGCGTTTACTACAGAATATCAACCTAGTTTCCGCAGCAACAATCAAATCAGCCGGCTGCCCGGCACTGTGGCCAGGGCCCACTGCCATCGCAGACGATGCGGTTCTATAGTACGCTCCTCAAGTATCTGCGCATGCACGAGCTGCTGCCAGCAGGTGACTGCAGTACTGGTCGCATCGCGGTGCTATTCGCTACGGGATTTCCCATAACTCTAAAACAGACTGTACTACGCCGTTTTACTGCGCACGTATGCTCAGGTGGTTGTGAAGGCAGAAAGGAAACTTTCAGTGTTTTTTTTTTCATGGAAACAGATGATAAGTGGGTGAATGCTCCATCGCTGGCTCTCAGTATTACATACATGTCGTAATTTTTGGACGTACGTTTGAGGAGCACAACAATCGCCTAGACCTCGTGATCAGCTGCATTGAAAAAGCTGGCCTTGTATTGAATTCAAAAAAGTGCCACTTTGGCGAGCGACAGACATTGATGTTAGGAAATCTCGTCGGCAATGATCACATTAGGCCTGACCCACAAAAGACAGCAGCCATAGAATCGTTCGAGCGTCCTTAATCTGTGAAACAAATGCGTAGCTTCATCGGGCTCTGCTCGTATTTCCGCCGGTTCGTACCCAAGTTTGCGGATGTCGTTCACCCCCTGACGAGCCTTTTACGCAAGAACAGCCCGTTTCAATGAACCTCCGAGTGTGATGCCGCTTTTCACAAGCTGAAGTGTTTGTTAACTTCACAGCCAATACTTCGGCACTTTAATCCTTCGTCGCCCACGGAAATTCACACAGACGCAAGTGGCATCGGTATCGCTGCCGTTCTCGTTCAGCGTTCTGGCAAGAAGAAACACGTTGTGGCGTACGCAAGTCGTTCTTTAAGCAAGCCTGAACGCAACTACACAGTGACCGAACAGAAATTCCTAGCGGTAGTCTTTGCCGTGCAACAGTTTCGCTCATACATCTATGGTCGCCCGTTCAATATCGTCACAGATCCCCATTTCCTGTGTTGGCTGGTCAATCTTCGTGACCAATCCGGCCGCCTCGCACGATGGGCCATACGTTTGCAAGAACAAGTCTTCACCATTTCATACAAGACTGGCCGTCTACACGCTGATGCGGATTGCCTCTCCAGAATGCCGCTACCATCAACAGATTGTGAAGGCGATAACTTTGACCACCTTATCGCTTCTCTGTCGTCTGGCTTTCCCGATGCCGTGACTTTCGCCGCTGAGCAGCGTAATGACCCAAGCTTGAAAGCTCTCTTCCCTGGAGCGAGAAATTCATGAGGCGAAGGCCCATTCTGCGTCCGAAACGGTCTTCTTTACCAGAAAAACTTGTCCATGACGGGCGCCCGCTTTCTGCTAGTTGTTCCTGCGTCTCTCCAAACGTCTGTCCTGCGTCTCACGTATGATGACCCCACCTCTGGCCATCTAGGCACCGCAAGAACACTTAGTCGCACGAAAGAGCGGTTCTATTGGCCGAAAATGAGCAAGACAATTAAGAACTACGTGGCCAGCTGTACGCAGTGTCAGAGCCACAAGCGGCCCTCCTCGGGTCCAGTTGGTCGCCTGCAACCTGTAAAACCTCCCAGTTCCCCATTTGAAAAGGTCGTGATTGATCTGATGGGACCATTTCCACGCTCCTCAAAAGGTAACCGGTGGATAATTGTATGCGCCGACTACATGACGCGTTACTGCGAGACGGCTGCCTTATGCTCCGCCATAGCAGTCCAGGTTTCGGAGTTCCTGTTGCATTCAGTCATCTTCCGACACGGACCTGCTCGCGTGATAATAAGTGACCGCGTACGACAATTTACTGCTGATATTGTCGAATTATTACTTCGTTTGTGTGCCTCCAAGTTCTGACACTAAACTGCGTATCATGCACCAACTAACGGCCTCACCGAGCGCACAAACCGAACGTTGATCAACATGTCTTCAATTTTCGTCGCCACCGACCTTAAAAACTGGGATGAAGTTTTACCATTCGTCAAGTACGCCTTCAACACGTCAAAACACGAAACGACAGGCTACAGCCCTTTTTATCTGCTCTACGCTCGCCACCTCGACATTCGCTGGTCACTATCTTTCCTTTTGTCATCCATGACGATATAACAATTGCGGAAACTTTGTGTCCTGCGAAAGAGACACGTCGACTTGCCTGATTACGTACACTGGCAGCGCAGGAGTCCTCCAAAACTCGCTACGACAGTCAACACAGGCATGTAACCTATGCCCCCAGTGATCTAGTGTGGGTGTGGACCCCAATACGCAGACGTGGCCTAAGACAAAAGCTACTGGCACACTACGCCGGTTCTTTCGTGATACTCAATCATCTCAGGGAGGTAAACTATGAAATCGCACGTGTCACCACTAGTGGCCGACGTTCATGCAAGACATAGGTGAGGCATGTTGCCCGCCTGAAGCCGTTTACCCGAAGCATGCAAGAATGACTCACCCAGAGGGTTTCGTCTGAAACCGCAGGAATGATAAGAAGTATCACTACCAGGAAAAACAAGGAAAACGCGGGAAGAGAATGAAGACGACGTTGCCTCCACTGCGATCACTCTGAGTGGCGAAAGAAGTGTATAGCCAAGGGCTCGTTTTTTCCGTGTTTTAACACAATAATAATGAGATCTAACAGACAGTAATGCCAAGGAATGTACAGGGGAAGTTATTAAAACCATTGGAATGTAAATAAGAAGAAAGAAAAGTGGATAAAAAATAACCAACTGTGAGCAGGAATCGAACCTACCACCTTCAAATAACGCGTTCCAAGCTCTAACCACTGAGCTACCAAAGCGGCCTTCCCTCCATCCACTTTTTTGGGTTTATATGTGAATTTAGAAGTAGGAGTGACAGTCAGCGCCATCTATAAGCCAAACGACGAGTGTGAAAACACTCTTATGCGCATGTTTGGCGTCTCGTAGCACGTGAACCTATTATGAGTGGGCAGCTGATTAATGGTCCCTCTTATACTCCTTGTCAGTGATAGCTCCTTGTCAGTGATAGCTCCTCTTATAGCTCCTTGTCAGTGAAGGAACAAAATGTGCGTTGCAGCTTAAAGAAGAGAAAAAAAAAGCTGCAACGCACATTTTGTTCCTCACTGACAAGGAGCTGACAGCTGGGTGGTTTCGTTAACTTTTTTGTGCATGCGCGCATGTCTTCCCAGTGAGCCCCAACTGTGTGGTGACTGTCTCGGATGTCGTACAGTCTCCCCCCTCCCCCCCCCCCTGGTTTTTTTTCTCTCCTTTAATATTTAACGCACATTCTGTTCCTTCACTGACAAGGAGCCAATGCATATAATGAATATCGATGGCGGTGCCTCATTCACCGGCTTTTTTGCTCCCCCGATGCCACCAGCATGCACTTAATGCGCTTAAGCCGTCCCCATTAACTTGTCATACACTTCAAAGAGGAACGAGCCACCAGTGGACTACACGGAAAGGTGAAATAAAAAAACGGCGGCTCCCTGCCCACTTTTGGAAGTGTGGGCGCGGGGGAGGTATTGTTGACAAGGATGACATTCCTCATCTACCTCTGCCCTACTCTGTTGAAATGCTGCCCCTTTCTAATTACGCCGTGTCGGTCTTGCTTCTTCTCCTTGATTTTCTATATTTTATTTAATGTTTGTCCTCCCGTTTCGCTGTTTCTTCTTTTTTTCTCTTTTTATTTCTCTCTCTCTCAATTGACCCCTCCCCTCCTGTCTCGACAGGATATAAAAAGGCACGGAACATGTGTAAATAGCATTATGCCTTGAAAAAGACAGGGTTCCTGTCGAAACGTCGGCACAATAAACAGTTGTTATGTGAAAGCGCATCTACTTTCGTATTTATAACCTTGCGGCAACCGAAGTTATTTTTCTATATATATATATATATATATATATATATATATATATATCGAACAAGTTTTTCCCCACGCGCTAAACGTACTTGGGAAGAGAACGGACAATTTAGTGGTTGTATTATTTTATTTCCACTAATTCCGCCTGGTGAAGTGGCCACTCCACCAGTCGAAACCCTTGCAAATAAAAATAGGACATCCGATGAATTGTGTCTCTTCTCTCTCTCTCTCTCTCTCTCTCTCTCTATATATATATATATATATATATATATATATATATATATATATATATTCATGACAAGAATCCTATGCAACACAATAATGTGCATTGTAATAGACCAATGCCTCTATAGTGTTCAATCCAAAACACAATATTCGAACAACTTCTTTCTATTCGCTTCTTGAGCTGCATTTTTTGCATGCTGACAAAACTTTGCATGCTACATATTTACCTAGATTTTGAAAAAATTGATTAAAAACTCAAATTCAAATGCTATGACTGCTTGAATAGACACTAGCTGTTGTTATGTTAATATATTTTTTTTCACTTTTCTTTTTCACACCTTCTCAGACAAGTACCCATGGAGAAAAGCTGTGAAACCTAAAGTGCAGACAACTACCAAGGCTACGCCGGGCCCTGTAGATGAAAAGTTCTCAGCGACTGTAAAGGTGTGGCCGTTATAAATATAAAGTTGATACAATGCAAATACTTATCATGAAACTTTATTAGTACTGGTTTTACTATTTATTTATGTTAGCTGCATGTTTGCAACTCTGAAAAGAGACCTTTACATTGTGGCCATCAGCCTAGGCCATGTGCTTGAAAAGAAACGCGTTCGCTAACAGTCGTTTCTAGGTGCTTTATAAGGGTCAACACAGTATTGAATTTTACCTGAGCCGATGTAGGTTTTGTCTATTTATAGTATAGCTCATACAGCAAGTTCCAAATTTTTTTAAGCTTAAAGAAACGTAGTTTGTTGGTCAAGTTGCCTAATTTGAGATAAGCGGCCAGCTGCGAAAGGTTACGATGCGATTCACTCAATTTATGTTATACAACACTTTGCACGTAGTGTTTCTGCATTATGGTTGAATTTTCTTCAGCAACTGATGAGACGGAGATAGTGAGAGACGCTTAGAGTCATAGGGTAAAAATACTGCTATTTTGCTAGTACGAAAGAATGACACATTCACTAAAAAACAATATACAAGGTGATCACGAGTATTGCGGTGTTAGATCTGTGACGTATCCTACGCTGACTACGTTAAGCAAATGAGCCCTTGTTTGAAAAAAATCACAGCATATCCACTCAGTGAATGATGATGTGTGACACAAAGCGTTCATCAGTCCCTCTGTGCTTCCGTCCGTCCATGCATTCGTCCTACCGGCGTCCGTTAGGCCGTCCATTTAGTGGACACTCTAAGTACCGCCATCTCGAAACTTTTTATTATTTATTTACCATACAGCAAACATTCCAACCAACAGACATTTCAAAAACTCTACAAGAGGTGGCTACTACTACTACTGCTACTACTCTTACTACTACTACTACTACTACTATACTACTACTACTACTACTACTACTACTACTACTACTACTACTACTACTACTACTACTACTACTACATACATCGGGCACGCACGACCCACAGGTTAGGAAGTGTCGAACCTTAAATACACTACGTGACATTCATTGCAAAAAAGCATCATAAAGTGTTCCCGACTAACTTTTTCCAAACCATGTATCGAAAAAATATTATATTCGTATATATTGTGCGTCAGAAAGACTCGTAGTTTAAAACTCGTAAAATCAATCCAATACGCACAATAATGTAGTTCAGTGCGCCATTTTTTCTGCGGGGCATATTAGCTTTGAGAATTCTTATTTTCTTAGCGCCAAATAAAATATGAACTACTCAGTATTTAGGGTACGTGTATGAATGCATAGAAGTATAACAATCATCAGAACTAACATAAAATTTTTGTGGAACAGTTATAATTCAGAGTGGTCACGCTCAATAGTGACGTTATTAGTAGGAATGTGAGAATGACGTAACCTTGAGTGCTTGAGCTTAAAATCGCTTATCTTTTGAAGTCTCGATGCACATAACAATATTTCTGTATTATTAGATGGAGAGTGTCCGTAATGCCCTTACGAATCGCACATATAGAAATAACCAATGTAGTGCACACGAAAGAGTCTTATATCGTAGCTCAGCTGTTACGGTTATCACCCTTAAAAACTTTGAATTACCAACTACTTTAAAACATGATTTTATAAATGCTAAATAATTACACCACCTTACATAACAAAAATTAAGGTCCCCTACACGCTTGCTAGTTCGCCTGTGTGTTGAATTTATTTGCCTGTCTCCTAGAACGAGACTCTGCACGGTGAATAAAAATAATATAAAATTCGTATATAGATTCGAGTAGCTTTACCCGTCTTTGTAAAGATCAATCGCCAGATCATACCTTAACTCACAATCTTCTCCCGCCGCACTTAAATCCTTTCTCCCACTATAGAATATTAACGAAATTTGCAGTAGGAGTGCCAATTAAACAAGGGCACTTGTTGACAAAGAATAAAGTGATAAAACATAGACAAGGTGTTTGAATAACAGACATACCAATAAGCACACTTCTGGCTGCCATGAGCATAGACAGCCAGAATTGTGGAACTGATTAAGACTCGTTCATGAAATATATCTTTCTGTTAGGGCTTACTAAAACTGACTCAAGAAAGAGGTTTTGGAGCCGGACTCGCTCGCACACAAACTCACCAAAATGTTACTGACGAAGACTCACTCAGGGTCATATTCCTGGCTCGAGTCCGTTGGTCTATAAAAAGTGGACTCGTGAGTTCATATGCCTAGAATTACCTTGTTCGACGATAGTGTCAATGCTGTTTCGCACCAATAAAGTAAGTAATCCACGCCCTTTTTGATGTATTTTATATATATCTTGTGAGATGGGGTAAGAGTGGTTGCCAACTGGTAAGGACCTTTCTCCTATACGAGGTTTAAGGATAACATATATTTATAAGCACTTTTCTAGAAGAGTTAGCGGAGGTTATGGCAATACCCCCTCCCCTATATAATTTAGCCTGTGGTCAGAAGATATTGAATTGCCACATGAAAAATACTGCTTTGGAATACGTGTGAGTGCACGTACTAATAAGAACTAAGATAAGGCTGATAGCAACGCTGAAAACGACTTGATAGGACCCTTAGTGTGTTATTTTTAGGTGAGTCAGCCTACATGCAACAAGAGATGAAAAGAAGTGATCGATTGCGCGTTTTTTAAAAATTACGCGTGGCACGAGCGCACAACAAAGCACTTGTAACGAACACATAATTATAGTTTAACGCTGTTAGCTGTATTTATTCATCCCCATTATCTCTGCCCTGTTCTGTATCTGAATAATTTTCTGAAAAATGTTAGCGATCATATACACGATCACCAGTCTGCCCGCATGAACACTTAATGGAGCCACAATGGCTGCCAGTATTATTTTGCATGTCGTTGCGTCGTAGACGTCTGATAAAAATTTACGCTACGGATGTGGCCTCCATTATGCATGGTTCACTATGTTGTGTAATGAAATTCATTTTTGTTTAGTGATGATGGTTTAGTTTTGGAGCACCCTTTCGCTATGAGTAAGAAAATGAGGCCCCTATTTGTGTTGTTAAACACCGAGAACCGCAAGTCTGCTCTGAATATAGCAAAATGTCTCTGCGCGCATAGCCACTGTGAAGACATCGACCGGTTTTCCTCGAATGCATGTAGAGCAGACATTAATTGATCAAAGCATCATGTATTTTTTGGTTTATATATCCACGCTTCTGCACAGATCTCTTAGTTTCTCTCAGTTTCGGGGTTCGCACCTGAACGTTCAGATAACATTTTCTTGTGGTTTATATGCAGCTTATTGAAAACCTAGACAAGATGGAATTGATAAGCGTTACGCTTGAAACATATATGTCCTTTGACTGCGTCTGCGTGAAGTCAGTACTGCAGGCCAAATTCATCAATGGAGCTGATCGAACCATTGAGTGCTACAGAGATGCCACGATAATGTGAGTATTTACTGTAATCATTTAAAAATTTTGCGCAACCTTTCATTCTCGCGACATAACAATGTAGAGCGCACGTTATTCAAAAGAGTTCTTTGTCAGACAGTCACTTGTCCTGAAATGTAGACAGAAAGGGCACAGCTGACGCGCCGTCTGGGTTGAAACACTCTGACCAAGCGCGAGTAAAGATCCGGTTACCCCTGCACCTGATCGCATGGTTCACCGTGGCTGTGTCAAAAGTGAGCTCAGCTGCAACGTCTCTCCGGAAGCAGTCTTCGAACTTGTCCCCTCTTTTTTGGGTGTAATTACAAGACCCCAACCACTGACACGTCACAGGAGTGGATCTCGTGGCGAAGCTTGGACAAAAAGAGAAATGCAGGGCGAAAAAGCAATATATTTGACTATAACTTCCGAGCAGACCGAAAGCCCTGACTTACAACCTCTGCTAAACGGGCTTACTTTAGTTGCATCCAGTATACAACCTGCGCAAACGCCAGGGCAATGGTTCTGCTGGGTGTACTTTATAGTTTTACTTTTTTGCGCTGCTTCGGATGTAACGTGACGAGTGACTGTGACTGCGTTATTGGAAAGCTGGAGATGTACTGAAATAGCAGCCGGGGCATGACTGATTAATGCTGTATTCTACAGTGAATTCAGCCTTTCCTCTTTCAATGTGTGTTTACCACACGGTGAGTTACTGAGAAGGTTATTCTGTGAATTAATACTAATAGGAGCCGCTCTTTTGAGGGACAAAGGAGACAGCTGTACCTCAACTTACAATGAAAAGCTATGGCTTCATCTCCCAACGAGGCACTTACGCCAGCTGTCAGCGTAGTTGGGAACTAAAGCGTGACGCACGATACGTCTCAAGTCCTGCCTTACAAAAATGCCGCTTCTGAATCTTTATGTCATTTTCCTAGGTGAGTATAGGTGATCACAAGAACTCGCAGATCGCAGATCTGCTTCGAGAGCTGCACAAATGTGCGTAAGCATTAGGACCTATTTTTCGCTGTGGCCTTCCTATTAACACTGTTTTCTATTTGCACCAACGTCTTTGTAATCCTCGTCGGATATTCAGAAGACTGATAAAATATTCGCGATGAAAAACTAGCTTCACATCAGTTTTTCTGAGCGATTGTACAACTGCACATGTTACCATTAGCCATGCTGGCTTTTTTGATGCAACACTTCGAAAGTAGCCTTCCCCAAATATTTCAAGACTTCTTCACTTTAGAAAAAGATAGCAAATGAGTTTGGCTTGAGTGTACCTAATCTAATGTTTTTCTTCCATGCTGTTTTGCGATATGTATAGTAGGCATCACTAGAGCGCTGCCTTTGGACGGAGTGGCAATTATTTGTGCACATTTAGCCATTTGTTAGCCTGTATATTGCCCCAACAAAAGGGTCAATACATGGTCAGGGAGACCTGGTTCAAGAATTGCATTTTCTGGTTATAAGAATTTTCCTGAAATCTGCAATTTCTGATATCAACGTTGTCCAACAGATCGTTTTGTACCCACCTACACGAAGTGTAGCAATTAAGCTAATGCAGCCGCTGTTCTACTTCGCGAAAATGCTTTTAGCCTCGCTAAATTTAACTATGTGCTTCAGCTCAGTTAGCATACGGCAAACCGGGGTGCGTGGGCAAGCGGCCTCATGTGCCCAACATCCCTGAAGTGGTATTAAATACATGTCAATGACACAGTTGTGGTAGGCCATTATAGTGCATTTTGCTGGTCTGCATTTTATGCTGTTGCATGTTTGTTGTCATATACGTCGGCATGTTGCAATAATGAATATTAAAACGGTGTGTGTGATTATTTTTATGGCACTCACATTTGCAACGAGCTGATGTGGCTTCAAACACCAGTTCGGAAAGGAAACTTCTTATTTTAATTTCTTGTTGCGTGGACGCTACTTACTTCAGGTAGGTTTTCTGCGTGCGTCAAATACTGTAGGAACAACAACGCCTACCGAAATAGGTCAATGCAAGGTTACTTTAAAACTTTTATCTCTTAACATTTGTTGTAGACTGATGCCTACCAGACAAACAAGGAGGGTTGTCGAGACTGCGTTGGGGTGATGCGGATGTCAACGCGTACGAAGAGAGAGTCGTGAAATCAACCAATAAGAATGAACAAATGGTGATAAAATGACAAGGCTTGATCGAAATTTACGCCAGGTCTGCTGGTTTCCAGCAGTCCTGGACAAGTCCTGCATTACCTGGAGATCGCAGTGAAAGCACTGGTCACCTGTGTTACCAGCTTTTTTTATTTATTTCTGGTTTCCCCCTTGTTTCCTACATCTTGGTGCTCACGTTGCACGTGACTGGTGCACCACTCGACGTTCACACATTCGCTACAGGAGGGAACTCTGGTTGACAGAGCTCTGTCGTCCTAATTGTTTTTGGCCAAACCACCTGCGCCGACGTCTGCGTCCTTATCCTTAACACTCATCACGTTTTTTTTGTTATATTTTTGTGCAAAGTCCTCACTTCAGCACATAAACGTGTATCCTCGGGCCGTGTTTTGTATCATATGCTTTCTCACCGCAGAGGCCTGTATTTGGCAAAATCTTTCTTTTTGTCTTGGATGTAGTCCTCAGCGGTCAGTTCTATTTTTAGTGCCATAATTACCTACTGCAATATACTCGTGTCAACTAATTTTTAAGACGTTTTACTTCGTCATCCCAAACGTGAGCGACCTCTTAATCACTCTGTCCGGAGCGCTTCACATGTTCTTCGTCATGCCGAGACTCATTTACCACTTCGTCGTCCTGATGGTCTCCGGAAGAATGCACAATGGTATCACCATGCACTTCCACGTACTGTTTTCCACTTACTCCCTCCACACTCTGGTATTCCCCAGCTGGTATTAACTTGTCCTAATTATTGTCCGCGTCAGTACACCCGTGCGCATTCTAGGCGTCTTCTGCAGCAGTCTTGTGAATCATGAAAGCTCATCCAGCAACGCTGTCACAATTTTTGCCATTCACCCTGAGGCCATCTTCCCTCACCGGTGTGCGCAGTTGCCACGTCAGCTGTCACTGACAAGTCAATCTTTTAGGCCTCGAATAAAGTGACGTTTTCCGCCTCAAGCCGTTCGATCTCTTAAAGCATTTTTACCTTATTCTATTTCATTATTGGAGCGCGATTAATGTTTGGTGGTATTGGGGCAGGGGTGAAAAGAGCTAGACTTAGGCAAAGTAAAAGACGTTTAGTGAAAAACATGGAGTTTCTCACAAATGCCTAGAGGGAAGTGTGGCGCCACCGTCTATGCGAATTTATTAAAGGGCGATGTTGGAGCGCTGGGAAGGATGGTATATGTGTTTGCGAGGTTTGTGTTGGCTCTTGTTGAGCGAAGATCCGGCTCAAAAGCAAATACGGCTGCGTAAAGAAAGCTTCTTTAAAACAAAAAGTTTAGAAGCGGATCTTATTCACGCGTATTATATTCTACAATAAAAGTCCACTCATCTTGACGTCACAACCAACTGGCGAAAGAAAGAAACAGACGACATAAACGTGGCTCAAAGAACGCTCACTTTGTCGTTTGCCTGCCAAGTTTAGCGGCCGTTGGTTACTTCTTAGGCTTCGTAAAATTGTACATCAACGTAGAAGATTCTTATGTTAAATGGAACATGTTTCTGCGCAATGACAAAATTGAATAGCTTAGTACGTCTTCCTTTAGTGAGAAATTAATCATTTTACCTTTAAGCCAGATGCGTCTTGGCGATATACAAATACGAGTCAAGTTCTAAGTTCACTTCTCCCATCATTCCTTTGCATCCAGCAGCTTACTAGAACCAGATTTTTCTCTAGGTATGATTGTGAGAAACTCTATGGTGGCAAAGTCGCAAGCGCAGAAAACACATTTCTACGCTGAGCACGCGTTCCTCAACGCCGAGCGCACTCTTCGTGGTCTTCTTCTTCCTGCTGGCGTGTGCTCTCCCTTCTAGAAAACTACACTTCAGTAAATGAAGGTTTCGGCTGATATTAAAGTAGCCTAGATCAATAGGTGTATAAGCAATTTACTTTAGGGAAAGTCTCCTGCCTATGATGGGAATAGGGCAGCGCTTTATAAAGTTTTCAAAACACAACAGATTGCTTTTTGCCAGAAAGTAGTTATTCAAAAGTTTTAGACGTCACTTACACACTTTGTCAAAACGTACATCTTGTACTCATTGTCAAAACTCATGACCGAATAAACTAATATCTGCGTCTTCCCACCAAACCTTTATATTGAGGTATGCGCCCTGCAAAATGTAAACGAAACATCTATAGAAGTGGCTGAAACACTTATATGTAAACTGGTTGGGCCACGTGAAACATCAACGTAAATTCTTATGGTTGTTTTGCGACGTTAAACCTCACATATGTATCTATTACACCAAACCTCTTCAATTAAAGTAATGTTCATCTTTTCAAGTATTCATTTTAACTCGAACCATACCCAAGCACTTAGACATACTAATAGGTTTCATATTTAAGAACACTTTTCTCGAGTGTCCGGGAATCTCTCAAGTGTCGGAATTTCGTGCGGTAATTGTTCAGCGATGATATCGTATGGAACCACCAGTTCATTGGGAGAATCGCTGTTCATTAATGTGTAAAGCAAGTCAGTCCAGTTTTGTCTTTGATAGAGTCTTTGTGGCTGTAACTGCTCCGTGTGTCAACATAAAATTGACATCTTCGTGTTTTCATTTAAAAATTGGGTAAAGTTTTCACCTCACCATGCGTTGACGTGGCTTCCGTATAAAAAATTATTATTCTTGGCGAAAGTGTTGGCATGAATGTTGTGGAATAGATTAGTGAATATATTGGTTTCATTGCAAACTTGGACAAACAAGTCTGTCTCTGGTAACAGGCACAACGGACTTCAGAGTTGAATACCGACTGTGCACAATAAAATAAACCAGGTAAAATTGTATACTCAGTGCCTTGCTGTCCTGCTATGCAAAAAATTGCACAGGTATGGCGAAAGCTGGAAGGGCAGTCTTTTTAGTACTTGCGGCTGACAAGACAATTATCATGCCAAAGACGGCCCTTGTGATTCCATCAGAGTGTTCGCTGCAACAGAGAATTGATTAACTGTTGAAAATTTTCATGGGCTGACGCTGAAATGGGTCATACGTGGTATACTACCGTCTTTGCACATGCCACGCTATGAAATGCCTTTCTGTATTGGGATAGGTGTACTTTTTGCACATGCTGTCGTGGCATGTCATGACTGAAATTTCTGGTATGAACATGGAAGATGTTACATCATGGTTTGAAGACGTACAGGAGAAATATTTTATTTACCCCAGTCATTTTCGAAGAGAAATATTTGCAGTTTGTTTTCATGACCAGTGCTTCCATTTTGGTGTGGAGCCGATATTTCCCCGATCATTGTGACGCAAAATACTATACATGCGTTTCACCACAAGAGGAAAGGTTACATATATAGTTTTACATGTAGATACCAGAGGTTCTCAGCTTTATAGACAGGAGTACACACATTACGCTTTCAGTTTATGAACAGTAAAGCTGACGCTAGCACGCTATCGAGTCTATAGCAGTAATTCTACCTAGCTTTCCGTTTGGGAAACCAGCTCTACTAAGTGCGGGTCAACTACATGCCAGGAACGAAGGGTACGGAACGTTGAAGCTTGCTATGAGTCTCGGCGCTTCGTAGCTTTCTCAGCTCTTGTTTTTCAACTTTAACCGGGCACCATCTTATCAGTGTGCCTTGCTCAGAAATCTCCGGTGTGCCTCTCCATACTCCGCAAGACAGTCAAAACAACCGGTATGCTGGAGTAACGCTTGAACAGCGAATCTGTTCAAGCCAACTGTAACTTGCTCGACAATATTTCAAAAGAGCCTCAAACCCTCGGAGAACTGGTGTCAAGTGACGTCACGCAGTGTGTGTATTGAGGTAGCAGCTGCAAGCTGACTGCACCGGAGCACTCGTTTGCAATCGAAACTGCGCTACGCGTCAATTTGAGAGAAAGAAGTGTAAAGTTAAGGGCTGGCTGTTTCGTTAGATACAATAATTAGAGTTAACATACAACCAAGCCAAAAGAAGTATACGGGAAGTTATCAGAACTAGGTCTATCTAAATGTGAAGAAAGAAAAGCGGATGAAAACTTGATTAGACACCGGCAGGATCAGATAACCTGCAACCTTCGAATAACGCGTTCCATGCCATACCACCAAGCTATCGTGGAGGCCACCCCCCTGTTCACTTTATAGGGTGATCATGAAGATTACCTGCGTATGGAGACAAAAACTGCACAGAAACAATGCCCAGTCAATGTGAAAAAAAAATCGCAGTGTGTCAATAAAGTTGAAACAGTGGGTGATCGTAAGAAGGTGCGTACTACTGTGGAGGAGGCTGGTTGTCTGTGGCGAGCTTCTCTGCTATTGGGAGTCACAATGGCAACGACTGCTCCATGCGCGATATACAGACAGAGCTCACGAGCGCAAAACCGTCGACGCCAGCATGCAAGCCATGTACGAGGACGGGGGATGGTAAATAAACGGATGCGGTGACAGATGCAATCGATCCGAGAAGATGAGTACTATCAACGCCAAGTCGTTGCTTCGCTGGGGAATGTCCATTATTACGTCGGTCGTCAGTTTCTATCACTCCAGTTTGGTCAACAACGTGTTTATTGTGTGACCTCCATGTCAAAGGCGTCTGTACGAACTCTACCGTATGCCCCCGGTGCGCGGAGCCACATCCGGCAGACCCCCTGTGTTGCAACAACTTACAGGTGCGGCAATTGTCGAGGTACCCATGAAGCCACGTGTAAGGAAAGCCCAAGACTTAGGAAAGTATTCTGTATCCTAAAACAAATAGTGAGGAATAATTCCAGCCATGAAGAAGCTTTACAGAAAATCTGGCGTCTACGTCGCCACCGATGGAAGCGCTCCAGTCATGGTGATGTTCATGCACCACTTAAATATACACCACCATCAACATCTAGTAGAAAGCCCGAGAGCACAAGAACACGTCTACCTGTGAAGCCTCTCTCTCCTGAAGACTGACCGGTGCTTGCAAATGCACGGCCTTCTAAGCAGCCTTCCTGCTCTCTGCTTCCAGTGAAAGCCAATGCTGCTGTTGACGAGGTTCCGACAGCAGATCGTCAAACTATTCCTATGCTGCGATCTATTGCGAGTGTCATCATAGGCCTTTTGACAAACTCTGATACGCTAACTGCTTGAAGTGGTGTAGAAGCGCTGGACGAGTTGAGGCCGGTTTTTGCAAGCCTCAAGTGCAACCATGGCCAACAATCACAGGTCGTTTTGGAAAGAGGTCAAAGAATGGTCGATTTGTCAGTGAAACACGAGAGGTCTTAGACCTCGCATCTCCAATTTCCGTCAGTTCGTTCATTCATACCGATTTAATCTCATGGTTATATCATTTCAGGGTTATATCATCATGTTACACCAAAAGCAGCAAGGTTGTATTTATTCGTCTGGAGCTTACGTAGGCCAGCCGTGCAACCTCACGACGTTAATCAGTATCTGTACCTAACTGTTAAAAATGGAAATGTGACATTCGCACTCCTGGGCGTGTATATATCTCCATCAAGTCGATTCGACATCAAGAAACTAGACAGCATATTAAGGGTACATGTGGGTTCGTGTGTCATCACCAGAGACATCAATGCACATCATTCCATCTCAGGAAGCTCAAAGGTTAATTCAACGGGACGACGTCTAGCACCAATGGCTTCCAGCCATTGTCTCGTCCTTCTGAATGACGCAAGTCCTACGTTTTTGCTAGGCACCCCTTATAGCCACTGTCTTGATTTGTTTTTGTTGCACGCCGATTCGCTACACGGGTAAAGTGGTTTTCGGACATTGAAACACACGGAAGTGACCACATCCCCACTTACCTGAACATAAAAGGTATTTCGAACACGTACTCATCTACCACGACACGAAGAATAGATTGGACTATGTTCAAAACTCAACTTGAGGGTGCTTGTGAGGAAGGCCATGATGTTTTAGGATGTTAAGCAAGTTATTTTGGAAACTGCACATGTGGCTATGCGCAAAATGTTATGCTCTCTGAAGATATCTTAAATTTACTTCGAGCGATCCGCCGTCGTGCCGAAAAAGGATACCGACGCACGAATTCCACAGACGATCTACGAACAGCTCGACGCATCCAAAAGAAGATACAACGGCACCTCGATAAATTAGACACCCAATGATGAAGGAAATTCTGTGCGCCAGTAGATGCCTATAAACCACTGTCTTAGATGTGGAGAACTAAGCGAGGCATGCGTTCTGCTCCATAGCAGCACTTTCCTTTCGAAGCCCTTGCACTTTTTCATCGCCGACATGAATGTGAGGTAGCAGAAGATTTCTGCGCTATGATTGTCGGCTAGAAAACGTACAAAAGCCTGCTTACAGTAAACCGTATCCCTTACACTTAAGACCCGGACATGGATTTACCGTTTACATTACAAGCGCTTGATGCAGTGCTCGTCCTATGTAATATGTCGTCGTCAACTGGCCCGGACAACATTTTTTACCGAATGCTGCGCCATTTTGGTGAACGGGCACGAGAAGCATTCCTTAACATCTTCAACAAATCCTGGAAACCTGGCGTCGTTCCACAAGATTGGAAAATTAGCCTCCTGGTACCGCTTTTTAAGCCTCGCAAATCTTCCCTGGACATTACCTCTTACCGACCGATCGCACTTTCAAGTTGTGTTGGAAAGTAAATGAAGAGGATGATTTTGGCCGGGCTTGAATGGTGCCTTATATGCTACGAGATATGTCAGAACACCATGGCTGGTTTTCGCCGTCACCGATGTTCTATCGATAATGTTATAGACCTTGTCACGTAGGTCTGGCATCAAAAGGCATGTAAGCGATTATCTCTAGCCATGTGTCTTGATGTAAAAGAAGCATACGACAACGTTCTTCTTGACGCATCTTCAAAGCCATTGAGACAGTGGGCCTAGGTGGACAACTGTATTCTTGGGCACACAGGTACTTACAAGGGCGCGCCTTATTCGTGAACACTACAGATGGTCCGACCTCCCAACACCCAACGCATCGTGGAGTTCCGCAAGGTGGCGTCTTGAGTCCAACCATCTTCAACATTGTTCTCATTGGTCTCGTGGAGTCGAAAGCCAATGAGACCATACGCAATATCTATTGACGACCAGGTCATACCATATGCCAGGCCTCACAGATTTCTTGGTGTATTCACTGATAGAAACCTCTTCTGGGGCCCACATGTGAACAAGTTGAAGAGGAGGCTGGCAGACATGGCACATTTATTCAAGTATCTTGGAAGAAAAACCTAGGGGACTTCAGTAAATGCAATGATGCAATTGTACAAGACGCTTTTTCTCGGCTATTTGCGATACAGCTTGCCTGTGTTGATCAATACCTGCAGAACCAGCATTTGCGTTGCTGGTTCAGCTTGTCATACAGCCTGCCAGCCTGCGATACAGCTTGCCAGACAGCTTTGTCATATCACACGCATACCCACGGGATATACAACTCCATCCAGAATCGCAACTCTTTCATGGTGTATGACTCATCCACATGTTGAACTCACTGATCCAAGCGTACGGTCAAAAGCCCAGCTCTTGTCTCCATGCAGCGCTAAAGCAGCTTTCTCTTCTGTTGTTTAGGAGAAGTACATTGAGCAATATCATCTTTGTACTGATGCTTCAATTAAAAAGGATGGGTCTGCAGGGTCGGTGACCTTTCCCGCAATAGCGACAACGACGAAGGTTCGGATATCCCACCAGACGTCATCGAGAGCTGCGGAACTATCTGCTTTACGTAGCGCTGTTAATGTCATTGAACCCCAAGAAACCGAAAAAAGGAGCGTGTTCTCGAACTCCAAGGCAGCACTATAGTGTTTGGTATTCACCTTACTCCGGGGACCTCGTGAACAACTATTGCTGTAAGTTATAGAGCTCCTTCACCACTTTTTTGACGAAGGATATGAAATCAGGTTTCACGGCTTCCAAGACACTGCGGCTAATTGGGGAACAAACACGCCGATGCAGCTGCTCGATCAACACACGGAGATCGTAAAAAGAATTCATCCCAGTTTCAAGGACTGATGCGGTAATGAAAATCCGAAAAATTGGTAATGAAGAAGTAAAATTCTTGTGGAACGGTGAGTGCTTATGGCACACGCGACTGCATAAGCTGGACACGTCTCCTTTACTTCAGCCTCCATCCGGACTCTCTCGAATTGAGACTACGGTGCTTTGCCGACTTTGGATTGGTGTCGTTCTAACCAAAGTTTTCTCCTTTCGAATCAGCGTCGAAGACAGTGCTGCTTCCAGTGATTGCGCTGGCGATGAAACGATAGAGCACGTTTTTCACTGCCGTATTCGCCCTCGTTACAGTGTGCAAAGACGGCAGTGAGCTGCGGTGTTAGCTCGCCTTTACGAGAGACCTTTGTTAGAAGAATCGGTGCTTGAAAGGCGACAATGTCTGTCTTAGCACAGAAAATCAATGAAGGCCTTATTTAAAGTTTTGCGTGGTAGTGGCCTATTGAATAGGCTATAGTCCCTTTTCAGAAATACGTCACCTGACGGTGAGCTTTTCGTCAGTTTCACTTCGCAAAGAAGCGTGGAATAGCTAGCGCCAACATGAGGGCATTGAAAGAGAGCCATAGAATGCCTGAGTGCTGGGATGTTTGCGCTGGCGGCTTGTTCTCCGTATCATTCACTGCAATCGCACCGATTTATAGCTTGAACAAGCTTCTAATACTCTCCGATAAGCTTTCTGAGAAGCTTCCGCTGCACAATGAGCAACATTTTGTACCCTTTAACGCGTTGGACGAGCAGTTTGGCTTTTTATGAATGGCAATGCATGGATCCGGCCAGCAAGACACTCTCATCGGCGTGCCCTGCTGACACTGTCCGCGTCCTGCAAGAGCGCAAGAGGTGTCTGTGTGCGCTGCAAGAAACGCGCATCAGCGTCGCTGGGACATAAAGCCTGCGTCGTCTGCTGCAGTGCCCTCAAATGGGGGTAGACTCTAGTTCACGTCCGCGGCGCTAGTGGCGCCCATTTTGTAAAGAATCTATAGCACCCCCGCTCACTTTTTTCTCTTTTTCCTTTCGTGCGTTTACTTCACATTTCACTTTCTTTTCCCTTCATTCTTCTCCATTCCTCCTTTCCTTAGTGTATGGTAGCAAACTGAATGCTGCAATTTCTTACTACCTTCCCTTCCTTTCCCTCATTTTATTCTCTCTATGTACGCCTATTTCGGTCGGGTTCATCGAGAAATGCGGAGAAGGCATTCTTGTGCTACAACAACTTTTCACCGATTCTGGAAAGCTCAGTGACACGAATGTGTAGAACTTGACTCGAGTCAGTTCTTTCATGAAACGTGACGAAGTTTTACGATGACACACTGCAGCAAATTGTGACGTGAGCCAGCTTCACGGTGCTTTGGCCTCGCATGACGTAACGAAAGGTCTGCAGTTTTTTTATGCGTGTTTGAAATGATTTCTGAATGCGATTAGTGCTGTTACTGTCATCCTAAATGGTGTGACAGACAATTTTAGTAATATATGATCAAATATAACCTGAAATAAAAAAGTCTTAAAGCACGCAATCCGTGCATACGCTCAAAAAATGAAGCTGAAATGTGCAGCCTTGTTTTTTTATGACTTGGATAAAGCCAAGCGTTAGTTAAAGTATTTCTCAATTATTTTCGCCACACGTCCAGAAATCTTCATTGGTGACCTGTGCCCTCATTTTAGTGACACAGAGGACAGTATTTAGATTCGCTCAAATTCCTCAGCCGATATATCCTTGCCTGTGCATGGCATTTTCAGTTTTAGTGGATCAGTCCATGCTTTGCTCTATTTCTGTAGAATATACTTCCAAGCAGTTGTTCCCATATCACCGAAGCTTTCCCCGCTAAACTTCAACTCCCGGCTGTGACGTGGGCGGAGCCAACGAACTGACCTTAAGCGTCTTATAAGCCATGCGGATTTCGCAAGAATCTTAATCAAGTTCTGCTTCTCTCCCTGATGCACATCATTTGCAGAAATTGCGGGTCTGCCAATCCCTATACACACTTGCTGCTCAAGGGTAAACCCCACTATACTGCCCTAGTCATGTCGTAAGGTGATTCGGGCAGTGCCTCGATACTATTAACATTCACCACAGTGTCGCCACTTTATGAGACAGGCGCTGCCAAGCTTTGCACTTAAGCCAGGTGGTGCCTAGAAATCGAAATCTATCACCCCACCAAAACTGACTCCACTGTACTATCGTACATAACAAATGGGTGGTGTATCGTGTGGCATATCATACGCCAGTGAACCCTCAGTTGACTCTGCGGCAGTGGCACTAGCAAAGTTTTTATTGTAGGAAACAAATGTGGGAGAACAATAATTTATTTTAACGAAAGGGTGATGCAAACAATATAAATATTGTAACCACTGAAAAAATAATAAATAAATGAAAAGAATTTGACGTTATCTGCAATGAATGTTTTGTTTTGTAGAGTTGGCGTATTCGTATTCTTTCTTTTTATTTACGACTAATATTGTGATCTTAATTTCTCAAATATAGTCGCAGGGTCTTCATCGCTTGCATGACATACGCTTACGTTTTGGCTCTGATTTTTTCTCCTTGCTGATAATTCGAAAGAAAAATGACGCAGACTGAAGTTAGGACATAAGCCAACATGCGTCTCACGCTTGAAAAGTATTTCGGTTTTCGATCTGTGCAAAACTCCGCCTACGATTGCCAACCGCCACGTTTTCTACCTGTGGTGACATAAAGTTTTCACATGAGTTTTGACTAATTTATTGTCGATGCTAAACTTTGTGAAGTGAGCCCATCGGTAGTAGTAAGTGTGGACATGGATACATTCAATGTTTTTTATTCACGTTACGGCTTATTTCTCAGTGTGCTACATGAATTTTTGTGGCATGTTGTATTTTAATGTAAATGCACGCCTTGTTCCGGTGCATTTGCCTATGCCAAGTGAAAATTAATGTTTTGTTCATTTCAGTGCCGCTCCGCCAACAACAGCTTTCACGTATGTATCTTTAGTCGCTTACTTCTTGGTAACTAGCACAGGTTGTTCTTGTACGGACTAATTATGCATAATAGTTTTAGGCAGACAAAGATTTACTGGCAAATAAAATTCTATACTTCGCTGGAAATATATTTACTAGCCCTTTTTTGTTACCCGAATAACACTATACTTGAGTTAGGAGTTTTTCACTGCATAACAAAACAAAATACTTCCACATTAAAACAATTGCTTAAGAGATGCTCGCAAAGCTGAAGTACAGATGAAGCTGTAGACTTAATGTCGTGAAAGTTTATGAAAAAACAATATTGATAGAGTAAACGCTTTGGCGAAACCCTCCTTTGCCTAAAGAAATCCCCTTGTAGAAGCGTTACATGTAAAAATGTTTTTAGTACTCATCTTTTACCCAAAATACAACAAAATCTGCAGCTAAAGAAATAATTCGTATCTTTACAACAAAACCTTTCGAGTGCGGGCGCTTGTTACTTAAGAAAATAGGATAATCTGAACGTGTTCTTCACTAAGCGCTAGCTTATAAGTTGCTTATTTAAATGAAACAAGTAGATATGTTGATCATAGCCGGCCGCCAACCCAGTTGATTTCAATGTTTTTGGGAGCTCGATGAGCACGAAGAGCCCCAAATTAAAGGCGATCAAAGCAGAAAACAAGTTTAAAGGCAACCAAAACTGAATGGCACATCCCACACCGCTGAGGTCACCTTTACAAACCGTACGTTAGAGACTACAAAACTAGGACACTTCATGCCTCTTCACGTTTACCACCACGCCTAGCCTATTTGGCCGAGGACAATCGAAAAGGTATGGCAGCCAACCACATTGGTGTTCTGGTGCCTGAGGCATCAGCCGATACATTTTTTTTTCTAGGGGAAAAATGTGTCGTCAAATTCGCACAGTGGTGGCGGAGGAAGAAATAAATATGGTTATATACCACATTTCTGTATGACTAAGACATGGGTAGTTCGCGCCATGCTCGCTTTCGGAAAACAGCTGCATGATTGTGGATTTATTACTCTTAAATTGCTTTTTGCGCAGCAAGTGCAGAAATTACACTGTCTTTAAGAAAATGATTGTCTGTTGACGTTTCACGGTTGTTTTTTTGATACTGCATATAATTCGATAATCATGAATTCTGCATAAACTGGCTTTACGACGTTTTCTCCTGAATTATCGAGGATGCTTGCAATATGAATAGATATATTTGTGTACTACTTGTATTAAGTGCTAAGGGTACTACGTTGTTAATGGAATCTCTAGGAGTGACGTGACATGACAAATTCTTTAGTGAATATTCCTGAGGAAAAAGATGAAGGCAGGTCTATCAAGTGTATGTCTCCAGCCAAGACAGAATCGGGAAGTTTTGTCTCAGCAGTACTTCCGGGACTCTCACCAACAGCCCGGGCTCTGCGGGCAGCTTGTCGTTCAAGTGTAGTATCAGAACTCTGAAGAGCTTTGTTCCACTTCATCTTATTCTCTGGACCGTAGCCCACGTTCAATGGCAACGGGCAGAACATATAATTCAGAGAGTAGGACTTGTGCTCGCATTTAGAGAAAGACTTCGGGAAGTCATGCTCAACACAATTACGTGCACTCGGGTGAGTGCACGTAATACGTTCTCGTCTGAAGTAACCTGAACGTGACCGACTGCGCCCTGTTCAAATTTGAAGTACAGGAAGGGAAGGTCATCCTGCTCATTAAGTAAGTAGATGTGCTCTCCTGGAATCTGGATCAAGTTTATGTAGGTGCACCGTCCAGAAGAGGAGTTAAAGCGTCTTAAGAGGCCTAGTGTATGAAAAATTGAGCCAGGAAGTAGTACCACATTACTCATTCGGATTACTTACTCCCCGCGAGATTTACGTCTCCTTCGACGTGAGCCGAAAATCAGGAAATGCGATATTCTCTCTTATCATTGTTTGCAGTGTTGTGGAAATTTATGTTAGTCATGGGAACATTGTGTCCAATGTTCCCACGAACATATTGTTAGTCGCGGAAGCATTGGACACATATATAGCCAAGACTATCGCAGTCTCTTCCACCACCTTAGCGTCGTTCGTGCAAATGTATGCTGTACTCAGTAGCTTTCCACGCGGGTCCGCAACCCATGTTGCAAGCTTGTTTTCTCTGCCATGTTCACAGCGTTGTGAAAAAGAACTTTTTTTAGATGACATATCTCGATACAGGTTCTATCATTATGCCTATATTTTATTTAACAAAATATTTTGCAGTGAAATATACATCTGCGGTATGTGTGTGTTAAAACTGTCAAAATTTAGGATTACTGTAAGCGCACCTGTTCAAGATAAAGCTTATGGGCAATAAAATTATTGCAATGTAGTGACCTCGGCGGTTTCGAATCGGCGGTTTCAAATCTATAATTTGTTTGAAAAAAGTATTCATTGTTCTAGCCTATACACCTGAACTTGCTTACAAATGTATTTGTAATATCCAAATGATGCTTCATTACAGGATTGGCCGAAAGACTCTGATAAAAGTGTAAGTCACAAAAATGTATTACTTTTACACTTTCCATTGGAACAGTTTCTCTGCGAAACATAAGCACTTTGGGTGTTTCAACGTAGCTATCTGTCAATGTATGTTTATATCAATGTAGCTGCCGCCATTGGGGTTCTTTTAGTATGACCTTTTTGACTTGTTGCATTCACAAAATGGTATGGCATGGTAAGAGGATTTGATGAATATAACAGATTTATCATGACATGAATAACCTAGAAATCGTGTCACGTCTTAAAACCCTTTGTCCTGTACACGTAGCATAATGAAGTATAGTCTTGGCCATGGTACGCATTTACACGAGACAGGTTATTGAAAGTTTAGATAATAAAAAAACGAATAAATTATACAGTTATTATACCAGAGAGCCACGTTGAGTCTTGAAACTGCTTTGTAAACAGAGAATTTTCATGGCTGCAGTGATAGCTGTACAACTTTACACCAAAACAATCAACATCATATTTGTACACCTCTGACACAGGCATCTTGTAGAATATGTTACTCGAGAGTGTGCGTTACATCATAATGGAGTTCAATAAACAAAACACCTATATAGCTATAACATAAAAAGCTGTAATGAAGCGTTGCTTAACCCCGCAGCAATAAAATAACAAAACTAATATATACCTTTCATCGGCGGTGTGGCGTTTTCGTAAGCAGCAATTTTATCCTAGCTGTGTAAACTTGATCCCAAAAAACAGCCGGACGCGTTGATCGTTGGACCCATTTGGGCTTCTGCATAGTCAATATGCCTTGACTCAAACTCAGTGTGGTCTGTATGACTGCAGGCAACAAGTTTTTCAAAGGTACGTTGTTTCACGGATCTTAACACATGCCGCGTTCTCTTACCGGCGTGAAAACTATATGTTTTATTTCGTGGTAGTTAATGTAGCTGAAACTCGGTTTCATGCACTTTTGGAGCCTATAATGGCTTTCTTTGTATGTCAAAAAAACATGATAGACTTCAGGTTTTATTCATTCAATAAAATTACAGATATTTACAGAAACTTATAACTAACTGCACATTGCTTCATTTTTGCTGAGAATATGAGACTGAGTTCTTTCGTATTGTGGTAAGTGAATTAGACAAATTAGTGAACAGCACACCCTACAACTTGAGCACGGTTGGGATATGATATTTGTGTCATGGCGCCAAAAAATTCACTTTGTTTCGATAATACATATGTATTTGCTCTAACGTGGCTACTGCGGCTACGTAGGGCCCCACTTCAGCCAGTTTAGTCACCCCAAGAGGTTTTTGTATTCTGCGTTTCTGGTAAGTGCGTGATACCCACAGTACAGCGCTCACAAAGACACATTGATGCGCCTCGTAGAAATTAAAGAAATACGTCACAGAGAATTACTCGCCGGACGCTTCGTAGTAAACCAATACCCATAGGATGAATGACCTATATAACTTGTCTCGGAAGCTAATTAATAAAAAGAGTATTTGGCGCTTAATTTGAGGCCAGTGAATGGTGGGTTTCTAAAATGTTGATGATCGTCTGTGTTTGCTTCGTCAGTTGGAGATAGTAATGATTGCAAGAGGTGCAAGGCTCGAATTAGGAAATGCTCAGACGCTACTCTTGTGAAAAGCATTGCTGTTACAAAAAGCTATAATACTGAATTTTTATTTATTCGACCTGCTTGTGAAACCATTTGTAATTTTCAGTTTTCTGTGGTGCACACTTTAAATGTCTGTACTTTTATTACCCTAACTTCTTTCATTTTATTTTTTACAGAACAGACGAAAGTTACTTTGAAGTGGTAAATGACGGTGGCACAAAAATTGTCCTCAAAGATCCTGATCACCGTACGTGTCGAAGTATTATTAACTGTATATATGTTATGATATTCTCGATTAGCTCCATCACGAATCATCAAGCACTAAGAAAGTCCTCCAATTGATCGTCTGAGTCACTCCCAAGCATGTGCACCGATTTTCACAAGAAAGGAGAGAATGAATATAATGAGCGATTTAATTACTAGCCGGAAATTCTGTATACCACACTAGAACTGGCCACATATCTAGAGATCACGTCACATCTCCTCGTTCGGCCACATTCGGGGCTAAAGATAACCTTGTAGACTTCGCATCCACGTTCTAGGCCAAAGCGGCAAGATTCTCGCTGTAATATATATATATATATATATATATATATATATATATATATATATATATAAATTGCGGCCATGCGTTATGCCCTTCTCATATATGCTGTCACACAATCATCTGTCCTCATCTTCACTGGGTGTCGCCACCATCATCACCGTGTGTCTGCGCACTCTGTCTCAGGCTGCACGCTGCTGAGCCCTTGGGCAGCATAAACGCTGTCTCAACCCAGACGTCCGAAGCATTGTGAGGTTGCTAACACTACCTGTAAAGTCGTTTGCACCTCGTGGTGCTCATGTGTTTTGCTTATAGACCACAGTTAGGGTTCAAACCATAGAGTGGTAGGTGACGTTGTGCTCACGAGCGTTTATGTATATTTTAATCATCATGCTTAGCGTGGTAGCGCTAGCAGTGAAGCCTGGCGGCGCTGCTGGCTAGCAGCACATGAGACATGAGCGATTCTTTCTGGTGCGTGGCGGTTGCCGCGAACGGTTCTCTCTTGCGGAGGATCTGCGCTGGACGGCATCGGGGTTCGTCTACCGTGAGCCACCTTGGTGAGTCGATGGTTGGCGCGGACGCTTTCTGTTTGTTATGATGTAGAGTGTTATGGAATATCCTGTAAGGTTTTTTAGTGCGTTCACCGCAGCTAATGTATTTTTATTTGGCTGATGATATCGTCATTTTAAAGGTAAGTTAAACAAATGCGTTGTTTGATTCGTGTCGACCGTGTGGACTGTGTCCACGTGTTTATACAGCAGCTGCTCTCATTACGACGCCGAACACTGGCGCCCAATATGGGGAGCCAGATGAAAGGCATCCGGCCTATGCATGGCTGGCGCAGAAGCCCAAGCAATGTTCCAGCCACACACAGTCGTACCGTGCAGGATTAACGTCCCCTTTCGGTAGTTCGAGTCATCGCAGCTACACGGGTTCAGGCGAATAAGGCAACAGGCTAGGTCAATAAAGCAACGCTCTATTGCTACGTTAGCCATAACGCGTAAATGTCACGTACAGAGATTATCCACTCTAAATATCACCGCATATCCACGGAGTGAATGATGATGAGTGGGGCGAAGCGTCCGACAGCCCGTCCGTGCTTCCGTCGGTCCGTTTGTTCTTGTTTCTGTCCATCCGCCCGATCATTCGTGCGTCCATCTATGCGTCCCTCCGTCTGTCCATGTGTCCATTGTGAGTCCGTCTATCCATCTGTCTGTCTGTCTGTCTGTCTGTCTGTCTGTCCGTTCGTGCGTCCGTCCGTCCGTCCACGTGTCTATCCATCCGTTCTTCCATCTGCTTGTCTGTCTGTCCTTCCGTCCGCGTGTCAATATAGTGAATACTCCAAGCACCACCATCTCTCATCTCGCATCCCCTGTGGCGCATACCCACTCTAGAGTGGGTATGTGCCACCAGTGGCTACGTGCTGCTACACACATACATACAAGGGACGGACAGACTCACGCCTTAGGGAGCTTCGCCCTTAATTTTAACAAAGGTGCTATCCGCTTACGCCTGTCGTCATCGATCGCTTCGTCTCGCAGGATAATTCGGAGTTATGCTCCCCGTGATGGTGCCCGGTGTCAGAGACAGCGTCTCCCTTTCAGCACGCTCATTTTCACGAAACTCGCAGTTGTGTTTCCCCAACAGGTTCTGTTCCCTCGCTGAGGGAGGCTAACTCATTGCGTGATCTGGGAAAGGGCGATAGCATGCGCCGGCAGCTATGCGAACGGCCCTTGAAAGTGTCTTCATTGTGATAGTCTCTATCGCGAAGAGACCGAGGTGACGCCACAGCTGACTGCTACGCTGCCGTAAAGGGAATCATGGGTGCACGTTCTTCCCCACAATATATATATATATATATATATATATATATATATATATATATATAATTCTGCACAGACCAGTTCATGACATGCTGTTACCGAGTCCTCCTCCCTAAAGCAACGGCTTTGTTTGTTTTCCTTCATTAGCACATATTGATTACTATGAAGATCACCCACCGTTTCGGCTAGCAGCCGAATATGAAGTTCTTATTGTTAAAGAAACTTGCTTGGTTGCTGCATTTGGTCCAGTGAAAGATGGTAAGTATTTCTTAAACACTGTTTTATTGCAATCAAGCCCGTGCCAACACCAATGGCTGCATTGATTCAGATTTTGTACAAATGTCCCACCGCAGTAAAGAAGAACATCAGTGAGTTTTTATAGTTTCAGTATTGTTTCAGAAATTTTGATACTGCAGAGAAAGACATCATTTACTATAGAGCCAGGATGTCGGTCTGAGATAGTTCGCTCTAGCCTGCTATTACGCTCTGGGTAAAAAACCCTGGGGAATGAAGAATGAAAAAAGAAGTGATGAAGGTTGAACGTAGGAAGATGAACAAGTTGTGCGGGTACTCAATATTGGAGCTGCACTGAGGGTTCGATAGGGTATAGTGTCCATTGCTGTATTTTTTAAAAGCCTGTCAGAGCCCAATAGAAGCCTTTCATGTTATCTGATACCACATTGTCGACAGAATGCCCCTCACTAAGCCTACATTGCCGACAGAATGCCTCTCACTTGGCTTTCGTACATAAATTACTTGTAGCTATGAAGCGAGCATTTCTTGTTACGACACGTCAGGTAGGCAGTGACAAATTATGTGCTTTGTTATTTTGCACGCTTGGCAGCGTTCAAGTGGCGGTCAGCCTGTTTTCATGGTGGATGATGTGTGCGTAGCAGCAAGTGAGCGCAACACCAGGTGAATATGGTATAGCAAGCTGGAGTTGCTTTCGTTCAGTCTATCCAGGGCACGAAAACTCAACTTAGGACCTATTTCTCGCGGGTGCCAGTATCGATAGTCTGGCCGCGACCAAATAAGACCTTGTGTACTCTCGCATGAGAAGTCTCACTGAATATTTCACGGCACACTTAGATTACGGCACTTTCACTTGAATGAAGGCGTTATACACAGAGGATTGATTGATTGATTTGTGGGTTTTAACTTCCCAAAACCACCATATCATTATGAAAGACGCCGTAGTGGAGGGCTCGGGAAATTTCGACCACCTGGAGTTTTTTAACGTGCATCCAAATCTGAGCACACGGGCCTACGACATTTTCGCCTCCATCGGAAATGCAGCCGCCGCAGCCGGGATTTGAACCCGCGACCTGCGGGTCAGCAGCCGAGTACCTTAGCCACTAGACCACCGCGGCAGGAATAACAGAGGATCGGGCTTTAGCGTCAGCACGCTGCTTACCCACCAGTTGGTATCCATTGTAATTTGGTTGCGTGACCATTCCTCTACGTGAGGTCAAATGCGTTAATGATTTATGCATATAACGTAAAATGTTCACGTTTCGAGCCCTAGTCAAAGCCTTGTAACGTAGATTTTGAGTCAGACAGAAACAAATAATAAGTAGTGAATGGCCAAAAAAAACTGAATGTCTTTTGAAATAAAACAATTTATGCAGCTCTTAAAGATGACTTTTGGGCTAACTTGCGATTCCAAAATATAGCCAAATGATGGATCACAAGTACTACCTCCAAATCACATGAAGTCACAAACTCATCATGGTATGGGGCAATAGAATTGTCATATCATTGAGCGAAATGCACAAAACTGAATAGTTTAGTAGAACACGATGCTTTTTTGGTTATTTCTTGAATATAAAGGACTGGTCACTTTGTCAGTAGGAAATACAAAAGATGGTATGCGAAGATGAAGGTCTACACGATGATGTTCAGAAGACAGGCAATTCTCTACGAGATATGTACGTGAATCGTTTATAGTCTCAGAGGATACCGTACATTCGAGAGTACGTGAGCTTTTTGTAAAGCCGTGGACAAGTTTGCTGGCACAAAAATAGCAAGCGCACTGAACCCATGCAAATCTAATACCAAAGTTAGTTTGGCAAATCAAACTGGTCAAAACACTTACCATTCATGTAGAGTGAAACGGCACACTTTTTGCAACATTTAAATATTATGTAACAGACAGTGCACCTCAATCGTTCTGTTGGTTCTTAGGAAAATGCATGTTTCATGCATGTTTCATGCCGGTACAGGCAATTACTACGTAAATGGGCACTCGTATAACCTTAACGACAGCTATCACAGCATCTTCATCCTCACATAACTTTCGAAACAGCATTCTTTTGTACAAAACACTTGGTGATTTCTGTGCGGTAACATACAACACAAGTCAGCTATGGCAAGTAAAGTGGAAATTGAAGCAAGCGGGACGTGTGTTTTTGCGCTCCGTCCTTTCAGTCATCACCTCTCCATGCTCTTTCGCACGCAGTCCTCTTAAGGGCTAGAAATGGCGCGTCAGAGAGGCCATTGGAAGAAAACGCAGCAGCAGAACGCCATCGCGACAACCACGGCGTCGACATCGGTACCCACGCACCAGCAGCAGCAGGCACAGCCAGAACCTGCACGCCCCAGAAGAAAACTCGGCCTCAGGAGAACAGCAGCCATGACACTGCAACTACCTCCGAGGCTCCCAGTGAAGGAAAAGTGAACACTAGATATTCCCCCTATCCCACCACGACCGTGGCTTTCCGCAAGGAAACCCCCTCTCAGAACACCAGAGGCTGCCGTGCTCGGCAGCCACTGGTGTTCGACGGCGACGTTCCCAACTGCGCACGTGCCTACAAGCCCTTCTACACGCCCCTATCCAACCATCAATGTCTCCAAGCCGTTGGAAATATTTAATTTTGGGTGACCGGGCTGCCATGATTATCTTACCCATCTGTCTGGCAGAGGGCCAACTTCCTGGTTGTGTCGAGGGATGCATTCGCCACTTTACTGTCTGGATTCACCGCCACCCGACGCTTGTGGTGAACTTAAGAGCAACCTGGTAGTGGTTGACACGCACCCGAACGCCGATCTGACCACCCTGCTCCAGATTGGGGCGGTGTGTGAGACTCAGGTCCGGGTCAAGCAGCTGGACCTGAACACCTGTGTTGGCATAGTCTTGGAAGTGGACCAGTCGAGCCCCTTCGAGAACCTAGCGGCAATGATCACATCATCAGTGACACTATCGGCCGGTGTTCACAGAGGCAATTGCCTCACACTTGCTTCACGGGGATATCATTTACATCCTTCTTTATAAGCGAAGGCGGCCTGCTCATCCACGCCAGCCACGGCCCCTACCGTGTTCTCGCTTCACTTGCATCACGTAGGCGTGCACCATAAAATGTTCGTTATAATCAAAAGTGGCTTGTCCAACCGGATCCTTCGTGTGCGGATAGGCACTGTGTTGTCCCAAACACTTCAACTAGAAACGGGTGTGCCGCTGGGTGGTGTGCTTAGTTGTACTCTTTTTATTATCAATATAAATTTTTCGCGTCGTCGCATTTCACGAAATATATTATATGGCGCATATGTCAAAGATGTGCAAGTAGGTTGTAAGGAATTCAACCTTTCAATGTGTGAGTGGTGCAGCTAGGTCTAAACAAGATGACAACATGAGCTCTTGAGAAAGTTTTCAGCTTTAATGCTTAAAAAAGTACCTGCGCCCTGTTTTCTCGGCAACGAGGCCTTCATGATGACTCAGATGTTTACTTTCAAGGTCAACTTCTCTTTATGAAGATGAAGCACCAAGTTTTAGGCCTAATTCAGGATAGTAAGCTGACAATCGCATCGCACCAAAAGCATAAAAAAAGATTTATAAAAATAAGGACTGTCTTAAAACTACCTTCACGCACCACGTGGGGTAGTGACAAAATGTGCCTGCTATGTCTGCACAAAACCCTCATACGCACTCGCTTAGACTATGGAGCAATAATCTATCAGTGTGCAACTCGAAGCGCCTGAAAAATGCTTGATCCGACCCATCATCTAGGCATTCGCCTAAAATCTGATCCTCGATGGCAAGCATCCAGGTGGATGAAAAAAAAACGTGGCGTCATCTAGTCTGAAACTCATGGAATGGTTGTATGCTCTTCCTTTGTAGAGTACCAAGAATTTGAAATTGTTAATCACTTTTTCTGACCCCCTTTCCTTTACTTGTGCCTTTCGCACCATACCCATAGAATGTCTCTACGTTGAGTCAAATGAGTGGTCACTCCTTATGCAGAGATCCTCAATATCATTTGTACTTTTCATGGAGGTGAATGCAAACAAGAATCACCTCTCAGACCCCACACCCCAGAGTCAAAAGGCTGTCCTCCTGAACCCCTTTTCTGACCGCGTTTCGTTGCGACAGCCCTACGCACTTCATGTAAGGGACCTGGCGAAAAAAAAATGAGTGGGCCACTTCTCGAGCAGCACATGGTGACCCCCACAGCAAATCTACTGCCGAGGCAGTAGCATTTAATAAACTGTGGTGTGTCATTCGTGGAACTTGCAAAACACGCACCTCTTGGTCAAATCTCTACATACTTTCTTGAATGGCAGCACGAGTACACCTGTCCTGAGTTCTATACAGATGCATCTAAGCCTCATACTTCTGTGTCACACGCAGCCGCCGGTCGATCTTTTTCAGATGTCGGCTTTCTGAACTGCCATACAAGCATTTTGACACATGAAGACTATGCAGTTCTTGTGGCCGTAAGACACAATAAACGCCAAATTGATAGACAGTAGTAATATATAGGCTAATTCCTCGAGTCTGGTAAAGCTTTAAGATAATAAAAACACAAAAATCTTGTCCTTCTCTCACTATACATAAAGTTATACGAAGTTTACACCCTTAGACAACATGCCATGATGTGCTGGATGCCAAGGTGCCGCGAGATTCACTGAAACGCGTTAGTGGATTAGCTAGCAACATCTTCCCATGAAAGCGCTGTCAACACAGCCATAGATGTACCTCCACTTGACCTGAAACCTTATCTTAAACGAAAGCTACCAGATTATTCGTAGCGATCATGGGACAGGCAGACACAAAGTAAACTTCCTCTCATAAACCAAATCTCGGCATTAAGCCGCAAGTATCAAGGTTCCGTCCCATAGAAATGATACTTGGTAGATTAAGAACAGGACGCACACTAAACTCATAACTTTGTCCGGTGCCGATCCACCTCTGTGATAAGTGTGGCAAAGCACTCACCGTGCTATACATTCTTATCCTATGCACTGAACTCGATCACATCAGAAAAAAAGAACCTCCCGTCCATCTTCCTAAAACTAGTGTTTCTTCATCTATTGATGCTCGCAGGCCGCGAAACAGTTTTGAACCTCAGTGATCACTTGCGTTCTTAAAAGAAGTTCATGGCTTTCACGTCATATACCCAAAACACCCGTAGCCCGATCTTTCAAGAGGAACTGTGGCTGCGGTATTTTTACTGGAGACAGAACTGGCCTCCCTGCTTTTAGCCACAAAGGCCTTGAGGAGGCATCGGTGCTATTGTTCATCTTTCCACTGTATATGTCATGATCACTTGTAGCTCATAAGGCGGCCAGACATCACATAACGCATCGTTGCGAAAAGTTTACTATCTATACACACCTTTTACGCTTGTTCGACTGAGTTATTTTAGACCTTTACACAGTCATACTAGACCCTGTCATCGCAAAACTCGGTCACCACCAGCCCCACATAAGAGAAGTAACGCTCTTTGGCCAATTATGGCCCTTGCACTGCAAAGCTCATTCATAACCATCATTGATCCCGTTGTCCTGCGGCAAGAAGTATAATAAACAAACGAGAAGGTGCTTGAATGAGCGTTTAAGGGAGCACCATTATCACGCAAACTGAGCTGCTGAAGGCCATCTGGGTATTTATTTAGAGACTGTGGTTGCAAACTAGAATTCGGAAACTGCACTGTTGTCGCGAAACATTGTCAGCAAGTAACACAAAATTTCATCGAAGCTACTCTAAATGCACCTGCGGGGTGACCTCTATGTTAGGATGCCTTCGGCTGCACTCACTAACAAAACAAATCGAGTATCCCGCCATGACAAAAGAGATTGTGCGTTTGTGCTGAGATGTTTTTTTTCCTAATAACACATCGAGTAACGCAATAGGTAGCGTGGTTTTACTATGGCGTGCTGCTTGCAACTATATGTATTTAATTTCCGCGTTAATGCTAACAAAAGCTTCTTGGTGCCAGCGCTTTTTCCCTGTCCATCTCTGTTCCTTCCGTAGTTCCGCTGTTGCTATTCATTTTTCTGCGCTGCGCAAATATTTTGCCCGCGCTTCATGCTCTAGAGACACAAAGTGTGTTTTAGGTATGGAGAGTCACTGAGGTCGCATTCAGAGTTTCACTACTGAAAACAGAAAGGCACCGCTTCAGAATTTTTTCTTGTATTACGGCCACGGCCGTCGGGTAGCATTTGTGGACTTTTTGTAAAGAGATTCAGGGATGCCATACCTAAATCTCCTTGTGCTGATGAAAAAAACGTTGGAAAAAAGTTTACTAAACATATCTGGTCAGTTTAAACTAACTCAGAATTCATAATAATGTTAAACTTCGAGTAAATCAAAATACTAAATGAACAAGCTTACTGGCCCTCGATAGTTTTATTTTTTCATTTAACACTCACGGTTTTACCTTATGAGTACGCTAAAATGGTAAGCAAATTATTGTTTTTTTCTTTATGGTACATGAGTAAACATATTTTAAAATGCGAAATTCGTTCTAATCATCATGCCCATGTACCAGTTTATTTAGAACTTGTTGTGAAACAAATGCATGCGAACTACTAATAATCAAATATTTTCATAGTCAACTATACAAATGTAATCTTAAATGTCAAAGTTGTGTTTGTTTCTATCTCTTATAGAGCATTGTTTCATTGATGACTGTATGTACAACATTTTTATTTCATCCATGTTTTCTCGCAGTTTACCGAATGTCTTGAATTTTCATTTGTTATGAGGAGCTGCATATCTCATTTCTTTTTGATGCCCGTATAGATGTGAACAATATCAATACAAGATGCCTTTGATAGCAAATAGGCACAAAATTTTAAGAACGTTGACAGATTTCTGCCATTTTTAGTGCTCAACACACTTTCCTTTCAGGAAAGCGACATTGCATGGTATGGGGAAAGCTTCCAGATAACGATATAACAAAGAATGAATGTAACGATATACCATCATTGTGTGAAAACATGTACGATGTCTGGGAGACACCAAAAAGTGACCCTTGCCTGGTATACGACAAGCAAGAGGAATTGCGTAGAAAGAAATATCTCGAGGAAGAAATTAAACGAATAAATGGTGATGACAAATAGAGCAATCAGGTTTTATTCTTATCGGCCAGCTGTTCTCATTTTGGTTTTCCTTGCTTTCAATCAAATAAGTGCCTGAAATCATCACTACTGTTCGTTATTACACTCGGCCACGCCATGAAAGATGGACAAATTGAAGAAAGCCAGATTACAGCACTCCAGATCTTTCTCCGAACACAATTTTCAATCTGGGACGCATGCACAGAAGAGATATTGCAATACACGAAGTTCCGTAGGTCTCACAAGATAAAGCGAAGCCTCTCATGCATCAGCCCTCCAATTGGCCTTGGTGTGCTTTAAAAGAGACGTTACACGCTCTTTATCAGCTGTAATGACACAGGTCCCAATTGTGCACGCTGTCAGCTTTCAGAAACGCACGAATATATTTTTCACCTTTCCAGCGCACGTAAGAGAACGTCAGCAACTAATCTCTCCGATTGGGCGATATATCTGTCTAACATTAACCGAGAATTTAGCGTAATGTTCTTGGCCTGACACCAGCAGTACAAATGTGGTTATAGTAGCCGTCATAGCAATCTTAGAAAAAAATAGACTAGATGCACGTCTTTAGAGTTACTCTCTGCATAAGAAGATCATATTTTCATATCCCTACCTTAGCATCGTCATCCATGACTATTTCGTTCCCTGTCATCCTCACTCAGGGAGACTAGCAGGCGAGAAGAAACTGTAGCTCAGACTGACTTCTGCACCTTTCTGTTAATACACTACTTATTTTTTAGCGAGCGTAGTCTGAATCTGAAGAATGCACAAACTGTTCTCCACCCAGTTTGGCAATGCTAAATGCTCTTCCTGGATTCATTCAGATTTTTTTTTTATTTTTGAAGGGGAAAGTGTACCCCGTTGCACCCACCTTGATCACTTAAATCTTGATGCAGTGCCCAACTACGGTGGTGGGATTAAGGTCGTTTTTGCCTCTGTTCGGCCTTCACAATGTCTTTGCCGCGCCAGTTCCTGCCCCAAGCATCACAGAACGTCTAGCTTTTACAGGTGTTTATAGGATGAAGGTAGCGCCAAGTTTTAGTAATTGGTCGTACACAATTTCATATGGGGAGATTTTCACTGAACTCTGCATAGCTGCGTTATCTGTGTAGGCAGCACCATTGAGATGCTGTCATGAGGCAGCCCCACTAGATTTCTCATTCTTGCAATACGGTGCCAATTGAACTCGTAGGATCTGCTTCAACCTTTGTGTCAGGCCGTTCGCTTGTGGATGGTAAGGGTGATGAAGTTATGCTAGTAGAATTAGTGTTTTGTCTGTCTCAGTAATTCACTTGCGTCACAGGAATGCTGTCGCTACGCTGTGCACCTTCGTCATCGCCACCATAATGCTACACCTCTCGCCACAATAATCATATAATGTTAAAATGGGACTTATGAAGAGTGATTATAAAATAAATTATATAATGAAGACGTGTCATATGTGAAGGTTTAAGTTTGAAAACCGCACCTCGTCATTCTCGTGCACGGCTTGTTATCCCGCTGAATCACACGCTCCGATTGATTAGAATAGTCTAACAAGCTCATTTGTATCGGTGTGCGACTGGACATAACCCTAAGACTTGATATTTTGACGCCCAGACGTAACCCCAGTGGCTCCTATTGGATTTAGTATAAGTTTCTAGGCGTGACGTTAAACACCTATTTTTTCCCTCTTACGTTCAACAAGAACAAAAACTGGTTCCGGCAACTAACTCACCTTCAAAGGTACTTCGCCATCAACTACTTATTGTTTGACAAAGTCCGTTATTGATTTTAAAAATACTGAGCTTAACACCATCAGGGCGGCCGTCCTTGCAATGCTATGCGCTATAAGCAATACCTGACCCGTTTGAGTAGTAGTTTCAGGTGTGCCGCCAATATCGTTATGCAGTTCAGCGACGCAGCCAAGGGGTGAGACAACATGACCACTTTTTCAATGCCCTATTTTTCGTCATGGCAATACAGGGCATGAAATTTGGCTGACCTTTAAGCTTCGTCTTTAACATTACAGATAGATAGATAGATAGATAGATAGATAGATAGATAGATAGAAAGATATATAAATATATAAATAGATAGTAAAATAGATAGATAGATAGCTAAATAGATAGATAGATAAATAGATAAGTAGATAAACAGATAGACAGACAGACAGACGCTCAGCTTCGTATTTAAAACATATAATACACTGAGTGCGCCTGTTCTTGTCACTGCCCTTTTCTAAATTTGTACTGATATACTGACTTGCCATTTTCCGTAAAATGCTGCTCTTAACGTATTCACCTAGTCGTCGCCCTCTCTCATTTCTATGTCACCCATAATGCTTACTCAGCTCCATCATTTATCTCTATATATCACGTATTTGCATCAGTGTTATTGTCACTCACCAGAACAGCAACTGAAAGTGGTCTAGAAATATGACCAGTCCTGAGCCTCTAAGTGCACAGAAAAAGAAAAAGAAACAGAAGCGAGAATTTGTCTCACGCATGCACGCGAAAAACCGCGGAAGGGTTTCGCGAAGCAAACAAGTGCAAACGCGGTTAATGACGGCAGGATGAATTCCCTTATAATTTCACATCCCACGCTACGCAATGCATACAAGTAGGGTTTCTTCGAGGAAGATATCCCACTCAAGCAATATTCATTTCCCGAAACCCCACGTAGTCAATTTACGTATTCAAGAAAATTAGCATATTGTTATCCGAGAACTGAATAAGAAAACTTATGGGACCTTCAACTTTCTTTATAAAATATATGCAAAAGCCTTTCGACATTTGAGCAGTATGTGGAACTTATGAAGCGCGTAAAAAAATTCAAATAGTTTGTCTTCGTGCACTGCCTCCCGTCCAAGCAGCCCAAAATAACCTTTTTGGAAAGTCGCAACAATTATCTCAACGATCGCAGGGGTAGTAGCTGTTCAGATAAGCCAGTGTTAAGCAGCACACACGACGTGTAACACTCCCTCTTCCTGGATAGGATGTGCTTGATTTGTTTTGTCCAGCTTTATTGGCTCCCTTGGGAAATATGCGAGTTCCCTTATAGAATGCAGAACGGTGAGCCATATAAAGAGCAACTCTGCGTGGGCTTACGAAAGTATAAGCGAAAAGCATAGAATGAGCTTAAATTATCCTTCATGAATCAGACATATTTATAGAATAAAATAGAATCTTCAAGCTTGAAAATAGCCAGTTAAACCCTGTATGATTAGATAAAGGGAACACAACAATAAGAAAAAGACACAAAAAGAGGGAGATATATTGGCGGTAAATTCACTACAATGTTTGGGGTGCACCAAGGGATAGCTGTGTTCGCATTGGCTTGTTGAACCTAAAAATTCTGCAGATCCCACGTAGCTAAATATCAACCTTATGCGAAGCATGCAGAGGGAAGGCGACCATGTTGCATTTTTTTATTCGGCAACACGTCATGAAATGACGCTCAATAAATGTACAAATATTGCACGCACAGACGTATGGCCCCGCCGCGGTGGTCTAGTGGCTAAGGTACTCGGCTGCTGAACCGTACGTGGCGGGACTAAATCCTGGCTGTGACGGCTGCATTTCAGATGGAGGCGGAAATGTTGTAGGCCCGTGTACTCCGATTTGGGTGCAGGTAAAAGAACCCCAGGTGATCAAAATTTCCAGAGCCCTCCACTACGGCGTCTCTCATAATCTAATGGCGGTTTCGGGACGTTAAACCCAAAAAATCAATCAAATCGCACAGACATATGGTAAAAGTTGCAGATGTTTATATAACCAGTTATTCGCATTTGCGCTACGATGTCAACTAAAAACATGCGTATTAGCAACACCAGAAGCTGATATAAAGCAATGATGTTCTCCAAGATGCTGGCCCTGGACAATGCTACATAAATTAACTTCAGCAAATGACAACTAACCATAATTAACGTTGACCCGACCAGACGTCTGTAATAAGATGTACATATGACATCGCAATAAAATTGGGTTTATTGATATGATTGATTTGTGGGGTTTAACATCCCAAAACTACCATATGATTATGAGAGACGCCGTAGTGGAGGGCTCCGGAAATTTCGACCACCTGGGGTTCTTTAACGTGCACCCAAATCTGAGCACACGGGTCTACAACATTTCCGCCTCTGTCGGAAATGCAGCCGCCACAGCCGAGATTTGATTCCGCGACCTTTGGATCAGCAGCCGAGTACCTTAGCCACTAGACCACCGTGGCGGGGCAATAAAATTGAGGTAGGCAGCACTGCAACCACTGTTAACGTTTCATGGCGAGTATCCTCTATCTGAAAAGTAGTTCCGAAACCTGGCGTATCTATAGCTCTGTGGTAGAATGCTTGACTGCCACGCAGAATAGTTGGGTTGGACTCCAGCTAGGACCCTGAAATTTATTATTTGAACTCGTCGGGGGTCAACGCTGCCTATGTCATGGTTTTCTTAACGCTGATATTTATTCTATGCCTTCCTTGCGTTGACGCACCCGATGTCGGGTATTGCCTAATGTTGAAATTGCCTATGTGCATTCCTGGGCAGATACTGTCAATCATCTGTGGCACATACCCGCATATGAGGGGCACATACCCGCCCATGGGTATGTGCCACTCTTTGGTGCGAAGTGTTTGACTACGTACGCAATGGGATTGTGACAATATTGATGTCTTGACCAGCGCGTCATAATACTCAAACCATGTTACGCTCCCATGCTAATTTTAGTTCACACCAAGTTGAGGGGGTGAGCACAAGAGCACCCAACGCAAGCGGCTAGATAGATGGATACGCTCAAAGTCACCGAAGTTCGCTAAGAAATGCTCACTTAAAACTATCACGCCATACATAGTTCCACGAAGTGAGAAATCACAAGAAGGCCTAGTAGTTGAATCCGCTTGAGCTACCCTAAATTACCCATGACATTGAACACTCACGCATGTAAATAGATGCCAAGCGGTGTACATGGTGAGAGTCGTGAAAGGAGTGGTACATCCGTGTAGTGGGATCTGTACGCTTCCTGTGGGATGATTTAAAGACTGTCCGCAATTTACGATGTCTCCCGAAAATGGAAACCTCGACCATGCACAGCTTTACCGTTAAAATAACAGCTGCAGAGATATTACGCAAAATTCAGTGCTCACAATAATAATATTATCAAAACCTTATGTTGTATGGCGCAAAACCACAATATGACGATGAGCGACACAGTAGTAGAGGGCTCTGAAAATTTCCACTATTTTGTGTTGTTCAACGAGCACTGAAATAGCCCAGAAAATACAGACCTCTATTGTTTCACCTCCAGTGGAACTTAACCACCATCGCCGAGATCCCACACTTTGCTGACTCCTTCACCATTTCTTTCATTTGTTGGCTTTTGAATGATATTATATTATATTTATATAGTTGGTTGATCGATCAGCCAAACAATAACTTTCCCTGAGACAAGTGACTGTAGCGGGCAGTGCATGCGCTGATCCTACGCAAAAACGAGCAGTGACTTATGCTCATAGCCGTTACACGGCATTGCTGTTTGGGCTTTCTGGCAATTATATGAGAAAGCAAACCGTGTGATTGCAAAGATGTTTCATCGCAATTAGTGCACTGTCATTGTGTGCGATTAGTCTTTGATTGATTGATTTGTCGGGTTTAACGTCCCAAAACCACCATATGATTATGAGAGACGCCGTAGTGGAGGGCTCCGGAAATTTTGACCACCTGGGGTTCTTTAACGTGCACCCAAATCTGAGCACACGGGCCTCGACATTTCCACCTCCATCGGAAATGCAGCCGCCGCAGCCGGGATTTGAACCTGCGACCTGCGGGTCAGCAGCCGAGTACCTTAGCCACTAGACCATCGCGGCGGGGCATGCGATTAGTCTTTGAGAATGTTGTCTAGCCTCTGGAGATGCGTTGTAGAGCTGGGTAACACAATAGATTTGAACGTTTCAGTCTTTGATGCTTGCATTTTTATGACAATCGCACTGTATCAACGAAATTCACAAGCATTAAATGGAATATATACATGCTTACCTAAACGCGCTTGGTATCATAGTCATTGAAGTAGCAAATAAATAGAACTGCATAATAGTAGAACTCAAATATAAATACGCGGCAGTACAGGAAACCGTGTTTGTACATTTAGTTAAGACAGATATCACTTTCGCTTGTTTCGTTAAGGGCCAATGATGACCTTTGGATTTCACGTATATTTGGGGGTGGGTGAGTGCTTCCTTTTCCATAGTATCACTAGTGAATTAATGCCTGCGAGCACATTCGTTTTCTATTTTCGATGTATTTGACTACACAAGTATTAGACCAAGCTGTAGTGAACAACCTTCAAAATAACGCGTTGAAAATTTTAGCCAGCAAACAATCATCATCAACAAAGCACGAGCGTGCGAAGGGTGCTGTACACCCGCAGGACACGCAAAGAAGAAAACGTAGAAAAAAAAGCAGCGTGTTCAGACTTTTTTTCGAGCCTTCAGGCAAAAAAAAAACAGTCGTGTTGTCCTAAATGGAGCAGCCACTACATGAAAACCACGAATGCTGTGCTGGCTCTTTGCCGCTTGAGATAAAATGGGCAACCGCCTCTTTCTGGCCGGCACATCTTCTTCCCGTCTGGGCGCCGTCGGCCACCCGACAAGACTTTGCCGACAGCCCAAGTAACGATGCGAGTGCAGCGTATCGTGAGTTTCATACTCTCAATATATATTGACAGAGTGTTTGCAGGGGCTGGTCGATACTTCATGTTAGAACTATGAAATAGTTTTCTCACTGGGCGAATAAGGAAGCACAGGAGACATCGGTGCACCGCAATGTTTTCTGAACTCGATCAACCACTCTCGATTATGACTTTACGGCGTTGATTGATTGATATGTGGGGTTTAACGTCCCAAAACCACTATATGATTATGAGAGACGCCGTAGTGGAGGGCACCGAAAATTTAGACTACCTGGGGTTCTTTAACGTGCACCCAAATCTGAGCACACGGCCCTACAACATTGCCGCCTCCATAGGAAATGCAGCCGCCGTAGCTGGGATTCAAACCCACGCCCTGCGGGTCAGCAGCCGAGTACCTTAGCCACTAGAACACCGCGGCGAGGCCACTTTACGGCGTTGTCTGTATTATGGACTCAAGTCAGGCGCTTTTTCGCCGTCGCCGTGATGTCCCACATAAAATTCAAATCATTCATTGGCACCCGCACGTCGTATGTTCTATAAAGGTGATATATTGCGGGCACTGAAAACAGGCGCGACTGAAGCAGTGATAAAAGGCCCCGGCATGGTCCCTCAGGCGAACCAACGCCGCAGCTTCTTGTTAAGTACCGGTGCCTATTGGGCAGCTACTACAAAAATTGATGAAAATGGCGTTACTCTGTGTATAATTCATGCATACATCGTAGTAATCCATTATTTACAATTATCGAGAAACGACAAACAATAAAATTATGCACTTAAGTGTTTAAAGCACGCACTTTTATCAGGGTATTGCTTTCGTGTTCACCTTCTAAAGCTGAAGCCGGATGAAAGACTGCCATGTTGAGCAACTGCTCCTAACAAAATCAAAATCAAGGAACGCAGGGGCTCGAGAAGCCGCACTTTAGGCCACCTCAGGCCACACTTTAGGCTGTGGAGTATACAAGGCCGTGGATTAACGTCGCTTTACGTTATCTCTTTAGTGCAGTACTCAGCAGCCTGAGAACTGCACAAATAATGACTGCGTCGATAGATAGTTCTGGGCAAGTAAGTGGTTGTAGGGTCTTGACTGGAGCAGTAGAGGGCCGCTTGCGGTGTTGGCAAAGTGCTCACGAAGCAATATACTCAGATTCCGTCGTGGAAAGACCTGGCCAGAAGAATCGACTGCGGATGCGCTCGTAGGTTTTGTAGTATCCCAAGTGGCCTGACGTCGGGTCGTCGTGGGAAGTGCGCAGAGCTTCAGTGCGTAGTGCACGTGGTACGACGGGAACCCATCAATGGCCTTTAGGGTGGAAAATGTATTGATAGAGCACATCGTCCTCCAACTTGATTGGTCGGAGTTGTTTCCGGAGCCTGGCATTTGGGGAAGATGAAGCACCAGTAAGGCAACCGATGAGGTCAGTGCAATGCGAATGGGCTCACTGGTAAGTGGTCAGTACTGACGGACGGGTGCATGAAGGTAGGGATGAAATGGACGATATCGACGCGGTGTCCTCCGTATAGGCAATTTGACAAGCAGATGTGACGTGTGCCGAAAACTGCGGCAAAGGGCATCCTGACAAAGCGTCGGTATCTTGGTGTTGTCTTCCAGTCTTGTAGATGACGTCAAAGTCATAAGATTTTAACCGGAGAATCCAGCAGCCAAGTCGTCCCAACAAGTTTTTGATTGTGGACAACCAGTAAATAGCATGGTGGTCTGTCCCAACAGTAAAATGTCGACCATATACGTACGGACGAAATTTTTGGATGGACTAGACAACAGCCATGCACTCTTGTTCGTTATCGAGTACATCTTCTCTGCAGAGCTCAGAGTGCGCCTTGCATACGTGACAACTTTTTCGCGAAAGGCATGGTCGTGCTGGAGGAGTACGGCGCCGATTCCTTGTCCACCTGCGTCAGCGTGTATTAACGTAGGTGCCTTGTCATCGAAATAATAAAGCACCGGTGGCGATGTTAGTGCGTGCTTGAGTTCTTGAAATGAGGCTTCGCATTGATCATTCAGATCGAAGGAACTGGTACTAGGAAGGTGCTTGTGGAGAGGAGCGGCAATAGTGGCAAAGTTGCGAATGAAGCGGCGAAAGTACGGTGCGAGTCCAAGAAAACTGCGTATTTCTTTGGAACGAAAGGGGCGCGGAAAATTGAGGACTGCGGAAATTTTGTTCGGATCGGGCTTGATGCCATCTTTACTAACGAGATGTCCCAGAACTTTTACAGCTGTGTTGCCGAAATGACACTTCTTTGTGTTTAGTTGAAGTCCAGCAGTGGAGAGACATGTGAGCACTTGGTCGAGGCGTTGCAGATGATTAGCAAAAGTGGAAAAAAACACGACGATATCATCTAAGTATCATAAACAAGTTTTCTACTTGAGGCCACAAAGAAGAGTGTCGAGCATCCTTTCAAATGTGGTCGGGGCATTACATAGGCTGATTTGAATTAATTTAAACTCGCGAAGACTGTCTGGCGTAGGAAAGGCGGTCTCTTTTTGTCTGCTTCGTTCATTGGAATTTGCCAATATCCGGAACGAAGGTCAACGGTGGGGGTACCTTGCTATGAGTCAAGTGCATCATTTATATGGGGCATTGGATATACATCGTTTGAGGTAATCTTGTTGAGCGTGCGGTAATCAACACAAAACCGTACCGATCCATCCTTCTTTTGTACCTACACAACGGGTGATGACCAAGAACTGACAGAGGGCCGTATGATATTTCTTTTTTCATACCGGTCACGTTCTCCTTGATGATTTTGCGCTCGGTCAAGGAGACTCGGAAGGGATGGCGGCGTAAGACAGTCTGACATTCAGTGTCCATGTAATGATGCGCAACTGTTGTTCGTCTTAGTGCCAAAGCATTGGCGTCGAAGGAGGACTGGTGTTTTGTTAGTAAATTTAGCAACGGCTCATGTTAGGAAGCAGAAAAGTCAGGATTTATACCGGGAGCGAAGAAGGAGGAAGTAACAGACTGTCCCTGTTTTGGCTTAGCTGGCAAGGCCTCAAGAGAGACCAAAAATACCGATTGGGTATCCACAAAACACGACTCTGCAGAACCGCAAGGTTTTCACAGGCACCGGGGTAGGGTTTAGGCCAACGATTATCGCATCACTCTCTTTGAACCACACAAGGCTGGAGGGGAGTGCAACGCCACAAGTTAGACAGTGGTTGAAAGGGGTGATAAGAACGTCACCATTGGCAACATTTTGAGAAGTAATGGTGATGAATTGCCTCTGACCCGGGAGCAGTATGGAATCAGAAGCTGTGAAAAAAACGCAATGCTTTCTCGTCGATGCGTTCACTGCAGTGATCGGTCTCGGTCATCTCGACTACACGTTGACGGCAACAAATTGATGCAGATGCTGATGAGAGAACGTGCCAAGCTAAAATTAGTTCATGAGCACATAAAATTAAGACAACGAAGGTTATGTCATGACGAATACCATCAATGAGGACACGGACTGTACATTGGGCTGATGGTCTAATTATTGCTCCATTGGCCCAAATTAAAGATGATCCATGGTAGGGCGCCTTCACTTTCTGCAATCGAGAACTCAAGTCGGCACGCATAACAGAAATAGTTGCTCCCGTGTTTACCAAGGCCAACACCCGCACACCTTGCACAGTCACCAATAACGCGTTTGACAGTCGTTCAGGAGGAATTGGGTCATTTCGCCGCGATGCAGTTTTCTCGCCAAAAACTGCACTGTTTTGTTTTCCGATCGCTGGGCAGACAGTTGAGAGACAGGCCGAAGTGGTGAAACAGAGCGTCAGAGTGACGAAGGGGAGCGTGGTCGGGAGGCACGTGTATTGTTGGTCGTGTTGGAAATGTGCACAGGAGACGGTGATCGGTGGTTGGAAGGACTGTCGGCATAACGGCAGTAACCTCGAGCACATGTGTCGACATGTTCAAAAGGGGCATCACCACGACGATCATCTTGCTGCCGACGTCGGCAGAACCGGGAAATGTGTCATCCAATTCCACAGTAGTAGCAAATAGGCCATGCGGCCCGTCAGAAAGAATGATATGTAGGGTTCGGTGGACGGGTGACTAGAAGTGCGAGATGGTTGTGATCAGACACAAGTGGTGGTACTTGAGACGGCGAGGGTTGCATTGAAGTGATCTGTCCGTACGATGTGGGTTGGGGCCAAGGTGGATCATGATGGGTGCTTTGAAATGCTAACATTTCTTTCCTATTTATGCCACGCAGATCGCTAGAGATGGGCTGAGTGGGAACGTTCTTAGAAGGAGGTACATTATAGGCTTGCAACTCTTCACGAATTATGGCTCGAATGATGGATCGGAGCTCCATACTATTTGCCAGGGGGTTCTCAGAGAAGTTGGGTCGCAGGCGGTTGGACTGCAAGGTATCAAGCCGTGAACACACATAGACGACGTCGGAAACCGTCGAAGGGGGTTGCGTGGTGAGGGCATTGAAAGCGGTAGGTCCGATACCCTGCAGAGGTGCCGGACACGATCAGCTTCTGACATGGTGTCGTCGATACGGTGGCAAAGTGCAAGCACATCCTCAATATAAGAAGTGTAGGACTCACCGCAATGTTAAACGGCAGTTTAACATTGCGTTCTGCCAGTTTCTTCCGACCAACTTCTAAACAGACAGTCGGTGTGCCCAAAATATGTCGGAGCTGCTCTTTAAAGGAAGATCAATCGTGGAATTCGCTCTCGTGAATTTAAAAACCATGTCTTTGCAACCTGAGATACGTAAAACTGAACGCGAGCTAATTTTTAGTTGCAGTTGTAGACACCTACGAGGCCATAGTTGTCGAGCCAGTATTTCGACATCTTCGCCAGGCAGACCGGAGAAGATTGGAGACTATAGAAGGGGGTTGTTGACCGGGCTGGGACTCGCGGCGGGTGGTTGGGCTGGTTGGTGGCTCAGTTGGGCTTCCTCTTGCGCCATGGTGCTTTGTTGGGGTAAGCAACGTCCCACACGGAGCTCCAGGAGCTGGCTTTGGATGAAGAGAGGTCGAAGAGATCGTGAAGCACCTTCCACCACTTGAGATACCACGGTTCAGCTGACGCTTTATTCAAGCAACAGCAAGATGGCGCCGGTGATGAAGAGGAACGAAGGGAAGACATAATGGTTATTGACAGATGAGAAAAACGAAGTCCAATAAATTTTTACAGTATTTAGAACAATCGTATTTGTCCAGCAATGCCATTGTAACATTTTTCATGGAAGATGTGGTCTCAAGACATGGAACGTTTTGAAGCTAAATTTAAGCGAATAAAGATGAAACAGAAAGAAATTGCGATCGAGTGACTAGTAATGCATCGATAGAGTGACTAGTAAGCGGCATTGTGTTGGGTCAGTGCTTAAAAAGGCCCTCGTCCTTTTTAAGCACTGACCCAACTCAATGCCGCTTAGTGACCAACATTGATCTGCCGTCCTGCTCTCACGTATGGTGATATATACTTTACTGTGTTTGTTCCCAAAAGGCTCTACTTTTTTATACCTTCCCTTTTTAGTATAACATCGGGAGTAAAGGCTGAGTGAAAAAAATTGCTTATCTCGCGGCACGTGGCAATCTGTTTATGTCAGTCTCAGCGCATAGTCCTATATGCTAAAATTTGTGGTTTTGAGCCACGTGTTAAAAGTGGATCAACGTGTTTTTGTGTTTTTTGCAAATGGAAGAGCTGTGTACATATTTTCGGCTTAAACCTGCTTCACATATGAGAGGTACTACCGCATGAGGGGAGCGGCAGCCTCTGCATGAGCTCAAAACAGACTTCTAGAGCGATTTCTAGACGTGGCGATCAACATCTCAAGAGTTGAAAAAATGCACTCACCGCAGAGCATTTCCTCAAAGTTAACCAACAGGGGAGCAGTGACGTGAGCGGTCCTGCTCACCGAGAACTCGCTCCGACTCCCCGGTCAGCACAGCACGTCAGAGCAGCAGGCATCGCGCAAAAGCGGAGCATGTGGAACGGACTCCGTGTCGCGCGTCCTGCTGCCACTCATCGCAGTGACGATAGCCACTAAGTCATTGGCACGGGAAACAGGCTTTACCCGACACGCCGACTAGCCATGGATAACCTCAACAAGTAGAACTACTGCTTCGGTCAAGATGTGGTAGAGTTTCTGGGTAAGGACATCATTGCTAATAGTATTTAGTCGAGTCCTAGTAAACTTCAAGACGCAGACAACTTAGAGGCAACCAGGTATGTTGCTGGTGTTAAATTGTTGCTCTGCATGGCTAATCGAATTGGCCGCTTCTTACACAACGTTTTTTCGGCAAACGCCCCTATTCACGCCCTACAAGGCGATAAGAATGCATGAAAGCGAGATTCACTTCGAAGTCTGCTTGAAATCCGATCAAGGTGATGCTCAGTTGGGGCCCTGCATCGTCAAGTGTCATTCTATCGCTAACAATTGCTTCATGCGAAGCAAGTTTATTTCAACTGGGAATCGTATTACTGCGGGAACAATCATCGGGTGAGCGATGCGCAGTAGTGTTTGAATCACGGTCTGTTAACGGTTGCTTGGACATTACATCGTTATGACTAGTGCGTGAAAGGCCTGAACTTCACGATCAAAAAAAAATCAGCTGCTAGTGGCATTGCTTAGAAACGCTGCCCTGGCCACGAAGCCTCCACGAATTCCAAGGTACCACATCAAACTTAACCGCTACCAAGTCAACGTAGTATATGTTGCGGCCAAACAGCTAACCACTGTTGATACTCTTTTAAAGGACCCCAATGACAAGCCATACTAACCTGGTGGATGGGGTAGAGTACTTCGTAGAATCGCAAGTGGCAGCGGTGACTGAAATATAAAAGGTTGCTGCAGAATATGTCTACATGTATCGTCTACTTGATGAGGAATACAACCAGCTACTGAATTGATGCGCACAGGGCTGGTCTTGTCGAGACAAGCTTTAATACTGTATGAAGAAATACTCTAACCATCACGGTGATCTCTTTTTACAGCAGCGTCCTGTTAAAAGGTAAACGCTTTGCAATACCGGTCTTGGTGCAAAGGGATACGCTCAAACGCGTATTCATGAAGGCCACCCAGGTACTAACCAATGCCAGCTTAGAGCACAAGGCTTCGTGTGGTGGTGCGGACTCTTGCAGCAAATGTGCAAAAAAGTCAGCCACTGCTGGCAGTGTACTCCCACATGAACACGGCAAAGTGAGCCGTTGTGGTAACGTTAACTCCACCGCAACAGTGGCAATAAGTAGAAATGAACTTATTTAGCCACGCTCGAGACAACTGCCTTATAGTGGTTGATTACCCTGAATACCCCGAAATAATCTACCTACATGCGAAGTGCAAACTCAGCAGTCACCATCAATAGGGTCAAGAGCAGTTGCGCATGTTTGGGCGCCCCAAAAGTTTTACAAAATAGCAATATACCATAGTTGCCTTCACATATATATTCCACTTTTGACACACACCAACTGAAGTTCAAAAACCGGCATTTTGAAGACGAAGTTGAGAGAATGGTACCTACGGCTAAACCAGTGTTTTAGAAAACAGAAATTTTTTTCCTTGTGCTTCTGTTTTACCGGGCAATGAGGCGTTAGTGGGTTTAGTCCAGAACAGCTCCCGATGGGCCATATCCGACAAACCAGGCTTCACAGCCAACGGACAGTTCAGAACCGCATTGGCTTTAGGCAGACGCTACTAAGTGCCAAGACGAGGAAATAAAGTGACATGAGAAGAGGGGCCTTCCATCACTGTCATGCCGCGAACATCCTTCCTTCATCCCTCCTTCCGCCCCTGCCCACGGCAAGTTATCGTTTCAACCACAATTGTTTCTTCACATTTACATTAAAATTACTTCTAATACCCTCGCCCATTTTTTCGCTGGCATAGTTGTCGGTCAGTTTTCTTTATTATCGTTTCTAACAGAGACAACGAGACCTTATATTAAGTTTATGGCTTTTTCCCCCATTCTATGTATGAGGTAGTCGAAGAAAGCTGGAGGCACTCGTTCGGTAAACATGACTCCACGTCAATTGTTTAGATTCATCTAGCATTTGTCTGCCTGTTTCACCACACAATGTCCTGTCTTTTCTAACTTATTTTCCCTCCCTATTATCCTCACATGACTTTTCCCTAGTCTGACTTTCGTCTTCCCATCTCTTCACTTGTACATCTCTCATTATACCACAATACGCTTGCTGATTCGATACATGTGTTTTTCAACGTTATATAGTGATGACGTAATTATTTCGTTTTGTAACAGCAGTTAACGCAAAAGCGCCTAAGGAAGTGAAAGCTTGGTAGCTCTATTTTACGTTAAGAGGACATCTCAGTTTCATCTCCCTAATGCCTTATAAATGACAGAACCGATTTGTGTGACGTAAAAACCGTAAAACGTGTTAAAAATGATATAACCCGACATGCCCAGTTCAACATTAACTGACGTGCTGCCAATGTTGGCAGAACAATCATTAGGAAAGCAAAGTGCAATTATTCATGCTTGGGCTTGTGTGAAACACAAGCTCATTTCGGTAATCGCCTCTGGTCACGCAACAGCTAAATTTTGTTAAAATAGGCGAAGCCTAATGAAAGCTACCTAATTTCGATAAAAATGTACATTCAGTAATGCAGCAGAAACGCAAGGTTTTGTTTATTATGACCAACAGTAGCATAAAAAACGCATTTCAGATATGTTTCACGGGATAACGTCAGTTCAGGTAATTAATGTGGTAAAATTGAGAACAAATGATCTTGTAAATTCTGGCGGCCTCGCCCCTTATTTTCGCAAACAGTCATGTCTACATGCTTATGCGCCATAGTAAAGACGCATAAGCCGTCACCGAGTAATTATGCCGTAACTGTGAGTGAATTGGAACTAGCCGCTTCGCGCGCAGACTCTATTTTTGTGGGTTATAATGTTTGAATTGAATCGACTAGTGGCAAGAATGAAACAAAAACAAAAGAAAAAAACACTTAGCTAATGTTTTCGTTTAATTTTATAGCTCTACGATAAGCTCCAGATAATAAGATTGGTAAAGGTACTACAATATGACTGCACTGTGCACAAATGAACACACCGCAACGGTCCTTTTGTTGAACAAAACTTTGAATGGCTTAGAAAAAGTTCAATGAACACTCTACATTTGCACACTCCGCTCAAATTTGCCCTAAATTTTGAATTCATAATCTGCAGCAAAACTTGCATATCATGTGAATGCGCACATGTTATGTATAGCTTGCGGTAATACACAAGGAGTGTTAAAGTGATGCTGAAAATATGTCGATACTGAAGTGTACGGTTCAACTATTTTTAGACACAGGTGTATTTCCGACAAATGTTTAGCAGACGCAATCAGAGCATCTAGATAGTGGTGTGATCACGTATTCAAATTATCGTTATGTGCCGCATTCTTGTGCTTTGGACGGCAGCATCGTTTCATCTTTTCGACTTCACCGATGAAAGCTGGTAACCATTGGTTGGAAATGCGGTGTTTCATATCACGCGTGGCAACTGATTCTTTAGAAATGGGTGGTAAACATGAAGCAAATGTAGAACGTTTGCTGAGTTTGGTATGACGGTGACTTTTCTCGCTTGAACTAGAAGAATAACATGAAAGATTTGTTGCCCTGTCTTCATTACACGCTTCACATAAATGCGATAGTCGTTGATTTACCTAATAAAATGACAGCAATTAAACAAAATCTGAATTTGCCAATTGATTGCGTTTTGTTAGTGCTCTGACATTAACAATAAAAAAAATGCAGTCGTCTAGAACTATTTTACAGCCTGTACTTTCAAAAATTAAGCTACATTAGAAAACATCTTTACGCTGCTAATCAGGTATGATGAAATTCTGTTCCATATTACTGCAGTGACTTGTCACTCTAAAATTTTGAATAACTCAGGAATAAGCTTCATCACGTGCGTAATACCTGTATTGTGAAATATGACTTGTGAACTAAATACCACAACCTTTGACCACGTATATATTCTCAAGCTTTAGAAATTATTCATTTATAATGTTGTAGAAGGTTGTCTTGAAATCAGAGAAAAAGGTCAATGCTGCCTTTTTTTTCTGAAATGCATTTCTAGAACAATTAGTCTTGATGAGATGAATCAACATCCATAAATTTGTTTCGTTTCTCAAAAACCATGTCAAAACGATGCCATAGGTCTTAATTATACGAAAAGTAAAGCACGATTATAGTACACTAGTCGAGGCATTAGTAGGAAAGTAAAACAGAAATGAAGCAGGAATCCGGCTTCCATCTTGTTCTGGGGAACGTAAGAGAATAAAAGGAAGAAATTCAGTACACAGGAGCGAGTGGTACATTCCTTGCAGGAAAAAAAGACAACTAAATTTCTTTCTGCAATTTACAGCCTCTATGACTCGGTCAGGCACCCTCACACCAATTCCATTTTTCGCACGCACGCATTAAGATTTTCACTTAAAATGTGTCTGGCTGCAGTTGTTCGCCATCGAGGGCGCTACACGTACTGTCTCCGTCAAATGAAACGCAAACAACCGCAGGTCCTTGTGATTGTATAGAGTGCGCTCCACTTCTCACCATGAACCGGGACGCAATTGTGTGCAGAGCTGCCAAAGAGAGCGCGCGTGCCTGCCAATCATGCTAGATGCAGACGGCGCATACTATAACATCACGAAGGCTTGTCGCTGTTCGGGTTTCATTCGACGCAAAAAATACATGCATGCATGCATGCATGCATACATACATACATACATACATACATACATACATACATACATACATACATACATACGCTGTGCTAGACGGGAGATCGGCTGGAAATCAGCGCACAGAAGCGAGTAGTTTGTCTCATGAAGGCCAATCAATCAACTCCCTTTCTGCAATTCTAGAGTCTGTACAGCTCGGTCCGAAATCCTCGCACCACTTTCCTTTCTTGCACACAACGCCATATTATTTCATGAATGAGACGGGAAAAGGTGTCTGGCGCTGTTATGTGATCGTGAAGCCACCACAGTGCCATGCTGGTGCGATATGTGTACCTGTCGATTATAGCCTATAATCGGTCTTGTCACCTGGGAAATTTCAGAATCGTTTGCAATGTCTGCCTAGTTTCGCAGTGGCCACAAACTGTGTGCTGACATTCATTGTTTGAGAATCACCTATTATTATGAAAAAAATTGGCAGATCCCGCGTACAGTGGGAATCCATGATATGCGAAGCACGAATGAGACATGCTGGTACGTCACTTTATAATCAGCACAACGTTATGAGGTGGAGGTATATGATGACGTACATGACTTCCTTGTCATAATTATCATGTTTACATGTGTTGCTTATCTACGTCAGCTATTCACGTGACGTGACAAAATTTAGGATATGTAGAGCTAGCGAAACGGCCCCAAACACGCTAAAATCGTGGTATGTTGTCATGTTCCTACATGACACGCGTGTCTCGATTATCATATTTACACCAGTAATATCTGTCGTCATCCATTGACGTCACGTAGCACGAAAGTTGGTATAAGTGGAGCTAGCTAAACGGCCCTGAGCGCATCATGAAGGGCCCAATATACTCCAACGTAGCGTTGACGTGTGTGCACGCTCCGCACAGCGACGCTATAGCTATATATACGTTAGCAATACGTGAGCACTCTTTAGGCTGACGCCAGGCGCGACTAGCGCTACCAGCGTCTGTCGTCACAACCCGACGGCAACCGGAGCGAAATGCGAAATCCTGCATTTGTGCCGATGTGCTACCTTGCATCACTGTCTCTCCCTCTTTTCGTGACAGTGGCACACCAGACGCACTCAAACGCACATGCATCAAAGCAACTTAGTGCGGCTGGCACCTGCGAGTAAATGGCAGGACTGGCGCCTGGTGTCGCAACGCTGGCGTGACACGTAGAAATGAACGCCGGCGAGCACGCGCGCCGCGTCATGTCGAAATGTATTGGCACCGTGATGGTGGCTAGTAGTCATGTTGGTACATGATACGCATCTCATGTTTACTATCATGTTTGCACCAGTATTGTGCCTTCGTCATCAATTCACGTCCCGTAATACCAAACTTCGTATAAGTGAAGCTAGCGAAACGGCTGACAGCGCATCTTGAGAGTGGCATGTAGTCATGTTGTTACATTACACGCATCTCATGATTATCATATTTGCAACAGTCACATACCTTCGTCATCTATTCACGTACAGTATTGCCAAAATTAGAATATGTTATGCTAGCAAAACGGCCGCGAGCGCATCAAGAGCGTGGCATGTAGTCACGTTGTTACTTGACACGCATGTCATAATTTTTATTTTAGGGTCTGTCACTTGTGTTTGCCATGCCATTATGCTATACCATACCAGTTTTGCAACTTTCCATGCAAACAAAACCACCGCAAGAGCTGCAAGACCATGAAATAAAAATGATTACATTTATGACATATATATCATGATTTCGATATTACGACTACTCAAAATGTTCTTCATACAGTAACGTTATGTCATACCAAGTTTGGTATCGATACCGGTATCGAAACTGGCAGAAGAACTAAAAGACCTCGGCGGCTAGACAGACAGACAGACAGACAGACAGACAGACAGACAGACAGACAGGCAGACAGACAGACAGACAGACAGACAGACAGACAGACAGGCAGACAGGCAGACAGGCAGACAGGCAGACAGGCAGGCAGGCAGGCAGGCAGACAGACAGACAGACAGACAGACAGACAGACAGACAGACAGACAGATAGATAGATAGATAGATAGATAGATAGATAGATAGATAGATAGATAGATAGATAGATAGATAGATAGATAGATAGATAGATAGATAGATAGATAGATACGCTCAAAGTCACTGAGGTTCGCTAAGAAATGCATCGCATTTAAAAAATTGGCCCCGAATCGGCTTGTTACACTGCAAATGTCGTCGAAAGACGATAGTCTTGCGTCTGGAGGGAGTGAAATAATGTTTTTTTTTTTTTGAGGTTCTGCGCAAGGGAAATTGGTGAATAGTATTCTGGGGGCGCTGCATTAAGAGTGCCTCGAGCGTGTCGCGGAAGCGAACGAGCGCATCGCTGAATGGATGGATGGATGGATGGATATAGTGTACCCTTTAGATCGGGCGGTCGCTAGCGCCACCAAGCCGTAATACTTAATGAACGAAAAATTATATTTATTTATTTTCCCTTCAATAGTAAGGTTGAGTATTCGTACTTTGCAGCGAAGCATTTAAGTTTCCCTCGTGCCTTGACTTTAGCCACCGATCAGATAACCTCCTTCTAGATAATTCTACCCGCTTAAAGTCTAATTTGCCCTTCCTGTCCCTGAACTCCAGTTCTTTGAAAAATCATTGCGCCATCATCCTGAACTATAGGGTGAAGCCCGTTACAGAACATTATCAAGTGTTCGGCAGTTTCTTCTTCCTCTCCACACGCACAGCATACCATGTCTACCTCTTCGTATTCGGCCCGATATGTCTTGGTTCGCAATACTCCCGTCCTGGCCTCAAACAGTAGAGAACCACGCCGAGTATTATCATAGATCCATTCCTTGGCCATTTCCTGCTTAAAAGTTTGATAGATCTCTAGTGCGGACTTCTTAATCATGCCCATTCTCCACATATTGGTCTCAGCTTCCTTCACCTTCTTCTTAACCGATAATTTTTTTTGGTTTGGCCCCCTCCAGTTTTACAAGTATTTATCAGTAAGTTTTCTGGTTCGCTTCCGCCATTTTGTATCGACATTCTTCATGTACAAGTAGCTGAATACCTTCCTAGCCCAACGATCCTCCCCCATTTCTCTCAATCGCTTCGCAAATTTTATCTTGCCGCTAGCTTCCCTGCCCTCAAATGATGTCCATCCCATATAACCTTGTACTCCCTGATTTGGTGTATTCTCGTGAGCTCCTAAGGCAAGCCTACCTATTCCGCGTTGCTTAATTTCTAATCTTGCTTGAACTTCTGATACCATGCACAAGACCACATTGCCGAACGTCAGACCAGGAACCATGACCCCTTTCTATATTCCTGTCATAACATCATACCTATTGTAATTCCACAGAGCCCTGTTTTTTATTACCGCTGCATTCCTGTTACCTTTAGTCGACACGTATATTTCGTGTTCCTTTAGGTATCAACCCCATTGCTCATCCATACATCCAGATATTTGTATTTATCTGTTATCTCCAGCGGGACCTCCTGTATTCTAAGCTCACTACCTTCATTGTCATCAAAAATCATTGCTGCTGATTTTTCCTTACTGAATCTGAATTCTAGCCTATCTCCTTCGCTACCGCAGATATGCACTAATCTCTGCAAATCTTCCTTGTTGTCGGCCATTAGAAAGTATCATCGGCGTACATCAATGCTGGTAGTGCCTGTTCAATGAATTTTCCTAGTTTGACAAAAGATAGGTTGAAGCCCAGTCCACTTCCCTCTAATTTGGCCTCTATTCCTTGTTGGTACGTCATGAATAGTAAGGGTGACAGGGGACACCCCTGCCTAAGCCCCCGTTTTACCTCTGCAGGCTTGGATACCTGTTTTTCCAACTTTATAATTCCCTTGTTATTTTTATAGATATCCTTTAAAAGATTAGTGACTACAACTTTCATGCCTAGTGTGTCCTGTATTCCCCACATTTCCTCTTGAACCACGCTATCGTACGCTCCCTTGATATCTAAAAATGCTAGCCACATGGGCCTGTGTTCCTTTTCTGCTATTTCGATGCACTGCGTCAGTGAGAACAGATTGTCTTCCAACATCCTGTGTTTCCGAAACCAATTCTGCAGTTCTCACAGCACCATTCATCCTCTATCCATGCCTGCAGTCTTTCCTTTATAATCGGCATCGCCAGCCTGTATACCACTGATGTCACTGTTATAGGACGGTAGTTGTTTAAGTCACCTTTGTCTCCGTTTCCATGATAGATGATGCGCATCTTGCTAAGTTTCCATCCATCAGAAACTTCTCCATCGATTATTATTTCACTCTTTGCCTCTCTCATAGCCTGCTTAGACTTCGGACCTAATGTCTTTATCAGCATAATTGGAATGCCATCTGAGCCTGTTGATGTACTACTAGGAACCCTTTTCTCATTCCCTTCCCACTCTTGCTGTTAAAATGGAGCCATTGCGCCACTTGACTCATCCTTGTCTAATGTGGTGCATGAAACACTTCTTTGTTAAAATTTTTTGTCACCCTCATTCTTATATGTTTATTAGCTTCATCCCCTTCTAGCCTAGCACCTTGAGCTTTAGTTATAAACCTCTGCTCTAGGTTCGCCTCATTTCTTAAAGAGTTTAGATGGTTCCGAAATTCCGCAGCTGCCTATCTATCTTTTTATGTACTTCTGCCAGCCACTCGTCTCCCTTTCTTCTAATCTTTTCGTTGATCAAAAGGAATGCATCCCTTCTACAGCTCAGAAAGATTTCCCATTTTCTTTCAACATCATCTGTCGGTTCACCCCACTGCTTAGCATGTCTGTGTTCCCTAGAGGCTTCCTGACGTTTTGCTATGGCTCTATTAACTTCCTCATTCCACCAACTTTTGGGTTTGTGTCTTCTTTTCCGGGGTGACTTGTCATGTGCCTTAGCAAGCTAATTAGTCTAATTAGTCTAAAACAGTCTGATTTGATTCGTATATCTCCAAACTGTTTTATTATCCTCAGTCATTATTTTCTCAATTTATTTAGTGTCTACTTCAATTTTCCTTCCTGAATAAAAATTTTCCTGTAGTTGCTCATCTTGTCTCCTTCCCACGTTCACAGCTCTCCCAAAACTTAGCTTGATACGTTTGTGATCACTATCTAGACTTGTCGAGCCACCTTCATCTATGTGCATTCCCCTGAGCTTATCATACATCCTATTTGACATGAGTGCGTAATCTATCATCGACTGCAGCCTTCCTACCTCCCATGTTATTTGCCCTTCACACTTCTCGGTACCGTTGCAAATGATCAAATCAAGCCTTTCACACATATTCATGATTATTTTGCCTGTCGGGTCGGTATACCCATCTATATCTTCTATGTGTGCATTCATATCTCCTAGTATAATTATCTCGCACTCTTCTCCTAACTCCTGATTGTCCTTTGATATACACTCTACCATTGCCTCGTTTTCCTCTCTGGCCTTTGCTCCCGTCCACAAGTACTTGAAACCAAGGAGTGTCATTTGCCCTGCCCATTTTCCCTTTTAGCAAGAAATGTTCCTTGCACTCCGGCTTGACCCTTTGTCAGTCTCTACTTTTATGAATAAATTCCCCAATACCACCCCCCTTTTTGCTGCCTTCTGTTCGATTACACTATTCCTACGCGTAGTCCGCATTGTTAGGACATTGTTCTATATCCCTGAGATGCGTTTCTACAAAACTGTATACCATTAGCCTCTCCTCCCTTAGCTGTTCTTCTATCTCTTCCCACTTCAGCCTGTTCCTACCACCCTGCATGTGAATATAACCTAAGTCTGAATTGGCTCGGTGCTCGTGGCTACGTCTATTTCTGCTCCGGACTCTACCTTATCTTAGATACTGGTGCCACTTTGGAATCGTATCTGTCCATACCACCTGTCAAAGAGTCTCCCTGTTTGTTTTCCTTGTTACTAGCTATCCTGCACCCTGAAGGGCCCGCTTGCCCCACAAAAAAGCTACTGCGCGTCCTGCAAGTCGCCAACCCATCTATTGACCTAGCCGCCCATCGAACTGAATTCTGTCTCGTTGAAAACCACCCAACCTATGCACCTCTCTGTTTATTTCCCCCACCTAAAAGCCTTTCTCTCGACTGATCTGCCATATCGCTTGATTTGCGTTGACAACCGCTCTTTGCAGGTGTCTATCACGCACCGGTACCCCCTGTATCATGCATATTGCTACCGGCACCTGAGAAGTGGCGCGCATGTTATCAACGCGTTTCGCCAGTGTAATTGCTAGTCTTGCTTTATCTTCATTTAGGACATTGTTAAAACGACCTGAAATTATCACGAGGTTTGGCTACCAGCTGTTGTTTTAAGTTTTGTGCTCGCTTGCCTCATGACTGCTTCCAGCTTGCGTCCTGGGAACGCCCCTACTGCAACCCTCTTGTCACCTCTTACCCTCTTTTTGATGGCTTCTGTGCATCGATTTAAATTGGAGTCCCCGACGATTATCACATGCTGTGACTTTTCAGCTGGAGCGTCATGCACCTAGGGGTTACCTGCACCTGTGACGCGAGCTGGTTTGTCCCCTCCCAGCCCCACCACTACTTCCCTGAAGCTGTGCCTTGCGACAAATGAACTGGCTGAACCTGTTTTTTCAAGACTTGCTTCTCTTTCTTCTCCGCAGTTCTGGTTGCCGGTTCCCCACTGTTTTCTCCGTAGGCCGCTCCTCTGTGTACCTTGGCTAGTGCTTCCTCGGCGGACTTCAGCTTTTCTCCCATAGCCCTCGTTTTCTCTTGCTCTCTCGCCAACGCATTCTCGGGCTTGGTGATTCTCTTAAGCAGGTCACTCTGGGTCACCATCATTTTCTCCATTTCTGTCCTCGACCTCACACTGCCTACACTTCGCGTCAGCATCTTCTCCTTCCACTTCTACACTTGGGTCTACTTTCAAACCATCCCCACATCCTCAACACTTCACAGTCTCTTTAGCCATGTCTTTCCGACACCAATATTCTCTATGACTTGTCTCACTCGATGATTACAAAACTCGAGCCCTGTCCTACGAAAAAGAGAAAGTCTAAGTTCTACTACAAAATTGTTCGTGTTCA